>JAPQWN010000008.1:29501663-30909163 GCA_028538565.1 Umbellularia californica | reverse complement strand
GCTAGATCGTCCTCTTCAGAATTTCTCCGAGCTTCCCTCCTTAACCTGCACAAAGTTCTTTCTATTTCAGGATCGTACTGCAAATCACGTTGATTAGACGATCGAGTTATAGGCATAAGCTGTCAAGGAAACCATAAAATCAAATTAGGAAAAATCTAGAGTAATAAAAACAAAAATTCTATGCTAATAAAAAAAAACTAAAATAAAAATTCTACGCATAAAAATTAAACTCTAAATTTTTTTTTTTTCAAAATTTTTTTTTTTATTATTTTTATTATTTTTATTTTTTTTTCAAAAGTAAAAATTTCAGAAAAAGAAAGAGATGAGATGAAATGGAGAGAAGAGATGAGATGAAGAAAAGATATGAGATGAAGAGATGATGAATGAGATAATGAGAGAAAGAGGTGATATGAGATGAGAGATATGAGATAATGAGAGGTGCAGGATGAGTGGAAACAGAAAAAGTGTTCCTGTTGAATGAGAGAATAAATGAATGACAGAAAGTTGCTGTTGTGGAAAGTTAAGAAACGACAGAATGAGAGATTCAGAAGAGTGAAAAAAACATCAGAAAACAGAGAAAAACCGAGAGCAGGGAGAAAAGAAAAAAAATCAAAGAAGGCGAGAGACGCTGGAACGGAAAGAGGAAAAGCGGATAAAAGCAGGAGAAAAAGAAACCAAAAGACAGGTTTTTTTTTTTTTTCTTTTTTTTTTTTAGCAACCAAAAAAAAAAAAAAAAAAACCTTAGAAAATCACAAGGAGCAAAAAAAAATCAACTAGAATCACTCCCCGGCAACGGCGCCAAAATTTGGTCGTGCTGTCGCAGGCACCCAAAAATAATAAAACCTTTACTCCTAAAAATATATGTAGTAGTGCGAGTAAGGATCGTTCCCACGGAGAGTGTTTAACCAAATTTTATGCTATGTGATCAAAGATGGGGGGTTTTGTCTATGCTGAAAGAAAAAAATAAATAAATGCAAATAAAAAGCAATAAAGTAACGAATTCAATCAAATGAGCAAGCATTGGTCAAAGTTAACATCCACCATCGGAAATTCAGAACTGATCATCGATGCAAAAATAAATCAATTAACACTTTGAATATTCATCGTTGAAATTAAATTCCTACCTCCTTAATTAGTTAATTAGAAAACACGCGCTCTAATTAACCCTAATTACTAAACAACCTAAGACAAGCGCTATAGATTTAATTTAGTAACAGCATTAAAATTAGAGAGATCGATGAACCCAAATAACACAAGCACACGCGGTTGCATTTAATTTAGCCAAGTGTTCTTCCTAATTTCTATCAATTACTGACGCAGTAAATTAATAAAAATAAGTTGCTTCGCAAATTAGAGGGATCAAACAATTACGGATTTGATTTCTAATTCAGCAGTAGATTGCAACGAAAAATAAACTAGTAGGCCTCCTAGTAATTAAACGAAACAATCATGATAACAAATTAAGCACAGAAGAACAACCTATATTCAAAGCATAAATTGAACAATGAAAATAAATTAGATCTCACAGTATTTATTCCGAGGCTTCAGTCTCCTTTGACCAATGACAGAAAATTAGCCACGCAGGGCCATAAAAAGACTTGCAAAATTAATAAAAGAAAAGAAGAAGAATAATGAAGAAAGAGAGAGAGAGGAAATTTGTCAGAGGAGAAGGTGGTCTCTACGTTGGATATGGGATGGGTTATTTATAGTGGAGAGTTAGGTTAGAGAGAGGAGAGAAGTTAGGTGATGTGGATGTATGAGAAAATAAAGAAAGAGAGATGGTTGGTTTAGATGAGGAAAGATGGAAAGAATCTTTGGAGAGATATTAGGGGGAAAGTGCAGCCGTGAGATGGGAGAGATTTTGAAGTGGTGTGGGATTGGAGATGGAAAATAATAATAATAAATTGATTAGATTTTAACTTAGTCAAAATCTTCTCCTTGACCATATCTTCTCACTTGGGCTTCTGTTGGACTTGACCCAAGAATTAAAGTTGCATCATTTTTCGTTCCGCACAATATAAGCCCAATATTGGATATATTTCGACGAACTCTGATTTCTTCAAATTTACCATAATGCCCTTCTGCTTGATTTTTCATCCATTTAGCATCAGGTACGAGCAGTAACTTCAAGTCCGATTTCGACCTTGATGCAGCCAGTATTTCTCAAAACTCAAAACATGAAAGTTGTAGATCTTTTTCTTGGCGTTCCATAGCATCTTGAATCATCTCAATTGGAGCTCGGATGATAGAGTTATGCCCAGATTACGAAGCGCTGTCCAAACTGTCCAGAGTCGCCCAATTAGCTTCGTTTTGCACTTAATGCCTCCATTTGCATCCTAAATCAAAATATAAGAATAATTAGTGCAATTGGACATCAAATAGATACAAAGGACTAAATATTAATGGAGAAAAATATATCATTTTTCATTCTCATCAGCCCTACTATAGAGTCTCACTCCTTTAACTTTGAATTTCTCTTGGTGAATGCAATGAAGGATCTAAATGTATAGTTGAATAAGACTATTGATGATGATAATGATGATGATGAAGGTTAATCCAACAAACCAACAAGCTTGATTGGAAGCTTATAAGCTAATAGAGCCAAGCTGGCTCCAATAAGCTCGGGTGCAGCTTGACTAATTGTCAAGCCAAGTTAGAGCTCAAGCCAATGAAACCAGAGTCAAGCTGGCTAGCAAGCTGATTCTGCTTGACAGACGTCAATTGTCAAATAGTAAAATGATGGAGAATTTTGCAATGCGGCATGGCCTTCCATTGACGTCTTAGAAAAGTAAATAAATGGCGCACGTTGTTGACACCAAAAAAGTCAATATGTCTCCTCAACATCGAGAAGCCTCCTGAAGCTGCATCCTGCTAAAAATAGGCAATGCTACTTCAAGCACCAGATTTTGTTAGAATCAGATAGAAACTGGGAGATCCTTCAAGACAGCTAAAAGAGGGGTACACCTGAGGTTTCGGGTCATTCCGATAACTTTTGGCCCAACTTCACTGCTCCGACAGCTAAACAGGTGCTCCCGGCGGCAACATCATCAAAGACACCAAAACTTTGATCAAAGCCTACGGATGACTCCAGAATGTCTCCAAAGGGCTCCATGCCAAATTTCAAGTCAAACCGACAACGTTTGACCCTCCATCAATGCTCGAGCAGCAAAATCAAGCCTCCCGGCGGTGGGAACCACCGAAGCCATCACTCATCAAACAAAATACATGAGTGGCTTCAACATGCTTCCAAAAGGCTGCACGTCAAATTTCAGGTCATTCCGACAACGTTTGACCAGGTTTCGATGCTCCGAGAGAAAATCAAGCCTACCGGCGGCGGAGCAACCTGGGACCATAACATCCAAAACGGAGCCCATTGAACGTCTCAAAATGACTCCAATAGGCTCCCCGTCAAATTTCAGGTCAATCGGACATCGTTTGACCACATATCAAAGCTCGGCATTTTCCCCGTAGCAAAATCAAGTGAAGCATCGATGGGACCCCAAACGGCTTCAAAACTCAAATAAAATCCCATGGTTGGTCCTATCCACTGCTCAAGAAGCTTCACCTCAATTTTCAGGTCATTCCAACATCGTTTGACCTAGTTTCGACGCTTGACGGAAAATCGGCTACAAAGTCTTCGGCTTTCCCGAAAAATAGGAAACTTTGTGCTCTGATTTCGCGAGGGTTCTCGTCAAGATTTCTCCAAGAAAATCAAGTCAATAATTGAGGAAAAATGTCAAGAAAAATACAGAAGAAAAAAGGGACGAAAAAGACGAAAAAACGGCCGAAACGACGCTCGGCGACCAAACGGGCCGAAGCCCCATGGTCGCCGGCGACCCTGGGTGCATGGTCGCCTGATTTTGCGCCGAAATGTCCGATTTCGATTCTTTTTCGCATTTCGGGTGTTCTGGCCTCTGTGATTTTCTGAAAATCCAATGTTTGGTGCTTCAAAACCACTGATCTTCGTCGACATCTCAGATCCGCCGTCAAAAGCATGAAAGCATCACCGATCGCCTCAAGATCGCCAACCGGCTGACCAAGAAAGTGCACTTTCTGTCCGACCGATCGTGAAATCGACAAGACAGATGTCACCGGCCCGCCAACATCAATCAATGTCTGAAAATTGCATCGCAATCCGACATCAAATAATGCGTGGATCCACCCGTGATGATCGCAAGAAGAATCTCAAAAGGCGCAGCGCGGCCCGCGACTCTTCACATGCCTTTGCAACCACTTAATGTCGTTAATTGACCCATTAAAGCGGTCATTAACTCATTATTTTGGACGGCCCAATCAGAACCAAGCATTTGGGAGTTACAAATCCAAGCAATCATGGCATTAAACCCATGAAACTCCCATCATCATGAAGCATAAAGGTGATTAAATGCCCACTACCTTCATCGGTCAATCATAAGCCTTGAAAAAGGAGTTACAAAATCGATTTGTAACTCCTCATCAATTCTTTCATCATGGCCATCAATGCCAATAAACACCTCATGGCTACCAAAAGCCTATAAAAGGAGGTCCATTCCAAGAAGAAAGCATGATGAGAAGAGATCACAAGTGCAAGCTCTGAAAATTCAGAAAATCCAAGAGAGAGATGAAGTCCTGCTACTTTACTCCCGGAAGCACCACAAGGTGATCAACGTCCCTTGGGGGGCCACCCCCACAAGGTCACCTCCTTCTCTAACATGGCCTAAACGCGGCTTTTCAGCCCGTTTACTCGGTTTTTCATTGGATATAGGACCTACTCTTGGTCCTTGTCCTTTAAAAAACTGAGGTTAGGAGCCAAGCCAAAGAATCAAAGCATCACATGTTCTCATTTGAAGGACGATGGCGAAGCCCATACATGACTTGCGACCGTCGATCTCAACGTGTCCCCACAATCTCCTGAGAAGTTAGATCTCTTTTCTCACTTTTCTATTGTAGTTTGTATTTCTTAAGGAGACAAAATGAAATCACAATTCTTGTCTTTCATATTTGATGAGTTTTGTAAAAACGCCTTTCACGGCAAAAACGCCTTTCACGGCAAACAAACAAAAACGCCTCTTACGGCATTCTAAAAACTTGTCTCTTTTCTTAATATTTATGCAATTTGAAAAGTTAGAAAAAAGGATTGATTTCCTTTCCACTTGTGAAGGTGAATCTCCGGATTATCACTATTACAAATTCCAAGTAGAAAGTAAATCTGGCATACCCGTACAAAAAATATTGATGCCCGAGATCTTCCCTCCTCCGCCGAGACCCAGGTCAGCCCCCGGGGTGCGGAGGGAGAGGACGGAAGATTCCCCCTTTTTCTCGGGTCCATCACACGTTTGTTGCATGCCTAGGGAAAAAAGGCTACCATTTTGTGCTTAATAATGCACATTGTTCTAATAAAGAAACGGTTTCGCCCCTTTTATTTTGTTGACTCAGGATCTCATGTTTTAACAGTTCAATCCATCAACACTACATGAAAAGCTAATCGGCCTCGCTAAAACCAATATTGTAAGGTCGGATTTTGCAGGATCGAATCTGGTGCGATCTGCTTGCTGTGCTCTTTTTCTCTTCTGTTATGGGCTCCTACTTCCTGATTCGGATCCTGCTCAAGAAATCAGAAGTGGGGTGAGATTTAATCGGTATGTCCAATCGACTACACTCCGATGCTCAAGTTAGTTCAAAAGATGAATTGGGATCATCCCCTTTCTTCTCTACTGGTGAATGTGTGTTTTTTTCATACCTTAGTCTCCTCTGTTTTATCTCCTTCCTCTTCCGCCCCAGCCATCATCCGTGATCCGGGGGAGGTCTCCACATCCTTCCTCGTGTCTTCCAACGTGGGGAAGAATGCTTCTTCCCACTTCGCACGCCTTCCCCTCCTTTCTATAGGTCATCCCCCTCTTCCCCTTTTTTTTGCATCGTGCTGTTCTGAACCCACTGGGTTTGGTTAGCCAGTTTAATCCGAGTTGGCCTGGCCCTAGACCCGTAAGTAGGATTCATAGGTCGGACCAGGTTCGCTAGTTAGGTCTAGCCACATCAGGTGTTGAGCCCGCTGTACTCACAATTGCCCCACAAGCCCTCCTTTTCCTTTCCGTTCCCAAGGAAAAAGGGGGGCTTGGTACACCAATACATCCACGTGGCGTGATTTCATCAGTTGCCATGTCCATCTAGCCGCCAAGCGCCTCTTCATATTTATCTCTTCCATTTTGTTAGAAGAGGAGGTTGTTGGACAGATATGTGTGATAGTGTGAAGTTTCAATCGAATCAGACGTGTTGTTGTCGGCGCATTTCATCGTCAGGACTGATCAGGGATAGTTCAGCTGCCGAGGTTCAACTCAGAGTGTCAGTGTTTTCTTTGGTCCTTTAGTCTTCAGTGTTTTCTTTGATCTTTCGAGGTTTTGATTTTTGATTTGGTTTAGACCATTTGGAGGACCAAATGGGTTCTAAGGGGGGGAGGATGTAAGACCCCGACCCTCAATTTTTGGGTTTAGCATTGTTTTAATCATGATTTAGCTTTTTAAACAAGATTAGAGTTGATTTTGACTTTGTTTTTGAGTTTGAATAGATTTTTCATAACTTTAGAAAGTTTTAAAAGACGTTGACTTTGTTTTGACCCAACCCTTGTAAATTGTATTTCTGTGAGAATTTATTCTTGGTTTCTAAACATTCCAATTTTTATTCCTTTTGACTCATTTTATTGTTATAAACAACTTTCATGTTTTGACCATCTTGATTTAATACTCAGAAATCGCGTTTTTCGAGAAAAAGGGCAAAAATGACAATTTTCACTAAATCTGTCCATAAATTTCGAAAATTCCAGAAATTGGGGAAAATATACTTTTTGAAAACTAGATTTTTTGACGATCGTTTTGTTCTTCTTCATCGTTTCCATCCGGGGTCCGCAAGACCATTTTTTAATCGTTTCAAGTTCTACTGCATTAGGACCCACCTTCCAGACACTATAAATATCTTCTTACTCTCTCTCCTCCATTCTTTTCCCATTTTCCTGCAACTCATCTTGACCTAGAGCAAGAGTGGAAGAACCCTTCTTCTTGACCTTCTCCTCCTTGAAATCATCTAGCTAGAGTGTCCCAAATCAAGATTCAAGGCTATTTTCTCTTCCTCTCTTCTCAAGCTTCAGCTGGACGCGTTTTTAGAGCCAATACCATGTACTATTCATCATCTTCAACCTCTATTCTTCTTGTTCAGCTAGCTCGATGTTGGTACTTTCCTCCATTCTTTCATTGGTGTTCTTTTAGTTCATTTAGAACTTGTTTTCTATGTTTTCAAACCCATTTTCGAAATGGGGGTTTGTGATGACCAAAAATGTGATTTTTATGTGTTCAATTTTGGGGCTTTTGTGTAGATTTCATGGACCTTCTCTTTGGTTGAGTTTTTGTGGAGTTTTCCTTGGCATTGGATTGAGGCAAGTGATCGTTATAGGATTTCTTATGTTTATTGCTTTATGTTTCATTATGGTTTCAATATTTCATCAAGACATGTTTTCTGTGTTAAATTCATAATGCAAGTTATGTTATATTCTTTCAATTCATGAGTTTTGGCTTCTTCATTTGTCTTGTTAGCCATGATTTTGCAAGCTCTTAGAATCATGTTTGATCTTGTTAGTTTTTATGATTTTATACTTGAAAATGTCTTGTTGTCTTTTTATAGAATGAATGGTTTAATTGTGGATGGAATGTTTTAAAAATGTGTGAAATGTATCCCTTGGAAAGCATGAAGGCTTGGGGAGTGCATGTGGTTCAAATGTGGAAGTGAAGAAGGGAGAGAAGTGTGAAAAAAGTTGAACTTCATAAGTTCTACCGGAATTTCTACCGGTAGAAGCGCTTAAACCGGAAGTACTACCGGTAGAAGTGGCTCGAATTTTGGCAGACAAGTGTGAAAAGCTGTGAACCCTTACTTCTACCGGAAGTTCTACCGGTAGAAGCGCTCCAACCGGTAGTTCTACCGGTAGAGATGGTTCTACCGGAAGTTCTACCAGTAGAGAAGCTTAAACCGGAATTTCTACCGGTAGAGATGCTGAACCCAGACCCACATTTACAAAAAGTACTGTTTTTGAAGGATTTTGCGGGAATGAAAGCTAGACTAGGTTTTAGACCTTTTTATTGACTTTGTGCACTTGGAATTCCAAAATGTACTATAACTTTTGGGGCACCAAACCTTGTCAAAACTCCGACATTTGGGTTTCAACTCCACAAGGGTCAATGAATGGTCTTAGCCTAAACTTGATAGATTTCGTGTTTCAACTCTTGTTTTGATGCTTCATGCATCATCGTGTTCTCGTTTGATTTTCAAGTACAAGTTTGTTTGAAGAATTGTTTCAAGAACCAAAGCTCTTGTTTTGATGCTTCGTGCATCATCGTGTATTCGTTCGAATTTCAAGAATAAGCTTGTTTTAGGACGTGTTCCAAGACGTGTTTCAAGAATAAGAAAAGGGAATCATTTCTTAAGTTTGATAAGCATTTATATTATGCTATTTTGCTAGTCTCGTCGTGTCGTGCTCGTTAAATGATTTCCCTGTTGTTTTGTTGTGTTCTCGAACGTGTATTGCCATGTTTTGTGCATTCATGATATAAGTGAGTACCACTGAGCTTGGACTGCCCTTTTAGCTTGATCCACTACCTGGGGGTCCTTAAACATGTGGACTGTCTGCAGACTAGTCGTGTCTTGAATGACACATCGTGCGTGTTCGTGTTCCGGTTCCGCGGCCGGAAATTCCCCTTATATGTGGAATCGTGTCGTGCTTGTCGTGCGTGCTTACTCTTGTCATCATGTATGATGGAGAAAGGATGGGCTCTTTGTGGATTTACTAATCATGATATTATATGTATTCATGTCTTGTTTCGTATATCGTGCATGTACTAGTGATTTCTTGATAAGTATCTTGTTCACACATTGTTTTTAAATCTCGTAAACTTGTTTCAAGTTCAATAAAGTGTTTTTAGTTCTTGTTTCCTTTAAACTTCAAATTTTGTTTATGCTCTTGCCTATATTGATCACCTGCCAGACCGTTGTGTCTGATATTCTTCTGCTTTGGTGCTCTAGATAGCAGGTCCTTGCTTTGAGCTAGTTCGTTTGCAGAGGGCTGTTGAGCCACGGGTTTTCCAAACTTGTTGTGTCAGCGATGTCATGTAGACGTCATGCTTGACTCCGGAGTTACGTTACGCCATTGGGTAGTATTTGTTCTAGCTTGCTATTTTGTACGGCTTTTGTTAGCCTGTTTCTTGGGAATTGTAATTAATGTACTCGTTAATTTGTAACTTGAATATGTTTGGGTAATGATAAGCCTGTTACTGTCAGCTCTGTATATCTTGATATTATGAATTGTTCCAATCTGAGTTTAAATATGTTTATGATCATCTTAGGCTGACAGATCGAGTACGACACGGAACCCGATGGATACGGATTCCAGGTCGTAATGTCTTGTAGAGCTTCCGCGAAATATTTTGATGTGTTGTGAATTTTGTTATCCTCACACACGCGGATCCTGGGAGGGGAAATACAAATTTCCCCAAACTCGCGTCCCCGAGATCGGATCCCGGTTTTGGGGGTGTGACTCCCGATGTTGATCCCACTGTTTCTACCCTCGACATCTCCAAGGTTGCTTGAATGTTTGTTGGTTGTTTGGATGAACTATTGATTACCCATTATTTTGTTTCTGCTTTTGGGGAGATGCAGGACCTGTGGGCTATGTACTTATTTTTTCTTTAAACATGTCTTTGATGCTCCAAATGCTTATCTTCCCGCGTTTCAAGTAACCTCACATGGTTCATGCCTACTGCCACTGTCGGCCCTTGCCGAACTCCCCTCAACTTGGTGTTTGCGACCTCACGCCCAACATCAAGTGAGGGAAGGTCAGTGCAGCATACCTAGTTAGAGACTGTCCCAGTTAGGATTTTTTATTTCCTTCGGTACGAAGTAATGGGCTTGTTACTGCCCTGAATTCCTCAGGCCTTAGCCCCTTTTGTGGTTATCCTGGTAGGGCGTGGCCCTCACTGCGGTTCCACTCTCACGATGGATTGGCCCTTTGGTACAAAGTCATATAAAATCTCGAAGACTAAATTTCACACAATTCATAAAATAATCTGCATAAATTTTAAATTCTGCATGGGAGTTCAGTACATGGTCATAATAAAACTTGCATAAACAGGATGACAAATTCAAAAATAAGTAATCATTTCAATACAAAAAGGCTTAAAAATAGAATTTCTTCAGATTTGCCACGTTCCAAGGTCTCTGCAGCGCCTTTCCCTCCAATGTTTCTAGGTGATATGCCCCCGTTTTCCCTGCAACAGTGACTCTATAAGGTCCCTCCCAATTCATTCCCAGTTTGTCGTGCTCTGGGTTTCTAGTGCCAGGCAACACCCTTCTAAAGACCACGTCTCCAACTTAAAAGGCTCTCTTTTTTACTTTCTTCTGGAAGCTCTGCGTCAACTATTGCTGGTAGGCCGCCAGCTTGATCAATGCCAACTCCCTTCGCTCTTCCACCATATCGAGCTGCTCGACAATCCTCCCTTGGTTCTGTTCGTGGTCATATGCCTCTGTCCGAGTGGGCGGCAATCCAACCTTCAGGGGCATCACGGCTTCCATCCCATGTGCCAATGAGAACGGGGTTTCTCCGGTCGACCTTCATGGAGTTGTTTGGTAGGCCCATAAGACACTTGGCAGCTCATTCACCCATGCTCCCTTGGCATCGTCCAACCTTTTCTTCAGTACATCCAGCAAGGTTTTGTTGGAGCTCTCAGCCTGGCCATTACACTGTGGGTAGACCGGGGTAAAGAAATAGTGATTGATGTTAAACCACTCGCATAAGCTTCTAGAGGCTTTTCCCTCAAACTGTTTTCCATTATCTGTCACTATCACCCAAGGTATCCCGAATCTGGTGATGATATTTTTCCATACAAATTTTTCGGCGTCACTCTCCCTAATATGAATTAGGGGTTCCGCCTCTATCCATTTGGTAAAATAATCAGTTGCCACTATAAGGAATCTAAAATTACCTGCTGCCCTTGGCATTGGTCCGACAATGTCGATCCCCCACCTATCGAATGGCCAAGGACTTGAAATCATGTTCAGATGTTCGGCCTGCTGATGAATGTCTTTGCCAAAGAGCTAACACCTTTCACACTTTTGGACGAACTGCAATGAGTCTTTCTGCATGTACGGCCACCAGTACCCTTGCTACATAGCTCGATGTGTCAAGCTCCGTCCGCCAACGTGGCTTCCGCACCATCCCTCATGAATTTCCCATAGTAAGCTCGGCACATCAGCTGGGTGGACGCACAGGAGGTAAGGTCCAAAATAGGACCGGCGATAAAGCTTCTTGTTTGGTGACAACCAGAACCTCGTGGCTTTCCTCATTATCTTTATACCTTCATTGGATTCTTCCGGGAGAGTACCATCTGCCAAGTACGCAGCTATCGGTGTCATCAAGTTCGGACCTTCATTTCCCCGATCGACGCACATGATCTGCTGTTCCGTGATACTTGGTTCTCGCTAGAAATCCACAATGATCTCCCTCCCTAGTTCGGATTTTACTGCAGTAGCCAAACAAGCCAGGCTGTCGGCATGTGAGTTTTGCTCCCGAGTAATCTGTTTCACCACAACATCTCCTATTTCTTGGATCAAGCACTTTGCTTAAGAAACATAGGCGGCCATCCGATCATCCCGTGCTGCGTATTCTCCAGTTAACTGGTTGGCAACCAATTGTGATTCACAATGGACCAGCAATTTTCTTATCCGAAGCTCTATGGCCATCACTAATCCGGACAATAGTGCTTTATACTCTGCCTCATTGTTCGAGGCATCGAATCCCAACGTTATTGCTCGCTTAATTATCGCCCCTTCTGGCATTATGAGTACGATGCCGGCACAGGATCCTCGGGAGTTGGATGCCCTATCCACATATAGCTACCACTGCTGGTCGTCAACTGCACGACTCATCTGCCGGTCTGGACTCCCTTGGTTGGTCCCCTCCTTATGAGTGAATTCGGCTATAAAATCAGCTATCACCTGTCATTTGATCGCATTTCTAGGCACTAGCTTGATGTCTTGTTCGCTGAGCTCTATCGCCCATTTCATTAACCTTCCTGAGAGGTCGGCCTTCTGAAGGATTGATCGAAGCGGATGCTCGGTTAATACTCTGATGGTGTGGGCCTGAAAGTAGTGTCTCAATTTCAGAGCTGCACACACCAAAGCTAATGCAAGCTTTTCCAACGGTAAGTACCTGGTCTCGGCGTCTAGCAGGGTTTTGCTAACGAAATAGATCGGCTGATGGTGCTTTCCTTGTTCCCTCATCAAGGCCGCACTGACCGCATGCTGAGATACCGCCAGATACAACACCAGCTCTTCCCCTTGCTCGGGAATGGAAAGGATAGGGGGAACTCAAGTATTTCTTTAGCTGCGCGAATGCTTCGTCACACTTCTCATCCCATACTTGTCTTGCCTTCTTTTTTAGAGCAAGGAACAATGGTCGGCACCTGTCCGAGCTCCTTGCTATAAAATGATTTAGGGCGGCAAGCATCCCTGTCAGCCTCTGTACTTTCTTCCTCGAGCTTGGTCTGTCCAACCCCTGTACTGCTGCCACCTGGTCGTGGTTAGCCTCTATTCCATTTTGGGTCACGATGTACCCAAGGAATTTTCCCGAGCTAACCTCGAATGAACATTTTGTGGCGCTCAGCTTCAGCTTGTACTTCCGCAAGATGTTAAACACCATCCTCAAGTCTTCCTCATGTGCTTCCTTTTTCCTGCTTTTAACTACCATATCATCAACATAGGCCTCTATCGTACTTCCGATCAGGCTCTGAAAATTCTTCGTGACCAACCTTTGATATGTTGCCCCCACATTCTTGAGCCTAAAGGGCATTCGCTTGTAACAGAAGGTTCCCTTTGGGGTGATGAATGTTGTCTTCTCTTGGTCTGCTTCTGCCATTGCAATCTAGTGGTATCCCCGATATGCATCCAAGAAGCTCGTCCGTTCGTGTCCCGCCGTAGAGTCCACCAGTTGATCAATTTTAGGGAGCGGAAATCTATCTTTAGGACACGCCTTATTTAGGTCGGTGAAGTCTACGCACACCCTCCATTTGTTGTCCTTTTTTGGTACTACCACAGTGTTAGATAACTACTCTGGATACTGTACCTCCCGGATAGCGTCCGCTTCTAGCAATCTGTCCACCTCTTCATTCACAGCTGCTTGGCACTCGGGGGCTAGCTTTCTCTGTTTTTGAGCTACCAGTTTGGCTCTAGGGTCCACCCCCAGCTTGTGACTGATGACCTCAGGGTCAACTCCAGGCATCTCATGTGGGAGCCAGGCGAAGATGTCGGCATTTTCATTGAGTAGCCGAGCCAGGCTATCTTGTTCGCCTTTGGCCATTGACTTCCCAATCATCCAATATTGCTCGGGGAATGGCATACCCCTCTTTTGTACGACAAATTTCTCCAATTCTTCCATCGCCGAACTGGTCTGGTCGGATTCCTTCTTACCTTCTCCCGACCGACCTGTCTGTAGTTGTTATTTCTGGTTTGTCTTCATGTCCAGACAATCGCTTTCCTCGACCTGTAGGGCTTTCCCCTTGATTGCAGCTATTAGGCAATTTCTGGAAACCGCCTTGTCTCCCTTGATTTCCATCATCCCCTTCATCGTCGGAAATCGGATCCTCTGATGGTAAGTTGAAGGGACTACCTTCATCTGATGGATCCACGTCCGGCCCATGATGGCATTATAAGGTGACGACACGTCTACCACAAGAAATTCTACATCCGAATGGATTGGTCCAGCTCCAACCTTTACCGTGACGAGGCCCATCGGATGTACTGCTTGTCTGCTGAATCCGAACAAAGGCATGGAGGTCGGTCTCAGGTTCGAGCGTTTTAAGCTGAACTTATCAAATAGCTCGACATACATGATTTCTGACGAGCTCCCTGGGTCAACCAATATCCTCCGCACATCATATTCTTGCATCCTCAAAGCCAGTACCAACGCATCATTGTGTGGTTGAACTACGTCCCGTAGATCCTCATCTGTGAATGAAATTTCTCCACCCTTTCGTCCTTCCTTAAGAACCATGCTTGGTTCAGTGGTTGTTTGGTACACCTCCTTGAGGTGCGCAACTATTTTTCTCTGTTCGCGGACGAATCTGGTAGTCACCTCAGAAGGGTTGGTGGCTCCATGCACTACATCTATTACTCCCACTAGTTTTTCCTTCGGCTGGTTGGCATCGCTCCTCAACTCTTTCCTGGCCGAGATGCCCTGGGCATTTCTTGGTCGGAGATCCTCCACGTATTCTTTCAAGCGTCCCTCCTTCACGAGGTCTTCCAAGTGTTGCTTGAGGATCCTGCAATCTTCTGTTAAATGCCCATGTTCCCGGTGGTAGGAACAACATAGGTTAGGATTCCGACTCCTAGGGTTGCAGACCATCTTCAAAGGTCTCCTGAAGTACAACTTGTCCTTGATCTGGGTCAATAACCAGAAGATCGGCTCTTTGAAGATGGTGTAAACCCCCTCATATGCCGACCTCGGGGGCTCAGGTCGGGCTGACATGCGCTTCGACCTTTCACCAAATTCTCTTCTTCGCTTCCGCTTGCTCTCCTCCTCCGCTGGGCGGGCCCATCTTGGCTCATTGACACCCATATCTTCCTTCAATTTTATAAATTCCTCAATGCATTCCATCAACTCGCCTTGGGTGGCGGGAGAACGCTTTGTCAGGGACTGTCGGAGCTGGCTCTCCTTTGACAGTCCGAGCTTGAATGTAGCCACTGCAACATGCTCATTGTTTCCTTCCACTTCATTATAGAGCCGCCAATAACGGGTGCTATACTCCCTTAAGCTCTCCAAGCTCTGTTTTTTTAGGGTTAGTAGCGCCCCCACATCTTTTGACTGTTTCGAATTTGTCACGAACCGCGTGACGAAGGCCCCAGCAAGCTCTCGAAAACTGCAGATTGACTTCGGCTCCAGCCGAGAGAACCATTTCAGGGCGAGGTCGCCAAGACTTGATGGGAAAACTTTGCACATGAGGGGCTCATTTCCGGTCCACAGCGCCATGGAATGCTGGAAGTGCTGGACGTGGTCGGCAGGGTCCGAGGTCCCATCATACACCCTCAACTTCGAGATCGTAAACCGCCGAGGTGGATCCATCTTCTCTATTTTTTTCGAGAATGGGATTCGAAGCTTTGGGCATTTCTTAAGCATCCCGTTCTAGTCGGATTCTCCTTGATGTCGATCAGTGCCCTCTCTATTAGGGCCTTCACGTCCTCTCGGCAAGGCCTTGCTGAGGAACCCTCCTTTGTGATGGAGCATCCCCTCTTACGACCTGAGCTCGGGCCTTACTCCTTTCTTCCTTCCTTGGTCGGGAGCTTGAAGTCCGACTCCCTTCGTCGCCCGCCTCCGTTCTGGCATGGGAGCTTCGAGGCCTTGACCCAGAAAGGGGTTTCCTTGACTGCAGCGCTGCCGTTCGTCCTCGGTGCCCCTTGCCCAAAGTCTCCAAGACTTCCTCCGAGGTTGGGGAACATCTTTTTGTTTTCTCCAGGTTCCGCAGCAAGTTGCTAATTTTCTCTTGCTGCTGTCTAACTCCTTCAACCATATCCCGTACGGCGTCCCTGCAGGTTTGCTCAAGGCGGGCATATGTATCGTGCGATGGGCTCTTCTCCAGATGTCCCTTGCCCGGCCTTTGGTGCATCTTTTCTCGCGGTTTCTCTTCAGAGGGAGAAACTTCCATTCAGGTGGGGCCTGTGCGGTGGATCTCCGACCGAATTCGCCCCTTTTCCCCTCCAGGTGGAATAGTATGTCTGCTTTCCATGCAAAGAACATACTCAAAGTCCACCTCATTGGACTGGCGGGTTTGGTGATTTTTACCTAACCCCTCACGCTATCCCCCGGGCCGCGCCTCCCCTTTTTGAGGCGGGAGTTGTTTCGGCCGGGACAGCGATCCTGGATGATGCTCTTGCTCCGACATTGACTCAGCAGAGTGTGAGTGTTTTCCTCTCGTTCCCACAGACGGCGCCAATTGTAAGGTCGGATTTTGCAAGATTGGATCTGGTGCGATCTACTTGCTGTGCTCTTTTTCTCTTATATTATGGGCTCCTACTTCCTGATTCGGATCCTACTCAAGAAATCAGAAGCGAGGTGAGATTCGATCGGTACGTCCAATCGAATACACTCCGATGCTCAAGTTAGTTCAAAAGATGAATTGGGATTATCCCCTTTCTTCTCTACTGGTGAATGTGTGTTTTTTTCATACCTTCGTCTCCTCTGTTTTATCTCCTTCCCCTTCCGCCCCAGCCATCATCTGCGGTCCGAGGGAGGGGGTCTCCACGTCCTTCCTCGTGTCTTCCAACGTGGGGAAGAATGCTTCTTCCCACTTCACACGCCTTCTCCTCCTTTCTGCAGGTCGTCAACCTCTTCCCCTTTTTTCTACATCATGCTGTTATGAACCCACTGGGTTTGGTTAGCCAATTTAACCCGAGTTGGCCTGGCCCAAGACCCGCAAGCAGGATTCACAGGTCGGACCAGGTTCGCTAGTTGGGTCGAGCCACATCAGGTGTTAAGCCCACTGTACTCACAAGTATGGTTGCCGGTAATACATATAGCAACGGCCACATTAGCCCCGCTAGTTAACGATATAGAAACCACGGGTGAAAGTTTTAGCGGCAGTGGTTTTTTTTTTTTTTTTTTTTTTTTATTTGCGGTGTTTCTGACCGTCGGTAAAATATTTCACAGGTAGATTAAACAACCAAAATAACTTTTAGCAGGGGTCATCGACCGCCGATGAAAAAACTTAATTGCATTTTATGTGCAATAACCTATTTCTTGGATATAAACCTGTTTAGGACAATACAATCAAAGTCTACCAAAAATAAATAAATAAAATACTATTATTAACTGTTTAAATTATATATTATATTCCTTTACATAACCGAACTGTTCAAGACCCAACTCCAATTTCTCATTGTCTACTTGAATGATAGATTCTAATATAAGATAAAATTCTGAACAAACAGCACACTACATGGGACAATATTTTCTCCCAATTTCATGATAGTTGTAGATGCCTCTAACGGCTACACCCCAATCAAAAAACTCTTCTGCTCCATTTCTTCGTTGCAGAGTCTTCACCTTCTTATTACTCTTCCTCTCTTAGCAGTCATCAGGACAACATCCAAACACCTGCAATTACACTTGTTAGACCTGAGTTAGCAAACAAAATTTTGGAAATGATCTTACAATTACACTTTAATGTATCACAAACACAATGAGTTCAGTACCAAAACAATGCTCAAATTAATATCAATAGGGTAAGGATGGGAGTAAAGTGATTGTATTTATAACAGGTCAAACCCCATATGAAAAATGCTTATTTACACCCATTTTTCTGGACTCATTTACAAATGATAAATAGACTTGCTAGGGCTAGCAAAGGAGAAGCAAAAGATATATATGCTAAAACCATCGCCCATTTAGATTTCCAGGTCTGAATCTAGCCCATTAGAGAAACTCAGACCCTACACAGCCTTTCAAAGAATGTTTAGCCCAACACAACCAACGACAGTCTGAGCCAGGCCATCTAGTCAATTTGAAAGAATGGCCCAAGCCTAGCACATGTTCAACGCAACCTCATATTGAAAGATTCATCAAATGCTCCCCACGAAGCTATATATCAATGTTTACACATGTTCCAAGCTATCCATTTGCTAGAACTCAAATGTATGATGACCTGATCCAAAATTATACAGATTAGGTAGGTTGATCATGCAATTTAAAATTAGCCTAAGGGTGTGAAAATGACATCATCAAACATGATCTTGAGATTTTACCAAAACAAAAGGACACTATCTTGAAATAAATGGATCAAACTTGGTGCGCTACCCCCCGGGGAGGAAGAAGAAGACCGATTCACTATCAGAGCGAGATTAGGGTCAGAGGAAGAAGATGATCACAGAGCAGATCTCATAGGAAGAAGATGATCAATAGAAGAGATTGGTTCTTGGTTCGCTGGAGGGTGGGAAAGATGTTTTTAATAGAACTTTTAGTGGGGCCAGTCATGGCCGCCGGAAAAAAAAAAAAACTTTTAGCGGGAGCCACCACATGATCGCCACTAAAAATACCCTTTACCCTCACAAGCCGCCTCTGTATGTTCGACACTAAAATTGAAAATTCTTCCCACAAAAACACTACACCATCGGAAAATGGTTTTTATCGATGATCATAGTCATTGCCACCACTATAAATGAGCTATAAATTTACTTTTAGCAGGGGCCTGTGTTGGCCGCCGCTACAAGTTACTTGTAGTGATGATTTTGGTCACCCCCACTATAAGTTCGACTCTAAAACTATATTTTCTTGTGGTACGGGATTTACCTCCTGTACAAAATTGCATCTCTTCTTTTTTTTTTTTATTGAAATGAGTAATTGAGAGTGTGCATTAACTGGCATGATATTGGAGAAAGATCTTAGTGTGGTGGGCATGTGGGGAGTTTATGGGCTTTAAATGCATTAATGCTCCATGATAAGAGGGGTTACACATTTTAAATTTATGATTTTGTAACCCTTTTTTCTTGAATTTTGATTGGCCATTGGAGAATAATGGACCTCATTATTCTAATTTAATCTTCATGATGGGAGGAGTTACATGGTTTAATGCCATAATTGTATTGACTTGTAATTCACATTTCTTGGATTTTGATTAGGCCTCCATGATAATGAGCAATGAACCATATTAATATGTTATAAAAATAACTCATTAATCCCATTAAATGACCGCCAAAGCATTTGAAAAGTCACAGGCCATGTTGCGACTCTTGCAATTAAACCTAACTGCTTTACATTGCCACTCGAAATCCTAGACTAAAAAAAAAAAAAAAACACAACCATGTGCCCTGGATGTTTACGTGGACATGAGTTCCCTGCTCCACCTAATTATAAGATACCGCATATGCATGAAGATATAGACGAAGCATTGTATTTTTAAAATGGATCGGATACAAGTCTAGGTTGCCAGTTCAAATCCCAGGACCAAAAGAGTCAGAAGCCTGATCATGTTTGCGGATTTGAGTAGGATCCGCAATAATAAGCTTGGAAAACATGTCAAACTTTTTTTTTAAAAATACATGCTTTAAAGTTCAAATGTATGTTATTCCAATGAAAAGAAAAACCGGAGTGCCAATGTCAACAACAAATTTTTATGATGATGCGCAAGCTTTATGTAGATGGGGAGCTTCTTTATTTTTTGAAAGGCTATATATAACGCTTTCCAGCCTCCTCAAAGTATTGGTAAGTATATGTTTGGATGTTTACATAATACAATATTTACATATTATATATTACAAGAATAAAATAATATAAAATAGAATAGTGTAATATTAAAATATTATTATACTTTTACTATTTGGCAATTTTTAAAGCATATTACAGATTCTAAATTGAGTTATTTGAAAGGTACTATAATTTTAATATATATTTAAAAAATCCAAAATAACAACAAGTTAATGTTATTGATCGTAGTAAAGTTCGTTATTATAATATTTTTTTATTAAATATTTACTTTATATGTAATTTACTAAGTCTGGATGAAAAAATAGTATAGTAAAGTAAAGTTCAGCAGTCAATTTTTTTACCATAAACTGCTTTTCTTTTTCACATAAAATTATGTAAAGTGTAGTAAAGTAAAGTCATTACAGAGGGCATCTATTTTACTTCACCACATACTACATCTTGTCTTACTCTACCTCTTCTTCTACCATGATGTGATATCAATATTTATTTTACTTTACCACATATATAAACAAACATCCCTTGACTTAGATGTGGCATAATATCCCTTCACAATATTTAGATGAATAAAATAGTGTTGTAAAGTAAAGTCAAGCTGTCATTTTTTCACCATAAATTTTATCATGAGTCACTTTTTCTTTACCATATAAACTATGGTAAAGTGTGATAAAGTAATGTCAAACA
This sequence comes from Umbellularia californica, assembly GCA_028538565.1. Lineage (NCBI taxonomy): Eukaryota > Viridiplantae > Streptophyta > Magnoliopsida > Laurales > Lauraceae > Umbellularia > Umbellularia californica. The sequence goes on along the minus strand of JAPQWN010000008.1, from coordinate 30,889,221 downwards.
AAAAACAAACTATGTTGCCACTCCCCCATTTTACTTCACCATATACTTTATCTCACCTTTACTTTACCTCACTTTTATCGTGATGTGACATTTACCTTTACTTTACTTTATCATACATGTAAACAAGTACATCATGATGGATTTGGTAAAGCTCTTTATTTTACTCTACCACTTTATAAACCTCACTTTGAAATATTTTTTTATTGTAGAGAGTTTCCTATAGGGGAGAACTGTAGAAAAAATTATTGAGCTTTTCTGAAAAAACAATGATATTTGCTTCTTTTTTTTTTTTTTTTTTGGATTACCAAACGCACAAGATTTATTTGAAATATTATATTATATAAAATATTACTATTTATATTTTCTTCTACATCCAAACAGGCCCTAATATTGGTAATCGAGAAAATTTTAATACTATGTCTCAAGTCAATAGATTGTGAGTTTGAATCCCAAAAGAAATAACCGGAGTTGAAAAATGCATGTCATAAAATGTGTGCCAACCAAATTCCTCCCAAGGGGGAGTGTCGATAAGTATTTCCATTGCCTGCCTCTAGATTTTGGTAGGTTTGGTTAGGTGAAAAAGTTTAATAGCCCTCACCTTTTTCTCTCCTTTTTCTCCTAATACAAACAACTTTTTTGCAGAAAAACTTCATTCAGACATAATTAGGCATATTCATTTCCATGTAAGTTTCATTGCCCTCAGTCCCAGACCTGTTACATCTTGTATAATTTTAAGACTCAAAACTGGACCTATAGAGTCCGATCAACTATATGTCTCCCATTTCAAATCTCCTTCACATTTTAGTAATCTAACAAAATATTTTTCTACTCAATTTTCTTTTCGACTGAAGAAATAATGGAAGTCCTTTTCTAAGTAACACCAACAACTTGGGAAGAACACAAGGGTGTTCCACTGTGCAATCAGGACTGCATAGGGAAACCATTTGCATAATGATTAAAAAGTCCCTAATGATGATATCTAAAATAAGGGGACCAGATCTTTGCAGACACCCGATGGTCTTCAAATTTGAAGTATCACTCTCATGTCGAACGTAGCTAACACAATAAAGAAAAAAACCAAAAAAGTAATGTGAGAAAAGGAAGACAAGATTAACCCTGATTTGATATGCAAAAATCAATATTTGTTGAGAGCAGACAGGATATAAGCCCATGTTTGTCATCTCTATTTCATGCCTCTATTTTTCTAAATGTTTAAATTGGACAGAGGTTTAAACAATTAGAGCGTTTGGCACAAGATTCTAGACTCTGTCCGCTTTAGACATTTAGAGGCAAATCTTCTAAAATACAAATGCTCCAAAAATGGGCAGATGAAAAATAGAGCTTTTGGGTCTTAAAATATAGAGGCGAAGTATTTAAAATAGATTCGTGCGTTATCAAATGCGTTTTTTTTTTTTTTTTTTAGCCTCTTTTTTTATGACTTTTTTTTAATGGCTCTATTTTAGATGGATGTATAAAAAAAATAAATAAATAAATAAATAAATAAAGTAAAAAGCCACGTTAAAAGTAGACTTAGTAGACTTAGCAGTCGCTGTGCTATAATTCCAACTCATGAAAAGCCTTCGGACTCGAGAGCTTTGTTGGACCAGGATCTATACCGGCCAGTAGAGAAAAACAGAAGACAAGTTTGAGAGGAAAGTCAGATGCCAGTGGCTTTCAAATGTCTGAGTCACCCACCTCATAGAAAATAAGGTATTGGTCACTTTTCTTTCGTGTGTGTGTGTCGGTGTACGTGGGAGTGGAACCTTATGTCACTCCACCAACTACTATTCAAGATCCACTTTCTGCTACTTAAGTCGTGAAATCTAGATTATGCTTGGTCGCTCTATTAGAATTTTTTTTTCTTCATCGAAAGTTCTTGGAGCAAGTTTTTGGGCCACTTTTCCAGGAAAAAAAAAGTGAAAGGTGAAAAGGTTTCCGCATGACTAAAAATTTCAAGTTTGATGTGGCCCTTTTTTTATTAAAAAAAAAAAAAAGAAAGTTGAAAAATGAACTTACTTTTCCTTTATTCCGCAAAAAACCATTTTCAATGGCATTGGACTTGATTTACTGCGAAATCAATTTTCTACAGCGCCAAACCATACAAACATCCCCTAACTTTCTCCTTTTGTTTAAGTATTAATCCGATCTTAGGAGCAAATCACCACATTGAATCTTCGTGGGTCTCTTTTGTTGAAGTATTGGTTCAAACTCTACCTCTATTGCATCTTCGTGGATCTCCTTTTTATTTTGAAGTATGTTTCAATCATTTAATGAGCCCCACTACCGAGTTCTTATTGAAGTAATGGTTCGATCTCTTCCTCTATTGGTCTTCATGGATCTCTCCTACTGGCTTTTTCCCCCATCAAATTTTTTGTGGATCTCTCCTTTCTTCTAATAGGTTTTTCCCATCAAATCCTTGTGGATCTTCGTGGATCTGTCCTTCTGATTGAACCTTGTAGGTTATAGATCACTACTTTTGATGTCTATCTTCTAGGGGTAATTTTCCTTTAATGCATTGTATAAGAAAATGGATCCTACATATGTAAACACCACAAATGTAATACACGTTGCCATGTTCGCCAAAATCATCATAAGCATAAGTAAATGGCTACATCGACCGTTCTAGATGTACTGGGATGTTTTAGACATTTTTTACAAATATCCTAAATTACATGAAGATTTAAGGTATGAAACTAAATTTTTTGATAATACAAGAATATTGAATAGTTTGGATCATAAAATAGGGGCCCAGAAAACAAAATTTATAGTTGGAATTTTTTGGACTTCTTCACAAATTACTCAAAATCCATAAAGTTATAAAATAATCAGCTTAAAGGTATTGGGGTTTATTAGTTCAATAAACAAACTGAAGAGTTTGGATGACAAATATGGGACACACGAGAATGAAAAAAACAAATAAAAGAGACCTTTAGATTAGCCTCCCCATTGAATCTTGTGAATATTCATGGATCTCTTTGCTCCACCACTTCTTATGGTAGGCTTTCCCAATTGGGTCTTCATGGATCTTCTTGCATCTCTCCTTTTGTCAAAGTATTAGCCCAATCAAGTAGTGAGCCATGCCAGTGTTGGTCCGAGTCCGCAGTAAACCTTCTAATTGATTGGATCATAGAGTGCCAACCACTTAATATCATATTACCATCACTAGTAGGTGCTGTAAAGGGTGCTGCTACGTATTAAAATAAAGAACATTCATAGTACAGTGACATCGCCAGGCCCAGTAAACAGCACTCAAAACCCAGAATGCGCTACAGAATGTATTCCGAGGGAACCGGTCCTACCATATCAGCTGAGTGCTAGTGGTCTCCAACTCCTGCTAATATATTATATATGATTTACATGAGGTAGAAGGGCACTCTTAAAAGCTGTCATCATTGGAGGGGCCACGGTTGAAAGTGCATCTTCTACCCCATTTTGCTGGTATGCCACAAAAGAAACCTGACGACAACTGGTTCTCTAAAATTATTGCTGTGAAAGATGGCCTAAGTGTGAGGTGTACTAATGCCAAACTGTGAGGTGTACTGGTTTCTAAAACTTTTTTTTGTGAAAGATGGTCCAATGCACGCATCATTTTCACACCAACTGCACAAATGAGTGTAAAGAAACGTGTTCCTGCATAAATGTTGGGTATGTGTCACATTCACATATATATAAATTATTGTTGTGAAAGATGGTCCCATGCACACATCATTTGTCTTTAATGCATGGGAAACGAAAATGGGATTTACATATGTAAAATCTTCGTATGCAAATTTACATATATACAATTTTTATATATATATATATATATATATATGTATGAAACGTATTACCATGGTTGTGTGAAACACCATTTTGACATGAGTAAATGACATGACAAAAAGAGAGCAACAAAAGAATCGTTCAAAACATGAATTGGAGGCCCACAAAAGTGTAGAGAAGTAGAAAGCCCCGTACTTCTCAAAATCCATAAGTATATAATAAATGAAAGCTGATGCATTGGAGTTTGTCATATATATATATATATATATATATATATGTATGGGGCCAGCTCTCCTAAGCTGAAGCTTAGGATAAGGTAAGCTGAAGTAAGCACAATTGCGTGGTGGAGCCCACTTGGGGACCCATATGGGGATGGGGGTGGGGGGGATTTCAAGGACTCCTTAGGACCCTCCTTATAAAAAATCAGCCACAATCATGGTTTTTATCATCTCTATCTAAGCACCAAAAGTTTAATGGTCAATAGTCCATTCGGATCAGTGCATAGTCGATCCAATGGTCTAGTAAATTTGGATCTGACCAAAAGTGGGTAGGCATGTGCAATTTGGGGGGGGGGGGGGGGGGATTGTGTGTTTGGTCCATTTGGATGGACCAAGGATGGGCCCTAGAAGCATTAGCTTACGGAATCTTATCCTAAGCTTAAGCTTAGGAGAGCCTTGCTATATATATATATATATATATATAGAGAGAGAGAGAGAGATATATATATGGGAAGTGCTCCTATGAGAGACACTCTCACCAACTTTATAAGAGATGGGTAGGGGCCCTCACTTCCATATCCACTCCAACCAACTTAAATGCAAGGACCCCCAACTTAAATGTGAGGGCCCCCACTCATCTCTCACCAAGTTGGTGAGAATGTCTCTCATAGGAGCATTTCCCAATATATATATATATATATATATATATATATATATGAATATTGAAAGGTTTGTATATGTATCGGAGGCATACAAAGTGCATCAGAGAATGGGACTTGGATGTTTTTATGTTTTTCACCTGTTTCTCCAAATGTGAGGATATAAAAGATACTCAAAAGGTGAGGGTATAAAAGATACGAAACTTCACATCTTGAGATTCACCATTTAAAAGAGAAAATTGAACGGCCTAGATAATGAAATGGGAGCCAACAAGAGGTGCAAAAAACCAAATCTATATGATTTTTCTTTCTTTATTTTATTTTATGTTATTTTTTTGTGTGTTTTTTACATATTTTTTTAAATCTATAAAGATTTAATACATGAAACTTACCGTCTCGACTTCGGGGTTTATTAGTGCAATAAAGAATTTGAACGATTCACATAACAAGAATGCAAAAAATTAAAAAGTGATTGACGGAATTGATCTGTGACCTATTGTAGGGTTAAAATCAGGGTTGAAGTGTATTGCCACCTCTAAGGTTTGAGGTGTATAATGCTTTCACGCCTGGTACGTGTGAGAGTTTTGATGAGAAAATGACCCAATCTGAACAATATGTATACACCAAAATTCCATTTTAACACCAAGTTTATAAATTATCATCAAAGCCTTATCCCAACAATATTGGGGTTAGCTACATGAATTCCATTTCTCAATTCCAATCTATATCCTAGGCCAAATCTTCAAATGAGCTGCTTGTTTTCAAATCAATTTTAATACATCCATTTACATCCTCTTTAGCCAAACCCTTCCCCTTAGTGGGGTTATCAACCTACATAGCCAAACTTTTTCTTACTGTTGTTTTTGCTGGCCTAAGTTGGACATACCCAAACCATCTCAAACGAATTTCTCTAATTTTATCACCTAATGATGCTACACCTAAATTCTCTCGAAAGCGCTTATTTCTAAGTGTATCCTTCCTAGTTTCACCATGCATTCACCTTAACATTCTAATCTCTGCTACATCCATTTTGTGCATATATTGCTTCTATCAGTCCATCATTTTGCTCCATAGGTCATATAGCTAGTACAATTGTTCTCCTATAAAAGTCTTCATTTAATCTTGCCGGCATAAGCCAATTACAAAGCACTCCAGAAGCAAGACTCCACTTCAACCATCTCACTTTCACCCTATAATCGACATCTTCATCAATATCTCCATCCTTACAAATTATCAAGTCGAGGTAACTGAATGAATCTCTTTCTAATATCTTACGATCTTCAATTCTTACAGTAATTTCAACTCTTTGTATATGTCCACAGAAGTTGCAATCCATATATTCTATTTTGCACAGCTTACATAAAGCCTTTGGATTCTAAAACCTTCCGTCATCTCTCAAGTTTTGCATTCACATCTCTTGATTCATCAACCAACAATATATCATCTACAAACAATATACACCGAGATATTTCCTTTTCAATATGAGCAATTAACTCATCCATAAAGGCTTAGGGCTGACCCCTAATGCAAATCTGTCATCACTCGAAACTCACCTATCTCTCCACAGATAGTTTCAATAATCATTACCGCTCCTTCATATATGTCTTTAATAATTTAAATATACCGCTTGCGACATTCATTTTATTTAAAACTCACCAAACTAAATCTCTAGGTGCCCTATCATAAGCTTTTTCTAGATCGATGAAAACCATATGCATATTTTCTCTTCGCTCTATATTTTTTCATTAATTGCTTAAGTAAGAAGACAGCTTCCATAGTTGACCTCCCTGGCATGAACCCAAATTGGTTTCAAATATCTTGGTTTTCTGCATACGTCTTTGCTCCATTACTCTCCCATAGCTTCATAACTTCCCATGATATTTGGTATAGCTTTATATCCCTCTCTTGTTCTGATATATATGTACTACAACACTTCTTTTTTATTCATTAGGCATTTTCTTTATCATTAATTTCTTATTGAAGAGCCTAGTTAACTGAATCCTCCTAATTTCTTTGAAGCATATTCAAGCTTCTTTCGGAATGTCATTCGGACCCATAGCCCTTCCATCTTCATTTGTGTCCATGCTTTCTTCACTTCCACCACCCTAATTCTACAGGAAAAGGCATATTCTACTAATGAAGAATCATGTCATATTCTTATGTCTTCTATTTAGTCTTTCATTTAGAAGCTTGCTAAATAGTCCCACCCGCTTTCTTTGATATCGTTGTCCTTTACTAGAACTTTTTGGCCATTGCTCTTTGTACATTTAACATGATCTAAGTCCCTACTTTTCCTTTTCCTTATTTTTGCAGCCTTGAAACTATCATAATCTCCTTCTCTTGTTCCCAGCCTGTTATATAGGTCATAATCTGCATTAAGCTTTGAATCACTTACAACATTATTAGCTTCTTTCCTTACCTTCTTATACACTTCATAGTTTTCTATATTCCTAGACACCTCCCAAACTTTGTAATGTCTTTTCTCCTAAATAGCTTTCTGAAACACTCCACTACTAGGTTTCTTTATTATAGCGTATTTTCCCTTTCGACTCTCCAAGCACCTCTTTTGCAACCTTTCTAATACAATTAGCCATTTGATTCCACATTGCCATAGTTTATCCACCAAAATTTCATTCCTCCCTCCTCAATCACTTTATCCTTGAATATTGTTGCTCTTTCTCCTTTTAAATATTTCCATCTTGTTTTAGAGAATATTTTATTTACTACCCATCTCTTTTTGCTTCTAATGCAAATATCTAAAACTACTAGCCTATGTTGTATGGTCAAATCCTCTACTATAATAACCATACCGTCTTTACAAGTCAATCGGTGCAATTGAACTCCAAATTTGTACATGTGATATGTAAATGAGTGCAAACAAATGTTATTGCATAAACGTTATACTAGAAGAGTTGGACACAATGTGACATGTAATGGCCCATTTCCTTTTATCGCCTCAGAATATAAACTCTAACTTCAAGGCAGAACCATTCAACTATGCTATGCTATCCAAGTGCTTAGGGCCGTAGAACAAAATGTTTACAGATTTAAATACTGACAGAATAAACTAGTATAAAGTAAAATATTGTAATATCATAATTGTTGTTGTTTGGCAACACCTAGAAAATTCAACGCATTTTTATTTGAGTTGTTTGGCATGTGCTGTAGAGCAAAATATATTATGAACTTTGAAGTTTACCACATCTTTTGAATTTAACTTAAACAAAATTTAATCAATAATATCGCAATATTTTAACATTGAAAATAACCCAAAAATAAACATATGTCGAAAGTTTTGGGGCAAGGAATTCAAGTGAAGTAGGTTCGCTTTAATTCCTTGAAATTCAATTTCATACAAATAAACAAACACTGTTATATAAGATAGGTTCTTTTGAATTGAATTTCTAACCATTCAATTTCATATAAACCAACAATCTCTATTAAATTTTCATAAGAAATTCGTGGTAAAATGGTATTTCAATCCTAGGAATCCAATTCCACCCAAACAAACAGACCATGTATTTTCAAGATAAGAGATTCATTAGTTGGATGTGGTAGCATTATAATGAATTCCTAGAATCAATTCCATCCGAACAAACAGACCATCCGAACAAACAGACCCTCCTCTCATCTCTTGATTATTCCTTCACCATTCATCTCTCCAATAATCATGTGTAAACCCATTTTACTATGAACTCCTATGAGTTTAATTTCATCGGAACAAATAAGCCCCTATGAAATGGGTTGCAGCCAAAAGAGGAGAAAAGGATAGAGGTTGATGGAGACGTGGATAGGGAAAGAAAGGATAAGCAAGGGATGGAGAGAGGGAGAAGGCAGATATGACAAAAGAGTACATTGACAAAGAGAGGAGAATAGATGAGGGACTAGGAGAGGGAAAGAAGAAGAGGAGGGGGAGAGAAGGAAAGGACCGAAAGGTCAGTGAGTGAGAGTGAAAGTAGAAGGAAAGAGAGAAAAAACGCAAGAAAGTAGTGAAGGACTTATCGTTGCTAGATGAGGCCGTAAAATGAGAGATTTTATTCTCCAAGATTTTCTCCTACAAAGATGGGGTGAAGGAAGAAATCTTTGAGTTTCTAGTAAAAAAGAAAAGATTACTTTCTTTTTCTTGCATTATCCAAACACCTCTAAGCAAAGAGAATAAGAAGATTATCTTAAACATAGAAAAATCTTGTATTTTGTTGCGCTTCCAAACGGGCCCTTTTTTAGTGTCCCAAAAACTAAAAAAATCGAGAGATTTTAACAGGCCTTTTACCCCTAAAACTTGTAATGGTCCAAGCCCAATTATGTGATTCTGCCTCGTCACTCTTTCTTTTTTTTGTTCTTTTGATTATGCTTTGATGTGATTTGATCCCTCAACTTGATTTTCAGCAGTTGTCTAACCTATTGACGCCCTTATATTCGGTTGAACTAGTGACCTCAAAACATGTTGGTGTTCTCATTCGACCATGGTCACCCACTCTCACACACTCACCCAGGTCACCATCGACAGCGCTACAAGGAGGGGTTGATCCCTAGTTGTTTCTATGAAAGGGAGGTAACTCACCCACGGAGCAGTGCATGCCTCCCAGACATCTCAAGAACCAATGTACCCCTATAATGTTCTAGCCATATGATTTCATCATGTGTTAGAAATAGAACTCTATTACGCGATCAATACATAAAAGAGAATCTTATAGATCAAACATCTGCGAAAAATTAATCTCATTGCTATTTGAACAATCAAAGTTATGGAAGTGAACAATTAACAAGGAGTGAATTTCCCACACACACTATCTTTTATCAAATGGCTAGCAACATCCAATAAGGCTTACTTCTAGAGAACGATTATTTAGAAAATCCTTCAATTTTAAGTTATCACCACATAAAGAAGATTTTTTAAATTAAACATCTATGAAATATCAGTCTCATTCAACATTATTATACTATTATCATGGTAACTAATGAACAAATAATATAGATACTCAATTCTATTTAATGGTTAGCAACATCCACTAAGGCAGAAACACTCTCATAGATTCTTGCAGGCCATACAATAAAGGTAATACAATCAACGATTAACACAGACATCAATGAAGCTAGAACACTACCTTTTGACTAAAGGCCAGCAACAACTGATGACATGGTTTTTAGTAGATGTCTAATCTCCAATCCTCCACTTGCATATCTCATACTTTTATGACAAAAAGTTATTCATCTATTATCTTTTCGTGTAAAGGGAAAAATATAGCCAAATGAATAATTATGTGGCACAGGAGGACAAGTCAGTCAAGAGTAGAATGACAATCGCATGGTTTAAACAGCAGTTATAGAATGCATTAGTGGTGGTTTCAATGGGAACAATGGCCAAGACGAATTTAGTGGTGCCTATCTAAATCGGCTTACATAAATTTTGGCCATTTCTACGCATTTACACTAACAAATGAATCACTATTTATAGATCATTTTAAGAGTAAACAGGCTTATGCATGGAATTATAGGTATATGTCAATAGAATGTTAAATGGAGCAATGGTTCACCATTTGACATCTTTCTTTTAGTTATTATAGATAAATTACTCTTGATAGCCTATTTGCTTCATGTAATTGAATTCCTAGGATTTCTAAGACTCAAGTAGTAAAAAAGCGAAGAACAAATGTGTAACATCCAAAAAATGACCAATAAATAACCTCCCCTTTAATGGCAATTTGAATCTAAGTGAAGATAAAAATGAATACCCAGTCATCACCCTAGTAATTCAAATCCTAGAAAAGTTGAGGTCCTATCTACATCTCTACCTTAACATCCATCAATCACTTACCTCATATCCTTCACCCATTGCCTCTTGAGCATGTTTGACCATGAATTCCTGTGTATTCTATGCAAACAAAAAGGCTGTCAAGGTTTCCAAACTTTTTCCCTGCCAAAGGGAGTGACTGCAACTTGTGTTAAACTCACCCCTTTATTTAATATGAGTGTGCTACTTATTCAAGTGCATTTTTGAGTATCAAAGCATATATTTAGATTTGCAATTTGGATTTGCTTATGTGTTGATGCACCTTCCGATCTTAGCATGACCATTTTGCTAAATAACTTGCACGTGGATATGGATGTGCCTAGCACAGGCAATATTGTTAGTTCTCTATTTGAAAGAGGGATTCTAAATGCATATAGATTTGCTCAAGGAATGGTTGAAATTCAAGAATTCCTAATGGTTTTTCAAGATCGGCATTGGGGAAATCCCATTGTAAAATCTCTAACGGTCAAATCTTCATCTATGAAGATTTCTAGGTTTTATCTCTTAGGGCACGTTTGTGCAAGCCTGTTTCCGCAGGAACAGAACCCTATTTCCTCTTTCATCCAAATATCTCTGTTCAGTGCAACACAACTGGCCGTGATACATTCCGAAAAAAAAAAAAATAGTCATTATATCCTGACTCCTCCGTATAGAAAACGTGTTTCCAAGGAAGACGAAGACGGCTTTCCTCTTGATCAGATGTACACAAATGTTCCCTTAAGGAATAAAAAAAGGTCAAAACTACAAGAAAAGGAAATAAAATTAGGGAAAACTAATCACACTGTGGTCCCTAGGGAAAGGTGACTACAACTAAATACCTTCTATTTCTAAAAAAAAAAAAAAGAAAAAGAAAACTTTCACCTTTCCTCTATTACAAAATAGTTCATATTTTTCCTGAAATTACAAATAAGCACAATCTCTCAACACTCCTCAAGTTCATGTAAGGTATCCACTATACCCAACTTGGACAATTCATCTGACAACTGCCTTTTAGCAACAACCTTCGTAAGGAAATCTAACTACTACTCATCTGTAGGTGTATAATTCAACTTGATGTCTTCGTTTTCTATCTTCTTCCAATTTAATGAAGATCAACTTCATATTTTGCATGCTCATGGAAGATTGGAATTGTTGCAATGTGTTGTGCTAACGTCCTATCCATTGAAACTTCATTTATATTATAAAGCCCAACTCATATAATAAAATTCAGTCATAACAATCCACGTGTTCCATGAGCCATTGCTCAGTGTTCAGCCTCGGAACTGAATCTTGCTACCACAGTTGCTTCTTTATTTTCCAAGATACTAGATTTCTATCTACCAAGGAACAATAGCCTGTTGTTGATCTTCCGTCTGTTTTTAATCTTGCCCAATCCAGATCATTGTAGGCCTTCACAACTAAATGACCATGACTTTAATACAAAATCCCCCATCCAAGTGACTTCTTGAGGGACTTTGAGATTCTGTATACGACATCTCAATGTCCTGTTTTAGCATAAATTGACTGATTACACCTACTATAGGAAATATTTGGATGAGTTTAATATGCCAACCGGCCCTTGACATAATGTGATATCATGGAGTAACTTTCCACTCTCTACACTAATGCCATGATCCTGCACAATAGGTATATGGAGGTTTTGCTCCTAACATTTAAGTTTCTTCCAGGAGATCTAGCATATATTTTTGCTGGCAGATAACAATTCTTTTCTTTGACTAACAATTCTTTCCTTTGACCTTGCAATTTCAATTCGAAGAACCTAACTTAGATCTTCAAGATCCTTAACTTTAAATTCTGCATTTAGATGTTTCTTTCGCCTTTCCACCTTCACTACATCATTACCATAACAACATTGTCATCTACATGAACAATCAAAATTATGACCTTTTAGCCATTTCTCTTCACAAATATTGTATGATGTGCATGACATTTCTTGTAACTTGTTTCCACCATGGCTTGGCTAAATCTACTAAACCTCGTGCCCATCAAAAAAAATTTAACAGACAAACCTTGCCACTTGATCTTTTAACCAAAGTCCTAGCGACGGTTCATGTAAACTTCTTCTTGAAGATCCCATAAAGAAATGCATTTTTAACACCCATCTAGTATAAAGGTCAGTCAAGATTTGTAAAAAGAGGAGCAATAACTCATACTGAATTCAAATTCGCCACCCAAAAAAATCGCTCGAAAGTCAGAATGGTCCATGCATACCATATAAGTTAGTAAATTCTTTTACCACTGGCCTTGCTTTTTCATAGAATTACACCATCCAAATCACACTTCACAGTATACACCCACTTACATCCTACCGCACGCATTTCTTCTACAAAATCAATAAATATCCAATGTTTTATCCTTGTTAAGCGCATGCATATCTTCCATCATAAAGCAGCTTTCCACTCAAGAAGATCAATATCAACTGGGCTAGAAGACTCACCTGCTGATTGAATATCAATCTCCAGATCTTAGAAATCCTCTGGTGATATAGGCTGGCTAGATAAGAGCAATGGACTTGTTGCTCCATTTTTAACTACATGAATAAACTTGAAGCGGCTGCTATTCTGGAGTCTTTTGTTACTGGTCTTCTAGTGTCTTTTCCAATATATATATATATATATATATATATATATATATGAGGGATATTCATATGCATCCATCCCTCACCATTTTTGGTGAGGGACACCCCTTTTGGGGGTGTTTTAAGTACAAGAAGGAGGTACAAAGTACCCCTCTTGTACTTCTCTTGTACTTGAAACACCCCCAAAAGGGGTGTCCCTCACCAAAAATGGTGAGGGATGGATGCATATGAAGACCTCCCTATATATATATATATATATATTAACTTCAACTAACATACATACGCAATGGTACATCAGACATCACCAATTGAAGCTCCCCTTGACTACTTGTGTCCGTTATCTGCTTTCCTCCTGGTGAATAGAAAGGGGTGGTTTCAAAAAAATGTAACATCCAAACTAAGTACTAAAAAATATCCTCCACCTGTCTTTGGCATGTAATACTTCCGTATATTCGGATATTCCACAAAATGCACTTCAGAGCCTTTGCATGAACTGATCTCTTTGATGCTTCAAAATGTTAATAAAACAAATATATCCAAATATCTTTGGAGTAGAAAAAAGTGAAGCTTAAGGGAAATCTATAACCAATTTACTGCCATCTTAAGGAAGTCGCTAAAAACAGACTGTAACTCATAATGAGACTTCATCAAATATACCCATGTAAATCTAGAAGCCGAATTAATGAAACAAAATACCAATGATCAGAAATAGAAATAAGAGTATAGTCCAAATACCTTGAGTTTTGGCATAATAGTCCCATCTGGACATATCCCATTGCCCAATTGTACTTGTGTCAACTGATAAATTATGCGTGGCTCCTTACTTTCAACCTCTTTATATGAACCTGAACTTTTCTAGACCTCCCTTGCTGTAAAGGTAATGATGCCCGCAGAACTATGCTGACGTAGCCCCTGCCCCAGGACCGTGATCCAAACGCAAACCACCTACACCGGCCTTTCATTTTGGCAAGACTAGCTCTTATATTCCTTAAAACACTTCATTTGAGAAGTGAGAAAAATACCTGAAACTTCTCAAAAAATCGAAACGAAATTCAAACACAAGAGTTGACCTCCTGTATGGATACGGCGAAGGCTAGGGGGTTCCAATCAGTGATCAGACGGTAAAAGGTTCAGATCACCAACTTGAAAGTCAAGCCCCACCGAAGCGATCCGGAAAAGGTTCAGATCACCCACATGGACGGCAACATCAATAAGCCACCGGGAACACCACATCACCCGATCTTTTGTCAAATTATGGAACCACTTCCAAATTCCAATAGAATTGGACCAATTTCTGATTAGGAATGGCACCAGCCAAAGGTTCCCTCACAAGACCATAGAAGTGTTCGAACAACCAAGCCTGCAAGACGATCGTCGAACCCATGAAGTTAGGTTCTTGCTTCATTTGCCACCACAAGCTGCGGTATAAGTAGGCCACAATAGGCACAAAACAGGGGAGGCAGGTTCGCAGTAGAACATGGCAAAACAAGTTGGCACAAAAGGCATGGATCACCCAATGACCGTCTGGCAAAAGTACCCCCACAACCAAACAAAGAAGCAGCCTGTGCACGAAGAAGCAAAAGTAGATCCCATGCAATGAATCCACGTAACCCTGGACATAATGATAAATGACAATCAGGCGCATGACCTCCACACCTCTCACGACAATCTTCCTAGGACAGTTCCCAATCAGTTCATGAAGCACTACATCCAGCGATGAAGGCTCTTCCAAACTCAGAAACCTGTCTTCAAAGGGCAACATGCCCTCATCTTTTGGAAGACCAAACAACACATCCACCTCCTCCTTCAGGATCATCCTCTCCTCAAAGTTCAATCCAAGTGTGGCAGCGACAGGGCTCCACCTCTCAAAAACAGCCTCGACTAGACCCCAATCTACGTGCTAATGGGCAAGGAGAGCAAGGTTCTCCATACCAATGCTTGTGAACCAGCTCTTATGATGAAGACTCCATCAAGGCACAAAACTCATTCAAGAAACAAGGGATACCTTTCTTTCAAGTGAGCTGCTTCCTTCAGATCTCACCCCTAATAAAGATCTGCTGAAACGTGCAACTCCGTCGACTGTACCTCAAAAACCCTCGACCCACCATAGCTAATGACCAAGAAGCCGCCCCAACACCCAAGATCATCATAATGGTACAGAAAACCCAAATTCCGCATGAAGAAAGAATCAAAAGAGGCATGTTCTAATAGAGTTGGAAAATAACTAGAAACATGCCACTTAGAGTGGCACACTTCTAGTACTCGGTCACCCTTATACTTACTAGAGATGTGCCACTGTAGTCAAGCATATCTAGTTCACTAGTGCAACAGAGTCTACAAGAACAGTTAGACTCGGGAACATCCAAACTTCCAGGGACAACCTTACTGTTGCACTCCATGAAGCCCCGACAATACATGTGGACACTAAACCCTCTCCTATAACTCACTCTTCACCCCAATCTCACATCCACTCAGCATCGTGATTGATATACCACACAAAACACAATGGAAACAACCCAAAAAAATGAAGAGGAAAAATGCGGAAGAAACACCAGATTCAAACAGCAAACCAAATTTATTCCACTTCAAAGAAAAGTACCAACCCTTTAATCAAAGAGATTAAAAAAACACAAAAACGAGCAACTACACAACAACTGGCACCATAAGGAAAAGATTAAGCCTTAATGCTAGAAGGATTGCACACAAATCAAGCCGTTGAAACCATGAGTCCCATGCAGCTGACTAGGCTCTCCCAAAAGATGATCCACCCGCCATAGCGATCAGGGGCCAGATGTCGTCAATCATTGCGGGAACCTCGCGGATGAAATCCTTGTGTATCACCATCATCTGTTGATGTTCTCACTGAAGACGAGCAAAATTGATGCAAGCACTAGTATAGTGATGGAGAAACACAGTTTCCTTAACCTCGTGGTGACAGTGAACATTCGTGTCTAGGCGTGCTACATCCTCAAACGGCGTATCACCTGCTCCCAAGTACCAGGTTCGATCCAACTAGTAACCATCTCAGCCGTCAGTACCACAGAGCCAGCACAACGATCACCTAGGGCAGGGAGGTGATGGATCGATAAAAGCCGCCATGCGGAAGACGAACTTTCGAGTAGGTTTACCATTAGACTTTAAGTCCGCATCTTGAGCAGCCTTCGGCTTGGTATCAGGAATGACATTCTCCTGGACCTCCACAGCCGGCAGCACCTCAGTGATGTCGAACTAGACAATTCCCCCTTCAAGCCTTCACCAACCATCCCCTACGCAAAGTGAATCAAAGAAGACCTAAAGAAAAGGGCATAGAATGACGAAAAAGAGAAACTCAGGGACAAACATATCTTGAACCGCATGAACTAAAAACTTTAAAACTTGAAAAGGTCCAGAACGACCTTCTATTTAAAAGGTGGTGAGAGCAGGAAGTGTACCACGTCTTCTAGCACATTTCTTGACAATAAGCTCAACCGAGCCCACCCTTATCCTTGCAAATTTTGAAAGTTCAAATATAAATGGCGCATTTCCACCCCACAGGCCAGAATCACCATAAGGGCCTATTTGAGAAATTCACTGGTAGGAAGTGAATGAAGTGGTCAATTTAAGATAAAAGAAGAGAAGGGAACTCAAATAAAAAGCACCAAATTTCAAAAATCACCCCTTCACTTTAAAAAAAAAAGGTCAAAAAACACTTCTCTCATTCCACTAAATGCCAAAAGGCCCTCTAATTTATATTTCTTCACTTCTTTACAAGTGAATCTCCCAAACGGGTCCTAAGGAAATGCGCCATTGAGAGTGGCACTTCCTGTTTTCATAGCAGCATCCAATCACAGCCAGATTCAAACCAAGTTGGTCCTGGAAAACACCACAAACGGAATCGCCATCAACAGTAGACCTACCTCTGTCAACAACTATATACAATCACACAACGACAACAGTGACAACAATAACCACAAAGAAAAAGGAGCTGATCACAAACATCGATCTTTATTGCATAAATTAGATAAAATACAAATGCAAAAAGTTTAAATAAAATCAACCAGACCTAATGCCAAGATGTAAACAGATGCTGAAACAAACAAAAGAAACCTAGTGACTATGCCCAACTTCAAGACCAATCATGATTAGACCAGGCATTATCCGACCAAGACTCTTGTGGTGAAGATAGATCACACCGGCAGATCGAAACCTATGAGAAGATGACCTTCGGTTCACTTTCCCCCTCTGGCATCACTATCCTCTTGGGCAGATAACCCCACTTCCATGGGAAGGTCCTCTGTACCCTAGATTCACCCAAAGCAACCCTAGACTGCCTTTCATGTGCCTTAATAAATCTGAGAGAGAGGGACAGGGAGAGATCCGAATGGCAAGCAACGCAAGGACAAAGCTTACTGCAGTCTTCTCACTTGAAGGACATTTGTACAGGGGCAACAAAGGAAACCACACCTTGTCATTCAAGGTATGTGGAGACTCAACATGTGCAATCATCCGAATAACCTTCCCAACATCACCTCCAGCCATCCCTGAAAGCATGGAGAACCACCACAACTAAGAAACCACCACCCACACAAGAAGACACGCACCAGAACTTTGTAAAGGGATAAGGCAGCCTTTCGTGCAGATCACAATTATCCTCTCCCTACTTATCCTTAAGCTTTGAAACTCAAATGAAGCTACAGAAGAACACCTCCCCTGTGGCACACTCATAGGTACTCCTTTGGCAACCACCTTAGGAAAGTCTCTTCACCCTCAATTTTCGCTCATTTTGCCCAGTTTCAGTCTTCGGGCAGCTGTAGGCCTCCCAAATAAGTTCTCGTGACTTCCCTCCACTTATGAAAAGGGATTTCCTTATCTCTTGTTTGTGTCTCTGTTGGCCTCTTCTTTTTTCTTTTTTTTCTTTTTTGTTGCCTCTTCTTTTGGGTGGTGGCCTTTTTTTGGGTATTTTCCCGCTACCGCTTCCCAGGATAATCCTGTTATACTGCAAAGCTTTTGATAAATTTCTAGTTACCATTTCAAAAAAGAAAAAGTGCCTGTGACCACTGACCAGTCTGGCGCCCGTAATACCACCCCGCTGAATTGTGGGTTCTATCGGCCTGAGCCAAGACACCCAAAGCTGCCAACAGCAAGCACAGGTACTTCTCCAAAGCTCCAAGCTCTTGAGAAGAGGCCTTGGACAGTTTAATTGCCGCATACCCAATCTTTCAAAAGGCACGAGGAGGGTTTAATCGCTGCATACCCTATCTTTCAAAAGGAATGACATCATTACACCATTCATTCACACTAGCACCATCACCCTCCGCCTTTCAGAGCTTTGTTGTTGACCTGCATCGATCGCCTATGCTCGTCCTGGCACTCATCAATTTCCCATGCTTTGTGGTTGATAATTATGACTTCATAATCTATAAACTTATTCCTAATTTATTTAAATGGGTTAATAAAAACGATACATTTGGTATTCTTATTCCACTCCAGTGCCTGAATTACAAATTCCCAAACTGATTTGATCAACCATTGGGCGGTTTCCAACAATTTACCCTCTATTTACTTGGTTCAATCCATAGGGAATACATAAGCCCCACAACTTTCATGCGAAACAAAGAGATCACAAGAGTCTCCTGCAAACAAATATTTGGATTTAGTTTTATTATGTTGGAAGAGTTGTAATAAGACCCCAGAATTAGTCAAGTTATTGTTTGGTTTAATCAGTTTAAATTTGGTTGGATTAATAAATAATTTATCATGCAATGCTTGATGTTTTAAATATATACACACTCCACTGCAAACTAATTTGACCTTTTCTCACATTGCAGAAATTACATTCACGGGGTGAAATTTGGACTTCTAGGAAATTGATGCAGTGCTGACCAGGCCCAAGAAGTCAATTGGGCCAACCATTGACCCATAGGTCAACCTGGTCCACTGGGTTTAGTCCACAGGCCAAATTTGACCAAGAGCTACAGTGGAGTTCTAATTTTATCCTATTTCTATTTTCATTCCTTGTTTAATTAGAGAACTATTTCTAATTTCTATTTATTGTTTGATTAGGATTACCATCATGTTAGTTTCCTCTTTTGATTACGTCTTCTCTCATGTCTAGGAAAGTCTTAGTATCCAAGTAGGAGGGGGAACAATCCTACTTCTCTATATAAGGATGATCAATCCTCATAGTAATCATGCTTATTTTCAATTAATCAAACATTTCTGAGTTTCCCTTCAGTTATGGTGTTTACTATTGTCGTGAGTGTGCCCTAGTGGCTGAATCCATCTCCGGATTCAATCAATCCCTCGGTAGATTGGTCTTTTTTTTTTTTTTTATTGAGGATACAGGGCTGCACCAGAAATCCAGGTTTCAAGTCATGACAGTAGCTCTATCGTTGAGTGTGTATCATCAAAGTAGTAGCATAACAGACTAGTTTGTGGGATTTCACACTCATCATAGTTATGACTTAATAGTTTTTACCTCCTTCAAATATAAACATAAACAATGTGCTCAACAAGCTTACAACCATGTGGCACAGAATGTATGCTGATTGCGCCAATTGGTCTCATTAGATGAAAATAAGCCTTCAATGGCATCTGTAGAAGATCACTTCCACTGCAAGTTGCGATACATCCAATCAGTGGTGGTGCTTGTAGGAAGTTCACTACTTCTAGTTTTGACCATGTATCTCAATGCACGAGATCAAATAGCTAACAACAACTAATAATGGCATAATTTTCAATAGTTGTTCAATATACTAACTCTCATAGTTGGTTCAACTAGTAACACCAAAACAAACTAGGGTTTACATTTTTTCTTTTTTTTCACACGTGTCATCATAGGTTTAAGAGAAATATATATCCTTCTTTATGGTCAGGACCATATGCAATATATCCTAGGAAAATGATTCATTGAGCGTTACAAACCAAGTAATCTATTTAGTTGCCATCACGTAAAAGAGGATTTTTTTTTTTTTTTTGGGTTTGTTTGGGGGGGGGGGGGGGGGGGGGGGGTGGGGGGGTGGGGGGTGGTGGGGGGCGCAGGGTTAGACATCTACTAGAAAGTCAGTCTCCTTGAACATTGCTAACCATATGATCAAGGTAACAGAATGAGCACTTAAGACAAAGATCAATGAACTGCTCACAAACACTACCTTTTATCTAATGGCTAGCAACATCCAATGAAGCTGATTTTTAGTAGATACCTAATCCACAAACTCCTCTTTTATCAAATTATCATCATATAAAAAAGGAGTTTGTGAATTAGACACCTACCAAAAATCAGTCTCATTAGACGTTGCTAGTCATACAAACAAGGTAATGGAATAGACAGTTAACATAGAAATCAGTAAATGGCTCACAAACACTACCTTTTATCTAATGTTTAGCAACATACATAGAGGCTAATTTTCATTAGATAACTAATCCACAAACCCCTCTTTTATATGGTTACATCAACATGCTAGGCGTTCCACTTACAAGGTTAGTACTTATGACACAATGCAATTCATCCAGTATCTTTTCCTGTAAAGGAAAAAGATAGCCGGATGATTAATTTTGTGTGACAGGCCAAGTCAGTCATAAGTAGACAGATATGAACAACTTCCTCATACCAAAAGGAGTGAGAGACTTGTATTAATCTTGATTAGTTGACAGGCAGGTTTGGTATCAATGTACAAAAAAAAAAAAAAAAAAAAGACTCAGCGAAAACAGAAGGGAGAAATAGAATAAAAATAGGTTTCTAGACAGTTGGCCAATGGCCCTATTTCCTTTGTCAAAAATCTGACTGGATATGAAAGGGATCCAAAAAAATTCACAGATGTAACTACTCCTTTCCTTGTGTATTTTATTTTTTTTATTGGTAACATAACTTGGATCCACAACCTCAAGGTTGCAACAATGAGCACCTTCCACGGCCACAGGTTCTAGTCTCTCTAAACAACATCCATGTCCCCTGTTAGAATTTACAGTGACAAATACAATATCACCACTAGAAGAATCCCGTTTAGTATTGTTGAAAATACCACCACGTCAATGATAGAAGAATCCCATTCAGTATTGTTGAAAATACCACCACGTCAATGATATCAAAACCCTTTTTAATTTTTGGTTCCCATACCAAATAGAGCCATAGGGTGGAGTAGATTTATGATGGGACTGATGTGAGTTCCATCAGAAATGGTTCCCACAAATGCACCATGGGATGTGAATTGGTTTCCCCTTCAAATAATAACATGCGGGCCATTTGGTAAAGGAATTAGGGGGGAAAACCTGATATAACTGGAATCCAAATTCCAAAGAAATAAAGAGGGCAAGAAAAATCCCTGCCCGCTATCCTTATTTCTTTAAGAGAAGATTCTCTTTTTGAACTACAAATTCCCTTTGTCATTCCTCAAACTCTCCGTTTTTTTTACTAGATTTACGTCCTTTGGTGGAAAATCAGATTAAGAATCTTCGATTTCTGGCTAAGTCAGTTATTCCCCTTTCAGAAGCCACATGATTCCTCAGTCTTGAAAAATTGGTCATGGACCATCTAGACCCAATTCAAACATGACCCCTTTTACATCCAATAGGGCCCATTTGGTTGAAAAAATCCTGTGGATTTTAAAACTCGTATCACCTATGTCGCAATAAATTGGAAAATCTCAGATTTCCACCAGCCATGGAGAAAATTTTAGTTCAGAAAGTCTTACTTTGAAAAATGAAAAGGAATTTATCAGATTTCAGAGTTCTCTCTATCAAATAAGTGAAAGGGGGGTAGAAATCTTTCTCATCCCCCTCTTGTCTCTTTGGATTTGAAATTTTGCTACATAAGATGTTTTTTCCCTCCCCCAATTCCTCAACCAAGCCAGCTCATAAGATGAATGCAGATCTCTAAAAACTTGATTAGCTGAAGTAAATCGCCCAATGGAAGCTCGAAATAAGTAACTACCTATGAACCACCTTAGGCCCAACCAGAATCCAACCACTTTAGAAGCCTAACCATGCCAAACCTAGGGTACATCTTCAGCAGCAATTTCTAGAAGGCTAACTAAAGCTCATCTAAGACCCGAATTCAACCTTATTAGAAACCTAGGGTACATCTTCAGCAGCAATTTCTAGAAGGCTAACTAAAGCTCATCTAAGACCCGAATTCAACCTTATTAGACACGACCCAGCTCAATTTAAATCCTAAAAGGGCCAAGAGGAAACCAACCCAAATTCAAACTTGCATTATAAATTCAAGCTTAGGCACAGCCTAAGTTCAAAATCCATCAGTTGGATCATTCGGGCCACCAACCCAAGAGGCCCCCTTTAACTATGTTAAAACTTAAAATCATTGTTAGATTAGGATGCTTCATTTTTTATGTTTTATGTAGACATCCATACCATTTAAAAAAAATTATTATTTTTTTTTTTATTTTTGTTTAAGATGTTTAATGGGTGTCTTATGATTTATATTTCTATATAAAATTTTCTTTTTTACTAAAGAGCAGATATTTTAGTTTAAATGAAAAGGCTTTTACATTTTGTTTAGACAAATATAGGAAGTGTGCTCTAGTCAGAAGTGTTGTACAGTGATTTTTTTTAATTTTTTTTTAATCTTTGAGGAGATTAGGGGCAAAGTAGGAATAGCACCGATTGGAGATAAAATGAGAGAAAATCGACTAAGATGGTTTGGCCATGTTAGAAGGCGTCCAATGGAAGCACCTGTTAAAAGGTGTGAAGGCATAGAGATTGCCAGGAGTAAGAGAGGGAGAGGGAGACCCAAGAGAAGTTGGAAAGAAACTATTAAACATGACCTTGCCTACATGGACCTAACGGAGGACATGGCCCTAAACAGACTTGATTGGCGTCGTCAAATCCATATAGCCGACCCCACCTAGTGGGAAAAGGCTTGGTTTGGTTTGGTTTGGTTTAATCTTTGTGGAGTGTGGGGTGTGGGGTGTGGGGTGGATAAGTATATATTAACAGATCCCCAAATGTTGGGAAAACCTCTACGAAAAGAAATAAAACCTTTTTTTTTTTAAATTGCTACTAAGCCCAGAAATGGCAGCAGCAAAAGAAAACAAAAGGAAAAAAGAATGAAAGTCCCCAAAGGAATACAAAACAGACACCCAGAAGGAGTGCCTAGCAAAGAGAACCGTGTCCAAAACACCAAAAAAACCCACATCCCGGGCCAAACCACTAACTAGCTAAGGCATTTCCTACGGTGTTCCCCATTTTCAAATCTTTGTTTGTTCTGGTTGGGATTTAACATCCATGCCTTATGTAGCTTTCCAGTATATTTCTCCTATACTGTTTAGCTCATTTCTTAATGAAAGTTATCAATCAATACATACATACATTCATACATATATATATATATATATATGAGTGTAAATACAAACCGCCACCCTGTCTTGCAAGCATTATAGCCAGATAACATGCAATCCATGGATGGATTCTCCAATTTATGAGGACATGTACATAGCATTCACCAAAAAAAAAAAGATTGTATATAACATCCGATCACTGACCACACAACTTCTAACATGGAGTAAAATAACAAATCAATTTCAAAGGATTCATATTGAGAGCATACATGCAGTTTGCATGCATTCCACCCAAAACTCATTTTTCACTGACTTAGCATGAATCATCGAATGATCTCTCCAAGATGATCTACATATGAATATTACATCTCGCCTTAAAAAATATATATATCTAAAAATGCCTTATGCATATGTACTCAACACACCATTATCATTATCAGTTCCTAAGCATCCGATCTTTCTCTCAAACTGAATTTCAAGAAGTTTTTTGAATCGATGACTCTATCTATGGTGCTGCCTATGAAAAATCAGCAAAAAAAAAAAAAAAAAAAATGAGAACTTACTTGGTTGGAATCGAGGGAGCCTAGCACTGGAGGATGGAGATTGCTCCTGGGTGTATTTGGCGGTGGTTGCGGGATTTTGGTTCGCGGAACGATGTTAGGGTTTTGAAGTGAGGCGAGCTCAGCTGGCTGATGTTCATTTAAGGGGCCCACTCTCTTTCATAATGCAAGTGGACGGGGGCAGGTGAGGTGAGTCGTCTGTCAGGATGCCAAATGATTCACGCTTATATATGGTATTATCCGTTACATGAGTAAATGATATAAATGTGAAATAGATTCCAATTTACATCAACTAGCGGACTTAGAAACAATTGCTTTGTGTATTATAATTTTTCTATGAGAGCAATAATTTTCAGGAGTAGAACTCACTTGGTCTAAGATCACGGCTTACCCCGGAGGTTTTTTGTTCGAAAAAAATATTGAGAACAATAAAAATTGTGAAAAACACCTATTCCCTTAATAGGGTTAATTATTAAAAAAAGTCCTGTCATTAAAAAAATATCAAATGAATTTAGTCTAAACAAAGGTAAAAATAGAGATCACATAAATATTATTCAAAGTTTTGTAAATGATGGAAATTAAAAGCAGTTCTGATTATCTCAAAGATATCATGATTAATTTGGAAATAATTATTTGACCATGTGTAAGATATCATGGGTTTTCCAAAATAAAAGAACAGTATATCACAAAAGAAGTGAAGAAAGCCATACAAAAAATGTGACATAATCCAAATGGCTGCTTGCTGGAGAATTTTGAGAACTTTAGAGACAAAAAGCAAGGGATTAATGTGCGGTGGGGATCGCCTAACACCTTGCTTTGGTTTTGCATATGAAAAATCAGATTATCATTAAGTGAACAAAAAGGGGAGGTAGAGATCATAATCAAGAGTAGCAGCAGTCACATTTGTTGAAGTATGTAATTAGTCAGAAAGAGGTTGGGTGTGTGATTGGCGGGTGGTTTGGAAAGGGAGAGCCGGATTAGCTTTGTGCCACAAATAAGGGAATATGATCAATGGTAGTGTAGAAGACCTTCATGCATTTTAATGATCATTTGGGTTTTTTACCTTGCACAATCATTTGGGTCTAATCAGCATGACTCATCATTAGCATGATTTATTGAGAAGCTTAGAGAGAAAAAGCAAGGGAATAATGTTGATGGCACATTTCTAAGATGTAATTAAGGATGGCAGATCTATCAATGATAACTTAGACTTGAATAGTCATAAAAAAAACATCGTCATAACATAAATTTCATTCTTTTCTGTTTTATTGACCAGCCGCTGAAATTATGGTGAACCATTATGCATCCATAGTCATTAATCCACGCAAGTTTCTTATAACATAAACTTCATTCTTTTCTATTAAATTGACCAGCCGAAATTATGGATTACGTGTCCACGATCATTAATCCAGGCAAGTTTTGGGTTTGACCTCTTAATGACACCGTGATTGTGGACGATGGCAGATAGTAGTGCATGATGGATTCTAGGATGTGATAAAGGATGGTTGGACGCCACATGTCAAACTTCTAGCGTGCTTACATGGCACCACAAAAAAAAAAAAAAAAAAAAAAAAAGATAGATCGAAACCTCTTAATGACACCGTGATTGTTGTAAGGTCCCCAACCTTAATAGGGTGTTTAATTTTCTAATATTGGCGATTCGCCTAATTAATTGTAATTCTAGTTGATTAGGCGGAAATTGGGTATTTTTTCGAAAAATTCAACTTTCACTGAATTTGGGTTCGTTGGAAAGATCTCGTCGTGCTCGTCATTTTTCGTTCTTGAATCGTCTCGAGTCGACGCTCCGAAGTCCCTCAAATAATTGCATTTCTCTCATTTTACTTATATGGGCATTTTAGACATTTCCTTCTCCACCTCTCATTTTAACCCCAACCCAGCCCTATCATTCGTTCTTCCTCCCTTCACTTAACAGTGCTGCAACCCTCTCTTCTTCTTTCTCCTTCACTCTCTTTTCTTGCATGTGGAGCTTAGAGGCCTTTCCAAGGACATCCAACTACACCATTGTCTTCATCTCTTCTTCTTCTTTCTTTAGACCTCAAATTTGGTAAGTTTTCTCTTCTCCTTCCCTTCCCATTTCGTTTCTCATAGCTGTGAATGGATTGCATGTTGATGGATTTCCTTTCTTTCTTTTCCTTTGTGTTCCTCGAGTGTAAAAGAGAGGCTTGGGAGAGTTGTTTTGGCTATAATGTGTGTGGGAGCTTTCTTCCTTCTCAATCTTCTCAATTTCCATTATTTCACTCTCTTTGGTGAAGGCGGGTAGATTTTATTTATATATTGGGTATGCATGTATTATTATTGTTTCTTGTTAACTCATTGTTTAGATTTTCCCTAAATTCCAAGCTTATCATGGTTAATTAGATTACACATGCTAAAATTGGATTAATGGGTTGAATGGATTTTTATTATGAGTGGGTGACTTGAAGAATGGATGAAATGTGGTTTGGAGGACAGCATGGTGGCTCTTTGTGTAGGTTATGGCCTTTGGAAAGGTTTGGAAAGAGGTTGGAGAAGGAGCTACTCAAAATAAATGAATTTTTTGCTCAAAAACTCGTGTTTATGCCCAGAATTCTGCTAGCCGCAGGCAATTCGGTCACCATTCGGTTACTTTTCCAGTAACCATGTTTTTACAGGGCATTTTTGGCCACTTTCAGTCACCTTTTAGGCTAGCCGAACATGGCAATTCAGCTAGCCGCATTGGGGCAGATTTCATGAATTTTGACAAATTTCGAACGACTATAACTTTTGACCCGTTCATCGGAATTTGGAGTTTTATATACTGTTGGAAAGCTCTTGAGATGTAAAATCCAATGGTATATATATCTTAATGATCAGAGATCGAAAAAGGAAGTGGCTATTGGATCAATGTACCAAGCCTTTATCTCTTTGGAAAGGGATTCTAAACCTAGTTTGGACCCTTGGTTGGAACCCATTGACCCTACCCTTGTATGACCAATTGGGGAAAATGAAAACGGAGCAATTTTGGCTTGGTGTGATTCGTCGGTTGTCCGGGAATTTCCACATATCAATGTAACTTGGCCGAATATATGTGGAATTGAGTTAATTGGTGCCCAACAACTCCCATACACCATGGGCCCGCCAAAGTAGGACACCATTGACTCATTCTCCATACGTACTCCGTTGGGAATACGTTCGGTATACAGTGGACAACTCTTGACCTAGGATTGGCTTGTTCTTCACTCTTGACTCTTGAATCATGTATCCGTAGCTTGTCGTATCTTGTGCACTCTATCTTGCACACTTGTATAACTTGTAACTTGTAGAATTAGAATGCGACCGGACTTAGAGTGTATCCTTAGGTACCTTGTCTTGTATTGATAAACACGTGCGGATAGACTTGAAAGAAGACTACTCATGGAACTTGGAACTTGACTTGACTTGGAGTAGCCCTCAATTTGTTATCTTGTACTTTGAAACCTATCCACGTGTATTTGTCTTGAAACTTGTGTCATATACAAACCATCATCATCATCTTGCATTCATAACCAGTTGCAAACTGAGGATTATAAAGTGGGCCGGATATCGGACACTAGGGTGGGCAGTCGGCTTTGGACGGCGTCCATAGCGCGAATAGCTGGGAGCAGGCTAGGACCGTGCTTTTATTCCTAAGACCGGGAGTTAGGATCCCCCTAGAGCCGAACTTTGGGTATTCGTAGTCGGCTTAGACGTCACTTATACCCCCGTGAGATGGCTAGGACATCCTCGGAGTCTCCTCTTGCTTGACAATGCATTTCATGAATGGTTATTCTCGTTTATCTTGTTAAGACTTACATTGTTACTTGACTCTTGTATTACTCATGCTTTATGCATAACTTGTACCTTGTTATCTTATAATCATGTACTTGTCTTTATTCTCATTTTGAACTTGTTATGAATAATGCATATTGCTTATCTTCTTGCCAACATATTGTTGATACTTTATTCCATGGTGTGCAGAGGACACCTTCTACTATTACACCGACCCGGATGCCGAGGCAATCCTAGAGGATCCTCAACCGGGGGACGAGGATGAGATACGAGAGTGGGGTGCCGATGTCGTAGCTTAGCGTCATCACTCCCGGCACTAGTGCGTGTTACACGGGGATATCTTCTATCGTACCACCTCATTTCATCTTTTAGGTCTTAGATCTTGTGGACTTGTCTATCTTTGCACTGTATATCTTTTATACCGGAACCCAAGTTTTTTGGATGGTCCTGATGTTTATAAATTTTATTTGTTTTATCTTTTGAAACTTGAATATTATAATGGGATGAATACCGTACTTGTTTTGATATTTCTACAGGTGTAATGTAGTGCTTACCGGACAAGTCTTGTTGATTATTTGTTAATGAGGCTCAACTACACAATCCTCACAGCGGACTTCGATCCTTGGGCATTAAGGGCAAAAATTTTTAATTTTTTAATTTGCCCTAAATTTCACACTCCAGACCCGGTTTAATGTCTAATCGGGTTCTGGGATGTGACAATTGTGGATAGGGTCAATTTCCTACAAGAATGGAGCTTGTTGGCATATTGTAGTGCATGATGGCAGATTTCTAGGAGTGATTAAGGATGGTAGGGACGCCACGTGTCGAACTCCTAGCATGCTTACATGACACCACGAAAAATAAAGATAAATCGAGCCTAATGACGTGGTGCACTTCAAGGCACACCTCCCCAATTGCTTTAATATATATAATGGTTGGATGCTTATTTACATTTTATAGTTGTTTGTCATAAGTTTCTCAGAATTTATGAACATTTAAAGAAAGTCATTTTGCCTCTTGGCCAAAAAATTAGATCTAGCAGTTTGGACTTTTTTTTATAAATTTGTTAAATTTTATAAATAATTATGATAAGAATTTTGACCTCAATGTGCTTAGATGAGATTATCTTTCTATTTAATACGAAAAGCATATTGACCAAAAGATGAATACCACTAGCATAACAATGGACCGTCTCAATGGGCTTAGACATTATGCATCAACAACAAAGTCAGAAAGAAGAAATCTAGTGTAATAACAAGATGTCAGTAGTATAGAATATGAGGGAAAAGAGGGGAAAAAATACCCTCACCATCTTATCTTCCCCACTCTTTAAAGAAGAGGAGAATAAGAAAGGAACTCTTGAAATTCTTGTAAAGAAACAGGCCTCAAGGTAGATTAGGAAAGACTTAAAATACTTAGAGAGCTACTAATACCACACCCAAAACTTCTTTTTTCCACATCCATTCTCCCTACACACACCACTTAAGTAAGAAAATTGCTAAAATCTCTCTCTACATGCCCTTTTTTTCCCAAATTACCCCATCCTCTCTCCCTCACCTTCTCTCTACACTCCCTTTCTTCCCCCTCACTCTCACCCTCCCTCTCTCCCTTTCCTTATCTCTCTCCCTCTCCTTCCCTCCCTCTCTCCCTATCTCTTTCCCTCTCCCTCCCTCCCTCCCTCCCTCTCTCCCTATCCCTGCCCACCTACGTTCCCCGCTCGCCACCGCCCTCTCTCCCTCTCCATGTCTCTCTCCATCCCTCTCTCCTTTCCCATGCCCGCTGCCGCCAATTAAAAGCCTCCAAATTGAAGGACCACATAATACAAAAAGAACATATGCTTTTTGATGGAACGCGCTCCGAGGCGCCGCTGGGGCGGCTACCGAGGTCGGCGGAACGTGGGAGTCCGTCGAGTCCGACCCTTTCGCGCCCTGGCGGGCCCTGAAGCGTGCATCAACATTTCTTTGTGTGGGTGTGCCAGATTTTCTATTTTACTTGGAATTGCAAGTGGTAATCCGGAGATCAACCTTCGCAAGTAAAAAGGAAATCAACTTCTTTCAAGTTTTCCATTGCACAAATATTTAAGAAAAGAGACATTTTCTTGGTTTGCCGTGAAAGGCGATTTTGTTTGGCATTTATAGCCGATTTTGGCGTTTATAGCCGATTTACAATTCTCATCAATAATGAAAGACAAGAGTTGTGATTTTTGTCTCTTTTAGAAAAATACAAACTACAATGAAAAGCAAGAAAAGGAAGATCTAACTTTTCAGGAGATTGTGGGGGACTCGTTCAGATTGACGGTCGCAAGCCATGTGTGGGCTTCGCCATCATCCATGCAGATGAGAACAGAAGATGCTCTTGATTCGCTTGGCTTGGCTATAACCTCAGGTTTTTAGAGGACAAAGACCAAGAGAAGGTCCTATGTCCAATAAAAAGCTAAGTAGACGGGCTGAAAAGCCACGCCTAAGCCATTGGAGGCAACGGGAGAAGGCAAGGACCTTGGGGGGGGTGCCCCCCAAGGGACTTTTGTCACCTTGTAGTGGTGGCTGGTGCAGAACTTCAGCAGAGTTTTTCTCTCTTTTTCTTTCTCTCAGATTTCTGGATCTGTGGCGCTTTGGAAGTGATGCCCGATTGATCGATCCGATTTTCTTATTCTTTTCTCCGCTCCTTTTTTCTGATCCCGATTTCAATGGAATGCTCTCCTATTTATAGGCTTTTGGTAGCCATTTAGGAGAGTTTATGGGCTTTAATGGCTTTAATGGGAGGAGTTACAAGATTTATTTCTTGATTTTGTAACTCCTTTTTCCTTGAATCTGATTGGCCGATGGAGATTAAGGGCTTTTAATCACCTTAATTACCATAATGGGAGGAGTTTCATGGGTTAAATGCCATGAATCAATTGACTTGTAACTCCCAAATGCTTGCTTCTGATTGGGCCGTCCAAAGAAATGAATTAATGACTGCAATAAAGCTAGTCAATTAACCACATTAATTGGTCGCCGAGCAGTCGAAGAGTCGCGGGCCATGCCGTGTCTTCTGAAATTCTTCTGGCGATGATCATCGATGGATCTACATGCTGATCGACATCGGATGAACATGTAACTTCAGACATTGATAGCTAAGAGCGGGCCGGTGACATCTGTCTTGTCGATTTCACGATCGGTCGGACAGAAAGTGCACTTTCTTGGTCGACCGGTTGGCGATCTTGGAGCGATCAATGATGATTTTATGCTTTTGGAGGTTGACCCGTGATTTTGACGGATGTCGGAGGATATGAGTCAATTTCAAGCACTAAAAATCACATTTTCAGGAAACCACAGGGGCCAAAGTGCGCGAAACGCGAAAAAAGACGGAAAAACGGGTCACCGGCGGAAAATCCGGTGACCCGGACCTCCATGGTCGCCGGCGACCATGGGCCATGGTCGCAGGGGTCTGCGACCCTGGGGGATTTTTCCCCTTCGGAGCCCGTTTTGCGGTCGTTTTGAGGTCTTTTTCGTCGCCGTTTTCTTCTGTATTTTTCTTGAAATTTCTTCTCATTTATTGGCTTGATTTCCCTGTAGAAAACCTGATGAGAATCCTTGCATTTTTAGAGTGCAAAGTTTCCAATTTTCCGGGAAAGCCGAAGACTTTGTCGCGTAGAGCTGCTGATTTTCTGCCAGAAGCTGAAACTTGGTCAAACGATGTCGGAATGACCTGAAATTTGAGGTGAAGCCTCCTGAGCAATAAATAAGACCAACCATAGGCTTTTGTTTGAGTTTTGAAGCCGTTTGGGGTCCCGTCGATGCTTCACTTGATTTTGCTGCGGGGAAAATGCAGAGCTTTGATATGTGGCCAAACGATGTCCGATTGACCTGAAATTTGACGGGGACCCTATTGGACTCATTTTGAGACGTTCCATGGGCTCCGTTTTGGATGTCATTGTCCCGGGTTGCTCCGCCGCCGGTAGGCTTGATTTTCTCTCGGAGCATCGAAACCTGGTCAAACGTTTTCGGAATGACCTGAAATTTGACGTGCAGCCTTTTGAAAGCATGTTGAAGCCACTCATGTACTTGGTTTGATGAGCGAAGGCTCCGGTGGTTTCCGCCGCCGGGAGGCTTGATTTTGCTGCTCGAGCATTGATGGAGGGTCAAACGTTGTCGGTTTGATTTGAAATTTGGCATGGAGCCCTTTTGAGACATGCTGGAGTCATCTGTAGGCTCTGATCGAAGTTTTGACGTCTCCGATGATGTCGCCGCCGAGAGCTCCTGTTTAGCTGTCGGAGAAGTGAAGTTAGGCCAAATGTTGTCGAAATGGCCCGAAACTTCATGTGTACTCTTCTCTTGGCTATCTTGAAGGATCTTGCAGTTTTTGTTTGATTCTGACAAGATTTGATTTTTTGGAGAAATTGCATTGCCTATTTATGGCAGGTTGCGACTTCATGCAGCTTTCTTGATGTTGAAGAGGCAAAGTGACATTTTTGGTGTCAACAGATGCCCCCTCGAGGTACAGCGACGAGTTGCTTGACTTTTGTAGTCGATGTGCCTCGAAGAGATTTTTGAAGGAGAGCTTGTGTCTTGACCAAGAGTCTTTGAGCAATCTTTCCTTTGGTAGAGTAGCCTTTGAGCTTCCAGGGGAATTTTATGGTAGTGAGGGGAATCACACACCATCTCGAGGCAAAGTTTTGAAGATGACATCAGGGATGTGGATTTGGGCTTTTGTTTTTGACCTTGTGACCTAACAAGCTGTATGTGGCAGGTTAGGGGGTCGGGTTTTGGTTTTGACCTTGTGACCCAACAAGCTGTATGTGGCAAGTTGGGGGATCAGGATTTGGCTTTTTGTTTTGGTCTTGTGACCTAACAAGCTGTATGTGGCAAGTTAGGGGACCAGGATTTGGTTTTTGGCCACTCTTTAGGACTGTGTGGGTCCATTGGAGTGGTTTGGATTTTTGTGAAATGTCAATTTCAAGATTTTGGCTCAATTTGGTATATGAGGCTGGATGGTTTGATTTTTGGAAGCTCATGGGGCTTGGGATTTTTTTGTATGGTTCAATCAACTCAGAAGAGGCATGGAACCATTTTTGTATGCTCTTGGTAAGAGGGATTTTTTTTCTGACTAAAATCCCACTTTTTTTTTTTTTTTTTTTTTTTTTTTTTTTTTAGTGCCTAGGTGGTCAAACCTGGCTCATATGGGCTAGCCCATGGGACCTTAAGCTTTTTAGGATTGCTTAGATCTCATGTGGGGCCATTTTTGTAAAGAATATCTAAAGATATCTCATTTGGATAGAGAATATCTAAAAATATCTTTATGGGAGAGAATCTCTCATCTTCCCTTAATTTGGGAGAGAATATCTCAAGGTATCTTTCTTTTTGGGAAAGAATCTTCAATATCCTTTTTTGTTGGAGAGAATCTCTCATTTGATTGATTTTGGGAGGAAATCTCTCAAAGACATCTTTCTTTTTGGGAAAGAATCTTTCTAATTCCTTCTCTTTTGGTAAGGTTACTAATTAGTAACACTTACCTTTCTTCTTTGTTTCCTTCTTTGATTTGCTCTCTCCTATAAAAGCAAAGGGAGGTAGGATCTCTTGCTCTTATTGCTTTCTTTTGCAACAATCTCAAGAGAGCTCCAAGACCAAGAGTGCTTCTTCTTCAAGGATCTTCAAGCTTTTTCCTTCTTCTTCTCCATCAATGGCTTCGAGTAAGTTTTCTCTCTTTTTCTTTCAAGAAAACTCCATGTAGAGAATAGGATGGTAAAAAGAAGAAAGTTTCTCTCTTTTTTTTTTTTCTTTTTCCTTTCCACGTGATTTCTTTTTTTTTTTCACGTTTTTTTTTTCTCTTTTTTTTTTTTTTTTTTTTTTTTTTTTTTTTGCTGTTTTTTTTTTCTCTTTTTTTTTGTTTGAGAATTGATTTGCTAACATTTTTTTGTCAGCTGACTCGCCACAAGATTCCGATGACTTTGAACCATCAATGGACGCAAATGTTGATGATGCTTCTGATGAGTCCATGGAGGAAGAGAGTGTTCCGCCAGTCGTCGAAGAAGGTACTTTGTGGTGATGACCCTGATGGTTTTTTTTTTTTTTTTTTTTTTTTTAACAGGATCATATTCATACCTTTTTGTGTTTCATTTGCAGGTTTTGAAGTGACAGAAGAGAGTCCATCGCTTTCTTCAGAACCAGAGCAAGGGATGCCAGAGGTCGATCCGGAGGTAGAGACCAGTTCTGACATGATTGAGGAGATGCCTCGTGTTGAGATTCCCTCTCCAGTGGCTCCAAGTGGAAAGAGTTCTTTTGTGACTCTTCCAATGGGACATGACATGAGCAGCCGATCAACGGAGAAGGGTGAATCTTCATCCAGTTCGTCTCTTCAATTTGCGAAGAAGGTGCTGGCTCGGGTTTTGAGTTCTTGGATCAAGACTCTCCTTTCTGGACACTTGGAAGCAGGATTTGGCATGATCCCACATGTGCAGGAGATTCTCACTGATACCGAAGAGGTTGGTCTGGATGTCACAGGTGCCAGGGCGACCGTTGATAGGATCATTGCACTGGGTGACAAGTGGTTTGAGACCATGGGTTTCCCTGACGACCAATTCTTCAAGGAGATGTTCTTGGACCCTGCTGATAAGGCTAAGTCTGACCTGAGTGAGGCAACACAAAGCAAGAAGCAGCTAGTTCGGGAGAAGAACAAGGAAGAGCTAGCCATCATCGGTTTGAGGCATGACCTTAACGTCCTTGATAGGGAAGTTGAGGAGGCCAGGAAACGTCTTGAGCATTTGAAGGCACAAGTCGATGCTAAGTGGGCTGCTATAACAGAGGCTCGTGACAGGGAGAGTACTCTGATTCGCAGGGTTGCAGATGCCGGCCAAGTTCTCGAGAGGAGGACTCTAGAAAACAAACGATGGCAAACTGCTGGGGAAGAGCTTCCCGGTGTAAAAGAAGGGTTACGGCATTCGCCAGCATCTCATGGCAAGTTCCTGAAGAAGCGTGCCTTGGAAACTCTGACGGCTGACGCCAAAAGTTTGCTTGAGGAGCTGAAGCTTTGGCTGGAGACCATTTTTGGCTGAGCTCCTGATTTTTGTAGCAGAAACTATTCTTCTTTTTTTTGGTACCACTTGTATTTTTCTGGTACTTCTTTTTTTGTAGTGCTTGTGAACACTTTTCTTTTTTCTTTTGGTACCACATGTATTTTTTTGGTACTTCTTTTTTTGTAGTGCTTGTGAACACTTTTCTTTTTTCTTTTGGTACCACATGTATTTTTTGGTACTTCTTTTTTTTTTTTTTTTTTTTTTTGTTTTCCCTACGCTCACTCAAATCTTTTTGTGATGAAAGCAATTGCTAAATGGGGTTTGATCAAAAGTTTTGTCATTTGTGAAAATCTTTTGTCAAATGATTGTTTTGGTAGGGGAAACGAATTCGGCATGAAAGCCGGATTTTTGTGGCATTTGCAGCCAGTTTTGACATGAGAGTCAGGTTTTTTGTGTGGCATTTATAGCCGATTTTTGAGATGGCATAAGAGCCAAAAATTTTGTTCGTGGCATGGGAGCCAATTTTGAGATGGCATGGAAGCCGAAATTTTATGGCGTAAAAGCCAAAATTTGGGTTGGCATGGAAGCCGGTGTTTGTTTTGTGGCATAGATAGCCAGTTTGGTGGCATTGATAGCCAATTTGTGGCATTTATAGCCGGTTTGGTGGCATTGATAGCCATTTTGTGGCATTTATAGCCGGTTTGGTGGCATTGATAGCCATTTTTTGAAAGCCAAGTTTTGGTTTGTCGGCGTGAAAGCCAATTTTTGTGGCATTGATAGCCGGTTTGTGGCATTTATAGCCGGTTTTTGGCAAAAGAGCCAGGTTTTTTTTGTGTGGCATTTATAGCCGATTTGGTGGCATTGATAGCCGGTTTTTGGCAAAAGAGCCAGGTTTTGGCATTTATAGCCAGATTTTTTGGCTTTCAAAATGCAGGTATCGACTAAATGTCGCCTCCCCGCTGAATGGTCTTGCAAGTATCGATGGAATGTCGCTTCCTTGCTCATTCGGTTTTGCGAGTATTGATGGAATGTCACTTCCTCGCGAATTGGGGTGCAAATATCGACTAAGCGTCGCTTCCCTGCTTTTCCCAAGACTTTTGGTTTTGCGGGTACTGACTTGATGTCGTTTCTCCGCGATTTTTGAAATTTGAGGTTTTCTCGAACCATTTGTAATTTTGGGTTGTGGATAGCAACTGGTATGTTGCATCTCCACGATTTTTGAAATTGGGTTGTGGATATCAACTGGTTTGTTGCTTCTCCACGATTTTAGGTTTTCTCGAACCTTTGAAATTTGGGTTGTGGATATCAACTGATATGTTGCGTCTCCACGGTTTTTGGATTTTGCAAGTATCGACGAAATGTCGCTTCCCTGCGATTTTGGGTGCAAGTATCGATGGAATGTCGCATCCTTGCTTTTTTTCAAAATTTTTGTTTTGCGGGTACTGACTTTGATGTCGTTTCCCCACGATTTTTGAAAAACCATTTTTTTTTTTTTGTTTAAAGACACGAGGGTCGTAAATTTTGACCTAGAACCATTTGGCGGTAAAAGGTAAGGTGGACTAGGGTGGAAATCCCTGAATCCGGATTTTTGTTTCAAACCATGAATTTTGGTTCAAGGATCGAAAGTTTTGGTCAAGTCAGGGAGAGGCTCCTAAACTTGGATTTTTTTTTTTGTTTTTGAACAATGAAACGATGAAAGTAAGCATTGTTTTTGAATCTCTAGAAATTTTGACATTTGATATGAAAATTCTAAAGAGAGTGGGTTTGACGAGCGAGTACCTGAGAACAAGTTTTGGCCATACAGGCATTGCTCTTACCCAGTTGGGTAAGTCTTCAAGGGTAGTACCGCTTCAAGAACTTGCCGTTGATAGGCAGCATAAATCTGTCGCCTTCCATGTTTAGGAGGGCATATGCGCCATTGGAGAAGACCTTGTCGATGACGTAGGGTCCCTCCCATTTTGGTTCAAACTTGCCTTTGGACTTGTGAGCGAAGACCATTGGTCTTTTTACCGCAAGAACCAAGTCACCCTTTTTGTAGGCGCGTTGCCTGACCTTTTTGTCAAAAGATCCTGCCATGCGTGCTTGGTAAAGTTCAATGCTTTGTCGAGCTTCGAGCCGTTTCTCATCGAGATTGTCCAGCTCATGAAGTCGTAATTTCGCATTGCTTTCTTGAGTCATGTCATTTTGTAGAGATACCCTCAGAGAAGGAATTTGTACCTCTAGGGGCACGACAGCTTCGCATCCATAGACCAAGGAGAATGGTGTGCTATGGGTTGGTCCTCGAACGGTGGTTCGATAGGCCCACAAAGCTTCAGACAATTTGTCGCTCCAGTCTCTTTTGCGACTAGAGACCATTTTCTTGAGGATTTTGCAGAGTGTCTTATTGAAGGCTTCTGCTAATCCGTTTGCTGCCGGATTGTATGGAGTCGAAGGACAGCTTTGAATTTTGTATTTGTCGCAGAACCTGTAGAATCGATGATCCCGGAATTGTGGTCCGTTATCATGGACGAATCTCTTGGGTATGCCGAAACGACAAATGATGTTGGTGCGCAGGAACTGAAGAACTGATGAGGTCTTCATTTCGTTGAACGCAAATGCTTCTGACCACTTGGAGAAATAATCCGTTGCGGCGAAGATGAAGCGATGACCTTTGCTTGAAGGGGGAGAGATAGGACCTATGATGTCCATGCCCCATGCTTCGAAAGGCCATGAGATTGCTGTAGGATGCAGCCATTCTGGAGGCATGTGAATGTAGTCTCCATGAACTTGGCATTGTTGGCAGCGTTTGGCAAATTGCATTGCATGGTAGGCCAGTAGTAACCCAACCTTTTGATTTGGTCGTAGAGCTTGGGACCAGCCTGATGAGCTCCACAAAGACCAGCGTGAACTTCTTTGAGTGTTTCTTCAGCTTCTTGTTGTGACAAGCAGCGTAGGAGTACTCCATTGAAGGATTTCCTGTAAAGGATTTTTGAAGGGATATCCAAATGAAAGTTTGGGGCTCGCCTTTGGATGCTTACCCGTTCTTTTGGATCTTCAGGTAGGATTCCGAACATAGTGTAATCAATGAACGGATCCCTCCAGTCGCCGATTGAAGTTTGAAGGATAGAGATCCGACTTCCCACCACTCGGTGGCATTCAGCAACTGCTTGGTGTGTGTTAAGAGGAGGGAGGATCCTTCTCTCACTCACTGTAATTTGCATGTTTTTTCCTTCCTGGATCGCCATTGATGCGGCAAGTCCAGCCAGGGCATCTGCACGGATGTTTTCACCTCTACGAATGTGGGTGATGTTGCAGATGTCAAACTTTTGCAGAAGCGATTGTGCCTTGTTGTAGTAAGGCAGCAGATCAGGCTTCCTGACTTCATATTTCTGATTCATCTGGTTGACGATCAGTTGAGAGTCTCCAAAGACTTCCAGCATAGTGATACCGGATTCGATGGCGAGTTCCAATCCTAGGATCAGAGCTTCGTATTCAGCTGCATTGTTTGTGCATGGTTCCAATAGCGAGAAAGCGTGTGGAATCATGTATTTGTCGGGGCTAACAAAGAGGATGCCAACTCCCGAGATCAGCTTTCTGTTTTCATTTGTCCTGGTTGCACCGTCAAAGTACATGTCCCAGGAGGCATTTGGCGAGAAAGTCTCCACGTTGTAGACAGGTTCGTCTGGGAGATCATCTCTGAGTGGTGAATCTTTAGGCAATGGATGCTCTGCGAGGAAATCTGCTAGAGCTTGGCCTTTGATTGCTTTTTGTGGCACATACCTTATATCAAATTGTGATAGAAGGATGGACCATTTTGCCAGTCGAGCATTGAGAGAACCGGCCTTTGTGACAAGGACCTTCAAGAGGTTGATTCTCGAGACCAGGTAAACTGTGTTGGAAAGCAGATAGTGACGTAGCTTTTGTACGGCGAACATCACTGCAAGGCATTCCTTTTCGACTGGAGAGTAGCGATGCTCTGCACCTACCAGCATGCGGCTGAGGTAGTATAGAGCAGCTTCCTTTCCCTCACCATTCTCTTGTGCAAGCAGAGCGCCTACAGAATGATCAAGAGCTCTTGTGTACAAGATGAATGGTTTTCCAGTGGCAGGGGCAGCTAACACTGGAGGTTTGGTCAGGTATGACTTGATATCTTGAAATGCGGCTTCACAGTCGGCGTCCCAGACAAAGTCTACACCCTTTTTCATCAATCGAGAGAATGGACGGCATTTCCCCGAAAGATTGGAGATGAACCGTTTGATGTAGGCCAATCTCCCTTGAAGCCCTTTTAGTTCTCTCAAGGTTCTTGGAGAGGGCATTTCTAGAATAGCCTTGACTTTTATGGGGTCAAGTTCTATTCCAGCTTTCCGAACAAGGAATCCGAGAAACTTACCCGACGAGACGCCGAAGAAGCATTTTAGAGGATTCATCCGCAGTTTGTGTTTGCGGAGTCGGAGGAAGACTTCCCGAAGATCTTTGAGATGGTCTTCTTTTCTTCTGCTTTTGACGGCGAGGTCATCAACGTAACATTCGACCGTCTTGTGCTGCATATCTTGGAATATTTTCATCATAGCCCTCTGATATGTGGCACCAGCATTTTTCAGACCAAATGGCATGACAGTGTAGCAATACACGCCAAATGGAGTCCGAAAAGAAGTGTGTTTTTCATCCTCGGGATGCATCTTTATCTGATTGTAACCAGAGAAGCCATCCATGAATGTCATTCGCTCGAATCCGCAGGTATTGTCAATCATCACCTCCGGTATGGGGAGCGGGAATTCATCTTTAGGGCAAGCGCCACTCAAGTCTCTATAGTCAATACAGACTCTGATCTGCCCAGTTTTCTTTGTCACGGGGACAATGTTGGCCAACCACTCTGGATGTTGTTCCTCACGGATGAAGCCAACGCTTTTGAGTTTTTGAACTTCTTGTTCAATTTTATCCATCACATCTGGACGGAATCTTCTTTGGC
The DNA here is from genome assembly GCA_028538565.1 of Umbellularia californica. NCBI lineage: Eukaryota > Viridiplantae > Streptophyta > Magnoliopsida > Laurales > Lauraceae > Umbellularia > Umbellularia californica. The sequence continues at coordinate 30,849,657 of JAPQWN010000008.1, read as the reverse complement.
CTTGTTTGACAGGCTTGATGTCTTCTTGAAGATTGAGTTTGTGGACTGCTACTTTGGGGTCTAAACCAGGCATTTCAGCATAGGACCATGCAAAGCAATCAACGAACTCACGAAGAAAAGCGATATACTCGGGTAACTCATCATCCTTTATATTCTTGCTTATGAATACAGGACGTGGGTTATCAGGTGTTCCCAAGTTTATCTTTTCAACAGGATCTTCTGTCGGAAGGTTCGAAGGTGGTTCCTCCACAATATTTTCAGAGGCTTCCAACTCAACGAAACCTTCTGGAGTTTCAACTGCATTACCAGACCAAGGCTCTGTTCCTTTCCATGGATTTTCTTGATTGGTGATCTCCTCAAGGCTTGCTATGAGATAGTCCCAATCGCCTGTTGAATCTGGTATTTCTTTTGGAGACGAGGGTTCTTCTGGGTCAGAATAGCACAAGTCTGTATTATCGGACGATTCCTCTTCATCATCAGAGAAATCGTACAAATTGGATGAGCTTCCTGGATCTTTGTCAGGTAACTCTTTAAAGAGATATCCAGGGAGATCGATGTCTTTATGGACTTGAGATGTTGAGGCTTGGTCGGTAAAACGACTTTTAAGCTTTTGTGTCAACTGTCTCAGAGGAGTGTCGGGATCATACCCTAACCCATATGAAGACTTTTCTACATGACCGTAGAGTCTCCAATCTTCCAGCTGGCTTTTGGTCAAGGCGGGCTCCAATGGCGTGAGAATACCGCGTCTTTCTCCCAAACCGACTGGGTTCTGAGCGTCAAAGCCCATTTTCTTCATGATAGCTTGTGCCACAGGACTATATAGAGATAGTTGAGGCATACCTTCATTTTGGAAAGGTTCAAGCAGAGAACTTGATGAAGAAGCATCCGATCTATGAAAGAAGATCGGTCTTTGCTTTGGTGATGTTGCCGGAACAACAAAGGTAGCAGACGTAGGATCTTCTACATCAGCAGGTGTCTCCATCGGAGTGAGAGCAGGCTGAACTTGCTGAGTGTCAGCTTGGCTTGACGATGCATCGTCTTCTGGCTCTGAGTCCGAGTCTGTGTCTTGCATGATAGACACGAGAGAGACAACAAATTTGCCCCCAGGCTTTTGTTTCGCCTTCTTCACTTTAGTCGTGATGACCAAAGGTTTTGAATTCTTGAGGGAGATAACGAAGGGAGATTGACTACTCTCTTCTAATTTGCCGGAGGGTTTGTTTTCTTCCGGTGATTTTTGAGGAGCCTTGCCTTTATCTTTCTGGAGATTTTCAGCAGGGGGTGCTATTTCCTCTTCTTCTTTTTCTCCTTCATACATCTGGGAGTCTGCGAAGTGGACTTCTTTACCTTTGAAGGGTTTTCTGTCCGCAAAGACGCGATGTACCATGCCGTCGTCGCCGACGAACTTGATGCATTGATGTAGAGTTGAAGGGACAACACCGTTCTCGTGTATCCAAGGACGTCCGAGAAGAATGTTGTAGCATGAGGGGGTTTTTATTGCATACACAGTGACCTCAGAGATAAGATCACCGATTTGCAATTTGAACCTGATTTTGCCGATAGGCCTTTGAGTGCTCCCATCGTATCCAAAGATAGATACAGATGTGTGGCTTAGCTTGCTGGGTGGGATGCCCAACTCTTCAAGAGCCGAAGTGGAGATAAGGTTGAGTGCAGAACCTGGGTCGATCTGAACTCTATGTATCGGCATTTCTTTGATGTACCCTGTGAAGTACAGGGGTCGGTTGTGCCTTGCTTCGCCAAGTAGGAGGTCTTCCTTAGTGAAGGCGATGGTTGCACTGGCTACCTTTTGAACCGAGAGGCATTGGATGCATGATCCCTCGCTTTTCTCTTTTTCTCCTTTTAAGGAGGTTTCTGAGTTTTTGACCCGGTAGTCCATTTCAATTTGGAGGACTTGCGGGGCATGTTTGTCGACATCCTCATTCAGTTTTTGTAATTCTGAGATGAGATTATCACGAGTGCGTGGAGACATTCGCAATAAGTTTAGGATGTGAAGACGTGCAGGTATGTGTTTGAAGTGCTCAACCAAGTCATACTTGAAAGCCTCCTTGGGGCCTGCATGTTCATCATTGTTTTTGCCACTGGGGGCGCTTACAACATCTTTTCCCGAAGGATTTACATAAGTAAAGGAAGATTGGTTGTAATTTTTGTGGTAGTCCCGGCCAGAGCGGGTGCCTCTACCAACTTCGAGAGCTTCTTGAGAAGGATCTTCGTTTGGAAGATTGTCTTCAGGATCAAGAGGCTGTCGTTTTTCATCTACTGGGGATGTATCTGCAGCAGAGTTGCCATCCTCAGTGATTGTGTTGCACGGAGCATTTTCCGGGAGCAAGTCCTGAACAGCATCCAACAGCTTTTCTTCTTCGTTGACCCATCCATCACCCCAAGTTGGGTTTTCTTCATGATGATGAGTCGGGAAGAATGTGTATCCTGAAGTCACAGTCTCAGGAGAAGAAACCTGAGAGGGTGTCATCTCTGTGAAAGTCACGTGAGACAAGGTAGCTCCAGAGGATACATTGCTAGGCGTCGTCGGAGTATAGGTAATCTCATCAGACGACGCTTCAGAAGAGCTATAGTCCTGATATATTACATTACAGGAAGCTCTGATAGGAGATGTTGCCTGCCCGGAGTCAGACTCATCCTCGGATGTAAGAGGATCGTCTATCCAGCAATGTTCTCCATTTTCAGGAGTTAAGGGTGGAGGTACCTGGTGAGCTTCAGGGACTTCCGGCTCTGGATTGTGAGGAATCTCGTTGACACGGTCTTGCTCTTGTTCTAGAGCGAGACGCTGCAAGATCCTTGCATATTCTTCAAGATCAGGCATGGGAGCCAGATCCTCTTCTTCGTCTTCTCCGTGTGGCTCAACATAGTTGATTTCCACTGGAGCAATGACAGGTGCTGGGTTAACAGCATCTTCTTGTGCAGCCTCTTGGTCTTCTTCATCATCAGACCAGGATCCTTGTGGCTGTAAGGGGTTATACCAGATTACTGGCATAAGGTGAGTTTCAGGAACCCATTCTTCATCGGAGAGATATTCTCCTGTTTCAAGGGATTCTTCCCACTCATCAGTGTAGCCGGACTCGAATCCATCATCGGTGTCGCTGGACTCGTATCCATCAATGGAGAATCCAACTACCGAGTTGCAAGAGTATGATGCCCCCTGCATAGCTTCTTCTCTGAATTGAGGTGGCATGAAATCACTGAGAGTGAGTTTTCTTACCCCCTTTGAAGTCTCTGGAAGGGACGTTTCTGTTGCCCCGAGTGAAGTGGTAGAGGAGGCCTCTGCCTTTTCATGGACTTCTTGTTTTGGCTGGGTCTTCTCTTGCCGTTTGAGCTTGAGGAGATGTTTCCTAGCCTGCCTTCGCTGCTGAGCGATCGGCTTTGTTTTGACGATCTCCCAATTTTCATCTTCCAGGAGATCGGGATGTACCCATATGGGTTGTCCGTCTGGTGTCGGGCAAGGAACCAACACTTCGGACGTTTGAATTCTTTTTATCACCTTGAAGGAAGTAGTGATCTTCTTCTTCGGTGATTTTGGTGTTTGTCCACGTGACACCATGTTGACGGAGGCGGGGCCATAATTTTTGTCAAAGGTGATGACTCCGTTTTTCCACATCTCGTTTATCTTCTCTCTCACAACAAAGCATTGATTGAGAGGATGCGAGACCATCTGGTGGTATGGACAGTACCGAGGATCATTGGTTTTGCCAACGTCTCCAGGTCTTTTGGGCTCTGGCAAAATGAGTTTGCCATTTGCTAAGAGAGCCTCAAAGATTTCTTCGACGTCTTCATCGAACGGATATTTCTTTTCTACTCGCTCTTTGAAGGCATCAGAGAGTTCAGGTCTCTTACCTGCAGCTCTGTTTTCAGCTTTCTTTGGCTGCTGAGGAGCTGACTTGGTTTGCACATTGAGGACCTCTTTCTTCTTTGGTTTAGAGGTTGCAACAGCAGTCGGCTCTTTCTTTGATGATTTCTGACTGTTGAGGTCTTTGATCACCGTTTCAGCTTCCATGGAAGCTTCGAGGAGTTCCCCCAGGTTCTTTGATTTGTTGCCGATGATCATGGAGCGGATTTTAGCTCTCATGTTGTTTCGGCAGATGTCGACTAGCGACGCTTGTGGCAGTACATCTGAGCATTTGTACGCCATTGCTTTCCACTTGTGAATGAAGTCATAAGTTGACTCATTCTCTCCCTGTTTTAGGCTGCAGAGCTGAGCCATAGTAACAGGATGATCCTCACCTTGGAAGTGGGTCAGGAAGCGTGTCTCTAGCATGGCCCAGTTTTGAATGGAGTTCTCCGGCAGAGTGGAGTACCAATCGAAGGCCGTACCTTTTAGGGTACTTGCAAAGAGGCGAATCTTGAGTGCATCTTGATCCGCGATAGCTCCCGTCAAGATCTTGAAGTGGATGACGTGCTGTCTGGCCGATCCTTTCCCCGTATATGTTTGGAGAGTAGGATGTTTGAATTTTGTGGGGAACGGGACCGAGTCCATCCATAAAGGATATGGTGGCTTGATCCCGTGCTCTTTGAGTATATCCTCTTCTTTAGCTTTGGCGAGGATACTGTCTACGTCCTTTTTGGTAAGGGCGCATGACTCATTTTCTTCTCCATTTCCCTCGTTATTGCTATGATTCGGAGGAGGCTCATTGTTCACCTGATTTTGGACGACCAGGAGAAGGTTTTCCATCAGAGTTTCAATCCTCTGCTGGCCTTGTTCCAACTGCTGGATGCGTGTGAGCGCATCATCTCGAGGTGGATTCTGAGGTGGCGGCTCAGAACTTGTAGCCAAGACGTTCATCCCTCGGGATTCGAACGAAGAAATCGTCCTGGTGACCGAGCTGGGGCTCATTCTTTTTGATGAAGAGCTTGATGAAGGATTACTCTCCCGTCCTTGGCTTGAAGGGGCAGGAGATTCTTCGGGATGTCTTTGTGTCCTGGTGACGCTACGGGTCACCGGACGTCGGACATGGATTTTTGATGCTGACCTTTGGCGTCTTCTGGTTTTTCCAACCATATGGACGGCAGCAACTTGGTCAGGTCTTTCTTTTTCAACCCATTTGTGGGAGACTTGAAGTGTAGGAGGCTGGGTCCGTTGCTTCTCTAGTCTCTTTTGTCGATATGACGCACGGCGGCGTGCTTGACGAGCGATTTGAGCTTCAGTCAGCTCTGGCTGGGCTCTGACGATGAAGGATGTGCTCCCTCGGGCGCAGCAGCCGAGCTTGTCTTCTTTGTAGCTAGGCAAGGACAGGATGCGGACCCGGTCCTTTGCCTGTTGCAGCGAAGCTTTAAACCTTTCGAGTTCGGCCCCTGTAGAGATAAAGGGTCGAACTGAAGGGGTGTAGGCCCTGGCAGGTGCTTGTAGAGGCCTAGTGGTGCATGATCTGATTTTGGGCTTGTGGGAGCAAGCCGATTCATGCTGGGTTGACTTGGGAGTCAGGTTGGAGATAGGTCTCTCCTCTTTCATGTAGGCAAGAGGGTAGAACTGGTTCTCTTTGAGTGGGGCCAGGTATGCTGGCTTGGTGGATGTTTGAGACCTTCTTTGTTTTGGGGAAGGTCTTGGAGACCAAGTCTTGGAATAGACCTGGTTGGTTGTTGGTCGAGGCTTCGCGGGGGTGCCGCGGGCTTCGGGCTTTTGGGCGCTCGCCTTTGGTGTCACGGGAGTGACACGTTGAGAGGCGATCTTCTGCTTTTTAGCAGGCGCAGCTTGTTCTTCGGGAAGTGGGAATGGTCCCAGTGTCCCGAAGACGATGGTCCGGGGAGTCGAGGTCGACCCGGAGTTCAGAGAGTTGCCAAGGGAGTTGACGCTTCGGCAGCTGACAGGGCGTTTATGGGTGCGCGTGCTTTGCTTCTGTTGAAGCATGAGTTGGTGCTTGTTCTCGTCGAAGATAATGGTTAAGGCTGCCATTGTTAGTTTCGAAAAAGTTCTGAAACAAGACCACATCCATTAGTAATCACAAGAATAATGATCATAAATGGGAATTTCTATGGTTGTCTTTTCAAATCGCTCAAGGGACATGTCTCAAGCAATATGAAAGAAGGCAAAAAGCCATAGAGGGTACAATTGTTCTGGTTGCAAGCATGGTAGGCTCGAAATGAGCGTTCCAATGACTGCTAGAAGCAATTGTATACCTAAATTCGACTTATCGAGAAGCGGAGCTTGCTCGAGATAAGAAGAATATAAGGTAGGAGTTACAAATGTGCCTGTCACAGATACAGTAGACCCTGAAAGGGCGTACCAGTATTGCTATGCACAAATGTTGGAGATCGCATCCACGAGATGGGATTCTCTTTTTTTTTTTGAAATGTCAAGATTGGATTTATCAAAGAGAGCAGATGGTATTCCGATCCGAATACGGGCTCAACGATTTCCGCGAGCACCAGTACCCAGAAGGGAAGGAACCACAATTTCTCGGATCTGAATCTAAAATGACGAGAGTTTTTTTTTTTTTTGAAGATTTTTTTTTATTTTAAGATTTTCATTTTTTTTTTTAAAAAAAATCTTTTTTTTTGTTTAAGATTTTTTTTTGAAAATCTTTTTTTTTATTTTTTATTTTTTTTTTATTTTGATTTTTTTATTTTTTTTTTAAGATTTTTTTTTTATTTTTGATTTTTTTTTTAAATTTTTAAGATTTAAAGTCGAGAGAGTACACATAGGCCTCCTAACCCGGTCTTATGAAACCTCAATTGATAGAATTGCCCCCAGGTAAGGGTAGGATTACTTAATGAACCCGTTTGGAGGACCCTTGCCTAGAACAGTCAAGCTGTCTCCACACTCTGGACAAGGCTTTTCTTGAATCAATCGTGATCAAAGAACGCAATTGGTTTAACCTTAGTGGTCTATGTCTTTTTTTTTCAAATCCCAAATAGACTCATCGAAGAGAAACGATGGCCCAAAACCTTAGTCGAACGGGCTCAACATTTCTGCAAGCACCAAAGAACGATAGGATAGGATCAAAGCTTCTCAATTTTGAATCAGAACTAAGAAAACTGATTTTTTGATTTTATTTATTTTTTTTTGAAATCTCTAATGAACTCATCGAAGAGAAACGATGGTCCAAAACCTTAGTCGAACGGGCTCAATATTTCTGCAAGCACCAAAGAACGATAGGATAGGATCAAAGTTTCTCAATTTTGAATTCAAACTAAGAAAACTGATTTTTTTTTTGAAATCTCTAATGAACTCATCGAAGAGAAACGATGGTCCAAAACCTTAGTCGAACGGGCTCAACATTTCTGCAAGCACCAAAGAACGATAGGATAGGATCAAAGTTTCTCAATTTTGAATTCAAACTAAGAAAACTGATTTTTTTTTTTTTGAAAAGAGAAAGAATAAAAACAAACTTAAAGAAGTAGAAATTTCCAAAAAATCCCATCTCATTTTTTTTAGGATGCAAAATCCAACATAGGCTACCAGCTAGAAAGTAGCCAAGGAATCCGGAAAAGAAGTATAAGCATAGAGCAAAAAGTATGATATGCAAATATTTCATTTCCAAGCACCGTGTTCTCAAATGAACGGGTCCCACCGGGTGTGCCAGCTTGATGGAACGCGCTCCGAGGCGCCGCTGGGGCGGCTACCGGGGTCGGCGGAACGTGGGAGTCCGTCGGGTCCGACCCTTTCGCGCCCTGGCGGGCCCTGAAGCGTGCATCAACATTTTTTTGTGTGGGTGTGCCAGATTTTCTATTTTACTTGGAATTGCAAGTGGTAATCCGGAGATCAACCTTCGCAAGTAAAAAGGAAATCAACTTCTTTCAAGTTTTCCATTGCACAAATATTTAAGAAAAGAGACATTTTCTTGGTTTGCCGTGAAAGGCGATTTTGTTTGGCATTTATAGCCGATTTTGGCGTTTATAGCCGATTTACAATTCTCATCAATAATGAAAGACAAGAGTTGTGATTTTTGTCTCTTTTAGAAAAATACAAACTACAATGAAAAGCAAGAAAAGGAAGATCTAACTTTTCAGGAGATTGTGGGGGACTCGTTCAGATTGACGGTCGCAAGCCATGTGTGGGCTTCGCCATCATCCATGCAGATGAGAACAGAAGATGCTCTTGATTCGCTTGGCTTGGCTATAACCTCAGGTTTTTAGAGGACAAAGACCAAGAGAAGGTCCTATGTCCAATAAAAAGCTAAGTAGACGGGCTGAAAAGCCACGCCTAAGCCATTGGAGGCAACGGGAGAAGGCAAGGACCTTGGGGGGGGTGCCCCCCAAGGGACTTTTGTCACCTTGTAGTGGTGGCTGGTGCAGAACTTCAGCAGAGTTTTTCTCTCTTTTTCTTTCTCTCAGATTTCTGGATCTGTGGCGCTTTGGAATTGATGCCCGATTGATCGATCCGATTTTCTTATTCTTTTCTCCGCTCCTTTTTTCTGATCCCGATTTCAATGGAATGCTCTCCTATTTATAGGCTTTTGGTAGCCATTTAGGAGAGTTTATGGGCTTTAATGGCTTTAATGGGAGGAGTTACAAGATTTATTTCTTGATTTTGTAACTCCTTTTTCCTTGAATCTGATTGGCCGATGGAGATTAAGGGCTTTTAATCACCTTAATTACCATAATGGGAGGAGTTTCATGGGTTAAATGCCATGAATCAATTGACTTGTAACTCCCAAATGCTTGCTTCTGATTGGGCCGTCCAAAGAAATGAATTAATGACTGCAATAAAGCTAGTCAATTAACCACATTAATTGGTCGCCGAGCAGTCGAAGAGTCGCGGGCCATGCCGTGTCTTCTGAAATTCTTCTGGCGATGATCATCGATGGATCTACATGCTGATCGACATCGGATGAACATGTAACTTCAGACATTGATAGCTAAGAGCGGGCCGGTGACATCTGTCTTGTCGATTTCACGATCGGTCGGACAGAAAGTGCACTTTCTTGGTCGACCGGTTGGCGATCTTGGAGCGATCAATGATGATTTTATGCTTTTGGAGGTTGACCCGTGATTTTGACGGATGTCGGAGGATATGAGTCAATTTCAAGCACTAAAAATCACATTTTCAGGAAACCACAGGGGCCAAAGTGCGCGAAACGCGAAAAAAGACGGAAAAAACGGGTCACCGGCGGAAAATCCGGTGACCCGGACCTCCATGGTCGCCGGCGACCATGGGCCATGGTCGCAGGGGTCTGCGACCCTGGGGGATTTTTCCCCTTCGGAGCCCGTTTTGCGGTCGTTTTGAGGTCTTTTTCGTCGCCGTTTTCTTCTGTATTTTTCTTGAAATTTCTTCTCATTTATTGGCTTGATTTCCCTGTAGAAAACCTGATGAGAATCCTTGCATTTTTAGAGTGCAAAGTTTCCAATTTTCCGGGAAAGCCGAAGACTTTGTCGCGTAGAGCTGCTGATTTTCTGCCAGAAGCTGAAACTTGGTCAAACGATGTCGGAATGACCTGAAATTTGAGGTGAAGCCTCCTGAGCAATAAATAAGACCAACCATAGGCTTTTGTTTGAGTTTTGAAGCCGTTTGGGGTCCCGTCGATGCTTCACTTGATTTTGCTGCGGGGAAAATGCCGAGCTTTGATATGTGGCCAAACGATGTCCGATTGACCTGAAATTTGACGGGGACCCTATTGGACTCATTTTGAGACGTTCCATGGGCTCCGTTTTGGATGTCATTGTCCCGGGTTGCTCCGCCGCCGGTAGGCTTGATTTTCTCTCGGAGCATCGAAACCTGGTCAAACGTTTTCGGAATGACCTGAAATTTGACGTGCAGCCTTTTGGAAGCATGTTGAAGCCACTCATGTACTTGGTTTGATGAGCGAAGGCTCCGGTGGTTTCCGCCGCCGGGAGGCTTGATTTTGCTGCTCGAGCATTGATGGAGGGTCAAACGTTGTCGGTTTGATTTGAAATTTGGCATGGAGCCCTTTTGAGACATGCTGGAGTCATCTGTAGGCTCTGATCGAAGTTTTGACGTCTCCGATGATGTCGCCGCCGAGAGCTCCTGTTTAGCTGTCGGAGAAGTGAAGTTAGGCCAAATGTTGTCGAAATGGCCCGAAACTTCATGTGTACTCTTCTCTTGGCTATCTTGAAGGATCTTGCAGTTTTTGTTTGATTCTGACAAGATTTGATTTTTTGGAGAAATTGCATTGCCTATTTATGGCAGGTTGCGACTTCATGCAGCTTTCTTGATGTTGAAGAGGCAAAGTGACATTTTTGGTGTCAACACTTTTAGAATGAAAGTTTGTTGCAACCAATCAAATTGGAGCAATCCATGTAAAAGTAAATCGGCCAGTCAAAAGCCCTTTAAGTTGTAACCAACCAAATTGAAGTAATCCATGTGAAAGCAAATGACTCAATCAAAAGTCTTCAAATTACAATCAATCAAATAGAAGCAATCATTGTGAAAGGAAATAAGCCAATCAAATGTCCTCATTGTTTCTATAAATTAGAATGTATTTAGAGAGAGTCTTTCGGCAAAACAATCTTTTGGCAAGTTAATCTTTCTGGAAATTTTATTTTACTTTTTTACACTTTTAGATTGTAATTAAGAGCTTAAGTGTAACTAATTTTGGTAATGTTTGGATCGTCTTAAGTTCGGGTCTTATTGTCTTGTGTCTTAAGCACTAAGACAAAAAAACTAAATAAGATTGTTTGGTACGCAATAACAACATGTCTTAAGCGCTAAGACGACTTGTTATTTAAGACGAGATTATCTTAATTCTAGGAGCTCAAAATCCAACTCCTGGAATTAAGACCCCAACATCTTAAGCGGTAAGACATTTCAGGACTTTAAAATAATTTTAAAATTCCCGTAATAACCCTCACCAATATCAACGATTGGAGCCCTAATCTCTCTATTTTTTATTTTTTATTTTAATTCATTTACATTTTCATTTTCAATTTTTTTTGAAGTTGCTTTTTTGAAAAAAATTTGATTCTAACTATTGGAGTCAAATATGTTTCTAAAAATATGCAGTAATTATGTCTAGAACTGCCCGCTTATGCTCTTGTGATGGGGGTCCAATGAAGAGATTCAGGGCAAATACTATTAAAAATCGTGAGATGTGGTTTTACAAATATCCTAATTTTGAGGTAAATTTCATACTAATTTTTTAATGATTAATATTATTCTAAACTACTTGTTTTTCATTTTGGCAGAACCATAAAAGGAGCATTTAAATGGGACAATGAGACCAATGTGTAGAAGGTTTTGTTTGTATGCTCCAAAGTTTTCAAGTTAAAGGGAATCACCGCCAAGTGCAAATAGTTCTAGATGTGGACTCGAAAGTGTTTTTGTGGCTTTGGTTGTTTTTTTTTTTTTTATCATTTTGGTGGTCGTTATAGTGATGTGTCTTTAGTCCTTTTATAAGAGAACTATTATTAAAGTTTATGTAATAATGTTGGTGATTATGACGTGGAACATGCATTGTGATAGTTAAAACATGATTTTTTTTAAGTTTAAAAAAAATGAGTATAGAGTGTACTGGATATTGTCCGTATCTAAAAAGAAATAAATTTATGTTACAGATGTTTTTCAGGCTTAAAAAACCATTTTTTTTAAATGACAGAAATTACCCTTAACTTAAGACATGGATAAGATGCATTACCAAACAGTCTTATTCAATTCAGATCTCTTCACGTTCAGGTGTTGCCAAACGATCTTATTACAGAACAGCTAATCAAATCTTAAACTCGCAGCTCTAATAAGATCTTAAACTCACAGATCTTTTTCAGACAGATTAAGACGTCAAAACATTAAGACGATCCAAACAAGGCCTTAGAGTGTGTAATTGAAGATCATTAATGAAGATTTGGAGCTCTTTCTTGATGTTTAATGGGTAAAACTCTTGGATTAGGCTCTGCTTTTGAAGCTAAGTAACGTGATTAGTTTAATTGCATGCATATTTTAGTTTAAATTCCCTACTTGTACCTTGATTGATTAGTAAATTTTAAATCTGATGGATTAGTAGATTTTAGATATAATTGTGCTAATTTCTCTCATTTCTCTTACTCTATCTCTACACTTGATGCTTTGATAATCTCAATTGATGCTTTGTAGTTGGATTAAGTTCTCTTACATAGCATACTCTAGAGCCCTTTATTTTTTATCTTTTGTAACTTGATTTTGATGATTAATTGTTAGGATAGCTAGATGATGATCTAGGATCTTGGCCTTTGACTTTCTTTACTTTGATCTTCATTGTTATATCATTCAATTCAATTAGGCAAAAGATTGCTAATTGGATTGTTGATTTAAGAGTTGAATTAGAACATACATTGTTTGGATTAATTACATACTTAGTGGATTTTGGATTGCCTAATCTTTTTTTTTTATTATTATTGTTAGTTTAAATCCTTGTTTGATTTGTTATTTTCACTTCTAGATTGTTAGATACATATTTCACATGCCACATTCACATAAGCTGGACACCATGAGATATTATACTACGACACTCCCATGCTGATAACTAGTTGCGGAAGGAAATAATAGTACAATGCAAAGGATAAAAAAACCTGCCGAATATAATATATCTTTAATAATAAGCATATATGCATTACCAGAATCTGCTCGCCACGAATGCATATATACTACCGAAGTCTGCTGGCCATCTAATCATAGCGTATCATGATGGCCCCAGCTATTATAATCAGCTCTCACCAAGGATGATCAGTCCAAGGCTAAGCTTACAACAACTGAGTGAACATCATACACTGACTGAAGGAAACCAAGTAAGGGTCAGTGTCTGGCTAGGTTATTCCCATGTGAACAAGGTCATCTCATATCCATACAAGATCCAGTATCCATGTACATCCATATACACAATCCATAGTCCATATCCATAATCGAACCCACGACCATGATCTACCTGTCATGGTCTTTGTCCATTTCCATTGCATTCCAGATCCAGCATTATCCATTTCATTTTCCATCCATAAATGAGTTTCTAAGTCATCAACGCAAACATCTACTCCAAGGTAATCTCATCCATCCATTCCTTAGGCCATAGGATAGCCCACTTGGCCACAAACATGGGCCAAGTGATCTCCATTCATAATCCGGGTCACCACTAGGACACCATAGGTTCAGGTCCTCCAATTTCCATTTATTATGCAGGTTTAGACAATAGATAACATAAAAAATGAACAACAAATGAAAAGCAACTAACATATCTAAATATCTATACCAATCAAATGAGGGAAGTAAAGGGTCCATCCTAGGTCGACAATGCCCCTTTTTCAGGTCCAAGGTCATGTCAATCAATTAAGTTCCTAAATGAAGTTTCAGATGACAAGAGAATAAGTTTGGTGCCTCTGAAGTTACGGGCATCTTCAACGACGTTTTAGGATTGAATCAAAATCCAATCAACACCCTAGATCCTACTTTGGTGGCCTCATGGGTCAAGGATAAACCCAACCTTTAACTCATGCTTGGCTCATCACTGGAAGTCCACACGGAAGGTTAATAGGCCCAACACAATATAAAACCATAAAGGATACAAAAATCTAGAATGTCCTGAATACAATGTATGAGGTCGGCATCATACAAGGGTGGTCGGCCGATGCATTGGGAAATCTGGGAATCTGTCTCTCAGGTTTATCTCGGGTTTAGTGTATCCGGTTGACATCTTAGGCACCATGGTCGATCGTATACACGGGAACCAGAAGGACAAAAACTGGTGGACAAGTCTCCAATATGAGATTGATGTAGTGTGGCCGGTCGACATCCTACATGGATGGTCTACCGGTTACACAAGAGTAACTAGGACCTGGTTTGTTAGTCATTTGACTCTGGGTAGTGTACCCAGTCGTCATCTGGCCAGGATGGTCGACCGGCTACGCTGGAAATTCTGTAGCAGATTGACAGACGCTCTCAGCTATTTCTGGAATTCATAGTGTATTCGGTTGACATCCTATAAGGGTAGTCAACAGGGTATACACGAACCTCAGATTTCCAGATTTTTGTAACTTCTTTCATTCATCTCAATTTCTATCAAAACTACACATTCTCATCTCTAATCATCACAAAACCATACATAAACATCAAACTCCATCCATACATCATCAATCCATCATCAATTGGGCAATTAATCTTCCAAATGGGGAATCCCATCTACCAATAGTCAAAATAATGAAAACGAGGCTTAAAAGAGAAATCTAAGTAATCAGACATCCATATGAATTGAGATTACAGAATTCAAGGTAGTAAACATGCATTTTATACTAAATGAGTATATTGAATTTGCCTCTAATCCAAAGCAATAGTTTCTTAGCTTGATCTTCGAGATCTAAGCTCCAATTCTCTAATCCAAGGCTCTAATGTCTTCCAATCCACAAAACAGTACCCAACACTCAGATCTATCAAGATCTATAGCTCTTATACCCAAATCCCAAAGAGAATTACATAATGGAAATGGATTCTAGAGATAGAAAGGAAAATTCATGGAAATTGAGCTAAGGAAGAAACTAAACTTGTCTTGTAGAAGAGAGGGGTCTTTTTGCTTGGAAACAATAGTAGCTTGGTGAGAATTCCCCTTCCTTGTGGTAAAAAACCCTAGATCTATGTTTATTGTAGAGATAGAGAGAAAGATGGGAGGGGAATTTTGGAGGAAACTGAGAGAAATGAGAGGGAAGAAGAGAGAAATGGAGGGAAAATGAGAGAGAAGAGAGAAAGAGAGAAGAACTTGGATGTTAAGGAGGTGGGGTTTGTATATTTTGAGTTTGGCTGTAGGTGAAAGTCCAGGTTGCCCTTTTGATTTGGTTTTAGCTTTGGATAAGTACATGGGCATTTAGGGTATTTTAGGTTTAGTTTGCAAATTCTCAAATCGAAACCCCTCCTATTAATCCTATTTACTAATAAGGGCCTCTAACTAACTAACTCACTCCCTAAAGTTCATCTAACACCATATTATTATATAAAATACAAAAAGAGACTAATTCCTAGAAAATAGGCCTAAAAACCTAGGAAAACACTAAACCACCCTTACTAACCCCTATTAATTAGTACAAATAATACTATATACTATAATTGGCGTAAATCAAATATAAGTGAGGGTCTTCAAGGGGGTGGGGCCTCACATTATGGAACTCTGATATGAAGCTGTATGGTCCTTATTTTGACAAAGAAATAAAAAGTTTAAGAAGAAGAAAGGAATTGAGTTACACTTATGAAATTAAAATCCCCTCTTAAAGGATCCTTCAGAGGTTCTGAGCACCTTTAAGGTCGTGGGAGAGGTGAGCTGGAGCTGTTGTAGTCTAAGACCCTGACTTGAGTGACCACGATTAGCACTAATTAAGCCGTGTATTAGTTCTAAGCGAGATTAATGAATTTTTTTATTAAGTTGGGAATATAATAGCTTTTTATATGGCTTTGGGGAGTTTTGAGTGCCTTTTTATTTAGTAGGACCCTTTGGAGGTTCTTTTAATGATTTTTCGTGTACATGGGGATTGTTCGAGATTGCGATAATTCGTGTTTTGACTTCGATTGACACATCTCATTAATCTCTACAGCTTTCATGTTGGTTCCGTTCCCGTCCGAAACCCCAAAACCCGATTTTCTTAACACCAAGGGTAAAACAGTCTTTTTACACCAAATGTGGACACAAAATTCGATGTTTCCAAAACCCTTTAAAGATATACTTTTAGAAACTAGATTTGTCGACAATCATTTTTCCCTTCTCCGTCGAACTCATCCGAAGTTTCGAAAGCCATGTTTTAGCCCGACAAGAATTGTTAGTGGTGAAAGCCCGCTCTCACTTGCTATAAATAAGAGAACCTTTCCCCCTTTTTCTTTTTTCCAGCTCAAAAGTAGCAACCCAAACTAGGGTTTTTCTTCTTCTCCCTCTTCTTGCTTCCTCTCCTCCCACCTCTACCAAGCTCTTACCAAATTGATCAATGGAGGTCATCTTCTTCTTCCTCACCATGAGAGCTCCTTATTGACACCATTCATGAAGGAATCCAGCCCCATTGAGGTCTTCTTGGAGATAGCTTTGTGCATTTGAAGAACTTCCTTGTAAGCTTCCTCTTCCATCTTTTAGATTTGGGTTTTTCTCACCTTAAGGAAGCTCCATCCTCATTATTACAAGCTCTTTCTTTCTCATTTCTTGCTTGACCATTTAGGGTTTATGTTTGGGGTTTTTTTAATGTGTTTGTAGGTTGACTTTGAGAGAGTGTGATTAGAAGCCTGATTTTCTAGCTTGGACCCAAGGCAAGTGGATGAATAGATATCTTGAGTATTAGAATGCTGTTATGAGAAATATGGATGGCATTATTATTTTTCATTCATGCTTATGCTTATGGATTTCATTGATTTCTAAATTCACATATGAAGGAGTCTTGTTATCTCATCTAATTTCTAGGAAATGTTGGCATATAGTCTTTTATTTAACACTTTTTTATGGAACAAATGAATCTTTGTGAATGATGGGTTTTCTCTCTTTCTCTTGTGGTTGAATGTGGATGGAAAGGAGGTGATTGTATGGATGTTTGTGGAAGTTTTGATGGTTGTTTGTGTGGGGTTTAAAAAAGGTGTTAAGCCTCTCATTTAGGTGTGGGAATAAGGCTCAAGGAGAATTGCAAGGGAGAAAAAAGGAAGGAGCCGAATTGCACATTAGAACTATGTTATGTGACAGTTCGCTCGAGCGAACTTAACAAGTCGTTCGAGCGAACCCCATCCAGAGGACAGTTCGCTCGAGTCAAACTTGATAGTTCGCTTGAGCCAACCTAACCTGAACAGGCCCGCTCGAGCGAATCTTGGTTCGCTCGAGCGAACCCCTCACAGAGAGCCATTGGCTCGAACAAACTTGGGTTCGTTCGAGCCAATTGTGCAGTGGGGCTAGGTCAATGCAGGAAACCTTGAAATGCTCTTCTAAGGTTTGAGAATGTATTGTTTGGAACCACAATGCGATGGTAGGGCCGAAAAAGCAAAATGTGGAACTTGATTGAGGAAGAAACCCCATCACGTAGATCCCTTGAGAGTTTCCGAACTAACCAATGTGTATAGGGAGCCCGGAATGTCTTCAACCTCAAAAAGGACCAAGTTTACATTGAAATCAATATACGGGACCCCTCTTCACATTGATTTAGTCTTACACCTGATGGACCCTCAGAATCTTCCGTCCTCTCCTTCCGCACCCCGGGGGCTGACCTGGGTCTCGGCGGAGGATGGAAAACGTGGGTATCAACATTTTTTTGTACGGGTATGCCAGATTTACTTTCTACTTGGAATTTGGAATGGTGTTAATCCAGATATTCACCTTCACAAGTAAAAAGGAAATCAATCCTTCTTTCTAACTCTTCAAATTGCATAAATATTAAGAAAAGAGACAAGTTTGTTTTTTTTAGAATGCCGTAGGAGGCATTTTTGTTTGTTTGCCGTAAAAGGCGACTTTGCCGTGAAAGGCGATTTTACAAAACTCATCAAATATGAAAGACAATAATAGCGATTTCTTTTTGTCTCTTTAAGAAATACAAACTACAATAGAAAAGTAAGAAAAGGGATCTAACTTCTCAGGAGATTGTGGGGACACGTTGAGATCGACGGTCGCAAGTCATGTATGGACTTCGCCATCGTCCTTCAAATGAGAGCATGTGATGTTTTGATTCTTTGGCTTGGCTCCTAATCTCAGTTTTTTAAAGGACAAGGACCAAGAGAATGTCCTATATCCGATGAAAAACAGAGTAAACGGGCTAAAAAGCCGCGTTTAGGCCATGTTGGAGAAGGAGGGGACCTTGGGGGGGTCCCCCCCCCCCCCCCCCCAAGGGACGTTGATCACCTTGTGGTGCTTCTGGGAGTAAAGCAGCAGGACTTCATCTCTCTCTTGAATTTTCTGGATTTTCAGAGCTTGCACTTGTGATCCTTTTTTTTTCATGCATTCTTCTTGGAATGGACCTCCTTTTATAGGCTTTTGATAGCCATGAGGTGATTATAGACATTGATAGCCATGATGAGAGAATTGATGAGGAGTTACAAGTTGATTTTGTAACTCCTTTTTCATGGCTTGTGATTGGCCGATGAAGGTAGTGGGCTTTCAATTGCCTTTAATCTTCATGATGATGGGAGTTTCATGGGTTTAATGCCATGATTGCTTGGATTTGTAAATCCCAAATGCTTGAATCTGATTGGGTCGTCCAAAATAATGAGTTAATGACTGCATTAAGTTGTCATAAACGGGTCAATTAACGACATTAAGTGGTCGCCAGGGCATGTGAAGAGTCGCGGGCCGCACCGCATCTTTTGAAATTCTTCTTGTGATCATCACAGGTGGATCCACACATTGTTTGATGTCGGATTGTAGCGCAATTTCAGACATTGGTTGATCTCCTTGGGCCGGTGACATTTGTCTTGTCGATTTCACGATCGGTCGGACAAAAAGTATACTTTCTTGGTCAGCCGGTTGGTGATCTTGGAGCGATCGGTGATGATTTCATGCTTTTGACAGCGGATCCGAGATGTCGGTGAAGATCAGTCATTTTCAAGCATCAAAGATTGGATTTTCAGAAAATCACAGAGGCAGGAACACCCGAAACGCGAAAAGGATCAAAAAAACGGGTCTTTTGGTGCAAAATCTGGTGACCCTGGGCCAGGGTCGCCGGCGACCTTAGGGTTTTGCCCTTTTCGGTCGTCGAGCTTCGTTTTCGGCCGTTTTTCCATCTTTTTCGTTCCTTCTTTCCTCTGTATTTTTCTTGACATTTTTCCTCAATTATTGACTTGATCTTCTTGGAGAAAACTTAACGAGAACCCGCGCAAAACCGGAACACAAAGTTTCCCATTTTTCGGGAAAGCCGAAGACTTTGTAGCCGATTTTCCGTCAAGAGTCGAAACTAGGTCAAACGATGTCGGAATGACCTGAAAATTGAGGTGAAGCTTCTTAAACAGTGGATAGGACCAACCATGGGCTTTTATTTGAGTTTTGATGCCGTTTGGGGTCCCATCGATGCTTGACTTTATTTTACTGCGGGGAAAATACCAAGCTTTGATATGTGATCAAACGATGTCCGATTGATCTGAAATTTGACGGGGAGCCTATTGGAGTCATTTTGAGACAAATCATTAGCTCCGTTTTGGATGCCATGGTCCCGGGTTGCTCCGCCGCCTGTAGGCTTGATTTTCTTTCGGAGCATCGAAACCTGGTCAAACGGTGTCGGAATGACCTGAAATTCGACGTGTAGCCTTTTGGAAGCATGTTGAAGCCACTTATGTACGGTGGTTCCCGCCGCCGGGAGGCTTAATTTAGCTGCTCGAGCGTTGATGGAGGATCAAACGTTGTCGGTTTGACTTGAAATTTGGCATGGAACCCTTTGGAGACATTCTGGAGTCATCCGTAGGCTCTGATCAAAGTTTTTGTGTCTTTGATGATGTCGCCGCCGGGAGCGCTTGTTTAGCTGTCGGAGAAGTGAAGTTAGGCCAAACGATGTCGGAATGACCCGAAACCTCAGGTGTACCCCTTTTTTAGCTGTCTTGAAGGATCTCTTAGTTTCTGTCTGATTCTGACAAAATCTGATGCTTGAAGTAGCCTTGCCTGTTTTGTAGCAGGATGCAGCTTCACGATGCTTCTTGATGTTGAGGAGACTTATTGACTTTTTCGGTGTCAACGAATGCCCCTTCGAGGTATAGCGACGAGTAGCTTTTTGGAGTCGATGTGCCTCGAAGAGAAACTTGGAGGAGAGATTCCAACTTGACCAAAAGTCTTGAGCATTTTTTTTTAATAGCCTTCCGAGTTTCCGGGGGAATTTTATGGTAGTGAGAGGGATCACGTACCATCTCAATGCAAAGTTTTGAAAATGACATGGGGTGTTTGGTTTTGGGTTTTGGATTTTTGGTTTTTGACCTTGTGACGTAACAAGTTGTATGTGGCAAGTTAGGGGGTCTGGGTTTGATTTTTTATTTTGACCTTGTGACCCAACAAGCTGTATGTGGCAGTTTGGGGGGTCAGATTTGGGGTTTTTGGTTTTGGGTTTGGTTTGGATTTTGATTTTGGTTTTGGTCTTGTGACCCAACAAGCTGTATGTGGCGAGCTAGGGGACCGGAATTTGGTCTTGTGAAATGTCAATTTCAAGATTTTGTCTCAATTTGGTTCATGAGGTTGGACGGTTTGGTTTTTTGGAAACTCATGAGGCTTTCTTGTCTTTTTTTTTTCTTTCTTTTTTTTGAATGGTCCCATCAACTCCAAAGAGGCATGGGACTTTTTTGCTCTTTTCTTTTTTTTTTTTTTTTGCTCTTGGTAAGAGGAATATTTTGACTAAAAGCCACTTTTAGTGCCTAGGTGGTCAAACCTGACTCATGTGGGCTAACCCATGGGACCTTAGGCTTTGGAGATGGCCTAGATCTCATATGGTGTCATTTTTGTAAATAATATCTAAAAATATCTCTTTTGTGTAGAGAATATCTAAAAATATCTTTACTTGGAGGGAATTTCTTAAGTTTCCTCCTTTTGTGTAAAGGTTTTCTCAAAATATCTTTCTTTTTGGGAAAGTAGCTAAATTTTAGTACTTACCTCCTTTCTTTTCTCCTTGTTTCCTCTTTTGGTTTGCTCTCTTCTATAAAAGCAAGAGGGTTGGTTCTTTTGCTCCATTACTTTCGTTGTTTGCAAGAAATCTTCAAGAGTGTTCTCCAAGATAAGAAGTGCTTTTGCTCCAAGCTTTTCTTCTTCTTCTCCATCAATGGCTTCAAGTAAGTTTTATTCCTCCACAAGAATCTCCATTATAGAAGTAGCTTCTTCTTCTTCTTTTTTTTTCTTTTCACGATTTTCTCCCCTTTTTTTTTTACCGTGTACTTTTTTTTTCTTTCTTCTCTCTTTTTTTTTCTACACGCTGATTTTTTTTTTCTGTCAGTGATTTTTCTTTTGTTTCTGTTTTTTTTTCCACGCTGATTTCTGTTTTTTTTTTTTTCAGCGTTTTTTTTTTCTGTTTTTTCTGCACGCTGATTTCCCTTTTTTTTTCAGCGTTTTTCCTTCTCTTTTTTTTTTTGCTGTTTGTTTGTTTTTTTTTTTCTATTTTTCTTGGCTGTATGGATGGCCTGCCACGTGGCAGTGGGCCACGGGCTGTGGGCTAGAAATTTTTTTTTTTTTTTTTTGCTGAGATTTTTTTTTCTTTGTTTGCTCACCATGATAATGAGGCTATGCAATTTCAATATGTATGCATTTTTTTTTGATACATCAAGATAGAAGGCTAGAGTCTCTAGGTCAAGCCAACATGATTTTTGACTTGGACAAAGTTTGATTGGTTTTGACCAAATTAGGTTGGAATTGGTCAAACTTTGGTCAAGGTTTTCCTAGTATCTAATGCATGATGATATTTTTTTTATGCATGATTTTTGTAAATGGACTTGGAAGTATGATGATGTATACCTGAAAATCTTTTGCAAGTATTGGGATTTTGAGCTCGCAGCGATGTTGAGCTCTTTCTCGGTCTTGCTGGATTTTGAGGAAGTTTGCAATTTTTGGATTCTGAAGCTCGCAGCAATGTTGAGCTCTTTTCCAGATTTTGCGGAAGTTTGATGAGATTGGCTCGTTCTCGCACGATGTTGAGTTCGAACCTTCTTTGAGAATTCTCCACTGACTATAAGCTTGCAGCGATGTTGAGCTCATCTTCAGGCTTCCTGTCTTTTTCGGAGTATTTTCCTTTTCTTTGGAATTGCCCCGGAATCATGTCAAAATTTTGCTAGGATTTTTGTAGCAGAATTCTGTCATTTTAATGTTGATTGATCTTTTCTCTTCCATCTTTTGCAGGTAGTTCTTCTAGAACGAACAAGGGTAAAGGTCCTGTTACTGACGCACCTCGTCGGTCTGCTAGATCTTCCAATGCTGCCGTTCAACAGGCTTGGGAGAAGGTCCAGTTTGTTGAGAAGAACTTGGAAGAGTGCGATTCCCTCAATCGTGATGAGATAAGACAGCGATTGATCGCTCTCAAAGATGAGGAGTTCTAAAAGATCATGGTAAGCAGTCGTCCTTGGGTTACGAACGATCAGAGCGTTGTTCTCAAGCCTACCTTCTTCTTTGGTGATGCAGTCCCCGACGACTTGACATACCAAAGGAGATGTTCTCAGTTCTCTTACATAGCAGATGGTGAGGAGAGAACTATTTTCACCCGGTCGACTTTCGATCGGACCATCTCGATCCTGAGCCTTTCTCCCACGTGCCCTAAGAGGGAAGATCCTCCGAGTTGGGTGAAGAGGACCAGTGTGATCAAGACCGGGATTTTTGTTGGCGGCCCTTCCGGTTTTGCAGAGAAACCACCTGTCCGGATGGACATGTTGATGCCAGCGTGTGGCTACCAAGGTTCTGATCATCCATCGATCGATTTGAGACTGGTGGTGGGCCTTGGCCTTTTTCGGGGTGACGGCAGCAATTGGGTGAAGCCTTTTCGACTTCGTGGCCGTTTCAGTGCTGACTCGAGCTGGGAGTCATGGACTGATCACACCCTGAGGATTGGCGAGGCCGTTCTGCGGGAGGCCGAGATTTTTGATGCGGTTCGCGCTTTTCAGTAAACCGTTATTTTCTCCGATGAGGCTTTCATGGCCATGCTGGAGTCATTTTTTCCTCAAACCAACACCTTCATTGTGACGAATGGTGAGATTGGTTTTTCTTTGAAGGAATTGAGCGCCATCACCAGATTGCCTATCCTCGGCAAACTCTATGAGGAGTTTATGCCTATTGACAGCGTCCTTGAGGAGCAATCTGAGGAGTTTAGGCTTGTGTACTTTCAGCTCGTCTCCTTCTGTGATTTTTTTAAGGAGAAAGAGGGCTCGAAAGTTAGGTGCAGCAGTTGGAGAAGTTGCAGCTCCAACTTTTTTGACAACGGGGATTTTTCTGATGGCATGGCCCAGGATGCTAGGGCTAAAACATCAAGTTTGAAGAAGATCGTCGCTATGTGAGAAGATTTAAAGAAGTTCTTCGCAAGCACAGATGCCATTTGTCCTGACATTGCGTTGCGAAGAGATTCGTTGTTTACCTCACTTACTGGCTGGGTGAGGCTGTTTTTGCTGGAGGAGATGGAACGCACATCAGGCCGCACTGTATTTTTCCGGCTTGTTAGATGGCGTTTGGAGAGCGGCTGGCTTTGGTACCTGCTTTTTACTCCTATTTATGTACCGAACTACAGGCTGCTGCTTTTCTGCTTCAGCTTGGACTCCCCATGAACAGGGTCTTTTCAGCCCATATCTTCTATTCGTGGTATGTATACCACTGTCCTAGCTTCCATCAGTTGGGAGCTGCACAGGACGAAGATCCCTTTATGATTCGTTTGGATAGAGGGACAGCCGTTCCCGAATCACTTTTATCTGCCCGTTTGAGGATCCGACGATTTAGGGACGTCGAGATTGGGCAGTCTTCAGTGAAGCTTTCTCCGGGTTTGCGGAAGAAGGCTTTTGACTTTGGTGTTTCCCATGATTCGACCAGGGCAGGGTCGGGTAGACACTATGCTTTGATAGACGCGGAGAAGAGATGGCTCTTCAACATACGGGTTGGTACGATGGTGTACCGCAGACATCTTTTCGTCGATATCCAACCGTATGTCCCTTCGCGTTTTGCATTGCAGCTTGGCTTCTCCCAAGGCGTTGTTGGAGCGCCTTCGAGCATGGTGAAGCGTATTGGAGGTTTGCAGGATGGGAGAAATGCATGGGCTTTTTACAGTGCAGAGGACACTACCGCCATGATTTCCTATCCTAAGCTGCCCACTTTCCGGACTGCTGGCTTCACGAAGTGGTTCGTAGAGAGCTTCTCAGTGTACCGGGGGTTTTCCAAGGAAGAGCTCGATGTCAAGCAATCTCCTGGGAAAGGTCTTGGCAAATCGGATGGGGTCCGTCGGGAGGAAGTTTTGGCCTTCCTCTCTGGAGAGAAGCATAAGATAGGCTTTCTCAATGAGCAGTACGTCATCAGATCAGGAGCTGCACAAGGAATTCCTGGTGAGGTCTTGAGACAGCTGGAGGAGGAGGAGGCCGAGATCGATGCTATGATACAGGCAGAGCATACGAAGGCTTCCGTGGAGTCTACTGAGAAGAGTAGACCATCCAGTGAGGACTCTAGCGAGAGGCCTGATGTTGATAATGGGGCAGGATCGTCAAGCAGATTGACCCGCCGAAGCAAGAGGAAGAGAGGACAACGCCGAAATATGAAACGGCACGATAGTCCTTCTGATATTGAAGTTCCTCTCACCATTGTTGAGGAGGTGTCTGAGGATGCTGACGAGCCTCCAAAGAAAAGGAGCAAAGAAGAGGAGACAGCTGGTATGATCCCCTTTCTTTATTTTGTTTCTTTTTTTTTCTCTTGTGAAAGATTTTGTTTTGATCTGCTGCTTTTTTTTTTAGCAGAGGATGATGACCTGGTGATGCCGGTTCCTGCCGATGAGGCGATGACGGATCCAGTCGTGGCATCTGAGGAAGAGCCCAAGGATTCTGGAGTAGTTCCAGAAACTTCACCTGGTATGATTGCT
Source organism: Umbellularia californica (assembly GCA_028538565.1). Lineage (NCBI taxonomy): Eukaryota > Viridiplantae > Streptophyta > Magnoliopsida > Laurales > Lauraceae > Umbellularia > Umbellularia californica. The sequence goes on along the minus strand of JAPQWN010000008.1, from coordinate 30,825,282 downwards.
TTGGCTTCTTTTTTTCTTTTTATTTTTTTGCTGTCATTTGCGAACATGTAGTTGAATTGGCAGAGGATTCCAACGATTTCGAGCCATCCATGGACGCAACCTTTGACGATGCTTTGGATGAGCTCAGAGAGGTAGAGAGTACTCCGCCGGTTGTCGAAGCAGGTATTTTTGCAATAATAATCTTGATATATTTTTGACAAGATTATATTCATACCTTTTTGTCTTTTTCCTTTGTAGATTGTGGAGCAGTAGGAGAGGTTCATCTGTCTTCCTCAGAGCCAACAGGGGATACCTGCGGCTGATGCAGAAGTAAGGGCTTCTTCCACTTTTAAAGAGTCAGCTTCTTCAGTTGGAAAGAGTTTATTGATTACTCTTCCAATGGAGCATGACATGGGCAGTCAGGCACCAGAGCATGGCGAATCCTCATCTGCGCCACACCTTCAATATGCAAGGAAGGTGTTGAAGACTGTCTTGAGCTCATGGGTTGAGACTCTCTCTTCAGGTCATTTGGAAGCTGGTTTTGGCATGATTAAGCATGTGCGGGACATCCTTACTGATAGCAAAGAAGTCGGTCTGGACATCGCAAGCGCCAAGGATTTTGTTGAGGAGATCATCGCCTTGGGGAACAAATGGACTGAGACCAAGAGTTTCCCAGATGGTGACTTCTTTGATGAGATGTTCATAAAACCTTCCAGCAAAGTCAAAGCTGAGCTGACTGAGGTCACGAAGACTCGGAGGCAGATCGTTCGGGAGAAGAACGTTACCGAGTTATCCATCATGGGGCTGAAGCAAGACTTGGACCGCCTTGATAAGGAGGTCGTCGAGGCTAGGCAGCGTCTTGAGTTTTTAGAGGAAGAAGCTGCTGCCAAATGGACCGCCATTGTGGAGGCTCGTGACAAGGGGGAACTCTCATTCGCCAGGTTGAGGAAGCTGAAGGTAATGTCCGGAGGAAGACTCAAGAGCATGAGCAGTGGCAGGTCCTCTAAGAAGAACTTCCTCGTGCTGCAGATGGGTCGCGGTGCTCAGTCGCATTTCATGGAAACATTCTGAAGAAGCGTGGCCTAAAAACTTTGGAAGTTAAGGCCAAGGGTCTGCTTGAGGAGTTGAACCTTTGGTTGAAGACCGTGTCGGATTGAGCTCCTGAGTTGTAACAAACTCTTTTTCCTTCTTCTCTTTTTTTGGTACCTCCATGTATAAACAGTTTTGGCACTACATTTTTTGTATCCCATTCTTTACACTTAAATCATTTTTTGATGAAAACAATTTTGAGCAAAAGTTGATGGGAATGTTTGTTTAAGAATTTGATCAAAAGGTTGTCATTTTGTGAAAATGATTTGTCAAAGAGTTGTTTTGGGCATGAAAGCCAATTTTGTGGCAAAAAGCCTGGTTTTTTATGGCTTGAAAACCGAAATTTTGGTGGCATGGAAGCCTAATTTTGTGGCGTAAGAGCCAAAATTTGTTTTGCGGCATGGGAGCCAAAAATTTTGAGATGGCATAGAAGCCGAATTTTGTTTTGTGGCATGGTAGCCAAAGTTTTGTTTGTGGCATGAGAGCCAAAATTTTGTTTGTGGCATGAAAGCCAAAATTTTGTTTGTGGCATGAAAGCCATGGTTTTTTTGTTTGTGGCATGAGAGCCAAGGCTTTTTTTGAATGGCTTGAAAGCCGAATTTTAAGATGGCATGAAAGCCGATTTTTGTTTTGTTTGTTGTTTGTTTTGTTTTGGCATGGAAGCCAGATTTTTTTGAAAACCAAGTTTTTGTTTTGTTGGCATGAAAGCCGATTTTGGCGTTTATAGCCGGATTTTGGCGTTTATAGCCGAGTTTTTGGCGTTTATAGCCGGATTTGGCGTTTATAGCCGAATTTGTTTTCAAAATGCAGGTATCGACTAAATGTCGCCTCCCCGCTGAATGGTCTTGTAAGTATCGATGGAATGTCGATTCCTTGCTCATTCGATTTGCAAGTATTGATGGAATGTCACTTCCTCGCGGGCTGGGTATTGCGAGTATCGATGGAATGCCGCTTCCTCTCGAATTGGGGTGCAAGTATCGACTAAGCGTCGCCTCCCTGCTTTTCTCAAAACTTTTGGTTTTGCGGGTTCTGATTTGGTGTCGTTTCCCCACGAGTTTTGAAATTTGAGGTTTTCTCGAACCATTTGAAATTTGGGTTGTGGATGTCAATTGGAATATTGCATCTCCACGATTTTGAAATTCAAGGTTTTACAAGTATTGAATGGGGTTTGCTTCCTTGCGGTTTTTTGGGCTTTGGAAGTATCGAATGAGGTTCGCATCCTTCCGGTTTTTGGGTTTTGGAAGTATCAAATGGGATTCGCATCCTTCCGGTTTTTGGGTTTTTGCGAGTATCGACTGAATGTCGCTTCCCAGCGGTTTCTAAAAAACCATTTTTTTTTGTTTAGAGACACAAGGGTCATAAATTTTTTCTTAAAACCATTTTGGTTGTAAAAGCCGAGGCGGACTAGGGTGAAAATTCCTGAGTCCTGGTTTTTGTTTCAAACCAAGAATTTTGGGTTCAAGGATTGAAAATTTTTGTCAAGTCTGGGAAGGGGCTGTTGAACTTGGATTTTTGGATTTTGATTTTTTTTTTTTTTTTTGAACAATGAAACGATGAAAGTAAGCATTGTTTTGAAAGATTTTTTCTTTTTGGAAATTTCAACATTAAGATGAAAATTTCAAAAGGGGATGGGTTTGACGAGCAAGTACCTGGAAATAGGCTTTGGCCATGTAGATATCGCTCTAACCCGTTTGAGGAAGTCTTCAAAAGTAGTACCGCTTCAAGAACTTGCCGTTGATAGGTAGCATACATCTGTCTCATTCCATGTTTAGAAGAGCGTATGCACCGTTGGAGAAGACTTTGTCGATGACGAAGGGTCCCTCCCATTTTGGTTCAAATTTGCCTTTGGAATTGTGGGCAAAGACTATGGGTCTTTTTACTGTAAGAACCAAGTCACCCTTTTTGTAGGCGCGTTGCCTGACCTTCTTGTCAAAAGATCATGCCATGCGTGCTTGGTACAACTCAATGCTTTGTAGAGCTTCGAGTCGTCTTTCATCGAGATTATCCAGCTCTTGGAGTCTCAATTTGACATTGCTTTCTTGCGTCATTTCATTTTGCAGAGATACCCTTAAGGAAGGAATTTGTACTTCCAAAGGGACAACAGCTTCGCATCCATAGACCAAGGAGAATGGTGTGCTATGGGTTGGTCCTCGAACGGTGGTTCGATAGGCCCACAAAGCTTCTGGTAGTTTTTCGCCCCAGTCTCTTTTGTGACTAGAGACCATTTTCTTGAGAATTTTGCAGAGTGTCTTGTTGAAGGCTTCTGCTAGTCCATTCGCTGTTGGATTATATGGAGTCGAAGGACAACTTTGGATTTTGTACTTGTCGTAGAACCTATAGAATCTGTGATCCCCGAATTGTGGTCCGTTATCATGGACGAATCTTTTAGGCATGCCGAAGCGACAAATAATGTTGGTGCGCAAGAACTGAATGACTGATGAAGTCTTCATTTCGCTGAGCGCAAATGCTTCTGACCACTTGGAGAAATAATCCGTAGCGACAAAGATGACCTTTGCTTGATGGGGGAGAGATAGGACCTATGATGTCCATACCCCAGGCTTCGAAAGGCCATGAGATTGCTGTTGAATGTAGCCATTTTGGAGGCATGTGTACATAATCTCCATGAATCTGGCATTTTTTGCAGCGCTTAGCAAATTGCATTGCATCAGCTACCATGGTAGGCTAATAGTAACCTAGCCTTTTTATCTGGTTGTAGAGCTTAGGACCAGCCTGATGGGCTCCACAAAGACCAGCATGCACTTCTTTGAGAGTTTCCTCAGCCTTTTGTTGTGACAAGCAACGTAGGAGTACTCCGTTGAAGGATTTTCTGTAAAGTACTTTTGAAGGTATATCCAAATGAAAGTTCGGGGCTTGTCTTTGGATGCTTACCCGTTCTTTTGGATCTTCCGGTAAGACTTCGAACATGATATAATCAATGAACGGATCTCTCCAGTCGCCGATTAGAGGTTTGAAGATGGACATCCGACTTCCAACCACTTGGTGGCATTCAGCAACTGCTTGGTGTGTGTTCAGAGGAGGGAGAATCCTTCTTTGACACACTGTGACTTGCATGTTTTCCCCTTCTTGGATTGCCATGGATGCAGCGAGTCCAGCCAGGGCATCTGCACGGATGTTTTCACCTCTAAGGATGTGGGTGATGTGACAGATGTTGATTTTTTATCGAAGTGACTGCGCCTTGTTGTAGTAAGGCAGCAAATCAGGCTTCCTGACTTCAAATGTCTGATTCATCTGGCTGACGATCAGTTGAGAGTCTCCAAAAGCTTCCAGCACGATGATGCCGGATTCGAGGGCGAGTTTCAATCCTACAATCAGGGCTTCGTACTCACCTTCATTGTTTGAACATGGTTCCAGTAGCGAGAAGGCGTGTGGAATCATGTATTTGTCGGGACTGACAAAGAGGATGTCGATTCCCGATATTTGCTTTCCTTTTTCATTTGTCCTGGTTGCACCGTCAAAGTACATGTCCCAGGAAGTATTTGATAAGGAAGTTTCCACATTGTAGACAAATTCGTCTGGGAGATCATCCTTGAGTGGAGAATCTTTAGGCAATGGATGCTCTGCGAGGAAGTCTGCTAGAGCTTGTCCTTTGATCACTTTTTGTGGTACATACCTAATATCAAACTGTGATAGAAGGATTGACCATTTTGCTAGTCGGGCATTGAGAGAACCTGCTTTTGTGACAAGGACCTTTAAGAGGTTGATCCTTGAAATCAGGTAAACTGTATTGGACAGCAGACAGTGATGCAGCTTTAAGAAAAACAACGCCGTAGAAATTTATTATGTAGCATGAACCTGTCTCCTTCGAAGTTGAAGAAAGCATATGCTCCATTGGATAAGGCTTTGTCAATGATGTAAGGCCCTTTCCATCTTGATTCATCGTTGATTTCAGATGTTCAAACGAGAATCAATGGCTTTTTAACCGCGAACACAATGTCACCTTTCTTAAATGACTTCGTGGGGTTTGGATCATCAAGAGCGATGTTGAGATCCGGGATGTAGTTGATATTCTCTATCAAAGAAGACTCAACGTCGTCATCTTTTTGTTCGATGGGTTCGCCCACCGTGTTGCCAAGAGAGATATTTAAGTCTAGTACACGATACCTTCCTTCAAAAGGTTCGAGTGCTGGACGTGATGAAGGTGCTTTAGGATTGTGGAATAAGATTGTTTTCTCTTCTGGCGAAGTTACTGGAATGACGAAAAAAGCAGACGTAGGATCTTCTACGTCAGCAGGTGTCTCCAATGGAGTGAGAGCAGGCTGCACTCGCTGAGTATCAGCTTGGCTTGACGCTGTGTCATCTTCTGGCTTTGACTCTGAGTCTGTGTCATGCATAATAGACACAAAGGAGATAGTGAACTTGCCCCCAGCCTTTCGTTTTCTCTTCTTTGCTTTGGTAGTGATTACCAAAGGCTTTGGAGGTTTGAAAGAGACGACGAAGGGAGTTTAACTGCTTACTTCGAGTTTGGCGGAGGGTTTGTTTACCTCCGGTGATTGCTGAGGAGCCTTGCCTTTATCTTTCTGGAGACTGTCGGCAAAGTGAATTTCTTTTTCCTCCTGTTCTTCTTTTCCATCTTTATACATCTGAGCATCTGCAAAATGGACATCCTTGCCTTTAAAGGGCTTTTTGTCTGTAAACACCCGATGTATCAAGCCATCGTCACCAATGAACTTGATACACTGATGTAGAGTTGAAGGGACGACACCATTCTCATGTATCCAGGGGCGTCCAAGGAGTATATTGTAGCATGAAAGGGTCCTTATCGCATATACGGTGACTTCAGAAATAAGATCACCGATTTGCAATTTGAACTTGATTTTGCCGATAGGCCTTTGAGCACTCCCGTCATATCCGAAGATGGATACGGACGTGTGACTCAGCTTGCTAGGTGGGATGCCCAGCTCTTCGAGTGCCGAAGTAGAAATGAGGTTGAGTGCAGAACCTTGATCGATCTGAACTCTATGTATTGGCATTTCTTTGACGTACCCCGTAAAGTACAAGGGTCGGTTGTGTTTTGTTTCGCCTAGCAGGAGATCATCCTTGTCGAAGGCAATTGTTGCACTTGCTGCTTTTTGTACCGAGAGGCATTCATTTCTTGATCCCTCAGTTTTCTTATTTTCTCCCTTTGAGGGAGTATTTGATTTTTTGACCCATAGTCCATTTCAATTTGCAGGACTTGTGGGGCATGTTTGTCGACATCCGTATTCAGCCTTTGTAATTCTGAAATGAGACTATCACGAGTTTGTGGAGACATTCGTAATAAGTCAAGGATGTGCAGATGTGCAGGTATGTGTTTGAAGTGCTCAATCAAGTCATACTTGAAAGCCTCATTCAGGTCTGTGTTTTCATTATTATTGTCACTTGGGGCGCTTACAACTTGCTTTCCCGAAGGATTTACATAAGAAGAAGAAGGTTGGTTGTAATTTTTGTGGTAATCCCGGCCAGAACGGGTACCTCTACCAACTTCAAGAGCTTCTAGAGAAGGGTCTTCTTTTGGAAGATCACTCTCAGGATCAAGGGGTTGATCCTTGTCATTTGCTAAAGATGTCTTTATAGCAGCATTGGCGTCTTCAGTGATTGTGTTGCACGGAGCAATTTCCAGGAACAAGTCCTGAACAGCATCCGACAACCTTTCTGTATTAGTCCAGACATCATCTGTGAGATCGGGTATCTGGGACCAATCAACTGGGTTTTCATTGAAGAAGATTTCATTGGCAGAAGTTTCTTCAAGATGATCAACCGGAAGAGGCTTGAGTTCCGATGTCATAGCTTCAGGAGACGAGGGCTGAGAGGATGATATCTCAGTGGAAGTCACCTGAGAAGATGTAGCTCCGGAAGATATGGTACCGGTTGGGGAGTACGTGTCTTCGGAAGCTTCAGAGGCACTGTCACCCTGAGCTATCGCATTGCAGGTTATCCTGACAAAAGATGCCCCCAGTATAGACTGTTGGGAATCAGACTCATCCTCAGACGTAAGAGGATCATCAATCCAACTGTTTTCTCCTTTTTCAGGGGTTGAGGGAGAAAGTTCCCGTTGATTTTCTGGGAATTCTGGTTCTGGATCATGATGAAGATTGTTGATGCGATCCTGCTCCTACTCTATGGCAAGATGTTGCAAGATTTTTGCATATTCTTCAAGATTAGGCATGGGAGTCAAATCTTCTTCGTCATCTGCTCCTTGTGGTCCACTAATGTTGGGTTCCACCGGAGCATTTGCTGGTGCTGGATCAACATCATTTTCTTGAATAGGGTCCTGGTCTTCTTCATCATCAGACCAAGATCCTTATACTAGATTACTGGCATAAGATGAGACTCGGGAATCCATTCCTCGTCGGAGAGGTATTCTCCTGTTTCAAGGGATTCTTCCCACTCATCGATATCACTGGCAGTGTCACTGGACTCGTATCCATCCATAGGGAATCCAACTATCGAGTTGCAAGAGTATGATGCCCCCTGCGCAATTTCATTTTTGTATTGAGGTGGCATGAAATCATTAAGGGTGAATTTTCTTACCGCCTTTGAAGTTTTGGGAAGAGATTCTTCCGTTGCCCCAAGTGAAGCAGTGGAAGAATTTTTTGCATTTTCAAGGACTTCTTGTTTTGGTTGAGACTTCTGCTGTTGTTTGAGCTTGCGGAGTTGTCTCTTGGCTTGCCTTCATTGCTGAGCGGTCGGCTTTGTTTTGACGATCTCTCAATTTTCATCATCTAAGAGATCAGGATGCACCCATATGGGTTGTCCATCTGGTGCTGGATAAGGAACCAACTCTTGGGATGCTTGAGCCATTTTAATCACCTTGAATGAAGTAGTGGTCTTCTTCTTCGGTGATTTTGAAACTTGCCCACATGACACCATGTTGACAAAGGCGGGGCCATAGTTTTTATCAAAGGTTATGACTTCGTTTTTCTACATCTCATTGATCTTCTCTCTCACAACGAGGCATTGATTGAGAGGATGTGAGATTATCTGATGGTATGGACAGTATCGGGGATCATTGGTTTTGCCAACATCTCCCGGTCTTTTGGGCTCTGGCAAAATGATTTTGCCATTTGCTAGAAGAGCCTCAAAGATTTCTTCAACATCTTAATCGAATGGATATTTCTTTTCTACACGTTCTTTGAAGGCATCAGAGAGTTCAGGCCTTTTACCTGCAGTTTTGTTTTCAGGTTTCTTTGGCTGCTGAGGAGCTGACTTAGTCTGCACATTGAGAACCTCATTTTTCTTTGGTTTTGAGGTTGTAACAGCAGTTGGCTCTTTCTTTGATGATTTTTGACTGTTGAGGTCTTTAATCACCATTTTAGCTTCCATGGAAGCTTCAAGGAGTTCCCCCAGGTTCTTTGATTTGTTGCCGATGATCATGGAGCGAATTTTTGCCCTCATATTGTTACGGTAGATGTTGACTAGCGACGCTTGTGGCAGTACATCTGAGCATTTGTACGCCATTGCCTTCCACTTGTGAATGAAGTCATAAGTTGACTCATTCTCTCCCTATTTTAGGCTGCAGAGTTGAGCCATAATAATAGGATGATCCTCACCTTGGAAGTGGGTCAGGAAGCGTGTCTCCAGCATAGCCCGGTTCTCGATGGAGTTCTCCGGCAGAGTGGAGTACCAATCAAAGGCGGTACCTTTTAGGGTACTTGAAAAGAGGCGAATCTTGAGGGCATCTTGATCCGCAATAGCTCCCGTCAGGATCTTGAAGTGGATAACGTGTTGTCTGGCTGAACCTTTCCCCGTATATGTCTGGAGAGTAGGTTGTTTGAATTTTGTAGGGAACGGAACCGAGTCCATCCATAGAGGGTAGGGTGGCTTGATCCCATATTCCTTCAATGTATCCTCTTCTTTTGCTTTTGCGAGGATATCGTCCACGTCCTTTTTGGTAAGGGCGCGTGACTTATTATTTTCTGCATTACCTTCGTCATCTTCATGATTCGGAGGGTCTTGGTTGTTAGGTGGTGGACGCTGTAAAGTGAGAATAAGGTTTTCCATCAGAGCCTCAATTCTCTGTTGTCCTTGCTCCAACTGCTGGATGCGTGCGGTTACGTCGTCAGGCAGTGGAGGCGACTCAGAACTTGTAACCAAGACGTTCATCCCTCGAGATTCGAATGAAGAAATCGTCCTGGTGACTGAGCTGGGGCTTATTCTTCTGGATGAAGAATCTGAGGAGTGGTTAGTCCGGTGTCCTTGGCTTGGAGGAGTGGAAGATTCTTCCAGATGTGTTCTTGTTTGAGACACGCTGCGAGTCACTGGACGTCTAACATTGATTTTGGTTGCTGACTTATGGCGTTTCCTGGTTTTGCCAACCATATGAACAGCAACGAATTGGTCGGGTCTTTCTTTTCGACCCATTTGTTTGAGACATGGAGAGTATAATGCTGGGTTCTTTGTTTCTCGAGTCTCTTTTGTCAATATGCAGTGTGGCGACGCGTACGACGAGCAATTTGAGCTTCAGTCAGCTCTGGCTGGGCTCTGGCGATGAAGGATATAGTCCCTTGTTCACAGCAGCCGAGTTTGTCTTCTTTGAAGCTGGGCAATGATAGAATCTGGACGCGGTCCTTTGTCTGTCTCAATGAAGACTTGAATTTTGCGAGCTCGGCCCCTGTTGAGATGAAGGGTCGACTCGCGGGAGTGCTGGCTTCAGTATGTTTTTGCATAGGCCTAACGATGCAGGATTTGATTTTGGGCTTATAGGAGCAAGCCGGCTCATGATGATTTTGTTTGTTCTTTGGGTGGAGGGTAGGTTTCTCCTCTTTCATGTAAGAGAGAGGATAGAACCGATTCTCCTTGAGAGGGGCCAGGTATGCTGGCTTTACAGATGTTCGGGACCTCCGTTGTTTCGGTGAAGATCTCGGGGACCAGGTTTTGGGACAAACCTGGTTTCTTGTGGGTTAAGGCTTCGTGGGAACGCCACAGGCTTCAGGCTTCTTGGTGTTCGCCCTTGGTGCCATGTTAGTGACACGTTGCAGGGCGGTTTTCTGCTTCTTGGCAGGTACAGTTTCTTCTGCAGGGAGTGAGAATGATCCTAGTGATCCGAAGACGATGGTCCGGGGAGTTGGAGTTGACCCGGTGTTTACAGAGTTGTCGAAGGAGATGACGCTTCGGCAACTAGCAGGGCGCTTATGCTTGTTTTGCTTGTCTTGAAGCATAAGCTGGTACTTGTTCTCATCGAAAGTGATGGTCAATGAAGCTGCCATTGTTAGTTTTGGAAAACTTCTGAAACAAAACCAAATCCATTAGTAATCACAAGAATATGGTGATCATAAATGGAGAACCACTATGGTTTTGGCTTTTCAAATCACTTGAGGGGACATGGCCCAGCCCAAGGATGATGAAGAAGGCAAAAAGCCATAGATGATACAATTGTTCTAGAATACAAGTATGGTAGGCTCAGAGTGAGCGTTTCAGTAACTGCTAGAAGCAATTGTAGACCTAAATTCAAAAGTGACGGAATGTTTTTTTTTTTTTTTTTTTTTTTAGATTGAATTCATCAAAGAGAGCAAATGGCGTTCCAATCCGAACCACAACTCAACATTTCTGCGAACGTTAAATCCGAAAGGGAAAGAACCAAGATCTCTCAATTCTGAACTCAAAAGTGAAGATTTTTTTTTTTGAAATGCACCTAGGTTTTCAATTCGATCTTATGAAACCTTAGTAGATAGATCAGCCCTCAGGTAAGGGTAGGATTACTTAATTAACCCGTTTGAAGGACCCTTGCCTCGAACAGTCAAGCTGTCTCCACACTCTGGACAAGGCTTTTCTTAAATCCACTTTAGTCAAAGAGCGCAATTGGTGCAACCTTAGTGTTTTTTTTTTTTTGAAAAGTTTCTAATGAACTCATCAAAGAGAACAAGTGGTGTTCCAATTCGAACCACAACTTAACATTTCTACGAGCGTTAAATCCAAAAGGGAATAACCAAAGTTTCTTTGTGAATTTGAATTCAAAAGAGAAAAGACTTTTTTTTTGAAATTATATGTTTTTTTTTTTTTTTTTGAAATCTCAATTGGACTCATCAAAGAGAAAAGATGGCCCAATCCCTGATATGAACGATAGCTGCAAACATTTCTGTGAGCTATCAAGTTCGAAGAGGAGAGGATCAAAATTTCTCAAAGTTGAGTTTTTAAGAAAGAGAGATGATTTTTTTTTTTGAAAGAATTTAAAATGAAGTTTTTTTTTGAAATCCCAATTGGACTCATCAAAGAGAAAAGATGGCCCAATCCCCGATATGAGCGATAGCTGCAAACATTTCTGTGAGCTATCAAGTTCGAAGAGGGAAGGATCAACGTTTCTCAAAGTTAAATCTAAGAAAAGAAATCAGATTTTTTTTTTTTTTTGAAGTGAGAAAGAACAATTGAAATCCCATCTCATGTTTTTTTTTTAGATGCAAAATGCAACATAGGCCACCAACTAGAAAGGAGCCAAGGGATCAAAGCATCACGTTCTCAAGTCAACGGTGTCCCACCAGGTGTACGAACTTGATGGATCCTCGGAATCTTCTGTCCTCTCCTTCTGCACCCCGAGGGCTGACCTGGGTCTCGGCGGAGGAGGGAAAACGCCGGTATCAACATTTTTTTGTACGGGTATGCCAGATTTACTTTGTACTTGGAATTTGGAATGGTGATAATCCGGAGATTCACCTTCACAAGTAAAAAGAAAATCAATCCTTCTTTCTAACTCTTCAAATTGCATAAATATTAAGAAAAGAGACAAGTTTGTTTTTTTTAGAATGCCGTAGGAGGCATTTTTGTTTGTTTGCCGTAAAAGGCGACTTTGCCGTGAAAGGCGATTTTGCCGTAAAAGGCGATTTTACAAAACTCATCAAATATGAAAGACAAGAATTGCGATTTCTTTTTATCTCTTTAAGAAATACAAACTACAATAGAAAAGTAAGAAAATGGATCTAACTTCTCAGGAGATTGTGGGGACACGTTGAGATCGACGGTCGCAAGTCATGTATGGGCTTCGCCATCGTCCTTCAAATGAGAGCATGTGATGCTTTGATTCTTCGGGTTGGCTCCTAACCTCAATTTTTTAAAGGACAAGGACCAAGAGAATGTCCTATATCCGATGAAAAACCGAGTAAACGGGCTGAAAAGCCGCGTTTAGGCCATGTTGGAGAAGGAGGGGACCTTGGGGGGGTGCCCCCCCAAGGGACGTTGATCACCTTGTGGTGCTTCCGGGAGCAAAGCAGCAGGACTTCGTCTCTCTCTTGAATTTTCTGGATTTTCAAAGCTTGCACTTGTGATCCTTTTTTTTTCATGCATTCTTCTTGGAATGGACCTCCTTTTATAGGCTTTTGATAGCCATAAGGTGATTATAGGCATTGATAGCCATGATGAGAGAATTGATGAGGAGTTACAAGTTGATTTTGTAACTCCTTTTTCATGGCTTGTGATTGGCCGATGAAGGTAGTGGGCTTTTAATTGCCTTTAATCTTCATGATGATGAGATTTTCATGGGTTTAATGCCATGATTGCTTGGATTTGTAACTCTCAAATGCTTGGATCTGATTGGGCCGTCCAAAATAATGAGTTAATGACCGCATTAAGTTGTCATAAACGAATCAATTAACGACATTAAGTGGTCGCCAGGGCATGTGAAGAGTCGCTGGCCGCGCCGCGTCTTTTGAAATTCTTCTTATGATCATCACAGGTGGATCCACACATTGTTTGATATCGGATTGTAGCGCAATTTCAGACATTGGTTGATCTCCTTGGGCCGGTGACATCTGTCTTGTCGAATTCACGATCCGTCGGACATAAAATATACTTTCTTGGTCAGCCGGTTGGCGATCTTGGAGCGATCGGTGATGATTTCATGCTTTTGACGGCGGATCCGAGATGTCGGTGAAGATCAGTCGTTTTCAAGCATCAAAGATTGGATTTTCAGAAAATCACAGAGGCAGGAACACCCGAAACGTGAAAAGGATAGAAAAACGGGTCTTTTGGTGCAAAATCCGGCGACCCGGAATTGCAGGGTCGCCGCCGACCTTAGGGTTTTGCCCTTTTCGGTCGCCGAGCTTCATTTTTTACCCTTTTTCCGTCTTTTTCGTTCTTTCTTTCTTCTGTATTTTTCTTGACATTTTTCCTCAATTATTGACTTGATTTTCTTGGAGAAAACTTGACAAGAACCCACGTAAAACCTGAACACAAAGTTTCCCATTTTTCGGGAAAGCCGAAGACTTTGTAGCCGATTTCCCGTCAAGAGTCGAAACTAAGTCAAACGATGTCGGAATGACCTGAAAATTGAGGTGAAGCTTCTTGCACAGTGGATAGGACCAACCATGGGCTTTTATTTGAGTTTTGAAGCCGTTTGAGGTCCCATCGATGCTTGACTTGATTTTGCTGCGGGAAAAATGCCGAGCTTTGATATGTGGTCAAACGATGTCCGATTGACTTGAAATTTGACGGGGAGCCTATTGGAGTCATTTTGAGACAAACCATTAGCTCCGTTTTGGATACCATGGTCCCGAGTTGCTCCGCCGCCGGTAGGGTTGATTTTCTTTCGGAGCATCGAAACCTGGTCAAACGCTGTCGGAATGATCTGAAATTCGACGTGCAGCCTTTTGTAAGCATGTTGAAGCCACTCATTTACTTGGTTTGATGAGTGATGGCGTTGGTGGTTCTCACCGCCGGGAGGCTTGATTTTGCTGCTCGAACGTTGATGGAGGGTCAACGTTGTCGGTTTGACTTGAAATTTGGCATGGAACCCTTTGGAGACATTCTGGAGTCATCTGTAGGCTCTGATCAAAGTTTTGGTGTCTTTGATGATGTCGCCGCCGAGAGCGCTTGTTTAGCTGTCGGAAAAGTGAAGTTAGGCCAAACGATGTCGGAATGGCCCGAAACCTCAGGTGTACCCCTCTTTTAGCTGTCTTGAAGGATCTCTCAGTTTCTGTCTGATTCTGACAAAATCTAATGCTTGGAGTAGCCTTGCCTGTTTTGTAGCATGATGCAGCTTCACGAGGCTTCTTGATGTTGAGGAGACATAGTGACTTTTTTGGTGTCAACAACACCCTGATGTTTGGCCCGGCAATTTTGAAAATCCAATTATGTTCTATTTTCCTGGATTTTGATATGTACTTTTCGAAATTCATGCTACATGATTTGTCATGCCCGAAAACATTGAAATTATATTTGTAGCATTTTGCTAGCCCTATTGTGCATTACCCGATATCAAATTGATAATTGTGCCTATGAGTGCCCTATCCCGCCCGTTTATGTATCTTTTGTACATGTCCTGATTTCTTTCATGTGACTTATGAGTCGGCACCACTAGGCTTGGACAACCCTGTCGGTCTGATCCACCGACTTCGAGGTCCCCCTCCCGTTCCCGCCAGTTGCAGCCTGGATCCCATCCCGTCTCGATACCCGGTTCGCTACCGTAGTCCCGTCCCGTATGGTTATATGTATATAATTTCATTGAATCTTGCCACCTCGTGTGTCAGAGATCAACAACCCCAATGTGCTCTCATCACTTCGGTGATAGAGGATTTAGCTTTGTGTGGTTGCCATCTTGCTAGTTCTCCATTCTCTGGTACCTTTACATGCTTTTATATTGCACATGTACTTTCTAATAAGTGATACACTTCTTTTATGGAAAATATTGTCTAAACATGTTTTAATGTTTTCCAAGGTAAATTCAATCATTATTATGTTGTTATATCATTTCACCCGCTTGCCAGACTGTCGTGTCTGACCCATTCTTTAGTACTCAGGTCCAGATGTAGGTTATCCCGAGGCGGAGCTTGAGGAGGCGGCCGGAGAGCCGCAACGAGTAGGAGAGTGGCAGGCTAACAATGTCATCTCGACAGTCGGTCAAGCCTTGACACGGAATATTTTGGGGATTATGACTAACATATTCTTTTGGGAATTATTTTGGTTGTATTGGCCTTTGTTGGCCTTTATTTTTGGGGAATGATAATTAACTGATCTTTTGTATAAACATTTAACATTTACTTTTGGGAAAAATGCTATAATGATCATTGATCACTCTGACGCCAAGTTGTTCATATTTACTATTATTCTTGTTATTTTGGAACGAATTATGAAACTGATTTGCTACATGCTTCTGCACCTTGAATGAAAAAAAAAATGCTAAGTATATGTGATATCCTCACCGTGGGCACCTGTAGAAAATCACGTACACGGGTGGGAAAAATGCTCTGACGCCAAGTTGTTCATATGTACTATTATTCTTGTTATTTTGGAACAAATTATGAAACTGATTTGCTACATGCTTCCGCACCTTGAATGAAAAAAAAAAAAAAAAGCTAAGTATATGTGATATCCTCACTGCGGACACCTGTGGGAAATCACGTACAGGGGTGGTATCATATTCTTTATTAATCTGTGTACGTATAAGCTAAATAAATTTATGCACCATGGCATTGGCACTATCATCATTCATCATCTAACCATCCCGATCCTGAATTAGGTTGGTAACCTGGTCCGGGGTCGCGACATGTAGAGTTTCCTTTTCTCCTTGTATAGGTAGTGTTATCTTTCTCCTTGTTATGCTCTCTTCAAATTATCAAAACTTTGACCAGTTTTCAACCAAATTTTTTTTCCTTTTCCTAACTTGAGAAGGCCTATTTATAGGCTGGGAAAGCTCAGGGTGCTTTGCCTAGTTTTTTCCATTATTTTGCCACTTTCTTTATTGAACAAGCAGTTCTGAAAGGTTGGGTTGCAGGGCCCTCTAAGGGGTCATGGCAGCTAACCATTTTGTCAAGGGGGGTCGTGAGAGCTTTTCTTGTGACCCTTAATGTGGATCGTGGCATAATTGCCTCCATCATGTAGTGGCTATGAATCTTTAGGAGTTATCCACGTGGGCTCCATGTGTCAATTTTTTTACTTATGACACTTATCATGCATTTTAGCATTTCTTGAGCATTTGATTGGGTCAAATTCGAGTGCCACATGTCACTTAATGATTGGGACATGTGTCATGATGACTTCATAAATTGTGGGACCCATTTGAAAAGAGAAAATGACCAAGGGTCACAAAATAACCTAAGGATTGCAAAAATTGGCTTTACTGCCAAGGAAGGCCATGAGACCCTCTTGTCCTGGCGGGGGTGGTGGGTCATTTGAATTTTGTCTCTCCTCCGATTTGGCTCTATTTGCCTTGAGATTTTGTAGATATGTTTTTCACATATTTCTTGATGATTTTGAGCTAGATTTGAAGGCTTCGGATTGCTTGATTATGGAATGGGGGCTACCAAATGTGCACTATTTGCATTATTTTGGTTTTACATGGCTTCTAATTCACTTAATTTTTCTTCTTTGATCTTGGAAATGATCCAACATTATTT
Source organism: Umbellularia californica (assembly GCA_028538565.1). Classification (NCBI taxonomy): domain Eukaryota; kingdom Viridiplantae; phylum Streptophyta; class Magnoliopsida; order Laurales; family Lauraceae; genus Umbellularia; species Umbellularia californica. The sequence continues at coordinate 30,808,894 of JAPQWN010000008.1, read as the reverse complement.
GGATTGCTCTTCCTTGTGATATTGAACACTTGGCTTGATCATTTGATGGTTTTAGTGAATTTTGACCATTGGTTCAGCTTTGTAAATCCTATTATGACCTAAACTTCTGAAATTTAAATTTTTATGTACCAACAGACTTGTCTGAGTTTTGGGTGACTATCCCATTTTCATTTTGTACATAGTGTTGTAATTTCAACTTCCATTTTATTATAATATATAATCCTCTCCTTTTTGTAGAAAAAAATACTAATACCCATTGGTTAATGACACTTTACCCTCTTATATTCATGAGACAAAAAGAGCCCTTTCTCATGTAGAAAAAGGTAGAAAGGGATACTAAAATCCAATTTATATATATGAAGCTAATTGAGTTTGATTGCAGAAATCAGAGATTGCATCCAATTTAATTTTGACCATTTCAATTCATTTTGACTGCATAAATGATTTCCACATTCCTTCGTCCAAACAACTCTTCAATACCATAACTGAAGCCCTTATTCCTCTTCATCACTGTAACTCCTCATGTCTATATGTTTCTATAAGCGTCTCCTCAAATGACTGGCGTTTCCACTCGTGATTTATCAAACATGCTTCAAACGCCCTTTTAACTACTCCTGTATTTCTTTGTTTCCTCTTACACTTTTGTCTCTGCTGCTATTTGCATAAGATTTTTTTTTTTTTTTTTTACAAATACGATGCAAGTCTAATATGTTACTGCAACTATTAGATATGTAGGATTTTGATTCAATCAACCAGGCAATCTCCAAAACCCATGTCTTCTTTTTTTCATCTTCTTCTTCCTCAACTTTTTTTTTTTTTTTAACTTTTGTTATCTCTTTCAATTCCATCACTAGCTTAGATAATGGGATCTCTCTGGTTTTGGGTTTTTAGTTATTTAGACTTGTATTTGGTTCTATGGTCTACATTTTCATGTGTTTGCTGCCATGTTGCCGGTCTAGGGCACAACTCAATGTTGTGCAATTTATTCTTTTTCTTTATTCATTAACTCTAATTTTATTAGATAACCATAAAAATTAGGACACCACGTGAATACAAAAGAGCACACCAAAAACCCCCAAAAAGAGAGGGATTATTCTCACATTGTGCATCACTAGAAAAGGGGGTGTACTATGTGAAATTGTACATCAAGACGCTATTAAGTCCCATGTGTGTATGAACTCTAACCTCTAAGAGCATTTCACAATGCTTTAACAGCCCTGTAATTTGGTAAATTTGTGCTATTTTGGCATGGAGGATCAATCATCTTTACAAAAATGAATATATATATATATATATATATTTGTGTTGATTTATTAGGTTTAAAACAATTAAATATATTTTGCAATTGAAAGGCTCATATATTTAAGTGATTTTTGTTCATTTATTTTACTAGAATTCATTAATATTTTCATGCTTATTAGCAAGATAGTTATTTTTATTGGCCCGAGCTTAGCATAGAGCGCTATATAAGCATGCTGGGTTGTGAAAAATCAAACCTCTGTAATGCCAAAACATAGTGGCCCCTCTTCATGAAGGCTATAGGTATTTGGTTCTCTATCATAGTGGCCCCACTTCTTAATGACGTCATTTATACTGCTCAAGCAATATCCTTCACACAAATGGATATATACTGTGATAAGGATTATTGAGTTTCTACCTCTAAATTTTATACATCACATTCAGTCGATTTTCATTTGTTGTTTTGATTTGGGATGTCCCTTATTTTCAATATCTCTATTGGGTTTTTGTTATTTTACTTGATTTCTATTGAGTTTGTTTGTAATGTATGAACCATTGATTAATATATCAAAATTGAACCGATATTGATAGGGTGAAACTAATATGTATTGGCAGTTTTGGTGACAAGTATCTGCATATTTTTCTAACATAGTTATTCCTAGGAGCAACATTTTTTGTATTATCATTTGTCTCATAGTGTGAACTTCTTGGACGAATGTTGAAATCTAACCTATCTTATGAGGTCATCTTGATGAAGTGACATATAAAATTTTGATATTTATATTAATTAACTTGGGTAAAAATCATTTGGTTTTTTTCATTTATTTCTATTCTAATAATTTTTTATATTTTAAAATTTTTCATTTTTTTAAAATTAAATTCAAAAACTAGTGAGAATTATAAATTAGGATTTTATTAATAGATAGTTTAAGTTTACTTTATCTTTTCCTTTATATTTTGATATATTAAATCTAAGAATGATGAGTAACATAGGCCTTGTTTGGTAGGTCTAGTATTTTTCTTATAGACCATCTAAAATAGAGTCTTTAAAAATAGAGATATTTAAAATAGAGGCTAAAATAAAAAAAAGTGTTTGGTAATGTATATATCTAATTTAAATAGACCGTTTGGTGCACCTTCTATTTACTTTTTTTGGAAAGGTTTAGCTCTTATTTACAAGGGTAGTTATGTCATTACATAAAAAAGGAAACTCATTCATATGTTTCCACCCTACATATATCTTTCAAGAGCACATGCACTGTAGACTCAAAAAAAAAAACATTCAACATTGACTCATTTAAGAGCAAATATATTATCTACACACATGCCATCATCATGACAACCTGTTTATTCGAAAATAACACAATTTACATTAAACTATAGCCTGGAACTTGTAAATATTTTAAAAATTAAGACATCACACACCTTCATACAAAGATAATACAAAACTCATAAAAAATACATTCAACATGGACTCATTTAAGAGCAAATATATTATCTACACACGTGCCATCATCATGACAACCTGTTTATTCGAAAATAACACAATTTACATTAAACTATAGCCTGGAACTTGTAAATATTTTAAAAATTAAGACATCACACACCTTCATACAAAGATAATACAAAACTCATAAAAAATACATTCAACATGGACTCATTTAAGAACAAATATATTATCTACACATGTGCCATCATCATAACAACCTGTCTATTGGAAATTAACACAATTTACATTAAACTATAGCCTGGAACTTGTAAATATTTTAAAAATTAAGACATCACACACCTTCATACAAAGATAATACAAAACACCCTCATTTTCAATACTTTACCTTCCAATAATAATCCAACAAGCCATTATATCAATCACAAATATTCATTCACTTTAATCCAATAAAAACTAGTAGCATTACATAAGATGAGGAAATCCATTCTTAGGAAGATGCATCTCGCTAGATGGCATTGGCAATTGAATTCCTATTGGCATCCATCTCTGTCCTATCTATGATATCAAAAATAGGGTTGTTCCCATAACTTCCACAACATTAGTGTCACACTCTACTTGGACGTCTTCACTAGAATATTCCAAAAATAATTGATCCTCCATATCCTCTTTTCTAATGAAATTATGCCTCGTCATCGCTGCAATTACAATGCTTCGATGTATTGGAAATTGGTAAGGAGCCATCCGCTTGAGGATAGGAAATCGAGCCTTCAATACCCCAAAGCTCCACTCAATCACATTCCTCAATAATGAATGTAATCTATTAAAATGTTCCTCCCTAGTACGAGGAATGGCAGGACCTTGAAAATCTGGAAGCTAATAACGAACATTTCAAAATGGAGAAAGAATGTGTCGCATGTTTGTGTAACCAGCATCAACAGAGTAATATTTACCTAAAGAAAATGAAATGCAAATGTTAAAAAGTTAACACTCGACAAGAATGTTGAAAAACATATTTGATAAGATTTCAAGCACTTATAAATGCTTTCTTACCAGGTGGAGTATGTGGAAACTTTAGCCTTTTATCAGATATTGTGTCCAAGAGAATTCGTTGATCATGAGTAGTACCTTCCCATCCACATACCACATATGTAAAGAGCATGTCAAATAAGCATACTGCATAGCTGCTTTCATTTTAGATTTTTTTCTACCAATATGTAAAAAAATCAATGAGACATTAGCTCTTTTGTTCATTAGGTAAACAAGAAGCAAATACCGCATGTCCTCTGTACTTTTGTATGTGGTGAATTGACTATTGAAATGTCTCTTTCATCATTACTTTCTTATCCTTTGTATTTTAAAATTCAAACAAAGCATCTCCTTTTTTTTAAATAAAAAAGTTTTTTTCAATTAAACACATTGGTCAATTAAACTTTATTCCCTTGTATACACGTGTATAATTTATAAACTAATAGGTTAGGATTCTAAATTAGATGTTTGATTTTTTAAGTTAGATATTTGGATTTATTCAAGATTATTATTTTTTCATATTCCCATTTATTATTTTTTGGATACATAAATTCATTTATTTGAATTTATTATCTTGAATACATGTCAATAAATGTTATTTATATTTTCTAAAATTCTAATTTATCTTTTAAAAAGGGTATGACTCTCATGAGTTATCGCGTTGACTTTTCAGGTCAATTTTTTTTTTTAATTGGGCGAGTTGAGTCCTAGTCACGAGTTTGCCAATCTTGATTAAAATGTGTAAAACTTTTTTAAAAAAGGAAAACTTTTTGTACTTTATAGAGCGGTGCCTTTTCAACATTTAAAACCTCAGTTTCTATGATTTCAATGTGAAGCTGAAAGTTTAGGGTCTAAGATCTCTAAATTGGTCTACTCAATAAAGCAACCCAATAGTGTGCTAATAAAATAAAAGTATGCATCGGAAATAAAAATCATAAGCACACACCACAAGTACATCGGATTTAGCGTGGAAAACCCTAAGCAGGTAAAAAACCATGGATCCGAACATGATCAACAATCAAGCACTATGAATCTCGCTATTACAAGAAACTCAGATTTCATTCCCAGATATCCCCTATGTAAGGACTGAAGTTACCTTCTGTCGCTTCACGCTTTAATGACTTCACACCGTTGATTGCAATAGATTCAATTCTACACTTGACTCCTCAAATCTTTTACGTAAGAAGATGATCTTCTACAAGGGATGCAGAAGAACCTATCTCTCTAGAGTACTTGGTAGCACAACTCTTCAATAAATCTTTAGAGGAAAATTCTCTTAATTAGATCTCTAATTTAGAACTTGAGAGATGATCTATCTTTTTTTTTCTTTTTTTTTTTGAATTGAGAGTAACACCCAATATATAGCCTCAAATCTGTGTATAAGACTCCTAGTCATAATCCACTAAGAATATCATTTTGTCTCAAATTTCTCATTAGAGTTCGAATAAAACTAGGCTTCCTGTGCCATTCTCGCTATAGCGAGCTGCACCCTTGCTATTGCGAGATGTGTCTCAGGTTCAAGATCTGACAACCTTTGTCAGCTACTATTTTTTATCCTTACAATCTCCTCCTTTTGGCAATTCTTGGACAAAACTCTCAAAACAATACAATATGATCTACTCAAAACAAAAACCCAAAATACATTAAATTTTAAACAAAAAAAAAAAAGCACTGTAGATCTTGAATTGCCTTTGCTTGTCCTGGCTTCATTCTTCTCCCCTTGTATTTTTCCATAATTGACAAACAAATATCATGCAACTTCTCTCAATCTAGATGAAGTAACTCCCCATCAATTTTGACTATCCCTCACTGTAATCTTCGTGTCAACACTAGGGTGGGGGTTTGACCTCTTTCATCATGGCCTTTTATAATTAATCACCCATACTGGTGTAGTTTGAGCTTTCTGCACAGTGTAAGCAAACTCCTTAAGCAAATCAGATTTTCTAACCCAAAGTTGAGCTGTCTTTGGTAAATGATTGGCTGGTTTATTTGTTCGTGGGACTACCGAGGTCAGCGGACATGAGAGTCTGTGGGGCCTAACTCATTCGTGATCGGAGACAAAGCGAACATCAACTTTTTTGTGTACGGATATGCCAAAATTTCTACTCTACTTGGAATTGACAAGTGGCGGTCCATTGATCCACCTTCACAAGTAGAAAAGAAAATTATTTTTTTTTCTAACTTTCATTGCACGTGTTAAGAAAAGAGACATGATTTTTTTTTTTTAACGCCGTGAAAGGCGATTTTTCATTTGTTTGCCGTGAAAGGCGATGTTTTTGCTGTGAAAGGCGATTTTTTTACCATGAAATGAGATTTACAATTCTTATAAAAAAGAGAAGACAAGAGTTGTGATTTTTATGTCTCTTTAAAAAATACAAACTACAATAAAAAGTAAGAAAATGAAATCTAAATTCTCAGGAGACTGTGGGGACTCGTTCAGATTGACGGTCGCAAGTCATGTTTGGACTTTGCCGTCTCAGATGATGCTTTTGATTTGCTTAACTCAGCTTGAACCTTATATTTTGAGAGGATAAAGACCAAGATGAGGTCCTATATCTAATAAAAACCTAAGTAGACGGGCTGAAAAGCGACGTCTAAGCCATCAAGACAAAAGAAGAAGGCCTTGGGGGGAGGGGGGACGCTAGGGAATTTGGTCACCTTGTAGTGGTGGGGCGCTAGGGACTTTGGTCACCTTGTAGTGGTGGTTGCTGCAGAACTTCTTCAACGGAGGAGAGATCGTTGTAAAAACTTTGCAAAGTTTTCTTTATCTAGGGTTTGCATGTCTTGTCTCTTATGTATGTGTATTTGCTTTTTTTTTTTAATTTTATTTTTCCGATTTATCTTTGATTCTTGAAATGATGGAAATGGCCTTCTTTTATAGGCTTTTGGTAGCTATGAGGGGAGTTTATGGGCTTTAAATGCATTAATTGCATTAATGCTCCATGATGTAAGAGTTATAAGTTTTTAAATTTGTATTTTTGTAACTCATTTTTCTTGGCTTTGGATTGGCTGTTCAAGAATAATGTGCTTTTAATTACCTTTAAGCTTGATGGGAGGAGTTACATTATTTAATGCCATGATTGCACTTCTCCCATTATTTGGCTTCTGATTGGATCGTTCAAAATAATGAGTAAATGACCACATTAATTTGTCATAAAATGGGTCATTAATTGCATTAAGTGGCGGCCAAAGCATTTGAATAATCGCGGGCTACGCCGCCGCGTCTTTTGGAAATCTACCCACCATGTAGAAAGCCTTGATCGTCGATGGATTTGCATGCCGATTGCTGTATGATGATTGCTGTCTGATGATCATGTAATTTCATACATATATTGCTAGCAATGGGCCGGTACCATCTGTCATGTCGATTTCTCGATCGGTAGGGCAGAAAGTGTGCTTTCTTGGTCGACCGGTTGGCGATTTCGAAGCGTCCGATGACAAACCCATGATTTCGATGGCGAATTCATGATGTTCACAAAGATCGACGAATTTTGTACCCTGAAAATGAGATTTTTGGAAAACTATAGAGGCCAAATAGCTCAGAACGCAAAGAGACAACTAGAATGGGCTTTTGGTCAAAATCCAATGACCCAGATTTCCAGGGTCACTGGCGACTGTGCACTCGCCGGTGACCATGGGGCTTTTTACCCCTTTCGGTCACTGATTTTCGTCTGTTTTATGGTTTTTTCTGCTTCTTTCTTCTATGACATTTTTCTTGGCATTTTTTCATATGTTTTGACATGATTTCCCTGCAGAAAACTTGATGAGAAGCCGTGTAGATCAGAGGGCAAAGTTTCTGATTTTTTGGAAAACTCAAAGACTTTGTCGTACAGAGTTTCCGATTTGCCGTCAAAAGCCAAAACTAAGTCAAATGATGTCGGAATGACCTGAAATTTGAGGTGAAGCCTCGTAAGAAATAAATAAGACCAACCACAAGCTTTTGTTTGAGTTTTGAAGCCGTGTGAGGTCATATCACCAATAGACTTGATTTTGTCACGATGAAGATATCACCCTTTGATGTACGGTCAACCGATCTTCGATTGACCTGAAATTTGACATGGAGCCTATTGGAGTCATTTTAAGATGATCCATTAGCCCTGATTTGGAAATCATAGTCATGAGGGGTGCCACCGTTCGAAGGCATGATTTAGCTTCCAAGAGTCAAAGTCTGGTCAAATGTTGTCAAAATTACCTGAAACTTGACATGTAGACCTTTGGAAGTATTTTGATATCGCCCATGTGCTTCGTTTGAAGAGTGATGATGGCCTTAGTAGTTCCCGCCGCCGAGAGGCTTGGTTTTGCTATTTGAGGGTTGATGTAGGGTCAAACGTTGTCAACGTTGTCGATTCAACCGGAATGTTGACATAGAGCCTTTTGAAAGTATTTTGAGACCATCCATAGGCTTTGATTGAAGATTCGACATCTTTGGTGCTGTTATCGTTGGAAGAGCTGACTTTGCTTTGGATGTTTCCTTCTTGGGCCAAACGATGTCGGAATGACGTGGAGTTTGATGTAGACCCTTCTAGTGGCATTTTGAAGTCAACTTTGTGCTTTTTTTGTGAATCAGGGTCTCTGACTTCACCGTCATTGGAAGCTCATATTCAGCTGCTAAAAGAGTGAAGTTAGGCCAAATGATGTCGAAATGGCTCAAAACTTCATGTGTACTCTTCTTTTGGCTAGTTTGAATAATCTTACAGTTTTTGTTTGATTGTGACAAGATTTGATACCCGAAGTAGCATTGCCTATTTGTGGTAGTACGTGGCTTCATGTAGCTTCTTGAAGTAAAAAGTGTATGAAGAGGCAAAGTGACATTTTTTGTGTCAACATTAAACTATTCAACTTCTTGCAATGAGGAAGAATGTGTCCGTTCTTTCCACAATGGTGACAAGTGGATGTGCGTGCAGCGTGTGACACATTATTTTTCTTGAAACTGCTTCATACATTATGTATATGTACAGTATGTAAAGTAGCATGTGCAACACTTAAAACAAAAGTTGTTTTATCTTTTGTATTTGAAGTGGATGCACCATGATCATAATCAAGATCTCTTCTGCCAAAAGGAGACTTTTGACTACACAAGATGTCTATAAGAGTCCTCGAACGAGTGTTCATCTTGTTTAATGAAGCTTGCTTCACTTGTAGCTTAGACAGGGTGATCTTCAGCCCTCCTTGCAGATCTTTATTTTCAGAATTCACCTTCTGTAACTCTATTTTTCAAAGTCTCAATCTCTTGTTCAGCCTTCTTGAATTTCTGACCCTCAGTAGTCAAATTTTCAGCTATGCAGTTCTTCTGACTTTCTAAGAGATGAACCTTGTCAAGTGCTTGCTCTAATTTATTCTTCAATGCAGAATTTTTTTTCTTGAACAACCTTAAAATTGATTGTAATCTTGTTGCCATACTTGGTCATCCGGACGCAATCAGCATATGTAGTATGATACAACTCTTTATAATCTTTCTCTTGATCTGACATCTTACATTATGATATTCATCAGTATCATTGTTAGAAAGAGACTTAGCCATAAAAGCCACAAACTTGCCATTAATAGTTTCAGAAGTATCAATTGAAGGTTCTTTTTCCTCTTCGGATGACTCTTCATCCCAAGTTGTGTTGAGAGCCTTTTTCATTGTACCATTTTTCTTGTTAGCACACTCATTAGCATAGTGACCATAGCCTTGGCACTCAAAACACTTGGTTCCTTTCGCAAAATCCTTCTTCTCAGATTTAGAACTCTTCCATTTGGCTTGTTCTGACTTCATGTACTTCTTAAAGCAATTAAACAATTTAGTCATATCATCGTCAGCCTCTGATTCATAATCAAAATTAAATTTCTTTTTAGATTTCTTTCTTAATTCTGAGTTGGTTTTCAAAACAATACCTTTCTCTTTAGATTTTCCTTTATCCAAACGGTTTGCTTCAAAGGTTTGAAAATTTCCAACCAGCTGATTTACCTTGAGGGTATCTAGATTCTTATTTTCTTCAATAACATCAATTTTAATATCGAACATCGAAAGTAGAGACCTCAGAATTTTCTTAACAATCTTGTTTTTTGGAATTTTCTCACCTAGATTGAAAACAAAATTGACTATATCATTCAGGTTAGCATAGAATCAATTGAAGGTCTCATCTTCTTCCATCACGATGGTTTCAAATACTTTAGTCAGCCTTTGTAATTTAGATTACTTCACCGTGTCTGTACTCTCATACACTGTCTGCAAGACATCCCATGCTTCTTTTCCAGTTTTGCAATTCTTTAGTCAGCCTTTGCAATTTAGATTGCTTCACCGTGTCTGTACCCTCATACATAGTCTGCAAGACATCGCATGCTGCTTTTGCAGTTTTGCATATAGATATCCTGCGGAGCTTTCAGTAGACACTCCATTATATATACCATTCATCGCTTTATTATTACAATTAAAGGCATGCTTCTCATCCTTAGTCCATTGGGTTTTTGATTTAGGAACATATTTCCCACCAGCCACAACCGTTGGTGATAAGTCCACAATATCACATATTTAATTCATTATTTGACATTTGTGGACTTAATTAAAACAAAATGCATTGAATTAATAGATTTTTTCACAAAATCATGCAATTAGACTCTTTTGGTTGAATTTAAATAAAAATCTCATAAAAATGCATGTCTTGGTGAAATTATCAAATTCTGCATTTTTTAGGCCCATGCATAACATCATTCCTCTTAATAAAAAATTTTATTTCTGAATTAGTTTTAATTGTTTTACAGAAATTCAAAAATAGGGGCCTGCAAGAAGAAGAAAAAATTATAGAAGACCCACCATGGGACCCACCCACATTGGGTGAAAATACTAAGGCAGGGGCGGCCATGGTGGGACCCAATTTAGAAGAGAAAAGTGTATAATTTCATTCCAGATATTGAGAAGATCCCTTGCAAAATTCAAATTCAAAGAGAAGAGAAGGAGGGAAGAAAAGAAAGGAAAGTCAAGCCAAGAAATTTGCAATAAAAACAAATGCAAGTCCAAGGGGGGAATTGCAAGTTATTGCACGCTCATAGGGTCCCATCCCATTCCAAGTTTTGCAACAACTTGAATTTCAAATCTTTTTGAAATATTTCACAAGATAAAGTGGGGCCCAAGTGATGAGTGCTAGCTACCAAGATAGCCCTATTCTTAGAAGGATTATGCAACAAGGCATTGAAGATAAGAGACACATTTGAAAACCGAAAATATGTTGCTAAAATTTAGTTGCAATTGGGAGTCCAAGATGGAAAAAATTAAAATTCCATATATGGGCCGTCTGACTCCCATTCCTCTTCCCTTATGTGAATCTCTCTCTCCCCCTCTCCTTTCTCTCATCTCCCTCATCTCCACTCCCTCCTTGACGTGCATTCTTTTCTCTACCCATTCCATTCTTTCTCTTTATCTTCGATCTACATCTCTCACTCACCTATTATACAAGGCCAAATTATTTGGTTTAGAAGAAGAAAGATGGAGGGGTAGATTTTCTACTTGTAATCTAAGGAGAAAGGGTGTAAGTTGATTTATTTTTATTGATTGATTTTATGAGTGAGCAATTTTAATTCAAAATCTGATTATTAATTTATTAATATATTTTCTTTATTTATGTCTTTTTTATGCCTTATTTTTGAATGATATATTGCATGCTTAAAGGCCTCTAAATACTGAAAATATTCGAAGGACACTAGAGTCTTTTTGAAATTTCTCAAATATTAATAAATCTGATTTTTCAGATTTTAGATCTTTAATGAAATCGCCCATATTTTCAGTATTTAGAAAACAACGCCTATGCATTCATTTTATTTCATATCTTGAAGTTTCACATATGCACCATTTTCTTTAAAATCATGTTTTAACAAAACAACTTTGAGTTAATTCTATCATGTCTAAACAAAACAACTTTTAGTTGATTTTATTTTTGTTTTCAAACTTGTTTTCTTTGACTCAAAATCCCATCTTAAGAACAACTTTACAATATCAGCTTTTCAGGGATTTTAAGTCAGATCTTCAGGTCAATAGAAAAACTTTGTTTTTTTCCATGTCGATGACCTGTCGGTCAAGGTTCGGCTAACCGAGTTGTAAACCGACCTTCGTCGAACCATCTTCGGTTCCAATTCCAGAATGTGCAATTTTTATGTCGGTTAGGTTGTCGGTCAAGTTTCTGTTAACCGTACATGCTTCAGACTCTCACCGAACTAAGTTCGGTTCAGAAACCAGAGAGCTCGTTTCTCTGCATCTTTGTATGGTCGGTTAAGGTGTCGATCACCTTTCGGTCGACCGAACTATTTCGGTGAACCAAAAGTGTTTCTGGTTTGAAAAATTATGACCGTTAAGATATAATCGTTAAGTTCGACTAACTGAATCCCAAATGTCAGTTAACTGACAAGAGAGCCGTTTGACTCATTTTTTCTATAAAATGAACCCTTCCTTGGGATTTGAAAAGAACCTTTGACCAACCTTAGAGGAATAGTTGAAGAGCATTTAGACCAAGGATTGGCTACAACCTAAGGCAAGCTAGGGGATCATTTGGAAAGCTAAAACTTGGATTCATTGGATTAAATCTCTTAATAAGTTTTGCTTTTCCAAATCATTAGTTACATGCTTGTTTAAATTATTGGTAAATTAATTTTAGCATGCTAACTATAATATGTAGACTCCATTACTATACTTAATCTTTGATTTACATTGTTTTGGATTCTCCACTTAGATTTAAACCAAGTTATTCTCAATTTGATAAATCATGCTTTACCTAAATCTTTGAGTTCTTTTATAGCATGACTCATTCACTTGGTTGAATCTTTATTTGTTGTTTTCAAAACACATGAGAATCTTTATTTTATTTTTTAAAACAACTTTGCTCATGCATTACATGTTCTAAGATTTGAAACTTCAATACAACTTGCATAAATTGATTAGTGATATCTTTACAAGCTGTCTCACAAAAGAACATGTGATTTGTATTTCACTTCAATCAAATCTATCTTTATGCCTTAAACTTTGAAATGCTTTATGCATATATTATTTGAGCTTTCTTTTAAAACTTGATTGAAGTTTTCATACATACACATTGAGCATTCATCTTTGCATTTATATTGTGTGTGTGTGTGTGTGTGTGTGTGTGTGTGTGTGTGTGTGAGTTAGATTAGAGGCATTGTAATTTAAGCTTTTATTATATCTCTTTAAGTGTTTGTGTAAACACTTCTTTGAGAAATCCAACCTTATTGTATAGGTTATTACTTAGCCTTAGAAAAGCATAAGTGTAAGGTTAGGGGTAAACCATAAAACCCAAGATGTTATGCTTAGTCTTGAAAAGCATAGTGTCTAGGTTATTGCTCAGCCTTAGAAAAGCATTGTGTAAATGTTATTGCTTAGCCTAGTTGAAAAGCATAGATAGTGAAAATCTGGTAGGGTGTTGGATCACAAGCCGGTAGTAGATGTAGGCATTGAGGCCGAACCACTATAAATCTATGTGTAATGGTGGATGAGTTGTGGTGATTATTATTGTTAGCTTCTGTATTTAGTTTAATAATCATCACTAGTGACTAATTGAATTAAGAGTTTTTTTATATATACCTCCCTAAGGTTTATAGGATTTGTAAATAGGCCCCTATAGTTTCAATATTTGTACATACCCTCTTGCCTTCTCATTTTAATACCTTTCATGTCTCAAAATTAGTAGCCTTATAATCACCATAAGTTCTTTAGAGTAAAATGACATTTTTGCCCGTCTCTTTATTCATATAAGCATATTTTCAAAAGCTTGAATTTGTTTTTCTTTAAATCTTTTAATATTAACAATTACTATAGTACATTCAGTGAGAGAGAGTAACCCTACGTAAATCCATTTTTATCAATACGGGGCCCATTTCATCAAATCTAAATCGATCACTAAGAAAAATAACACTTTTACTTATAATTGATTATAGTTGACCCAATCCGTGCACAACCCCCAATTAGATTAATGAAAGTCTCAAATACATGATTAGGAGTCATATGCATGGGAGAATTTGAGAGAGACTATTGGGACTTGGGATAAAATAATGGTATTTTTATAAATAATTACATACTTATATATATTTTAATTGAATTTAAGGGAAAAATTATCATTTTTTAAAACTTCAACACAAATCTTTTGGTGATCGCTATGACTAGTAAATTTGGGGATATGGAAGGTATTAAATAGAAAATGTAGGGGGGTATATGCAAATACTAAAATCACAGGGGCATATTTACAAATTCTATAAAGTTTAGGGGGGTATATACAAAAAAATCTTGAATTAAAGAAGTTAAAATTGGGCATAATTGGTCATTAATTAGAAGTTCACCCTATTCACCCCCCACACTCTCGGGTTAGGATCCTGAACTTTCATGATCTACTCAATAAAATAACCTAATAGTGTGCTAATAAAATAAACTATGCAGTGGAAATAAAAATCACAAGCACACACTACAAGGACATCAGATTTAGCATTGAAAACCCTAACTAGGTGAAAAACTACGGATCAAACTGGATCAATAATCAAACACTATGAATCTCGCAATTACAAAAAACTTAGATTTCCTCCCCAAACATCCCTTACCTAAGGACTGTAGTTACTTTGTGTCGCTTCACGCTTCAACGACTTTACACCATTGATTGCAACAGACTCAATTCTACACTTAACTCCTCAAATCTTCTACGTAAGAAGATGATCTTCTATAACAGATGCAGAAGAACCTAGTTCTTTAAAGTATTTGGCAGCATAACTTTTCAATAAATCTCTAGAGAAAATTTTTCTCAATTAAATTTTTAATTCAGAACTTGAGAGATGATCTATCTTTTTTTCTTGGGTTGAGAGAAACACGCAATATATAGCCTCAAATCCGTGCATAAGACTCCTAGTAATACTCCACTAAGAATATCGGTTTGTCTCAAATTTCTCATTAGAGTCCGGATCAAACTAGGCTTCATGCATCACCCTCGCTATAGCGAACTTCACCCTTACTATAGTAAGATGTGTCTTAGGTTCAGGATCTGATAGCCTCTCTCAGCCACTGTTTTTTACCCTTACAGAAGCTTTTACTAGACTGTATGCTATTTGTATGTCCAAGATAGTTTGTAGTAATGTGCAAACAACAAGCATCTCTTTCCTATTTTATACATGTTCAATCTTTTTTTTTTGTAACCCAGCGGAAGGGCTGAGACCCCGAGACTCATGACACAACTCACACATGTGTGGTGATGGGAATTCACACATGTGTGGTGATGGGAATTCACACATGAGAGGATAGACACAACTCGCAATGCGAGGAGGATCGAAACTTGCACATGCAAGGAGACATAAACACAATTCACACGTGAGGTGATGTAATGAAAACTCATATATGTGAAGAGAATAAGTACAACTTACAAATGTGAGATAATAAAACTCATATATACAAAGAGGTAAAAGGCAGGGTTTGAATTTGGACTTGTTACCACTAACAAGGATCCGTTCTCTATACACGTTCAATCTAAAAGTCGGCTTTTGTTATTTAGAGTAAAGTTTTCCAATCTCATAAAAAAGGAAAGAGTATTGTACGTGGGGCCCATTGCAGAATCTCAAATCTCACTTAATTCGGTTGAGAAGAAACAAGATAAGAGGAGTGCACTCTCAAAAATAAAATAATAAGATAAGGAAAAGGGCCCTCTTAAAATTGAAGTAAGAATAAAATAAGGGAAAATTTCAATACATGGCTTAAGTTTTCATGAGATTTCAATTCAGGACGAAATAAAAAAGTGATTTCATAATAGGACTTAAGTTTTCCAAGATGCTTTCAAATCAGGACATTTAGTGCAAAAACCCTCCCAGCGGCCTATTTCCTCCCCATTTTTCTCAAAATCCCAAGAATACCCTTCTGTCTTTTGAATGAAGTAAACCCAAACAGAGAAAATCCAACACTCATTCCTTCCATTTCTTCTTCTTGCCTCCCATTCTTTCGTCTCCACTTCTTCACTGTGACCATTGGCGACCACTGCCAATCTCAATATACTTCTTTTCCACTCCCCTCTCTTTCCTATTTTTCCCACCCTTGTTCTTCTTCCTCACTCCCTGCTTCCACTTTCTCTTCTCCACCAATCTAGTTAAGAAAATCTGCAGTTGGAACTCTCTTTTCCTCTCTCTCATCTGTATTATAATATAAAAATCATAGTGATAGATGGAAAAAGGCACATGAGGTCCTTGCTTAGTCCCAGCACATGCATCATTTTACTTGGAGTAAGACAAGTGTACTACCCTTACCTTGAAGCTCAATCTCCACTTTACACATTCCAGCAACCTAGCATTCCTAACCCCAATACACTAACAGGTGTCATTTTCCTGTGTTGCATGTTTTTGTTTTATTCTCTATATATAGTTTGTTATGAACGTTAAGCATATAGAGTTACAGAAAGCAATTTGTATTTCTTTATATAATCTCATGGCTTGTTTGTGGTAATCATCATCGCATCCATCCATCAAGCTCTTCTATGTCAACTTCATCTACTGGGATTATCATAGTACAACTGTATCATCAAAATTCCATGTATTTTTGTTAGATGATCATCAGCGAGGTAGGGTGCACACATGTGGTGACATGAGGACAGTTTAAGGTTCTGCAACTGGGTTCCATCTAGGTGTACATGATTTAGGGAAAAGCTACCTCATTCTCCTCTCTCTCTGTGCTTTGTCTCATTTCTCCAATGGACGTCGTTTGTTACTCTCCTTCCTCTCCACTTTGTTTCATTTCTCCACTGATCACTGGTGGAGGAGAAGTGGGGACAAAGGAGTGGGAGGGAAGAAAGAAATTAAGGAACTAGTGTCTGAGGTTTTAGGTTTGGGTTTTTTGGGGTTGAATTTTTCATTCAAAAGACAGAAGGGTATTCTGGGGATTTTGAGAAAAATGGGGAAGAAATAGGCCGCTGGGATGGTTTATACACCGGATGTCCTGATTTGGAAGCATCTTGGAAAATTTAAGTCCTATTTTGAAATCACTTTTTTATTTTGTCCTGATTTGAAATCTCATGAAAACTTAACCCCTATTTTGGAATTTTCCCATAAAATAATAACTCCCATTTAATTTGGATTCCACAAAATCCTCCTCATTACACCTTGGTAAAAGAAGCAGATATTCCTCTGTCGTAAAATCAGCTTGCACCAACCGCTCTATCTTCACCTTCAGCATTGAATCTACGCCGTCCATCAACTTTTCATGACTTTTTTGTTGTCTTGAAGATGTGTTGTATTTATTTATTTTTTGGAAAGGTTCTGATTGTTTTTGGAAAGTGTTTTCTTTTGGGATGCTTGAAAACTGAATCTACGCCGTCATCAACTTTCCATTTCACACTGAAACTTCCTTTACTTTGACTTTTTTTTAAGGTGAGGTGAGAATCTGAGAGAAGGAAAGTGATGCTTTAGAGCGGACTCCTTTTTTCCATTATCAGAATCTGCCAAAATTAAGAGTCCGGACTCCGGATCCCCTGTCCTCTGCCCCCACACGCTTTCCGTGAGTGGGAGATTCTTTCAGATTCTATACGACAGCAGGTAATTCATTTTCCACGGTTTTGAATTATCAAACTTTCCACAAACACACATGCGTGCGTAGAAAAAAAACAACGCCTCCTGCAGGCTGCAGCAGAGCCTTCTGAGTTCTGAGGCTTTTTGGTGTTGAAGATTATTTGAATTTTTGCAGTGAGGTAAATACTACTTGGGCTTTCTTCTTCTTCCTTCTTCTTTTAATTTCTGTAAGTTATTCTGCTTTGGTTGTTTGTTTTTGATTGTCGAATGAATGGATGTTGCGTGAGGAATGTTTGGTTGATATTTTGATGAGTTTCAATGTTTCTTCTTCTGATACCAAGTTGATTATGTTGTTCATTCTTTTATAGACTTTTGCCGAGGTCTGTATTTATTCTATGATGTCGTGTTTGAATTTAATGTGTTGATTGCAAGACCCAGTTGGACATTTCATATTATGTAAGTTTTGTTCTTGGCCTTTTAGATTTTGACCAATGTGTAAGAATCTAAGATAGTGTTTGGATCGATGCTCTATCATGGGTTGTCTATATGCATTTATAGACTTTGTAGTGTGTATAGATTTAGAGAGTTGTCTAAGATTGTAATCACAGCTTGTTATACAAGGATAAGATCCACAAGATGAATCGGAACTCCACTGGTTGAGGGAGAGAGATCATGTGGCAGGGCAGATTTGAATGGGTCAAGTCTATTTTTTTTTTTGGGTATTTGATATACTTTGTGTTTCTTAGAAGATTTTTCACCTTTTTTTTTTTTTTTTTTAATTTGACTGGAACCGAACAGCCAAGACATCTTTTTGCCTCCCATGAGAGGAGGTTCCTTTGCTTGCATTCAACTATGATTGTCTGTCAATCTGGTTCAATCCATAGTCCATGCCCATGCCTGATATTTTACAAGCACTTAATCTGCTGTTACTGCTGTTGCTTGCCCATCCCCTGCAGTGATAAACTCACT
The DNA here is from genome assembly GCA_028538565.1 of Umbellularia californica. Taxonomy (NCBI): domain Eukaryota; kingdom Viridiplantae; phylum Streptophyta; class Magnoliopsida; order Laurales; family Lauraceae; genus Umbellularia; species Umbellularia californica. The sequence continues at coordinate 30,790,701 of JAPQWN010000008.1, read as the reverse complement.
CACGGTCTACAATGTCTGCAACAGAGGCCAACCCTGAGCAATAGCAGGTGGCAGTCTACCCTGCCCACCAGGTTCAGCGACCAACCAACCCCTGCTCCTCCCATCTCCAACCAGCATTGCCTGCAAATGCCAACCCAAAAAAATTGTTGCTTGCATACTTCAGATTACAATATGCTTTTGGTTTAAGATTTGGACCAAGGAATAGATAGTATCCACTTGTGGACTTCTGGTTATCAGGATTTCCTGCCCAATTCGCATAAGAAAATGCAGATGATTGTGTAGTGCAAGAAAACGGGTGAGAAAAAAATAAAATAAAATCAAAGGCATGGATTTTATAGCTGTCTCCTAAATAAATCTAGGCAAATGCATAAATTGACATAAAGAATTCATCACAAAAGAAATATCAGGTCTTGTCATTATTAATGGGATTTAATCATGACCATCTAGCATTGCTCCTGTTGATGATAATATCATCCACATAGATAAGAATAATGAGTGGATTGCTTTTATTTACGAACATGTTCTCTTTTTAGTGTTTTGGAGAAGGGAAAAATGAAGACGAATTAGAAAAGGGAAGAGAAGCTGAATGAGGAGAAATGCCCAATACCCAATACATATGGGTAGTGCTTTGTTTTATTAATTTGATCAACTTCATAATTAACATAAAACACCCTCCTAAGAATACAAATACAAAGGAAAAAATTATAAAGAGTGCATAAATATCTTATGTATATTCCAACTCTCCCTCTAAAGCTAAGGCATGGATATGAATCATGCCTAGCTTGATTAGAATGAATCCTAGCTAATCTCTAGGAAGTGCCTTTGTGAAAAAAAAATTGCAAGTTGCTCCTTGAGCTGACAAATGGGGTACTAAGCCATATTTAATCTACTCCTCATTGATGTTATAATCAGCTTTTATGTGTTTGTTACGCTCATTGAAGATAGGACTTGGTGGTATGTGTATGTCCCGCTTAGTTGTCTTGTCACAATGCATTGGTGCAGGATTGGATGTCAGAGGACCTTGTGGTTGCGACTGAGCACCTCTTGAGTTTAAAACCTCACATATTTTATAAGCCATGGCCCTATACTTCAGCAGTGATCTCATTACCACTAACTACTAAGTGTTTGTTTATCTTCCAAGTCACTATATTAACCCCCACCGGTGTGCGGTATTCGGGTGAGATGACCCAGTCAACATCTGATGGCAAATGATATCAAGATTCACATGTGAGCTGAATATTATTACTATTCCTTTTTGGAGTGCTGCTACAAATATCCAATTGTACATCACACCAACTCTAGATGAGCAGTTTGAGGAGCATGCGCGTATACGTTCACTACACTCACTGCATGCGAAATATCATGCATTGTGAATTTGTGATCATTAGGTGTCTTTTCACTATTCTCTAACACTGAGCACACCCATATATTATTAAGAAGATCATCATTATCCTTAGTTAACTTGTGATTGACATGAAGTTGAGCATCCATGGGTCTAGTCCCAAGGGTTTCCATAGTGTACTTGTTTTACGTTAGACAGAAATATACCCTGTTTAGACTGTGACACAGTACCAAGAATATACTTTAAATGGCCTAGGTCTTAGATATAAAAAAGTCTACCCAAGTATTTTCTATTTCTTGATACGAATCATATATGCCAGCCGCAATTTTTTAGTCAGAATAGTTCCTGAATCCTATCCCAAATTTCTTTGGCACTACACAGAAGATAAAGGCCAGAGTTGATATCAGGCTTAACTGAATTCAAGGGCCAAGACATCACCAATATATTATTCGTTTCCCATCATCCATGTCTGGCTCTTCTAGTGTTCCATTAATATACCCAAGCCTGTGCTTTTCCATTAATTCAAGGGCCACTTTGACAGGTAAATTTGTCCTCTTTAGCTTTGAGAGGTGATTTGAATGTGGGGATTCTTTTCAGAGTAACCAGTCTCAACTTTATCCTTCATTTCCGAACACTTAGAGGGTGTGAAGGCAGTTATTTGCAACAATAAGTTATACTAGGTGATTTTCATGCAGAAGGAGACAGCCTGGACAATTAGAGTAACCCTCTATCAAATATTAGCACTTCCAATCAGCACCTGATGCTACACACCATACATTAAACAACGGATAAAAAGTATCGCATGAAGCTCTTTCACATACCAGCTGAGCATCTGATAAATCTGAAAGTTTTGAAAGAAACTTTAACTGACAGCAGAAATGAAAGCTAAGAACATAACATCATCAGACAGAAGCTACATCACCGTCTTAGGGTGTGTTTGGTTTGGCAGCGTAATGGTACAGTTTAGACTTTTAACCATTGAAAAGCATATAAGCCTGAACAAATTTGTTTGGTTATTACCTCTTCAAAAGTGCTTTTCCTAATGTAAAAGTCAAAAATTGACTTCCTTGTGAAGCAACTCTCCGCCTGTTTTGCTTTCAATGCTTGTGTGAAGCTTGATTTCTGCGTGACAGATGGAAATCTTAGTTATCTTGTTCCTTTTATTATTATTTTTTTCTTTTTTGCCACTCACATCTCACAATCCAGTCTCACCATCTCTCTCTCCCTCCCTCCCTCCTCCTCCAACATACCACAACTCTTCCTCTTCCTTCCATCGCCTATCCCTCACAGCACCCATAAAAACCCTCACACATCCTATCCAATCCTTACGATTTTTATCTCTCTTCTCTTGAGTTTGCATAGAAAGAAAATGCTGGTGGCCACCCAAATAATTTGAGAGAGTCTAGAGAATTGAGGAATCTTTTAGAATTATGATATCTCCAGGAAAAAATCACAGTGATATCATTAAGTTCACTGCAACCCATTTAGCTTAAATTGTCTGAATGCAAAAGGAGAAATCAAGCATCGCTTTCAACAAGAATGGATATACAAATTGCCTACAACACTGAGATCATTGTAGTGGTTGAGTACCACAAGATGAAGAAAGTAACAGGTGCAAGGACCAAGGAGTTTCTCATTTGGATCCCATTTCAGATGCATACATCTGTGCCCCAACTCATTGAAAGTCAAATTCAAGATGCATATGGGTTGGGGACGGACCTTATCTTTGCTTGGATTCCTTCTAGAGGATGGATGGATAAAAAATGAGTGAGCAAGGCATGGTTGTTTTGAAAGTTTCTGGCATTTTTTTTTTCTACTTATATTTGGAAGGACTTAAAAGCCTTCTAGTGCTTCACTTTGTTACTGTATCTAGTATGAGATTGTCTCCTTGTAGTAGTTCATTAAAAGGAGGAAAATGAAATAATGTAGATGACTGATTCCCATTAAACCTGTACTTTGGGACACACTTTTCAAGATTAATATTCATTCCCATTCTCATCTATGTGATTAAACTCAGAGGCCGAAGGAGAAACTCTGAGATATATTTGGATCTCATTCAAAGAATTACAACTTCCAATTTGTCACATGTAACCTGCACCCGACTAAAGAATTTTGATAATCTAATCAAGAAAAATTCATGTATATAATTCCAAATCTTAGATCATAAATGACATTGATGTTCATACAGGACTTGATGGAAAATTACATCCATGTCTCCTTTGGCAGTTGTTCTTCCTTCTCTGTCTCTCTCTTTAGCTTTTTAAAACTCATTTCATTAAGGAAGTTCAGGACACAGGCAGAGGCAAGACAGTTGGCTGTTTTATGTAAATAAAGGTAGTTATGTTGTACAATTATTTTTTTATTATAAAAAAGTATATTATTTAATCATTAAATAAAAAAATTGTACTAACCAAACAACCTCTTTGATTAGAAAGCTACTTTGAATTGGTATCTTTCTAAAAGATACTTATAGAAAAGCACTTCTTATTGTTTAAGAAGCCCAACCAAACACACGCTCAATCCCCAAAACTGGTTGCCAGTGGATGACATCAGCAGGACCTGGTGCTAATGTCAGAGCTAGGGTGTATAGAGAATCCACTGTGAGTAGCTGAGTCTGTGGGAGGAAAAAAATAGAGAAGAGGAGGACAGAAAAAGGAGAAAGGAGAAAAAAGAGGGAAGAAGGAACGAACAAAACTAGGAAGGAAGAAGAATCCCTAGAAAGAGACAACTATTATACCTTGTTCTCCATGTAAGGCTTCTAGAGAAGAAAGAAATGAAGCCAAAGTAGAGAAAGGAAGAGGAGAGACCACAAAGTCGAATGAGAAGAATGATGCAATCCCAATATGCAAAGCTATTGCTTTGTTTATTTATATTTTATAAATATGAGAAGCTTATTGAAAACAACCTCCTAAGAATACAAATAAAAAAAAGAAAAAAAAAATGCAAACAATGCATAGACATCTCATGTTTATCTTCCAACAGAATAAGTAAGGGTGAATCAGCCAGAGAAAGAAGAATTCCCAGTTCAAGTAGAAGTGAGCTAAGTTGATACTAGGCTTTTGGAGCTTGCTTAATCTGTAGATCATCTTTTGCAATTTACGCGCATGAGATGTTAATTTATGATCGATAATCTTGTGGGTTGCTTCATATATACCTCTGTAAGTTGCCATCTAAGAAGGCACTTTTAGCATCAAATTGACACATAACCCAATTGTTGGAGACGGCAAGTGATAAAACCAAACATGAAGTAGTGGGCTCCACAATTGGACTAAATGTCTTTGAGAAGTCCAAACCTCCTTGTTGATTTTATCTTTTGTGGCTAAGCGAGAATTATTCATAATGATACTACTATATACATTCCTTTTTTTTTTATTAATCTGTTTGCATCAACAACATTCTTTGTGAATGCGGGTGGCACTAAGATTCATGTCTTATTTTGAACTATTGCATTGTATTCTCCTGCCATTGTCAAGTGCCCGTTAGAATCCTTAATGGCTTGAGTTTAACTCGTAGGTTCTTAACCATTATTATCACAAATGGAAGATGCTTCAATTGTGATCCAGGCCCCATTCACAGTAATGGGGCTGCAAATCTGGAGCACTAATTGTTAATTGCTGTCTACTTGACAGCAGAATTCCACCAAAAGAGCTAGAAATAGAAGATAAAAAGGAGCACCAAACATACAAGGGCTTGCTACTCCGATTGTTAAGTGCTGTCTGCTTAGCTTCAGAATTCATCACCTAGGGCTTCCCAAGATCACACCAAAATAGCAAGAAGAAGAAGAGAAAACCAGCACCGAACTTCACAAACCTGTGTATGTATGACAGCCTATGCCTGCATTATAGACTCAGATCAGCAAAATTTACAGCATGAAGAAGCCAAAATGGCTTAATTCTCAAAACCATAAAGTATTCCGGCATTGTGTGCTGGCCCCGCTGCTGTTGCTCATATATATTTATTGTTTCTCCATATTGAAACCAAAGCACAATGTATTTGGAGTTTGGACCCTTCCATTAAAAGACTACTTTCCTACTTAACAAGAAGTCCTAATTTAAAGACTTGAATTACGAAAGTAAAGAACAAGCATAAAAAGAACCAAATTGCACAAGTCGTGGAAAGGCATGCTGTGGACAACAGTCCATTGCGGACCATTGGCCTGGGCGAAACTTGGTTTTGGGCCTGTTGGATCTAGGTTTAGTTCAGATCATGTTTTGACCCAATAAATTCCATAGATTAAGTATCAGTCCAAACAATGAAGAAGGGTTCTCTTTTTTTTGTAAATTTTTTATAACTTCAAAGCACACCAATTTAATGCATATTTTGGGACTTGGGGACCAATACCAACTGATTTTGAAGCATCTGAATCTGTCTTCGAGCCGCAATGTGTGATCATAGGCTTTTAATAACTGAAGTGCTTGGCCAACTACTTGGTCTCCTTGGTCAAACATCAATGGATGCAGGCTTATCCCCATCATCATCCTCTACTCTGGAAGACCTCGAGTTGCCATCTTCTTGTCACCACTTATGCTTGCACTTTGTCCTATTGTGATTGCTACAAACTTTTGTCACCTTGGGTCCTAATCACCGGCCTCCAACTGGGCCTCTAATTGCAGATGCAGATGAAGGTTTGTAACCATAGGTCACATTTTATCAGTTGAAAATCCCATGTGGATGAGATAAATAAGGAGTCAATATCGAATCTAATCCCATCAAGATCTTCATTGGCCTTGCGATTTTATGAAATCTTTTTATAATCCTAAATATCTTAATATATCTAACTGCTGCAGCCTTCCTAGTATGTCCTATTACCCTTTTGCAGTTGTATGGACTTTAAAGAAAGGATTGTGCGATTAGTTACACTGAACATAACCCTTGGTCTCCTGAAAGGAATGGGTGATTTTTCATCGGAAAAACGTCCATCATATAGTGATGGTGGTAATTGCCAGTCTTTGGAGTCCATCATTGTCAAGTTGCTTATTGTGAGTTTGTAGGAGCCAATGAACCACTAGTCCAGATCTTTAGTGATCTCTCTTAGATGCATATGATGTATGATGGTAAATCTTGAAGACAAAACTCTTGTTTGAAAGCATTGGAGAAAAGAAAGGACAAGATCTGAGTTCTAAGGCTTGGAATGACTGTTTGGATGAGGGAGTTTTGTAGAAGGATGAGGGAGAAGGATTGTGATTTGGTGGTTGTTGCTGAAGTAGGAGAAGTTAGGATGATGGCTGGCCTAGTTGTAGAATTGGAATAGGGCATTTCTCTAATACTTGAGAACTTTAGAATTTGGATTTCATAAGTTGACTATGTTCTGATATTTGTAGATTACTATGAATAAGAAAAATTAAGGAAATAAGATCAAATCTAATTCTTTTAAGATATTAATCAACCTTGTGATTTTATGATATCTTAGTATAATCTGAAACATATCTTAATATATCTTATAGCCATAACTCTCTTTATATGTATTCTATCATTAGACTTACGTTAATCTCCTTGGACAGATCCAGTCTCATTGAAAATTTAGCATATGAACAATAGATTATAAATATATGAGCTTGAGTTGAGCTTGACTGAAGCTATAGCTTGATATGCATTTTTAGGCCTACTGTAGCCTTTGCTACAGTGGCACAGACTCGGATCCGTGATTGAATATAAAACATCAAGTGGGGTTGATCGAATCCAACGAAGGGATCCCAGTAAGAAAACACACACGATAATAAAAAATCACCAATAATGGAGAAAGCTCCGAAAATCTTTAATTGATAATAAGCATGAATTACAATAAGGTTTGACCATCCTTATGTAGAGAAGTAGGATTGGTCCTTTCTATTGGTTGGACATTAAGACTTTATAATATTGAAGAGGTCAAAATATAATGGGAAACTAGATAATAGTAATCCTAATCAAACAAGAAATAAAAATTAGAAATTTTTTTCTAATCAAACAAGGAATGAAAATAGAAATAGAAATATGATAAAAGATGATGCCTCAATAGCTCTTGGTCAGATTGGACCTGTGGGTCAAACCCAATGGACCAGATTGACCTATGGGTCAGCGGGTTTGCTGAGTTGGCTTAGGCCTAGTCCGCATTGCATCAACTCTCCTTGGCTCGGAAAAACTCGATTCTAGTGAGTTAATAGCTTGATAATGTAAAGATACAGGTCAGCTCGACCCATAAAGTGGGCCAGCCCACAAGTCAAAAGATTATATGAGTTGTCTTGTGATTGTACAACTAAGAATAGATATTAGTTTCCTTAAACATTACTGTAATCATGTAATTAGATCTGTTAAACTAGGCAACATTGTATAACAAATACACATCGTCAATACAAGGAGTAAACAACATTCTCTTACAAACTCTCTCTTGTATGCTTCTAGTTTATATTCTGGATACTTTTACATGGTATCAGAGCTCTGGTATTCTGATCATCTGTCCATTCAAGTTTGAAAGAAGTTTTGAACAAGCACTGTTCGTCTGATCAAGCACTGGAACATGCTGTGATCAAAGGTGGCCCACCTGTTGATCACCCAACATCAGAAGACCTTCACATCTTGGTCATCCATCTCCCCTGGGAATTCTGCACATATTTTTTAGATTTTTTGATCATCTTAGGTAGGCCATTCTCCCTGTTTTGCACTTATCTCATCTGAGCAAATAGTTTTCATCTCGGCAGTGCAAATTTCTGGTTACACAAGCTTTCATCAAACTTCCACGTAGAGGAGTTTCGGAATTTTGAAGCAAAGATCACACAAATCATCTGGCTGATCATCCAGTGGGGCCCACAGATCAGATCTGCGCTCAAAATCACACTCGCCTGGAGCCTTTTTTGGATTTTTTTTTGGCTGGTTTTGATTGGTTTGCTCTCTTTGTGGCTGTGATCATTCAATAGGGCCCACAACACTCATCTGTGCTCAGATTCAAGTCCCCTGGATCTTCCTTATTGGATTTTTTTTTTTCAGATCTGAATAGTTGTTGTGGCTGGATTTCAAATCCGACTTACCTTCTGGGCTAGATTTCTTCTACTTTCCATCTGTGAGCAAATTGTTTGCTTCCAATGTCTTCTGATCGAACTGTATTAGGTATTACTGTCATATTTGATGGCACAAATTATCCGTATTGGTCCCATCTCATGCAAAATTTCCTCAAAGGTCAAAAATTGTGGAAATATATTACTAAGCAGATCCCTACACTGGACAATAAGGATGTTGCATTTGAGGATCGGGAAGCTTCAGTCGGGAAGATCGATTCTTGGATTGCCAATTCGGTCACTCCATCTATTGGGAATCAACTGGCTAAATTTAATTTTCCTAAGGATGCTTGGGATTAACTAGCCAAATTGTATACTCAATCTAATGCTGCTCGCCAGTACCGGTTAGAATGGGAAATCAAAAATGCAGATCAAGGAAATGACTCCATTCATGATTTCTTTATCAAAATGACTGCATTATGGGATCAACTGGCTGTAATGGAACCCGCTTTTGCAACACCTGATGATGCACACACATTTGAGGTCTACAGGCAAGAGACTCGTCTGGTTCAGTTTCTAATGGCTCTTCGCCCTGATTTTGACAATGTTCGTAGCCTCTTATTACATTGGTCTCCACTGCCATTTGTTGATACAACTCTCTCGGAACTTTTAGCAGAAGAACAAACTCAGCTTTCCCTTACAAAGAAGAAACATATGGAACTTACACATGTCCTGTCAGCAAATGTTAGTACCCCTCAAAATGATCGCTCTTTTCATTTGGTACCAATGAATTATTGTAAGAAGAAAGGACACTGGAAACGAGACTGCCCAACCAGACCTCCAACGCCAAATGACAAGAACAAACAATCTGGTCAACAGTCCAATCATGGTCCCATGCAATCTTATTCTCAGCGATCCTATGCTGCCAATGTCACTGAAGATGATAGTTTTGTGCCTCCGCTGGATCTTACATCTCAGATCCAGGCTATGGTTGATGAGCGCATGCAGCAGTTGTTTCTGGTTTCCTCCACTGGTTCTGCTTCTCAGATGGCCACTACCCCCTCAGCCTTTGGTTCTGCCATGACCATTTCTGGTCCTTCAAGTATACATGATACTACATGGATTTTTTATTCTGGTGCTTCCTATCATATGACAAATGATGCTTCCAAACTTTATAACTGTTATACTCCTGCTAGCTCTATCATCATCCATACAGCAGATGCCACTCCTCTATCAGTCTCCCTTATTGGCTCATTTTCAACTAAGTTGCTCTCTCTCACTAATGTTTTGTGTGTTCCCCACCTCTCAATCAATTTAATCTCTGTTAGTCAACTGACTTCTTCTGGATTTCTTGTCTCATTTTCTTCCACTGGATGCTCTGTGCAGGATCCGCGCACTGGGAGACAGATTGGGACCGGCCTTAGGTCAGGAGGATTTTACTATCTCCGCTCGCTGCACCTTTCATCATCAAGCATCTCCCCTGTCGCCCTTGTTTCCTCTGCATCACCTTTTGCCCTTTGGTACTCTCGTTTAGGCCACTTATCTTTAAATAAAATGAAGTTTCTATTTAATAGTGGTGTTTTTGGTAACATTTCTATATCTGACATTTCTACTTGTTTTGGTTGCCACTTTGGTAAATAACATGCATTTCCTTATAATAAAAGCACTTCTGTTACTCATGCTCCTTTTGCCTTGGTGCATTCTGATGTCTGGGGACCTGCCTCTCAGCCAACGAAAGGCGGTTCCATTTATTATGTGTTGTTTATTGATGATTTCACTAGATATATATGGTTGTATTTGATGAAGAATCGTTCTGAGTTATATAACATCTACACTGCTTTCTCTACCATGGTTTCCACTCAATTTGACACGAGGATTAAAATATTTAGCTCTGATTCCGGGGGAGAATACATGTCCCACAAATTTCGTTCTTACCTGACCAGTCAAGGGACTCTAGCATAATTATCTTGTCCAGCCACACCACAGCAGAATGGAGTGGCAGAGTGGAAACACAAACATATACTCGAAACTGCTAGATCCATGATTTATTCCTCACATGTTCCTCTGCAATTCTAGGGGGAAGCAGTCCTGACTGTCACCTACTTGATTAACAGAACACCATCTACTGTCTTGTCAGGCACATCTCCGTATGAAAATTGTTCTCCTGCAAATTTGACCTGTCCTATCTTAAAGTATTTGGCTGCACCTATTTTGTTCTATTGCATGATAATGAGAGAACCAAACTTGCACCCAAATTCACTGTTTGTGTTTTCTTAGGGTATGGCATCGAATAAAAAGGATATCGATGCTATGATCCTAAAACCAATAAGTTACGAGTCTCTCGTAATGTCACATTCTTGGAGCATATACCTTTCTATACATTACCCATTGCATCCTTTTCTCCTGAGCAACCTACCGTCTATCCTCTTGATCCCTTTCCAAACCTGTTTCCCTCTGATACCCCTTCTCCTCCCTCTGATACCCCTTCTCCTCCACCCCTACGGGTATATCATCGCCGGCCCAAAACCCCGTCTGTTCACTCGGAATTTGCAGCCCCAACTCCTACTTCTGACCCTGGGCCTATCTCCTCTGCTCCAGATGTGCAGGATCCTCCTCCATCTCGAAGGTATCCATTGCGCACCAGAATCCCTCCCTCCTGATTTGGCTTTGTTTGTACTGATCATTTTTCTCCATCATATAAGTCCTTCATTGTAGCAATTCATTCTTTGATAGAACCACAATCATATAAGGAGGCAATTACTCACCTGCACTGGAGATCGGCCATCTATGATGCACGGATACGTCATGGATACGGCAAGGACACGGCAGGGACACCGATTTTACACAAAAAGTGAAGTATTGGACACGATACGTTGCCCATTTTGAAATATCCGTGCATCATAGTCGGCCATAGTAGAAGAACTTGCGGCTCTGCAGAAAACTCAAACATGGGATCTTGTTCCTTTTCTTTTAGGGAAACGGGCTATTGGCTGTAAATGGATATTTAAGATCAAGACCAAATCTGATGGATCTGTTGATCGTTACAAGGCTCGCTTGGTTGCCAAAGGCTACACACAAGAATATGGGGTTGATTATGAGGAGACCTTTGCTCCAGTTGCTAAGATGACAATTGTTCGTACTTTTATCTCCGTTGCAGCTGTTAGACGTTGGCCACTCTATCAGCTTGATGTCAAGAATGCATTTATGAATGGATTCCTTCAAGAAGAAATCTATATGCATCCTCCCCCAGGCGTTGTGAGACCTCCTCATTATGTTTGTCGTCTCAAACGTGCTCTGTATGGCGTCAAAAGCCCATCGTGCTTGGTTTGAACGATTTAGCACTAGCACTATCAGCATCGGTTTTTCTCAAAGTGCTCGTGACTCTGCTCTCTTCACTTGCTATTCGCAATCTGGATGTGTTTTCTTGTTACTTTATGTCGATGATATGATTATCACTGGCAATGATGCTCCTGGTATTCTATCCTCGAAGCGTTTTCTTCATCGACAATTTGAGATGAAAGATTTGGGTCACCTGCGGTGTTTTCTAGGCATTGAGGTTGCCTACTCTCCCAAAGGATATTTTTGTCGCAAACAAAATACTGCAATGAAGTTCTCCAAAGAGATGAATTCACGGATCGCAAACCTGTCTCTACTCCAATTAAACATAATCTAAAGTTTCGAACTATTGATGGAGAACTACTTTCTGATCCAATTCGTTATCGTGAGGTGGTAGGCAGCCTGATTTATCTTACTATTACCAGACCAGATATTGCCTATGCAGTACATGGGTAAGCCAATTTGTTGCCCGACCCACTCATCTTCACTGGGCTGCTGTCCTGCGCATATTGAAATACTTACAAGGAAGTTCCAACCGCGCCTTCCTTTTCTCCTATCAAAATCTTACTCTGCATGGTTTTTCTGATTCTGACTGGGCAGGAGATGTCAATGATCGACGCTCCACAACCGGTTTCGCAATTTTTCTTGGCTCTTCTCTCATCTCTTGGAAGAGCAAGAAACAGGAAGTTGTCTCCCGATCATCCACTAAAGCCGAATATCGTGCTGTATCTCACACTACTACTGAAATTATTTGGCTTCACTGGTTACTTCAGGATTTAGGAGTTCTAGTTCCTAAATCTACCTCTCTTCTTACAGACAGTGAAAGTGTACGGAAACTAGCCACAAATGATGTCTTCCATGATCGATCCAAACATCTTGAAGTTGACTGTCATTTCATTCGTCAACATGTTCAGAGTGGCACTATAAAGTTCATCCAGATTTCATCAGCTGCTCAAGTAGCAGATTTTTTCACCAAAAGCCACTCCACCTCTCGGTTTTCAGAGCTGGTTTCCAAGCTTTCGATGGTCTCATTCTCCCATCCAAAGCTTGAGAGGGGGTGTAAAGATACAGGTCAGCTCGACCCATGAAGTGGGCCAGCCCACAAGTCAAAAGATTATATGAGTTGTCTTGTGATTGTACAACTAAGAATAGATATTAGTTTCCTTAAATATTACTGTAATCATGTAATTAGATCTGTTAAACTAGGCAATATTGTATTACAAATACACATCGTCAATACAAGGAGTAAACAACATTCTCTTGCAAACTCTCTCTTGTATGCTTTTGGTTTATATTCTGAATACTTTTACAGATAATAGTATAATACTCATAGAGATCCGGGTTCAGACGTTGAAAGTTGGAAGCTGAAATCCATGTAGAATTAGTGAGTGGATGGTTTTGCCATCAACAGTGGCGGAGCTAGGATTTTCTAATAGGAGGGGCAAGCAATAGTTGACTAACAACAAGTAGAACAAGGATATTTTTTAGGGGGCATCAATAATATTTTTTATATTTTTTGTTTTATTACTTATCATTTAAAAATAAATTTATTTATTTTTTTGCAGAGTTTTATATTATATGTTAAAAAATCATAGATTTGATAATACCCCAATATTTTAAAAACATAAATTTTCAAAACTTTGAGGACAATTAAAATACAAAAATAATAGGACTACCACAATTAATCCAAATCTCTCAAAATCATCCTTTACTCCTTGGAGTGAGAATGTATCTCACTCTAGTCAAAGTAGGGCCTACGATTGATCACCCGTAAACCAATCCATCCATAATTAATAATAAAAAATTGTTAAATGGTTACTTGTGATCATTTAATGTAACTTATCTTAGGATTTGGCTCAAGTATGGAGAAACAAAATTCGTCTAGCCAACCCGAACATAGTTGGGACAACTGTTAGTGTTTATTCTTATGTATATCTAATGTAAACCCATGACTGGAATTGTCTATACCTACTTTTGTATGTCAGATTGTTCTTATTTTGATGTCGCATGATGAGCTGAAAATCAGATTCCAAATATATAATAAACTTTGTCAAATGTCTTAGATTGCATGTGGTTATATGATTATTTTAATCACTGCTATTGAAATATTGAAAAACTGCTCTACATTGTTATAATAGATTTTTGCTGCTCAACTTAGTTCTTGAAGTCCAAGGAACACATTCACCCATTTTAATATTAAGAAGGTTTTATCACAATGTTGGTCGAGATTCCCATAGTCTTAATTCTGTTTTACTTACATTGACAGGCTTAATTTGTGGGGGGTGGTCATGGATTCCTATGATGAAAATGCTTCTGTTACAAGACAAAAGGTTTATGTTTTCAATTTGTTTTGCTTTTTTCCATATGCTTATATGTTTTTTTTTTTGTCGATAATGAGTATGTTTTGAAAAAGTATTTAATATCATTTCACTCTATCAGGGAAAGTATACTGCAATGTTTGTATGTTGGATTCTAGGAAATGGGTGCCTCTTTTCTTGGAATAGTATGTTGACAATTGGAGATTACTATGGTGTAATATTTCCGGTAGGTGTTCAGTTGCTCACCAGTATTTTATTCATATTAGTGCTTATGAGATTGTGAAGGACCCATTTTTTGGTTTTTGTGTAGTGGAAAGATTTTCTGCTCTGTTTGGATGCTTCTCAAATTGGATAAACTCACTGCACACCAATTGTTTTCTCGTGCAGAAGTATCACCCAACAAGAGTACTCACTCTTTGCTATCAACCTTTTGCACTTGGGATAATTGCAATTCTAGCATACAGGGAAGCAAAGATTAATACAAGACGTCGCAACTTATTTGGATATGCTCTCTTCTTCATAAGTTCATTGTTAGTTCTAATTGTAAGTGCTATTGTTTAAGCTCTCTGATTCTTTCAGTTATGTATTGCAAATACTTTTGGTCCTTTAGTGCTGTCAGACTTCTGGATTTTCTTTTTATCAGTTTGAGTTGAAATGATTTGCAGGGAGAAACCCATAGTAGGTCAACTCGAAAGTCGGATTTGGAATTCATGACCAAAGAACTACCCCTGAGCCCTGAAAGAAAAATAAAAACAGATCTTTTTAATCTTTTCTACCAAAATGCAATCTAACTTGGTTTTAGTTTAATACTGATTACTACCCTTTCCCAATAGTTGGATGTGGCAACATCTGGCAAAGGAGGGATTGGACCCTTTATATGTGTATGTGCAGTTAGCGGATCTTTTGGAGTTGCAGATGCTCATGTTCAAGGGGGAATGATTGGTGATCTGTCTTTCATGAGTTCCGAATTCATCCAAGTAATATAACATTTCTTTATACTCTCTTATTTTTTCTTTTTTGTTATTTCATATATGTTATTGGATTATATTCCAACATATATTATGTTGCTTCTTGTTGTGGAATTGCAGTCTTTTCTGGCCGGCATGGCTGCTTCTGGGGCTCTAACTTCTGCATTAAGGTTAATCACAAAGGCAGCCTTTGAAAATACTAAAGATGGTCTTCGAAAAGGAGCACGTATGTGTCCCATATTTCATTATAGTCATGAGTGTTTCTTAGTTTCTATTGAAAAATCTATAGGTTTTCGGGTGATATAAATTTAATATCTGTTGAAGAAATAAATACTGTGTAAGCATAACAGTGTGGATATGCTGTGTAACGCCTGCAATGTGGCCTTGTGCTTTTATGATTGTTTCAATCTGAAATATCGACGGACTATATGAATCTTTTGATTAAATTTGAACTAACAGAAACTATGATTCGAAAAAATAAAAAATCGCCTGTAATGGTATAATTTCTGACAGTTGTAGATTGAAATAGTAATGCAAGGACATGTTTTTACAGCTCAGAAATATGACCCTGCGATAGGCTCCATGAACTTCTTTTTCCCTAGTTGTTTGACTCCTTAGACGTGTTTCATTGAAATCTTTTTATCATTTTTTACTTTCTCTCTCTCTCTCTCTCTCTCTCTCTCTCTCTCTTCTGTTTGTGCTTGTCTGCCCTGTGCTTGTTCTTTCTGATCGGTGACAGTGAATTATATCGATGAAAGAGATAACAAAAAGATAAAACATTCCTTGAAAGTGAGCACTACAAACATCAAATAGAAAAACAATGATTACAACAGGGACCAACTTGTTCAATTGTTCATGGGTTCATGTTAATAGCATAAAAAGTTCTTCAGTTTCTCTTTCAAATGGATGCAAAAGTCGTTTGATTGAGGACTTTGTTAGCAACCTTGTTCAGAGTTAGAGTATTTTCTGTCTAATTCAACCCCCGTCAGCTAAAAATTAAGCATCAGAAGGAAATCAGTTAAGGTTCTTTCTTTCTTTCTTTTCTTTTTTTTTTTTTTTTTTTTTTTATAACAAAGGAAACCAGTTAAGTTGATCATTAAAATGTTAAATACTGCAAATTAAACCTAAAGAAATACTGAAGACAAATCTCTAAATAGACAATTACCCTCATTTATGAGTTACAATACACGTTCTCACCTATCAACCTTTCATATGTACTTCATTTATTGCATCACAAGGTTCATCTTCATCTTTTGAAAGTTTTCTCAGTTTCACTCTTCAACCTCACACATCTTTTGCCTGATGTATTTTAATTCTCCTTTGCATACTGAAATTGAGGGTTGAGAAAGTATCTTGCAGAACATAGTAAAGCTCTTCTTACATTAATAACTAGCCGAGAAGAGTGGTGCTGAATACATAGCAAAGTTGACAGATGTTGCTAGCAGGTGCAAGTCTTGGTGCAGGTGGTTCTTCCATCCATGGATTAGCAGCCAAGGCTGCTCTGAAAATTTGATGTTAGTGCCGCTCACATCCATGGAAGTTTGTATCGATCACTATTTACATGTAACGGGTGATACATGTAGAAATAAAAAGGCCCATGTACACCAGGCCCATCTAGGCCCATGAAGAGAATCCCACGTGTGGGACTTCCCAACTTGTATTAAAGATATACTTCTATGTATAGAAGATTATGATTCTTTCATTAATTAATCATATTGATTCTGATTGTAATTAGTATGTAATGATTGCTGATTTTTAGCATGTAATTAGGATGAATCTCATTATAAAAGTGTTGGTCGATCCTCAATGGAGGTATCCACTTTTCTTCCAAACGTTTCTCTCTCTCTCATGCTCTTTTACATTATTTCATGGTATCAGAGATTTGGTTATGATCATTCATCTCCTATCATTGATTGATCTTCTTCTCTCATTAATCCACTAAGTCTCCCTGAAGTGGATCTTCTTCCTGGCATGAAATATACCCCTGTTAGTGTCACTAATCAACAGTGGCCCACCACGGATCATCTTCGTATCTCCAAGAGACTTTTACAATTGTGATCGACCAACCTTGAGGATATTTCTAAGGATTTTTCTGGATTTTTTTCATCAACTTTGAGGTATTTTCCATCCACTTCTTCATCTGTCGGTTTTTATAAAATCCTGTCATAGTTTTCATCAGAACCGTCCAGATTTATGGATCCTTTTCCAAATCTCATCATATTTGGACTGTAGGAGGTAACATTGATCCACTTTCTAGAGATAAAATCTGATCTATGCTTAGATCACCCTGTGGGCCCACGCACAGATCCAAGCCAAAATTTTTTGGTCGCTTGGCTCTATTTTGAGCAAAAATTGCACTGTGTGTGCTGGATTCTGCTCCTGTGTGGGCTGGATGTTGCTGTCTTCTTCTATCTTCTTCTTCTGATAATATTGATTGATTGATTGTTGCTGTATGCTGTGGATCCAAGCCACTTGTTACGGATTGAAGCTGATTAATGACTGATCTGGGCTTGTTACTGCACTGATTGATATCATTACTGCAGTATTTACCTTCTATATCAGATCAGACCACCTTGTGGTTAGTCTGTGTGCTGTTCTCTTTCTTCTTGGGCACTATTGTCATCCCATTGCTGCTGTTTGCATAGTTGCTGCTTTTTTTTTTGTGTTGGTTGCTGTCCTTGGTTGCTGATTAATTGCTGGTAATACGGTTGCTACTTTTCTACTATGGACAAGTATAATGTCATTCCTGTTAAATTTAATGGGAATAATTAAATGTATCTAAAGAATTTTGTCGAAGGTCAAGGATTGTTTGGTTATCTTGATGGATCGATAACTAAACCTTCTACTACAAATACGGCTGACTCAAAAGCCTTATCCACCTGGTCTAAAGAAAATGCTAAAGTGATCACTTGGATTCTTAACTCCATTGATCCTTCTCTTGCCATTGCTCTTCAAGCTTATACTGCCGCAGCTGATATGTGGTCTCACCTCAAGAAAGTTTATCATCAAACTAATAAAGCCCGCAAATTTCAATTAGATAGTGAAATTGCTAAATTCAGTCAAGGCGATAGGACGGTGTAGGAATACTTCAATGGCTTTCTCACCTTATGGACTGAGAGGGATGCTATGATTATACAAACTGTTTCTTCTGGGTTCCTGTCAGAGGCTCTTAAATTACAAGAAGACACCCACATCAGCCAGTTCCTTATGAATCTAAGACCCGAATTCGAATCTGTTCGATCGGCTCTCATGAATAGAGAAGTCTCTGCAAACCTGGATACTTGCTTCCAAGAATTCCTTCGCGAAGAACTTCGCCTCCACTCGCAGCGTGCTATTATTGAAGAACCGAAGGCCTTCCTAGCTCCGCCTTCAACTGATTCTGCTCTTCTGGCAACCCCCAATCAGAAGCCTGCTCAATGCTATGAATGCAAAGGCTTCGGTCATATTGCCAAGAGCTGTCGTAAGAAATTGGTTTGCCGATATTGCAAACGGTCTGGTCATCTTATTGATGACCGTCGCAGTTTATAGCGAAAGGATGGGCCCCAACAAAAACAGAATCCTTCCAAACATAACTCTCCAGCTGCGTTTCAAGTTCAAGCACCTTTCCCTGATACAGGAAGCACCTCTTCCGAGTCCGTCTCCATGACCCCTTCCCAGATTCAAGAACTGATTCAGAACACGGTGACCTAAGCATAAGCATCTATGGGCCTTAATGGTGGTCGGTATCAAACTCATTCTCCTATAGCATTTTCTGCTTTTCATTCTTCAGGCTCTTTGTCTGCATCTATCACCCCATCCACTTGGTTTCTAGATTCAGGAGCATCTAACCACATGACCTCTATAGAAAGTAGCTTTATAGACTCTCACCCTTACCTTGGCAAAGTCAAAATCATTACTGCTAATGGAGACCAATTAATCATTCCTGGTATTGGTACCATTACTTTATCTAGTGCCTCTGACCAGTCCATCAATCTTCCCAATGTCTACTTTGTTCCCAAATTATCAGCTAATTTACTTTCTATAGGACAAGTTATTGATAATGGATATTGTGTTAACTTTTCTTCCACTGGTTGTGTCATACAGGGGCGGCAAACTGGGAAGGTGATTGCGACGGGGAGTAAACAGGGTCGACTGTTTCTGCTGGACATTGGACATCATTCCCTATTTTCTTCTTCTTCTCCTACTTTCAATAAATTGTGGACTGCGTGGCATAGTTATCTTGGTCATGTGAACAATGCTTATTTACTTTCTTTATTTAAAAATGGTTGTTTAGAACCTACTTTTGACAAAAAATGGTGTCCTCTTTCCTTCAATTGAAGTGTGAAACGTGTTGCTTGAGTAAGAGTCATATTTTGCCTTTTCCTATTCATCACTCTCGTGCGTTGTCCTCTTTTGATATTATTCACACGGATGTTTGGGGAATTGCACCCACATTGAGTAGGACAGGGTTTAAGTATTATGTGACATTCATTGATGGTTATTCTCGCTTTACTTGGATTTATTTTATGCGCTTCAAATCTGAAGTATTTTCTCTTTTCCAAAAGTTTTACAAAATGGTTCAAACACAATTTAAGAAAGAAATAAAATTCTTAGGTCTGACTCCGGTGGCGAATACATGTCCCATGAATTCTCTGCCTTCCTTTCTGATAAAGGAATTCTTCACCAAAAATCCTGCCCACATAATCCACAGCAAAATGGTGTTGCGGAGAGAAAAAACAGACATATTCTTTAAACTGTTCGTACTCTCCTCCTTGCATCCTTAGTTCCTCTCACCTTCTAGTGTGATGCTGCACAGACAATTGTGTATCTCCTCAATCGTCATCCTAGCTCCGTCTAGGAAAGACGACTCCTTATGGAACTCTCTTTGGTCATGCCCCTTCCTATTCTCACTTACGAGTTTTTGGTTGCTTATGCTTTGTTCACCTTCCTTCTACAGAGCGCACTAAGTTGTTACCACAGGCTGCCAAATGTGTCCTTTTGGGTTACAGTACTGATCACAAGGGATTTCTCTGTTATGATCACTCCGAAAAACGCATGCGAATATCTCGTAATGTGATTTTCTTGGAATACATTCCTTTCTTTTCTTTGCGTTTGGACAATCACCCTGTTGCTGTGTCTTATATGCCAAATTTCCCTGCGCCTATTTCTCCACCACCTATTACCAATGTCTATGTTCGGCGTAACACGGTCCCTCCTATGGGGACTCCTCCTCCTGATCCCCTTCCAGTGCCACCTACTGCACCCTCAGGTATTAATGCTTCTTCTGATAGTATCATACCCCTGCGACGCTCTAGTCGTCCTTCAGTTGCACCTAATCGTTATGGTTTTCCTGCTCTTTTCACTTCTTTGGATAGTGCTCCTATACCCACCTCATATTCACAGGCCTCAAAGATTGCTTACTGGCAGGATGTTATGACTGAGGAGTTGCTTGCTCTTGAAGCAAACAAAACATGGGATTTGGTACCAGCCCCTGATGGCGCATCTGTAATTGGTAGTAAATGGATCTATTCCATTAAAATTCACTCTGATGGGAGTCTTGACCGCTACAAAGCCCGATTGGTTGCACATGGTTACAAGCAGGAATATGGGATTGACTATGAAGAAACCTTCGCACCAGTGGCTAAAATGACCACTGTTCGCACTCTTCTTTGTGTAGCTGCAGCTCGCAACTGGCCCCTATGGCAAATGGATGTAAAAAATGACTTTCTTCATGGCTACTTGCGTGAGATTGTGTATTTAAAACCACCTCCGGGATATGCTTGTCCTCCCCAGCATGTTTGTAAATTGAGGAAAGCTCTTTATGGACTTAAGCAGGCTCCCAGGGCCTGGTTTGATAAATTTCGGACAGCACTCCTTCAAGCTGGATTTCGCAAAGTCACTCTGATAGTTCTCTTTTCCTTAGATGGACACCAAAAGGCTACACATTTCTTTTAGTCTATGTTGATGATATGATTATTAGTGGCAATGATGTTACTGGCATTACATATCTCAAACTTCATCTTACTCGCAACTTCAGAATGAAGGATCTTGGTCCTCTCACCTACTTTCTGGGGCTTGAGTTTGTGCGTAACAAATCTGGCGTTAGGGTCCATCAGCTCAAATATGCTACCGATTTGATCACTTCAGCCAGGCTTGATGATGCTCACACTGTTGATACGCCTATGGAATTAAACAGCAAACTCAATTCAGATGATGGCTCTCCCCTGGATGATCCCTCAGTTTTCCGGCGGATAGTTGGTAGTTTGCTCTACTTAACTATGACTCGGCCGGATATTTCTCACGTAGTTCATACGGTTACCCAGTTTGTTAGCAATCCACACAAACCTCACCTTGCTGCTGCTTTACGCATACTCCGTTATGTTAAAAGCACTTTTCACCATGGTCTCTTCTACCCTTCTGGTAATTCTTTGTGTCTATCCGCTTATGCTGATGCCGACTGGGCTGGTTGTCCAGATTCTCAGCGCTCTACCACTGGCTGGTGTATGTTCCTTGGGGACTCTCTAATTTCATGGAAGTGCAAGAAACAAACCACCGTTTCGAAGTCTTCTGTTGAAGCTAAATATCGGGCAATGTCTTTCGCTAGTGCTGAAATCATCTGGCTACGCCGTCTTCTCTGTGAATTCGGTGTTCTTATTCGTCGTTCTACCTCGCTTCATGGTGACAACACCAGTGCTACCGGAATTGCCAACAATCCGGTCTTTCATGAAAGAACGAAGCATATTGAGATTGATTGTCACTTCATCCGTCAGCATGTTGTTACTGAGAAGATATCTTTACCTCATGTCTCCACGTTTAACCAGTTGGCGGATATCTTCACCAATGCTCTACCCAAAACGCATCATCATGATCTTACTAGCAAATTAATGTTTTCTTCCTTACCACATCAATTTGAGGGGGAGTGTAGAAATAAAAAGGCCCATGTAGACCAGGCCCATCTAGGCCCATGTAGAGAATCCCACGTGTGGGACTTCCCAACCTATATTAAAGATATACTTCTATGTATAGAAGATTAGGATCTTTTTATTTATTAATCATATTGATTCTGATGGTAATTAGTATGTAATGACTGTTGATTTTTAGCATGTAATTAGGATGAATCTCATTATAAAAGTGTCGGTCGATCCTCAATGGAGGTATCCACTTTTCTTCCAAACGTTTCTCTCTTTCTCATGCTCTTTTACATTATTTCAATACACACTGCCATTATCGGTCACCATTATCTTTTTTTTTTGTCAACCTTCATCCACTCCTCTTTTACCTTTCAATACTAAAATTGGCAAGGCTCTCCTAAGCTCAAGCTTAGGATAATGTAAGCTCAAGTATGTGGTGGGGCCCAGATGGGGATGGGGGTGGGGGGATTTCAAGGACTCCCTAGGACCCTCCTCTCTACAAAAAATCAGCCCCAACTGTGATTTCTATCATTTCTATTTGGACTTCAAAATTTTAATGGTCAATAGTCCATTCTGAATTGTACATAGTCGATCCAACAGTTCAATAAATTCGGATATGATCGAAAGTTGGTGGACATGTGCACTTCAAGGGGGTTAAGTGTTTGGTCCATTTGGATGGACCAAGGGTGGGCCCCAGATGCGTGAGCTTACGGAATTTTATCCTAAGCTTAAGCTTAGGATAGCCTTACCCTACTAAAATAACACCAAAAGCACAAGAATTGGTCTGATTGAAGCCTATACATTGTATTCTTCTCAAGATTACTTCTCTAGGCAAGCACATTTACGATTTTCATATATATATATATATATATATGTATATAAATGGGAAATGCTCCTGTGATAGTTAAACCTAATCTTCCAATGGTGAGAGACACCATGATGGGCCCCACCTATCACCAATCCGAACCATCCACACACGGGACCCTCCTAAATTACTCCGAAGCCTATGGTTTGCACCCATTCAAATGGACTGAACCGTTGGATCGAGGGTTATTTTTTTTCTTTGATACCTCTAGCCTAGTTAGATAAGAGTAAATTTCTATTGAAATATGAAAGGAAGGTTTTTTATATAAAAATAGGGGTTACTCGAGCGAAGGGGACACTAAATCGATCCATTTCCATTCTTCAATTGTGTGATTTAGAGAAATTATCATCCATGTGCTACTATACGAAAACTTTAACAGTATCTACTGGTGATAATGATCCAAGCATTGTACATGAGTGTGCAGCCTCTCTCAACCAAGTTCTTTGAAATGTTTCCACCCTTTTCTGTATTTCTTTATACTCCGTGCAGGAAATGCTCAATCCCACAGGGACAGGCAGTTTAGTTCTTGGACCCACTCATCTAACATGATCTTAGGATATGGACATGTTGCTTCTTTCAGTTAGTATTGAAAGAGAAACTTGCCAATCGACCGAATCTCAACATCCCTTGCCCTCACCATCTTTGTAACGCCTTTCAAATCTTTGGTTGTTGTGTGGATGGCTTCTTGTGTGCGAGTGGACCAGCAGGACCCGCACCCAGCTGTTATGCAAGTACATTATGTTGCTTAATTGTCTACCATAGTTTTTCTGTTAGATTACCCTAGTAATAATTATTTATTAACCTTTATTTAGCTTTTTTCTTATATGAAACTTCAATGGTAACTTCGTATTTGGTCATGAGATAATGTTTGTATAATGAATTCATTGCAGCTTACCTTTGAGATGTTATGGAATCTAAGGGTTTTGAACTCTTTCTTGGTGTTCCCTACTGATCATTCCATTTAATCTACCACTGCAGTCTTGTTCTTTGCAATATCGGCTTTTTTTGAGCTGCTGTGTGTGTTTCTTTATGCATATGTCTTTCCCAAATTGCCAATTGTGAACTATTATCGTTCAAAGGCTGCTTCAGAGGGATCTGCAACAGTTACAGCTGATCTTGCTGCTGGTGGCATCCAAGTCCAACTTAATTCAAGAGTATACAAATCACATTCCATTGGTGTTAAATTTGTTGTCTTCCAACCGACTGAAGATTCTCATAGGTTTCTAATAAAATATTGTGACTTCTGTAGGTTGAAGAGGATCCCAAACAGCAAGAGCGCCTGAGTAACAAGCAACTGTTTTCACAAAACATTGATTATGCTGCTGCTATGATTATGATATATTTGCTGACACTGTCAATTTTCCCTGGCTTTTTATCTGAGGATACTGGCAAACACAACTTGGGTTCATGGTAATGCTCATTTAACTCAAAACAACGATACCGATTTATATTTTCATACCTTGCTTTCTTCGAAACTTGAGTCCCTGAAACACTTATCAACGTCTTTTGCCTGAGGAACTCATACTGAATAAGAATTATAACCTAACTTAGAAACAGGCTCAAACAGAGTGACTGAGAGGAAAATAGTTCGAGTACTCTGTCCACTCTATCAGCTTTAGGAGCCGTTTGGAAACTCTAGAGTAATTAATAAGAGCTAATTAAATTAAGATCTAAAATATAAAATCTCTAATATTTGAGTTCTAATTTATAATTAGTCGTTTGGTAAAGTTATAAAAAATTATCTTTTTTTGCTCTCTCTCTCTCTCTCTCTCACACACACACACACTTGTCCTTGTCCTAACCAGTTGAGCTAGCAGCCAGGAGGACAACAAAGAAAAAAAAAAGCTCTTATTTCATGAGGTAATTGTTGCCCACCTTTAGGAACTGTGGTAATCGTGGCCCATCTTTGAAAAATTACAACGTAGAACGTACTGTGTCCTTTTGAAAATTTTATGAGGTTATTTTTGTCAAAGCACTTGTAAATTTTTCATTGTGCACCTCCATCTGCTTTATCTTAAAATCTCTAAAAAAAAAAAAAAAAAAAAGAGCCCCCCTTGGGTTTTTTTATTAAGGCAAAAGCTGTGATTTGTGATTAAGCTAAAAAGAAAAAAGAAAAAAAAACACAATTAAAGATTTACCAAATACCCTGATATGTAAATAAGTTTTAAATCATATAAGAAGAGCTTATTTTTAAATCATATAAGAAGAGCGTATTTTTAGAATTTTGAAATGCCTCTTAGTTTTAGTAAGTAAATTGATATTTTCCAAGTCTATGGTTAGCTAAATCTTTTTAGACAGTTTGTATGTATAATTGTAATGATTTTTAGTTAACATGGGAGAATTTGGTAAAGGCATATCTACATATATCTTTCAAATAAGATGTCTGCACTATGTTGGGTGCAAGTTTTGTATCTTAGTAAAGGATTATATCAAACCAGATATGTTTCAATCCAAATATTTTTTTATTAGAAACTTTTTTTTCGGTAGAAACTCTTTTTATTAGAAACTTATAAGCTCTACTGGCATCAAGTTTCAATGCACTTACTTTCCACATGGGCTCATTGTCAGATTTGTGGTGATTATTGTAGGTATGCACTTGTTCTGATAGCAATGTATAATGTATGGGATTTCATTGGGAGGTACATTCCTCTAATAGAAAGCCTTCGAATGTTGTCGAGGAGCAGAATCTTATTAGCCACTTTTGCTCGTTTACTATTGATTCCTGCATTTTATTTCACCGCTAAATATGGAGACCAAGGATGGATGATTATGCTCACATCATTTTTGGGATTGAGCAATGGTTATCTTACTGTCTGTGTTCTTACTGCAGCACCCAGAGGTTACAAGGTTAGTTAATTTCATATTGTTGCACATTTATTATCAGAAGATGCTACTATAACTTGTTCTTCCAAGTGGAAATCTCGTAGTCCAAATTGCAATGTAAGGTAATTAGATTATTTATTACCACTACATGGATTGGCTAAACCTAGACTTATGTTGATCAAACAGACCATCATAACGGTTCATGTTAAAGGTAATGGGCCCATGACCTTTAATAGTTCAGATGTTGAGAGAGAGAGAGAGAGAGAGAGAGAGAGATTTGTTGCATAGATAAGTCTTTCTGAGATACATGTTTTCCACTTTTGTGATGGCACCATGTAGATACTAATAGCATTTCCCTTGTTAAATGTCATGTGAACTGAACACCCGAAGGATAGTTTCTTATTCTGGTTCAATTGGTTTTGGTGGTTCTGCAGGGTCCTGAGCAAAATGCGCTGGGGAACTTGCTTGTTTTATGCCTGCTATTAGGTATATTTGGAGGGGTAACAGCTGATTGGTTATGGCTTATAGGGAAGGGTTGGTGAGGTTCTATTGCAAAGTTGCTTCTCCAACTTCTCTTGAAGCTGATTTTTCATTTGTACAGGAAAGACAACTAGTTTTTTATTTGCATTGATTTGATAATTATTGTGTTCTTAGTATCTTCCACAAATAAATAAATAAATAAGTGTTCTTGGTATTGAAAGAAAGAAAATTTACAGAGGCTTTTGGTTCTATTCTAATCATTTTTCTAAGGGGTGCATGGATTGGTTATATTGGATGGTAAGGATCATCTTTCTTCTGTGCTATTCTTGTGGATTTGCTATGCTATGGATACACCAAAAATGAAAAAAGAAAAAAAAAGAAGAGAATGTGAGAGAATTTTGATGTCATGGCTGTCTAGATCACCTGTTTGATGGGTGTGAATTTCATCTTTTCTTGGTCCTTCGCTTTTGCTAGCGAACCTCAACTTGCTTTTGACCCTGCTCAAATTTTACTATGACCAGAGTGATTAATATTGATGAATGATCATGTGAAAAATATGCCGATATGTTTGATGTAAAAGAAAAACATCATTGTTGCAAATAATATAGAAGGCAAATAATTTGGAATAATTTTGAAGTTGTGTTTTATTTGGTATATTATCGAGAAATAATATTCAACATCTATTAATAAGTAAACTATTGAAAAATAAACTACTAAACTGCTGTTTTTTTACACTCTCCCTCAAGCTTATTAATAGATTTCTACTATCCCAAGGTTGGAAAAAAACATTTGTAAGTTGGTTCTTCGTGACCACTTTTGTTAGGAAGTCAGCAAGTTGACTGGCCCTGTGTACGAGCTTTAACACTATTTCCTTCCTTGCCACCTTTTAAAAAAAGCCAGCAGTAAACTTCAATATAATATTTTGTCCTCTCATGCCAGACCAGATTTGTGAAAGGGAAATTTTATATGCACCCACTTATTTTGCTGAGCACACCCACAGTCCTAACTCACGTGTAATTTTTTTTTTTTAAAGTGGGTGTGCTCAGCAAAAATAAGGGTGCATGTAGAATTTCCCTTTGTGATAATATGACGAGCGATATTATTGTCCCAGTGAAGTGGAGTCTTGTTGATATTGAAGTCTTGTCACGAGAGTTGACATGTTCCGTGAGACATTACATCGTATTCTGCTTTAGAACTTGATAATGTAACAAATTTTTTTTCTATATTTTATCATCACACCATATTAGGATCGCAAGTGCCGAAGCACAATAATGGTTTTCGTGGAAACAATCACATACGATGAAGACACTCTTCAATGATAAACCCACAAGAAAAATTCTATTAATTCCAAAACCTAAGATTATGATCTCTTCAATGCAATATATATAATAAAAGAAACTTTGGGCCTGAGAAACGACCATAATCAAACTAGGAAATAAAAATAAGAATCCTTTCCAAATTAGAAACCTAATCCTAATTACATCTTATTAAATAAAAATCAGAAACTAATAACAGTTAATAAAGAGATTCATAAACTTTCTTGGGTCCCACATGTGGACCATGATCCTTGTTCTAATGGTTTGGTAGTGCTGCTGCATCATTGCCCCCTCCCTCCCTCTCCAGGTTGGAAAAGAGTTCGACCTCGAACTCCACTTTTCTTCTTGATTGATGTTGCTTTTGTAGACATTTTGTACTTGAAGCATCTCCTTGGTGATACGAGAACTTGACCCTTTCTTTGGTGGTGCTAGTTTCATATGATGAAGTGTGAATTGTTTTTCATCATGCATGAATGTGTATGTATTGTCACACATGTCATTAGTCTCATTCTTGGCATACATCAATGGACGACCAAACAAGATATCACCATTATCAATGGGGATCACATTACACCAAACTTTACTTGTACAATCTTCACCAACAGAAAAAGTAACTAGACATGCATATCTCACTTGCACTTCATCACCTGTCATTAACCATCTAGCAAAATATGGATGGTGATGGTTTCGAGCTTTTAGTTGTAACCAACCACAAAAGCTTGAGAGATGATGTTTTCACAGTTGCCTCCATCAATTACGACTATGCATGCTTGACCATTGACTGTACCTTTTGAGCAAAAAATATTATTTCGCAACCATTTCTTCTTAGTAGTTGATGTAATCTCTTTGATGACCATGAGAAACTCAAGGCCCTCCATGGGCCCTACTTCCTCCACCTCCGCTTTTCATTCTCTTTAATCATTTGGAGTATCTTTCACATTACTTTCATTCTTAATGAGGTGGATGCGTTTGGGATATTCCATTGCATGGTGCCCCTATTATTTACAATTAAAGCATGTGATCTTATTTTGACCTTCAGACTTGGTGAAAACTCATTCTGATGAACCACTTGGTTTAGTGAATTCTTTTGCATAGCTCTTTAGATGCAGTAAATTTTTGGGCTTGATAATTTGCAATATCCTCAACATTGATAACATGTTGGATGATCTCATCAACATTTTCAAAATTTTTGAATGTGAGGATATGTTGGATGTCTACTCACAACCCATGAAAATATCTATCAATTAACACATCATCGTCCTCATTCAAGCAACAACGAGCCTATATGGTCAGGAACTCCTTAGAATACTCAACAACGGTTTTAATAAGTAAGCCCATTTTCCTCCTCCCTTTTCATTAGGATTAGGGAATTTAATTAGGAAGTTTTAAATCAGTTAGGTTAATTATTAAATAATAATTAGCAACTTGCTCCTTCCTCCTCAACCATTTTCATTAGGATAAATTAGTTAGGAGATTTTAGGCTTTATAAATAAAACAAAACCAAAAATAAAAAAAATAAAAATCCAAAAGACCAACAACAAAGTAAAAGATATTAAAAACCCAAAAATATTAATAAAATGGAACTAGAAATTAAATAGTGTGACCAGGTCAGACCCCCAAACTTAGATGTAGGTCTCCTCCTAGCCAGGTTAGACTACTTTTAGTCTCTTTCATGCTAATAACTTACATCCCACTCTCTCTGGGGGCCCCGTTAAGGGACCGAGAGAGCAAATGAGGGCGGTTAGGACCTTAGGATAGGGTAGAGATCCATTTAGAGAAACGGATTAGTTAGATTAAATCCAAGTAGGAAATCCCCTAGATAGGCCCTTCTAGCCCCAACTATTAAAATCCAATAAAAAAACTATAAAACCAACAAATTAACCCCAAAATTATTTTCTTCTCTTTTCCTCCACCTCCGATGCCAAATATTCATTTGAACTCAAAGATTAAAGGGAATGAAGGCTGATTCCAAGAACCTGAATTAACGAGAATGACGAGACGAGACGAGTGATTTCACACACCCCAATATCATTTTATTTGCTTTCAGCCCATTATCGGCCACCCTCAATATCAGTTTATTTACTTCCGGCCCATCATTGGCCACCCTCAATCAACCCCGGCCCATTGTCGACCATTTCTATTTATTTCTGGCCCATCATCGGCCATGCACTCTTATCACTTGCATATCGCAAGCAAACCCACGGAAACCACAACTCGAAGTTCCGTTTGCTTCGTTTTTTCGATTCGAAGAATCAGCCTTTAAACCCTAAGTTGTCAAGGGACATTGAAGGGGGTATTCGAGAATAGGGCTGATCTTCTTCTAAATATTTGGAACCTTCCCCTTATTTTCTTAGTTTATTTCCATTTTATTTCATTCACACCCTATAATACTTGGATTTAATTTCAATTAGCTTGCATGGCCCTGAATGTTGATTTCCCCTGCCAAGTTCACTATGACCCTATTTTGAGACCCGTGATTCGACCTAAATTTGACCCAAATTGAAAGACCCAAATTAAATAACAAGACAACCGTCGTGTGTCGCCGGCGGCACATTAGACGAGAGAAGAACCCATCCCATTTTCTCCTGCTCTCTTTCGACTTTTGTCGAAGGGCGGTGTTACGGCCGTATCCGTAACTGGCGATTGTGATTCGTCAATTTTGAGGGTAGTCGGAATCCTCATTTTTGATGTAATTTTTTTAATATCTCATATAGTTGAATGGTGATTTCCCTCCCCTGAAGAATCAAAATTCACATTCGACACCTGTACAAACACTAAAAGATTCTACATTTTTTGTCATTAGTATTTTGTTTTATAATTTGCAGAGGGAATTGTTCTAATTTCTATTGATGGAGATGACATGGGATGCAATGCATAATGCTAGATGTATGCATAGAGGTGAAAATCACGGCACGACCCATTGAAGAAGGGCCTGGCCCGGCCCAGGGCTGGGCCGGCACGGCCCATGTAATTAAGCGGGCCGTGCTTTGCCTGGCCCAAGGGCTCAAGGGTCAGTCCAGCACGGCCTAGGGCACGACCAGAGTTGTGCCGTACTGGGCTGGGCCCTAGTCGGGCCTGGGCCGTGCAGCCCGTGGGCGGCCCACATATCCCCCTCCTCTTTTTTTAAATTTTTTTTTTTTTAGGTTCTTTATGTCTTACCGACTTAGGCAACTTAGGAGGGTAAACTAAGACTGAAGGAAAGAAGAAAACCAAAATCTTAATCATATCAAAAGAACAGTATGAGTTCTCAAAAATTAACAATAACAAAAGGAAGAAAATGTAAGAAAAGCCAGAACTTCTCGCATCATAATAAGTAAAGAAATAAATTGTATCCAGGGTTGAGATGATAACATACCTGATGCTTTGCAGTAGAAAGATTGAACAAGATAAAGACTAGAGATTCTTCAGCTGATCGGTGGTGATTTCCTGATTTGTGTTGTGCGTTATACAAGGACACTGAGATTGCTCAAATAGCCAGAGCTCACAATGCAAGTCACCGGTCAATGCAAGTCTTGGACGGTTGAGATTGACTGGCTTAAAGGTTACAGCGACCATTGAAATCTTGGAAGGGCTGAGATGTATGGATCACTACAAAAGAGCCGTTGGGGCTCTCTGCGGGCCGTGCCCGGGCCGGGCCGCCCGTGGGCCTGGCCTCGTGCCTCGTGCCGGGCCGGGCCGCCTGCGGGCTCTGGGCACTGGCCCAGCGTGGCACGGATCTTAGCCGTGCCGTGCCGGGCCGTGCCTCGGGCTTGGGGGACCTGGGCCCAGCACGGCCCAGTGGGGCTTCTGGGCCCGGCCAGGCCGGCTCGTTGACTTGCATGGTTTTTCGTGCTGGGCCCGTGCTGGGCTTGGGCCGCCCGCCCAGATTTTCACCTCTATGTATGCGTGATGGGACTAATGTGCACATGACGTGACTGGACCCCTTCTTCCTTTTCCTTTTTTGCCTTTTTTTTGTTTTTGTTTTTGTCTGATCAAAATTTTTTCTATTTCTTTTTCTTTTCAAGATTCCATGGATGAATGAGGACACAAGTGCAGATGTGGTTGGCGCCCAATCTCTTGAAATAATGATTTTTCACATTTTGTATGTAGGAGGAGTCACTCTATTCTCTTTTGCACACTTTTCAGTAATTCCAGACTCTAAATGTCAAAGCCTTCAACTCATCCTTTTTCCAATTGAGTGTTGTTTCTTTTGTTTAAGTCAATTGTTCAAGTTTGATTGGTTTGTTTGTTTTTAGATTAATTGTTTTAATTATGTTGTTTTATCATGTGTTGGTGGGTTTTATAATAATTTTTTTTAATGTTCAGGTTTAAGTTTCTTAAACTTTCTATTCATTTTAGTGTTGTTTTGAATTGGTTTGTGATTTTTAGGGTGTTTGTGTTTTTGTTCTTGAATTGGACATGGTCCCCTTCTTTCACTTCTCATTATTTTTTACCCAAAAACCTTGAACCCAAGTGGTCCGGTCCTAATTTTGCAAAGAGGATAATTATTGATCAAATATAGTTTTAGGAGTGGGTCATGGATTAGGTCTTTTCAAATTCTATGGCATAGACCTCCAAGTTTTCCATCTCTTCTTTTTCCTTAAATGAAGTTCTAAGATGTGGAATGAAGTTCGGCCATTAGTTGTGATGGCCATACAGGTGATGGGTCTTCATGAAGATGGTGCGGTATGTCCACTTCAGCCTGGGGATGAAGGTCCTAGCCTCTGATTTCATTAAAAATAGTCATGTTGATGGGGAGATCAAGGCCTAATAGGATTAAGGCAAAATTTGGGGAAAAGGGAATTTTGTGCAATTTGCAGAAATTAATGAAATTGGTTGTTGTGATTGGGTTTATTGAGTGTTTTAGTTAATTTAGATTCAGTTTTTGGTAAGTTCTAGATGTCTTTTGAGGATTTAAGGGGGGCATTTTTAATTCTTTTTTTTTTTTTTTTTCTTGTGTGTGTGGGTTTATGTGTGATATGTGTATTATAGATGTGGTTGTGGTGTAGTGAGGTGAAGTGGAGTGAGGTGTAGTGGTAAAGACGTGAAGTGGAGGGATAATGTGGAGAAGCGGAGTATGGAATGAAGTGCTCTTTCCTATAAATGATGTATACATGCAAACCATAGAAAATTGAACTTAAATGTGGTTATGTCGAGTTCGATTAAATATGTGTGTTTTATTATTATTTCTTGTTGATTGTGTTTATGAGGTGTGTTTTAACTTTGTCCTTTTAGTTTAGTTGTGGATTAATTGAGTTTTATTATTGGTTTTGTTTCGTTTTAATTTGCTTTTGTTGGTTTCATTTTATTAGCTTGGTTATAAATGTTGATTTAGGTTTAATTTAATTTGTTTAGTTTATTATTTTGACTTTTATGCTTTATGTGGTTTTAAGTTCGTCCTAGTTTGTTTTGGTTTGGTTGTAAGTTAATAATATTTTTTTTAAATGTGGCCTTAGTTGGTTGGTTGGTTTGTTTGTTTATTCGTTGCACTTTTTGTTTGTAGGGTTTGTTCTTAGTTTATCATTGGTGAGTTGGTTTTTTTATTATGTTTCTTTTTTCTGTTGTGTCTATTTGTTTTTAAATTAAGTTCATTGTTATTGGTTGGTTGGTGGATTTTATTGATTGTTAATCTGTTATTTTTACAAAGTAAAAGAAGAATGGAGGACATCCTACGACAACCCCAATTGGTCTTGGCATGGTGCGGTGAGGAGGAGTGCATTAGGGCCACTAGTTCATCTTCAATGAGCTGGGGAACCACAAGGTGTGCATCCTCCTTCTCTACTTGGTTGGTTAAGTCTTTCATTTGGGTTTAAGTTTAAGCTTAATTTTAGTTTTAAGTCTTTTAGTTTTAAGTTCAAGTCTGGTTTTAATTTTAAATTTGAGTTTGGTTTTAGTTCTTCATTTAGTGAGTTGATTTCTTTTATGGAATTTAATTTGGTAGGTCACTTGGCGTCCTTATCAAGGTGGCTTGGGTGATGAATGCTCGCGGTGCTGGAGGGGTGTGGTTTATTCGAGATGGACATATGGCTCCACGCACCACAAATTTCTATTAGGCATGTCGTTAACAGGGTCGCATGACAACTAGGGCGTTATAAGGTCATTCCGGTAAATGAGGCTATCATGAGTCAATTCTATTTGGGATGGATCCCTTAAAGATTTAAACGTGAATTCACAGCATCGGGGAATTACGTGAGATGTTGGGGGGGTTTCCCATACTGGTACATACTCTGAGAGTCATACTCTTGCGAGGCCTCCTATTCTATTGGGAGTTGTGCAAAGACGGTCGAGTCCCTTTGTTGTTGTTCCAGTAGTTATGACTGGTGTTTGTTATCGATTGATATTGATCATTGGGGTTGTATATATGAAGGAGGGATGTTATTTTTAGGCTCATCTTTCATGTTGGTGTATGTACTATGATGTATACAATGTATATGATGTGCATAGGTGTATGTGGCATTTATGATGTGAGTGCATGCATTGTAGTTCGACTTAAAAGTGTCTTGGTTGTGCGTATGATGATGGAATAGACTCCTTGAGCGGAACCGAAGGATCATGTGAAGCATGTTTTTCCCTTATAGGTGGCAGTTTTTGTACCTGATGATTTTCAGGGGGCCCAAAAAATAAGGGGAGAGTCTGCCGAAATTTTTCTAGAATCTCAAAACTTATGCCTAGGCATGTGAGTCTCACAAAGGGAGCATTAGTAGTTTAGAGTTAACGAAGCGAGATTTCATATAATAAAAAGAGAATAAGCACAATCTCTCATCAATCCAAAATAAGAAACATAGAATTGGGTTCTCAAACAATTAGGAGTGCCTGAGTGTGTGACATTTGTGACCTAGGCAATTCTATGTTTCAAAGCATTCACATTGCCAACTATAAGTATAAAAGCAGAGGCTCAAGATAATTTCATTTTCGAATCGCACAACATATGATATCATAAAAGGGTGTGCATAGCATACGTCTATAATCAAAGTCATCATAGGATATCATAACAGACATAATTTATGTCTTCCAAGTTTTGTTATCATCACTTTATTCTTTTCAAATCATGAGGAGTTGTGCACAAAAAAATACCCATAAAAAATGAAAAAATGTCCCAGCTTATGGGATGTTTTGGATGTGATCTGGGTTGGGTTCCCTGCAAGGTCTCAAAACAAACTTGTTAGTTTAATATTTTTAGGCCCCTTGCATAATGTGGCTAAGGTGGCATTTTTCTTTCCAGGTAAAAACGTCAGGGGGCCGTTTTGGCACTCAAGCTTCGATAACAAGATTGAGTTCATACCTTAGGGAATATATTTATCTCTGTGACCAAACAAAAGTTATTAGTAGCCAAAGCATGCATGAGGTGAGTGTGTGCAGGCTAGTGAGTGCTTGTGGCAATCGTGTATGCGATGAGGACCCTAGATTAGGAAGCCGTGTGAGATAAACATATATTCATATGTGTGTGTATATATATTTATATATATATATATATATAATGCCTCAGCACAAGACTAGTGTTTATTCTGGCCGCGGGCGAGAATTTGAAAGTGGATTAGCCTCTCGATCCATGATTGTTATCTTGGTGGCAACGTAATCTTCTCTAACTATCCTTTGGAGATCGAACCCTCACAGGCTCCCTTTTATAGCTGCTTAGTCTTTTCGGTTGAACTTTGGAGAGCATCTGACCACCTTTGGGGCTCATTTGTGAGTAGTGTTTGTGTGTGGGGTGGTGAGTCACCATGCTTCCTTAGTGTTGTGGTTTTCGACCACCTTCTGCTTAGTTCGCCGGTGAGTACCCAAGTCATTCTAGCGAGCCTAATTCTAATAGATTTTTTTTTTTTTTTTTTTTGATATGTGACTGTTCGATGCCTAGGTCCCTTAAGCTTTCTAATTAACCCATGTAACGAGCATTAGGCCAATGACTCCCAAACTAGATGGCTTTAGGGCACTAGGTATCTAAATACCCTAAGGGCTTACTGGCTCGGGCTAAAAATGCTACAAACCCAGACTAGTCACAAAACTTTTATTCTTTTCGAGACTTCTAACTAAACATTTTTTTCTTTTTTTTTTATTCCTTTTTTTTAACAGACAGTCGAGAAGCTTTCATGACATGGGTGAACTCACCTACAAACCTTCACATTGGACGGCTTTAACCGTGCAGAATTTGTGTGGGGTAGACTCACCATTTTGTGTATTTTTAAGTGTTGGTGTGTGTTCAGTTCCAAGCTTGACAGAGTGCATCT
The DNA here is from genome assembly GCA_028538565.1 of Umbellularia californica. Classification (NCBI taxonomy): domain Eukaryota; kingdom Viridiplantae; phylum Streptophyta; class Magnoliopsida; order Laurales; family Lauraceae; genus Umbellularia; species Umbellularia californica. The sequence goes on along the minus strand of JAPQWN010000008.1, from coordinate 30,755,191 downwards.
CTTCGGTCCTCCTACAGGATATCTATAACTACGCCAAGGAGCAAAAAGGGTCATACTTTGCAGGAAGTAGGAAAGGGTCATACTGTGTACCTTTTCAGGACATAACGTTCCATGAATCGGGGAGCTCTTCCCCTTCTGCATTTACTAGTCTATATGCATTTCCAGAATATATCTCTTTAATTACACAAAGGCCTTCCCAATTGGGTTGTAACTTACCTCTGGGATGCTGAAGCTGGGATGGAGTGATGCACTTTAGCATGAAGTCTCCAACTTTGAACTTTCTTTCTTTGACATGTTTGTCGTAGGCTCTAGCGATTCGCTTCCTGTATACTTGTGCATGCTCTGCTACTTTCATTCTTTTCTTGTCAAGTAGGTCTAGCTGAAGTAGCAATGCTTCTCTCATTTGGTCTTCTGTCACATCTTCATTTAGCTGGATGCGCAATGATGAATGAAGGACTTCGAGGGGAAGGATTGCTTCCATTCCGTAGGTCAAAGAGTATGTGGGTTTCTAGTAAGAGTTGTTTATGGATGTTTGGTATGCCCACAATGCTTTGACCAAATGTCTGGCCAATTACTACCTTTGGGGGTAATATGGGGTTGAATGATGCGGTTGTTTATCATATTTTGTGCACGACTTGTTCATTTGCTGAGATATAAACTGTGGGCCATTGTCTGTTATGAATACCTTGGGATGCAAAACTTGGCTATTATGTTTTTTTTTTTTTTTTAATGAATTTGATTGTGAGGCTGCTTTAATGTTGACATATGCCTTAGTTGTTGTTGTTAATATGAATGCCTTGGGCAGTTCTTAAATCTCTTAATCCGATCAACCAAGCTACCCTCTTTAGTACCCACTAATTTAGAAACATCCATCCATCATTAATAATCGTGGTTCCTAGAGCAGTTCCGGTTTTGAAGCAATAGGTAAAATCCGCAACCAATCTCACTAATTCTACTCGTGACCTCTTCTAGTTGCGATTGTTCTACTAGAGAGATTTTCCACCGCTTTGGCTCGCTTATGCCTTTTATGATGATAAGACAATTGTGTTTTAATATTGTTTATACCTTTTTTTTTTTGTATAATCCTAAGTAATAACTAATTCATTCGGACCTTTTCGAATTTACATCCCTTCATTGGCAAGAAGGCCAGGGTCTGCCTAGCATGATTATGATTTTCCATTGTGTGCGTTAGCGATGTGTTACCCACTTTGAATATTTTGACTATTTGAAAACGCGTGTGTTTAAGACCTCTTGACCTACGTGTTTTTGTCATTGGGTGTTTGGTCTGGGTCTTATCATTTTGCTCTCTTTGGAAACAAGAGCGTTGAAATATTTTCGACCTCTGCCATTTGGGCCTTGGTCTGATGATAACATATCTCACTTGTATTTTATTATGGTATCTTCTTTGATAGATTGGACATGTTCTTTGTTGTTGGGGTGTTAGGATAATGCAATTAGCCCATAAACTTTTAATTTGGCCCATCCGAAAACGAGACCGCTTAAATATTTTAGACCTCCACCATTTGGGCCTTGGTCTCATATCAAAGAGTTTCATATGTGTCTCATTATGTTTGTTTCTTTGATAATGTGGATATGAATTCACTCGTTAATGCATTAAGATAAGGGTCTTATATTGGGGACCTTTAGCTTGCTCTTGTCGAAAGCGAGAGCGTTGAAATGTTTTAGATCTCCGCCATTTGGGCCTTGGCCCTAAAGATTTTGAACAATTAGGAGATTTGTGATCTTTGAACGATGATTTCCTATTTTTACTTGATGATCTCTGGTCTTTTGTTTTCCTAATTGTTTGACACTCATCTTTTGTGTGAACCATATGATTTTCCTTTTTTCTTCGGGCTCTAGGTTTTGTTGTAATGCGTCTGGCTTCCTTAAACGTAGTTCATCCATGTTTTGGAAGGCGTGCTCTAAATTTTCTATGTAACCTAGCAGACTTACATTGTGAGAGTCTTTGAGCAAGGGTTTAATTTTGAAATTTTGGTTGTGCCACTACTGGGTGGTCATGTGGGATAAGAATTTCTTCAGTCGTGTGGATTTTTACATTGTTCTTTGGGACTATTGGAATCTTAGGTGGTACGTTTGGGTTAACACCTAAAAGTTCTTTTACAGTCAAATCTCTAAAAGTCTTTCCTAGAGCTTTGGGAGTGGTTTCAATTCTTTTGTGGAAACTAATTGGATCAAACTCTATTTGGCTTTCTAGTTCGGAAATGATCTCTGCTAATGTACTTCAATCTTGCTCTTTATGGGCAGGGTACCATTCTAGGTGAAGGACCGAAGTTGGATCAACTCTTGGTAGTTGTCTCTTCTCAAAGTATTATATGTAATCTTGGCTCATAAGTATTTGATTGGTCAAGGGCGGGCATGGTAAATCTTTTAGAATACTCTGAAGTCTTAGTCTTGCATTTAGATGGGCCTTAATCAAGGCTAATATAGGATTAGGCTCTATCTCATTGTGGAAGTTATGCTTGTCCTCTAAGACTGGTTTAATTATATCGTTATCATTTGATCTTCTAAGAGGGCTTGACCGATGAGGCTCACTAGTCTAGACATCATTTGATTGTGATTCTTTTTCTATGGTCTTTTCTAATGAGATGGTACGACCTACGTGAGAGCTTCCTTGTTGGATTTCAATGGTTGGCCTAACAATCTCTTGGTGTTGATTCTCAAGTAATGCTCTGGTTTCTATGATAGATTCGGATGGCTTTATTCTTTCAAGTGGCATGCTCGACAAGATCGACTTCTTCCTAACCTCAGATTTGAGTTTCTTTGTCTATTTGCAATTCGCTAAACATACTGGGACCGAGAAATTCAAGTCCAGATTCTTTTTCAGTCTATCTTGGTTCAGCGGGTGTTGGGATGGGTCTGTGATTCATTGGTTTCGGTCTACGGTACTCTTGTTCATCGTTTAGTTGCATGTTTGTTTGTATTTGTATCATGATTTGGGTTTTACATGATGGTGTAGGATCCAAGTTCATTTGTTGTAACGTGGTCTATGTCTTTTAGTGGTATTGGTCATAGATCAAGGTTTTGGATCTCGTACGATTTTGTCTGTACGGATTTGGTATTTTATTTCAAATGAAGATGGTTTAACCAGTCTATGAGTTTCCATACTTGATTCTAAGCCATTTGATTCAAGCCTAACTGGTTCGTGAGCTTCAGATCTTATGACATCAGAATCTTTAATTAATTCATCCACTCGTTCCATTTGATGGTCAAGTATGTCCATTGTCGTCATGAATTCAGATTCTTCATGTGGGTCATTAGGTTGTACCGTCTTGTCTGTCTTCGATTGAATCATTATGTCTTTTATTTGTAGTGTCGGGTGATCTTTGTTTGGTTGTGTTTGAGGTTGCATTTGTGGTTTTGGTGTTTTTGATTGGATGGTTGCTTGTGATTGATCTAGTTCGTTCATTGGTTGTGTGGTGATCTGAGTTTTACCATCCCTAGGTGTTTTATATTGTTCATAATTTTCATTAAGCATATCATAAAAGTCCTTAGGAGTCATGTCTTTAAAGATGGGGTTGTAAATATCGTCGGAAGATTCAGAAGTTTGGTCATATGGTGGATAATAGGTTACTTCAAGGGCTAAAGTCGTCAAATATGGAGGATCATAGGTCTAATTCTTGAGAACATGATCTGGTGGGCAATTAATTATGGGATATGGCGTGTCTATGATTTCTTCATTTTTGATTTGATGGAACGGAGCAAAATACGTTCTAAGGATTCGTATCCCCTCTTTTACCTCATAGCCTTTCCATAATATTGAGATCTTGATCTCTTCGGTCATAAGTCTTTTTAAAGCTTCTGAGATTGATCTAAGTTCCCATTCTAGGTATTCACCACCTATCAATTGGTCTTCTAGGGGCTTCCCTGTGTTTTCATATGGATCATTTTTTGGATTGATGGTTTAAACCAGTCTAGGTTGGGCAACTCTAGCTCATTTATGTCCACCATTCTAGCAAACTCTTCTTGAATCTATTTTCCGGATACTTTGGTTTTGCGTGGCAAAAATGGATTGTGGGTTTTAGCAATTGTTGTTTTGTTTCTGTCGTGATTTTGATTGGATGTTTGACTAAGTTGGTCGGTCGGAGTGTGAGTGGGTTGTTGATATATGATCATTGGAGATTGAATTGGTGGATGGATTGAGTTGGATGGTATGGTTGGGCGTGGCTGGAATCGGTCAACGATCATGGCAGGTGGTGTTGTTTGGTTGAATGGTGAGGGTTGGGTGGGATGATGGCATTGATTGGATGGTATGGATTGTGAAGGCTGATAGGTTGGATAAGGATGCATGGTTATGGAAGGTTGGATAGGTTGATTGAGTTAATTATGTTGGATGGTTTGGATTGGTGAGTGAGTTTGATTGGGTGAGATGGTTTGGATGGATTGGTAGGTTTGAACGGGTGAAGGAGTCTGACTGGATGGGATGGTTTGGATGGACTGGTTGGTTGGAACGAGTGAGGGAGTTTGATTGGATGGGATGGTCTGGATGGTTTGGTAGGCTTGATCAGGATGGAGTAGGATTTGGTTTGTCGTTATATATTTTGTGTTTTGGATATAAATTTGTTGGTTATTAATGATTAGATTTTGATTTATGTTATGATTAATGTTTTGATTGTTTAAATTTGTGCGCATTGTGTTTAAACTTGGCTGAGTGTAATATTGTTGAGTTGGTTGGAAAGTGGTTTGATATGATAGGGGATGATGGATTGGGCCATGGTTTGGCCTTTGGTGTTCGTAAGAGGTGTGATTGTTTAAGTCTTCATTTACGTAAAAGTGTCGTGTAGATCTAAGGGAAGAAGCATGAGTTGTTATACTTTGGTTGGAAAGGTATCGATGATTTTGTGTTTCGTTGTAGTAGTGTTGGTTTATATTCGTTTATGAGTTGTCTAAGTCTTGAAAATCTTGAGTCGTGTTGTTTGTGTGAGATTGGTAATTTGAGTCAAGCATGTATGATGTTGGAGATGCAATTGTTTGATGTAGATTTTGATAGGCCATCTTATATTTGATTTCCAAAGCAATTATCAAACAATGTCATGTAGCACCAAGAGAATTTTTTGGTTCAAAATAAAAGGGATGGAAGAGGAGAGAAAGTTTTTTTTTTTTTTTTTTTTTTTTTTTTTTTTTTGGAATTTTATTTTAGTGATGAAAAGGGAAAGTTTTAATGATGGTTTATTTTTTTTATGTTATAATTAGGGAAGGCCTCATTAGGCGGTATATTCAGACCTTAGGTTTAATTTTTCAGCTACACTCATAACAACCCTAAACTGAAGGGGACACTGACATCTGATCATTGATTGGATGCTCATGTCCTATAATAGAACTCCAGAAAGACCCAAATAAGTGACAAGATAACAAAAGATGTTCCATCACGATCGCCAGGTTGTCGGATGTGAATTTCGACCCCCGCCCGAGTAGGAAAAAAGAGAGGCATTTTTTGCTCGAGGAAATTTCCATTCATTTATGAGTGCTATTTAAACTTTATATCGAAAATGAGGATTTTTAGTACCCTCAAAATTGAAGGATCACGATCTCCAGCTACGGTAAAGGTCGTAACATCGTTCTTCGATGAAAGCCAAAGAAAAATGGGAGAAAATAAGTGAGTGGGTTCTTCCTCTCGTCTAATATACTGCCGGCAACACACGATATATATAGTTGTCCTGTCACATTGATTTGGGTCTCTTTGGGTCTCCTTAATATAGGGTTAGTTCAGGGTCATGAGTTAAGGTCCAAATAAAGGTTAATCCTCACATAGCATAATCAAAGTATATCCAAGTAAAATAAAATAATTAAAATAAAGAAAATAAAAGGGGGAGGTGTCAAATATTTAAGAAGAGGATCAGCTCCGTTCCTGGGTACCCCCTTCAGATCCCTTGGCAAAATAGGGTTTAAAGGCTGACTTTTCAAACCAAAATGATGATGCAAATGAGGCTTTGACTTGTGATTTCAGTGTTTTTTGTGTACAATATATGAGTGATAAAAGTGAAAGGCCGATGGGCCGTAATTGATTGGAGATGACCGATGGGCCAATACTTGTTTTAGAGTGGCCGATGGGCCGTGATTTGTTTGGTGTGGCCGATGGGCCGAAATAAAAGTGTGTGCGAAATCACTCATCTCATTTCGTCATTCTCATTTATTCAATTTTAGAAATTAGTTCTTTATTCTCCTTTATCATTAGGTTTGATTAAATATCTGGAACCTAAGGTGGAGGAAGAAACAAAGGAAAAATCTTTTTGGGTTTATTTTGTTGGTTTTGTAGTTTTTATGGATTTTTAATATTGGGGCTAGAAGGGCCTAACTAGGGTATTTTACTTGGATTTACATGATTAGTGCTTTATTACTGTTCATCGGATTAACCCTAACAGAAGGTCCTAGACTGCCCACATTAGTTCTTCCAATCCCTTAATAGAACAAGAAAAGTGATGGGGTGAAACCAAATGCTCTAAGTTACCTAACAAGGTAATCCGATCTAATCCTGGGGTGCAAATAGACTAAGTTTGATAATTCCTGCGCCTAAGCAGTTTGTTAGTTGTGATTTGGTTTGTTTTGAGTTGAGGGTTGATTAAGAATCAAGTTGAGAGTGTTTTAGGATTTTGATTAATGTGTTTGAGGTTTTAGAGTTTCATGTTTTGATTCGAGAGGTAAAAAGATGTCGAAATCGAAAAAACGGGGTTGGTAGAAGACTTGGGCACACAGGCAGTGGCGCCCAAGTAGCCGTTCTATGTGGTTCGGCTGTTGGCGGCGGTATCGACTTGATTTCAGAGTTCGTGGGTGTTTCTTGTTGATGAATTTTAATGTTTACGATTGTTTTTAGTCTCTAATGTCCAAATGTCAAAGTGATTCGGATCCGGATTTTGAAATGAAATCAAGTATTCGCGTTTTAGTGCAAGTGGGAGGATAGGCACCAAGGAGGTGGCGCCCAAGTGGATCTGGCTGGATGGGCGCCCAGGTGGATTTTAGTGATTTTCAACTATTTCGGATGGGAGTTCTTACTGGTCCTTGGGTCCGGGGATCGTTTTTAGGTTCTGGTCTTAGTTAATTTTGAGTTGTAAGGCATTGATTATTTGTTTTCCAGTTGAGTTGGTGGATTAGGGCCGAAGTGTAGGCTAGGAGCCACAAGGGTGGAGCCTACGTTGTCGTTTGTTGGTTTGTAAGGGCTATGGGTATTAAGTCCGAATCGTTTAAGTGTTTTAAGTTAACAGTGTTTTAGTATGTCAATTAATTAGGCTAAACGGCTAATTGGGGTTTTCATGAAAATGGGTAAGCTGGGCGCCTAGGGGGTGGTGCCCAGTTGGATAAGGTAAGATGGTCGGTTTTGTGGTTCTTAGGTCAACTCAAGTTTGAATTGATAGGCTAAGGGTATTTTGATGGAGAGTGTTTGTTCGGAATCAGTTGAGAATGAATTAGTTTTTAATCAATTAGGTTTGATTTTTAATGACGTAAGTTTCAAGGGAATTGGGAAGGGTAGGCGCCCAAGGAATGGTGCCTAGGTGGACTTGGTAGGCTGGGCGCCCAAGGGGTGGTGCTCAGGTGACTGCCTTGTGGTTTGAGTTGGTTCAATGAACTTTAAGTCAATTCGAGGTTGGATTGATTAGTGTCTTAAATTTAGAGTTGTTTTGTTGTGTTGATTAAGATTAAGTTCAGGTTGTGATTAATTAGAAGTTTTAATCAAGGGTTCCTTAGTGATGGGGTAGGATGGGTGTCAAAAGGGTGGTGCCCAGCTGGGCTTGGAAGGCTGGGCGCTGGATTGGCTTTAGGGTTCTGTGGGTTTTGCAATTCTTAGATTGATCTAAGTCCAAATTGATTATCGTGTCAGACCTTTTAAGTTAAGAGTATTTTAATATGTTGATTAGGATTGGTTTAATTAGAAGTTCTTATTAGGATTTTTTTTTAGTGATGGGATAGGATGGGGGCCTGGGGGTGGTGCCCAGGTGGACTTGGTAGGCTGGGCACCCAGGGGGTGGCGCCCAGGTAGACTGGCTGGCTGGTTTTGCGGGTTTAGGTTATTTTAGATTGGTTTAAGTCCGGGTTGATTAACATTTCAACTCTGTTAAGTCGAAAATGTTTTATTATGTATTGATTTGGATTTTGTTTCAATCAGGGTGTCTTGGTGATAGGATAGGATGGGCGCCAGGGGGATGGTGCCCAGGTGGACTAGTAGGCTGGGCGCCTAAGGGGTGTTGCCCAGGTGGACTGTTTTGTGGCTTTATGGGTTTTGTGCTTTTTAGATTGGTTTAGGTCTAAATTGATTAAGGTTCCAGGTCTTAAGTCTAAAAGTGTTTTATTATGTTGATTGAAGTCAGTTAAAGTCCTAGTTAATTAGATTAATTTTTAAGTGGATCTTCTTAGGGAATGACTAGGCTGGGCGCCTAGGGGGTGGTGCCTAGGTGACTTCGACAGGATGGGCGCCCAAGGGGTGGCGCCCAGGTGACTATTCTTAGGGTTTTTGTTTTTAAAGTTCTTGGTTATTTTTAATCCAACTTAATTAAGGTCTTAATGTCTTTTGGGTTAAGGTTTCTTACTGTGTTAATTGGTGTGAAATTAAAGTCTTAGCTGATTTAGATTAAATAGTTAATTAGGGACTTTTAATGAATGAGCAAGCTAAGCTCCAAAGGGGGAGGAGCTTATCCTAACAGTTTGGGGTTCCCTAATTGATTTTAGCGATTCCTTAATCCAATTATAGTCCAAATTAATTGAGATTCTCTATTTTAGGATTCTTAATGACTTGATGGTTCTAAAGTTAATTAATTATGATATTTTAATTATATTCTTAATTAGTCATAGGGTTTATCTTACGTAGGCACAAGATTTGATAACTTAGACTATCTACCTACTATTTTTGGATTTTCTGTGTATCTTTTAATTTGTTTTTGGTTTCTCCTCTAATTTACTAGAGAGTAAGGAAAGAGAAGAAGTAGGTTTATGCTTTTATGATTTTTTTTTCCTTTTTTTGGTTTTTTCTTGTATGACTTTATGATTCAAATGATACTATGTTTGATAGAAATGATAACTCGAAGTTTAGACCAAATCAAACAAGCAAACACATCATTGCTATGCAATTCCTAAATAAACTAAATGCAGAAGATCAGAAATTGTGCACAAAGGTGGAGAAATCCACATGGGCGCCATACCTGTGGTGCCTACCCTGTTCAGTCAAGGTTTTCAAAGAATCGCAATGAATGCGTAATGATCTTAGGATTTTTTAGCACAACTTCCAATATTCAGCAAATGATGCGAATGTCCAAATGCGAACTACTAAAGATGCAACTAACAAATTTATGAGAAAACGAAGCAACTAGTGGAGATCCAAAGACTAGGCCCTGTCTCAAGAGGGTAGGTGTAAGATCCCGACCCGAGTGACTCGATTAGTACTAATTATGTTGCGTGTTAGTGCTAAGCTCGATGAGTGATTTTTGACTAAGCTTGGATTAGTATAGTTCTTGATAGCTTTGGGAAATTATTTTAGTGCCTTTTCGCTTAGTGGGACCCTTTGGGGGTTTCCTTTTTATTAGTCTTGCTAGCTTTTGGAGGTTGCTTGTTTTCCCCTAATTCTTGTCTTGATCCCGTTTTACTCGTCTTGTTAATCCCCACAACTTTCATGTGGATCCCGAACCCGTCTGGAACCCCGAAACCCGATCTTCTTGCTGCGAGGGTAAAACAGTCTTTTTACACGAAATCTGTGCCCAACACTCGATATCCTCGAAACCCGCGAAACATGCACTTTTCCGAAACTGGATATTTCGGTGATCACTTTTCTCTTCTTCGTCGATTTCATTCGAGATCCCGAAATTAGCGATTTCAGCCCAAAGAGCTTTCCTAGTAGTGGAGCCCACACCCATTGCTTTATATAGAGAACTCCTTCTTCCATTTCCTTTTTCCAGCACAAGCTTATGAGAACAGCCTAGGGTTTCTTTCTCTCTTTCTTCTTCTTCTTGCTTCCTCACCACCAAAACCCTACCAAATCTCACACCAATCAAGAGATGAACTTCACCCTCTTCTTCCCCATTGCTAGAGCTATTCATTGATACCATTTGTGGAAGGATCTACTCAACTCAAGACCCTCTTTGAGTTCACCTTGCCCATTTGAAGAACTTACAAGTAAGCTCCTTCCCTAATATTTTAGATCCTTGTTCTTCTAGTCTTGGGAGAGCCCTATCTTCATTATTGTGAGTTTCTTCTTCTTGTTCCTTGGTTTGACCCATTTTAGGGTTTGTTTTTGGGGGTTTTTGGTGTAGCTTGATACTTGGCTTGGAAGTGTGGATTAGAGCTTGGATTTCTTGGTTTAGAGACCTTGAGGCAAGTGGATGTTTAATTTTAAAAGTGATTTCCATGATCAAATGTTTGTATTTATTGTACCATTTATGATGAGCTTTTATTTGCATTCAATGTGGTTTTAATGTTTTAAAAAGAGGTTGTTGAATCCATTCATTGTCTTGAATTGTAGTTTTGGTTCTTCTTTTGCACAATGCCTAAGTGAATCCTTGTGATGTTGTTTGTCTTCTTCTCTTGGTGAGTGTATGGATGTCAAATGGGGAATGAAAGGAATGGGTTTGGGGAAAGGAAAAGCTTGAATCTGAACCCAAGGAAGAAATTCCCGTGACTGGCGGTCAGCTCGGCGGTCATCTAGCGGCTAACCGCCATGTCCATCGACGGCTAACCGCCACCTAACCGCACAGTTACGGTCACTTTTCCCGAGAGCTGAAGTCTCACGGTCAGCTCCGCGGTCAGCCAGCGGCTAACCGCCTAACCCATCAGCGGCTAACCGCCAGCCAACCGGATCATAGCGGTCGCATTTCCAGAGAGCTGCAATTCCACGGTCAGCCTCACGGTCAGCCAGCGGTTAACCGCCGCATTCGCTGGCGGCTAACCGCCACCTGACCGCAAGGTAACCGAAATTCCCTGAATTCAGTGAATAAAAGAAGGATTGAAGGGAGTTTTCACCCCATTGCTTGTGAACCTTTCTGAGAGCAATGGGCACCACTCACCTGGGATTGTGTTCGAAGCATAGGTGAAGTGTTTGTTGGTAGTACGTTAGAGAGAGGAACTACATCATTGAGATTCATTTAAGCGTTGAGGCTACTATAGTGTATAAGGAACCCGGAATGTCCCCCAAATTCAAAGAGTACCAAGTTTCCTTTATTATACGGACATACGGGATCCCTATTCACTTGGATTAGTTTTAACCCGACATTGTCTTGGCTTTTCAAAGTATACTCGTACCGTTTTGGTAGCTTTGATATACATGACAGACTTGATACGTTAGCTGTGCCTTGAGCACCCACGTCTTGCCCGAATATAGTCTTGTACTTGATTTATTTTACACCTGTCTTGATTTCCATGTTTTGACCTGATTTCTAGTGCATGACTCATAAGCCAAAAACCTTGAGGCAATATTGGGCCAGAGCTTTGTAGTGCGAGCCCATGAGCCAAGAAAGAGAACATGCATACATGTACCTGTTTTATTTACTTGCATATAACCTATGAGTCGGCACCACTAAGCTTGGATGCCTTGTTAGTTTGATCCACTGACTAGGTGATCCCCCTCTTGTCTTGCCAACTGCAGTTTGGGTCCCGATACCGCAGATTGCTACTGTGGTTCCTGATGCCCGGCTCGCTACCGTGGTCATGTCTAGTATATAGTATATATGTATATGTATTTCGTTGTACCTCCTCACTTCGGTGACTGAGGGCAACGCCTTGACTTGCTTGCTCTATCACTTCGGTGATAGAGGATTTAGCTTTGTGTGGTTGCCATCTTGCTAGTTTCCTGATTTCCTTGGTTACCTTAACTTGTTCTACCTTGCATATATGTTTTTAACTAATGACGCATTTACTCATGAAAATATTATTTAGACAGGTTTAACTGTTCCCAAGGTAAATGTTTTAGCATTAAATGTTTTTACTTTATCTACCTGCCAGACCGTCGTGTCTGACCCTTTGCTTTGGTACTCAGGTCCCGTTGTTGGTTTCCCCGAGGAGGAGCCAGAGGAGGCGGTCGGAGAACCGCAGCCGCTAGTTGAGTGGCGTGCTGACGATGTTATGTAAACATCGGGCTGTGGAGTTGCGAACCATTTTGGGGAAATTGTTTGGATAGTTTTCTGGTGGTTATTGTTTTGTATATTGGCCTTTGTTGGCCTCTATTTTTGGGAATTGTAATTAACTGATCTTCTGATTAAACTTGAATATGTACTTTTGGGTTACGCTTTGGGACATTGCTCATTCTGATACTCATATTCAAATGTAATCAGCCTTGATATTTTGTGAAATGAAATACATGCATGATTTACCATACGCTTCCGCAATTATACTAAATGGTTATGTGTGTTGGAATATCCTCACCGCGGACACCTGTGGGAAATCACGTGCACGGGTAATGAGTGTTCTTTGGTTAACCCGTGTACGCTTGATTATAAACATACCTTTAATTATTATTATCATTGGCTTCATCACAATTAGTCCCGATCCCGGATTTGGTTCCCCGAACCCGGTCCGGGGTCGCGACAGAACTGGTATCAGAGCGAGACGTGTTTCAAGCAATTAAAAGAAACTAGAAATCCTAAGGACGTGGCGAGGATTCGTTAGATCTTTCGTTAGCTAGAATCGCGTGAGCAATGTGTGACCCTACTCTTGATTATTTTGTGCTAACAACTTGTTTTGCAGCATCATGCCACCTCGTAAGCGCCCAGTGAACGGTAACCCCACAACGAGCAACAGTGATTATACTGGGCCAGTAGAGGGTACAGGACCAGTGGGAGAAGATAGAACTGAAAACACAATTCCAAATCAGTTTCAGCAGATGATGCAAGCCATGCTTGACCAGCAGCGTCAGGCTAATGAGAACCAAACCAGATTGCAAGAACAGATGCTCAAGAAAGATGAGGACCATGCTAGGGAGTTAGCAGAAATGCAGAGACAGTTGTTGGAGGTACTACAGAGAAGACCCGAACCAGTTCAACCTCAACCTGCTATCGTCATTAACCAAAGGGAGCATGACCCCAATGTACTGTTTGAGAAGTTCAGAAAGAGAGGCCCGAAAGAGTTTATGGGGACAGAGGACCCCTTGGTTGCAGATGACTGGCTAGAGCATACAGAAAATATATTCGAGGTTTTCAGATGTAGTGGGGGTGAGAAGGTACAGCTTGCAGCATCACTCTTCACCAGCTTAGCAGATAATTGGTGGAAGACGGTGAGGGAGGAATACCGAACTATGCCAAATGCAGTAGCTTGGGCAAACTTCAAGAGGCAATTCAGAGACAAATATGTGCCTGCCCATGTCAAGAGACAGAAGGCAGTAGAGTTCCAGCAGCTTGTCCAAGGGAGTATGACCGTCTTAGAGTACCTCACCAAATTCGAGAGGTTGTCCCGATACGCTCCGGAATTGGTAGACACGGTGGAAAAGAAGATTGCCAAGTTCCTAGAAGGACTTCATCCTATCATTGAGAGGGATGCCACCGGTGTAGTACCACCTCTTACCTTCGAGGAAGCGGTCAAGAGAGCTTACAAGTTTGAGAACTTCCACCACAAGATTCTTAAGGTTCAAGGCAAGGGACAAGGACAGCCTCAACAACAGTACAACCATCAGAGAAACCAGCAGAACAAAAGGCAGAGACAAGATCAGAATGTACAACTAGTTTGCGTTCATTGTGGCAAGAACCACGACAGTGCCCAGTGCCGTACGGTCTCAGGAGCATGCTACAGATGTGGTTCCATGACCCATCAAATGAGGGATTGTCCGAGGCAGAACAGGCAGAATCAGCAGCAAGGAGCACCGCGTCAGGCACCGCCACAGAATGCACTAGTGGTGCAGAACCAGGCAAGGCCACTTCAGCAGCAGGCACCACCGCAACAGTATAGACCGCAGCAACAGCAGCCACAGGCCCGTCAACAGGGACAACAACAGAATCAGCGTCCCCCGCAACAGAACAGAAATGCCCCTCAAGGCAGGCCACAACAGGCACCTATCAGGCCACAGCAGCGAGGACAAGTTTATGCAATCAACAGAGCTGATGCAGAGGCAGCAGGCAATGTTGTGGAAGGTACACTTCTTGTCAGTGGGATAGAAGCTAGAATATTATTTGACCCTGGATCTACGCATTCATTCATATCCCATGCATTTTCTAGACTGATTGATGTGCACGGTAGAGATCTTGAATACATCTTGACTGTAGCTACACCAGTAGGAAAACAAGTTGTGTGTACTAGTTATTACCCTAGTTGTACAGTCCGGATAGGAGAAGTTGTGTTACCCGCAGATCTTATTCTGTTGGAGATGAAGGATCTTGATGTCATCCTAGGGATGGATTGGCTGGCAGGGTACCATGCCACAATGGATTGTTTCCATAAAACCCTCACATTCAAGTTGGATGAGACACCAGCAGGGGTGTTATTCCAGGGAGAGAGGAGAAATCCTCGTGCAGGGTTTGTCTCAGCGTTAAAGGCTGATAGACTATTGAGAAGTGGATGTGAAGCCTATTTGGCGTTTATCACGGAGGATAAACGGTCCCAAGGGGTGGAGGAGATCCCTATTGTTTGGGAGTTCCCGGATGTATTTCCGGAGGAGATTCCGGGATTACCACCCATGAGAGAGATTGATTTCACCATTGAGTTGTTACCGGGGACCGCTCCGATATCTATTGCACCATATAGAATGGCTCCGGCGGAACTGGGAGAGTTGAAGATACAGTTACAAGAGTTGTTGGATAAAGGTTTTGTGAGACCTAGTATCTCACCGTGGGGAGCTCCAGTTTTGTTCGTGAAGAAGAAGGATGGTTCAATGAGAATGTGTATCGATTACCGGAGATTGAACCAGGTGACCATCAAGAACAAATATCCATTGCCAAGGATAGATGAACTGTTTGATCAGTTACAAGGTGCTTCATACTTTTCGAAGATTGATTTGAGATCCGGTTACCATCAGCTGAGAGTTAGAGAATCAGATGTGTTGAAGACAGCTTTCCGGACAAGATATGGCCACTATGAGTTCCTAGTGATGCCATTTGGGTTGACTAATGCACCGGCAGTGTTCATGGCTTTGATGAACAAGATCTTTGCGCAGTACTTAGATCATTTTGTAGTGGTGTTTATAGATGATATTCTGGTGTACTCCAAGACCAGAGAAGAGCATGAAGAACATCTGAGGATTGCATTACAGCTTTTGAGGGAGAATCAGTTGTATGCGAAGCTCAACAAGTGTGAATTCTGGCTAGAGCAAGTCACATTTTTGGGACACATAATCTCCAAGGAAGGTTTGTCTGTAGACCCGTCTAAGATTGAGGCAGTAGTGAAGTGGGAAAGACCGAAGAATGTGTCAGAAATTAGGAGTTTTCTTGGGTTGGCAGGATATTATAGGAGGTTTGTGCAAGGGTTTTCGTCGATTGCAGCACCGTTGACGAAGTTAACAAGGAAGAATGCACCCTATGTGTGGACAGATCAGTGTGAAGCTAGTTTCCAAGAGCTGAAGAAGAGATTAACTACCGCACCGGTCCTTACTTTGCCATCCGGAAGCGGCGGTTTTACTATCTTTACTGATGCTTCGAACATTGGACTCGGTTGTGTGTTGATGCAAGAAGGAAAAGTTGTAGCATATGGGTCCCGGCAGTTGAAAGATCACGAGAAGAATTATGCGACCCATGACCTTGAGTTGGCAGCGGTCGTCTTTGCATTGAAGATGTGGAGACATTACCTCTATGGAGAGAAATTTGAGGTTCATTCGGATCACCGTAGCCTACAGTACCTATTTTCTCAGAAGGAGTTGAACATGAGGCAGAGGAGATGGATGGAGTATATCAAAGACTATGATTTTCCAATCAAGTATCACCCGGGTAAAGCGAATGTTGTTGCCGATGCTTTGAGTAGGAAGTCAGTGGGCATAGCAAATTTGAGTGGTACTTGTATTTTTGATCAGTTTGAGGAGTTGAAGATAGACCTCCAGCCACTAAGGAAGGGTGCTATAATTGCCAATATGTCAGTGTCAGAGCCTTCATTCATCCGGAAGATTAAGGACAGTCAGTTGCAAGATCCAGAGTTAGCCAAGATTGTAGATCACATAGCAGAACGTCCTGATTTTCGTTTTGTTGAGGGAGTTCTTTACTACCGTGATCGTTTGTGTGTGCCTAACATCGAAGATTTGAGGAATGACATCATGGCAGAAGCTCACAGTGCAAAGTACTCCATGCATCCAGGCAGCACAAAGATGTATCAGAATTTGAAGGGCAGATTTTGGTGGAACAACATGAAGAGGGAGATTGCAGCATTTGTATCTCGTTGCATGACGTGTCAGTTGATAAAAGCAGAACATCAGAAGCCTCCAGGTTTGTTGCAGCCATTAGAGATCCCGGAGTGGAAGTGGGAGCATATTACCATGGACTTTATTTCGGGACTACCAAAGACTAGCAGAGGTAATGATGCGATATGGGTGATTGTAGACCGACTCACCAAGTCAGCTCACTTTATCCCCATGAAGACAGGGAAGAAGATGCACATGTTACCCCTGGCAGGGTTGTTCGTTAATGAGATCGTCAGTAGACATGGACAGCCAGTTTCCATCACTTCGGACAGAGATAGCAGATTCGTCTCGAGATTTTGGAAGACCCTACATGAGTCTATGGGTACGAAGTTGCAGTTTAGTACAGCTTATCACCCTCAGACAGACGGTCAGTCAGAGAGGACGATTCAGACACTCGAGGACATGCTCCGTGCTTGTGTATTGGACTTCAAGACTCAGTGGGATGAAACCCTACCGTTGTGTGAGTTTGCTTACAACAACAGCTACCACTCGAGCATTGGGATGGCGCCTTTTGAGGCCCTGTACGGCAGAAGGTGTAGGACACCTGTTTGTTGGGAAGAAGTTGGCACTCGCAGTTTCCATGGACCGTCCATAGTGAGTGAGACTACTGACAAAGTGAGACAGATCCAAGAATGTTTGAAAGTAGCCCGGAGTAGACAAAAGAGCTATGCAGACTCTCACCGCAGGGATCTACAATTCAAGGAAGGAGATAAGGTTTTCTTGAAGGTGTCACCGACCAGAGGAACATTGAGGTTTGGGCAGAAAGGCAAGTTATCACGGAGATACATTGGACCGTATGATATAATGAGCAAGATCGGTGATGTGGCTTATAGATTAGCCCTACCACCTGAGCTATCCGGTGTACACAATGTCTTCCATGTGTCGATGTTGAAGAAGTACGTTCCTGACCCCTCACATGTACTCCGGCATGAACCGTTAGAGATCAGGGAAGATGCCACTTATGTTGAGAAGCCCATTCGGATCATAGACTCGAAGGAACAGGAGTTGAGGAACCGGACTATTCAGTGGGTAAAGGTACTTTGGGAGAATCATGGGCCGGAAGAGGCAACGTGGGAATTGCGAGATCAAGTGCAGAAGAAGTATCCGCATCTCCTACCCGAGGTGAGTTTTATATTTCATTTGGAGGACCAAATGCCCTAAGGGGTGGAGGATGTAAGATCCCGACCCGAGTGACTCGATTAGTACTAATTATGTTGCGTGTTAGTGCTAAGCTCGATGAGTGATTTTTGACTAAGCTTGGATTAGTATAGTTCTTGATAGCTTTGGGAAATTATTTTAGTGCCTTTTCGCTTAGTGGGACCCTTTGGGGGTTTCCTTTTTATTAGTCTTGCTAGCTTTTGGAGGTTGCTTGTTTTCCCCTAATTCTTGTCTTGATCCCGTTTTACTCGTCTTGTTAATCCCCACAACTTTCATGTGGATCCCGAACCCGTCTGGAACCCCGAAACCCGATCTTCTTGCTGCGAGGGTAAAACAGTCTTTTTACACGAAATCTGTGCCCAACACTCGATATCCTCGAAACCCGCGAAACATGCACTTTTCCGAAACTAGATATTTCGGTGATCACTTTTCTCTACTTCGTCGATTTCATTCGAGATCCCGAAATTAGCGATTTCAGCCCAAAGAGCTTTCCTAGTAGTGGAGCCCACACCCATTGCTTTATATAGAGAACTCCTTCTTCCATTTCCTTTTTCCAGCACAAGCTTATGAGAACAGCCTAGGGTTTCTTTCTCTCTTTCTTCTTCTTCTTGCTTCCTCACCACCAAAACCCTACCAAATCTCACACCAATCAAGAGATGAACTTCACCCTCTTCTTCCCCATTGCTAGAGCTATTCATTGATACCATTTGTGGAAGGATCTACTCAACTCAAGACCCTCTTTGAGTTCACCTTGCCCATTTGAAGAACTTACAAGTAAGCTCCTTCCCTAATATTTTAGATCCTTGTTCTTCTAGTCTTGGGAGAGCCCTATCTTCATTATTGTGAGTTTCTTCTTCTTGTTCCTTGGTTTGACCCATTTTAGGGTTTGTTTTTGGGGGTTTTTGGTGTAGCTTGATACTTGGCTTGGAAGTGTGGATTAGAGCTTGGATTTCTTGGTTTAGAGACCTTGAGGCAAGTGGATGTTTAATTTTAAAAGTGATTTCCATGATCAAATGTTTGTATTTATTGTACCATTTATGATGAGCTTTTATTTGCATTCAATGTGGTTTTAATGTTTTAAAAAGAGGTTGTTGAATCCATTCATTGTCTTGAATTGTAGTTTTGGTTCTTCTTTTGCACAATGCCTAAGTGAATCCTTGTGATGTTGTTTGTCTTCTTCTCTTGGTGAGTGTATGGATGTCAAATGGGGAATGAAAGGAATGGGTTTGGGGAAAGGAAAAGCTTGAATCTGAACCCAAGGAAGAAATTCCCGTGACTGGCGGTCAGCTCCGCGGTCATCTAGCGGCTAACCGCCATGTCCATCGACGGCTAACCGCCACCTAACCGCACAGTTACGGTCACTTTTCCCGAGAGCTGAAGTCTCACGGTCAGCTCCGCGGTCAGCCAGCGGCTAACCGCCTAACCCATCAGCGGCTAACCGCCAGCCAACCGGATCATAGCGGTCGCATTTCCAGAGAGCTGCAATTCCACGGTCAGCCTCACGGTCAGCCAGCGGTTAACCGCCGCATTCGCTGGCGGCTAACCGCCACCTGACCGCAAGGTAACCGAAATTCCCTGAATTCAGTGAATAAAAGAAGGATTGAAGGGAGTTTTCACCCCATTGCTTGTGAACCTTTCTGAGAGCAATGGGCACCACTCACCTGGGATTGTGTTCGAAGCATAGGTGAAGTGTTTGTTGGTAGTACGTTAGAGAGAGGAACTACATCATTGAGATTCATTTAAGCGTTGAGGCTACTATAGTGTATAAGGAACCCGGAATGTCCCCCAAATTCAAAGAGTACCAAGTTTCCTTTATTATACGGACATACGGGATCCCTATTCACTTGGATTAGTTTTAACCCGACATTGTCTTGGCTTTTCAAAGTATACTCGTACCGTTTTGGTAGCTTTGATATACATGACAGACTTGATACGTTAGCTGTGCCTTGAGCACCCACGTCTTGCCCGAATATAGTCTTGTACTTGATTTATTTTACACCTGTCTTGATTTCCATGTTTTGACCTGATTTCTAGTGCATGACTCATAAGCCAAAAACCTTGAGGCAATATTGGGCCAGAGCTTTGTAGTGCGAGCCCATGAGCCAAGAAAGAGAACATGCATACATGTACCTGTTTTATTTACTTGCATATAACCTATGAGTCGGCACCACTAAGCTTGGATGCCTTGTTAGTTTGATCCACTGACTAGGTGATCCCCCTCTTGTCTTGCCAACTGCAGTTTGGGTCCCGATACCGCAGATTGCTACTGTGGTTCCTGATGCCCGGCTCGCTACCGTGGTCATGTCTAGTATATAGTATATATGTATATGTATTTCGTTGTACCTCCTCACTTCGGTGACTGAGGGCAACGCCTTGACTTGCTTGCTCTATCACTTCGGTGATAGAGGATTTAGCTTTGTGTGGTTGCCATCTTGCTAGTTTCCTGATTTCCTTGGTTACCTTAACTTGTTCTACCTTGCATATATGTTTTTAACTAATGACGCATTTACTCATGAAAATATTATTTAGACAGGTTTAACTGTTCCCAAGGTAAATGTTTTAGCATTAAATGTTTTTACTTTATCTACCTGCCAGACCGTCGTGTCTGACCCTTTGCTTTGGTACTCAGGTCCCGTTGTTGGTTTCCCCGAGGAGGAGCCAGAGGAGGCGGTCGGAGAACCGCAGCCGCTAGTTGAGTGGCGTGCTGACGATGTTATGTAAACATCGGGCTGTGGAGTTGCGAAACATTTTGGGGAAATTGTTTGGATAGTTTTCTGGTGGTTATTGTTTTGTATATTGGCCTTTGTTGGCCTCTATTTTTGGGAATTGTAATTAACTGATCTTCTGATTAAACTTGAATATGTACTTTTGGGTTACGCTTTGGGACATTGCTCATTCTGATACTCATATTCAAATGTAATCAGCCTTGATATTTTGTGAAATGAAATACATGCATGATTTACCATACGCTTCCGCAATTATACTAAATGGTTATGTGTGTTGGAATATCCTCACCGCGGACACCTGTGGGAAATCACGTGCACGGGTAATGAGTGTTCTTTGGTTAACCCGTGTACGCTTGATTATAAACATACCTTTAATTATTATTATCATTGGCTTCATCACAATTAGTCCCGATCCCGGATTTGGTTCCCCGAACCCGGTCCGGGGTCGCGACAGAACTGGTATCAGA
Source organism: Umbellularia californica (assembly GCA_028538565.1). Classification (NCBI taxonomy): domain Eukaryota; kingdom Viridiplantae; phylum Streptophyta; class Magnoliopsida; order Laurales; family Lauraceae; genus Umbellularia; species Umbellularia californica. The sequence continues at coordinate 30,734,540 of JAPQWN010000008.1, read as the reverse complement.
GCGAGACGTGTTTCAAGCAATTAAAAGAAACTAGAAATCCTAAGGACGTGGCGAGGATTCGTTAGATCTTTCGTTAGCTAGAATCGCGTGAGCAATGTGTGACCCTACTCTTGATTATTTTGTGCTAACAACTTGTTTTGCAGCATCATGCCACCTCGTAAGCGCCCAGTGAACGGTAACCCCACAACGAGCAACAGTGATTATACTGGGCCAGTAGAGGGTACAGGACCAGTGGGAGAAGATAGAACTGAAAACACAATTCCAAATCAGTTTCAGCAGATGATGCAAGCCATGCTTGACCAGCAGCGTCAGGCTAATGAGAACCAAACCAGATTGCAAGAACAGATGCTCAAGAAAGATGAGGACCATGCTAGGGAGTTAGCAGAAATGCAGAGACAGTTGTTGGAGGTACTACAGAGAAGACCCGAACCAGTTCAACCTCAACCTGCTATCGTCATTAACCAAAGGGAGCATGACCCCAATGTACTGTTTGAGAAGTTCAGAAAGAGAGGCCCGAAAGAGTTTATGGGGACAGAGGACCCCTTGGTTGCAGATGACTGGCTAGAGCATACAGAAAATATATTCGAGGTTTTCAGATGTAGTGGGGGTGAGAAGGTACAGCTTGCAGCATCACTCTTCACCAGCTTAGCAGATAATTGGTGGAAGACGGTGAGGGAGGAATACCGAACTATGCCAAATGCAGTAGCTTGGGCAAACTTCAAGAGGCAATTCAGAGACAAATATGTGCCTGCCCATGTCAAGAGACAGAAGGCAGTAGAGTTCCAGCAGCTTGTCCAAGGGAGTATGACCGTCTTAGAGTACCTCACCAAATTCGAGAGGTTGTCCCGATACGCTCCGGAATTGGTAGACACGGTGGAAAAGAAGATTGCCAAGTTCCTAGAAGGACTTCATCCTATCATTGAGAGGGATGCCACCGGTGTAGTACCACCTCTTACCTTCGAGGAAGCGGTCAAGAGAGCTTACAAGTTTGAGAACTTCCACCACAAGATTCTTAAGGTTCAAGGCAAGGGACAAGGACAGCCTCAACAACAGTACAACCATCAGAGAAACCAGCAGAACAAAAGGCAGAGACAAGATCAGAATGTACAACTAGTTTGCGTTCATTGTGGCAAGAACCACGACAGTGCCCAGTGCCGTACGGTCTCAGGAGCATGCTACAGATGTGGTTCCATGACCCATCAAATGAGGGATTGTCCGAGGCAGAACAGGCAGAATCAGCAGCAAGGAGCACCGCGTCAGGCACCGCCACAGAATGCACTAGTGGTGCAGAACCAGGCAAGGCCACTTCAGCAGCAGGCACCACCGCAACAGTATAGACCGCAGCAACAGCAGCCACAGGCCCGTCAACAGGGACAACAACAGAATCAGCGTCCCCCGCAACAGAACAGAAATGCCCCTCAAGGCAGGCCACAACAGGCACCTATCAGGCCACAGCAGCGAGGACAAGTTTATGCAATCAACAGAGCTGATGCAGAGGCAGCAGGCAATGTTGTGGAAGGTACACTTCTTGTCAGTGGGATAGAAGCTAGAATATTATTTGACCCTGGATCTACGCATTCATTCATATCCCATGCATTTTCTAGACTGATTGATGTGCACGGTAGAGATCTTGAATACATCTTGACTGTAGCTACACCAGTAGGAAAACAAGTTGTGTGTACTAGTTATTACCCTAGTTGTACAGTCCGGATAGGAGAAGTTGTGTTACCCGCAGATCTTATTCTGTTGGAGATGAAGGATCTTGATGTCATCCTAGGGATGGATTGGCTGGCAGGGTACCATGCCACAATGGATTGTTTCCATAAAACCCTCACATTCAAGTTGGATGAGACACCAGCAGGGGTGTTATTCCAGGGAGAGAGGAGAAATCCTCGTGCAGGGTTTGTCTCAGCGTTAAAGGCTGATAGACTATTGAGAAGTGGATGTGAAGCCTATTTGGCGTTTATCACGGAGGATAAACGGTCCCAAGGGGTGGAGGAGATCCCTATTGTTTGGGAGTTCCCGGATGTATTTCCGGAGGAGATTCCGGGATTACCACCCATGAGAGAGATTGATTTCACCATTGAGTTGTTACCGGGGACCGCTCCGATATCTATTGCACCATATAGAATGGCTCCGGCGGAACTGGGAGAGTTGAAGATACAGTTACAAGAGTTGTTGGATAAAGGTTTTGTGAGACCTAGTATCTCACCGTGGGGAGCTCCAGTTTTGTTCGTGAAGAAGAAGGATGGTTCAATGAGAATGTGTATCGATTACCGGAGATTGAACCAGGTGACCATCAAGAACAAATATCCATTGCCAAGGATAGATGAACTGTTTGATCAGTTACAAGGTGCTTCATACTTTTCGAAGATTGATTTGAGATCCGGTTACCATCAGCTGAGAGTTAGAGAATCAGATGTGTTGAAGACAGCTTTCCGGACAAGATATGGCCACTATGAGTTCCTAGTGATGCCATTTGGGTTGACTAATGCACCGGCAGTGTTCATGGCTTTGATGAACAAGATCTTTGCGCAGTACTTAGATCATTTTGTAGTGGTGTTTATAGATGATATTCTGGTGTACTCCAAGACCAGAGAAGAGCATGAAGAACATCTGAGGATTGCATTACAGCTTTTGAGGGAGAATCAGTTGTATGCGAAGCTCAACAAGTGTGAATTCTGGCTAGAGCAAGTCACATTTTTGGGACACATAATCTCCAAGGAAGGTTTGTCTGTAGACCCGTCTAAGATTGAGGCAGTAGTGAAGTGGGAAAGACCGAAGAATGTGTCAGAAATTAGGAGTTTTCTTGGGTTGGCAGGATATTATAGGAGGTTTGTGCAAGGGTTTTCGTCGATTGCAGCACCGTTGACGAAGTTAACAAGGAAGAATGCACCCTATGTGTGGACAGATCAGTGTGAAGCTAGTTTCCAAGAGCTGAAGAAGAGATTAACTACCGCACCGGTCCTTACTTTGCCATCCGGAAGCGGCGGTTTTACTATCTTTACTGATGCTTCGAACATTGGACTCGGTTGTGTGTTGATGCAAGAAGGAAAAGTTGTAGCATATGGGTCCCGGCAGTTGAAAGATCACGAGAAGAATTATGCGACCCATGACCTTGAGTTGGCAGCGGTCGTCTTTGCATTGAAGATGTGGAGACATTACCTCTATGGAGAGAAATTTGAGGTTCATTCGGATCACCGTAGCCTACAGTACCTATTTTCTCAGAAGGAGTTGAACATGAGGCAGAGGAGATGGATGGAGTATATCAAAGACTATGATTTTCCAATCAAGTATCACCCGGGTAAAGCGAATGTTGTTGCCGATGCTTTGAGTAGGAAGTCAGTGGGCATAGCAAATTTGAGTGGTACTTGTATTTTTGATCAGTTTGAGGAGTTGAAGATAGACCTCCAGCCACTAAGGAAGGGTGCTATAATTGCCAATATGTCAGTGTCAGAGCCTTCATTCATCCGGAAGATTAAGGACAGTCAGTTGCAAGATCCAGAGTTAGCCAAGATTGTAGATCACATAGCAGAACGTCCTGATTTTCGTTTTGTTGAGGGAGTTCTTTACTACCGTGATCGTTTGTGTGTGCCTAACATCGAAGATTTGAGGAATGACATCATGGCAGAAGCTCACAGTGCAAAGTACTCCATGCATCCAGGCAGCACAAAGATGTATCAGAATTTGAAGGGCAGATTTTGGTGGAACAACATGAAGAGGGAGATTGCAGCATTTGTATCTCGTTGCATGACGTGTCAGTTGATAAAAGCAGAACATCAGAAGCCTCCAGGTTTGTTGCAGCCATTAGAGATCCCGGAGTGGAAGTGGGAGCATATTACCATGGACTTTATTTCGGGACTACCAAAGACTAGCAGAGGTAATGATGCGATATGGGTGATTGTAGACCGACTCACCAAGTCAGCTCACTTTATCCCCATGAAGACAGGGAAGAAGATGCACATGTTACCCCTGGCAGGGTTGTTCGTTAATGAGATCGTCAGTAGACATGGACAGCCAGTTTCCATCACTTCGGACAGAGATAGCAGATTCGTCTCGAGATTTTGGAAGACCCTACATGAGTCTATGGGTACGAAGTTGCAGTTTAGTACAGCTTATCACCCTCAGACAGACGGTCAGTCAGAGAGGACGATTCAGACACTCGAGGACATGCTCCGTGCTTGTGTATTGGACTTCAAGACTCAGTGGGATGAAACCCTACCGTTGTGTGAGTTTGCTTACAACAACAGCTACCACTCGAGCATTGGGATGGCGCCTTTTGAGGCCCTGTACGGCAGAAGGTGTAGGACACCTGTTTGTTGGGAAGAAGTTGGCACTCGCAGTTTCCATGGACCGTCCATAGTGAGTGAGACTACTGACAAAGTGAGACAGATCCAAGAATGTTTGAAAGTAGCCCGGAGTAGACAAAAGAGCTATGCAGACTCTCACCGCAGGGATCTACAATTCAAGGAAGGAGATAAGGTTTTCTTGAAGGTGTCACCGACCAGAGGAACATTGAGGTTTGGGCAGAAAGGCAAGTTATCACGGAGATACATTGGACCGTATGATATAATGAGCAAGATCGGTGATGTGGCTTATAGATTAGCCCTACCACCTGAGCTATCCGGTGTACACAATGTCTTCCATGTGTCGATGTTGAAGAAGTACGTTCCTGACCCCTCACATGTACTCCGGCATGAACCGTTAGAGATCAGGGAAGATGCCACTTATGTTGAGAAGCCCATTCGGATCATAGACTCGAAGGAACAGGAGTTGAGGAACCGGACTATTCAGTGGGTAAAGGTACTTTGGGAGAATCATGGGCCGGAAGAGGCAACGTGGGAATTGCGAGATCAAGTGCAGAAGAAGTATCCGCATCTCCTACCCGAGGTGAGTTTTATATTTCATTTGGAGGACCAAATGCCCTAAGGGGTGGAGGATGTAAGATCCCGACCCGAGTGACTCGATTAGTACTAATTATGTTGCGTGTTAGTGCTAAGCTCGATGAGTGATTTTTGACTAAGCTTGGATTAGTATAGTTCTTGATAGCTTTGGGAAATTATTTTAGTGCCTTTTCGCTTAGTGGGACCCTTTGGGGGTTTCCTTTTTATTAGTCTTGCTAGCTTTTGGAGGTTGCTTGTTTTCCCCTAATTCTTGTCTTGATCCCGTTTTACTCGTCTTGTTAATCCCCACAACTTTCATGTGGATCCCGAACCCGTCTGGAACCCCGAAACCCGATCTTCTTGCTGCGAGGGTAAAACAGTCTTTTTACACGAAATCTGTGCCCAACACTCGATATCCTCGAAACCCGCGAAACATGCACTTTTCCGAAACTAGATATTTCGGTGATCACTTTTCTCTACTTCGTCGATTTCATTCGAGATCCCGAAATTAGCGATTTCAGCCCAAAGAGCTTTCCTAGTAGTGGAGCCCACACCCATTGCTTTATATAGAGAACTCCTTCTTCCATTTCCTTTTTCCAGCACAAGCTTATGAGAACAGCCTAGGGTTTCTTTCTCTCTTTCTTCTTCTTCTTGCTTCCTCACCACCAAAACCCTACCAAATCTCACACCAATCAAGAGATGAACTTCACCCTCTTCTTCCCCATTGCTAGAGCTATTCATTGATACCATTTGTGGAAGGATCTACTCAACTCAAGACCCTCTTTGAGTTCACCTTGCCCATTTGAAGAACTTACAAGTAAGCTCCTTCCCTAATATTTTAGATCCTTGTTCTTCTAGTCTTGGGAGAGCCCTATCTTCATTATTGTGAGTTTCTTCTTCTTGTTCCTTGGTTTGACCCATTTTAGGGTTTGTTTTTGGGGGTTTTTGGTGTAGCTTGATACTTGGCTTGGAAGTGTGGATTAGAGCTTGGATTTCTTGGTTTAGAGACCTTGAGGCAAGTGGATGTTTAATTTTAAAAGTGATTTCCATGATCAAATGTTTGTATTTATTGTACCATTTATGATGAGCTTTTATTTGCATTCAATGTGGTTTTAATGTTTTAAAAAGAGGTTGTTGAATCCATTCATTGTCTTGAATTGTAGTTTTGGTTCTTCTTTTGCACAATGCCTAAGTGAATCCTTGTGATGTTGTTTGTCTTCTTCTCTTGGTGAGTGTATGGATATCAAATGGGGAATGAAAGGAATGGGTTTGGGGAAAGGAAAAGCTTGAATCTGAACCCAAGGAAGAAATTCCCGTGACTGGCGGTCAGCTCCGCGGTCATCTAGCGGCTAACCGCCATGTCCATCGACGGCTAACCGCCACCTAACCGCACAGTTACGGTCACTTTTCCCGAGAGCTGAAGTCTCACGGTCAGCTCCGCGGTCAGCCAGCGGCTAACCGCCTAACCCATCAGCGGCTAACCGCCAGCCAACCGGATCATAGCGGTCGCATTTCCAGAGAGCTGCAATTCCACGGTCAGCCTCACGGTCAGCCAGCGGTTAACCGCCGCATTCGCTGGCGGCTAACCGCCACCTGACCGCAAGGTAACCGAAATTCCCTGAATTCAGTGAATAAAAGAAGGATTGAAGGGAGTTTTCACCCCATTGCTTGTGAACCTTTCTGAGAGCAATGGGCACCACTCACCTGGGATTGTGTTCGAAGCATAGGTGAAGTGTTTGTTGGTAGTACGTTAGAGAGAGGAACTACATCATTGAGATTCATTTAAGCGTTGAGGCTACTATAGTGTATAAGGAACCCGGAATGTCCCCCAAATTCAAAGAGTACCAAGTTTCCTTTATTATACGGACATACGGGATCCCTATTCACTTGGATTAGTTTTAACCCGACATTGTCTTGGCTTTTCAAAGTATACTCGTACCGTTTTGGTAGCTTTGATATACATGACAGACTTGATACGTTAGCTGTGCCTTGAGCACCCACGTCTTGCCCGAATATAGTCTTGTACTTGATTTATTTTACACCTGTCTTGATTTCCATGTTTTGACCTGATTTCTAGTGCATGACTCATAAGCCAAAAACCTTGAGGCAATATTGGGCCAGAGCTTTGTAGTGCGAGCCCATGAGCCAAGAAAGAGAACATGCATACATGTACCTGTTTTATTTACTTGCATATAACCTATGAGTCGGCACCACTAAGCTTGGATGCCTTGTTAGTTTGATCCACTGACTAGGTGATCCCCCTCTTGTCTTGCCAACTGCAGTTTGGGTCCCGATACCGCAGATTGCTACTGTGGTTCCTGATGCCCGGCTCGCTACCGTGGTCATGTCTAGTATATAGTATATATGTATATGTATTTCGTTGTACCTCCTCACTTCGGTGACTGAGGGCAACGCCTTGACTTGCTTGCTCTATCACTTCGGTGATAGAGGATTTAGCTTTGTGTGGTTGCCATCTTGCTAGTTTCCTGATTTCCTTGGTTACCTTAACTTGTTCTACCTTGCATATATGTTTTTAACTAATGACGCATTTACTCATGAAAATATTATTTAGACAGGTTTAACTGTTCCCAAGGTAAATGTTTTAGCATTAAATGTTTTTACTTTATCTACCTGCCAGACCGTCGTGTCTGACCCTTTGCTTTGGTACTCAGGTCCCGTTGTTGGTTTCCCCGAGGAGGAGCCAGAGGAGGCGGTCGGAGAACCGCAGCCGCTAGTTGAGTGGCGTGCTGACGATGTTATGTAAACATCGGGCTGTGGAGTTGCGAAACATTTTGGGGAAATTGTTTGGATAGTTTTCTGGTGGTTATTGTTTTGTATATTGGCCTTTGTTGGCCTCTATTTTTGGGAATTGTAATTAACTGATCTTCTGATTAAACTTGAATATGTACTTTTGGGTTACGCTTTGGGACATTGCTCATTCTGATACTCATATTCAAATGTAATCAGCCTTGATATTTTGTGAAATGAAATACATGCATGATTTACCATACGCTTCCGCAATTATACTAAATGGTTATGTGTGTTGGAATATCCTCACCGCGGACACCTGTGGGAAATCACGTGCACGGGTAATGAGTGTTCTTTGGTTAACCCGTGTACGCTTGATTATAAACATACCTTTAATTATTATTATCATTGGCTTCATCACAATTAGTCCCGATCCCGGATTTGGTTCCCCGAACCCGGTCCGGGGTCGCGACAGTAGGCGCCTAGAGGGTGGTGCCCAGCTAGCATAGAGAGGGTGGGCACCCAGGAGGTGGCGCCCAGCCTTTCTGTTGAGGGCCTTTTGCGATCTTCTCGATCTAAACGATGATGATGATGCTATAAATGCGAGATCTAACCTAGTTATACAATTAGAACTACGAAATCAATGTAGATCTACACCATTAGTATGAAACTAAACAAGTTACTAACATGATGAGATGCTAATACCAGTTTTATCAAAAAACTAATATAGATCTATGATGCTTAAATTATCCTGAGCATGTCTCTAAACAAGGATGATGATGAAAATACAATGAAACGAAAGAGATCTAGGAATACCGGTTCTAATCGTGTTCTTCAAGTTCCTTGATCGGCATATTCGCAGAAATCCATGGCTCTAGATGATCTATCCCTTCTAGATCTTGAAGTTATGAGAACCTCCTTCCCTCTTTCTTCTTCTTCTTCTCTATATCTGAACTTTTCTTTGTAATGGTGGCTACCTCTCTTCCTCTTCTTGATTCTCTATTTCCTCTCCTTTTTTTTTTTAGGATAGCTCCTCTGTAAATGAGGTTAAGAGATCCTTAAATAGAGGTTTGGGGCGAGTTTAGGAGGGCTAGGGCTTCATTACTTCATGCTTCTATAAGGTTTCATGCATCTCAAGGCGACCTAAGTTGTTTAGGGTGAACTAGGGTTTCGTACAGGCTGGGCGCCACAAGGATGGCGCCTAGGTGGTCCCGGACAGTGTGGGCGCCCACAGGGTGGCGCCTAGATGGGTCAGGTTTGCCTTTGGAACTTGGTCCCGTTTGGAGTCTGAATTGAATAGGTAATTCTTCTACTGCGGGGGACCTACACAGGCACATAATTGGCTAGGGGCCATAAGGGTGGTGCCTAGGTGGACTGGATAGGGTGGGTGCCACAGGGCTGGAGCCTAAGTGATTTCAATAGGATGGGTGACACAAAGGTGGTGCCTAGATGGAACTCCATCATCTTGAAGTTGGGTCCTTGTTTGGAGTGGTCTCGAGCTTCCCTTAGTTAAATTGGTGGAATAGGAGGGTGGGCACCACACATGGGGTGCCTAGGTGAATTTAAGTAAGGTGGGCGGCCACCATGGGGTGCCTAGGTGGGTTCGATTCATTTTCGGAGCTTGGTCTATACTTTGAGTGGTCCCGATCCATTTTTAGGCCAAACTAGTGATTTTGGAGGGTGGGCGCCCACCTTGGAGTGCCTAAGTGGTCCTGGGCAGTGTGGGTGCGCAGCCTGGGGCTCCTAGGTGGAATTCAATGAGGGTGGGTGCCACTTGGGTGGTGCCTAGATGGAGTTCCATCACTTTTCCTAGTGTGAGTGCTTGTGAGAATGAGATGCATTTTCTTTTGAAAAGAGATTTAAAAAAAAAAAAAAAAACCTCAGGTATCCAACATAGGGTATCACACATCCATACTTAGGCCATAAAAGGGCCCGCCTAGCCACAGACACTCGTAAGTGTTCACCCAATCACATCACCAAGTCACCTCTAAGTAGTCTTAGGTTCAGGTCTTTCATTTTCCATTTAATTAACAATTATAAGCAATAGTAAGGACATAAGAGTGACACTAATGCAATAAGTGAAATAAACCTCCAAGTACGAGGATCAACGGAAAATAACGAAAGTCCATCCTAAGTAATGGTCCACATTTAATTAACAATTATAAGTAATAGTAAGGACATAAGAGTGACACTAATGCAATAAGTGAAATAAACCTCCAAGTACGAGGATCAACGGAAAATAATGAAAGTCCATCCTAAGTAATGGTCCACATTCATGTCCAAGTTCATCTCAGGTAATTTGATCTCTAAATGAAGTCTCAGATGCCAATGGATGCAGTATTTGGTGCTCCAGAAGTTACGAACATCTTTGACAACGTTTAAGGATAGAATCATCGTCGAATCCATAACCTAGACCTTATTTGGTGGTCCCCACAAGTCATAGACCTTACTTGGTGGTCCCCACAAGTCATGGTTAAGCCACACCATTGACTCGTGCATGGCACATCAATGGAAGTCCATTTGGATGGTTAATGGGCCCCATAAACAATCACAACCTCAAGATATGAAAACTGGAAAATCACTGAATGCAGTGTCCTCGGTCGACCTGGCACAGGGCTCGATCGACTGAGTACACTGGTCTGTTAGGATGTTGGCTCTCAGGTCGACCCTCTTCACAGTGTGCTCGGTCGACCTCCTAGCCTGGTCGGTCAATCGAGTACTCTGGAAAATTGGGGTCAGGCACCTGGCAGGCAATGTCCTGATCTCAGGAATTCTACGTGTGTCCGGTCGACCTCCTGGCCTGGGCGGTCGACCGCATACACTGAGAACCTGCAGAAATTGGATGTCCCAGCTCTCGGCATTTTCACTGCAAACCCTGTGTTGTCGGTCGACCGAGAACAGGGTTCGGTCAATCGAAAACACATGATCTCTGTGTCTGAGGGAAAATTCAGGTCCCAGTTAGCAACCTGCAAACCTGTGTGTTTGGTCGACCGAGAACAAGGTCTGGTCGATCAAATACACTAGACCTGCAAAACCTATAGTTCCTTAAATGGGAGTTGGATTTTCTAAAATTTTAGTGTGCTCGGTCGACCCGACTGTACACACAGTCTTCAAATTCCAAATTTCTGAATTTTCTTCTCCTTCAATCCAATTTCCATCAAAACCCATCCAATCTCGTCCAATCATCACAAGACCAACATAAAACAAGAAAAGCACTTCAATACACATCCAACCATCCATCCTTGGTCCATTGATCTTTCAAATGAGATGAAGCCCATCCATCAATGGTAAAAAACAACCATGAAAACATGCTCAAAGGTAGATCTAGCAATTCTAACATCCATTGAATAGATTACAGAATCAAACAAAGGGAAAACATGCATTCTATGCTAAGTGAGTATATTGCACTCGCCTCAATCCAATTTACAAAGGTAATAGAGAGAAAGAGAAATCCAAGCTCCAAAAACAGAAATCCAAGCTCAAAGTTGTAAGACCCCGACCTGAGTGACCGCGATTAGCACTAATTAAGTTGTGTTTTAGTTCTAAGCGAGATTTATGAGATTTTGGTTAAGTTGGGGATAGAATAGCTTTTGATATAGCTTTGGGGAGTTTTGAGTGTTTTTAATTAGAGGGACCCTTTGGGGGTTCTTTTATGACTTTGCGTGTACATAGGGGATTATTCGAGATTCCAATAATTCACGTTTTGACCTTGTTGAATTCACCTCATTAATCCCTTCAACTTTCGTGTTGATCCCATCCCCGTTTGAAACCCAAAAACTTGACTTTTCCAACATCGAGGGCAAAACAGTCTTTTTACACCAAATCTGGACACAAAATTCGACGTCTCCAAAACCCTTGAAATATATACTTTTTAGAAACTAGATTTTTCAATAATCATTTTCCCTTCTTCTTCGAACTCATCTGAGGTCCCGAAAGTCATGATTTCAGCCCGATAAGATTTGCTAGTGGTGGAACCCACTCTCAATTGATATAAAAGGAGAACAATTCTTCCTTATCCCCTTCCTCCAGCTCAAATCCAGCTCTAAACTAGGGTTTTTCTCTTTTCTTCTCCTTCTTACGCTTCCATCTCCAAATCTCTATCAATCTTGCACCAATAGCAAAATGGAGGTCATCTTCACCTTCCTTTTCATCTTCACATTCCTTACCATAAGAGTTCCCTCTTGATACTATTTGTGGAGGAAACCACCCATTCCAAGATCTTCTTTGAGTTAACTTTGTCCATTTGAAGAACCACCAAGTAAACTTCTCCTTCAATCTCTTGTTGTAAGCTCTTTCTTTCCCATTTATGGTTTTGACCATTTAGGGTTTGTATTTGGGGTTTTTGGATGTGTGTAGGTTGGCATTGAGAAAGGGAGATTAGAAGCCTCATTGACTTGTTAGAGACCTATGGCAAGTGGATAAATAGATATCTTGAGTTTTTAAAAATTTTTATGAAAAATGTGGATGGTTTTATTATCTTTCATTCATGCTCATCCTTATTGATTTCTTTGATTTTTGAAATGCACATATGAAGGAGTCTTGGTAATTCATTTAATTGCTTGGAAATGTTGGCATATAGCCTTTTATTTGTCACTTGGATATAGCACAAATGAATCTTTGTGAATGATGGGTTTCTTCCCTTCCTCTTGTGGTTGAGTGTGGTTGGAAAGGAGATGTTTGGATGGATGGTTGTGGAGTTTTGATGGTGGTTTGTGTGGGGTTTAATGGAGGATTTAAGCCTCTCATTTAGGTATAGGATTGAGTCTCAAAGAGATTTGCAAGGGGGAAAAAGGAAGAGCCGAACTGTTCATCAGATTCAGTTCTGTGACAGTTCGCTCGAGCCAAACTGATTCGGGAAGGTCCGCTCGAGCAAACCCAAATCCGCTCGAGCGAACCCTTCCAGAAAGTACATCGCTCGAGTGAACTTCATGTCCGCTCGAGCGGTGTACACTGTCAACCTGGGGTTGTGTTGGAGGCATGGGTATGATGTTTAAACTTATGGAGGAGGTTTATTGAGAGCCCAATTGTGATGGGAGACCTAGGAGACAATGTATGGAACCCGTTTGAGAAAGCAACCCCATAACGAAGGTTCATCGAAGTTTTGAAATTTCCAAGGTGCATAGGGAGCTTGGAATGTCTCCAAACTCAATGAGTACCAAGTTTATATCGGAATTGACACACGGAACCCCTATTCTCACTGGTGAAATCTTGAATCCCGAATACTTGACCCGGAAATTTTGAAAATAGAGTTGTGTTCTATTTTACCCGAACTCCTTGTATTTATGCTTCCCGAAAATTGATGCTATATGATTTGTCATGCCCGAAAACGCTGAAATTATATTTGCAGCAATTTGCTTGCCCCGCTGTGCATTGCCTGATATTTAAGTGATATTTGGGCCTATGAGCACCCTGTCCCGCCCGTTTATGCATGTACATCATATATATGTTTTATACATGTCTCGATTTCTTGCATGTGATCTATGAGTCGGCACCACTAAGCTTAGACGACCTTGTCGGCCTGATCCACCGACTTGGAGGTCCCCCTCCCGTCCCGCCAGTTGCAGTCTGGATCCCGTACCGTCCCGATACCCGGCTCGCTATCGTGGTCCCGTCCCGTATAATTATATGTATAAATATATTTCGTTGAATCTCATCACCTCGTGTGTCAGAGATTAACGTCCCGATGTGCTCTTATTACTTCGATGATAGAGGATTTAGCTTTGTGTGGTTGCCATTTTGCCAGTTTCCTATTCCTTGGTACACTTACATGCTTTTATATTGTACTTGTGTTTTCTAACCAGTGATATACTTCTTTTATGAAAAATGTTGTTTAAACAGGTTTTAATGATTTCCAAGGTAAATTCAATTATTATTATGTGTGATATCCTTTCACCCACCTGCCAGACCGTCGTGTCTGACCCATTCTTTAGTACTCAGGTCTAGATGCCGATTATCCCGTTGAGGAGCTTGATGAGACGGCCGGAGAACCGCAACGAGTAGGTAAATGGCGGGCTGACGACGTTGTTTAGACGTTTGATCGAGCCTCGAGATATGACACATTTTGGGACTGTGGATAATATATTTTGGGATTTTTATTTTGGTTGTATTGGCCTTTATTTTTGGGGAATGATAATTAACTAACCTTTTTGTATAAACATTTAACTTTACTTTGGAAAAAATTGCTCGTGAATATTGCTCACTCTGATGCTCTGTTTATACATGTGTTATCAGTTTTATTACTAGAAGTTAATTGTATGCTCGTTTTGCTACACGCTTCTGCATTTAAAGAAAAATGGTATAGTATTCTTGTTAATCCGTGCACATACGTGCCAATATAAACAATGCAGTTGGCATGACGCTCTTATTCATTCATCCATTATCATCTAAACCCGTCCCGAGCCTGGATTAGGTTGGTGACCTGGTCTGGGGTCGCGACAAATGTCCTTCACATACTCAAACAAGCCCAAAACATAGATCTAAAGAGATCTATAACACCTAATCCCACATCCACAAGAGAACTGTAAATAAGGAATGGAAATCTAGAGACAGAAAGAGAGAAATCTAAGGAAATTCAACTAGAAGATGGTACCTACCTTAAGTAGAAGAGGGAGAAGAGATGTAGAAGATAAGAGAACTCCTTAAAAGAGATGATATAGGTGTAGCTTATGGTAGATCTTCTTTTCCTTGTAACTAGGATTCTAGATCTAAGGTTTCTAGAGAGAGGAAAAGAAGGAGATGATAGAATTGGAGGGAAATGTGAGAGAAGAGAGTAACATACTTATGAGTTAGGGGTTTTAGTTATATAGGTTGTGTTGGGTGGCTAATGACCAAATGGCCCTTTTAGTTTAAATAGGAATGGGGATAAGGCCATGGGTATTTAGGTTTTTGGGTAGGGTTTCTAGAAGCTTCTCAAATGGAGACCCCCTATAGTAAATCCAAATTACTAGCTAGGGCCTCTAACCAACTAACTAACTCAAAATTAATAAAAAAAAACACCCTAGGAACTCTAAAAATTACACAAAGGGGCCTAATTAGGAAAATACCTATCTACCCTTTCTAATCCCTATTAAATAGTATAAATAGATACTATAGGCTATAAAGTAGTATTCAAATTCAAATTGACGGTCCACAAGGGGTGGGGCCTCACACCCATGAAATCGGCTTTGTCATGAACTTGCTCTTTGATGTTAACCTTGATGTATTCTGGCTTGACTTGTGGTGCAATCATGACTTATGTTTCGACTGTTTGCTCCTTTTGTGACTTTTTTGTGGAAGGTAATGATGAAGACGAAAACGGGGTTGATGAATTCATTAAAATGATTCTAATCGTTTTTCCATTCCACAAAAAAGTATATGTGTTCTCATCTTTATCATTGTGCACTTTTCGATCAAAAAGCCATGGACGTCCAAAAAGGATCTGCATAGTGTTCCCAAAGATTTTCATGATGGTGTGAATCAAGAAGAACCTTACATTAAGTGTCTGCATAGTCTCAGTTTGGTTGACCTGATTGGATGATGAATTTATTTTTTCTGCTGGTGTCTTGGATCTGATTTTTTTTTTTTTTTTTTTTTTTAAGCTAGTGGGCTAGGTCGAGTCTGGACTCAGATCAGGCCCAGACTGCAGGTCAGGCCCAAACTGTAGAAGGCTAGGCCAGTTGGAGCTTGGACTGCACATGGGAATAAAGACC
Source organism: Umbellularia californica (assembly GCA_028538565.1). NCBI lineage: Eukaryota > Viridiplantae > Streptophyta > Magnoliopsida > Laurales > Lauraceae > Umbellularia > Umbellularia californica. The sequence continues at coordinate 30,719,221 of JAPQWN010000008.1, read as the reverse complement.
CTTTCTTTGTTTTTTTTTTTTTTTAATATTGTCTCTGTTGGTACGGGTTTGGGTTGAACCCAAACTCAAAGCAGGCCTAATCACGTGTAAAGGAGACACGTGCTGGATTCTTTTAGTTGGCTTCTGTGGGGCTCAGTGTAGGAACGAAAGAAGTAAGAGAATGAGAGGGGCTTACGACTCGGACGGTGGGGCTGAACGAGGTTCGGTTTGGGTGTAGGGGGCTGGGTTTGGGTCGGTGGGATGATGACGGAGGATGGGTTAGGGTGTTCGGTTTGGTAGTTCGAGTAAGGCAATGGGGCACTAGTGGTTTGGCAACGATGGTGAATGGATGGGTGGTTGTATGGTGACGACGATTGATGATAGATGATTGGATAGATAAAATCTGGAAATGACTATTGTCTTTTCGGGGATCGCTCTTGAGCTCTGTTACCAATTGGCGCAGTCGAAATCTGCGATCGAGATGATAGATCAATCTCCCAAATGATCGATCGAATCCAGAGGGATTCCAAACACTAGGACACAAACAAAACACTGGAACAACCCATGAAGTCATGATAAACTCAAAGAAGTTCTTGATTAATTGAAGTAAGCATTCTAAATACAATTGAGGCATGTCCTCTATTTATAGAACTGAACATTTTTCTTATACACTAAGACTTCTCTAATAATTAAAGAAATCTAATTAAAAGAGGAAACTACTTGTATAACAATTCAAATCAAATGAACTCCTAATTTAAAGAGCTCTAAATAAATTAAATTCTAAATATAATTTTTAATTAAATGAATGTCTCATTGGGCCTATGAAAGGGTTTCAATGGGTCGTCCAACCTATTGTCTCAACAGCACTACCCTCGAAAAAGAACTTTGAAACTATGGGTTAACAGGTACGACTCAGATTCTAGGTCCAAATTCTTAGGTCCGTGTAAGGTCAAAAGTCCCTTTTTCCATGACCCATTAAATTAACAAAACTATTGGTACGGCTAGGCCTGAATATCTTTATGATCGGGAGTACTTAGGGCTGATTATGAGGGGATTTTGTGCTTGTGAAGTGCGGCTCAAGGCGAAAACACGTTTTTTTGTTGGGGGAGGCGGGACTTCCAAATCTTCACTTGGAAAAATGTATTATTTTCATTCGTTTTCTATGACAAAATGGCCTGCATTTAATAAGAGAAATGCATACGGAGTGGAAAGGGTCTTAATATCCACTTCCACAAAAATTGGGTGCACAAACGCACCCTAATTAGCAATCATAATCAATCAGAGACATTTTCTCATTTGATTGCTAATTTGATAGAATTTGCATGGACAAGATAAGATTCATTTTGATCAAGTTGATACTGACAAATATGGCCAAGTGGATTCAATAGGCCGGACTTCCAATTGAGCAGGCCCAACCAACATGGGCCACTACATGCTATCCTTCACCTGCCCTGAATTCTCTTTCCATCTCTCTTCCACTTTCTTCTAGATCTTGCTTGTAAAGGATTCTTCTTCTTTTTTCAGAGCTGCTAAATACATGCTAAAAATTTATCCCTACACACTGCTACTCTCTACACTCATACTCCCTACACTCACCATGGTTATTCTCTATACACCCTGTACTTCTCAAAATACCCTAACCCCTATTCTCTCGACTTCTCTCTGCATTCCCTCTCTCTTCCTCTCCCTATGTGCGTCTACCCGCCTCTGTTCATCTTTGCGTGGAGAGATCAATTTTCAGTGTGAATTTAGTAGCTCCCTTTTTCTTACCCTAACCAAGGGAATTGGGACCCAAGAGAGAACTCATGCACGCACAGAAAGATAGCCCACTCAAGTGTAAAAAAAGCTCACACAAGTGAAAAGAGGTGGCGTGTTCGGGTACGGAGCCATTATATCCAGATTGTAAGGGATTGTTAAGCTAGTTTTCCATTGAAAATAGTTGTCTAGATGTTCAACGTATAACCAGATTATCTAAAATCAATAAGCCAATAGAACCTACTTCACTCCTATATCCCTGTTTTAGTTCTTAAATCACTTTTTTTTTATATTCTATTCTTTCTTTCTTCCTTAAAACTCAGAAAATTTCTATGCACAGATCTTCTGGAGACTCCGCTAAGGACACTTTCTTTTGCATGACTACTGAGATGTATGGCTTCGGCATTTTATAGACCCATAGTCTGAGCCCAGATATCTTTCATACGAAATGCCAATTTAATGGTCCTTAAATACCTCGTTAGATGGTTGTTACATATAAATTTATGTTGGGCTGCTATTTTTCTTTTCTTTTTTTCTATTTTTTCCTGGAACCCAGACAAGGGGGCTGAGACCCAAGCATGAGAGACCCCATGCAGAAGGAAAGACAGCCCGCACAAGCGGGAAGAAGGCCCACCTAAGTAGGAAAGAAGCCTATACAAGCGGGAAGAAAATCCACACAAGTGGAAAAAGATGGCGTATCCTGGGTTTGAACCCTGGCGCCACGTGAGAACTGCCGCCATTCTCGGGCTGCTATTTTTCATACTAGGAATGTAAAGTGGTCCTACAAACAGATGCAAATAATTGTACGACAGGCCCACAAAACTCCCATAGCCGAATTCAGACAGGCTCGGGAATGGACCATCAGCCCAATGCTTGCTGGTGTACTTTAGTGGTGCTCGTTCACTGCATTCACGGTTAGCTACACCTAAACTTTTATGGCTCTTATGTTCAAGGTTGCAAGCACAGCCCAAAGGCCAAAGGTCACAAAAACAACCAACTTTGAACAGAGATTTGGGCGAGAGATCTAGGTGCAAATCAGTTTGAGCGTGTTTTCTTGCATAGAATTTGTAGAAATTCATGGTCAAATCAAATGAGCTCCACGGAATATTTTTGAAAGGTGGAATGGAGAATATTAGATGTCTCTATGCATGGGACTCCCGCTCTCACCACACCATTCAAGGATCAATCCCTAGGCAGATACAGTTATGTAGTCTCCCCTTGCCCACTAACCCAACCAAGCATAAAAATATAATAAAAAAAAAATGAAAGAGGAAATTAAGGGGTGAAGGATATAAGGTAGTTATATAGACGGGAACTTGACATTCCTAGGATTTGAATCGCTGCGGTGATGCCTGGATATTCATTTTCCATCTTCTCTTGATTCAATTTCCATTGAACGGAAGGTAATTCGATATCTCATTTATGTATATTCACCTTTGATTCTTACTTTTTAGCCACTATAATAGAAATACAAAATCTTAGAATACCTAGTAATTCAGTTAGATGAAACAAAAAGGCCCATGGTTCCATGTAATAGATTTGGACCTCAGGACTAGGCCCTGAAGTGGTGGTACAGCTCTTATAAAATCAAAACAATTCACATATAGTTATTGGGCTGAAACAGCAGGAGTGACAACCCACAGCCTGGGTGAGTTATGAACTAGACCCATACATACAAGTATATGTGCACTGGGCATGAGCTGCCATGAGGCCAATGTCCATAGCATACGGAATTTTAATGGGCTCTATACAGATCCACAGCATTCTTTATTGGCCTCCATACAGACGCATAGTATTCTGGCTTTAGCTCGTTCAATACAAAGAACACCAATATTAAGGCCTAAAACATTTTTAGCTCATCTTAGCCCAGAGAAAATGAACGAGGCCAAAAACAGAAAATTGGAACGGACAGCAAACTGTAGACAGTATTTTATCCCAAAATTTAACCATAATCACTACTACTCTTTTCATTCATAATCACCAATAGTTATGAGTTCAGTGGGCTGTTTTCACCCAGCTGAACGGACGCCAAAGCTTTGGAGTTTGCAGTAGGCCTCAATGGACTGAAAAAACTACTAACAGGGCCTATATTGGGGTTCTGTTTGTTTCATGTGATTGAATGCCAGGGAGTTCTATGACTTTGTAATCTACAAGTGATAAAAAATGAAGAACAAAAATTGATTCTTGAAAATGGACATCAAATACCCTCCCCTTTAATGGAATTTAAATCAATGAAAGATGGGTAATGAATACCATCCCCAGCCATCAACCTAAGTAATTTAATCCAAAGAAGCTAAGGTCTCATCTACACTAATACCTTATATCCTTCGCCCACCTGAGCTCTTATCCTGCAGTCCCTTGCGTCCTTCAGTGGTGCTCATTGCCATTAATTCATATGTATTCAATTTCTATGCATTCTATGTAGAGAAACATTCCCTTTAGGCTATTAAGTTGTCGTATCCACTATGATTTTGAGTCAAAAGTGGATCCATATTTCAGGCATGGAGCGACAGCTTATGTGCCGATGAAGGTCAATTTTTGAGATAAATAAAAGAATCTGCTTTATTCCTGTTTGTTTGCTGGTATTGAATTGGTAGGGATTATGAGAAATGTGTTCCTATTAGAGTGGTAATAGTCTGGATGCACCAATTGTCTAACTCATGCTTCTTCTTAGCGGAAGGAGTCAAGCACGTATCACGATGGGCTTGCCTATTAAAAATCTGAGCCTCGAAAAAGGAGCACCTTACTCATCTATATGAAGTCCTCGAGTTTTATTCTGATAAGAGTTGGTCCCACCGTAAGATTCAACATACGATTAATAACACGATTGATACAATCTTATCCGTTATTGACCAATATTAATCATGTCATCAGGCATGGGTTTGTCCCCCACGTCTTGTATTCAAGTCTCGACTTAGACTTACCTGGTGAACGTGTGTTGCGGGGTTGTGCATGCACCAAGGGGGATAGTCATCTTGGGAAAAAATGCCATGGGTGATACCCATGTCATAAAAAAAAACTGTATACTATATGTTACGGGGAAACTCTAACTCCTTCAAGGAAGAGGAAGCCTGAGTGAGACAGAGAATACAAACCAGCTACAACAAAATTGCTAAAACAACCTAGGAATGAAATACCAAAATTTCAAATTTCCTTTGAAATTAACAATTGAGTAAAGCCCAATGGTAGAGTTTCCATCATAAATTTTGAGGCCTTCGGAATTATCTAGGCAATTATTCCTCAACAGAAACACCTCAAAATTCTTGTCAAACACTTTGCCATTGAAATTCCTCAAATATTGATCCCGGAAAGAATCTGAATTGGAGAATTCCTGGGGCTATTTCAATCATTTTTAATGTATCGTACTTAAAAGATCTTCTAAATTCAGAAAATCAGAGAGAGAAATTATCTAAAAGGATTTTAAATTTTCAATTAGTGTGAATTCCCTTAGTTAAATCGACTCATTGCCATTCTCTGACCCCATGAATTGGACCAACCCTAATTTAATATTAATCTGAATTATATACTCAGCATTGGATTAAATGTTATAAAATAATAATTTAAGAAGTTAAAACTTTAAGATCGCTAAATTCTTATTGAGATGATTTTTTTGCCAAAAACCTAATTCAAAATGATACCTTTCCATTATCTCTCCCCCAAATGAGCAATAATCGAAGCGAATCCTATAAGGGGATTAGATTTTTACTTTGGAACCTCTAAGCAAGGGCAGAACTAGAGGAGCTGGGGGTGGCGATGTCATTGACTTTGGATACCTTCATACGTGGCCCCCAAAAAAAATTAAAAAAAATAACCTTTGAATTTCAAAATTTTTATCCCCACTGCCTATAAGCAAGAAAAAAAAAACCATAATACCCTTGGCTGGGGTTACAAAAATAAAAAAAATAAAAAAAAACATTAGTCTGAATGACTAATAGGTGTGTTTTAGTAGTATAGTGTGTGGCCCATTTGAGTGTCTGGAAATGATGGTGTTTATCTGCATGGGGAGTAAGGCATGAGCATGCGTCTTCATTCTCCCAAACAAAATATAATGATATCACCCATATCATTCCAAGCATGCCATCAATTTGCTTTCAGGTGAGGGGTTAAAGAGGGAGCACAAACTGCAAGATGAACAGTTTTAGACCCCTGAAAAGTCTCCTTGAAAAAGAAATCCCCTAAAAACTATGAAGAGAATTTTTTTTTCTTTTTTTTTTTGTGTTCTTTTTATTAGATAAAAATAAAGAAAAGTTGAAATGGGAGGAAAGAAGAGAAAAAGGCAAATGAGTCGATTGATTTCTACCGTGGGCCGGGGGGACAGTTTACTGTCTTTATTTGTCTTTCCCTTCAACCAATGCCCCAGAGAATCCCGTTCAAAGAGACACCTTATTAAGTTGAGGAAGAAAGTGCATATGGCACATTCCAAGGCGTAGAGGGGCGATATGATTGGCCCCATCCCCCCACCACCCCCCCCCCCCCCCCCCCCCTCTCTCTCTCTCTCTCTCTCACACATGCATCTTTCGTATAATTTAGTACTTTTCTTTGGTTGAAGTACTTCAAGTTCATACTAACGAAGACTAGCTTGCTGAGTGGTGAGGAGTTCAGTCCCTGGTTGGTTGTAGCGTTCACAGTCAAGGGGCTTGGGTAAGGTTTGTGTGAGTAATTTCAAGAGAAAAAAAAAAACAACTACCTAGTCCATGTAAAATTTGTACAACACCCTCTCAAGTCTCACTTAATGTAGGGTCACACCAAGGTTTTAAATTTTGGAGTTAATTTTCATATTGGTCCAAAATGGGATGAGTCTGTGCCATCCATTGCAATCAGTACCACTCGTGCCGGACAGATATGGCTAGCCGGTTCTAGAAATTGTACAAAAAATTCAAAAAAAAAATCAAAATAGTAGAAAATATTAATAGATTATTAGTAAAGAAAATAAAATTTAAGCTATTTAAGTGGTGTAACATATCGTATTTATTGATATTTAGTATTGTTGAGCCCTAAGTCATTAGCAATGTAACATATGACTGTTAGTTTTTATGGATAAAGGATATAAGTACCCTTTATTTATGCCTAAGAAATTTCACTAAACTCTCCTTATATAATCTCAAGAAGTTTTAGTAACTCTAGTTATTTTTAGTGGGGCTCATCTTGATGTATAAAGCCTAAGGGAGAACGGTGATTGAAAGGCTTGGATATGATTAGGCATGAATATGTAATATCAAGCCACACAGGTTTTATTGATTGCTCTAATGACTAGCCCGTTTCCTGAACATTATTAAAATGGTCCACATGTCTCTAACCTGTTTCCTCTGTTTCTTCTAATTTATTGTGGGTAGATGACTGACTTATTCCTACTTTTAAAATTTTCATCCATGTCAAGTTATGAGAGAAATTGTCTCATTCAATGCATCTGCTGTAACTATTTTGTGTTCGTAGAAATGAAAACATGGAATGAAAAGATGGGATGATAGAAGTGATTCCAAAAGATTGAAATACGGTCGATATAACACGGTAAAGCTACCATAAAGCGGCGCTGCATCAAAGTATGATACAGCACCTGGAATATATAAGTGGGTGGACCCCACCTTTAAGAAATCCAATTCGTCCATTGGTTCTAACACCCACTGTAGGATAAATATATAAAATATTATTCAAATCAACAATGTGCACACACGTTGGATTAACTAAATCTTGAACACATGATTCAACTTTATTTACTTTTTCTCTCTTTCCTTATGGAATTAAAAGTTGGGCACATATTTAAAAACAACAGGTCAATCTAACGATAGGCCCCATGAAATACACTCTAAAGTCATATATGCAAAGAACAGGATGTGTGTAAAAGATGATGGACGGATTGAATTTTTTAAAGGTGGACCCCACCCACCTGCATATGCCAGGCGCAACGGTATGATGCAGCGGTACTGTATGGTAGCTTTGGTCGATATAACAAATGATATATGAGAAAATCTACTCATGGAGTACACCATGTTACTTATTACCGTAGGCTTCATCATGATTTAGGGGGGTCAACTCTATCCTAAGCGTGCCAACCTTGGTTTCAACACTTGTGGAGCACTTCTATTCATCATGTAGATGGATCCAATATAGTTTTTATCATTAAATGACCCTTGTTTGATGGGTTTAACTACTTTATTTTTATCATTGGGTAATTATGAACCCACCAATTAGTAGTAATTAATCATCGCCAAAACTACATTCAAGCAATGAATGAGGTGTTATTATGAGAAAAAGAAGCACAAAATCATTGAATTAGTCTCTCTACACATTATAAACTTACTATTGAAGAGGGCAGTTCAACGATAATAATTTAAAAAAGTCCCAGAATTCCCCACGTAGTGTGCACATATGTATAGTCAAGTCATTATGATTACTAGGAGGGATCTTCACTGATAAAAATTATCAACAATCTGTTAGATGTAAATGGTCCACTTAACCACACATTTAACAGTGGTGGACCCCACACATTCTTTGACCTTAGAGCTTTCTACTTTCCATTTTTTTTTTTTTTCAATATACTTAAATAAGATTGGACTCACTTTAGTATGCTTAGTCATCACTCAATTTAATTTCTTGATTATCCAATAAGAGAATATTAAGGAAATTAGTCATTATTAAGAGAGGAAATCTCTTAGTTTTCTACAACAGGTGGCTTCCGGGTCCTCTCTCTTACTCACGATTTTTTTCGCGACACCATCATTCTCACACATGTTGGGGTGAGTGAGCAAACTCTACTTGATCAAGACCGCATATCTCCAAGCAAGACAGGCCAAAGATCCGATCTAAACCATTCATCTTTTGGATCATGGCACAAGGGACGCCTTTAAATCTATAGGTGTGATCTATGTTGCAAACTATTTTTCTTGATCTAACACAATCGTCATGTAAAACCAACGTATGAATAATCCATCTAAAAGGAATACCCCTACGTCAATGATCTTGTTACATATCCACTACAGCCAGTTTTATCTAGTGGGACCGGTGAACCCTGCTTCCATGCAAACCTTCTATAGTAAACCAGCCACTACAATTGACATGTTGACATCCCCGCAAAAACATCAAACCATCAGATTTTCTCACCGCAAAAAGTGTCCCTCTCTTCATCGCCTTTGCTATAAAGACTAAGCTCACGTTTGGCATCACTACTCTTTACCTCTATTTCTCAAAATATCTAAATAAGGTATAGATTTTAAGAATATAAGCGTTTTACAGCGTTTTGCAGCCTCTAAATGGTGTAAATAAGTAGAGGCAATGCCTCTATTTCCCACAGCCCACCATTAGATACATGTAGAAAGTAGAGGGAAAAAATAGAGGCAAGTGAGGTGAGTGAATAGTGTTTCTGGCCCATTCACGAACCAGTCTTTTTTTTTTTTTTTTTTTTCAAAATGTAAGAGTGTAAATCAATATCCAAACTGTTGAAAATCCTCACAACATCAAACACGACCATAAGACCAAATTTCAACTGTTGAATCATCATCAATCTCGAGATTTATACAACAAAATTTGAGCCATTGGATGGAATTTTCTGGAATCTATGGGCTCCAAACGTAAGATCTAAATAGTTAGATCTCTTTAGAAAGTTGAAAATGGCTATGCAGTTTGTTTTCAAGTTTTGATACATTGTGGATCTCGAGATAATTGCGAAACAATATTGGCCATTAATGCATTATGCTCAATATTGGATTTGTCCATGAACAATAACGTTTTTCTTTTTCTTTTTTTTTTTTCCTTATTATTTCTGAGAGTGTAAATCTAGATCCAAGCTATTGGAAATGCTCTCAAAGTCAAACGCGGCAATGAGACCAGATTTCAGTCGTTAGATCATTACCAATCTCGAGATATGTGCAAAAAACGTGATCCATTGAATATAATTTTCTGGATTATGTGGGCCCCAAGCACAAGATCCAAGCCGATAGAACTCTTTGAAAGGGTGAACATGGCCATAGGGTCAATTTTTAAGGATTGATACCTTGTAGATCTCGAGAACTTTGGAAAAAACTCTTAGCCATTAGTACAAAAAAAAAGTCTATTTGACATAGATGATTGCATTATCAAACACTTCTTTTGATTCTAACCTCTTTTTTTATATAATTCCTTTTTTAATGGCTCTAGTTTGATGGGTCTATCCAAAAAGAGTAGAGATACCAAGCAAGGCCTAAGTTGGTCAAATGTGCCTAAGGGATTGTTTGCTTGCACCCATCTATAGCTGCAAGATGAGGAATATGGAAAATTGGATCAATGCCCTTCAATCACAGGCTCCCGCAATACGCTCCTCATATATTTAATTTCCAACCTTATGGAATGTTCTTTTTTTTTTTTTTTTTTACAACGGAGCATGTCTCAGCCCTTAGGGCCGAACTAATCCTATGGGACCAGGAGGAGCTGGGTAAATCCCCTCTGGCCCTAGTGTGGCAGCATAGTTTCGAACTCTCAACCTCCGGGGAAAAAGCGTAACCATCATAGCTATGGATATGCCATTAAATAGTAATTTTTAACAATAACAACCAAAACTCTAAAATAAACAAGAGGCCTTTTTCTTCTTTTTGGCTTGGGAAGAGTCGGACTTATCCATCATTACCCAAGCCCGCATAGCGTTTGGTGTCCCTGACTAGCTGAACTGCAACATGGAATTTCATATTATTATATGAGTTAGGCGTGACTTAAACTTAGCTTGATTTGATTAGCAGGCTGATCATGTTAGAGTCATCTGCCTTGCTCATTTGTTTCAATAGTGCGATATGACCTTTTTCGCAATTGGTTATGTAATTTGGTCGGGGGTCATGGCCCGTAGTTTGACCCTAAGGGGAATAATGATATGAGAGAAGTGATCAAGTCCTTCTTGTGAACCTAAGTAAAATCACCAACAGCATTGTGATCAAGTCCTTCTTGTGACCCGGACTTCCATGGTCGCCCGCGACCATGGGGGATTTGTCCCCTTTGGTCGCCGCGTGGTTTTTCGGCCGTTTCTTCTTCTTTTTCATTCCTTTTTTCTTTTGTATTTTTCTTGACTTTTTTCATCAATTATTGACTTCATTTTCTTGGAGAAAACTTGACGAGAAGTCGTACAAAACTGGAGCACAAAGTTTCCCATTTTTCGGGAAAGCCGAAGACTTTGTAGCCGATTTTCCGTCAAGAGTCGAAACTAGGTCAAACGATGTCGGAATGACGTGAAATTTAAGGTGAAGCCTCTTGAGCAATGGATAGGACCAACCATGGGCTTTTATTTAAGTTTTGAAGCCATTTTGGGTCCCGTCGATGCTTGACTTGATTTTGCTCCGAGAAAGATGTCGAGCTTTGATATACGGTCAACCGATGTCCGATTGACCTGAAATTTGACAGGGAGCCTATTGGAGTCACTTTGAGACGACCCATTACCTCCGATTTGGATGTCATGGTCCCAGGGTGGTCCGCCGCCAATAGACTTGATTTTCTTTCGGAGCGTCGAAGTTTGGTCAAACGTTGTCGGAATGACCTGAAATTTGACGTGCAGCCCTTTGGAAGTATGTTGAAGCTACTCATATGCTTTGTTTGATAAGTGATGGCCTCGGTGTTTCTCGCCACTGAGAAGCTTGATTTTGCTGCTCGAGCATTGATGGAGGGTCAAACGTTGTCGGATTGATTTGAAATTCGGCAAGGAGCCTTTTGGAGATATTTTGGAACCATCCGTAGGCTATGACTGAAGTTTTGATGTCTTCGACACTGTCACCGCCGGGAGCGCTAGATGATGTCGGAATGGCCCGAAACTTCATGTGTACCCCTCTTTTGGCTGTCTTGAAGCATCTTGCAGTTTTTGTCTGATTCTAACAAGATCTGATGCTTGAAGTAGCTTTGCCTCTTTGTAGTAAGATGCAGCTTCATGTGGTTTCTTGATGTTGAGGAGGAAAAGTGACTTTTTTGGTATCAACACTTGTATATTTACAAATTAAAATGAAGAAAAAGAAAAAATTAGACTTGTAGTCCACTAATGTATTCGGTTGGATCATAATCTTCAATTTCTTTCAAGTCTTGCTTTCTCTTGTTAGCCAAATACCAGTCTCACAGCCAAACACAACACTTCGGTGTTTCTTCAGATAGATTCGTTCTTCTGTCATCCACCACATGTCCATTTACACTAAAAGCATGTTCAAATGCTACAGAAGATATTGGAATAATTAGTAGATCACGAGCCATGGTAGCTAACGCAGAAACATGCTTTCGTGTTGTTTCCACCAAGCTAAAACGTCAAAACTAGATGCATCCTGCATATGTAATATATCATAGTCAAGATACGAGAATAACTCGGTCACTATATTACTTGAACTGGAGGCTTTGTCCAGTCTACTATAAAACAAATCCTACCCAACTTCACCTAATTGTTGGACTTGTGAAGGGGCCATAGTAACCATTGTTTTACCCATTTGGTCACAATAAAATTGAAAAAGTATTTGTGATTCTGTCCTTATATTTGAGAAAGTATCTAAATCTTGATGGTCCATAATATCATTTATTTCTTTAATAAAAAAAAATGTACACCAGTTAATTTTAACCTAGAACCTAATGCAGCAGCTAAATAAAATGTCATTGGAGCATCTTTCCAATATTTATTAAAAATTTCTTCCGTTTTTTAAAAACTTCAAGTAAAAAATGATCTCTAAATCTTTTAAATTATAAACTACTTTCAAAAAGAAAATTTAAAGCTCCATTAGATGTGGAGTTATACACCCTTGGAGAAAAATAATGTTGTAGTATAAAACATTTATAATAAATCTCTTACTTTTATGTGGGCCGGTACACAACTCCTAACGTTCCTCGGTCATCAATAAGTCTTGCGCGTTAAAAGCACGATACTCATTAAAAACTGATTTTCTATCAATTGCCGTATTTAAAAAATCATATATAGAACTTCATCTATATTCAAATAAAAAGAAAAAGAAAAAAAGATATGGGAAACCAAAGAAAAGCAAGCAACAAAAAGAGATAGAGTAGAATAAAGAACACAAAGCCAAAGGAAAAAGTGAAGACAGTGGAAGACCTTCCTATGAAGACTTGAAGACCCTTACCTTCTAAAAAAACCTTAGCCATATTTAACCCTTATCCTACCTATTAACCCTAACCCCATTACAACCTATGAAAGACCTATTGGATCCTAAGAAAGGTTAGGTGTTGAATGAGTGAGAAGTTTAGTGAGCATTTCCACTTTCTATTGGTTATATCTTGTTCTATGAGATCAATCATTCTATACATAAGCTCCATTTTTCATCAATTATGCAAGTCCTTAGCCTTATTCATACTCATATATTAAGAGTTAGTTAATAAAATCTGTGTGCTTCTATTGTTGAGATTATGACCTGTAAGGCTATAGTAAAGGCGAAATGTATTCCGAAGGGGATTAAGGTTGTGTGAGCTTCGACCTGAAGATTGCATGATTATTGGCTAAATACACACACATACATAATGAGACTTAGGTATTGACTGACATATCTTTAGGAATTGGCCAGTATTCCTAACTTAGTACTCATTCTTATTAGATTGCTAAAGACCGTTGGATAAAAAAAATATATTTTCTTTCCAAAATGAAAAGAATTTTGTGGGATTTATTCGCTGAAAATCCTCATGAGACAAAACTCGTCCACTAGGGTAAACCTAGGGGTTTAACGGCTTGTTGCACGAGCTAAGTGCAACCGCAATTCCTGCGAAAGTGAGTTAGAATCTTTACCATGTTTTCTTGCATATAGTTTAGTTTTTTCTTTTTTTATAGTTTTTGCTCAGGACTAGCAAAATGTAGGTTTGGGGATGTGATGAGTGTTAAATATTGCATATTTTACCAATCATTAGTCCGAATTTTATCGGCATCTCATATGTATATCATTTGCTTTACACAGAGATTTTATCCTTCTATCACATTAACGGATTATCGGATTATCATGCATAAATCTGATTATTTATAGTGTATTTTTATGTAATTTCTCTTGTGCAGGTGGACCCCGCGACTACCCCAATTTTCCGGTAAGTGTCCCAAGGCATCAAGAAGATATTTCAATAAAGAAGTTACATGAAGAAATCTTAGGAAGAGTTAAGGAATTTCAAAATAAGAGAATAAGACTTTAAGGATCAAATAAGTCATTTCCTAGCACAAAGGAATGGTTGGTGTATTGATTAGAGCTTGGGTTGATATGAAATAAGTTATGGGTTCAAATCCCAATAATTTAATATTATTCTTTTTACATATAAAATATTCGATCCAACTCACCTCTCCACCAATCAAAGCTTGCCATGACACAAATCCATATCAATCCACAATCCATGTGAAAGCAAATGAGCCAATCAAAAGCCTTCAAGTTGCAACCAATCAAATGGAAGCAATCCTTTTTGTATAGAGGGGGAGAAAATCTTTTGGCAAGTTAGTCTTTTTGCAATTTTATTTGTACTTTTAGATTGTAATTAGGAGCTTCTTTGTAACTAATCTAGAGAGAGTGTATAATTGAAAATCATTAATGAAGATTTGGAGCACTTTCTTGCTGTTTAGTGGCTAAATCTCTTGGATTAGGCTCTCCTTTTGAAACTAAGTAATGTGATTAGTTCAATTACATGCATGTTTTAGTTTAAATTTCCTATTTGTGCCTTGATTAATTAGTAGATTTTAGATTTAATTGTGCTAATATCTCTCATTTCTCATGCCCTATCTCGACACTTGATGCTTGGATAATCTCAATTGATGCTTTGTAGTTGGATTAATTTCTCTCACATAGCATGCTCTAGAACCCTTATCTTTGATCTTTTGTAGCTTGATTTTGATAATTAATTGTTAGGGTAGTTAGTTTATAATCTATGATCTTGGCTTTCGATTTTCTTTACTTTGATCTTCATTGTTATATCATTCAATCCAATTAGGCAAGAAATTGCTAATTGGATTGCAGATTTGGAAGTTGAATTAGAACATACATTGGTTGGATTAACTATATACTTAGTGGATTTTGGATTGCCTAATCTCTTATTTTGATTGTTGTTGATTTTAAACTTTATTTGATTTGTTATTTTTAGTTTTAGATTGTTAGATCTACATTTCACATAACTTATTTTCAAATCCTACACATTTCATACCACATCTTCACATTTAATCTTTCATTTCCATCCACCATTCATCCGCTAGTTTAGTGTAGCTTGTTAGATTAGTTTAGATCTAATTAATTTCGTATCTTAGATTGTTAATTAATTATTTACATTACATAGTTTTTTAGTTTTATTCTTTCACTTCAAGTGTCTATATTAATTATATCTTAGTTCAACTCTCATTTAATTGGATTCATTAATGCTTCTTCCATCCTCTCTCCATGGGATCGATCCGGACTCTTTAGTCCTTTACTACTCGAAGACACCGTAGTCTTACGGTTGAACGTTGTACATATAAGTGTCAATCAATTAGTTCAATAGCCACTATATTAGTTGTTGCGTTATCTAAAGTTACAAATATAACTCTATCCCTAATATATTATATTCATCTAGTCTTTCCAAAGTAAGGGAACTTATTTATAGTGTGGCCATTCAAGTTTGGCAAAACTAATTATTCGTTTATTAATAACTCATTTTTGTATCTATGTTATGGGTAGTAATACAAAAATAACTATCATCTCCTCTAGATTACCATATATATGTAGTTATAGCTATTCTACCAAAAATGTCTACAAAGTAATTTTTAATATTTTCCTTCTCACTTTGCCAAAACCTAATAGCATCATTTTTAGCAATATTTTTAAAAATCTTTCTAAATTGTGGTTGAAGATTATTTTAGACAAATTCTTCAAAAAACTCATTTTCAGCAAAAACAAATGGTAATTCAGCTAAAACAATCATTTTAAGTGATTGTCTAGTAGTAACAACATTATAAGAAAAAGGCCCAAAACTACTACCACCAGTAGTAGAAATTTGGGCCTGTGTCCCTGACCCTCGTTCCCCTTGAGTCATCGCAATATGTTTGGGTTCACATTTTTTCCTATGCCTTATTAAATGGTCGGTACCCTCAGCTGATTAGGCAACATATATCTTACCATAGTAATTACATTGTGCTTTTTAATCTCCTTTCCATCTTGAATAAGAGTAACAATATGCTTGCCAAACAAGAGAGGTCCTAGTTCTCTTGGATGTTTTACGAGGACTACTAGGTTGTACTAAGACTTCACCTACTTATTCCTCTTCCAATTCAACAAAACCGTCGTCTTCTTCTAAATTAACGGAAGAAGATTGTGTGATAATTCTTTTAGATGATCATCTAGGCATATTTCAAAAATGAAGTTTGAAAGCATAAGTTATATGATAATCGTAATAGCCTTCTTTTTGTGATAATATAAGAAAAGGGAGAAGATGAAAGTTAATATAATATATTATAGACATATATATATGAAATCTCAAATTTAGATGATATAAATACCTCCAAGTCTTTTAAGGCCCTTTTAATCTTGTCTCTTGATGACTTGATCTTTAGCTCTCCAAAAAACTTCTTAAAGAGATTGAGTGAGTTGATTGCTTTGAGAGAGTGTAGAGAGAGTTAGAGAGTTAAATGATTTTGGTGAGAAATGAGAATAAGAGGGTTGGACTATTTATAGACTTTGTAAAATTCAAAAAGACACAAAATGCCCCTTATATGACCGTTTTAAGGCTCTTAGGGGATAAAATTGTCTTTTTAAAAAAAAAGTAGCCATTTTTCACCATTGGGCAGGCCTGATGGGTCGTGTCGTGCTAGCCCATGAAGCACGGAGGACACGGGCTGGGCTAGGTTGTAACACCCCAATTTCGAATACCGAGTTTACTGCCTAGGTACCCGGATTTTGCGCGCTACATCCCGAATAATGCGAGAACTCTCAAAATCATAGTCCGCAGTGAGGTCTAATTTAAGACTTTTTAACGGTATAATATCGATGGTTAAGTGCAGAAACATAAAAAGTATAGCAAAAGCAATATCAAATAATAACGGAAGCAATAGGGTATCAAACCATGATATGTCAAATGTAATGGGGACAAATCTAATCTAAATATCAAAGTATAGAGTTAAATACATATCAACCGCATAATGTCCCACCCTAATCACACAAATAACACTCAAATCCCAATAAGGAAAAGATACTCATGCCCCTGGTGTCGGCTCTCCAACCTCCGACCCAACCTCCTAATCAGCCGATCCCCATCCATACTCGTCCACTAGAGGAGCGCCTCGATGAACGTGTTGTCCTTGGGGTCGGGGATAATACCTATGCACCAAATCATGGGTCAAATCCATGGATCTGGTAAGGCACAATATACAAGTAACATAGGATGTATGCATTAAAAGAATAGAGATGATGATATAATCATAAGAATAGCAACGGTATACATGCTAGGCAATTAAGCAAGATATAACAATTAGAATTAGTATGAAAGTAAAGCATCTAATCTAACCAACCATCAATGTGGCACATTCACATGAGCTGGACACCGCAAGATATTATGCCGTGGCCCTCTGATACTGTAAACTAGTCACAGCGAGAAAATAAAGTAACATGCAAGGGATGAGGAACTCCGCCAATAATAATAACTATATCAATACTCTCACGCTCAATAGACCGAAACTGAAATCCCACTGGTTGCCTAACCATAGCTCATCATGATAGCTCCAATTCACAACAAATATAGCTTTCATTAGGGATGATCGGTCCAATGGCCAAGCTTATAATAACTAAGTGAATGTTAATGCCGACTCAAGGAAAATATGTAAAGGATTGCCTTATGTAAGCAAGGTCTTATCACGTCCATACAAAGTCCAAGGTACATGTCTAATCCATATATACAATCCAAGTCTATCATCAAACCCATTGCCATGGCCCACCTTGTCATGGTCTTAGTCCAAAACAGTCCAAGTACATTATCAATAATCACTCCATTAGTATTCAGTTCATTTTCTATTCATAAATGGGACACAAATCCATAATAGCAATCCTCTTCATTCTAAGGTATTACATCCATCCATCTTTAGGCTATATGATGGCCCGCCTAGCCACAGACATGGGTAAGTGATCACGAATCTATAAATATGGGTCACCACTAGGAAGTCATAGGTTCAGGTCTTCAAATTTCCATTTAATTAACAGGTATAAGCAACGAATAACAACATCAATGAATCAAGTGTGATAAATCCCCTAAACCAAGCCATTTGATGGGAATTAGCAAAGGTCTAACCTAAGTAATGGCCCCCATTTCGGGTCCAGGTCCATATCAGCCAATTCAATTCCTATATGAAGTCTCAGATGCCAAGGAAGTGTATTTTGGTGCTCCTGAAGTTACGGGCATCTTCAACAACTTTTAAGGATCGAATTAAAATCCAATTAATACATTAGACCCTGCTTTAGTGATCCCCATGAGTCAAGGTTGAGCCAAAACATTGACTTATGCTTGGCACATCAATAGAAGTCCATTTGGATGGTTAATGAGCCCCATAACAGATCAAAACATTAAAAATCGCAAAACTGAAATTCACAGTCTGCAATGTATCCGATCGATATCCTCCAAGGGTGGTTAAGTGGGTACACTGGGAAAGTCAGGATTCTGACTCCTAGGTCGACATCTAGTCCTGTGAGTCCGGTTGACCTCATGGCCAAAATGTCGACCGAGCACACATAGATTTCTGAACATCCACTTGGAAGGCAAAGTTCTGCTTTCTGAAATTCCTCAGTGTGTCCGGTCGACATCATGGCGTGGATGTTTACTGGGTACACTGGATTTCTTGTGACTGAGAGAAAATCCAGCTCCCAGTTAAACCTCTAAGTCCCTTGTGTATCCAATTGACATCCACCAAGGGTGGTTGACCGGGTACACATGAAATTCAGTTTTGACAGGTTTCTGCCACTTCTCCAATTCACCTCAATTTTCAAGAAAATCGAGTCCAATCTCGTCCATTCATCATGAAACCATACAAAAACATAAAAAACACTCCATCCAACCCAAATCCATCACAAATTGGGCCATTAATCTTCTAAATGGGAGATCTCATCCATAAATAGCCAAAAATCCATGAAAACAAGCTTAAAAGTCATATCTAAGTAATCAAACACCCAATTGAACTGAAATTGCAAAATCAAATGAAAAGAAACATTCATTCCATGTAAAATATATATATATATATATATATATTGTACTTGCCTCTGCTCTAAATGCAATGAAAATGGCTAAAAAAGAAAAATCCAAGCTCTAAGATAGAAATCCAAGCTTCTAAAGCTTCCAAGCTCTCAATCAATCCCAAAATACAGATCTGGAGAGATCTATAGCACCTAATCCCAGATCCACAAGAGAATTGAAATAAGGAATGAGAATTCTAGAGAGAGAAAGGGAAATTACATGGCATTGAGTTGAGGAAAAAAGATTAACTTGAATTGTAGAGAAACGAGAGGTCTAAGAGATGATCAGAGAAATCCTTAGTAGAGATAATATCAACAACTTGTAGTGATCTCCTTCTTCTAGCTCGTAACCTTAGATCAAGAGTTTTTAGAGAGAGAAAGGGAGGGAATTCTTGGAGTGAAATGGGAGAATTGGAGGAAGAATGAGAGAGAAAGAGAAATGAGATGAAGCTTGTTTCATAATTAATGTCCTGGGTATAAAGGGATTGTGCATACGCTGAATCTAATCTGAATGTATAGAATCCATCACACAAATATACATTCTCAACCAAAATAGCAATTTTATAAACTTTTAACAATCCATGTTCAAAATTAAAATCAAAACCATAATGATCTCATTTTGAAATTGAAATCAAATTCTTATGTATAGCCGGGACATAGAAAGTATCATGGACATCTAAGAAGAAAGTATTCAGCACAAGTCAATAGGTGCCAATCGCCTCAACTCTCAATTCTTGTCAGTTTCCCATCATGATAGTTTGTTAACCATCACTGCCTTGAAAAGAATTTCTGCACATAATCAAATACATGAACGGTTACACCAGAGTCAACTCAACAATTATTTGATGGGATGTCTGCTAAATTAGGATCGGAACAAATAATATATATATATATATATATATACACTACACCAAATATGTTAATTAGGAATATTCTTCTGGCACGTTTATAAAATGTTACAAAGTAGGAACACATTGCAACCGTTCCTAATTAAAACACCGTGTCAAAATCCGTTTATAAAAATATATGTTAATTAGGAACATTCTTCTGGCACATTTATAAAATGTTACAAAGTAGGAACACATTGCAACCATTCCTAAATTAAAACACCGTGTCAAAATCCAATTATTCCTAGGAGCATTTTTAAAGCGTTCCTAATCTCCTACTAATATTTTTTTTGGTACAAAAATGTTTTTAATTTAATTGATTAATTAGTTTTTGAGTAACCCAATATTATTGAAGATTCTCATTGTTCTAGTTAGGGATGCTCATGGGCCGGGCCAGCTCGAGCCCGATCTTGTCCTAGCCCATTTTGGCCCCGACTTGGATATGTAATTAGGGCCCAATTAATAATTGGGGCAGGCTTGGATTAAGTGACGGAAAGTCCCTAGCCTGGCCCTGCCCAGCTCGTGTAAGAAATTCATGTAATTTAATTTAATTAATGCTCTAATGCCGACAAAAGTGATGAAAAGCTCGGTTCAGCTCGATCCGATTGTATAAATGGGCGGGCTCTGGCCTAAGTTTTATGGCCTGTGTTGGGCTTGGGTTGGGCTTGAGCCAGTTTTTCTAAAGTCTAGCCAGGCCTGTATATCCCTTAGCCTTGCCCAACCCGGCCCATGAACACCGCTAGTTCTAGTGTAAGGACCCAAACTAAAATTTGATATTGGTCATACATACGTTAATATCGTGGAATGCCACATTAAAAAAAAATAATAATAAAGGTTTACACAATCTTATTGAAATAATGAAGAACTATTAAATTAATATAAATATGTAACTTTGGAAATGGTTGGGCGTGGCCCCACCTTAGATTTCACACCCATCACCATGTTCAATTAGAAATAAACAATAAATGGGATTAAAAAATAATAAAAAGAATAATTTATATATAAGTTAGAATATTAGAAACCATATATATTGAGATGGATGTAAGTGTGCACAAATCCTCATTAATGAAAATATGTGCCAAAATCGGATTTTTATGAGTCCCGCCAAAAATAAAACAAAAACTACTTGCACGAGTACTCCTTCCTAGCAAAATTGTAAAAAAAAGAAAATCATTCCAAAAGTGACTCCCCACACTTGCATGTCTCTCCTTACTAAGTACACTATAGGGGCAAGTATATATACCAAAGTCGGAAAGAACAGATAAAAGGTATCTTAACCAAATTAATACTGGTACGATCTCTAGCACAACTCTACAGAGAACGCTCATTAAAAAAAAAAAAAAAAAAAGAAAACTCTACAGAGAATGGAATCAAGAGAGGAGAAAAAGAAAAAGAAAAGTGGAAGGAAGCACGGGAGAGAGAGAGAGAGAGAGAGAGAGAGAGAGGAAGCAAGGTACCAAGATTTGTTCTTTTCTTGTCATCTTGTTTTGTTTTGATTTCTATGTTGATGTGTTTTAGGTTTAGTTTTTTTTTTTTCCCTTTTTTAGTTATATTCTTCCTCCATTATTATTTTTCCTTTTCCTTTTCTTATTTAGTGTCCTACAGAATATGAAAATCATTTATTTATATATTTGTTTATGCTCTTATGAGGTTAAATATTTAGTTTTTAGATGGGTTTCGAGAATTTTGAAATCTTTGATTTGATTCACTTCGATGAAGCATGAATAGGGGCGGATGTCCTTTTACAGAAGTAGAGAAGATCTGGATGTGCTTTTTACAGGAAAAGAGACATATAGAATGGAAGGAAAAAAAAGGTCTCAATCTGTGACTATCTCATCACAGACATGCTAGGGTCCCTTTCAGCAAAGAGATAAAGGACTTTTCTATATTCAGCGAATATACTTCTTATGGCCCATGATGACAATTATTAGATATGTATGCTGAGACAAAGTTTGTAAACTCAGTAAACTAAAGGAAGATAAATTGTTAAGTACCACTGTAAAAAACAAAACAAAGTTTAGTGCTATTTCCTTGTGTCCAAATAGTTGTGCGTTAAAGGGGGTTGACTATTCTCCTAGGCCTATTTACAAGTGCTTATAGTTTAAAGTGAATGGTATAGTTTGAGAGTGGGTTGCTACTACAGAGATTTGTTTTGTTTTGTTTTTTTTTTTTTTTTTTTTTTTTCTATATCAGGTGGTCAGGCCTTCATGTGTCTGAATAGAGCTGAGACTTCGGTGCTTCAAACGATTGATCTAATGAGATCCACTATGGATAAACCATGTTCAGAAACCAACACAGATTGGAAGACCCTAGCCATCCAATAATTGGCATACCTGCATTGAATATGGATCATTTATGTTTTTCTTTGTAAACCATATTTCACATTTACACTAGATTAGCCATCTTGGTAACCAAACCAGTACCTTTACTTGGACAGATTCAATCTCAAATTTTCTTGCAGGAAGATTATGTTGTATTTCAATGCTACAAAGATAAATGCCTCAAAAACATGTCTTATATGTTCAGGAAGTATAAGGCCAAATTGAGGACGAATTATCTCGATCTTCATACAACTTATGATGATAAATTGAACAATTGTCCTCCGGGAATTAAGCCTGAAGATTGGGAGTCTTTAGTTGAACATAACATGGATTCCAAAATTATAGTACAACGGAAAAAAAAATGCTAAGGTGAGGAAGAAGCTGGACATTTATCATACAAGTGGTAGGCAAGGCCAAGCGAGAGTGGAGGAGAAAATGGTAAGTATTTGGATCTTATCTATAGCATAACTTCTCTCTTTATGGAAACAAAATTGTAATATAAATATGGGAAATGAATAACGATGCTCATTTTTTATTTTTGCCCTATGGTCTTCATTTTTAATTACTTATGACATAAATCATATATTTTCAGTTCTTTTATATCTTAATGCAAACAAATAGACCCTTAGAAACTAATTGTTGAAAATTATGTAAATATAGAAAAGTCAAAAGAAGGATGATAACCCTCCCGTTACTAGAGCTGAAGTGTGGATTGAAGCTCATACAAGAAAGGACAGCTCTGTCTCCAGTAGTGTGTCTACACATATAGTGAGTTCATAATTTACACTTAAGTTTATGAACTACTATAAAGTAATTTAAAATACTTATTTGTATGGATGTATCACTTGGCCTGAAAAACTAAAGGAATTACTTTCCAAACAAGGTGAAGTTAATCCCCACGACATTCTCAACAATCTATTAACTCAGGTATTTGGTGTTGATAAGCGAGATCGCGTTCGAGGTGTTGGGAATATATCCAGAATTCAAATTGTAGGGTCCTCGCTAGCTCTTG
Organism: Umbellularia californica; assembly: GCA_028538565.1. Classification (NCBI taxonomy): domain Eukaryota; kingdom Viridiplantae; phylum Streptophyta; class Magnoliopsida; order Laurales; family Lauraceae; genus Umbellularia; species Umbellularia californica. Next base: position 30,696,129 of record JAPQWN010000008.1, on the reverse strand, counting down.
AAATGCTGGCCCTTAATGAGAGGAAAGTTACAAGCCAATCAACATTAATTAAGAAATTAGAGTCCCAAATGGAAAACCTAATCGATGAAATTGGGGGTTTGCGATTATTGATTGTCAAGGTTAGTTTCGATTGGAACTCTTCTTTTATATTAAATATTTTAAATAGCTTTAGATTTTTTTTGCTATATGTATTGAACAAATAACATGTGTTGTTAAACATTATTACAGAAACCCATAGATCCAAAATCCCAAGGAAACACATCCATTCCACCGAAGATGTCAGGATCAATTGTAGTTTCCAATCCGATAGAGAATGATCAATTTTCAATGAGATGGCAATCATGCAAACTATTATCTTGGCATAATGAAGTCGTAGCGCGTGGAAAAGCTTATACAGGAAAAGAACCCCAATAGATTCATAGCAAGTCTCTTGCGAAAAATGCATATAAAGTTATGGCTGATATTATTGACAAAGGAGACATCGAATTATTTCAACCAAATGGTTATCATTCAACTTTGGCTGAAATTGGAAGTGGTTCATCTATAGCATGGCTTATGAGCTTTTCTTTGTTCACTGATTAGTTATTGCTTGTAAAGAACAACTTATTAAACTTTTATCATGGTTTATGTTCTTTTATAGCTTTTGTTAGAACAGTAGAACAATATATGAAATAGATTGTCTTTTTAAGTATCTTAGCTTACCTTTATTTCAATGTTTAAATTAATGTCTTCAAATGAGCTCTCTTGTTGATTCATTGCAAATTAATGTACGTACGTGCGTGTGTGTGTGAATGTCATTACAGGTTCTCTTACAAGTTTTTTAAGTTTATATTTATATTTTAAAAAAAATACTCATAATAATAGGAACAGTTTGTAACTGTACTATTATACTTGGTTTAATATCGTTCTAAAAATGTAGTTTTAGAATGGGTTGAAATCGTTTCAAACAATTGTATTCAGGAACAGTTCCACATCGTTCAAAAAAGATACTTTTGGCACGAGTTGAAATCATTCCACAAAATAAATTTAGGAACGGTGTCGATCCATTCTATAATAATATTCTAGAATGAATATAGAGCATTCCAAAGTATTAGGAACACCTCTTTTTAGAACGGATCAAAACTGTTCCTTAATCAAATTAAAAAAGGGTTCAAAACCGTTCTTAATAGCGATTTTTGGTGTAGTGATATATATATATATATATATATATCTACACACACACTACTATAATTACCTCTTGATTCAAACAAAGTTTTCCTCTTCAAACAGTTTGCCACGAAGTGATCCTTCTCTCCATTCTTTTGTGGGACCCTTCTTCTTACCTGGCTTTTCACATTTCTTTGGTACTTCGGTCTTAACATTTTTCTTTTCATTAGATTTCTTTTGGGAGATAATGTTGACAATAATTTGCCCTTCGGCCTTCAGCCTCCATTCCTCTTGATCACGTCTAGTGATGATGAGTTCATTTGTATTCTACATAATTGAGTTCTGATTATATGCCACCTTAAATGGGCCGAAAGAGGAAGGAAGAAAGTTTATGGAATTAAGTTCTATTATATGCCACCTTGAATGGGCCGAAAGCGGGAGGAAAAGAGTCAATGATGAATTATATCAAGATCCATCTAATACACTCATCTCACCATCTTTAATTTTGTAGTAAGATTCGTCATGCTTAAAATATGTTCTCTTAGTCCCATAGTCCCATCATATTTCAAATTTGTCAACCTATTCATCAAAGATTCACCAAGAGCTTTATCCATTACGTTACATTGCTTCTTCACAGAATCAAGGAGATCCTTTGCATTCAGATTTTAGAAAGTTCAACCTCAATCAAAGCCCATCTTAGATACATCTCTCTTGATTTTCCAACAAAAGCGCAAAGATGATTTGGACTCTTTTGTATTCACATACATCTCGTCACCTAAACTCTATCTAACTTTGGAAAACTCGTGACTTGGACTCGACTCGTCTAATGCAGAAAGAACTGACTCGGATAGAGTCAACGAGGAGATTCGGGAGAGTTAGGTTTTTTTTTTTTTATTATTTGAAATGAATCCATCACTTTTAAAATATAAAATAATTTTATTTACATGTATTCATGATAGTCAATTCAAATTAATAAATTTATATATACAAGAACAATACTACAATAAGGAGAATAAAATAAATAATATTGCATGTTACATAATTTATTAGTCCAGATATCGAATGCAAAAGATCAAATACAAGTCTCAAATTACATTTTAGTCATCATTTTTAAATTACTGACTCCGAATCTCATGCATAATTATTTTTAAATAAACTGTTTTTTTTTTTAATGATACTTAGAAATAAACTTTAGTTGTTTTAAGATTTGGTTTGCGTATTAAATGGTTTGGAATGCAAACAACTTATTAAAATAAGATGACTTAGCGGAGTCTCACCTATTTTTGACTCAGTCCTTTATCAAAATGAAATGACTCGGGAGAGTCAAGGCTCAACCCGGGAAGTTTTCTAACTATGAATCTATCTCAACAAGTGAATGATATTGTTTACAAATAGAATATGGATTTGGACTCCACTAAAATCCCACTATACGAAGGGACTTGCCAAGGGCCCACTCGAATTTTAATATGGGATATCCATTTTGTGATAATTTTAGTATGGGCCCATGGTTTCCTCTATTTCCATAGAACAATTTGTTAGATTGTATGGACTCAATCCATCCGTTGATGTAATAAATTGATTAATCAATAAAACCATGATTTACTTTCATGAGATGAATGTTATTTTATTACTTTATGCACATGACCAATAAATATGACATAATGGTTCATGAGTTGAACCGGGTCCCATTAGTATATTAGATGTGATATATGTATATGGATGAGATCCACATACGGGAGATATATGTCACAAATCTTATACTTAAAATATCTTCACAACCAGTGATGAGACTGGGCATCTCATCTGATAAGGTTGCAGCACTTTGATCACTATGAGATAGTGTGATTTGTTTTGATCATCAGAATGGAAGATTCTGGATCAATGTGCTAGTACATTGGATGTATTGAAGGACCATGAGAAGCACCTTATGGAATTCCGTCTCAATAATAAGGTATGCTCTCATAAATCCCTAGCAATAGACTCTTAATCCTGAGACATTGATGAACTCAAGTTTCTATCTATTCATTTGCTTTGAGTCACCAATGAGTGAGGCCAACTGTAGGTCAACACCTCGGTGTCTTGGGTATGTGGTAGTAAGACTGTGGGAACATTGAATGATCAAGATGGAATCTATCTCTATTATCTCCTTGTGCCAATTAATGGGTTTTGTCATTAATAAGTGCGCACCCATCTCGATTAAGAGTTAATTGGATGGTACTGATGATCATAGTGATTAATTGGGACTCAAGGATAATAAGATGTGGAACTAAGATTGGAAGAAACAGATTTATTCCAATTGATCCATGGATATTGATAGAGGGGTCTACTTGTGGTAATTGGGAAGTTTAGGGTCTTCATTGTAATTTATTCTTAAGACTGGAGTGCAATTGCATTTATATAGTGGTGTTATTTGCAATTAACTGTGATCCCGGATTGCACATGAGATGTAGGGTCGCGTGTCCCAGTTGGAGCCAACTTTCTATGGAATCCCTAGTGGTCCCCACGCTAGCCCAAGATATTAGAAAGATACTAATCCTATTCGAACTCTAAAAGGAAGGAATTAGGAAGTTACTATTTCTATTTAAAGTAGGACTTCTAATAGTGGTAATAGTATACTTACTAATTGTTGTGAAAATAAGACTTTTATTTCAATTAAGACGAGAGGAGCTTTGGGAGATTATAAAAGGGAATACACCCCTCTTGGACGTCCATCATATTATATAGTGAAAAACATCCCTCCTCTTTGTGCAACAGTTGCACTGCTCTCTTCTCACTTCCTCTTCTAGTTCCTTAGGGTTTGGAGTTGGGTTTTCTCTTGAAGATTCCACCTATCTTCTTGAGAAGAGATATCTAATTCGGGTCATAGCGTGGAAGGCTAAGAGGTGGTGGAGATTCTGATCTCAGATTGTAGAGAAGTTCTACATCAACGAAATTTATCAACTTCTCCAATAGAACGCAACCGAGCTCCTAAGGTAAAATCTGCATCCTTGTATGTTGTGGATTTTAATGGATGCTTGTTCGTTTCTGTTCTATCTTTAAGATAGTTTTACTTACTGTATGTGATCATGAGATTGATGATTATGCATCCTGGATTGGGTTTTTTTTTGCCTTATGGATACTTGATCCCTGAGTCAAGTGGGTCAAAAGTTTTGAATATCTATCCACGAGGCCCACCTACTTCCAACACAATTTCCATCTAAACCTAGGAGGCAACCATATATTTTGGTTCCAGTACTTTCAATTATCCAAGTTGGTCTGATATCATGAATTGACAAAGCAGTTTGACTCAACTATGAGTTTGGAATTAGTTTATCGAACCTATGTGTCTGGATTGGATTTTAGAAAATATGAATCGATGAATACCTTTTCTCTCATGATGATAAACATAAAATTAGAGTCCTACTTCTTCACTCCAAAGTGGGATCCACAGCTTGTACGCTTGGATTGAAGTAAATTAATCCAATGGGCCAAAACCAACTGCAATAAGCTGGCAACAGATCAGACTCATAGAGCCTTGCCCAGATATAAATGGGTTTAAGCCATGGTGTAAGCCCGACTCTACAACTATATGGGTTTTAAACTCTCCAATGTGGGTGTGGGTCAGGCCCAGGCTCGGGACCTACCTGTTTAAGCCCGCAGCCCATCCAGAATTTGTTAGAAAATTTAGGAGTACATAATCATGGACCAATTCGGATCCCATCTGCGGTTGGTAGATCCGGGCCGTGACTTGATTATCAATCAACTGGTGGTACAATGCCCTTTGGGCTCATCTGAGATGGAACTAATGAAACCCTTCTCCCCGGCTTTGCCTAACAAAACTAAACCACTTCTACTACGTTAGAGATTGTCACTATTAATTGAATTATTCAATGGTTTCCATTTCACCACACGACGATGAGGCCCACTTATTTTTATAAATCTAAATGACAAGATCAAAAGCAGTATTCATGAATTAGAATAGACTTTATCTCGTCCATTCAAATGTAACTTAATTGGTTAGCGAGTTCAAGTCTCAAATATAGAAAAAACAAATAGAATTTCTGTCAATGCTGTCAGAAAGATGTTATCATGAGATTGGATTTCCCAGGCCTGTTTGGATAGACAAAAATTAGAGTAGAGTGAAGTTAAATGGGCTTTAGCAATCTAAACTTTCAACTCTACCCCGTTTGGATGAGTCTGGCCCGATAGATGAAGTAATGTTGTGATCTACATGTACTTTATTTCACTTCAACTCTAAATACTTTCATTTCCTTGAGTAAAAGTAGATTCTACTACAAACCTTAACTTCAAAATAAGCATCCAAACATAATGAAGTAAAGTATTCTACTTTAACTTCAACCTACTTATCTTCACTCCACTCCGCATGTGAAATCCACTTCATTTTACTCCACTCTTCATTTATCCAAACAGGCCCGAAACTAATTAATTGTGTGTTTACACAAATTCTATCAAGCAGGAAACATTGCTACATTTGGAGTAATAGATACAACCTACTAATTCACAATCGTATTGTTTTTTTTTTTTTCTTGGAATAAATTGGGAAAAAAATAAATAAAGAGGCCCCATTCTCACCAAGCGACGAGGACTCAAGCCTCACCTGTGTATAAGAACCTGAAATCTGAATGCTCAGGCTTCACACATTAAGGTCGTGAAGAGAACATGCCAGGTTTACCCGTAGACTTTTTTTTTTGGGGGGGAATTTTACGAAGAAATTAAGTTTAAATTCAAATTGAACAGTTTTATGAAGAAAAAACATAAAATGATGAGATAATTGTTGGTATATGTTATTGGAAAAAACTGTCCTACCGATATCATCAATCCAATTGACGATATCATCAACTTGGTTCATGATATCATCAACCTCCTTCAATTTTTCTTCTTTTTTTCAAACTTTTCTTCTTCTTTGATGGTTTTCATACCTAATTGTCATACGTTAAGCGGGGATGATGCTAAAATTTGGCCAAACAAATGAAGGAGAATCAAAATGAGGTGATGAATACATCTTTACATATCACATAATGAAGTGTATTCAATCCGTCCACTTTCAAATTCATTCTTAAAGTTAGTTCAAAGCTTTCGGATTAATGAAACAAAAAACACTGTTGGGATCTAAAACTCCACACAAGCAATAAAAATCTAGGAGAAAACCTCATATTCACTATTCAAAAACTACTCAGCATGGCTCCCTACATGTTGCTCGTAAACATTAAAATTCATAAAACTCTCCCAAACAAATGGCTTCAAACTCTAAATGTTCACAAAAGCATACCAAGATTCATCCCCTTAAGCCTCACTAGAAGAAACTGCCAAATTGATAGAAAATCCTCATTTAGGCATTTCACTGACCACCTTACACTCCAAGCTTGAACTCGCAAAACTCATGTGAAACGGGCGATAAATGTGTAGAAACTAAGCATGAAACCCATACACCTAAGGAAGAATTGCTGATACTACTTTAGGAAAATCACTGGAAAATAAAATGCTATGATTTTCATAACTTTCAATCATTAGGTGGAAGAAGATGGATCAAAATATCGTTTTTTACAATGAAGGTTGACAATATCATCAATTAGATATCGTCAACTAGGGTAATTTCATCTCAGAAAATGTATGAAAAATTATCTCGTCATTTATAGTTTTTCTTCATAAAACTGTTAAATTAAGATGTAAACTTGATTTTTTTCGTCACCCACGCGCCCCCCCCCCAATATCTGTAGGCTTGATTAGGTATAAACTGAGTCATTTTCCAAAAAAGAATCAAAAGTCATCTCAAAATATATATAAATACAAATTAGATTTAATAAAATTGAATTGTGATTGAATTTTCATTGACTTCCGAGTACTTACTTTAGAGTCCGGATCCCCTATTTCTACAAAGCAAAGAGATACTATTTCATCAAATCTGCATTCGCCACCTATACAAATTCTTATCCTTGATTTTTTCATTCCAAGAAAGCAATTGAGAGGGTGCATTAGTTGGCATGAGAATTTATATAGGTAGCGAATGTGGATAGGATGAAACAGTATCTCCTTTTTTTTTTTCCAATTGGCCTAGTGGCCAGGAGATTTGAAGTACACAGCTCCACCCAAGGATTGATCCCTAGGTAGAGCTGTGGGACCGAGCGCCCTATCCACAGCGGCTGCTCAATGTTTCCCATCTTCTTTTTTAATTGGTTTACATCCCTTTTTATAAAGATAAAATGATAGAATTCATGTTGAATTGAACTATTTGACTCGGAATTGGCACTAAATTCTAGTCACTTCTCTACAGAGAAAACCTTTTTACAGAGTAGTTCGAACCCTAGTCAAACTGTGCAAAGAAAAGGATGAAAAAAAAATAGTCCCCAAATGAAAAGATTGATCAAATTGCCTTCCATGGCCTCCATAGACGCATCTAGTGGGTCCAAGGTGAGCAGGTTGGCCAAGAACCACCGGACCAAACCCGAGTCCGGATCCTATTTAGATCTGTCTCTCCCATTGCCTATGCATGTTGATGTTAGGCCAAATTTCACTCCATCCATAGAGTGGCCATCAATTCATCAAACACATTTGAAACTCATGACACCGCTGCAGGTGTGTATATTTCAAATTCTATATTTCACACATTATCAATCTTACGCGGTATTGGATGTTAAGTGGGACCCACTGATGGATGTAGACGCCTGACATCATGGGAGACTGCCTACGTATTCGTTTCACACCCACAAGACATGGAATGAGACCCATTCGATATGCGGAGACGAGTAGTTGACCAATTTTGACTTCAAACAGTAAACAGCTCAGAACTGGCGATCCTTTGCCACGTGGATGGTTGGAATTCTAATCTAGGGATAAATTAATTTTAATTTCTCCCGAGACGACAATTATCCGAGAACTTGCCGATAAAAAATTTTCTCGTGCCCCGTACACTCGACTCTGGAGAAGGACGTCCGTAGCATCTCCCAAGAAATTGAGGGCGTTTTCGTCATTTAGACGGCGAAAAAGACATATACATAGAGAGAGGGACATGGCAATGTGAAACACAATCGTCTCTGCAGAGATAAGAGAGAAGAAAATCAGAATTCGCAAGCAAGAAGAAGAAGAAATGGAAGATTTCGATCTCGAAAACCCACTAACGAGCTCCAAATCTCAAGAGCAGGACCAAACAGATACGATTTCAGAGCTTTTCGCCTCGGAATCGGACCACATGCCCTCAGAATCTCACTTCCAGAGCCTCAAATCGCAATATTCTCTCGTCTCCCTCCGACGCGACGCTACATCTTCGATTGTCAAGGTAAAAGAAAAGTATAGAGGCCGAATCTATATATTCTTGTTGAATGTTAACACTTTAATCTCTGTAGAATGCGTTTTGATATGATTTTCTCTCATCAGGCGCGGTTTTCCTGCAACATCGATCCGTTCGTTGCTTATCTCGCCATGAATTATCTCGATCGGTTCGTCTCCAGACGAGGAATGCTGGTAATCTTGCAGAAAAGATTAAAAAGACTCGATTTTTACTACATTTTCTATCGATTCCGATTTTCGATTTCGTTTCTGTTCGATCAGCGGATGTTGTAATAGATCTTTGTGTTACAGAGTGCAAAGCCCTGGATTTTGAAGCTTCTCTCAGTTTCTTGCCTTTCTCTTGCTGCTAAGATGATGAAAACCGCTCTTTCTCTTACTGATTTCCTGGTAAATTGGAAGAACTAAGAAAAGACTCTGTTTTTATCAATCAAATCATCTGTTCATCTTTTTTTTTTTGTTTTTTCGATTCTTCTTTGAAACAGGTGGAGGAAGGAATCATCTTCGACTCGCAGACGATTCAACGCATGGAGCTTTTGATACTCGGAGCCCTAAAATGGAGGATGCGATCGATAACGCCCTTCGCTTTCCTACATTTCTTCCTCTCTTTCTTCGAACGAAACGATCCGCCACTGAAACAGGCGCTCAAAGCCCGAGCTACAGATCTCGTCTTCAAAGCTCAAAACGGTACGTCTCTTTTTTTCATTTCCGTTCATTTCCTAAATTCCGAATCCGACCGTTGAGTTTTTGCAGAGATCAAGATCTTGAAGTATAAATCATCGATCGTCGCTGTATCGGCTCTGCTCTCTGCTTCTCACGAGCTTTCCCCTATGCAATTCCCATGCTTTCTCAAGGCTATTTCCACATGTGCATACGTAAACAAAGTAAGTAAACGGAAAATTAGAAAGACATGAGCTTCGATTTTCTCCTCTTTTACTGATTTGGGTGATGTGGTGTAGGAGGAGCTGTTGGATTGCTGCAATCTGATGCAGGATGTTGTGATGGACGGGTACGGATCGATCGTGTTTGATAGGGCTTCCAGTTCAGACAAGGCAGTTAGTGCCCTCGACTGCGATTTTCTGACTTCGGAAGGTGAAAACACTAACAACATCAGCAGCAGAAGCGAAATTTTCAGATCAGAAGCAGAGATAAAGAGGCGAAAGTTGAGCGACTTCTGCTGCAATGAAACATTTCGTCAGCTTTCGCAGCAGATGCAGCGGGTTTGAGAAGGAAGAAAGCAAAAGTAGAGAAAAAAAGCGCTGCTGCAGCAGAGAAATCGCTGCTTGCTTCATGGTAATAAAAAACAAAAAAAAAAAAAAAAAATTGCACAAAAGATTTCTCACAGAATTCTCTGAACTGCAAATTTGTCAGTAGGACCCACCATTAGAATCAGAACCGTTCAAACTTGCTGTCCCACCATGTATTATTAGCTCGAATAAAAATCTAGCTCGAACCAGGTTTGCCATGCTGAATCACATGTATCAGAGTGGGATTTTTACTGAGGTGATATGAGGTGTGCCAATCATTTTCATCGATTTTATAATTGGGTCCCACGGGTGGATCTATGACAAAAGGGATTGTTGGAGGTTTTTATATATTTCTTTTTGGCACGCAATGTACGGAGGTGAAGACAAAAGGGTGCTTTGAAGGTGCGAAGGGTTGAATTCCTATTCCTGTTTTGGGTATTTGGTTTCTGTCAGGAATAAAAAAAAAAAAAAAAAAAAACACTCATTTCTTGAAAGCAGGGAAGGAAGTGTTTGCTTTTTTCTCTTTTTCTTTTCTGCTGCATCTTTTTACTGTTTTACTCCCTGGAGTGTGTTTTTTTTTTTTCCTGTCAAAGTCAGGAATCGTGGTTGGAAGAAATTGGATTTACACAGAATTTCAAGAGGAAAAGTGGATATGCCTTTCCGTTCCGTAACGACAGGGATCCGTGTCGTAGATCCGGCCCACGTGTGGCCCACCCTGTAAGACCATCACCAGGATCCTCCTATTAAATCCAATCCATTCAGAATTGCTGCCATCTTGTGTAGCAGCAATGAGAGGAGTTTCGTGTAGTTTGGATACTTGGTTAAAATAACAAAAGGAAGGAAATGAAATCATCTAGGTTACATTTGACCAATCTGACGGTGGGCACTGGGCAGCGCTAATTTTAGAATTAAATTTTGGTCAGCTCCAATGTGCACTGGGTCATGCTTTTGGACGGTTTGGACTTTATGGTTGAACCCCACGCTGATGCATTCATCTAAGCAGCTAGTAATTGGGAAAGGCCTAGTTTAGAGGATCCAATGCATAAAGTATTAAGGGCCGTTTGTCTGCTTGTGAAAATCATCCACATGCTTAAATGGTACTCATTCACATCTATTATCAATGCAAATAAGTTGCATGTGAAAGACACTCCAATTTTTATTAAAATTAGTATTTTAAAATGTGATTCTGAGTACATCAGATGGTTATGTGATTTTAGATTTTGTGCGTATTTTTCATAAATCACCAAAAAAAAAAAAAAAAAAAACACACTTTAAGTCACCAGTGGGCTTAAAAGATCATTTTAACTGATCTTTCACCAAATCAGTTATTTTGCCTAAAATGTATTTTTTAGCACTTTCAACTAGCGTCCATAGCGACCTTAGTTTGAGGACGTTAAAGATCCCTATGGACCCTGCATTGTATACAAATTATAACAAAATAGGAGTGTTTCCTCGTTCTCCTCCTCTTCCTGACGTTGACCCTGACCCTGACCCGTCTGCTTCACCTCGCCCTCCTCCTCGTCCTGTTTGTAGTTGTTGTTGTTTACATAGAATTCATGGAGTTAAAGGTTGTGAGGGAGAGGGGGGGGGGTTTCAGAGCCGTCGCGGCATTTTCGATTGACGACATAAGGAGAATGGGAGACGGAGGAAGGGGAGGAATTGGGGACGGGCGTGGAATTGGGAGTGGTGTAGAAAGCTGGAGAGATGTAGATGTGCTTTTGCAATGATTTCACATGCTTCAATTTCTCTGGCTTTGTAGGAGAAGCAGGTTCAAGCAACCTCTCCAGAGCCACTACAAGGAAAAGTAGGCATGGCTTATTCTTCGCATTCCCCTCTAAATTAAATCTAATCAAGTCAAATCAAACAAAACCTACCTCTACCTCTACCTCTCTAGGGATTTGAATATTAAAATGAAGAAGGTATGTATTGTATGGTATAGTATGTATGAATGTATGTTGTTGGTTGTTAGGTTGGTGTTAGGAAGAGAGAAGAAGAAAGAAAATATTATTTTAATTGATGTTTTTTGGGAAGGGAGAAATAAAGAGACGGCAGCAGCAACTACAGAAGAAGAAGAAGAGACTTGGCCAAAGGAAATGACCAGAACATAAGAAGGAACAAGGAAGAAGAGTCAGAGTTGTCTTTTCCACTCAACAGGCATGGTCTCTTGGGACCCTTAGCATCATAAAACTAAGGTTGCTAGGGACGCTAGTTGAAAGTACTAAAAAAAAAAAGCAAATTTTCAGATAAAATGACTGATCTGGTGTAAGGTCGGTTAAAATGATTTTTTAGGCCCACTAGTCACCTAAAGTGTTGTTTTGGTAAAATCCTCTAAAATTTATAAAGAATAAATATAAGATATTTTATCTTTGGCTGTTTTTAGCAATATGAACAAAATAAACGGCGTGGATTGTAAACCTGCTTGGCTGCCCACAAAAGTCTAAAAAATCCAAGCTAACGATTTGAACCTTTTACAAATTTCTCAACATCCTTTAATAAATGGAAAAAGAAAAGACTTTTTAACCATTTTTAGCCAATAAAGAAGATGAATGACTCAGGCCGATAAAAATAAAAAGAATAACCGGCTACTTTAGGTGCGATGGCCAGCAGCACGACCATTAGATGGGAAGCGATAGTGGGAGCCCTAGCCCTCGAGCACGTAATAATGAGCGCTTTTGAGAGGTAATCCCAATAGATAAAAACTTTTTGATGGGCCCCATTAGAGAAAACACTACCTTTTTTCAGTATAGCAAATCAAATTCTTGGGGACCTCTTACTTTTGGAGGTATGGAACGGATCAAGAGGGTCCTGCTATGAAAAACGATCTGTGAAAACGAATTTATTTATGCAACCATTTTCATATCTAAGTTACAAGCTTAATATGCCTAAATATTATGCATGTGATTCACGTGAAAACAAAAGAGCCCTTGACAACATAGCCTCGTACTCTCGTTGTTCTCCGGCTCGGTCTTTCTAGAAACTCACTAGGCACCTTGTGGGGCTCACTTTCGAACCAATCTCGTTTGTTGATTTGATAAATCTGATTGGAATGCAGAGAGACGGATTGGACTCTTCAAACGATAATTTGTTTAACATGTCCCTTGTAAAGATGACACGTAGGTGGGACCAACGACAGTGGCCTGCGATTGACGTATACGTGACCAATCGCGACCAGCAATAAAATATGTCCTTTGCCATTCTCGTATTTGTCTGGCCTATGGAGTCAGGAATTCATATAAAGTGACCTGAAACCAATTCATTAGTGTTGTGAAAAGGAGTACCCAAGTTATGTGAATTCTGTGATTCGTATTTACTGTTATTACCAGTTTCTGTGGGATACAGAGGTTGGGAATCTATTGTCCATAAGAGTGAAAATAAATTGTAGATGGTCTGAATTAGGCACCTGAGTATGTCTGATCTCTGGTCTTCTCATCGCTGGGACCTGCCTGCCTTTGATTTCTGAAAAGGTCGGTTCAATTGCCAATCTAATGCAATGGTTTGGTCGGTCCATGTACTGTTCTTAGTGATGCCACTTTAAAAAAAAAATAAAAAAGAGTCATATTTTAAGTGTGCATCCTAATGAAATCAGAGAGGGTAAAAGCTGTTAATTAGGAGTGGGGCACTAATTATTAGCTTAATCAGATGATATGACCATATAGTAGGCCTAAAGTTCTCAGTGATCTGTCGACATAGGATTTCGTGTGATGAAATCCAATGGCACATCTGTGGTGTGGAAAATGAAAATGCTTTTTTGTACAAGGGTAAATTTCCTGTATTTGATGTAGTCCTCTTTTTACGAGGAACAAGAAAAAAGCTAAATGAATCTTTTTTGTGACTACTTGAATAACCCTTTTTGAATGTGAAAAGCAGGATAAATAACCTGCTCAGTGTTAATTTTAATTTTCTGCCACAATCCATGTGGGGAGACCCAGAGGGATAGGACATGGCTTGCAATATTGCATTTACGTCATTCAGACTGTCATTAGGATCACTAGTCGTTCTTCAATTTAACGGTCTATTTTTTGGGCACCATTAGAGCAGTTAGGAACATCAACTGTGATGCATTTATAGGACCATAAGTTGAGTGTGACATTGGGATGAGGCTGGACCCACAAATTGAAAGCTTTGGATTCTGCAAATAAATTTCACCTGTATGCTATGAACGTTCACGCGTTTGCTCATTACACTTTTGCAGACCACGAAATATTTCTTTAGCATGGTAGGATCACAACATAAGGTCTGATATGCTGGCAATGAAAGCCAAAATAGAGTTAACTGCGGACAGTGACATTGCTTCGAAATAATTAAAAATATCAATTCATGCAGGGTATGTCTTTTTGCTATGTGCATCTGTCCCGTGCAGAGCTTAACTTGTGACACAGGCTGTGAATTTGCCTTATCAACCCTATGAATGTTTCCATCCCCACACATCTATGGTGGATTTGGATGTGGAGGTTGTCCGTATAGGATAAGGGAGTTCTAGAGTTGGTATTATATCATTGCCATACGAAAGATAAGAAATCGCTTCCAATCATCGGAACGCAATAGATTTCCAGCCACGTGTCCACATTTCCACATCCAAATCCAACAATATCATCATCTGTGGAGCCCTAAGTGAGCAGCATCTTGTCTCCCATAGTATTGTGCAAGACAGATGAAACTGAGGTTTTTCTTTTCAAAAAAATTATTTTTCTTATTTGAGACGCACAGTAGTTTTGCCCTATGTGTATGTATTACTTTATATGCTTCAACTTATTTATTTATTTATTTATTATTTTAAATCTAACCGGCGGGTATTACGCCCTCTGGTAAAAAAATGGTAGGTTTAACTTCATTTAGCTAATATCAATTGTTCAACATTCGTTTTGGAATTCTCTATTATATATATATATATATGAAGCGAAGTGAGTCCAATTGCAAAATCAGCCAATTCGATTCAATTGATTTTAACTTAATTTTATTGACCTTCCTCACAATAGCCCTCCACGTTTGTAACTCCTAATAAATAAAAACGTCTCCCTCTTCAATTGCAATTGACTCCTCATCTAGGGTGATATAAAGAAAGTAAGAATCGCGTTTCATCTGCCCATGATCATCTCACCTTTGCCTACTATACTGGCTATTGATTCGAATACACCACTCGCATTGTTGAGGTAACCAAAATCAGTTTTTTTCTGATTTCTTTTAGGTTTTTTATAGTTCCCCAATTTCCTTTTCTTACTTTATATTTTGCATCCGCTTAACAATCCATTTTTTTACAAATATATTTATATTGATATTCTTCATTTAACCAAAGTGCTTTCTCTCTCTCAAATAAAAACAAGAAAAAAAAAACCCTTAATCCCATATTTAAAGCTCAAAAGTGTTGTTTTTTTTTTTATAAAACTTACAAGAGAAATGCAAGATTATGAAAACAATTTTCAAATAAATCAGAATCCAAATATTGAATTTAAAATTTTTTAAAATTCCCAACACTAACGATGGTGAATCAGTTCAAGACTTGATCCCGACTATACAAACAAAAACAAATGTGAAGGTGATGATTTATAGTTCGAAGTTCATCCTATAGGCATGCAATTGTTTTAAGATCCCGCTTTTTTTTTTTTTTATCGATGATGACTCAATCTTTTATGAGATCTAAACTATCCATGAGATGCACAATGGTAGTCTTAGATCTATGTGAGGTTCTACTTTGATTGAAGTGTATCACCAAATGATTAGATGATTAGAGTTCAACTGCATCTTCTAAATTTGGTCAAGCTTTTTTTTTTTTTTCTACAAATATCCCTTTTAATCAAAATCAAGGTTTTCCGGTGGCGATTTCCGATCCATTATGATTTTGTACACACTCTTTGGGTACCCATTACTTTTTTGTGAGTTGAATTATGCATCTTTGAGTCACCGATATTGGATCTTAAATTGTCATTGTGCGTGCCTAAAAATTACGGACTTGGTGTAGAAGATGGTAAGAGTTCACAGAGAAGCTGTTTAGCTGAACGGGAACGTCTCTAATGATCCGAAATCTGAAAGGGAAGAGAAAACAGAGGTCAGGGCCCGAGGCTGCTGTCAGCCAAAGACACTCCGACGCCTGAGTTAGTGCAGTTACTGAACTAGGGTGAAGTGAGGAAGAAGATGTGAGAAAAAACAACAAGATGTAGACTGTCTTATTGCATACCTCTTATGGGATTACCATGCAAGTATATGTAGGAGAGAGTAGAAGGTTCCATAGTGGTGGTAGGTGGGGATACTTGTCCCATCAGCCCACTCCTAGGACCCTTGGTAGGTGAGGATACTTGTCCCATCGGACGTCCCCTCAAATCCCTCACATAAATGTGGACGTGATAGGGAAGGTCCTTTATCAACATCTGGCGGTCACCCTCTGTCAGGGGGTCTTTGTAATGTAGCCGTCCTATCTCATAATGGAGATTTAGAAGGACAATGCCCATCTCGGTCAAGTAGACCAAGATGGAAATTACAGAGATCAGGGATTCTCGAGGTCGGGCATTGGTACCGAGGCGCTCGGGGCAGAGCCCGTAATGAACGAGGCCAGTATACTTGACCGAATCCAACTCCAACTCGGTGCCAGTTGACACTTTTGCCGAACTGGGTTAATTGAGGCCGGTATAACCCCTAATTGGTATTTCAGTGTCAAGGTAGAAGATTACCTCGGTTTTACACAACCACTCCACACAATCATCTAATATTTTCCTTATATATATTATATATATTTGTTTATTTATTTGTAATACAAGCAACATGATTTATAGTGTTGCCTACATTTCTTTTCATTTATCTACTTTTGATTAATTTTCTTGTGTTCAAGAAAATACCACAACAAGCTATTGTTGGTGTGGAGTTTTAGGATGTCCGGTATGTTTGTCACTTGTGTTTTTTTTTTTTTTTTTTAAACATGTTTGTGACTTGTGTTGATTTAGTTTTACTACTTTTGGGCTAATAGGGATGCCATTCCATGCTTATGTAATTCTATATACATTTTTCTTTGATCTTATTTCTTTGACTATTATTATTTTATATTTTAGTCCTCTTCAATTTTGACCGTTGTATTATATTATAGCTTATTGTTCTGAAATTCAATTTTGATCACCAAATCCAATTTCATCCTTTTTATATTACCTTCAACAATTTCATTTTTTAATCTTTTTAATTGATTTTATAATTTATTTTCTTAACTTTCTTTTTTAATTCTCTTTTATTTCCTTTCTTAATAAAATGGTCACGTCAATGTCATTTAATTCAGAATAATTCTCTTCTTAATTCTCCTCTTAATTTCATTTCTTAATAGCAATAGTGTCATGAAACAAAGAATTGTAACGTCTTTATATTTTTATTTATTTTTAAATATTTTTATAATTTCATTTTTTTAGTTATTTTAGTTTATTTTCTTAAAGGCTAATGGGAGAATAGTAGCGGTCATGTACTCTTGTGAAACACCTATCATAAAATATTTAAATATTTAACAAATTAGAAAGCAACAATCCACCCCAAACCATAATAAAAGGTGCCATTTACTTTGGAGCTCCAAACCACATCCTTGTAACCCTCAAATATCCAAATAATAATAATAATTATAGTAGTAGTGGCGCGGCTGTGGTAGTATAACAGTAATGATAATGCTCCGAAATTAACACCAAGAAAAAAACATACATAAGAACTGAAAACTATTAATATTATAAAAAAAAGGAAAAGAAGAAGTAAATAGAATGATAGTATGTGTTAGATTATTTATGACTAAAGTGATGGTTATGCAATATAGGCACTCCATAGATTGAATTGAAAACTATTTTTTTGTATGACTTCCCAAAGCGGTCTATAATCTTTGCTAAAATGAATGAAAAAAAATTAGTGGCAATAAACATCATTCCCTGTCTCATAGCACGTGCTTGGTGAGAGTCTTAGGCTTATTATTCATCCGTAACTAGGTCTCATTCAAGGTTTCAAGTATCATGTTGGACGTTGTATCCATTTTTTTTTATAAATATATATGTATATTGACTCTAATAGTGCATTGACTGTCTCTATCCGACTTAAACAAGGGTCGAAGCCTGAAAAATGGAAACTAGAAAAAATTGTGTTTCTAAGGAATATATGAATAATGAAACTAACGTCTATAGTGTTGATCATAAATCTCAAATCTTACATATATATATTAATTAGTTTTTATTACAATTTTTTAACATCTCAATAAAGATAACATTATTTTTTTATTTTTATGAGTTTATCAATATTTTATAAATATTTGACATTATGACTTTTATTACCCGTGCTAAGCACGGGGGCATTTTTCTAGTATGATATTGGTGAGAGATATAAATGCCCTGGGATGATCGTGCATGGGAGATATTAATCACTCTTTTTAGTTAAGAAAAAAATGGAGAGGCAAAAGGTCTAATTTTAATTAAGGCGAGAATACGATTGGATTTTATTGAAAATGTGAATATGATGGACTTGACTTCAGTTGGTCCAACCTATGCTTGTTGGTCAGAATAATAAGAGAGAAAGTATAAAAGAAAGGCTTGACAAGGCCATAGGAAATATTGATTCGTGTCTATGTGTTGCGCGCGCAAGGAAGCACGAATAATTGACAATCAAGCCACAAATAAAAGGAGAGAAAATCAAACGAGAGATTTATGTGGTTCTGCTAAGTGCCTACGTCCATAGTCAAAGATAACTCATTCTTTACTATTTCACCACCTTAGGTCTAGAGTTACAGATTACTTCATATTTATAATCTTCGCTTTTTTAGCCCCTAATAAACCCCTTGTGTAATGACCAAAATACCCCTGACCCAAAGCCCTGTCCCTGGCTATCCCAATAGACCAATCTAGTAGACCCCGGATACAAAACATAAGCCCAACAATCTCCACCTTGGTTTGAATTCTGTACAACTCAAGTCATCAGGAAATAACTTGCAATGTCTTTAGTCTCCCGTACCTCACTGAAAGGTAGGTCCATGCATCTATTGTCATGGGTACAGTCTTCACTCTTCAATGGTGAGTGACATGGGTCAAGTCAAAGAGAGACTTGAACTTGTCTTTATCCATTTCTTCATAAATGTACCAAATCATTTGTACCAGAGTCCAGAGGCGCGCTTTGACCCATACAATAAAGAGAGTCAAGATGTGAGTCCTTGCTCTGTTGCCATGGATGTAGGCGGTTTTGCCAAACCACATAAAGTCCTCTGGTCTCTCTTGTGTGGCATGGTTGTTCGATCACAGGTTTTGTGCTTCCGCACTCACGTGCTGAAAATATTTAGGGTCCGCGATCTCTAGATTGGTCTACTCAAACAATCAACCCAAAAGTGTGCAGGAAAAAACAATATGCAGCGAAAATAAAATCAACAAGCACACACCACAAAGACACCAAATTTACGGTGAAAAATCCTAACCAGATGAAAAACTATTGATCCGAACTGAATCTAATCAAATACTATGAATCTCGCAATTACAAGAAACTCATATCTCTTCCCCAGATATTCCCTACCTAAGGACTGAAGTTACCTTGTGTCGCTTCACGCTTCAACGACTTCACACTGTTGATTGCAACAGATTCAATCCAGCGCTTGACTTCTCAAGTCTTCTCGCAAGAAGATAATCTTCTACAAAAGATGCAGAAGAACTGGCTCTAGAGAACTTGTCAGTACAACTTCTTAATAAAACTCTAGAAAAGAATTCTCTCAATGATAATCTCTAATTCAGAACTTTGAGAGGTTATGTTATGTATGTAATAACCCTTGAGTCCTTTAAATAGCCCTTAGGTCGTGCTTAAGGTTGTCTACGATGATTATGACTAAAACAAGCAGTTTGGGCACAAAAATAACAAGTTTCCCAAATTCCGTACAGCTCTCTACGCCTCGTCCGCTTGAGTGAACCCAACATCCGGTCGAGCGGATGAGCCTCTGTCTGCCTTTGCTTAAGCGAAGCTTGGACCACTCAAGCGGTCCATTCTGGACTTGATCCGGAAATTCAGCACGTTTTCTTTAGCTTTCTTCTTCTGATTCCTTTAGACTTACTTCTTCTGAGTCATTCCAATCTTTTTTCTTTAGAGTCCTTTTCTAAAATAAGATACAACTTAAAACACCTAGAGTTTTACCCAACTCATGAATTTAGCCAACACTAAAATTCTAACACGTGCACAATACTATGTTTATAAAAAGCTGTGTTTCATATGATGACAGTGGGAGGGTCGGACTATAGCCAAATCCTATCTGAAGGTAAGCCTTAAAGAACAAACTCTCTCTCTCCCTTGTAAGTTTTTTAATATCTGGTTGAGAGAGAATAGATATGAGAATGCTTTCATTGAAAGAAGGAAAAACAAAAAAAAAAAAAAAAACAAAAAAGTAAGAAACGGGGATAATATTGGTAGACCCTTTATCTTATTGGTAAAAATCTGATTAAGTGGAATAAGAATTGTTTTGGTAAAGAATGAGAAGGTTATAAAAGAAACCATAAATAAACTGGCTAGAAAATATAACACTAAGGGAAGTGAATGGTTCAAATTTAGTCAAGGACAATTATCTTAGCAATGAGCATGAAGAGTACCTTTCTAGGAGAAAGAGATGTGGAGGCAAAAATCGCAGGAGTCATAATTTAGGGGGGGAGATAAGATTAATACATTTTTTACTCTAGTACAATAACTAGAAGGAAGGCTAAGATAAAAATGAGGAAGGGATTTGGGCGGGGAGTAAAAAGGAAATAGGTGATTTGGTTAAGGAAGCTCCTTTTCAAATAAGTCATCTCAAAGGTCTGCATTTGGATGGTTTCCAAGCAAAGTTTTTTCAACATATGTGGAAATCGATTGACACGGATATTATTCATTTATTTCAAGTTTTTTTTTTTTCACAACTAATTCTTCATTGGGGAGAATTAGCAATACCTTTGTTGTTTATATCCCTAAAAAGAATAATTAATTACAAAAAGCCAATGACTATAGGCCTATTAGCTTAGTAATGTTATATATAAAATCATAGCTAAAGTTGTGGCCAATGAGCTTCAAAAAGTGATGACAAAATTAGTGGGTACATTCTAAAGTGCATTTGTCAAGGGAAGAGCTATTTTGAATAATTATTGTGGTGCATAAAACTCTCCATTTTTTTAAAAGGAAAATAAAAATTAAATATATGGACTTGAAGCTATGATCGGATAGAGTGGAATTTTATTGGGTCGGTTTTAGAGATGTTTGGCTTTTATAAATAATTTGTTCAGATTATTAGAGAATGCATTTCCTTGGTCTCTTTTTCGATCCTTCTCAATGAATCTCCTTTTGAAAAATGTTGTCCCAAGTAGAGGACCTTATCTCCATATCTGTTTATTTTGGGTGCTGAAGTTATGTAGCTAATTAATGCGGAGAGTGAAGGGTCCATTCATGGAATTACAACTTCAAGAAACGCCCCTAGTATTTCCTGTTTATTTATTTTTTGTTATTGATAGATTTATCTTTAATTTGTAGTGCTAAAATTAATAAGGTAAGGAAAGTAAAAGATATTCTGGATGATTATTCTTATATGTAGGGTCAGTTGGTTAACTTTAATAAATAGGCAATCTAATTTAGTAAAGGGGCTAGCAGATCTAGGGGAGAAAATTTATCAAAATTTTTGGCAAAGAGGTTAATAAGAGAAGATAAAAAATATCTTGAAGACTCTACTATAAGCAAGAGAGGTATAGTATCATGTTTTGAAGCCCTTATAGAAAAAACAAAATGTAGAATTATGTTTTTGCAGGGGTCTTTGTTATCTTAAACCAGTAAAAATAGGGTGATCAAATTAATTACCTTAGCTATCCCGGTTTACAATATGTCAGTTCTTCAGTTTTTCAAGAAAACTAAGAGATTAACAAAATGATGGAAAAATCTCATTGGTGGTGATATTCATATTATAAAATGGAGTAAGATTTGTAAATTACTAGAAGAAGTGGGGGCTTTGAAATTAGGGACTCTATATGAGTAATTTAGCTCTATTGCCCTAGACTACTTAGACATGCCTCAATAATGGGACTCTCTTATGGTCTAAGGTTCTTAAATAGAAATACTTTCCCAACAAATCTTTGTGGGAAGCCAAGTTTAGGAAGAGAGACTCATTGTTCCATAAGGATTTTGCTAAGGTAGCTGATTTTATTAATAACAATGTGGGTTGGATTCTTGGGAATGGGAGCAACGTTTTTATTTGGGATGACAAAAGGATTGTTTTGCAAAAGGGGTCATAGGAAACCAGCCTCTAATATGGGTAACCTAGATCTTAAAATCTAAGACCTGTGGAAAGCTAATAAATAATGAAGTGTTGATTTTGTAATACTTTTGATTGTTAGATTATATGGTCTCAATCCATTAGATGATATAATAAATTGATTTATTTCTTTATTTATCAATATAATCATGCTTTCATTTCATGAGATGAATGGTGTGTTTTATTGTTTACTTGCACATATATAACCAATACGAATGACATGATAGTTCATGAGATGGATGAGATCCATATACAGGAGACATGTGTCACAAATCTTATATTTAAATAACTTCACAACTGATGATAAGATTAGGCATCTCATCTGACAAGGTTGCAACATTATGATCACTATGAGATAGTGTGATTTGTCTCAATTATCAGAGTGTAAGATTTTAGATCATCATGCTGGTACATTAGATGTATTGAAAGACCATGAGAAGCACCTTATGATACATTGTCTTTACTTTAAGGTCTGTTCCCATAGTTCCTTAGCAATAGGCTCATAATCCAAAGACATTAATGAACTCAAGTTTCTATCTATTCATTTACTTTGAGTCACCAATGAGTGAGGCCAATTGTAGGTCAACACCTTGGTGTCTTGGGTACATGGTAGTAGGACTGTGGGAACATTCAATGGTCAATATGGAATCTATCTTCATTATCCCCTTGTGCCAATTAATAGATTTATCATTGGTAAGTGCGCACCCATCTCAATTAAGACTTAATTGGATAGATACCAATGATCACTATAATTAATTGGGTCTCAGAGCTAATAAGATATGGATCTAATTTGGTGGACAGGTCCAATTGATTAATGGATATAGATGGAGGGGCCTACTTGTGGTCATAGGGAAGTTTAGAGTCTTTATGTAATTTATTCTTAAAACTACAGTTCATTTGCATTTATATAGTGGAGTTATTTGCAATTAGCTGTGGGCTCGGATTGCACAAGAGATGTGGGGTCTGAGTGTCCCAGTTGGAGCCAGCTTTCTATGGAATGTCTATTGGTCCCCACGCTAGCCTAAGTTATTAGATAGTTACTAATTCAACTTGAAATCTAAAAGGAAATAGAAAGTTACTATTTCTATTGGAAGTGAGACTTTTAATAGTAAGTTACTAATGATTATGGAAGTGATACTTCTAAAAATAATTAAAAAGAAGAAAGTTACTATTTCTTATGGAAGTGAAACTTCTATTATTAATTAGTAAGAGAAGTTGCTTAAACCTATAAATAAGGGAGACATGGCTATGGACGTCTCATTCAATTCCATTTCTTGGAATTCATGCCCAGCCCCCTTTTGTGCAAGAGTTGTACGCATCTCTCTTCTCTCTTCCTTCTTCTAGTTTCCTTAGAGTTTCTAGTTGGTTTTCTTTTGGAGATTCCACCACCATTCTTCTTAATAATAGAGATTGAAGCGGGTCATAGCGTGGAAGACAATTGGGTCTTGGAGATTCTGATTCGATTTGTGAAAGAGTTATTCGTCAAAGAAAGAGATCAACTTCTTCATTAAGAGCACTACCAAGCTCCAAAGGTATAACTTACTCCCTTGAATGTTGTGGATTTATTGTGGTTGCATGGTGATGCTATTTGCTATTTTAGAGATACTGTTTTATTGATCTTGATCATGGGTTTGAGGTTCTCGGATCCTTGATGTGGATTATGGCCTTATGGGTACTTGATCCCTAAGTCAAGTAGGTTAGAAGTTTTGAAAACTTATCCACGAGGCCCACCTACTTCCGAGATTGATGACACCAGATGTAGAAAATATCATGAAAATTTTCATTCCAAGGCAAAACAATGAGGATAAGAGAGTGTGGTTCTTAAATAAATCTAGGGAACTATCAATCAAATCAACTTTTGGAATACTATCTGATAATGGTAGACCCCAACATCTTGCCGTTGTTGTTTTGAAGGACTTTTGGAAATCGAACAACCACAAAGAGGTTTTTTTTTTGGATGAAACTGTCTTAGAGATGCCTTTTAGGTTCGTAAATGGTTGAACACTAAGGGTACATTCGGAAAACAGAGTGGAATCTTCTCTTTAGAGGATTCTCTTCATCTCCCTAGAATCAACACATCCTCATATAGGATTTCCAATGAGAATTCTATGTTTGGTATTGAGAGAGGATTCTTATCATTTGTAAGATGTATGATCCAATGGTTGTAAGCTTTTTTAAAAATTTATCAAAATCCATGAAAAATCAAGACCTCAACTTTCCCCTCAAAGATATTCTTGGCCATTTAGAGAATTTGAACGGTTCGGATTGTGCAAAGGGGGCCCACAGGAATAAAAAATTATTTTTTACAATTTGGACTTTTCTGAAAATATCTCAAGATATAGCATGGATCAACAATTGAAATTTGATGTAGTAGTTGTGCTTGATCTTTTGGAAATAAATCACGGTTAAAATCATGGTTTTGGGGCCCACAGGAACCAAAAATTGGAAACAAACGGACTGTTTTTTCATCCCCTTTTTATACAGTATATGTGGAATAAATGGCCACTGGTGTTTGGCCTATTTCTCATGATCTATTATGAGTCAATGGCTGAAATTTGATCTGGTAGTTGTGTTTGACCTTCCGTAAATAATTCACAGTTCAGATCATGGTTTTGATAACCACAAGAACAAAAAAATGGAAAACAATGGATTGTTTTTTCATCATGTTTTTATACAGTATATGTGAAATAAACGTCCACTGGTTTTTGGCTTATTTCTCATTATCTATGATGAATCAACGATTGATTTTTTAGTCATATAGCTGTTTTGGAGGGTTTCAAAATGATTAACGGTTTGGATCTCGATTGTGAGACCCAAAAGGTAGGTTTTCAAAGCAAAATCTCCTAACGTTCTTCATTCCCTATTTTTACTGTAGCATGTACTGTAGCTCTGCCTTTCCTTCCAATGAAGGATTTCCAGCATCCAGAGGCGCGTGGGGGGTGCTCTAATGTGAGAAGAAAATTGGAAGCATGCATTTTCAGTGTCTTTCCTCTCGAAATCTACTATGAAGCAAACATCAGAAATCCACACATGCACGGAAAATATCCTAGGATCCCCCAGTGCGGACTGTTGCTAAACATGCCCTAATGGAATTACTTTTGGTGTCGGATGTCTTTAACCGGTCAAAAACCATTAATCTTACATGAATTTGAGAAGTGGGTGGGTCCCACTGTTGCTACACAAAAAGTCGACAATTCTTCCCTCTCCAGTTTCCAAGTTTCCAGAAGACTCATTCCTCTCCTATCAATATTTGAAATTCAAAACAAGGGAGGAGTATTCCTGAAGAAATCAGAAATAGAGTCTTAGGTGGAAATCTCTCCTACAAAGACTTGACTCAACCAAAGAGATAGAGTCCATTGCAAATAAAAATTCAAAAAGTCCATTGCAAATAAAAATTCAAAAGTCAATCCCATTTTTCAGTGGACATCATATCTTAAAATGGCCATAACTTTAAATCTAACTATCAAATCATTGAAATGTTGTGGATTTATTGTGGTTGCATGGTGATGCTATTTGCTATTTTAGAGATACTGTTTTATTGATCTTGATCATGGGTTTGAGGTTCTCGGATCCTTGATGTGGATTATGGCCTTATGGGTACTTGATCCCTAAGTCAAGTAGGTTAGAAGTTTTGAAAACTTATCCACGAGGCCCACCTACTTCCGAGATTGATGACACCAGATGTAGAAAATATCATGAAAATTTTCATTCCAAGGCAAAACAATGAGGATAAGAGAGTGTGGTTCTTAAATAAATCTAGGGAACTATCAATCAAATCAACTTTTGGAATACTCTCTGATAATGGTAGACCCCAACATCTTGCCATTGTTGTTTTGAAGGACTTTTGGAAATCGAACAACCAGAAAGAGGTTTTTTTTTTTGGATGAAACTGTCTTAGAGATGCCTTTTATGTTCGTAAATGGTTGAACACTAAGGGTACATTCGGAAAACAGAGTGGAATCTTCTCTTTAGAGGATTCTCTTCATCTCCCTAGAATCAACACATCCTCATATAGGATTTCCAATGAGAATTCTATGTTTGGTATTGAGAGTGGATTCTTATCATTTGTAAGATGTATGATCCAATGGTTGTAAGCTTTTTTAAAAATTTATCAAAATCCATGAAAAATCAAGACCTCAACTTTCCCCTCAAAGATATTCTTGGCCATTTAGAGAATTTGAACGGTTCGGATTGTGCAAAGGGGGCCCACAGGAATAAAAAATTATTTTTTACAATTTGGACTTTTCTGAAAATATCTCAAGATATAGCATGGATCAACAATTGAAATTTGATGTAGTAGTTTTGCTTGACCTTTTGGAAATAAATCGCGGTTAAAATCATGGTTTTGGGGCCCACAGGAACCAAAAATTGGAAACAAACGGACTGTTTTTTCATCCCCTTTTTATACAGTATATGTGAAATAAATGGCCACTGGTGTTTGGCCTATTTCTCATGATCTATTATGAATCAATGGCTGAAATTTGATCTGGTAGTTGTGTTTGACCTTCCGTAAATAATTCACAGTTCAGATCATGGTTTTGATAACCACAAGAACAAAAAAATGGAAAACAATGGATTGTTTTTTCATCATGTTTTTATACAGTATATGTGAAATAAACGTCCACTGGTTTTTGGCTTATTTCTCATTATCTATGATGAATCAACGATTGATTTTTTAGTCATATAGCTGTTTTGGAGGGTTTCAAAATGATTAACGGTTTGGATCTCGATTGTGAGACCCAAAAGGTAGGTTTTCAAAGCAAAATCTCCTAACGTTCTTCATTCCCTTTTTTTTACTGTAGCATGTACTGTAGCTCTGCCTTTCCTTCCAATGAAGGATTTCCAGCATCCAGAGGCGCGTGGGGGGTGCTCTAATGTGAGAAGAAAATTGGAAGCATGCATTTTCAGTGTCTTTCCTCTCGAAATCTACTATGAAGCAAACATCAGAAATCCACACATGCACGGAAAATATCCTAGGATTCCCCAGTGCGGACTGTTGCTAAACATGCCCTAATGGAATTACTTTTGGTGTCGGATGTCTTTAATCGGTCAAAAACCATTAATCTTACATGAATTTGAGAAGTGGGTGGGTCCCACTGTTGCTACACAAAAAGTCGACAATTCTTCCCTCTCCAGTTTCCAAGTTTCCAGAAGACTCATTCCTCTCCTATCAATATTTGAAATTCAAAACAAGGGAGGAGTATTCCTGAAGAAATCAGAAATAGAGTCTTAGGTGGAAATCTCTCCTACAAAGACTTGACTCAACCAAAGAGATAGAGTCCATTGCAAATAAAAATTCAAAAGTCAATCCCATTTTTCAGTGGACATCATATCTTAAAATGGCCATAACTTTAAATCTAACTATCAAATCATTGAAATGTTGTGGATTTATTGTGGTTGCATGGTGATGCTATTTGCTATTTTAGAGATACTGTTTTATTGATCTTGATCATGGGTTTGAGGTTCTCGGATCCTTGATGTGGATTATGGCCTTATGGGTACTTGATCCCTAAGTCAAGTAGGTTAGAAGTTTTGAAAACTTATCCACGAGGCCCACCTACTTCCGAGATTGATGACACCAGATGTAGAAAATATCATGAAAATTTTCATTCCAAGGCAAAACAATGAGGATAAGAGAGTGTGGTTCTTAAATAAATCTAGGGAACTATCAATCAAATCAACTTTTGGAATACTCTCTGATAATGGTAGACCCCAACATCTTGCCGTTGTTGTTTTGAAGGACTTTTGGAAATCGAACAACCACAAAGAGGTTTTTTTTTTTGGATGAAACTGTCTTAGAGATGCCTTTTAGGTTCGTAAATGGTTGAACACTAAGGGTACATTCGGAAAACAGAGTGGAATCTTCTCTTTAGAGGATTCTCTTCATCTCCCTAGAATCAACACATCCTCATATAGGATTTCCAATGAGAATTCTATGTTTGGTATTGAGAGAGGATTCTTATCATTTGTAAGATGTATGATCCAATGGTTGTAAGCTTTTTTAAAAATTTATCAAAATCCATGAAAAATCAAGACCTCAACTTTCCCCTCAAAGATATTCTTGGCCATTTAGAGAATTTGAACGGTTCGGATTGTGCAAAGGGGGCCCATAGGAATAAAAAATTATTTTTTACAATTTGGACTTTTCTGAAAATATCTCAAGATATAGCATGGATCAACAATTGAAATTTGATGTAGTAGTTGTGCTTGACCTTTTGGAAATAAATCACGGTTAAAATCATGGTTTTGGGGCCCACAGGAACCAAAAATTGGAAACAAACGGACTGTTTTTTCATCCCCTTTTTATACAGTATATGTGGAAGAAATGGCCACTGGTGTTTGGCCTATTTCTCATGATCTATTATGAGTCAATGGCTGAAATTTGATCTGGTAGTTGTGTTTGACCTTCCGTAAATAATTCACAGTTCAGATCATGGTTTTGATAACCACAAGAACAAAAAAATGGAAAACAATGGATTGTTTTTTCATCATGTTTTTATACAGTATATGTGAAATAAACGTCCACTGGTTTTTGGCTTATTTCTCATTATCTATGATGAATCAACGATTGATTTTTTAGTCATATAGCTGTTTTGGAGGGTTTCAAAATGATTAACGGTTTGGATCTCGATTGTGAGACCCAAAAGGTAGGTTTTCAAAGCAAAATCTCCTAACGTTCTTCATTCCCTTTTTTTTACTGTAGCATGTACTGTAGCTCTGCCTTTCCTTCCAATGAAGGATTTCCAGCATCCAGAGGCGCGTGGGGGGTGCTCTAATGTGAGAAGAAAATTGGAAGCATGCATTTTCAGTGTCTTTCCTCTCGAAATCTACTATGAAGCAAACATCAGAAATCCACACATGCACGGAAAATATCCTAGGATTCCCCAGTGCGGACTGTTGCTAAACATGCCCTAATGGAATTACTTTTGGTGTCGGATGTCTTTAATCGGTCAAAAACCATTAATCTTACATGAATTTGAGAAGTGGGTGGGTCCCACTGTTGCTACACAAAAAGTCGACAATTCTTCCCTCTCCAGTTTCCAAGTTTCCAGAAGACTCATTCCTCTCCTATCAATATTTGAAATTCAAAACAAGGGAGGAGTATTCCTGAAGAAATCAGAAATAGAGTCTTAGGTGGAAATCTCTCCTACAAAGACTTGACTCAACCAAAGAGATAGAGTCCATTGCAAATAAAAATTCAAAAGTCAATCCCATTTTTCAGTGGACATCATATCTTAAAATGGCCATAACTTTAAATCTAACTATCAAATCATTGAAATGTTGTGGATTTATTGTGGTTGCATGGTGATGCTATTTGCTATTTTAGAGATACTGTTTTATTGATCTTGATCATGGGTTTGAGGTTCTCGGATCCTTGATGTGGATTATGGCCTTATGGGTACTTGATCCCTAAGTCAAGTAGGTTAGAAGTTTTGAAAACTTATCCACGAGGCCCACCTACTTCCGAGATTGATGACACCAGATGTAGAAAATATCATGAAAATTTTCATTCCAAGGCAAAACAATGAGGATAAGAGAGTGTGGTTCTTAAATAAATCTAGGGAACTATCAATCAAATCAACTTTTGGAATACTCTCTGATAATGGTAGACCCCAACATCTTGCCGTTGTTGTTTTGAAGGACTTTTGGAAATCGAACAACCACAAAGAGGTTTTTTTTTTTGGATGAAACTGTCTTAGAGATGCCTTTTAGGTTCGTAAATGGTTGAACACTAAGGGTACATTCGGAAAACAGAGTGGAATCTTCTCTTTAGAGGATTCTCTTCATCTCCCTAGAATCAACACATCCTCATATAGGATTTCCAATGAGAATTCTATGTTTGGTATTGAGAGAGGATTCTTATCATTTGTAAGATGTATGATCCAATGGTTGTAAGCTTTTTTAAAAATTTATCAAAATCCATGAAAAATCAAGACCTCAACTTTCCCCTCAAAGATATTCTTGGCCATTTAGAGAATTTGAACGGTTCGGATTGTGCAAAGGGGGCCCACAGGAATAAAAAATTATTTTTTACAATTTGGACTTTTCTGAAAATATCTCAAGATATAGCATGGATCAACAATTGAAATTTGATGTAGTAGTTGTGCTTGACCTTTTGGAAATAAATCACGGTTAAAATCATGGTTTTGGGGCCCACAGGAACCAAAAATTGGAAACAAACGGACTGTTTTTTCATCCCCTTTTTATACAGTATATGTGGAATAAATGGCCACTGGTGTTTGGCCTATTTCTCATGATCTATTATGAGTCAATGGCTGAAATTTGATCTGGTAGTTGTGTTTGACCTTCCGTAAATAATTCACAGTTCAGATCATGGTTTTGATAACCACAAGAACAAAAAAATGGAAAACAATGGATTGTTTTTTCATCATGTTTTTATACAGTATATGTGAAATAAACGTCCACTGGTTTTTGGCTTATTTCTCATTATCTATGATGAATCAACGATTGATTTTTTAGTCATATAGCTGTTTTGGAGGGTTTCAAAATGATTAACGGTTTGGATCTCGATTGTGAGACCCAAAAGGTAGGTTTTCAAAGCAAAATCTCCTAACGTTCTTCATTCCCTTTTTTTTACTGTAGCATGTACTGTAGCTCTGCCTTTCCTTCCAATGAAGGATTTCCAGCATCCAGAGGCGCGTGGGGGGTGCTCTAATGTGAGAAGAAAATTGGAAGCATGCATTTTCAGTGTCTTTCCTCTCGAAATCTACTATGAAGCAAACATCAGAAATCCACACATGCACGGAAAATATCCTAGGATTCCCCAGTGCGGACTGTTGCTAAACATGCCCTAATGGAATTACTTTTGGTGTCGGATGTCTTTAATCGGTCAAAAACCATTAATCTTACATGAATTTGAGAAGTGGGTGGGTCCCACTGTTGCTACACAAAAAGTCGACAATTCTTCCCTCTCCAGTTTCCAAGTTTCCAGAAGACTCATTCCTCTCCTATCAATATTTGAAATTCAAAACAAGGGAGGAGTATTCCTGAAGAAATCAGAAATAGAGTCTTAGGTGGAAATCTCCTACAAAGACTTGACTCAACCAAAGAGATAGAGTCCATTGCAAATAAAAATTCAAAAGTCAATCCCATTTTTCAGTGGACATCATATCTTAAAATGGCCATAACTTTAAATCTAACTATCAAATCATTGAAATGTTGTGGATTTATTGTGGTTGCATGGTGATGCTATTTGCTATTTTAGAGATACTGTTTTATTGATCTTGATCATGGGTTTGAGGTTCTCGGATCCTTGATGTGGATTATGGCCTTATGGGTACTTGATCCCTAAGTCAAGTAGGTTAGAAGTTTTGAAAACTTATCCACGAGGCCCACCTACTTCCGAGATTGATGACACCAGATGTAGAAAATATCATGAAAATTTTCATTCCAAGGCAAAACAATGAGGATAAGAGAGTGTGGTTCTTAAATAAATCTAGGGAACTATCAATCAAATCAACTTTTGGAATACTCTCTGATAATGGTAGACCCCAACATCTTGCCGTTGTTGTTTTGAAGGACTTTTGGAAATCGAACAACCACAAAGAGGTTTTTTTTTTTTGGATGAAACTGTCTTAGAGATGCCTTTTAGGTTCGTAAATGGTTGAACACTAAGGGTACATTCGGAAAACAGAGTGGAATCTTCTCTTTAGAGGATTCTCTTCATCTCCCTAGAATCAACACATCCTCATATAGGATTTCCAATGAGAATTCTATGTTTGGTATTGAGAGAGGATTCTTATCATTTGTAAGATGTATGATCCAATGGTTGTAAGCTTTTTTAAAAATTTATCAAAATCCATGAAAAATCAAGACCTCAACTTTCCCCTCAAAGATATTCTTGGCCATTTAGAGAATTTGAACGGTTCGGATTGTGCAAAGGGGGCCCACAGGAATAAAAAATTATTTTTTACAATTTGGACTTTTCTGAAAATATCTCAAGATATAGCATGGATCAACAATTGAAATTTGATGTAGTAGTTGTGCTTGACCTTTTGGAAATAAATCACGGTTAAAATCATGGTTTTGGGGCCCACAGGAACCAAAAATTGGAAACAAACGGACTGTTTTTTCATCCCCTTTTTATACAGTATATGTGGAATAAATGGCCACTGGTGTTTGGCCTATTTCTCATGATCTATTATGAGTGAATGGCTGAAATTTGATCTGGTAGTTGTGTTTGACCTTCCGTAAATAATTCACAGTTCAGATCATGGTTTTGATAACCACAAGAACAAAAAAATGGAAAACAATGGATTGTTTTTTCATCATGTTTTTATACAGTATATGTGAAATAAACGTCCACTGGTTTTTGGCTTATTTCTCATTATCTATGATGAATCAACGATTGATTTTTTAGTCATATAGCTGTTTTGGAGGGTTTCAAAATGATTAACGGTTTGGATCTCGATTGTGAGACCCAAAAGGTAGGTTTTCAAAGCAAAATCTCCTAACGTTCTTCACTCCCTTTTTTTACTGTAGCATGTACTGTAGCTCTGCCTTTCCTTCCAATGAAAGATTTCCAGCATCCAGAGGCGCGTGGGGGGTGCTCTAATGTGAG
This sequence comes from Umbellularia californica, assembly GCA_028538565.1. Classification (NCBI taxonomy): domain Eukaryota; kingdom Viridiplantae; phylum Streptophyta; class Magnoliopsida; order Laurales; family Lauraceae; genus Umbellularia; species Umbellularia californica. The sequence goes on along the minus strand of JAPQWN010000008.1, from coordinate 30,663,638 downwards.
AAGAAAATTGGAAGCATGCATTTTCAGTGTCTTTCCTCTCGAAATCTACTATGAAGCAAACATTAGAAATCCACACATGCACGGAAAATATCCTAGGATTCCCCAGTGCGGACTGTTGCTAAACATGCCCTAATGGAATTACTTTTGGTGTCGGATGTCTTTAATCAGTCAAAAACCATTAATCTTACATGAATTTGAGAAGTGGGTGGGTCCCACTGTTGCTATACAAAAAGTCGACAATTCTTTCCTCTCCAGTTTCCAAGTTTCCAGAAGACTCATTACTCTCCTATCAATATTTGAAATTCAAAACAAGGGAGGAGTATTCCTGAAGAAATCAGAAATAGAGTCTTAGGTGGAAATCTCTCCTACAAAGACTTGACTCAACCAAAGAGATAGAGTCCATTGCAAATAAAAATTCAAAAGTCAATCCCATTTTTCAGTGGACATCATATCTTAAAATGGCCATAACTTTAAATCTAACTATCAAATCATTGAAATGTTGTGGATTTATTGTGGTTGCATGGTGATGCTATTTGCTATTTTAGAGACACTGTTTTATTGATCTTGATCATGGGTTTGAGGTTCTCGGATCCTTGATGTGGATTATGGCCTTATGGGTACTTGATCCCTAAGTCAAGTAGGTTAGAAGTTTTGAAAACTTATCCACGAGGCCCACCTACTTCCGAGATTGATGACACCAGATGTAGAAAATATCATGAAAATTTTCATTCCAAGGCAAAACAATGAGGATAAGAGAGTGTTGTTCTTAAATAAATCTAGGGAACTATCAATCAAATCAACTTTTGGAATACTCTCTGATAATGGTAGACCCCAACATCTTGCCGTTGTTGTTTTGAAGGACTTTTGGAAATCGAACAACCACAAAGAGGTTTTTTTTTTTGGATGAAACTGTCTTAGAGATGCCTTTTATGTTCGTAAATGGTTGAACACTAAGGGTACATTCGGAAAACAGAGTGGAATCTTCTCTTTAGAGGATTCTCTTCATCTCCCTAGAATCAACACATCCTCATATAGGATTTCCAATGAGAATTCTATGTTTGGTATTGAGAGAGGATTCTTATCATTTGTAAGATGTATGATCCAATGGTTGTAAGCTTTTTTAAAAATTTATCAAAATCCATGAAAAATCAAGACCTCAACTTTCCCCTCAAAGATATTCTTGGCCATTTAGAGAATTTGAACGGTTCGGATTGTGCAAAGGGGGCCCACAGGAATAAAAAATTATTTTTTACAATTTGGACTTTTCTGAAAATATCTCAAGATATAGCATGGATCAACAATTGAAATTTGATGTAGTAGTAGTGCTTGACCTTTTGGAAATAAATCGCGGTTAAAATCATGGTTTTGGGGCCCACAGGAACCAAAAATTGGAAACAAACGGACTGTTTTTTCATCCCCTTTTTATACAGTATATGTGAAATAAATGGCCACTGGTGTTTGGCCTATTTCTCATGATCTATTATGAGTCAATGGCTGAAATTTGATCTGGTAGTTGTGTTTGACCTTCCGTAAATAATTCACAGTTCAGATCATGGTTTTGATAACCACAAGAACAAAAAAATGGAAAACAATGGATTGTTTTTTCATCATGTTTTTATACAGTATATGTGAAATAAACGTCCACTGGTTTTTGGCTTATTTCTCATTATCTATGATGAATCAACGATTGATTTTTTAGTCATATAGCTGTTTTGGAGGGTTTCAAAATGATTAACGGTTTGGATCTCGATTGTGAGACCCAAAAGGTAGGTTTTCAAAGCAAAATCTCCTAACGTTCTTCATTCCCTTTTTTTTACTGTAGCATGTACTGTAGCTCTGCCTTTCCTTCCAATGAAGGATTTCCAGCATCCAGAGGCGCGTGGGGGGTGCTCTAATGTGAGAAGAAAATTGGAAGCATGCATTTTCAGTGTCTTTCCTCTCGAAATCTACTATGAAGCAAACATCAGAAATCCACACATGCATGGAAAATATCCTAGGATTCCCCAGTGCGGACTGTTGCTAAACATGCCCTAATGGAATTACTTTTGGTGTCGGATGTCTTTAATCGGTCAAAAACCATTAATCTTACATGAATTTGAGAAGTGGGTGGGTCCCACTGTTGCTACACAAAAAGTCGACAATTCTTCCCTCTCCAGTTTCCAAGTTTCCAGAAGACTCATTCCTCTCCTATCAATATTTGAAATTCAAAACAAGGGAGGAGTATTCCTGAAGAAATCAGAAATAGAGTCTTAGGTGGAAATCTCTCCTACAAAGACTTGACTCAACCAAAGAGATAGAGTCCATTGCAAATAAAAATTCAAAAGTCAATCCCATTTTTCAGTGGACATCATATCTTAAAATGGCCATAACTTTAAATCTAACTATCAAATCATTGAAATATACCTACCATTGAAAAGCTTATTCAGAGTAGATGTCTGTGGACCCAAAATCATGCAAATAGGAGCTAAATCGACAAAGTTATGGGCCCGGAAATTCTCATGTATATTTTGAGGTGGGATCGCAAATAAATCCACACCATTGATGACTCATCTCGGCACTACATGAGGAGATCTCTGATGTGGCTCACTATTGGAAGATCTTCACTGGAAAGAAGATGAGCTTGGCAAGAGATCAATCAAAATTTCAAATCATCTCTGATAAGGCAGTGCTTGGAGTGCAAGTTAAGTCAGAAGAGTCCAAGATAGAGACAAACTCAAGCCACAAAAGAGAGGAAAAAAAATTATAAATAGTGACTTCCCCCATAACGGACGTCCATACTCTCTCCCATACGGGGACGATCATCACCATCCTCTCTCTCCCCTTTTCTAGATCTTGGGTTCTTCTAGTTATAGGTTCTCCACTTTATTTTTATTTTTTTGTAAGAATGTAGCTTTGGGCCTTATCCAAGTAAAACGTAGATCTAGAAAGGAGTAGAAGCTTTGTACTAAAAATATGCTATTAATGAAAAAATCAGATTTCTTTTTTTTTTTTTTTTGTGCAATGGCTAGTTAGATTTGCGGTCAAGGCAAAAGAAGAAGTTAAGTATTCCTACTCCTTTTTTTTTTGTCAATACTTGTTTGATTGAGTTAATGATGTAATCTAATGCTTTAATAGGCTTGTCTTCGTACCATATCGATACCTTCCATATTGTATTTCTTAATGCTAGAGTAGATTGTTGATTAACCATGATTATTTTTTATAGATCATGTTTAGGGTTTTACTCTCTTTGATGGTCTATGCTTAGATTTGATTGTAATGCTTAGTTAACTTAAGTAATTTTATGAATGGAATGAGGTTTTGGGGTTTGATGAATCTTGTAGAAAAGTAAATCTCTTTTGAGAAAATTGGTTTTTAAAATTTTATTGTCCGAATTTAGGCGTCTTAATTGGATCCAGATATAAAGTTGAAAAACTGATCAAACAGTTATCAGCACGGATGATAACCTAGACCTAATTCTAGTGCCGGTTTGATGAGCCCCTTTAATAATACAGGTTCAGGTCTGGGTGCACAGTAAAAAGGACCTAATCCAGCTATGGATAAGCCAGTAAATTCGCATTCAACAACTCCAGCATGAAGTGTCAACTATCACCTTGTGAACCGGTAGCCCAATCTAGCTGAAAAGGAAAAGGGATGAACACAGTAGACCAAATCTACTGGGACAATGAGATGAGGGATTGGCCTATTTACTAAACTATTAAAATTGTCACCTAACTGATTAAATAGAATAGGTAAAGTGTACTGCATGTAGGACGCTAGATTTGCCCTAAGGGGAGCCATGCTACTTGTCCCGGGACTCTCATGTCCCGGGACTGGCCCGACTCCATAGGGGGAGGGCATTTTGGTCATATGATACATGTTGTGATTGAATGTATATAATCATATGGGGAGGGCATTTTGGTCATATGATACATGTTACGATTGAATGTATATAATCATTAGTAAATTTCAGGCCGGTCCTTGCTTGGGTACGGCCATAGGCCCATCTTTTTCTTCATAATTAATCCAAGTCCTTGACTAAAGTTTGTTGGAATAGCGGGAGGTGCTCATTATTGCGCCCTCATTAGCCGTTGTAGAATCGATTCCTGTTACCAATAAAAGGGTCCAAGCCTTTCTCAAATAATCCTATAAACTGCCACCAGCCTAGGCTTGCGAGGTTCTTCTTATTGATTTCGCTAAAATTTACTAGTAATTTTATTTTTTCTAATGGGTAAAGTGCAAATCTTGAGCTTATCAAAGCAACACCTCTCGGTACCTTCCAAAGTGTTAATATACTTGTAAATCAAGTGGTTAGATACCTCCCTTACACCAAAATAACTAGGGATATAGCTTAAATATGACTGATATCAAACTATAAAAATCCAAACCTGCCTCCACCCCCCGCTCAAAAGTACCACCATGGAACAATTTCATTCCCATTATAATATATTAAACCAGAAGGTTTTGGATTCAATTTTGACAGTACTTCTGAATTGACAAGAAGTTATTCTCGGTTTTTAGAACTGCGTTATACTCTCCCTCCACCATCCACTAATATACTTCCCTCACTTATGGACTCTCATCTCCCCCATTTCTGACATACACAGAATCCTACCTCTTCATGAATACCTGTGATTAGCACGGGTTTTTGTGCTAGTCCCTATTATAGGGCATGCTTGTGCTATTGCCATCTTTTAGAAAAGGCATAGAAAACTCAGCTCCTTGTTTGTAAGAAAAAATTCTCGAGCCTGGTGCAACCACGAAAATATAAGTTAAATTTTCTAGGAGTCCATGAAAAAGCATTTCGAATGAGAGGAATAAAAAAAAAATCGTAAAAGAGGATTAAGTGAGAAGAATAGGTTTTCTTTGGCCCTACACAAACATCCCCTAATTGGAGCAGGTGGAGAGACTCATTTCCATCATCTCAATCAGTGGCAGACATACATCATGCGGACCTTGGGCAGTTTGACCCATAAGAATTTTAAAAGCTGCATGGGCTATATGGGTCATGTCCAATTCCAGTAAAGTAATCGTCTCACTCCAGGTCTCGAAAAACCCATCTCTCTCAGTAACAAAGATCTCCCAAACGAAAAACATTGGAACCCTTCGCTGAATCGTTCTCCTGCTTCCAGTTCAAGCTCATGATAACATAGCATAAATGTCCGTCCTTTACACAATATGTGGGAAGCAATATGTTGATTAGCATCGGGATACGAATTCTTTATACTTAATTTGGCAAAAAATTATCATTGAACTATATAATAAGTGGAAATTATTGTTAGTTGCGATTGATTTTGACCTAACTAATTTTTAATTGACCATAGTCGGCCACTCAAAGGAAACTCCCCCTAGGCACCAGCATACAGAGTTCTGGACAGACACTAGTACATTTCATTTAATGAGGGAAAAAGCACAGCCATGAACTTTCTTTCCATCTCTGTGACCGGCAACGTTTCTATCTCACTGACACGAATTCTCCAGATGACTTATCCTTCTGTTTATTCTTGAGTTCTATATTATTAGCTGTATGATACGTGGCCACTTGGCTGGCTGCAGGATGTATTGGTTAAGATATGACTTGTAATTTAAGCCTTAGGATTCTCAAGACAGATACGCTGCCTTGTATATATATCAGTTGTACATTCCCATTAAGAAATACACAAATCAGTGCAAGTTTTATATATCACCACACCCGTTTTTTTTTTTTTTTTTGCCTTTCCTTGGCATTATCTGTACAGTGAACACAATGCCTACAGGTATGCGATTCTAGTTACAAATACTGCAGAATCTTAAAAAGCTCTCTGTTTGTAAGCCCAGAAAGATCAGTTTCACACGAAAACAGTCGACACACACAAACCTATGTGGTAAACATCATCTCTTGCTCTATATTGGGCTCCAAGCAAATTTGTTTTACTCTCATACATGTTTTCACATGGATACTATTACCACATAAAATTAATTTTCTCTGTGAGGCCCACTTAGTAGCATAAAACATCAGCTTCAGCGAGGGGGTATTGATTTCCTTCTTTGTTTAAGATTTTGAGTCGAACATGAAAGGGCATGAGGATACCAGTTTTCCTCATCCAATCTCTACGGGAATACACAAAAATGAGGGCCCATCCATTTGGATAGTCTGCTTTACAAATGAGTAAGAATTTGTTTTGGTTTTCGCCACAACTAATTTGAGGTAGTAAGATTTACTGGTAACTAAGTGCAGGGAGACCAAGCTTTGAGGGTCGAAACAGGGCCTATGTACCAGTAAAATCTGATTATTGGAACTCAGTTCACAGAAAGATGAGTTACAAGTGCAAAATGTTCTTGTTTGGACTCCTTATAAATGACATTTCCTTGTATGAATGTATAGCATTTGAGAAGGAAAGGTATTCTATTTCCATACTAAGTGCCATTTGTTTCATGTAATTAACTCCTAGGGAATAATAAGACTTTTTATTTCTGAAAGTCGATAAATCTAAAGCAACAAAGGTGAATATTAGGGGTGCTCAGCCTTCTCTGGGCTAAGTTTGGATCTTGCGCTTTTGTATTTGGGACAGGTTTGGATCTAAATTTTTTGCCAATTGGATGTTGGGCAGAGCTTGGATCAAGTGATGGAGATACCCAATCCCAAACCTGAATAAGTAGTGCTTGTACATTAGTGTGATTTGCCTGATCAAAACAGAAAGCCCGAACAAGTTAAGAGAAAACTTGGCTCGGATTGGCCCAATTGACTAAATGGACAGGCTTGGCCTGACATTTCTAGGTAAGTGGGGCTTGAGCAAAGCACTTACAACCAATATCAGGCTTAGAACGGATATGGGGCCTGTTTCTCTCAAGTCGGGCAGGGCCATGAACACCCTGACACTGAATATCCATAAATGATGACCAAATGATCATCCCTGAACAATGAATGAAGGACAGAATGGAAACGAATAACCAGCCATCACCCAAGTAACTCCTACGAATGTCAAGGGCACATCTACATCTCAACCTTGTATCCTTCACCCCTCAGCTCTTTAATAATAATACTTCATGGGAGCCCATTCCATACAAACAAATGAGGCCCAAATGTGTGTGAATAGATTGTCAAAATACCTATATGCATAGTGCACTCAAGTGGGAAGAGAACCTGCACAAGCGGGAAGAGGTGACGTACCCAGGGTTCAAATAGTGGGCAGCAACGTGAGACCCGTCACTCCCTACCACTCAAGTTGGCTACACTATGTTTACAAAGATCCAAATGGGCCCTTAAAGGCTGAAATCAGTCATGTTTTAGGAGGTACTGGGAATGCATGGGGTTGAGTCTAAACCCCGCGAGATCTTGACCATTGGTTATGATAATCGACAAATTTAGCAGTTCATCCTAGCTGTTAGTTCTAAAAGGAAGACTTACAACAACGTCATCACTGATTGATGGTCAAGCTGGGATTTAAAAAAATTGGAACCGTGATTTATGGTATCTAGATCACTGACCATACTTCAATGATACATATGACAATGCGGGAATTCTGTTGCCTTGTGAATTCCTATTTCAATGTACAAGCCCATTTACTTTGTCTACCTAAAATTTAAGCCTGGATGAGCACAACCCTTCGTTAAGGTAAGTCTTGTTTGTGGTTGTGTGGAGTGCTTACGAAATACCGAGGTAATCTCCTGTCTCGGCACTAAAACGCCAATTAGGGGTTACTCCGGCCTGATTTATTCCAGTTCGGCAAGAGTGCCAGCTGTCACCAAGTTGGAGTTGGATTCGGTCTGCCTACCGACCTCGCTCGTTACGGGCTCTGCCCCGAGCGCCTCGGCACCAATGCCCGACCTCCTGCATCCCCTGATCTCGGTAATTCCCCTCTCGGTCCACTTGACCGAGATGGATGTCTGTCTTTATCTCCATTTATGAGATAGGACGGCTACATGGTAATAGAGCCTCCCTGACAGAAGGTGGCCAAGTACTGATAAGGGACCTTCCCTATCACTTCCACATTTATGTGAGGGGGTTGAGGGGACGTCCGATGGGACAAGTATCCTCACCTACCATCCTAGGAGTGGGCTGATGGGACAAGTATCCTCACCTACCTCCACTATGGAACCTTCTATTCTCTCCTACATATACCTGCATGGGAGCCCCATAAGAGGTAAGCAATATACAGTCTACACCCTGTTTATTTCACCCATATCTTCTACCTCACTTCACCCTAGTTCAGTGACTGCACTAACTCAGGCGTTGGAGTTCTTTCTTCCCTTTTTTCAGGATTCAGGCCGTCGGTGACTTCTCCGATCAGCTGAACAGCATTTTCCTAATCCCCTTCATCACTTAAACTAAGTCCGTAATAATTTAGGCACTTACAATTGGCGCCGTCTGTGGGAAACTACTCTGAAAACTCCACACTTTCAATCCTAACAGCCATGCCTCCTAAAGCTAAGAAGGGAAAGAGCGTTGTTGGACCGTCCATGTCCAGCCAGCCGGAAATATTCTTGCCTCTCATGCCGCCTCCACTGGTGACGAACCGGGCAGGGGCATTAGTGACAAGGCAGCAAAGAGATGTCAGGCAAACACCACCCAACCCTCAGTTGAAAAGAGCGGAAGGGGATCCTGGTGTTCGAAGCGTAGGGTCACCCGTCACGGTGACACACTTATCGTCGAGAGGTGTACCAGCGTCTCCTCGGAGCAGTCCCGTAGCAGTACGGGCCCGGACAACGTCCTCCCAGGCGGAGCGTCCACGCCTGGAGGTCGTTTTCACCCAAGCACCCCGCAAGGACGTTCCTCCTCAGGAACAGTCCCAGCGAGGTAGAGCTCCTTAGCAATCTCAACCTCTTCGGTTTCATCACGAAGACCACATGGAGGAGGACCATATCCACCTCTGTGACGAAGGTGACGACGACCCGGCCCTAGAGGACGATGTTGAAGCCCAAGCTGAAGCAATCAAGGCTCAGAACCTCGTCATTGAGGAACAGAAGGCTCAGATCCTCCTGCTCCAGCGACAGCTGGAGGTCAAGGACGGACCCCTGCCCGAAGCCTCTCACACGCCTCCACCTCAGCGGAAAGCTCGGCGGGGCCCTGAGGGTCAGCCAGACCTAAGGGAGCAGCTAAACGAGAGACGTGCCCGAGCTCGGGAAGAAGGCTCGAGTAACACTCACGCCAGCGCCGACCAGCGTCAGCGCCAGAGGCAAAAGCGGGAGGTCGGTGCCGACCCCGACATGGCCGCTTATATTGATCAGCAGATTAAGCTGGCCGTGCAGCATAACCTGGAGCATGCCGGCCTCGCTCGAGGTCGGTTGGCTACCAGATATGGCGACATCCACGGGACCTCCCCGTTTACTCGGGAAATCACAGACCATCCTCTCCCTGATAAATTCAGCGTCCCACGCTTCAATCTTTATGACGGGACGTCCAACCCCGAAGCTCACCTCCGACACTTCACCCAGAAGATGTCGGTATTCAGCGGCGACGGGAACCTCGACTGCGAGGTTTTCTCCTCCAGCTTAGGTGACCTCCCGCTTCGATGGTTCTGTGCACTCTCCGAGGGATCGGTTACCAGCTGGCGACAGCTCCGAAACTCCTTCGTCGAGAAATTTCAAGCACATCGGGTCATCCCGAAGACTGACGCCGACCTAATCTCTATGAAGATGAGGCCGACCGAGAATATCACTCGATTCGCCAAAAGGTTCTGGACCATCTACATCGTAATCGAGAATTCCAATGACGAGGTGGCCGTCACAGCCTTTCAACAAGCTTTGCTACCAGGAAATGAGCTTCGAAAGAAATTGGTGCGTCGCCCACCGGATTCAGTGAAGACACTTATGGCCCGGGTGAACCAGTATATTGAGCAAGAAGAAGACGAGCTCCGGGCTCGGGAGAGCCATAATCTTTGGCCCCCACTCCAAGAGGGCCAGCCTTCCGAGGGCCGACCTACAAGGAGAGAAAAGAGGCTTGCTAAGAGGGAGGCGGACCGAAGTCGAGAGCCATCCAGCTCGGCAGCACGTTCTGCTCCCACTTCGGGAGGCAGCGCAAAGCCGAAGCCAAGTGGCGCCCCTCACAAAGCCGTAAACACCATCTTCAAAGAGCCCATTTACAAACTCCTGGGCAAAATCCAAGCCCAGCCTTTCTTCAAATGGCCCCAGCCCATGAAAGGTGACGCTGCCTTACGAGATCAGAGCAAGTTCTGTGCCTACCACAAAGATAGAGGACACATAACCGAGGATTGCTACTCCTTCAAGAATCACCTTGAAAGGCTTGTAAAAGATGGGCACCTCAGAGATCATATCAAAGAGGAGGGAAGGGTAAACCAAGCCCAGCAGCACGACCTCGACGACAGGGACAGCGATGGGCTTATAGGGACCATCGATGTCATTCACCTGGCTCCCGCTCCCAAAGGCAGTGATCAAGCGCGTGCCGAGGCCAAGAGGGCCCAGCACGCCAAACACGTGATGGCGGCCGAGCTCGGTCCCTCTGTCAAGAAGGCTCGCATAGAGAGACCAAAGATTTGGTTCTCAGATAAAGATCTGGCCGGGGTTCAGCTACCCCACAATGATCCTCTTCTTTTGACTATGAGGTTACAAAACTTCAACGTCAAAAGGATCCTAGTGGACCCCGGGAGCTCCTCAGAGATCCTCTATTTCGACTGCTTCAAAAGAATGGGTCTGAAGGAAGAGGATCTGCTCGTAGCCCGCACCCCTTTAGTAGGATTCAGCTCCAAGACGGTATATCCCAAAGGGGAGATCTCCCTCAAGGTCGAGGTCGGAGGAGCCCCCATGACGGCAGACTTCCTGGTGGTGGATGCACAATCTCCATACAATGCCATCATGGGGAGAACCTGGCTTCATAATATGGAGGCTGTACCCTCGACCCATCACCAGAAGCTCAAGTTCCCGTTACAGAACAAGGATGGGAGCTTCGAAGTCATCATAGTCCGCGGCGACCAAGACATGGCCAAAGAATGTCTCATGGCCGTGGTCCCCGGAGAGACAGAGCCTCAGCGAGTCCACATGACCGAGCTCGAAGCTGAGCTCGACGCCGTGGGCCGGACTCCCGAGCAGAAGAGCATTGAGGACCTCACTCAGGTCGGGATCGACTCCAGTGATCCAGAGAGGTTCTTCCTGCTCGGTAGTCAACTTGCTGACGAGGAAAGGGCCAGGATGCTCGACTTCCTATTGCAAAATAGAGAAGTCTTCGCTTGGACCCCATATGAAATGTCTGGCATCAGCCCGGAGGTCATAAGCCACAAGCTGAATGTAGACCCTCAGCACAAACCTGTTGCCCAAAAGATTCGAAGGTCGGGTACTCAACAGGCCGAGGCTGTGACCAAGGAGGTCAACAAGTTATTGGAAGCTGAAGCCATTAGAGAAGTCCACTACCCTGTGTGGTTAGCCAACACGGTTGTGGTGAAAAAGAAGGATGGGAGCTGGAGGGTCTGCGTAGACTTCACCGACCTGAACAGAGCCTGCCCCAAAGACAGCTTTCCTCTACCGAAGATAGACCAGTTGATCGACGCCACTGCCGGGCATGAAAGGATGAGTTTCCTCGATGCCTACCGAGGTTACCATCAAATTCCAATGCATGAGCCTGATCAAGAAAAAACCGCGTTCATAACACGCAGGGGCACCTACTGTTACAAAGTAATGCCCTTCGGGTTAAAAAAAGCGGGTGCCACTTACCAAAGGCTGGTGACCAAGATGTTTCAGGACCAGCTCGGCAGGACGGTCGAGGTATATATCGATGACATGGTCGTTAAGTCAAAACGGTCACAGGACCACTTGACTCACTTACATGAGACCTTCTCCATCCTCAAACAGTACAAGCTCAAGCTAAACGCCTCGAAATGTGCATTTGGCGTCGGCTCGGGCAAATTCCTGGACAGCCTGGTTACTAGGCGCGGAATCGAGGCCAATCCCGATCATATCTCGGCAATCAGAGCCCTACAAAGTTCGGCCTCGACAAAACAGGTCCAGAGACTTACCGGGATGGCAGCAGCACTGAACCGCTTCATCAGTCGAGCCTCAGATAAATGCCATCCCTTCTTCCAGCTCTTGAAAAAGAGATCCGGGTTCCAATGGACCCCGGAATGCGAAAGTGCTCTCCAGGAACTCAAAGAATACCTTTCTTCCCCTCCTCTGCTTTCCACCCCGGTTCGGGGTGAGGTCTTATACCTATATCTGGCGGTTTCGGACCATGCAGTAAGCTCTGTCCTCGTACGAGAAGATGACAGGCAGCAAAAGCCCATCTATTACACAAGCAAAATCCTGCTGGACGCCGAAACAAGATACCTGCCATTGGAGAAGCTCGCATTTGCACTCGTCAGTGCATCCCGCAAGCTCTCCCACTACTTCCTGACTTATTCCATAGCGGTTGTGACAGAACACCCGCTTAAGTCCCTCTTTAGGAGAGCAAATTTTTTCAGGCAGAGTGTCTAAATGGGCTGTCGAACTCGGGCAATATGATATCATTTATCAGCCCAGGACGGCTATTAAAGCACAAGTACTGGCAGACTTCATTGTCGAATTCACCTCTCCTAGTTCGGCACCGAGCCCGCTCGACACCGAACTGGGGGGCAAGGAGGCGAGACCTTCTGCCGAGACCAAACAGGAGCGGTCCTGGAAACAGTTCCCCGCCTCATCCTGGAAAGTCTTCGTCGATGGGTCCTCCACCTCCAAAAGGGCTGGCGCTGGCGTAGTCCTTCAATCTCCAGAGGGCCTAGTCATTGAGCAAGCCCTGACTCTTGACTTCAAAGCATCTAACAATGAAGCTGAGTATGAAGCACTAATTGCAGGGCTGGGCAGCGCAAAAATCCTGGGGGCACAACAACTGGTGATCTTCAACGACTCACAGCTGGTTACAAGCCAACTCAATGGGGATTACCAGGCCCGTGATGACAGGATGGCAGCTTACCTAGCCCACACCAAGCAACTTCTATCTCAGTTCCAAAAGGCTGAAGTCAGGCAGATAGGCAGGGACTCCAACTCTCACGCCGATGCCCTTGCAAACCTGGCCTCTGCTGTCGAGGCAGGAAAAAAAAGGACTGTCGAAGTGGAAGCACTAGACAGACCGAGTATATAACTTCAACCACCTCGGCAGCTCATGTGTGTTGATCTCGGCCCGAGCTGGATGGATGAACTTATCTCCTATCTCAAGAATGACCAGCTGCCCGAAGACAAGAACCAGGCCCACAAAATCAGGCTAAAGGCAGCCCGATTCTGGCTCTCTCCGGATGACAAACTCTACAAAAAGTCCTGCAATGGCCCTTACCTCCAGTGTGTACACCCGAGCAGAGTCGAGGACTTCCTTTAAGAAATTCACGAAGGGATCTGCGGCAGCCACATCGGAGGTCGGTCACTGGCTTACCGAGCTATCAGTCAAGGATACTGGTGGCCCTATATGCAGAAGGACGCACAGGTCTATGCCAGGAAATGTGAGAAGTGCCAGAAGTTCTCTCCATCAGCCAGCACATGACCTAAGTCCTCTTTCCAGCCCCTGGCCCTTCGCTCAATGGGGACTGGACCTCGTGGGACCACTCCACCGAGCTCCAGGAAACAAAAGATGGTTGTTGGTAGCTACTGAATATTTTACCAAATGGATAGAAGGTGAAGCGTTGTCCTCCATCACTGAGAAGGATACCAAAAACTTCGTGTGGAGAAACATCGTAACCAGATTCGGAGTGCCTCGAGCCTTGGTCACGGATAACGGGACCCAGTTCGACTCCAACTTCTTCAGAAGCTTCTGTCAAGACCTTGGCATCAGGAACTACTATTCTACCCCGGCATACCCCCAGGGTAATGGACAGGCTGAAATTTCGAACAAAGTGATGCTTGACGGACTCAAAAAGAGACTAGATCGAGCCAAAGGCAGATGGGTAGAGGAACTTCCAAGTGTCCTCTGGGCGTACAGGACTACCCCAGGGCGCTCGACCTCGGCAACTCCCTTCTCCCTAGCTTACGGAATGGAAGCTGTAATTCCACTTGAGGTCGGTCTCCCGACCCTCAGGTCGGAACTATTCGACAAAGGCCAAAATGATACAAACCTCGCCACAGAGCTCGACTTGGCTGAGGAACGAAGGGATGCTGCAGCCATCCACTCGCTTCCTACCAACGACAGTTGGCTAGAGGGTACAATCAAAGGGTCAAAGAGCGGAAGTTCTCCCCTGGAGAATTAGTCTTGAAAAAGACCCTTCCAGCAGACAGAAGCCCTAGCGAAGGAAAGTTTGCATCGAACTGGCACGGGCCATTCAAGGTGACTTCGGTAGCTGGGCAGTCTGCTTACAGGCTTGAGGACATGGAAGGCAAAAAGCTACCACGCCCGTGGAATGCCACCCACCTCAAGAAATTCTATTTTTGAGATGTAAACTGATTTCGGAAGGTAATAAACTGGTTCTTTTTATAGAATAAGTTTGTGTTCTCCAAATTATCTCCTATTCTCAAAGAAGATCACCGAGTTATGGAGCTCAGCATATACATACAGCCCGATTACCAGGATCAACTACTTCGGCGCGGCCTTTGGGCCAGTCAAGTTTTGATTGTAAAACCGGACTCAGCTCTGGTCATAGGACCGAGCACTTGTTGCCGAAGTCAGTGCCTGTTATGATTGCAGGATCAATACGGCATCTCGGGTTACAAAAAATACATTAAGCACGGCTATGGACCGAGCTCATTTACTTGTTTTATTTCCTACTTTATTCTGGTTGTTCAGCCAAACACATAAAGAGAGAAAGAACAAGACAAGAAACATTCACCATGGATATTCAAAATCGGAAGCAGAACCAATTCTATTCCAAAAAAAATGTAAATCTTCCCCCAATACAAAAAATTACATGTATCTCCCCGAATGGGCACAAGAAAAGAAGACAGAAACATCACGACAGCCGATCTATATCGATGATGGACACATCTTCGACTTCACCATCACCAGCCGGAGCAAAAGGGGCCTCGGTGACGACAGGCCCGAGATCGGTAGCGATGGTCTCGGTAGCTGGAACTTGGAGAGCTTCTGAGGCCTGAGGCTCATCATCTACACGGTCTAGAGGGGCCTCGGAGAACGGAGGGGCTGGCGACTCGGGTTCGGCACGGGGGAGCTTGGGCAGATCTTGACGAATGGGGTGGTCCTCGGGAACCCCCATTTCCTTCAGCACGGCCAGACATCCCATTTCGAAGAGCTCCTCTCCCAGCGGAACGAGTTACTCTTCGTAAAGCCTTGTCGCCTGTGCCACCCCCTTCTGAAGGGAAGCCTCGAGCTCTGCTTCCCGAGAAGCCTCGAAGTCAGCCTTCAGTTTGGCTAAGGCTTCCTGCTCGGCTCTCAGCAGAGCTTCGGCCTTGGCTTTCTCCTTCTTCAGGATCTCCATTTCGGCCTCCCTCTCTTTGGCCCTCTTCTCCATCTCATACGCGGCTGCCTGGAGCCCATAGTTTTCGGCGCTTTTCTTAGTGATCGCCTCCATGGCGGCCTCGTTCTCCGCGTTCAGCTTGGCACATGCCTCCTCCGACCTCCTCAGCTGCTCCGAGCTCCCTTCCAGGGCTGCAGCGAGTTTCTGTCTATCAGCCTGCAAAGACTGGATCTCGGCACGGCTCTGTTGGCATTTTTCCAGAGCCACTACAGACCTCTGCACAACTTGGACAACAGGAACAAGTTAGAAACAACACGCAAGATATCTCCGAATCTATACATATAAAGAGTAATGCTCACCATCAGGGCCGATGACAGGTTGGCCTGATGCAGCGTGGCCTCCTCCATTCTCCTGAAGCGTTCAACATCCAGGGGAAGCGAGCACGTCCCAGCCAGCACGGCCGCCACTGCCGGACAGCCTTGTAAATGGTGTCCCGAGGTCAGCGGCGTCCCTGGCGCCAGAAGGAAGGATGGCCTCCAGGGCTCATCCAAAGGGGCGCGAGGCGCCGAGGGCTGGACAGGATCTTGCCGGGATGGGCCCTCTCTTCTGGGCGTCACCGGCATCCTCTCCTCCTGCCTCCCTCGGCGAACCAGAGGTTGTTCCTCCGCCCGCGGCTCTTCCTCCACCTCTTCCGTCGGGCTTTTCCGACTAGCCCTCTCCTTCCGGGGCTTGGTTTGGCGCGGCTCCTCGCCCTTCGCCCTCTTCGTCTGCCTCTCCTCCCTAGCTGCAGTTGAATCATCCCGGGAGGAGCCGGATGGGGGAGCCGGATGGGCGTCCCTAGAAGAAGAAGAAGAATGAGCCGACCTCGACGACGAAGATGGCCGCTTTCCTAGGAGCTTCTCCCGAAGGTTGGTGAGAGGAGGATCTTGACCCATCTCGGTGCCGGGCCGATTCTCCTCAGAGGCTTCTTCCGGGTCGGTAAGGGGTGAGATCGGCCGCTCTTGCCCAACCGCCTCTGGTGCGTAGCTAGGCTCGACCTCAAGGATTTCTGACCCCTGCCTTTTGTTATAATGCCTGTATCTCGGCAGATAGCCTATGAGACACCAGGCAGCCCGGCCTTTATGCCCCTGGTAGTGCTGGACTTTTTCGAACCAACCTCCGTTCTTCTTCCAGCCGTCACGAATGGCCGCTTGTCTCCTCTCAGCAATGCCTGCACGAAAAACAGATCAGCGTGTGTCAGTTCGGCAGGAAGATAGCAGAATAAAAGGTTAAGCTATTTGAGCTCGGTTCTTTACTTGGGAGGCGCCCAAAGTGACAAGGTATCCGGTACCTCTTCTCTGCCTCGGTTTCGTTCACACCGATCTCCCAGTTGCCGGTAACGAACAACCTGTCGGTCCCGGCGTGGCGCATTGAGTCCTCCACGGCATTTACGAACGAGACCATCTTCGGCTTACTCCGGAGGTAATAACGGTCGTCGACCACCCCGGTGGACTTGCTAATATCATATGCTTCCTCAATATCGTGGACACCGAGCTGGATGCCTAAAATCCTATTTAACGCTACCGTCCCCATTATGATCTTGTAACTGTTCGGCATTAATTGGCAAGGGGCAAGATACCACGCTGCCAGACATCGCCTGAGCAACGGGTGGACAGGGAACCTCACTCCCCCTTCCACTACCGAGACCAATGGGAAGGGCATCGCCCCATCTCGGTAGACATCACCGTCCCAGGGATTCGCTGGATCATCCAGCCTAATCCGGACGTCATCCGGAATATCGTAGGTCGCCCTAAACCTAAACAAAGCCTCAGGGGTATCGGCTAGACAACGGTAAACCCCTTTTCCCATGTTTTGGTTTTGAAGACTAAGATGGGTGAACAAAAAGCCCTAACTAAATAAAGAAACTGGAAGAGAGGTGCTCAAAGGAAAGATAAGGGAAAAGAAGACTTACAGTAAACTAGACGCAAAAGGACAGAAAGGTGAGGACGATACAGAGATGGTCTGAGAATCACGCAGGCAGAGTCTCCCCCAGATTCAGAGCAGAAAGGTGGACGAAGGAAGAAGGAAACCCTGCTTTTATAGGGCAGCAAGACGTCTCCTCGAAAACCAAAAGCACGCCCTCATTACACCGCCTCAAAAGGCGCACACGTCTCTTCAGTTTACGGTACTATAAACCAGATGGCGCCACGTGTCAAGATCAGGGCGGTTTCCGCAGTAAACGCCGTCAGAGTAATTAATTATCTCGGGCAGGCGCAGCGGCTTTGGCGCCTCCCAGCGGACAGGCTGGCGACTGATTGATAGAGCTCTTAAATGAAGTCATAATAAAGACCGTGACAACCACAGCCGGTTATAAAAAGTGTGCTAGCTCGGTATTCATGTAAGCTTCCACGTCTCCAGCTCCCGACCTCGTTCCAGCTCCGAACTGACGAGCTCGACAGCTGAGGGGCAATTGTGTGGAGTGCTTACGAAATACCGAGGTAATCTCCTGTCTCGGCACTAAAACGCCAATTAGGGGTTACTCCGGCCTGATTTATTCCAGTTCGGCAAGAGTGCCAGCTGTCACCAAGTTGGAGTTGGATTCGGTCTGCCTACCGACCTCGCTCGTTACGGGCTCTGCCCCGAGCGCCTCGGTACCAATGCCCGACCTCCTGCATCCCCTGATCTCGGTAATTCCCCTCTCGGTCCACTTGACCGAGATGGATGTCTGTCTTTATCTCCATTTATGAGATAGGACGGCTACATGGTAGTAGAGCCTCCCTGACAGAAGGTGGCCAAGTACTGATAAGGGACCTTCCCTATCACTTCCACATTTATGTAAGGGGGTTGAGGGGACGTCCGATGGGACAAGTATCCTCACCTACCATCCTAGGAGTGGGCTGATGGGACAAGTATCCTCACCTACCTCCACTATGGAACCTTCTATTCTCTCCTACATATACCTGCATGGGAGCCCCATAAGAGGTAAGCAATATACAGTCTACACCCTGTTTATTTCACCCATATCTTCTACCTCACTTCACCCTAGTTCAGTGACTGCACTAACTCAGGCGTCGGAGTGCCTTTGGCTGACAGCAGCCTCGGGCCCTGACTGTTCTTTCTTTCCTCTTTTCAGGATTCAGGCCGTCGGTGACTTCTCCGATCAGCTGAACAGGATTTTCCTAATCCCCTTCATCACTTAAACTAAGTCCGTAATAATTTAGGCACTTACAGTGGTGCATCATATCAATGGATAATATGGTAGACACCGTTAAAACCTAGTTCATTTACTTACTGGGATAGAAAGAAGCACCAGTCAGGTCACGTACGGGCCGATAAGCTCAGTCAAGTGGAACATAAAGCCAGCCCGGCCCACTTGCATTTCTAGTCCATTTCTCCAAGTTCGGATTAATCAAACAAGGAGACAAATAGAGGGCATTTATGAAATCTGCATGAGATCATTTTTGCTCATTTCTCCAAGTTCAAACTAATCAAAGGAAGAAAAATAGAGGGCATTTATGAAATCTGCATGAGACATATCCTAACATTTGAAGTCTAAATAAATAGCTCACATTCAATATCAATTACACAGTGCAGGGAAAGAGCACAGGGATATTGGTGGATACATGAAGGAGGCCTTTGATGACTTATATTCAATCCAGAGTCAGTTCTATATATATGAGAAGAAGAAATGCATTCATGTTTTCCTCTGTACCTGTCCAAGTCAAGAGGAGACCATGAAATCACGTGTGCTCCGAGAGTGTAGTCAGTAGGCCATGAAATGCTTGCTGTTGGGATCTGCTGAATGTGGTCTTCTCATAATTGCAAATTTTAAATTTCCAATTGAACTTCGACCCTAGATGCAGAATCTTGATTATGGGTATTTTAAAGTACTGCCACTCCCAAACATTGAATCTCTTTTAAAGTCTTGCTCAGCTATTTTAGAGTGCCACAAGGCCAAGTGGTTAATGTAACTACTCGTATCTCCTATTTTATCTCTTTATAAGTTTTCGTCCATTGCTCCAAACTCCAGTCATGTCTCCTCGTTTATAGTCTCCCGCATTTCTTTCACACGTCTTCCTTAATTTAAGTTATGCATCTCTTTGGGCAATCCAGGTTTTCTACATTTTTTTTTTCTAATATGTCTTCATTTTGCTGTTTGCATCATCATTTGCTTGATATCACTGTAGACAATCAAATTTGACAAAGGATAAAAAAAACTTCAAAAGTATTGAAAATGGATTCCCCAGCAGAAGGAAAGGAGGGAACATGAGACCTCGGCAAGGAGGTGCCTCTTCTTGCCCAAATCAGTCACTTATATAAAGAAAATGCATCTTCACACCCAAGATTAACAAAGAATTAAATATGGGACCCCCGGTCCCGCTTAAAAACAGAAAAATTGTAATCTTTATGAGGAAACATCTCCTTCAATATAAATTGGGGGTGATCTTGAGTCTACAAAAATCTATTCAAAGAGAGCTTTGCCATGATATATTGTGGTGAAAGTAGACGGACGGATCAAAAGCTATCGTGACTCGAAGATTAGAATGAAAAATGTAAGGTAAGAGTTGGGCGTGAAAGGGTCCACTCTTAGCCCTATATGGGTGTGGAATTCTCTAACTCCATGCCCAAGATAGGCTGACTCCATTACATGCCTAGGTGGGGCGTGGGATGATGATAACATCCCACACATAAATTGGTGGAACACACCTGGCTCCCTCTTGAGAATGCATCAATCAACTTTAGAAGGGTGCATCTCCCTCAATATAGCTACGATTGGGAAATCTAGGACTCTACAAATATTTACTCAAAAAGAGATTTCTAATCATAGTTAGGAAATCCTATGGTTGGGTCAAAAGTTATAGTCCTTTGAAGAACAACTATAACTATCTAAAATGTAATAGAAAAGTGAAATAGTCATCTTTTAAAAGTCATCTCCCCCTCAATATAGCTTTGATCCGGACAATCTTTGGTATTGCGAACGTTTATCGGAAAAGAGCTTTCCAATGGTGGATAATTCAGATAAATCCAGTAGTTAGATCAAAAGTTATTATCGTTTAAAAAGCACCTACTGTTAAAATTCTAAAGAGAAAAGGACCGAGGGTGGAAAAATACCATCTCATGCCCAACCCCATGCATAGAACAACCCTATTCTAAGCCCAAGCCGGGCGTAGAACACCTCTCTCTCATACCCTGATGCCAAAGGGGGGTGACAAGTACTCAAAATTAGAACATAAAGTCATTATTTCATGCACATTAGTGGACTTATTTAGTTCAATTCACATTCAATTGCATTAAATTCCATGATTTCATGCATTTGTGCAATAAACTGGAAGTTAGGTCAAAATGAGTCAAAATTGGCAAATTTGCATGGTTTTCATGAAATTAGGGTATTAGGCCACATGATCACTCCACCAATTAAACTTTTTGATTTTTAAAAGTGCATTGAACTCTTGCACTATGATTTAATTGGGCACATTGAAATATTAGTTGGGTCCCATGCATGATATACATTAGTCTCCCCACAATTAATTAATTTCATTGTTTTGCGAGACTATAACCTAAGAGGGCCCATAAATTGGAAGACCAAGAAATAAATGAAAGAAGTAGAGACCACACTCCCTTGTGCATGATTCCATATGCACGCCCAAGAGAGGGGCCCCACTCTCCAATTGGTACAAGTTTCTAAAGTTTGAAGAATTCTTCTCCTACTTGATGTCCAAGATTTGAAGCACTCCTTCTATTATTCAAATTCATATTTCCAAGAAAAAAGACTTTGTAAGGAAAAAATGGCTGTTAGAGCCAATTTCTAGAGAGCACTCTCCCTATAGCAAGAGTCCAGCTCGCTATAGCGAGTGTGACGCTGGAAGCCCAGTTGGTATCGGACTCTATTTTAATTGTTTGAAAAGGACTTTCTTTCCTGAGTGGGTTATGATTAGGAGTTTTTAGCACGAACTTGGGGCTATATATTGAGTGTTTTTCACAACCAAAAGAGACATAGATCATCTCTCAGGTTCTGAATTAGTGATCTAATTGAGAGAAATATTCTCTAAAGATTTATTGAAGAGTTGTGCTGCCAAGTACTCTAGACAGCCAGGTTCTTTTGCATCCCTTGTAGAAGATCATCTTATTGCATAAAAGATTTAAGGAGTTAAGCGCTGAATTGAATTTGTTGCAATCAACGGTGTGAAGTCGTTGAAGTGTGGAGCGACACAAGGTAGCTTCAGCTTTAGATAAGGGATATCTGGGGAGGAAATTTGAGTTTCTTGTAATTGCGAGATTCATAGTGTTTGATTTGATCAAATTTGGATAGGTGGTTTTTCACCCGGTTAGGGTTTTCCATCTTAAATTTGGTGTCCTTGTGGTGTGTGCTTCGTGATTTTATTTTCGCTGCGTAGATTATTGTTTTTTGCACACTTTTGGTTTGATTGATTGAGTAGACCAACCTAGCGATTGCAGACCCCTAAATCTTCAATTGGTATCAGAGAAGGTTGCACTAAATTGCTGTATTTGATCTAAAGAGATTTCTAGAATGGTGCTCAATAGAGAAGGGACATCAATTTCCAAGCCTCCTTTTTTTAATGATTCTTTTTATGCATTTTGGAAGCAAAGGATGATTGGATTCCTTAAGTCCCTTGATGATGATGTATGGGATATTGTTGAAGAGGGCTACTCTAGACCAACAATTGTGGTTAATGGACAAATTGTTCCTAAACCTAAAACCCAATAGACTAAGGATAAGAAGCATACATCCAATTGTAATAACAAGGCTCCGAATGGCATATACAATGGAGTGTCTGCTGCCGAGTTTTGTAGGATTTCTACCTGCAAAACTGCAAAAGAAGCATGGGAAGTCTTACATACAATGTACGAGGGTACAGACACGGTGAAGTAAGCAAAATCGCAAAGGCTGACTAAAGAATTTGAAACCGTCGTGATGGAAGAAGATGAGACTTTTGATCAACTTAATGCAAAGCCGAATGAGATTGTCAATTCTGTTTTCATTATGGGTGAAGAAATACCAGAAAACAAGATTGTCAAGAAAATTCTGAGGTCTCTACCTTCAAGGTTCGATTCTAAAGTTGATGCTAAAAAAGAAAATAAGAATCTTGACACCCTTAACGTCAACCAACTGGTTGGAAATCTTCAAACCTTTAAAGCAAACCATTTGGATAAAGGAAAATCTAAAGAGAAAGGTATTGCTTTGAAAGCCAACTTAGAATCAAGAAAGAAACCTGAAAAAAATTGAGTTTGATTCTGAATATGAGGCTCAAGATGATATGGCTGAATTGTTTAATTGCTTCAAGAAGTACATGAAGTCAAAATAAGTCAAGTGGAAGAGTTCTAAATTTGAGAAGAAGGATTTTGCAAAAGGAACTAAGTGTTTTAAGTGCAAAGGCTATGGACACTATGCGAATGAATGTGCCAATAAGAAAAAGGGTACGAAGAAAAAAGCTCTCAACACAACTTGAGATAAAAAGTCATCAGAAGAAGAAAAGATCCTGAGGATGATGCTTTTGAAACTGTGAATGGCAAGTTTGCAGCTTTCATGGCTAAGTTTTTGTCTGACAATGATAATGATGAAGATCATGATGATGAGATGTCAGATCAAGAGAAAGATTATAAAGAGTTGTATCATACTACATATACTAATTGTGTCCGAATGACAAAGTATGGCAACAAGATTACTATCAAGTTTAAGGCTGCTTAAGAAGAAAATTCTGTATTGAAAATTGAATTAGAGCAAGCACTCGAAAAGGTTCATCTCTTGGAAAGTCAGAAGAACTGCATACCTGAAAATTTGACTACTGATGGTTTGAAATTTAAGAAGGCTGAACAAGAGATCAAGACCTTAAGAATAGAGTTACAGAAGGTGAAAGCTGAAAATAAAGATTTGCAAGGAAGATTGAAGATCACTTTGTCTGAGTTAGAAGTAAAACAGGCTTCTCTAAATAAGATGAACACTGGGTCGACGACTCTTACAAACATCTTGTGCAGTCAGAAGTCTCAGTTTGACAGGAGCGGTCTCGGTTATGATCATGGTGCATCCACTTCAAATGCTAAAGGTAAACAATTTTTTGTTTCAAGTGTTGCACATGCTGCTCCATATACTGCACTTTCAAATAATGTGTTGAGTAGTTTTAAGAAAAAGAAGGTGTCACGCGCTGAACGCACATCCACTTGTCACTATTGTGGAAAGAAATAACACATTCGTCCCCATTGCAAGAAGTTACAAAGTCTACCCAAGACCAAGCAATGGTGCAAGAATTTTTTCTACCAAAGACGACTCCAATTTGGGTCAGAAGGTCTGATTTGCCTAAAAAGTTTGCTCATACTGTGCTGCAAGATCAAACTACACAAGTGTGGATGGCTAATTATAAAAGGCCCTGATCAAGGAGGTCAAGCTCCCAACCCTAGTGCTAATACAAAGATCATAGTGAGGGGGAGTCAAAATTGAGAGGAAGCTACTGCTGGATCCAGATTAACAGAAGCTGCATGATAATTTTTGTTTTTCAGTTATGGAGAAATATAGGGGGAGAAGAATGAAGCTCGGGGGAGTTCTATAAGCTAAGACAATTCAAGTTCTACAGTGCTTTTTTTTTTTAATTCAATGTATTTTGGGTTTTCCTTTTCGGTAGATCATATTGTATCGTTCTACGAAGATTTGTCCAAGAATTGCCAAAAGGGGGAGATTGTAAGGAAAAAATGGCTGTCAAAGTCAATTTTCAGAGAGCACTCTCACTATAGCGAGAGTCCAGCTCGCTATAATGAGCGTGGCGCTAGAAGCCCAGTTAGTTCTGGACTAAAGTGTTTGAATAGGGCTTTCTTTCCTGAGTGGGTTATGATTAGGAGTTTTTAGCACGAATTTGGGGGTATATATTGGGTATTTCTCACAACCCAAAGAGACACAAATCATCTCTCAAGTTCTGAATTAGTGATCTAATTGAGAGAAATATTTTCTAGAGATTTATTAAAGAGTTGCACTGCCAAGTATTCTAGAGAGGCGGGTTCTTCTACATCCCTTGTAGAAGATCATCTTCTTGTGTAGAAGATCTGAGGAGTTAAGCGCTGGATTGAATCTGTTGCAATCAACGGTGTGGAGTTGTTGAAGCGTAAAGCGACACAAAGTAACTTCAGTCTTTAGATAGGGGATATCTGAGGAGGAAATTTAAGTTTTTTGTAACTGCAAAATTCATAGTTTTTGATTTGATCCAGTTTGGATCGGTGGTTTTTCACCCAGTTAGTGTTTTCCACCTTAAATTTAGTGTCCTTGTGGTGTGTGCTTTGTAATTTTATTTCCGCTGCATAGATTATTGTCTTTTGCACACTTTTGATTTGATTGATTGAGTAGACCAATCTAGAGATCGCAGACCTCAAATCTTCATATTTGTTCCATTAGGAAAGGCAATCTAAGAAGAATTCGAAGTGGTTTGAATTAGGGGAGGAGGAGACTAAACCAACTAGGAGATGAAGACTAATAAGAGAGAAGTTGTTCCTGAATTTCCACAGGGGCAATAAATTGTAATGGCTATAACTCTCAATCTAATCATTGGATCAGGTGATAGGTTTCATGGTTTTTTTTCCGTCCTTGGTTTTCCACGTTAAAAAAAAAAAGTGTTTTATGGTGTGTTCTCAATTGGTTTGATCTATCTATTATTTTCTAGAATCTTATACTAGAAATCTATTAGTACCTGGACCACTTGGCGGTCTTTCATGTTCCTTTGTTTTCTTGCTCCAAGATCCTTGGCTTCCTTTGGGATTTATCCTAAGGCGTGGCTAGCATATACATAGAGTTTCATTGTATTGCCTCCCTCGCTTGTGAGATCTCTTGCACTAGTCTTAAGGCTCCTTGGGATGGGTTGACCACATTCATTACTGCATTACCAAGGAGACACATAGTCCCCTTGAATGTGTTCTAAGTTTGTGCATCTCACCCATTAGTGAACACTACTAGTGGGGCATAATAGCCCTTTGTAAGGCTTCCCCTCAATGTTCAGACTCTCTAGCGTAAATTATCAAGTTAATGGTTTCTTTGAGGACTAGCGATTGAGGACTTAAGGTCGTGATTTAGCAAATTTGTACAAGAGTATTGGTAGTCATTAGGTTGATCAAGAGCTTAGTGCTGACCCAGATTCACTACTTTTCATAGATTGTATACCTTGTCCTAAACCAATAAAAGAAACCCCCAAACTTTTTCAATTCAATTGTGTTTCTTTTGAGCATTCTTTTCATTTCTCTTTCCAATTAAGCACCCTGCACTCTAGCGACTCCACGAAACCCATCTTTCCCTTATTTTGCAGCATCCAAGATGGTCACAATCGCCTGACTTTATAAAATAATTTACTTTGTTGGTTTGTTTCTAGCAATATTTGTAGTGGGGAATCTTTATTCTAGTAGTAACTGGTGAATCCAAAACCTTGTGGTTGTGATAATGAAGAACTTCCAACTCTGCTATCGACTCTTGTCTCTATAGTGGGGTCTTCTAAAATGTAACTATGAAACTGCCTTGATCTCTCTCTCTCTCTCTCACTCTCTCCCCTAGGTGGGGCCCACACTTAGGGCCACTTGGAAGCGGGGGGAGATCTAGATGTGCCCTAACTTTGTGTAAAGCTTCAGCCTCCAAATCATCTTAACCCCTCGATTTGAGGCACCCAAGTTAATCAATCTTATATATTTATATAAGTTTAGGGATCTCAGTGGAATTGGTCAGTAACCTTATGGTTTGTGAGAACCTACCCACCCACGGATCAATCCCTCAATGGTCATGTGAAATTCTGATGCTAATGCCCATTGGTGAGGTGGACTTCTATTTGTTTATTGGTAGGATATACAATATTATAGAGGAGACATTTTCACCTAGAAAGATTGTATCATTTTATTTGGAGAGATTTTCTCAGTACTTGACCTATAGAATGCTAAGGGGGGATCTTGGACTGATTCTATTCGCACTGCATTTATATTGGGAGAATGATCACTCATATTGAGAATCATCAATTTCTTCAATTTTATTGATGGACCCTCGATTTCCGTCCTCTCCTTCCGCCCTGGGGGCTACCGGGTTTCGGCGGAGGAGGAAAAACGGGTATCAACATTTTTATACGGGTATGCCAGATTTTCTATTCTACTTGGAATTTGGAATGGTGATGATCCGGAGATTCACCTTCACAAGTAGAAAGGAAATCAATCATTTTTTCTAACTTTTCGAATTGCATAAATATTTAAGAAAAGAGACAATTTTTGTTTTGAATGCCGTAAGAGGTGATTTTTTGTTTGTTTGCTGTGAAACGCGATTTTATGCCGTGAAAGACGATTTACAAATCTCATCAAAATGAAATACAAGAATTGTGACTTTTTTTTGTCTCTTTAAAAAATACAAAGTACAATAGAAAGGAAATAAAATGAATCTAACTTCTCAGGAGATTGCGGGGACACGTTCAGATCGACGATCGCAAGTCATGTATGGACTTCGCCATCGTCCTTCAAATGAGAACGCTTGATGCTTCGATTCTTCGGCTTGGCTCCAACCTTAGTTTTTTAAAGGATAAAGACCAAGAGGAGGTCCTATATCCAATGAAAAACCGAATAAACGGGCTGAAAAGCCTCGTTTATGCCATGTTATAGAAGAATGGAACCTTGGGGGGGTGACCCCCCAAGGGACTTTGATTACCTTGTGGTGTCTCTTGCAGCAGAACAGCAGGACTTCGTCGGAATTTCTCTGGGATTTTCCAGACTCCGAATGTGTGTATGTGCAAGTGTAAAGTTTGCAAGTAGGTAGGTAGGTAGGTGCAAAAGTTGTCTCTCTCTTTGGAATGGACCTCCTTCTATAGGCTCTTGGTAGCCATGAAGTGGTTTATGGGCTTTGATGGCCATGATGAGAGAATTGATGGCATTGATGCTTCATGATGGGAGGAGTTACAAGTTTTTATTCTTTGATTTTATAACTCCTTTTTCTTGGCTTGTGATTGGCCGATGGAGAATGATGGGCATTTAATTGCCTTTAATCTCCATGATGAGGGGAGTTTCATGGTTTTAATGCCATAATTACTTGGACTTGTAACTCCCATTTGCTTGCTTCTGATTGGGCCGTCCAAAATAATGGGTTAATGACCGTATTAAGTTATCATAAACGGGTCAATTAACGACATTAAGTGGTCGCCTGGGCATTTGAAGAGTCGCGGGCAGCGCCGCGTCTTTTGGAATTCTTTTTGTGATGATCGCCGATGGATCCACATGCTATTTGATGCCGGATTGCGATGCGATTTCAGACATTGATTGATGTTGGTGGGTCGGTGACATCTGTCTTGTCAATTTCTCGATCGGTCGGACAGAAAGTGTACTTTCTTGGTCAACCGGTTGGTGATCTTCGAGCGATCAGTGATGATTTCATGCTCTTGACGGCGGATCCGAGATGTTGGCGAAGATCAGTCATTTTCAAGCATCAAGAATTGGATTTTCGAAAAATCACAGAGACAGGAACTCCCGAAATGCAGAAAAGATCGGAAAACGGGCCATTCGGCTGAAAATCCGGCGACCCGGATTTCCAGGGTCGCCGGCGACCATGCACCCAGGGTCGCCGACGACCATGGGGCCTTGACCCCTTTGGTCATCGAGTGCTTATTTCGGCCGTTTCTTCTTCTTTTTCACTCCTTTTTTTTTCTGTATTTTTCTTGACATTTTTCCTCAATTATTGACTTGATTTTCTAGGAGAAAACTTGCTGAGAAGTCGTATAAAACTGGAGCACAAAGTTTTCCATTTTTCGGGAAAGCCGAAGACTTTATAGCCATTTTGGGTCTCGTCGATGCTTGATTTGATTTTGCTACTGGGAAGATGTCGAGCTTTGATATACGGTCAACCGATGTCCGATTGATCTGAAATTTGACAGGGAGCATATTGGAGTCATTTTGAGACGACCCATTAGCTCGAATTTGGATGTCATGGTCCCGGGGTGCTCCGCTGCCGGTAGGCTTGATTTTCTTTCGGAGCGTCGAAGTCTGGTCAAACGTTGTCGGAATGACTTGAAATTTGACGTGCAGCCCTTTGGAAGGATGTTGAAGCCACTCACGTACTTTGTTTGATGAGTGATGACCTCGGTGGTTCTCGTCGCCGAGAGGCTTGGTTTTGCTTCTCGAGCATTGATGGAGGGTCAAACGTTGTTGGTTTGACTTGAAATTTGACAAGGAGCCCTTTGGGGGTATTTTGGGACCATCCTTAGGCTCTGATTGAAGTTTTAATGTCTTTGACACTGTCGCCGCCGAGAGCGGCTGTTTAGCTGTCGGAGGAGTGAAGTTAGGCCAAACGATGTTGGAATGGCCCGAAACTTCATGTGTACCTCTCGTTTGACTGTCTTGAAGGATCTTGCAGTTTTTATCTGATTCTGACAAGATCTGATGCTTGAAGTAGCTTTGCCTGGTTTTAGTAGGATTCAGCTTCTTGTGGCTTCTTGATGTTGAGGAGACATAGTGACTTTTTTGGTGTCAACATTTATCATGCTCTCCACATTATACTGCCATGTGCTATCCATTTGATGATCTTCCTGGTATTCTAAAATTGATTCTTCATCGGATTACCTGATTCTTGGAATGAAAGTCAAGATAAATGGCAACCCTAAGATTGTAAGCATATCGGTCTGTTTAGATGGGAATGAAAAACCATGTGCTAATACCAATATTTGCCGGAATGAGTATGTGCATTACCCAAACTACTCATTAGGATCATCCCAGTGAGGTGATCCCCTGGCTTGATAGGGTCATTACAGTTCATCTGGTGGGCCACACGGGGGCATTCATTGTAAGTGAACATTGATCAATATCTCTTAGATATCCATATATATTTGGTGTCACATCCCGGTCCCGAATCACCC
Organism: Umbellularia californica; assembly: GCA_028538565.1. Taxonomy (NCBI): domain Eukaryota; kingdom Viridiplantae; phylum Streptophyta; class Magnoliopsida; order Laurales; family Lauraceae; genus Umbellularia; species Umbellularia californica. The sequence goes on along the minus strand of JAPQWN010000008.1, from coordinate 30,634,528 downwards.
TGGTCTAGGGTAATCCCTGAGGTGCGACACACTTACTCTCGTGATGCTGTACCTGTCCCGAGCCCAATACAACACACGAAGGAGAGAAAAACAACATTCCCATACGTGAGTCTGGCTCACTAGGACATATCAATGACATTTAAATAATAGCGGAAGCTGTAATTCACATATGAAGGGTATCATTTCCCATTTAGTCTAGATCATTGCTCAAGTTTAATACAAAAGAATTATACTGTTGACACCAAAAATGTCACTTTGCCTCTTCAACATCAAGAAAGCTGCATGAAGTCGCAACCTGCCATAAATAGGCAATGCAATTTCTCCAAAAAATCAAATCTTGTCAGAATCAAACAAAAACTGCAAGATCCTTCAAGATAGCCAAGAGAAGAGTACACATGAAGTTTCGGGCCATTTCGACAACATTTGGCCTAACTTCACTTCTCCGACAGCTAAAATGGCGCTCCCGGCGGCGACATCATCGGAGACGTCAAAACTTCGATCAGAGCCTACGGATGACTCCAGCATGTCCCAAAAAGGCTCCATTCCAAATTTCAAGTCAAACCGACAACGTTTGACCCTCCATCAATGCTCGAGCAGCAAAATCAAGCCTCCCGGCGGCGGGAACCACCGAAGCCTTCGCTCATCAAACCAAGTGCATGAGTGGCTCCAACATGCTTCCAAAAGGCTGCACGTCGAATTTCAGGTCATTCCGACAACGTTTGACCAGGTTTCGATGCTCCGAGAGAAAATCAAGCCTACCGGCGGCGGAGCAATCCGGGACCATGGCATCCAAAACGGAGCCCATGGAACGTCTCAAAATGACTCCAATAGGCTCCCCGTCAAATTTCAGGTCAATCGGACATCGTTTGACCACATATCAAAGCTCGGCATTTTCCCCGCAGCAAAATCAAGTGAAGCATCGACGGGACCCCAAACGGCTTCAAAACTCAAACAAAAGCCTATGGTTGGTCTTATTTATTGCTCAGGAGGCTTCACCTCAAATTTCAGGTCATTCCGACATCGTTTGACCAAGTTTCAGCTTCTGGTGGAAAATCAGCAGCTCTACGCGACAAAGTCTTCGGCTTTCCCGGAAAATTGGAAACTTTGCACTCTAAAAATGCAAGGATTCTCATTAATTTTTCTACAGGGAAATCAAGCCAATAAATGAGAAGAAATGTCAAGAAAAATACAGAAGAAAACGGCGACGAAAAAGACCTCAAAACGACCGCAAAACGGGCTCCGAAGGGGAAAAATCCCCCAGGGTCGCAGACCCCTGCGACCATGGCCCATGGTCGCAGGCCCCTGCGACCATGGCCCATGGTCGCCGGTCCATGGTCGCCGGCGACCATGGAGGTCCGGGTCACCGGATTTTCCGCCGGTGACCCGTTTTTTCCGTCTTTTTTCGCGTTTCGCGCACTTTGGCCCCTGTGGTTCCCTGAAAATGTGATTTTTAGTGCTTGAAATTGACTCATATCCGACGACATCCGTCAAAATCACGGGTCAACCTCCAAAAGCATAAAATCATCAGTGATCGCTCCAAGATCGCCAACCGGCTGACCAAGAAAGTGCACTTTCTGTCCGACCGATCGTGAAATCGACAAGACAGATGTCACCGGCCCACTCTTAGCTATCAATGTCTGAAGTTACATGTTCATCCGATGTCGATCAGCATGTAGATCCATCGATGATCATCGCCAGAAGAATTCCAGAAGACACGGCATGGCCCGCGACTCTTCGACTGCTCGGCGACCAATTAATGTGGTTAATTGACTAGCTTTATTGCAGTCATTAATTCATTTCTTTGGACGGCCCAATCAGAAGCAAGCATTTGGGAGTTACAAGTCAATTGATTCATGGCATTTAAACCATGAAACTCCTCCCATTATGGTAATTAAGGTGATTAAAAACCCTTAATCTCCATCGGCCAATCAGATTCAAGGAAAAAGGAGTTACAAAATCAAGAAATAAATCTTGTAACTCCTCCCATTAAAGCCATTAAGGCTCATAAACCCTCCTAAATGGCTACCAAAGGCCTATAAATAGGAGAGCATTCCATTGAAATGGGGATCGGAAAAGATCGGAAGAAATCGGAAAAAAGAGGAGAAAATCAGAAGATCAGAAAAAAAAGGATCAGAAAGAGATCTGAGAGAAAGAAAAAGAGAGAAAAACTCTGCTGAAGTTCTGCACCGGCCACCACCACAAGGTGACAAAAGTCCCTTGGGGGGCACCCCCCCCAAGGTCCTTGCCTTCTCCTGCTGCCTCCAATGGCTTAGACGTGGCTTTTCAGCCCGTCTACTTAGCTTTTTATTGGACATAGGACCTTCTCTTGGTCTTTGTCCTCTAAAAACCTGAGGTTATAGCCAAGCCAAGCAAATCAAGAGCATCTTCTGTTCTCATCTGCATGGATGATGGCGAAGCCCATACATGGCTTGCGACCGTCAATCTGAACGAGTCCCCCACAATCTCCTGAAAAGTTAGATCTTCCTTTTCTTGCTTTTCATTGTAGTTTGTATTTTTCTAAAAGAGACAAAAATCACAACTCTTGTCTTTCATTATTGATGAGAATTGTAAATCGGCTATAAACGCCAAAATCGGCTATAAATGCCAAACAAAATCGCCTTTCACGGCAAACCAAGAAAATGTCTCTTTTCTTAAATATTTGTGCAATGGAAAACTTGAAAGAAGTTGATTTCCTTTTTACTTGCGAAGGTTGATCTCCGGATTACCACTTGCAATTCCAAGTAAAATAGAAAATCTGGCACACCCACACAAAAGAAATGTTGATGCACGCTTCAGGGCCCGCCAGGGCGCGAAAGGGTCGGACCCGACGGACTCCCACGTTCCGCCGACCCCGGTAGCCGCCCCAGCAGGCGCCTCGGAGCGCGTTCCATCAAGCTGGCACACCCGGTGGGACTCGTTCATTTGAGAACACGGTGCTTGGAAATGAAATATTTGCATATCATACTTTTTGCTCTATGCTTATACTTCTTTTCCGGATTCCTTGGCTACTTCCTAGCTGGTAGCCTATGTTGGATTTTGCATCCTAAAAAAAAAAAAAACATGAGATGGGATTTTTTGGAAATTTCTATTTCTTTGAGTTTGTTTCCATTCTTTCTCTTTTCAAAAAAAAAAAATTAAATAAAATAAAAAAAAATCAGTTTTCTTAGTTTGAATTCAAAATTGAGAAACTTTGATCCTATCCTATCGTTCTTTGGTGCTTGCAGAAATGTTGAGCCCGTTCGACTAAGGTTTTGGGCCATCGTTTCTCTTCGATGAGTTCATTAGAGATTTCAAAAAAAAAAAAATCAGTTTTCTTAGTTTGGATTCAAAATTGAGAAACCTTGATCCTATCCTATCGTTCTTTGGTGCTTGCAGAAATGTTGAGCCCGTTCGACTAAGGTTTTGGACCATCGTTTCTCTTCGATGAGTTCATTAGAGATTTCAAAAAAAAAAAAAAATAAAAAAAATAAAAAATAATCAGTTTTCTTAGTTTGAATTCAAAATTGAGAAACTTTGATCCTATCCTATCGTTCTTTGGTGCTTGCAGAAATGTTGAGCCCGTTCGACTAAGGTTTTGGGCCATCGTTTCTCTTCGATGAGTTCATTAGAGATTTCAAAAAAAAAAAAATCAGTTTTCTTAGTTTGGATTCAAAATTGAGAAACCTTGATCCTATCCTATCGTTCTTTGGTGCTTGCAGAAATGTTGAGCCCGTTCGACTAAGGTTTTGGACCATCGTTTCTCTTCGATGAGTTCATTAGAGATTTCAAAAAAAAAAAAAATAAAAAAAATAAAAAATAATCAGTTTTCTTAGTTTGAATTCAAAATTGAGAAACTTTGATCCTATCCTATCGTTCTTTGGTGCTTGCAGAAATGTTGAGCCCGTTCGACTAAGGTTTTGGGCCATCGTTTCTCTTCGATGAGTTCATTAGAGATTTCAAAAAAAAAAAAAAAAAAAAAATCAGTTTTCTTAGTTTGAATTCAAAATTGAGAAACTTTGATCCTATCCTATCGTTCTCTGGTGCTTGCAGAAATGTTGAGCCCGTTCGACTAAGGTTTTGGACCATCGTTTCTCTTCGATGAGTTCATTAGAGATTTCAAAAAAAAAATATTAAAAAAAAATAAAATAAAAAAAATCTAGTTTTCTTAGTTTGGATTCAAAATTGAGAAACTTTGTTCCTATCCTATCGTTCTTTGGTGCTTGCAGAAATGTTGAGCCATTTCGACTAAGGTTTTGGGCCATCGTTTCTCTTCGATGAGTCTATTTGGGATTTTTATAAAAAAAAAAGGGGACATAGACCACTAAGGTTAAACCAATTGCGTTCTTTGATCACGATTGATTCAAGAAAAGCCTTGTCCAGAGTGTGGAGACAGCTTGACTGTTCTAGGCAAGGGTCCTCCAAACGGGTTCATTAAGTAATCCTACCCTTACCTGGGGGCAATTCTATCAATTGAGGTTTCATAAGACCGGGTTAGGAGGCCTATGTGTACTCTCTCGTCTTTAAATCTTAAAAAATTAAAAAAAAATAAAAATAAAAAAAAAAGGTTTTCAAAAAAAAAATCTTAAAAAAAAAAAAAACAAAAAATTTTCAAAAAAAAATATAAAATAAAAAAATAAATAAAAAAAATATTTTAAAAAAAAATAAAAAATAAAAAAAAAATAAAATAAAAATAAAATCATTTCAAAAAAAAAAAATCTCCAAAAACTCGTCACTTTCTGGATTCAGATTCGAGAAATTGTGGTCTCTTCCCTTCTGAGTACTGGCGCTCGCGGAAATCGTTGAGCCCGTATTTGAATCGGAATGTCACCTGCTCTCTTTGACGAATCCATTTCTGACATTTCAAAACAAAGAATCCCATCTCATGGATGCGATCTCCAACATTTGTGCATAGTAATACTGGTACGCCCTTTAAGGGTCTACTGTATCTGTGACCGGCACATTTGTAACTCCTACCTTATATTCTTCTTATCTCGAGCAAGCCCTGCTTCTCGATAAGTCGAATTTAGGTTTACAATTGCTTCTAGCAGTCACTGGAACGCTCATTCTGGGCTCACCATACTTGCTGTCAGAACAATTGTACCATCTATGGCTTTTTGCCTTCTTCATGTCGCTTGGGTCATATCCCTTAAGCGATTTGAAAAGACAACCATAGGAATTCCCATTTATGATCATTATATTCTTGTGATTACTAATGGATGTGGTCTTGTTTCAGAACTTTTTCGAAACTAACAATGGCAGCTTTAACCATTATCTTCGATGAGAACAAGCACCAGCTCATGCTTCAACAGAAGCAAAGCGCGCGCACCCATAAGCGCCCTGTCAGCTGCCGAAGCGTCAACTCCCTCGGCAACTCTCTGAACTCCGGGTCGACCTCGACTCCCCGGACTATCTTCTTTGGGACACTGGGACCATTCCCACTTCCCGAAGAACAAACTGCGCCTGCCAAAAGGCAGAAAATCGCCTCTCAACGTGTCACTCCTGTGACACCAAAGGCGAGCGCCCAAAAGCCCGAAGCCCGCGGCACCCCCGCGAAGCCTCGACCAACAACCAACCAGGTCTACCCTAAGACTTGGTCTCCAAGACCTTCCCCAAAACAAAGAAGGTCTCAAACATCCACCAAGCCAGCATACCTGGCCCCACTCAAGGAGAACCAGTTCTACCCTCTTGCCTATATGAAAGAGGAGAGACCCATCTCCAACTTGACTCCCAAGTCAACCCAGCATGAGCCGGCTTGTTCCTACAGGCCCAAAATTAGATCATGCATCACCAGGCCTCTACAAGCACCTGCCAAGGCCTACACTCCTTCAGTTCGACCCTTCATCTCTACAGGGGCCGAACTCGAAAGGTTTAAAGCTTCGCTGCAACAGGCAAAGGACCGGGTCCGCATCCTGTCCTTGCCCAACCACAAAGAAGACAAGCTCGGCTGCTGCGCCCGAGGGAGCACATCCTTCATCGTCAGAGCCCAGCCGGAGCTGACCAAAGCTCAAATCGCTCGTCGAGCACGCCGCCGTGCGTCATATCGACAAAAGAGACTAGAGAAGCAACGGACCCAGCCTCCTACACTTCAAGTCTCCCACAAATGGGTCGAAAAAGAAAGACCCGACCAAGTTGCTGCCGTCCATATGGTTGGAAAAACCAGAAGACGCCAAAAGTCAGCATAAAAAATCCATGTCCGACGTCCGGTGACCCGTAGCGTCACCGGGACACGAAGACATCCTGAAGAATCTCCTGCCCCTTCAAGCCAAGGACGGGAGAGTAATCCTTCATCAAGCTCTTCATCAAAAAGAATGAGCCCCAGCTCGGTCACCAGGACGATTTCTTCGTTCGAATCCCGAGGGATGAACGTCTTGGCTACAAGTTCTGAGCCACCACCTCAGAATCCACCTCGAGATGATGCGCTCACACGCATCCAGCAGTTGGAACAAGGCCAGCAGAGGATTGAAACTCTGATGGAAAACCTTCTCCTTGTCGTCCAAAATCAGGCGAACAATGAGCCTCCTCCAAATCATGACAATAACGAGGAGAATTGTGAAGAAAATGAGTCACGCGCCCTTACCAAAAAGGACGTAGACAGTATCCTCGCGAAAGCTAAAGAAGAGGATATACTCAAAGAGCATGGGATCAAGCCACCATATCCTTTATGGATGGACTCGGTCCCGTTCCCCACAAAATTCAAACATCCTACTCTCCAAACATATACGGGGAAAGGATCGGCCAGACAGCACGTCATCCACTTCAAGATCTTGACGGGAGCTATCACGGATCAAGATGCACTCAAGATTCGCCTCTTTGCAAGTACCCTAAAAGGTACGGCCTTCGATTGGTACTCCACTCTGCCGGAGAACTCCATTCAGAACTGGGCTATGCTGGAGACACGCTTCCTGACCCACTTCCAAGGTGAGGATCATCCTGTTACTATGGCTCAGCTCTGCAGCCTAAAACAGGGAGAGAATGAGTCAACTTATGACTTCATTCACAAGTGGAAAGCAATGGCGTACAAATGCTCAGATGTACTGCCACAAGCGTCGCTAGTCGACATCTGCCGAAACAACATGAGAGCTAAAATCCGCTCCATGATCATCGGCAATAAATCAAAGAACCTGGGGGAACTCCTGGAAGCTTCCATGGAAGCTGAAACGGTGATCAAAGACCTCAACAGTCAGAAATCATCAAAGAAAGAGCCGACTGCTGTTGCAACCTCTAAACCAAAGAAGAATGAGGTTCTCAATGTGCAGACTAAGTCAGCTCCTCAGCAACCAAAGAAAGCTGAAAATAGAGCTGCAGGTAAGAGACCTGAACTCTCTGATGCCTTCAAAGAGCGAGTAGAAAAGAAATATCCGTTCGATGAAGACGTCGAAGAAATCTTTGAGGCTCTCCTAGCAAATGGCAAACTCATTTTGCCAGAGCCCAAAAGACCTGGAGACGTTGGCAAAACCAATGATCCTCGGTACTGTCCATACCACCAGATGGTCTCGCATCCTCTCAATCAATGCTTTGTTGTGAGAGAGAAGATAAACGAGATGTGGAAAAACGGAGTCATCACCTTTGACAAAAACTATGGGACTGCCTCCGTCAACATGGTGTCATGTGGACAAACACCAAAATCACCGAAGAAGAAGATCACTACTTCCTTCAAGGTGATAAAAAGAATTCAAACGTCCGAAGTGTTGGTTCCTTGCCCGACACCAGACGGACAACCCATATGGGTACATCCCGATCTCCTGGAAGATGAAAATTGGGAGATCGTCAAAACAAAGCCGACCGCTCAACAGCGAAGGCAGGCTAGGAAACATCTCCTCAGGCTCAAACGGCAAGAGAAGACCCAGCCAAAACAAGAAGTTCATGAAAAGGCAGAGGCCTCCTCTACCACTTCACTCGGGGCAACAGAAACGTCCCCTCCAGAGACTTCAAAGGCGGTAAGAAACTTCACTCTCAGTGATTTCATCCACCTCAATTCAAAAAAGAAGCCATGCAGGGGGCATTATACTCTTGCAACTCGGTAGTTGGATTCTCCATTGATGGATACGAGTCCAGCGACACCGACGATGGATTCGAGCCCAACTACACCGGCGAGTGGGAGGAATCTCTTGAAACAGGAGAGTATCTCTCCGACGAAGAATGGGTTCCTGAAACTCACCTTATGCCAGTAATATGGTATAACCCCTTGCAACCACAAGGATCCTGGTCTGATGATGAAGAAGACCAAGAGGCTGCACAAGAAGATGCTGTTAACCCAGCACCTGTCATTGCTCCAGTGGAAATCAACTATGTTGAGCCACACGGAGAAGACGAAGAAGAGGATCTGGCTCCCATGCCTGATCTTGAAGAATATGCAAGGATCTTGCAGCGTCTCGCTCTAGAACAAGAGCAAGACCGCGTCAACGAGATTCCTCACAATCCAGAGCCGGAAGTCCCTGAAGCCCATCAGGTACCTCCTCCCTCAACTCCTGAAAATGGAGAACATTGCTGGATTGAAGATCCTCTTACATCCGAGGATGAGTCTGACTCCGAGCAAGCAACATCTTCTATCAGAGCTTCCTGTAATGTAATATATCAGGATTATAGCTCTTCTGAAGCGTCGTCTGATGAGATTACCTACACTCCGACGACGCCTAGCAATGTATCCTCTGGAGCTACCTCGTCTCACGTGACTTTCACAGAGATGACACCCTCTCAGGTTTCTTCTCCTGAGACTGTGACTTCAGGATACACATTCTTCCCGACTCATCATCATGAAGAAAACCCAACTTGGGGTGATGGATGGGTCAACGAAGAAGAAAAGCTGCTGGATGCTGTTCAGGACTTGCTCCCGGAAAATGCTCCGTGCAACACAATCACTGAGGATGGCAACTCTGCTGCAGATACATCCCCAGTAGATGAAAAACGACAGCCTCTTGATCCTGAAGACAATCTTCCAAACGAAGATCCTTCTCAAGAAGCTCTCGAAGTTGGTAGAGGCACCCGTTCGGGCCGGGACTACCACAAAAATTACAACCAATCTTCCTTTACTTATGTAAATCCTTCGGGAAAAGATGTTGTAAGCGCCCCCAGTGGCAACAATGATGAACATGCAGGCCCTAAGGAGGCTTTCAAGTATGATTTGGTTGAGCACTTCAAACACATACCTGCACGTCTTCACATCCTGGATTTATTACGAATGTCTCCACGCACTCGTGATAATCTCATCTCAGAATTACAAAAACTGAATGAGGATGTCGACAAACATGCCCCGCAAGTCCTCCAAATTGAAATGGACTACCGAGTCAAAAACTCTGAAACTTCCTCAAAGGGAGAAAAGAAAACTGAGGGATCATGCATCCAATGCCTCTCGGTTCAAAAGGCAGCCAATGCAACCATCGCCTTCACTAAGGAAGACCTCCTACTTGGCGAAGCAAGGCACAACCGACCCCTGTACTTCACAGGGTACATCAAAGAAATGCCGATACATAGAGTTCAGAGCGACCCAGGTTCTGCACTCAACCTTATCTCCACTTCGGCTCTTGAAGAGTTGGGCATCCCACCCAGCAAGCTAAGCCACACATCTGTATCTATCTTTGGATACGATGGGAGCACTCAAAGGCCTATCGGCAAAATCAGGTTCAAATTGCAAATCGGTGATCTTATCTCTGAGGTCACTGTGTATGCAATAAAAACCCCCTCATGCTACAACATCCTTCTCGGACGTCCTTGGATACACGAGAATGGTGTTGTTCCTTCAACTCTACATCAATGCATCAAGTTCGTCGGCGACGACGGCATTGTACATCGTGTCTTTGCGGACAGAAAACCCTTCAAAGGTAAAGAAGTCCACTTCGCAGACTCCCAAATGTATGAAGGCGAAAAAGAAGAAGAAGAGGAAATAGCACCCCCTGCTGAAAATCTCCAGAAAGATAAAGGCAAGGCTCCTCAAAAATCACCGGAAGAAAACAAACCCTCCGGCAAATTAGAAGAGAGTAGTCAATCTCCCTTCGTTATCTCCCTCAAGAATTCAAAACCTTTGGTCATCATGACTAAAGTGAAGAAGGCGAAACAAAAGCCTGGGGGCAAATTTGTTGTTTCTCTCGTGTCTATCATGCAAGACACAGACTCGGACTCAGAGCCAGAAGACGATGCATCGTCAAGCCAAGCTGACACTCAGCAAGTTCAGCCTGCTCTTACTCCGATGGAGACACCTGCTGATGTAGAAGATCCTACGTCAGCTACCTTTGTTGTTCCGGCAACATCACCAAAGCAAAGGCCGATCTTCTTCCATAGATCGGACGCTTCTTCATCAAACTCCATGCTGGAACCTTTTCAAAATGAAGGTATGCCTCAGCTATCTCTATATAGTCCTGTGGCACAAGCAATTATGAAGAAAATGGGCTTTGACGCTCAAAACCCAGTCGGTTTGGGAGAAAGACGCTGTATTCTCACGCCATTGGAGCCCGCCTTGACCAAAAGCCAGCTGGAAGATTGGAGACTCTACGGTCATGTAGAAAAGTCTTCATATGGGTTAGGGTATGATCCTGATACTCCTCTGAGACAGTTGACACAAAAGCTTAAAAGTCGTTTTACCGACCAAGCCTCAACATCTCAAGTCCATGAAGACATCGATCTCCCTGGATATCTCTTTAAAGAGTTACCTGACAAAAATCCAGGAAGCTCATCCAATTGGTATGATTTCTCTGATGATAAAGAGGAATCGTCCGATAATGCAGACTTGTGCTATTCTGACCCAGAAGAACCCTCGTCTCCAAAAGAAATACCAGACTCAACAGGCGATTGGGACTATCTCATAGCAAGCCTTGAGGAGATCACCAATCAAGAAAATCCATGGAAAGGAACAGAGCCTTGGTCTGGTAATACAGTTGAAACTCCAGAAGGTTTCGTCGAGTTGGAAGCCTCCGAAAATATTGTGGAGGAACCACCTTCGAACCTTCCGACGGAAGATCCTGTTCAAAAGATAAACTTGGGAACACCTGATAACCCACGTCCTGTATTCATAAGCAAGAATATAAAGGATGATGAGTTACCCGAGTATATCGCTTTTCTTCGTGAGTTCGTTGATTGCTTTGCATGGTCCTATGCTGAAATGCCTGGTTTAGACCCCAAAATAGCAGTCCACAAACTCAATCTTCAAGAAGAAATCAAGCCTGTCAAACAAGGCCAAAGAAGATTCCGTCCAGATGTGATGGATAAAATTGAACAAGAAGTTCAAAAACTCAAAAGCGTTGGCTTCATCCGTGAGGAACAACATCCAGAATGGTTGGCCAACATTGTCCCCGTGACAAAGAAAAATGGGCAGATCAGAGTCTGTATTGACTATAGAGACTTGAATGGCGCTTGCCCTAAAGATGAATTCCCGCTCCCCATACCGGAGGTGATGATTGACAATACCTGCGGATTCGAGCGAATGACATTCATGGATGGCTTCTCTGGTTACAATCAGATAAAGATGCATCCCGAGGATGAAAAACACACTTCATTTCGGACTCCATTTGGCGTGTATTGCTACACTGTCATGCCATTTGGTCTGAAAAATGCTGGTGCCACATATAGAGGGCTATGATGAAAATATTCCAAGATATGCAGCACAAGACGGTCGAATGTTACGTTGATAACCTCGCCGTCAAAAGCAGAAGAAAAGAAGACCATCTCAAAGATCTTCGGGAAGTCTTCCTCCGACTTCGCAAACACAAACTGCGGATGAATCCTCTAAAATGCTTCTTCGGCGTCTCGTCGGGTAAGTTTCTCGGATTCCTTGTTCGGAAAGCTGGAATAGAACTTGACCCTATAAAAGTCAAGGCTATTCTAGAAATGCCCTCTCCAAGAACCTTGAGAGAACTAAAAGGGCTTCAAGGGAGATTGGCCTACATCAGACGGTTCATCTCCAATCTTTCGGGGAAATGCCGTCCATTCTCTCGATTGATGAAAAAGGGTGTAGACTTTGTCTGCGATGCCGACTGTGAAGCCGCATTTCAAGATATCAAGTCATACCTGACCAAACCTCCAGTGTTAGCTGCCCCTGCCACTGGAAAACCATTCATCTTGTACACAAGAGCCCTTGATCACTCTCTGGGTGCTCTGCTTGCACAAGAAAATGATGAAAGAAAAGAAGCTGCTCTATACTACCTCAGCCGCATGCTAGTAGGTACAGAGCATCGCTACTCCCCAGTCGAAAAGGAATGCCTTGCAGTGATGTTTGCCGTACAAAAGCTACGTCACTACTTGCTTTCCAATACAGTCTACCTCGTCTCAAGGATCAACCTCTTGAAGGTCCTTGTCACAAAGGCAGGTTCTCTTAATGCCCGACTGGCAAAATGGTCCATCCTCTTGTCACAATTTGATATTAGGTATGTGCCACAAAAAGCAATCAAAGGCCAAGCTCTAGCAGATTTCCTCGCAGAGCATCCATTGCCTAAAGATTCACCACTCAGGGATGATCTCCCAGACGAACCTGTCTACAACGTGGAGACTTCCTCACCAAATGCCTCCTGGGACATGTACTTTGACGGTGCAACCAGGACAAATGAAAACAGAAAGCTGATCTCGGGAGTTGGCATCCTCTTTGTTAGCCCCGACAAATGCATGATTCCACACGCTTTCTCGCTACTGGAACCATGCACAAACAATGCAGCTGAATACCAAGCTCTGATCCTTGGATTGGAACTCGCCATCGAATCCGGTATCACTATGCTGGAAGTCTTTGGAGACTCTCAACTGATCGTCAACCAGATGAATCAGAAATATGAAGTCAGGAAGCCCGATCTGCTGCCTTATTACAGCAAGGCACAATCGCTTCTGCAAAAGTTTGACATCTGCAACATCACCCACATTCGTAGAGGTGAAAATATCCGTGCAGATGCCCTGGCCGGACTTGCCGCATCAATGGCGATCCAGGAAGGGGAAAACATGCAAATTACAGTGTGCGAGAGAAGGATCCTCCCTCCTCTTAACACACACCAAGCAGTTGCCGAATGCCACCGAGTGGTTGGAAGTCGGATCTCTATCATTCAACCTTCAATCGGCGATTGGAGGGATCCGTTCATTGATTACACTATGTTCGGAATCCTACCTGAAGATCCAAAAGAACGGGTAAGCATACAAAGGCGAGCCCCAAACTTTCATTTGGATATTCCTTCAAAAATCCTCTACAGGAAATCCTTCAACGGAGTACTTCTACGCTGCTTGTCACAACAAGAGGCCGAAGAAACACTTAAAGAAGTTCATGCTGGTCTTTGTGGAGCCCATCAGGCAGGTCCTAAGCTCTATGATCAGATAAAAAGGTTAGGTTACTATTGGCCTACCATGGTTGCTGATGCAATGCAATTTGCCAAACGTTGCCAGCTATGCCAAGTTCAGGGAGATTACATTCACATGCCTCCGGAATGGCTGCATCCTACAGCAATCTCATGGCCTTTTGAAGCATGGGGCATGGACATCATAGGTCCTATCTCCCCCCCTTCAAGCAAAGGTCATCGCTTCGTCTTCGCTGCTACGGATTATTTCTCCAAGTGGTCAGAAGCATTTGCGTTCAACGAAATGAAGACCTCATCAGTTCTTCAGTTCCTGCGCACCAACATCATTTGTCGTTTCGGCATACCCAAGAGATTCGTCCATGATAACGGACCACAATTCCGGGATCATCGATTCTACAGGTTTTGCGACAAATACAAAATTCAAAGCTGTCCTTCGACTCCATACAATCCGGCAGCAAACGGATTAGCAGAAGCCTTCAACAAGACACTCTGCAAAATCCTCAAGAAAATGGTCTCTAGTCACAAAAGAGACTGGAGCGATAAACTGTCTGAAGCTTTGTGGGCCTATCGAACCACCGTTCGAGGACCAACCCATAGCACACCATTCTCCTTGGTCTATGGATGCGAAGCTGTCGTGCCCCTAGAGGTACAAATTCCTTCTCTGAGGGTATCTCTACAAAATGACATGACTCAAGAAAGCAATGCGAAATTACGACTTCATGAGCTGGACAATCTCGATGAGAAACGGCTCGAAGCTCGACAAAGCATTGAACTTTACCAAGCACGCATGGCAGGATCTTTTGACAAAAAGGTCAGGCAACGCGCCTACAAGAAGGGTGACTTGGTTCTTGCGGTAAAAAGACCAATGGTCTTCGCTCACAAGTCCAAAGGCAAATTTGAACCAAAATGGGAGGGACCCTACGTCATCGACAAAGTCTTCTCCAACGGCGCATATGCCCTCCTAAACATGGAAGGCGACAGATGTATGCTGCCTATCAACGGCAAGTTCTTGAAGCGGTACTACCCTTGAAGACTTACCCAACTGGGTAAGAGCAATGCCTGTATGGCCAAAACCTGTTCTCAGGTACTCGCTCGTCAAACCCACTCTCTTTAGAATTTTCATATCAAATGTCAAAATTTCTAGAGATTCAAAAACAATGCTTACTTTCATTGTTTCATTGTTCAAAAATAAAAAAAAAAAAATCCAAGTTTAGGAGCCTCTCCCTGACTTGACCAGAACTTTCGATCCTTGAACCAAAATTCATGGTTTGAAACAAAAATTCGGATCCAGGGATTTCCACCCTAGTCCACCTTACCTTTTACCGCCAAATGGTTTTAGGTCAAAATTTACGACCCTCGTGTCTTTAAACAAAAAAATGGTTTTTCAAAAACCGCGGGGAAGTGACACTTAGTCGATACTCGCAAAACTCAAAAAATCGGAAGGATGCGAACCCCATTCGATACTTCCAAAACCCCAAAAATCGTGGAGACGCAACATATCAGTTGATATCCACAACCCAAATTTCAAAGGTTCGAGAAAACCTAAAATCGTGGAGAAGCAACAAACCAGTTGATATCCACAACCCAATTTCAAAAATCGTGGAGATGTAACATATCAGTTGCTATCCACAACCCAAAATTACAAATGGTTCGAGAAAACCTCAAATTTCAAAAATCGCGGAGAAACGACATCAAGTCAGTACCCGCAAAACCAAAAAGTCTTGGGAAAAGCAGGGAAGCGACGCTTAGTCGATATTTGCACCCCAATTCGCAAGGAAGCGACATTCCATCGATACTTGCAAAACCCAACCCGCGAGGAAGTGACATTCCGTCAATACTCGCAAAACCGAATGAGCAAGGAAGCGACATTCCATCGATACTTGCAAGACCATTCAGCGGGGAGGCGACATTTAGTCGATACCTGCATTTTGAAAGCCAAAAAATCTGGCTATAAATGCCAAAACCTGGCTCTTTTGCTAAAAAACCGGCTATAAATGCCACAAACCGGCTATCAATGCCACAAAAATTGGCTTTCACGCCGACAAACCAAAACTTGGCTTTCAAAAAATGGCTATCAATGCCACCAAACCGGCTATAAATGCCACAAATTGGCTATCAATGCCACCAAACCGGCTATAAATGCCACAAATTGGCTATCAATGCCACCAAACTGGCTATAGATGCCACAAAACAAACACCGGCTTCCATGCCAACCCAAATTTTGGCTTTTACGCCATGAAATTTCGGCTTTCATGCCAACCCAAATTTTGGCTTTTACGCCATAAAATTTCGGCTTCCATGCCATCTCAAAATTGGCTCCCATGCCACGAACAAAATTTTTGGCTCTTATGCCATCTCAAAAATCGGCTATGAATGCCACACAAAAAAAAAAAACCTGACTCTCATGTCAAAACTGGCTGCAAATGCCACAAAAATCCGGCTTTCATGCCGAATTCGTTTCCCCTACCAAAACAATCATTTGACAAAAGATTTTCACAAAATGACAAAACTTTTGATCAAATCCCATTTAGCAATTGCTTTCATCACAAAAAGATTTGAGTGAGCGTAGGGAAAACAAGAAAAAAAAGAAGTACCAAAAAAAATACATGTGGTACAAAAAAAAAAAAGTGTTCACAAGCACTGCAAAAAAAAAGAAGTACCAAAAAATACATGTGGTACCAAAAAAAAAAGAAGAATGGTTTCTGCTATAAAAAATCAAGAGCTCAGCCAAAAATGGTCTCCAGCCAAAGCTTCAGCTCCTCAAGCAAACTTTTGGCCTCATCCGTCAGAGTTTCCAAGGCACGCTTCTTCCGGAACTTGCCATGAGATGCTGGCGAATACCGTAACCCTTCTTTTACACCGGGAAGCTCTTCCCCAGCAGTTTGCCATCGTTCGTTTTCTAGAGTCCTCCTCTCGAGAACTTGACCGGCATCTGCAACCCTGCGAATCAGAGTACTCTCCCTGTCACGAGCCTCTGTTATAGCAGCCCACTTCGCATCGACTTGTGCCTTCAAATGCTCAAGACGTTTCCTGGCCTCCTCAACTTCCCTATCAAGGACGTTAAGGTCATGCCTCAATCCGATGATGGCTAGCTCTTCCTTGTTCTTCTCCCGAACTAGCTGCTTCTTGCTTTGTGTAGCCTCATTCAGGTCAGACTTAGCCTTATCAGCAGGGTCCAAGAACATCTCCTTGAAGAATTGGTCGTCAGGGAAGCCCATGGTCTCAAACCACTTGTCACCCAGTGCAATGATCCTATCAACGGTCGCCCTGGCACCTGTGACATCCAGACCAACCTCTTCGGTATCAGTGAGAATCTCCTGCACATGTGGGATCATGCCAAATCCTGCTTCCAAGTGTCCAGAAAGGAGAGTCTTGATCCAAGAACTCAAAACCCGAGCCAGCACCTTCTTCGCAAATTGAAGAGGCGAACTGGATGAAGATTCACCCTTCTCCGCTGATCGGCTGCTCATGTCATGTCCCATTGGAAGAGTAACAAAAGAACTCTTTTCACTTGGAGCCACTGGAGAGGGAATCTCAACACGAGGCATCTCCTCAATCATGTCAGAACTGGTCTCTACCTCCAGATCGACCTCTGGCATCCCTTGCTCTGGTTCTGAAGAAAGCGATGGACTCTCTTCTGTCACTTCAAAACCTGCAAATGAAACACAAAAAGGTATGAATATGATCCTGTTAAAAAAAAAAAAAAAAAAAAAAAAAAAAAACATCATCAGGGTCATCACTACAAAGTACCTTCTTCGACGACCGGCGGAACACTCTCTTCCTCCATGAACTCATCGGAAGCATCATCAACATTTGCGTCCATTGATGGTTCAAAGTCATCGGAATCCTGTGGCAAGTCAGCTGACAAGAAAAAATGTTAGCAAATCAAATCGCAGGCACAAAAAAAAAGAGAAAGCGAAAGAAGTTATACCAATTGGAGATTCCGGAGTCATTCCAGAGTCCCTCGATTCTTCTTCAGATGCCATAACCGGCTCCATCACCGCCTCATCGGTCGGAACCTCAGGCATTGGCAAGTCTTCATCCTCTGCTAAAAAAAAAAAGAGCAGCAGCAGGGTGAGAAAACAAATCAGAACATGGAAAGCCCCATGAAAGAAGTAGAAAAAGGAAAAGGAGGAATCATACCTTCACCGATGGTCTCTTCTTCCCGAATCCTCTTCTCCGGAGGTTCGTCAACTTCCCCTGGCACCTCCTCATTGACAGTGAGAGGGACTTCCACATTAGGAGAGTCTTCGTCCCGCCCCGTGTGACGCTGACTCCTCCTCCTCTTCTTACCTCTACGGGTTCGCTTCCTAAAAGAACCCGCCTCACTATCAGAGTCAGGTTTCTCACTTGACTCCTCACTGGATGGTCTGCTTTCGCCAGTAGACTCCACGGAAGCTCGTTTCTGTGCCGCTTGCATCCAAGCGTCGAGCTCAGCTTCCTCCTGTTCTAGCTGCTCCAAAGCCTCATCAGGTACTTCCCGAGCAGCTTCAGAACCAATGACGCCCTGGTCACCGAGAAAGCCTATCTTGTGCTTCTCTCCAGAAAGGAAGGCCCAAACTTCCTCTCGCCGGACGCCATCCGACTTCCCAATGCTTTTTCCAGAAGACAGCTTTACATCAAGCTCCTTCTTGGAAAGCCCCCGATATGCCAAAAAGCTCTCCGCGAACCACTTCGTGAAGCCGGCAGTTCGGAAAGTCGACAGCTCAGGATAAGAAATCGTGGCAGTAGTGTCTTCAGCACTATAGAAGGCCCATGCATTTCTGCCATCCTGCAAACCCCCAAAACGCTTCACCATACTCGAAGGCGCTCCAACAACGCCCTGAGAGAAGCCCAACTGAAGTGCAAAGCGAGAAGGTACATACGGCTGGATGTCGACGAAAAGATGTCTACGGTACACCATCGTGCCGACTCGTATGCTGAAAAGCCACTCCTTCTCTGCATTGGTCAAAGAGTAATGCCTTCCCGACCCTGCTCTGGTAGAGTCTCGGGAGGCACCAAAATCAAAAGCCTTCTTCCGCAACTCCGGAGAAAGCTTAACTGAAGACTGCCCCATCTCGACGTCCCTGAACCGTCGGATCCTCATGCGGGCAAACAAAAGTGATTCAGATACGGCTTTTCCCTTAGCCAATCGAATCATCAGAGGATCATCATCCTGTGCAGCACCCAGCTGGTGGAAGCCAGGACAGTGGTATACAAACCACGAATAAAAGATATGGGCTGAGAATACCCTATTCATAGGGAGCCCAAGCCGAACCAAGAAAGCAGCAGCCTGCAGTTCGGTACACAGGTAGGAGTAAAGAGCGGGCACCAAAGCAAGCCGCTCTCCAAACGCCATCTGACAAGCCGGAAAAATACAATGCGGCCTGATGTGCGTCCCATCTCCACCAGCAAAAATAGCCTCACCTAGCCAAAAAGTGAGGTAAAAAGCAAGATCTCTCCGCAGTGTAATGCCAGAACAAATGGCATCTGTGCTCGCGAAGAAACCCTTCAACTCTTCCTGCATGGCCGAAGTCTTCTTCCTGTCTTCCCGGGTCATGCTATCAGAAGACTCTTTGCTGTCAAAGAAGTTGAAGAATGAAGAGCCATAACTCTTCCAACTGCTGGATCTCACTTTCGAGCCCTCCTTAAAAAAATCATAGAAGGCGACGAGCTGAAAGTATAGGAGCCTGAACTCCTCTGACTGCTCCTCAAGGACACTGTCAATCGGCATGAACTCCTCGTAGAGTTTGCCAAGGATGGGCAATCCAGTAATAGCACTCAACTCCTTCAGAGAAAAACCAATCTCACCGTTCGTGACAACGAAGGTATTGGTCTGAGGGAGGAAAGACTCCAACATAGCCATGAAGGCATCATCGGAAAAGGTCACGGTCTCCCTAAAAGCGCGGACCGCGTCAAAAATCCCGGCTTCCTTCAAAACGGCGCCCCCAATCAGCAAGGTGTGGTCAGTCCATGACTTCCAATCGGAGTCAACATTGAAACGGCCACGAAGTCGAAAAGGCTTCACCCAAGTACTGCCGTCACCGCTGAAAACGCCAAGGCCCACCGGTCTCAAATCGACCGACGGATAATCAGAGCCCTGGTAGCCGCTGGCTGGCATCAACATGTCCATACGGACAGGTGGCTTCTCCGCATATCCGGAGGGTCCACCAACAAAAACCCCAGTCTTGATCACACTGGTCCTCTTCACCCAGCTCGGAGGATCTTCCCTCTTAGGGCACGTGGGAGAAAGGCTCAGGATCGAGATGGTCCGGTCAAAAGACGACCGGGTAGAAATAGTTCTCTCTTCACCATCAGCTGTGTAAGAGAACTGAAAACATCTCCTTTGGTATGTCAAGTCGTCAGGGACTGCATCTCCAAAGAAGAAGGTAGGCTTGGGCAAAACCCTCAGATCGTCCATAACCCAAGGACGGTTGCTTACCATGATCTTATAGAACTCCTCGTCCTTAAGAGCGATCAATCGCTGTCTCATCTCATCACGATTGAGGGAATCGCATTCTTCCAAGTTCTTCTCAATAAACTGGACCTTCTCCCAGGCCTGCTGAACGGCCACATTAGAAGATCTGGCGGATCGACGAGGTACGCTTGTAACAGGCTCTTTACCCTTGTTCGCTCTGGAGGAACCACCTGCAAAGGTTGGAAAAGAAAAAGATCGTCATCAAAATGACAGGATTTCGCTAAAAAAAAAAAGGGGTCACTTTGTCCCACCAAAAATCTGGCGAAATTTTGGCATGACCCCGGGGCAATTCCAAAGAAAAAAGGAAATACCCCGACGGAAATAGAAAGTTTGAAGATGGGCTCAACATCGCTGCGAGCTCCGAGACTCCAAACTTTCGAAACCTCAAAATCTCCGCAAAATCAAGAAGGGCTCAACATCACTGCAAGCTCCAAATTCCCAAATTTGCAAAGATTTTCAGGTATGCTATCATGCTCAATCTACAAATAGTACATGCATGAACATCTAGATTTGCACAAAAAACGCATTATCATGATGAGCAAAAAAAAAAAAAAAAAAAAAAAAAAACAGAAGAAACTTTCTCGAAAAAAGGGGAGAAAGAAAAGAAAAAAAAAGAAACTTTCTCAAACAAAAAAAAAGAGAAGAAAGAAAACAGCAAAAAAAAAAAAAAAAAAAAAAAAAAAAAAAATCAGGCCACGTGGCCGTACGGACAGATCCGTACAAAAAAAAAAAAGAAGAAAAAACGTGTGAAAAAAAAAAAAGAAAAAAAAACAAAAGAGAAATCACGTGGAAAAGAAAAGAAAAAAAAAAAAAAAAGAAGAATAGAAAGAAAAGAAAAAGAAAAGAAAAAAAAAAGAAAAAAAAGAGAGAAACTTTCTTCTTTTTACCATCCTATTCTCTACATGGAGTTTTCTTGAAAGAAAAAGAGAGAAAACTTACTCGAAGCCATTGATGGAGAAGAAGAAGGAAAAAGCTTGAAGATCCTTGAAGAAGAAGCACTCTTGGTCTTGGAGCTCTCTTGAGATTGTTGCAAAAGAAAGCAATAAGAGCAAGAGATCCTACCTTCCTTTGCTTTTATAGGAGAGAGCAAATCAAAGAAGGAAACAAAGAAGAAAGGTAAGTGTTACTAATTAAGTAACCTTACCAAAAGAGAAGGAATTAGAAAGATTCTTTCCCAAAAAGAAAGATGTCTTTGAGAGATTTCCTCCCAAAATCAATCAAATGAGAGATTCTCTCCAACAAAAAAGGATATTGAAGATTCTTTCCCAAAAAGAAAGATACCTTGAGATATTCTCTCCCAAATTAAGGGAATATGAGAGATTCTCTCCCATAAAGATATTTTTAGATATTCTCTATCCAAATGAGATATCTTTAGATATTCTTTACAAAAATGGCCCCACATGAGATCTAAGCCATCCTAAAAAGCTTAAGGTCCCATGGGCTAGCCCATATGAGCCAGGTTTGACCACCTAGGCACTAAAAAAAAAAAAAAAAAAAAAAAAAAGAAAAAATGGGCTTTTAGTCAGAAAAAATCCCTCTTACCAAGAGCATACAATAATGGTTCCATGCCTCTTTTGAGTTGATTGGACCATACAAAAAAAAATCCCAAGCCCCATGAGCTTCCAAAAATCAAACCATCCAGCCTCATATACCAAATTGAGTCAAAATCTTGAAATTGACATTCCACAAAAATCCAAACCACTCCAATGGACCCACACAGTCCCAAAGAGTGACCAAAAACCAAATCCTGGTCCCCTAACTTGCCACATACAGCTTGTTAGGTCACAAGACCAAAACAAAAAACCAAACCCTGATCCCCCAACTTGCCACATACAGCTTGTTGGGTCACAAGATCAAAACCAAAACCCGATCCCCTAACCTGCCATATATAGCTGGTTAGGTCACAAGATCAAAAACAAAAACCCAAATCCATATCCCTGATGTCATCTTCAAAACTTTGCCTCGAGATGGTGTGTGATTCCCCTCACTACCATAAAATTCCCCTGGAAGCTCAAAGGCTACTCTACCAAAGGAAAGATTGCTCAAAGACTCTTGGTCAAGACACAAGCTCTCCTTCAAAAATCTCTTCAAGGCACATCGACTACAAAAGTCAAGCAACTCGTCGCTGTACCTCGAGGGGGCATTTGTTGACACCAAAAATGTCACTTTGCCTCTTCAACATCAAGAAAGCTGCATGAAGTCGCAACCTGCCATAAATAGGCAATGCAATTTCTCCAAAAAATCAAATCTTGTCAGAATCAAACAAAAACTGCAAGATCCTTCAAGATAGCCAAGAGAAGAGTACACATGAAGTTTCGGGCCATTTCGACAACATTTGGCCTAACTTCACTTCTCCGACAGCTAAAATGGCGCTCCCGGCGGCGACATCATCGGAGACGTCAAAACTTCGATCAGAGCCTACGGATGACTCCAGCATGTCCCAAAAAGGCTCCATTCCAAATTTCAAGTCAAACCGACAACGTTTGACCCTCCATCAATGCTCGAGCAGCAAAATCAAGCCTCCCGGAGGCGGGAACCACCGAAGCCTTCGCTCATCAAACCAAGTGCATGAGTGGCTTCAACATGCTTCCAAAAGGCTGCACGTCGAATTTCAGGTCATTCCGACAACGTTTGACCAGGTTTCGATGCTCCGAGAGAAAATCAAGCCTACCGGCGGCGGAGCAATCCGGGACCATGACATCCAAAACGGAGCCCATGGAACGTCTCAAAATGACTCCAATAGGCTCCCCGTCAAATTTCAGGTCAACCGGACATCGTTTGACCACATATCAAAGCTCGACATTTTCCCCGCAGCAAAATCAAGTGAAGCATCGACGGGACCCCAAACGGCTTCAAAACTCAAACAAAAGCCTATGGTTGGTCTTATTTATTGCTCAGGAGGCTTCACCTCAAATTTCAGGTCATTCCGACATCGTTTGACCAAGTTTCAGCTTCTGGTGGAAAATCAGCAGCTCTACGCGACAAAGTCTTCGGCTTTCCCGGAAAATTGGAAACTTTGCACTCTAAAAATGCAAGGATTCTCATTAAGTTTTCTACAGGGAAATCAAACCAATAAATGAGAAGAAATGTCAAGAAAAATACAGAAGAAAACGGCGACGAAAAAGACCTCAAAACGACCGCAAAACGGGCTCCGAAGGGGAAAAATCCCCCAGGGTCGCAGACCCCTGCGACCATGGCCCATGGTCGCAGGCCCCTGCGACCATGGCCCATGGTCGCCGGTCCATGGTCGCCGGCGACCATGGAGGTCCGGGTCACCGGATTTTCCGCCGGTGACCCGTTTTTTCCGTCTTTTTTCGCGTTTCGCGCACTTTGGCCCCTGTGGTTCCCTGAAAATGTGATTTTTAGTGCTTGAAATTGACTCATATCCGACGACATCCGTCAAAATCACGGGTCAACCTCCAAAAGCATAAAATCATCAGTGATCGCTCCAAGATCGCCAACCGGCTGACCAAGAAAGTGCACTTTCTGTCCGACCGATCGTGAAATCGACAAGACAGATGTCACCGGCCCACTCTTAGCTATCAATGTCTGAAGTTACATGTTCATCCGATGTCGATCAGCATGTAGATCCATCGATGATCATCGCCAGAAGAATTCCAGAAGACACGGCATGGCCCGCGACTCTTCGACTGCTCGGCGACCAATTAATGTGGTTAATTGACTAGCTTTATTGCAGTCATTAATTCATTTCTTTGGACGGCCCAATCAGAAGCAAGCATTTGGGAGTTACAAGTCAATTGATTCATGGCATTTAAACCATGAAACTCCTCCCATTATGGTAATTAAGGTGATTAAAAACCCTTAATCTCCATCGGCCAATCAGATTCAAGGAAAAAGGAGTTACAAAATCAAGAAATAAATCTTGTAACTCCTCCCATTAAAGCCATTAAGGCTCATAAACCCTCCTAAATGGCTACCAAAGGCCTATAAATAGGAGAGCATTCCATTGAAATGGGGATCGGAAAAGATCGGAAGAAATCGGAAAAAAGAGGAAAAAATCAGAAGATCAGAAAAAAAGGATCAGAAAGAGATCTGAGAGAAAGAAAAAGAGAGAAAAACTCTGCTGAAGTTCTGCACCGGCCACCACTACAAGGTGACAAAAGTCCCTTGGGGGGCACCCCCCCTCAAGGTCCTTGCCTTCTCCTGCTGCCTCCAATGGCTTAGACGTGGCTTTTCAGCCCGTCTACTTAGCTTTTTATTGGACATAGGACCTTCTCTTGGTCTTTGTCCTCTAAAAACCTGAGGTTATAGCCAAGCCAAGCAAATCAAGAGCATCTTCTGTTCTCATCTGCATGGATGATGGCGAAGCCCATACATGGCTTGCGACCGTCAATCTGAACGAGTCCCCCACAATCTCCTGAAAAGTTAGATCTTCCTTTTCTTGCTTTTCATTGTAGTTTGTATTTTTCTAAAAGAGACAAAAATCACAACTCTTGTCTTTCATTATTGATGAGAATTGTAAATCGGCTATAAACGCCAAAATCGGCTATAAATGCCAAACAAAATCGCCTTTCACGGCAAACCAAGAAAATGTCTCTTTTCTTAAATATTTGTGCAATGGAAAACTTGAAAGAAGTTGATTTCCTTTTTACTTGCGAAGGTTGATCTCCGGATTACCACTTGCAATTCCAAGTAAAATAGAAAATCTGGCACACCCACACAAAAGAAATGTTGATGCACGCTTCAGGGCCCGCCAGGGCGCGAAAGGGTCGGACCCGACGGACTCCCACGTTCCGCCGACCCCGGTAGCCGCCCCAGCAGGCGCCTCGGAGCGCGTTCCATCATATACAATTATATAAATTATTTACAGAAAAGGGTGTACAGAGAACCCTATACAATCCTACCAAAAATATGGTCAAAAGTATAACTACCCACTAAGGGTGGCCCACACAAAAAGGGATTAGCCACACCCTAAAAAAGCCCTCAAAAGAATACAATGCACTCCGAGGAGAAGAATCTATACAGCCCCTGGCTCTGCCCACTCCTATAGTCCTAGAGGTACCTCTTAGGTAACCTCCTCTCCCTCCTTGGCCTCTTTAAGGCAGGGGGTTGCACGTACGACTGTGACACCAAAAATAGCATCATGAATACGACGATTCCGCAAGTATAGGTATTAATAATAAATCAGATGATGTATTAAATCGAATTTATAGACAATTAATTAAAAGATGTCAATATTAGTTACTAGCTAGGCTATTGTGCCAAAATCGAATAATTCATGCCTTACGAATCAATGGGGAATAAAACACACTAGTTGGAAACTACATTAAGCTCATCCTCTCAAATAGAGAGCGAATTTAGTTGGGATGTCACCGGCGGCTCGGCCAAAGGCTAGCTGGCTATTTGGTTATGGAGTTCCGGTGCTCCAAATGATCTACAGTAGTAATATCAAATAACTAAACCAAGTTTAACTCCGTCGGGTATCACAAGGTCGAAGCTCAGTAGTGCCAGACTAATCGAATCAAATAAATATACACATGAGTAAGATTGTTTTTACTTGAATCGAATCAAATCATTAATATCCAGAATATTTCACACATAAACTTACTCATCTCGAATGTCAATTGAATATCGTATAACCGTACAAGTATAATGAATAGAAACGAAACAATTTATGCATATAAATCATTCTTTAGAGTTTGGAAGGTGAATGGAAAATAAGTCTCAATATGCACATGCATTGATTAAGAAGAATCAAGGGTCATTTATAAGGGTCATTTACTAGGCTCTCGTCCTTCACATTATCACATGATGGAGTTTGGAGATCCGGTGTATGACTATCTTTA
Source organism: Umbellularia californica (assembly GCA_028538565.1). Lineage (NCBI taxonomy): Eukaryota > Viridiplantae > Streptophyta > Magnoliopsida > Laurales > Lauraceae > Umbellularia > Umbellularia californica. The sequence goes on along the minus strand of JAPQWN010000008.1, from coordinate 30,609,026 downwards.
ATTTGGTGCCACTTGTATATGTGTCGTGTACCGGGCTCTCTGGGCCTCATCCATGACAAGGTTTTAGATGAAAGATAAATTTGACATAAGATGATCTTAGCTTCAATAATCTCTCACGTGGTTAATTACCATTGGTCTGTTGATCTCGTCAAAGGTACCATTTTCTAGGGTCCTGCAAGTCTCTCGGAGTCCAAGAGCCTAATTGGTTTAGTAAATACACAAGCTAAGGTATTCGTCAACTTTTAGTATAAAAAAAAAAAGCATTTTTGTTCAAAAATCCGGGCCCAACACTGAACCTCACCTCGCTATAGCTGGCTTGTGGCTCGTTATAGTGAGGTCCATCCTCACTAGCGATGAACTCATTTTTTTCCCCTATTTTCTTTTGTTTCAAGAACCCACTTGTACTAACATTTCCAACATGCAATAACACATATCATCATCCAAACTACCCATTTCACCATTTCGCATGCATTTGTATAAAAGATTGTACCTGCACATGCATTTGTATAAAAGATTCCATTCATTTCAACCTCCTGCACATGCATTAGATAAAATGCTTCCCTGGCACATATATTTACATGTACACCCACATGCAAGTTTCATGATTATTTAACTACAGTACTTCATCACTAATCCCATCTCCTATTTACCTTTCCAAATTAGGACTACTAATCACAGTAAAAAGGAAAATAATAGAAATTGATAATCCAATCAAAGAATAAAACCACATGCATTAATCATTAATGCTTATACTTGCCTCAAATCAAGCTTTTCAAGCCTTATCTCTAACTTTTGTTCAAAAGATTCAAAAACCCCAAATAACAAACCCTAACTACAAATCCAAATGAAAAAAAAAAAAATGCAATGAATGGTTATGTATGACTATAAATGAGTCTCTTGACTCCATTTCACCTCAAAAACACAAATAAAGATGGGGTTTGCCTCTTACCTCAAGAAGAAATCCGAATTTGGGGAAAAACAAGTTCTTGAACACAAAGTAGATGAAGAAGAAGTAAATGGAGAACATGAAGATGAAGATGACTCCCACTCTGTATCCATCAATCCACAACACCAAGTGATTTGAGAAGGAAAGATGACTTGAAAGAGGAATAAGGCTCTCTCTTTCTATCTCCTTTTAGATGCAACAACCGAATGAAATGGATGGGTGGGGTTTTGAAGTGATAAGGATGTGCATTTTGCACAAAAGTCCATCTATTGAGTGTGTTTCTATTTTAAATCAAACGATGGCCCACTTCTTCAACGAGTGATCAAATGAAGTAAAGTTGAATACGAAAGTTGACGTGCTCAATGAGACGCACGCGATGACGCCAAGATGACATGCATATGAAGCAAAATGAGAAAATCACTAATCACGGAAAATCCCTTGACTCTACCCAACCGAGTCAAATAAGTTCCAACTCACCAAACCAAGGCTCAAGGCTTGACCAACTCAGTCTATAGAGGATAATTAACCCTAATTACCATAATTAGCAACTAAGAACAATTAATTTAGCTACACCACACTTAATTAGCACTAATCAAGATTAAATTGGGTCCGGATGTAACATTTGATCTCTTTCTTGGAATGATGTTGTATTATTCATGACTATGTTTTGGCAGAACCTCTGTCCACGGTATGGTCCATCGATGATGGGATTGGATAACTGACCAATGAATAAACTCCAGATTGAAACCTACAAATCCTCTTCTTCTTTTTTCCAAAAAAAAAAAAAAAAAAACACTTTAACTGCATATACATCAATACACTTCGATGATAAAAAGAGAAGAAGGATTCTCATCATATAAACATAGACTAAGAAGGATAGGATGCAATCACTAAAGAACACAAACAAGTAGGAAATAACAAAGAACAACAGTCAGCATTTCTTTTTTATTTTATTACTTTTTTCCTAGTAGCCGAGTGTAAAAATCTGGTGGCCTTGCATCTGTTAGTTTCACAACAAAAGAAAAACCAAGACCATGAGTTATGACCATTGACCAATGTTATCAGTTGCAAGCAAGATAAAAGAGAGAGAGAAGAAACCCAAGTCTCTTTCTTTTCCTCTTTCCCTCTTCTTTTCTGTTTTAGAAGGAAAGCTTTAAAGACAAATCAACAAAATTAGAAGCAGCAGCTTCACCAGCTGCGCAACTGACCCACTTCCACAAATTGGTATTCTTTATAATAGCAGTCCCACACTGACTTCCCTTTTCTTTGAACAGCAATATTTACATCCTCCATTTCCTTGCACAAAACCAAATAAAATCCCATTCCTATGTATTACATGATGATACCGGAAATTGCAGAAAATTAAAGTACATTAGCTCTTTTACCAGCCTTTATTCCGTTTCTAATTCCATTATAATCGCATCCCAATGCCAGATGACCTTGAAGCTACTACTATTTTCACCAGCGAAGTAAAATTATACTTACACTTCCCTAATCTGATCACTGAAGTTGTACTTTAATCATGATACTGATGTAACTTAAAGACCATTGGTAGGAACGAAATACTTGACTAGAGGATGGAAAAATTAAGTTTTAGTGGGTGGGCCTCAACCCATAAAATAACTCTTGTTTCCATTTTGTGCATAGGATTACTGTTATTTGTAACATATATACAACTACCTTACCACACGTAAAATTGGGGAAAAAACCTCTTCAAGGATAGCCCATGATACAAAATTTCAATGATTCCGTGATCTTAGCCACTCAATTAATGTGGGCCATTGACATTTTCTTTTAGGGTAAATTAGCCATCAGTCACTGAGTACGGTCTTCTAAGACATCCAATCCAACAACTTTTTCTCTAATGTTTATAGCCCAGATAGCTGGAGATATTTTGGTGAGAGGTCCCTAATATGTCACGTCATATATTTTTATGACTAATTTGCCCCTTTCAACTCTCATTTCTAGGCAAAGTTCTCTCTTATTCTCTATTGTCCCAGAGAATTCCTTCTTTTTCTCTCTCATTTTTTATTTTTCGTTCATTTCCATGGTTGTGGAGTATCGTTGCAGAGCACTTTCCGTCACTACCATTACTTCTGATTCTGTCTCTTTCATTTCTTCAAAGATAAAAACGGTTTTACTTTATCTTACTCTTTCATCTAAAGTCTCTTCCAAATATCTATCTCTCTACAACTGATTTGAAGAGAGCAGTTTGTTCGTTTGCTTGTTTTCCCTGTCTCTTTTTTCGATTGGATCATGGTCATCAAGTGCTCTTGTTTTGGATTTCGATTTTTATTAGAATCTGATTTTCCGTATTCTAACTTTTGGTGTTGCCGAGCTCAGATAAATTTCCCAGAATATCTAATAAACTGGGCAAAAACTCAGATAAATTTTTCAAAACTCAAATAAATTTATCTGAGTTTTGGCAAATTTATCTGAGTTTCTGGCAAGACTTAGACAATTTTATTTGAGTTTAGAATGACTTTTCTGAGTTTCGAACAAATAGTTATGTGAAGTGGTGCCATCCGACGACTCACATTCACCAAATTCAAGCAACTCATGCTAGCATCCACTTCTTTAACTATGTCCTCTTGAGTGTCATTCTCCTGTACCTTTGAAACAGTACCCATATCATCCAGGCAAATGGTTTCTGCACGCATGGAACAGTCTCTTAAGGAGATACTCTTATTTTCTACAGTATGGTCCTCGTTATTTTTCATTTTGTCACCAAGCTTCTCAGTTGGGCCATTTAGCTTTGAAGACAACTCCAACTTAGTTCTCCTTGGTAAATTATCCACCACTTGAATTCCTTGCAGATTTGTATGCACTTCTGCTAAGAATGGAGTCACTAGATCATCCTTCTTCAAGAACGAGTGTAACTCCTCAGAGTGTTCCACTGACTCTTGGAAACAGAGCTGGGAAGCTTCTGCAAAAGCTTGTCTGGCGAGGCTCTTATTGGTCTCAAACATAGACAGAAACTGGAAGGAGAGAAGTTCATTTGAATTATTGCTGAGTTTTGGCAAATTTATCTGAGTTTTATTTGAATTTTGCCAAAATTCAGATAAATTTGTCTGAGTTCCTGCTTTTGCTGACGTGCACAAGGGCCTTTTTATCTTTTTTAGTGCATTATTTTTACAAGAGGACTGCCGTCAGTACGATAAAATATTATGGACTGTTTGCAATCAAAACCATAGTTGAGGGACCTCCGCCCAAATGCCCCCTTTCTTTTAACCCATAGATCATATATTTCAAGGCCCCAGATTAGACATGTAAAGATCACATATATGATGACATTATGAAGATTTCTTTTCACCGTCGACCATAACCAAGAATGCTATTTGTCAGAGATTTCTAGCAAGTTGGTCTTGGTTTTTCTCATAGCCAGAGGACATTTAGACGAGAAATGGAGCTCGCTTGATGTACATGGAAGTAGTTTCTCAACAAGGAAGAAATGAGCTATGCATATTATTTTAGAAAGTAGATGCTACAATTTCTTGTTTCTCCCATCATCAAGAATGAAACTAAAAGGATGGATGTGACCGGAATCATGTGATCACTTCTACACATTAGCCCTCATCCTTCATTCCTTGATTATCCCTAAGTACCTCCTCTTACCCTAAGAAACCATCTCTTCTAAATACATTGTGAAACGTGCCAACATTGGAAACTCTAACAGAGAAACAGTCAGGTCTTGATTAGGAAGCAATTTTTCTTTCTACCACATGATTTGACCACTTTAAATGTCTTTTGATCCAACGTTGGGGCCACATGGGATTTACCTGGCTTTCCCTAGGCCCGTAGGGATTAGTCCGGCCCAAAGGGCTAGGACACCCTCCGTTTTTATAAAAATGAAGAAAAGGAAAAATCTTTTGATCCAACATGCGCACATTACATATTTACGAGTTCTCATCAATAGCATTAAATCAGATTTTCATACTTGATCACGTGTTAAAAATAACAGTCCAATTACTACATCCTCACTGAAACTCATGATATTAACTATAGATTTGGGGAGATTAGTATTTTGTTAATTCATGGGGGATCTTTACATATGTCAAATCAAAGATACTGTTCATTTAATTCTAGCTACAATGAAAAGAATGTTTAAATTCCGAAACTGTGTTGAGGGGTTTTGAAAAAAAATAATAATAAATCCAAATAATATTTTTTTCAAATCCTATTTTTGAAAAAAAAAAGGAAAGAAAAAAGGAACGTGACATTGGTGCACCAGCAAACGTCCCAAAAATCTATACCAAGTGGCGGACCCAAAATTTTTATTTGAGGGGTGCGAACCTTAATAGGTAGTTTGGTTTTAGGGACAAATCAAGGACTTTCATGTGGATTTTGAGGGTTGATCCACATTTTTTATAAGCGCAATGTGGTTTAACGGATGTCACAGTACCTGCCTGGGTATGCCTAGGTCCGCCCCTTTGAGTATCCCATCCCTAGATGCTAAAATGGTTGGTCCTACCCCCCTAATATCACATTAACCCCACAATCTCACAGCATTAAGTCTATGATTTTATTAAAGGAGTCCCAATCCACAGAGCTTTATAGTTTCTAACTTTCTATTTTTATCCCATTATATTCCAAAAAAAAGTTCCATGGGAACGACCATTCTCATGGTTTTCATTTCACGCGAATTAAGAAATGTTCTCTAGATACATGTGATGCCAAACAAGACCTAAGTTTGGATATCTATGAGGGAGGGGCACAATGTTCATCTCATAAAATTATCTTAGCCCTTAATGTTAGGTTCTCAAAATCCATATGTTGCATGTCATGCATTTTTAATGTGATGCCAATCCATTGGTATAGCTCTACGGGGAGGCACTTCCATTCCACATAAACAACGGTTGTAGCATTGATGGACAGAAACTTAACTTGGGTGATTGTGTGTAGTGTGCAAGTATTTACTTAGACAAAAAAAGCATATTATTGTGATATATTTAATTTGCAAGGTTGTAACTTTTTTAATCAATTCTTCTAGACGGATTAGAATGGTTGAGGATGAAATGGATCAGGTCAAAAGGAGACCCAACTGTAGATGGGTTAGGTAGAAGGGTGCTTGTGGGTCAGGTATGTTGAGCTAAGCTTGGCCCATATATGGCAGATATGGGCTGTGAATTATGACTTCATGCTCATGTGCCAGGCTGAACCTAATTTTCTAGCCTGATAATTAAATGGGTTAAGGCTTGGCCTGTGTATGCTCAAAGGTCCATACCCGGCAGATTAAGCACAAAACGTGAACATAGATTTTGCAAACGAGTTGGACCTGGTCAGATATCAAGTCCACTGGCTGATTCTGGCTCTCAGTATTAGGCTCGAAAACCATAATGGCCAGGCTTGGACAAGTTTCATCCCAAAGCCTGACTCAGCCCATGGAGAGCCCCTCTGTCAATATTTGTAGGGATCAGCCTAATAAGGGTTTTGGCTGCTCCGATCCTTTGTGCTCATTAGATTCATTAACACATTTAGTAAAAGGGTTTTGGATTGCAGGCTCTTTGAATGGGTTAAAAGTCTCTTCCTCCAAAGAAGATAGGCAAGGGCCATTTTTGCAGACAAAATCCCACCTTCTGTCTGATGCTCTTGAAATTGTCCTGGCAAATAAAGGGAAACCGGACTTGTCTATTGACCCCATTTTGCAAGTGTATCTTCTTTGGCGACATCTTCTAAACTCTTTGAAGACTCTAACATTCCTAGAGCATTGAATCTGGTTGCATATAGTTGTGGACAGATAACTTATACGGAGGATAGGAATATGATATTCTTTGGGTCCTAGTTTGGTTGGTTCCTTTCTTATGTATGTCCTCTAGGTTTTTTTTCTGCATGTTTCCTTTGCTGTTCTTATTATAGTTTCTTTTACCAAAAATAAAACACATGTAGTAAAGATCTTGAAAAACACACATACATTTGTTAAAGAAATTATATCATATATACACTAAAATCTCAAATATATTAATTCCTCTTGAAACTAATTCGTAGGTTGACCTGTACAAGGGCAACCCAGGCCATTGCATTCTATACTCCGCCACAGTGGCATGTTTAGGTTGAGGAATTGTGAGGAATTTGCTAATTTGAGTATTCACATTGACACATGTTTGAGGATTCCTCACTAAAGACTTGTATGGTTGAGAATTTCAAATATTAGTGTGTATAGCTGAGAAAAATTGGTGTTGGTGAGTAAATTTACAAAAACCGGGAATTTCCCTTGGCCCAAATCCCGATAATTTACAATTGCCAATGGTGGATTTTCTAAATCCTTGAGAAAAACCAATGAAAAATCCTCGAGGATTTGATTGCAAGACGTGACTTAAATATTAGCATCTTATACCCATCATCACACTTTGGATTAAGAGGAAGAACTCAGAAATCGTTTGTTTACTATGGTGAAGTTGGATAAGTGTGGCCAAATATTTATAAATTATTATATATTAAAACATAGCATTTTGCATTAAGTTTTGATCCTGTTCCTCTGAATTTAACTATGGAACAAGGATGTCAACAAGTTGAGTATATGGATTGGGGTAAATCTGGCCTTGCCTGGGTCAATACCTAACTGGGCCTGTGATGGTACTCTAACTTGCAATATCAAACCCGCCCATTACCATACGGGTCGGGTCTAATAAAAACTAGAATCTTAATTTTGTAATAAAAACTAAATTATTTATATTTATGTAAGAAGATTTGATAACTCACAACTCCTTCATTTCTTCAAGCCTTTAAAATGTGTAAGATACAGTATACTTTTATTAAAAACTATCTAGATATTATCTAAAGTATTTATAAGTGCGGCAAGATTGGGCAGAGTAATTGCACTTAGTTTTCAAAATCCTTGAGGATGTAAGATATGACACTTTGGGGTTGATCAGTTCTATGAAAATGTTAAACCCTTTAGATTACAAATTGGGAGCATGCAAGAATGAAGAGAAAAAAAGGGAGATGAACTATTTGCGCTTTTAGGATGTATAAAATGACTTCACAGGCTTTGAACTTCACATCTGTTTCGATGTTCATAGGGCCCCAAGATAAAGAATTTGGGTGCTACTAGAGGGTGAGATTAACATCTAAGTATGTAGGATTTGATAGATCTGATGAGTACTTAGATTAGGAAGAAAGCGTTGCTGATTGAATGGAGTTAGATATCAAAACATTTTCTTAGCGTTTTAGATTTTCATTTTACAATTAGATTCGGATAAGTGTGATCAAATTACCTAAACATGGTCACATATAAATGCACAGAAACACATGGAGAAAAGCTTACAAAATAATTACTCATATCTCATGTTGTTAGTGTTGGAGGGATGCCTATATTGCCATACCCCACTATTATGATTTCTGGCGTGGGTCACATTGACCTAGATGGTGGGTCAATTCTCTTTGGTTTGCAATCCAAGTTACAAGTGCTTTAGAGTCCTGACCATATTAAGTCATTAACTATTTAACTTCCGTGGTTCAGAATGTATGATAGCATAGATGATAATGGTGAAAATGGATGTCTTTCGAGCCAGTAAAGTCCATTCTACAATCGATCCAAAGTATCTTGTATTGCATGCGGGTCCTATTGAAGCAAATGGTCAGTCGAATATGTAGGATCTCACACCCTATTGAACTATCACTTATTCCAAAACCAATTAGTGATGGGGAACAGCATAATAATGGTTTTATGGTAAGGGCGAGGGCTTGACCACAATTATGACCGCTCAAGAGCGAGTGTAGACGTTGACCTCAACAAAGTATTTTTCAATAGGATTTTAACTAATTTATATAAATAAAAAAAAGGGACTTGCTCATATTAAAGAAAGGCTTCACAAAGCGGATGTGAATATTGAATGGCAAAATATGTTTCATAAAGCCACCCTAATTGTTCTAACTGTTGGTGGTGGATTTGACCACTCTCCAATTTTCCTATCAACCCACCCCAAGAACCCCAGATTACTGCGGCCTTTCAGATTAGATTACATAATATATGGCTAAGAGAGGATGATTGTGAGAATTTGATCAAGTGTAGTTGGCAAAAGGCTAATGGGGTGGATGAGAAAAATATTAATAAAACATTACTCTACCTAAGATCTGATCAAATGATCCAAAAAGAAGATGGGAAAAGTGGAGGAAGCTATCAGATCCACTAGAGCAGAACTTGAATCTATTAAATACAAAACCCCTTGTGATGATAGCATTGTTGAAGAATTGGAACTTAGCACTAAACTTGATGAATACTTAGTTAAAGAGGAGGACCTATGGAGACAAAAATCTAGGGAGTTATTGCTCAAAGATGGGGATAGGAATACAATTTTTTTCCATTCTAGTACTATTAATGGAAGGAGAAGAAACAAGATTAATAAAGTAAAAAATAAAGATGGTGTTTGGTTGAATAGCAGGTCGAAATAGGGTCCGAATTCTGCAATCATTTAAAGGGCATAATGACATCAGTTGGGCCCGAGACTTGGGCCTGGTAAAAAACTTGATAAGACAAGTTATCTCACAAGATGAGAATACCAAGTTAGTAGCAATCCCTTAGGGCCTTTTGGATAGGCCAAAAAAGGAATAGAGTGAAGTTAAATGGGCCCTAACAGTCTAAAATTTCAATTCTACCCCGTTTGGATGAGTCTGACCCGATAGATGAAGTAATGTTGTAAGCCATATGTACTCTATTTCACTTCAACTCTAAATACTTACTTTTCCTTGAATAAAGTGGATTCTACTCTAAGCAGGCTTATTTGGATAAATGAGGAGTGGAGTAAAATGAAGTGGATTTCACGTGTGGAGTGGAGTGAAGAGAAGTAGGTTGAAGTTAAAGTAGAGTACTTCACTTCACTTCATTTGGATGCTTATTTTGAAATTAAGGTATGTAGTAGAATCCACTTTTACTCAAGGAAATTGAAGTATTTTGAGTTGAAGTGAAATGGAGTACATGTGGCTCACAACATTACTTCATCTATTGGGCTAGACTCATCCAAACATGGTAGAGTTGAAATTTTAGACTGTTAGGGCCCATTTAACTTCACTCTACTCTATTTTTTGGCTATCCAAACATGCCCTTAAGATAGAGAAATAAAAGATGTTTTCTTTAGTTTAAGTTCCCTAAAATCTTCGGGCCTCGACTGATATCCAGCAAAATCCTATAAACATATGTTGGATATTGTTGGCGGTCCTGTTGTCAAAATAGTTCACGAGTTTTTTTAATACAAATTCTCCTTGGGAAAAATTAATAGAACCTTCATAGTGTTGATCCCTAAGAAATCCTAAGCTTCTACTTTGAGTGAATTTAGACGTATAATCCTATGCAGTGTTGTGTATAAGATTAAAGATGTCCTCTCTAATATTACTAGTCCCTCACAAAGTGCATTTCTAAAGGGAAGGTTGATTGTTGACAATTATATTATCTCCCATGAAGTGATTCATTCATTTAAAGCTGAAAAGAAAAGTAAAACTATGGGTTTAAAGCTTGATATGGCTAATGCTTATGATCGAATGGAGTAAGATTTTTTATTAGAGACTCTTCATGCTTTTGGTTTTAATTATAAATTTATTCAACTTATTAAAAAATGCATGTCATCTGGTTCCTACCCCATCCTACTAAATGGATCCCCTTTCAAAAATTTCCATACCTCTGGAGGGTTAAGATGAGGAGACCCCCTCTCCCCAAACCTTTTTTTATTGGGAGCTGAAGTTTTGTCCCATATGCTCAGTAAGGCGGAAGAGATGGGATCCATTCAAGGGGTTGGAGTATCTAGAAATGGCCATAGCATTTCATATCTTTTTTTGGTGATGATAGCTTTAGTTTTTGCAATGCAAAAATAAGAGAAGTTAGGAAAAGTAAAAGCTAGTTGGAGGACTACTGTGATATCTCAAACCAACTAATAAACTTTCATAAATCCACTATCTATTGGCTTGCTAGAAAAGATGTAAATATATTGCTTCAATTCTAGGCATGAAAATTATGGACAAGAATGAAAGATACCTTGGGAATCTCTTGACCATTGGGAAAAAAAATATGAATCTTGAAGGGCTTGTTAATAAAGTTAAAAAAAAAAAATAGCTCTTGGCAAATTCCCTTATTATCCCAAGCAGGTAGGAATACCGTAATTAAATCAGTGGCCTCAGGTATTCCTATTTACAACATGTCAGTTCTCTGTCTCCGAAATAAAATTACATACTCTGTTGATAAAATGATTAGAGCTTTTTGGTGGGGTGATAGTGGAGGAAAAAGGAGAGTTTATACCATTAAATGGGCTGAATTGTGCAAGCCGATTCTGAAGGGGGCTTAGGAAGAAGAGACACTAAAGTTATAATATAGCCCTTTTAGCCAAAGCATGCTGGAGATGTCTTAGTATGAAGACCTCCTATGTTGCAAGATTTTAAGGGCTAAATATTGTCCTAGAAGTAATATTTGGGAAGCTAAGTTCAGAAAATGTAACTCCTAGTTTTAGAAGGGTTTGTTGAGGGGGTTGACTTTATAAATGAGAAGGTTGGATGGATTATTGGTAATGGGAGAAATATTTCAGTTTTGAAGAGTAACTGGATCCCCTGCAAAAAATTTTTTGAGAAATCCTTTTTCTTTTATAATTAATTCAAATCTCAAAGTTAAAGATCTATAGAATACAAATAATAAGTGGGACATCAATGCCCTAAACGGTCATTTTTACAACCCTGTTGATGTTGAGGCTATTATTAAAATCTATATCTCTAGATCTCTTCCAAAGGATGAAAGAATTTGACCCGGCCCTATCCAAAAATGGCCATCTTACAACTAAATCTGCCTATAGACTAATTTGTAGCAGAAATGAAGCTAACCTAGTTTCAATGGTAAATTTAAAAGCTTTATGGAGACTTCCTCTTCCTCAAAGGGAACTTACATTTGGATGGAAATGTCTCAGAGATGCTATCCCAGTAAGAACCATTGTCAAATCTAAAATTAGCTATTTAGATGATAAATGTCCTATATGTGGAAAAGGGAAAGACTCGATTGGACATGCTCTTATGCATTTTGATTTCGCTAGAGCAAGTTGGTTTGGCTCGCAGTGGGGTTTTTTTTTTTTTTTTTTTTTCCGATTCTATTCGTTCAACAAATTTAATGGAATGGTGGAAGAACTCATGTGAGCATGGCCAACTGAATCCTCTTCTTGGGGATACCCACTCTAAGATGTGGATTCTCTCAATGTGGTGGGCTATTTGGAAAGCTAAAAATGACTTCATTCACAGAGGTCAAATTCTAAACCCTTCCAAAATTATTAACTTTAGCCCAAAAGATACTTGAAAAAAACCATTGGTCTTGATAGGGAAATTTCCATTAAAAAAAGCTGAAAGTACTTTTGAGGTCTCCAAAGTCCCTACAGTGATTCCTAGTAAGGAAGATTTCATAATCTTCTCGGATGCATCTTACAAGTCTGAGGAGGCAAATGCTTCCTTTGGTTTTATAAAAATATTAAATGGTGTTATTGTGGATGAAGGTGCTACACAAGGGCACAAAGTTGTCTCTTCAAAGGAGGCTGAAGCAACGGCAATCTTAAATGCGTTGGAGAAGGCGAGGAAGAATGACTTTGTTACGTCCCCAAACCCGATTAATGATTAAATCGGATCCGTGGTATGAAATTTATGGCTAATTAAAAAATTTTGTTGTTAATGCCCAAGGATCAAAGTCCGCTGTGAGGATTGTGTAGTTGAACCTTATTAACAAATTAATCAACCGGACTTGTTCGGTAAAGACAACATTAATCCTATAAAAATATCATACGGCTTTCATCCCATTATATATAATTTCAAGTTTCAAAAGTAAAGACATATAAAGTTTATAAACATTAGGACCATCCCAAACCTAGGTCATGGTACAAAAGACATATACTGATAGATAGACAAGTCCAAAAGATGAACTGAGGTGGCATGATAAAAGATATCCCCGTGTAACTCGCACTGGTGCCGGGAGAGATGACGCTAAGCTACATCATCGGCACCCCGCTCTCGTACCTTGTCCTCCCTCGGTTGAGGATCCTCTGGGATTGCCTCGGCATTCGGGTCGGCGTAGTAGTAGTATTTTTTTTTTCTTTTGCATACCATGGAATAAAAGATCAACAATATGTTGGCAAGGAGATAAGCAATATACATTATTCATAATATGTTTCAAATGAGAATAAAGATAAGTACATGATTATAAGATAGCAAGGTACAAGTTAGGCATAAAGCATGAGTAATATGAGAATCAAGTAATAATGTAAAATTCTAGCAAGATAAACAAGAATAACCATCCATGAAATGCAATGCCAAGCAAGAGAAGACTCCTTCGATGTCTGAGCCATCTCACGGGGGTATAAGTGACGTCCTAGCCGACTACGAATACCCAAAGTCTGGCTCTATGGGGATCCTAACTTCCGGTCCTAGGAATAGCAGCACAGTCCGAGCCCGCTCCCAACTATTCGCGCCATTGACGTCGTCCAAAGCCGACTGTCCACCTTAGTGTTCGGTATTCGGCCCACTTTATGATCATCAGTTTGCAGCTGGTTATGAATGTAAGTTGATATTGATGGTTTGTACATGACACAAGATCCAAGACAAATACATGTTGATAGATTTCCAGGTACAAGATAACAAGCCGAGGGCTACTCCAAATCAAGCCAAGATACAGGTCAAGTTCCAAGTTCCATGAATAGTCCTCTTTCAAGTTTATCCACACGTGTTCATCAATACAAGACAAAGGTACTTGGGGATACACTCTAAGTCCGATCAAATCCTTAAATTATACGAGTATACAAGATAGAGTGTACAAGGTATGATAAGCTACTGATACATTATTCGCAAGTCAAGAGTAAAGAACAAACCAATCCTAGGTCAAGAGCTGTCCATTGTGTACCGAACGTATCCCTAAAGGAGTACATATCGAGAATGAGTCAATTAGTTTGGTGGGCGCATGTGTACGGAAGTTGTTGGGCACCAATTAACTCAATTCCATATGCATTCGGCCAAGTTACATTAATATACGGAAAATCCCAGACAACCGACGAAGTACACCAAGCCAAACGTATTCCATTTTCATTTTCCCCAATTGGTCATGCAAGGGTAGGGTTCATAGGTTCGAGCCTAGGGTCCAAACTAGGTTTAGAATCCTTTTCCAAAAGTGATAAGGGCTTTGTTCATTAATCCAATACCCACTTCCTTGTCTAACCACTGATCATTAAGATAGGTATACCACTGGATTTCACGCTTCGAGAGCTTTCTTGCAGTATATAGAACTCCAAATTTCGTCGAACGAGTCAAAAGTTATGCCCGTTCAAAGTGGACGATGTTGTTTGCCAAATGTAGTCTCACTATAGTGAGAATGCATTCTACATGGGCTCCCAGAACAGTAGCAATGCTCGCTCTAGCGAGGGTTAAGCCTACTAGAGCGAGCCTGTGCTCGGGTTGAAGTAGATTTGGCCTGTTTTAAGCTGTTTTCAATCCCATTCACCTAAGGTCCATTTCCTTCCTTCCTAAGCCTTTCCAAGGCATGTACCTGCATGAGAAGAGCCTCCATGCTCTTTCTCTCAAACCACATTCCATTCCATCCATCAAACCTTGCACAAGTAAAGTCCATTCAACCCATTAATCCAATTTTTAGCATATGTAAACCAATTAACCATGATAAGCTTAGAATTTAGGGAAAACCTAAGCAATGAATTAACAAAAAACAATAATAAGACATGCATGCACAATATATAAAGCAAATCTACCTGCCTTCACAAAAGAGAGTGAAAGAGATGGAAATTGAGAGAGAAATTGAGGAGGAGAGCTCTCCACTCACACCCTAGCCAAACCACCACTCCAAAGCCTCTCTCCTACACTCCAAGGACACAAGGGAAAGGAAATAAGAAGAGTCCATCAACATGCAAGACATTAACAGCAAGGAGGAAGAAAATGAGAGAGCAAGGAGTTGATGAAAACTTACCAAACTTGAATCAAAATGTAGAGGAGGAAGAGAGGAAGAGATTGGTGTAGTTTGTTTCTCTTGGAAGGGCTCCTAAGCTCCACATGCAAGAAGAGAGGGTGGAGGAAGAAGAGAGAAAGCCACAGCGGTTGCACTTGAAATGAGGAAGAAGAAATGAAAGTTACAGCTGGGTGGGGTTTAAAAATAAGGAATTGAGGAGAGAATGACCAAAATGTCCCTTTTTAGTGAATTAAGAGAAAAGTGATTAATTGAAGGACTTCGATGCGTTGAATCGTGACGAGTTAAGAACGAAAAGTGACGGGCGCAATGAGATCTTTCCAATGAACCCAAATTTGGCAAAAATGGAATTTTTCGAAAAAATGACTGATTTTCCTATTAAACACAACCTAATCCCCTGTTAAGACTAATCGCACTCATAATCAAACGAAACTTTCTAATGATACAAGAAACTCGCTTAGCCATTAAGCCCGCTTAATTAGCTAAAATCACAATTAATTAGGCTAATCGCCAATATTAGGAAATTAAATACCCTATTAAGGTTGGGGAGCTTACAGGCTTTGTCAGGCTTCATGTTGTTTTGGATGCGCATGAAGTGGTGCTAGCATTGAAGGGCAATTATGACCGATCCATCCATCCAATCATTTCAGACATCAAAGCTTTACAGCTTGGTTTTGTTTTGTAGACTTTGACTATATTCCTAGAACATTAAATGGCTTGGCTTAAAGGCCGGCCAAGTTTGGATACTCTTCTAAGCAAGATGTAGACTGGAGTTTAGCTTCTAGCATCCTTTTCGCTAGATGCTAAGTTTTTTTTTTTTACTCTTTTTGTTTGTGTCTTTTTGGTTGTCTAATTTTCCTCTTTTAATGAAATTTCTTTGTTATAAGAAATAATAATAATAATAATTCATATCAGGATGAAGGGGTTTTCCGGTTGGTTGGGTACCCCATTTCCCACCTAACATTTGATAAGTCTCTATGACTCTGACTTTAAATTGCAAAAGCAGGCTTCATTCTGCATAGCTGGGGTCTCTCATGGTCCCATCCTCGCTGGGGAGCAAACCCAAGGCTCAAACCGATTGAGCCATCGCCTTCAAGGCACATTATAAACATATTTGTTCGAAGTTAAATTATAACCTAGACCCTAATTGGAGTGGATACAAACACAAATCGAACCCAACTACAAGCCTGAGTCGGTTGGTTTAAACCTACAACCTGAATGTTAAGGTTCCACAGTCAAGCCTCAACCAACCACACTAGTTGCAACTATTGATCAATATACATTTTATATGATATACAGTACCTTATGCATACATGTCACTCAGGCAATCGTATACTCTGGCTTGACCTATAACAGACCCAATAATCAATTGGGTCGAAAAGGAGGATCCATACTCGAATCTTTTGGATTGGACCTATCATGGGTAACCCAATGGTGTTGGAAGTAAGTGGGCCTCGTGGATAGATCTTCAAAACTTTTGGTCCACTTGATACAGGGATCAAGTACCCATATGGCCAAAAAACCAATTCAGGATGCATAAACCTCAATCTTAAGATCATGTACAGTAAATAAAACAATCTAAAAGATGGAAACAAGCAACAAACATCCATAAAAACTACAACATGCAACGAAGCAGATTATACCTTAGGAGCTCGTTTGTGCTCTAATGGAGAAGTTGATAACTTTCGTTGATGTAGAAATTTTCTACAAATTAAGATCAGAATCTCCAACACCTCTTGGCCTTCCACGCTATGACCCAAATTAGACCTCTCTTCTCAAGAAGATTGGTGGAATCTTAAAGAGAAAACCCAACTCGAAACTGTAAGGAACTAGAAGAGGAAGAGAGGAGAGAGCAGTGCAACTATTGCACAAAAAGAACTGCATGTTTTTTACTCCAATACTGATGGACGTCCAAGAGGGATTAATCCCCTTTTATAATCTCTCAAGTCTCCTCTTTTCTTAAATGAAATAGAAGTCTTACTTCCACAACAATTAGTAAGTATACTATTACCACTATTAGAAGTCCTACTTCAAATAGAAATAGCAACTTTCTAATTCCTTCATTTTAGAGTTCAAATATGATTAGTATCTTTCTAATAACTTGGGCTAGCGTGGGGACCACTAAGGATTCCATAGAAAGCTGGCTCCAACTGGGACACGAGACCCCACATCTTATGTGCAATCCGGGCCCACAGTTAATTGCAAATAACACCACTATATAAATGCAATTGCACTCCAGTCTTAGGAATAAATTACAATGAAGACCCTAAACTTCTCAATTACCACAGGTAGGCCCCTCTATCAATATCCATGGATCAATTGGAATAAATCTGTCTCTTCCAATCTTAGTTCCACATCTTATTATCCTTGAGCCCCAATTAATCACTATGATCATCAGTACCATCCAATTAACTCTTAATCGAGATGAGTGCGCACTTACTAATGACAAATCCATTAATTGGCACAAGGGGATAATAGAGATAGATTCCATCTTGATCATTCAATGTTCCCACAGTCCTACTATCACATACCTAAGACACCGAGGTGTTGACATATAGTTGGCCTCACTCATTGGTGACTCAAAGCAAATGAGTAGATAGAAACTTGAGTTCATCAACGTCTCAGGATTGAGAGCCTATTGCTAGGGAATTATGAGAGCAGACCTTATTATTGAGACGGAATTCCATAAGGTGCTTCTCATGGTCCTTCAATACATCCAATGTACCAGCACATTGATCCAGAATCTTCCATTTTGATGATTAAGACAAATCACACTATCTCATAGTGATCAAAGTGCTGCAACCTTATCAGATTAGATGCCCAGTCTCATCACTGGTTGTGAAGATATTTTAAGTATAAGATTTGTGACATATATCTCCCGTGTGTGGATCTCATCCATACACATATATCACATCTAATATACTAATGAGACCCTGTTCAACTCATGAACCATTATGTCATATGTATTGGTCATGTGCATAAAGTAATAAAATAACATTCATCTCATGAAAGTAAAGCATGATTTTTATTGATAAATAAAGAAACTAATCAATTTATCACATCCACTGATGGATTGAGTCCATACAATCTAACAAATGGATGAGGGTCTAATGAGATCCCTTCTCCTGTTTTAGTTGTACCAGAATTTCTCATCATCCTATCGCAGAACAGGAAGTCATCACAAGCAACCTTTTTCACTTTGTAATTTTTTCCCTCACTTCTTCATCAATGATCAATATTGTGAATTTCCAAAGGCTTGCAAGAAGATAGTAACTGTCTAACAATAACATCCACCAACTCTACAACTTTTTCTTTTTTTTCAAGAGAATAGGGAAAAAAATAGAAGGGTATCACCCAACACTACAGCTTTTTTCTTTTTCTTCTTCTTTATCAACTTGTAGATTGGCAACGACTTAAAACAATGTAGTGTAACTGTTTAACACACAGCTAACTTTATTCTTTTGCTGAGATGGTTATATTTATTGAAGAAAAAGATTCCAAAACGAACTGATAAAAACAGGTTGCTCATGGGCCGGGCTATACCCCAAGCCGTGTCTGCATTGGGCTAGATTTTGGCTCTGCTTTAGGGTCATGGCTGAAACCCACACATAAATTCTTAACTCATATAATGGCAGGCTTGGACATATATATCTTTAAAGTCCCTGCTCGGCCTAAAGTATAAGACACAAATGGTGTGTATATATAAATGGTCTGGACTTGCAAGCTCACTGGCTGGATCCAGGCCTAAAAATACTAGGCCCAATAGCTAAACGGGGCAGGCTTAGATAAGATTTTGCCCTGCCAAAACGGGACCACTAAAATCCCTCAATAAAAATGGAGAACCAGCAAACAAATTAGTAAAGTTTATTTCAATTATCCACCTTATAACCTGAGAGGAGTTTCACCAATGCAGACTGCTCATGCGTTGTCAACATTTTGAGGCATGTCTATAAGTGGAGCGTTTATGTTACTGTTTTTCAGCACAAACCTAAAGGTGACTGGGCCTTTCAACACCCAACTGACACGGAAATGAACCCGACACTTGTTGGAGAGAAGCCCACGGGCACACTCACAGCAGAGGATTGCTCGCATAAGTAAGGGAGAGAACCCAAGGATCAAACACTGAATTAGGTGACTGAAAAGGTCTCATAATAATGATAATAATAATAATACTGATGACTACGACAACGACAACGATAACCCTACAAAACATCCTAATCCTTGATTTAATACCCTTCAATTTTTAAGGGTCTTCTGAAAGTATAGGTCGATTTTAGATTACAACTAATGATGAGTAAAGGGCACATATTGAGGTGTCAAGTTGAGCCTGGTGCCGGACCATGTGGGGCAGGTGGTGAGTGAGATAGATTTTCACTGATCAAAGGTGGGGCCAACCAGATGGCTACCCAGGTGCATAAAAATCTGGTGGGGTTCACAGACAGTGGCCCCCACAAACCTCCCCTTCTAGCCTGGGCCCTGATGTTGCTTTAAACTTTGAACTGGAAATGAGAATGGCTGTTTGAGGATTTGAGTTCGTCTTAAAAAAAAAAAAGGCATGTAGAGGCCGAGAGGGTCATCAATCCTGATAGATCTACCAGAGTACATCTGTGGAGAGAGACAACCAGAGGATAATGAGAACTCTAGTGAAAGAAAAATGTACGGCCTCAACTCCTGCAGCTCTCTGGGGGACTACCACTCAAGTCTCCTCCCCCCCACCTCACACCCTACAACATAATATTAAATAATGATATGCCTGGGTCGACAAATCGCTTCCCTGAACAGAACCCTCTGAAACATTCTTTCTATCTATTTCCACCTTTATCTCAAGGGCTCTTCTTTCCGTACCCCTAACACCCACACCCTGCTTGCTCTTTCCTAGTAGGAAATGCAGACAGTCTCACTCCATTTCTGACCACTTTATATCAAGGCAACAACAAAGGGTATGGAAAACAATTCATTGCAGACCAATGTACTCTTCTCTCTCTGTGAGAGATTTACCTAACACCCCCCTTCATCTAATTGTTGTAGTTATTATTGTTGTTATCAGTCACCCACAAATTAAATTAAAGCAACTGGTTTTTGAGAGGTTTCAGACTTTGAAAGACAGCTATGGAAATGAGGCCTCTCTTTGTCCGGAGTGCTAAAGAATATCCAAGTCCAGCTTAATTTGTTTTCTGTATATTAGAGTAAGGCGCCTTAGTTAGTTATGCATTTTGTGACGTTCGATAATCAAGCAAAGTGATGGATAAATTTAGATTGAGATTGGGAGTCGGTCCAAGGTTGGTCCAATCATTTGATTGGAATACTCGATTTCAGTGACTAATTTTAATTTGGCTTGATACATGCACTATTTCATGCATATAGGTCAAATCAGTATCCAGTGCCAGTTCATGGCAGCTGGGTGTTTGCATGTGAAGCGATTGATTGACATTCCATGGTGGTTTTTTTATTTTTTTATTTTTATTTATTTTTTTATTTTTTAAGTGGCAGTGTTAGAAAGCTCTAGAGATACCACGTATCACTAAGTATAAAAATATGTCGGCAAATAAACATTAAGCCAGTGATTCTCAATAATGCCTTAAAAGGCTCGTTTTTACTTCGCAGGGAATTGTATATGTAGTCTATTTGCTTCACAAAGGATTATTAAAGTTATGATGGGTGAAGGATAAAAGTTAGAGATGTAAATAAGACCTAACTTTTCTTGTGTTTGAGTTACCAGTGAGTGATGGCTGGGTATTCATTTTTCATCTCCCACTTTTTTTTTTTCTTTTCATTTTAAACCACTTTTTGGGACCCATGGATTCAAGTAATTGAATGCATAGGATTGTAATTCTGTAAGTGGTTAAAAATGAAGAACCACATGCGACTATTCAAAAATTAACATCTAACCACTGCATTACTTCCCCTTGAATAGAAATAGAACCTGGAAAAGATGAAAAATTAATGCCAACAAAAACTAAGGTCTCATTTGCATTGCTATATCAAATCCTTTACCCATCACTTCATAATATTTACCCTTCACCTATTTAATAATCCTTCTCCGATCACATCTTTTTTATGCAAACAGAAACCGTTACTAATACATTTGTTAGAATATGTAGGAAACAAATGAGCCCATGGTGCTCAGTGAACATTGCAAAGCATAGCTACTGTGTCTATTGGGTTGAGTCCACTTTATTTTTTGAATGAAGAGAAATCGGGCATTCTTAAACCAAATGGAATGGTATGATAAAGTACTTGCGACAGGAAACTTTCTAGCAGTTTTTAATATTAATTTTAGTGACTTCAGAGACTGACACTGAGAGTGGTCTATCAACAGACGCTAACTGACCCAACACTAGAAAGATACAATATATTGATATTTGTTTTGTAGGTAGGATTACAATAAATAGGAGAGGATAACATCTTCAAAGATTGTATCATATTTTCTGGGATTGTAGGATATCTGGAGAGATTGTTTCACACATGTAAGATGATAAAGACCCTAATCATGGATTGATTCTGTTCACAGTACATTTGTATAGGGAGAATGATCACTCATTGAGAATCACCGAGAATCATCAAGTTGTTCAATTTTATATATATCATGCTCTCCACATTATACACTGGTATGTGCTATCCATTTGATGATAAATGACGAACTTGCTGGTATTTTAACATAGATTGACTGGTAAATCTGATTCTTCATCAGATCACCTGATTCTTGGAATGAATGTCAAGACAAATGGCAACCCTAATATTATAAGCATATCCATTTAGATGGAAATTAAAAACTACGTTCTAGTACCATGGACTTTTTTACACTATTGAATATTCCACCGACTTGATAGAATTATCAAATGGACTTGAGCCTTGGCCATTTCCAACAGACTAATCAGCCCCATATTTGCCAGCATGAGTATGCGCATTACCGAAACCACTCATCTGGTTAGGCCCAAGGAGGTGATCCCACGGCTTAAAAGTAGGATCATTACAGTTCATCTGGTGGCCCACACATGGGCATTGCAAGTGATCATTGATCAATATCTCTTAGCTAACCATGTTTTCTTTGGCGTCTTTCTTGGAATGATGTTGGATTCAAGATTGAATTTTTTCAGAACCTCTATCCCTGGTGGGGTCAATAAGATCATTGAGCTGGACTGGCTAGGGAAAACTGCACATTGAAAGCTACAAATCCCCTCTTCTTTTCTTTTTAAGGGAAAACTTTGTCTACAAATAATCATTGCACTTATTAGGTGATAAAAGGAGGAAAATGGATAATCATCACACAAACATAGACTAAGAAGTATAGGATGCAATCAACTACAGAACATGGAAAGAAGTAGAGAAAACAAGAACAACAGTCAGCATTTTTTTTTCTACTAGCTAGCCGAGTTTAAAAATATGATGGCCTGGCATCTGTTAGTTTCACAATAAGAGAAAAACCAAGACCATGACCAAGACAAAAGAGAAAGAGAACAAACCCAAGTCTCTTTCTTTTCCTCTCTTCTTCTTCTTTTCTGTGTTAGAAGGAAAGCTTTAGAGACAAATCAAGGAAATTAGAAGCAGCAGCCTCAGCAACTGAAGCTTCTGCAGCACCAACAGTAACTGACCCACTTCCTCCTCTACTGCCGCCGCAGTCTTTCCGAGGGAAAAATTCGTACTCTTTATAATAGCATCCCCCGACTGACTTCCCCTTTCTTTGAACAGCAATATTTACACCCTCCATTTCCTGGCACAAAACCAAATAAAGTTCCATTTCTACGCATTGCATGGATACCGGAAATTGCAGAAAATTAAAGTACATTAGTTCTTTTAGCAGCTTTTTCAGCCCTTCTAATTCCATTATAATCGCATCCCAATGCCAGATGACCTTGCAATTTCTACTGATTAAACCATCCAAATAAAACTTTACTTACACTTCCCAAAGTTATTAATCTGATCACTGCAGGTGTACTTTAGTCATCATGATATTGTCATGACTTAAATAACATCGGTAGGAACAAAATACTCGAGTAGGGGGTGGAAATATTAAATTTTAGTGAGTGGGTCTCAAACCCTAAAATAACCCCTGTTTCCATTGTACAATGCATGTTGTTACTATTATTTGTAATATATATATATATATATATATATATATATATATATGTACGAGAGATGCTGCTGTGAAAGATATTTCTCACTTGAGATAAGAGTGGGGCCCTCTCATTTAAGTTGCTAGTATTAGATATGGATGTGAGAGCCCCACTCAATCTCTTATATAAGGTGAGAGATAATATATATATATATATATAATATACACAACGACTTTACCACATGTAAAATTGAGAAAAACCTTTACAAGGATGCCCCCATGATACAAGAATTCAATAATTGGATGATCTTAGCTACTCAATTAATGTAGGCCATTGACCTATCTTTTAATCCATACATCATTTGTTTTGAGGTTCCAAATTGGACATATAAATATCACATATATGGCATTATGAAGATTAATTTTTTCACCATCAACCATAACCGAGAATGTGATTTGCTATAGGGTTCTAGCAAGTTGGTCATGGTTGGTATTATATTACATTAGGGAAGTAGTTTCTCGAAAAGGGGCTTAGACACAAACAAGACATCTGGATGAGAAAGGGAGCCACTCTTGATCTACAAGGAAGTAGTTTCTCAGCAAGGAAGAATGATTCTACCAAAAAGAAAAAGAAAAAGAAAACAGAATGCCTATGAGCATGCTTTGGAAACTAGATGCTACAATTTCTTGTTTCTCCATCATCAAGAATGAAACTAAAAGAAGTGAGGGAAACAACGTGATCACTTCTCCATCACCCCTTATCCTTCATTCCTTGATTATCCCTCATCTCCTCTTACCAAATAAACCATCTCATCTTAATAAATTCCCAAACGCAACATAATGTACAATTAACAGCATTAGAAACTATAATAGAGAAACAGTAGGAAACAATAAATTTTTCTACCACATGATTTGACCACTTCCTAATAGCTTGTGATCCAACTTGCTCACATTATACATATTACAAGGTCCCATCCAAAGCATTAAATCAGATTTCAAAACTGCTGGATTGAAATACAAAATACACATGTTAAAATAACTTGTGCTTTAATTTACACATCAATTATGTAACAGTGTAGTTACTACATCCTCAGTGAAACTTATGCTATTAATTGTATATTGGGGGATATTAGCACTTTTGGTAATTCATGGGGTTTCTTACATGTGTCAAATCAAAAGACATTGTTCATTTAATTCTAGCTACAATCAAAAGAATATTTAATTTCCAAAATTGTGAGGGGTTTTGGCAATTTTTGTAATAAATCCAAATAAAAGTTATGAAAGTTTCTTTTTAGAAAACAAAAAAATATAAAAAACAAAAAAAAAAGTGACACAGGTGCACATGATCCCAAAAATCTATACCCTAGATGCTATCATGGTTGGTCCACGCCAAACATCACATTAACCCCACAATCTCACACATTTTAATCTATGATTTTATTATAAAAGAATCTAAATCCAAAGAACTTTGTCTTAGAATGGATTTCTTCCCAACTAAAAACATTTTTTCCCCATTAAAACTCATCAAAACAAACATACATGAGGATTATCTTAGTATGAATTTTTTGTGTGTATGACTCATTCAAGATTGGACAAACTTGACTGATATCAAAGCAGATAGTTTGATGGCCCTTAAATTATACCTGGATGTGAAGAAAACATTAGGTGGAGAAAATATTCTCGAGAAACTTTTCTCCACCTCATTTTCTTTCTAAATCCAAACGAGTCATGATTGTTGTGTTCATGGAAAGTGAAGCTCCTTTTCCAAGAAAAGAAAAAACCATTTTCTGTTTGATTTTTGGTTACCTGATCGACATGCATTCCAGACGAACTCCCACGCCATTCTCCTCTCCCACTGAAACCCCTACTCCCGCTCCCAATATTCAGCCCCAGAAAATCTCCGCCATTGGTTGCCACATCCATGAATCCTCCTCCACTGCTACCGTTACCAAAATCCTGAAATCCTAGATTCTCGCCTTGAAGCCTATTCTGCTCGGAGAAAAACCGAATTCGTATTTAAAAACGAACCCAACACTCAGGATCAATCCAAATCCCAAAAATCAAAGAAATCTCCAGACTCACTCACTCACTCACCTTGGCGCAAACCTCGCACTGGTTCGACAAGCACTGAGTCTTTTGGCTTGAAGAGAGCTCTCTCGCCACCATCATCGCCTCCACGCTCGTCGCTCCGCCGTACGGAAACCCGCTCCGCCCCTGAAACCTCATCTCCGGCGCCGGAATCCGGCACCTATCAAGCTGCGTCGGATCGGGGAAAATCCCTCCATAGTCGGCCGGAGGCATCCCGCCGCCGTTCGCGATCCGGTACCTCTGCAATGCAAGCTGTTGCGATCTTATCTGAGCTTCGGCGAAGGCGTCGTAGTAGCTCGCAGGAGCGAGTCTCGCCATGGACATGCCGGTTTCGGGATCGACTGCGGGGAAGGCGAAAGGGAAATGGTGGTTCTGATATAGATCGAGAGCCGCCGGAACCGGAGAAGGAGGTAGAAGAGATCGGTCGGTTTCGGTGAATTTGCTCTCCTCCCTTCGGAGCCGCTCGAGCTGAGCGACGCCGAGGCCTCTCTGCGGCTGCTTCTTCGGCAAGGCGGCTTGAGATTTCGCCGCGCGCTTCGATCTTCCTGACTTTGCTGGTTCCACATTCAACTGCTCATGAGCTTCTAATGGAAGCCTCTTCTCTTGATCTTCGTCTCCATTTGAAGAAGATGACCAAAGATAAAGAGCTGTCGACATATCAGAAAGTAAAAAAAATATATATATTTAGGGTTTTGAAGTTGTGGCGATGTGAAGAAAACAATGGGTTTGGTCCGTTTGGATTTGGAGAGAGAGTGTGTGTGTGTGAAGTGAAAGATAACTCAAAACCTATTGTTTGCTTCTCTCTCTTAAAAATGAATGAAATGAGAAGTGGAGAGGACAGAGATGGGATTTGGTCACATAACGTATGTGAGATATATCTATCTGTTTCCATATATATTCTCCTTCTCGGCCTCTATATCTGGCGAATCTGGCCAATTTCCATGGGGCCCACCCTCTACAGATCACACGTGTCGGGGCCTGTAGCTCTGGGTAGAAGGACCGGTCGTTGTGGGGCCCACCTGATTCGTGTTTCGCACCTGCATCCGTTCTTGCTCTTCCCCTTCTTTCTTCTGGTGTGCGCCCCGTACGGAGAGCAGAATACAGAGAGTGTCTGCTGCGCAGCGTGACCTGCGCTGGTTTGAGACCAACGGTCGAGAATGGCGTGATGGCCTGGCCAGATCCTGTGATTTGGGCAATCTCGACCGTCCCATGGAACGTGATGAAACTGAAGTTTGCTGTATCATTCAACTGAGGGTTAATTATTTAATTAATTAACTTCACGACCATGCAATTTATGAGAAGAAATCATTCCAATCAGTACAATACTCTTTTCCTGCACCAGATAAGTGAGGGTTTTGTGGATTTTATTTTTTAGGCTAGTTGTTGCCATCATGTGGTTAAATCAAGGATATAATTTATCTGGTCAAAACCTAACTGGGTTGGCTGGAAGACTGATGGTATATTCACAAGTGTCATTGACATTTTGGTCATGTTTGATTTCATGTTGAGTTCAAATGGTTCAAATGCTGCATGGGTTGCGGCTTGACGGTTTAAAATTAAAATCTTTGTTGAGTAAACAGTAAAACATACATTTTGTGCAATAGCTCATAATTTTGATGATTGGGGTTGCTCTAAAAGTGGCCTAAAGTATATCTCAATGGATTTCTATCACACAAATGGCTTGTGCTGGATAGGTTAATTGGAGAAATTCAAATGACGGGCCTACTACCACCCATCTTATTGATGTTAGGATGCTCTAATAGGATGACATGTAAAAAAGAGGTAAAGTAGTGTGAGCGGGAGAGAGGACGAGGATATATAATAAAAACAAGTCACGTGGAAGAGAAGAGGAAGATTCAAATGGAAGAAGAGAAGAAGAATTTTTGAGGAAAAAAACAATTGTATCTGCACTGGATGGTATTGGTAGCTCCCCATTTGCCAGAGGCTACTAGAGGGTACTAGTAAATGATAATCAATGGCACGTGCGAGAAAGCACAGGAGGCACGTGTGGAAGGAGGAGGGGGTCTTTATTTGAGGAGGGGTATTTACTTTTTTTGTACCTTGAATGAAGGGAAAATGCTAAATAGCTTACTTAAGCCATTCTCTTTAATCTTTTTTCTGTTCATTGGGCAGACTTTCTTTAACAGCAAATGACAATTTTCCCATGGAACTGAACATCTGGAGTACTCTCCTGTCATATTTTCAAGGAATACTGATCACAAGGAGATGGTGGGGTCCACCCAGCTATTAGTCCTAGTCTATCCATGTAAAGTCTTCCATATATATAACCAAAATTAAATTACCATGAAATGGTGGGGTCCCATGAAGTTTTGGGGGGTTTGCCTTTGGGAACCGTCTGGATGAGCACTACTGTATGGATCTTCGTGCATGCCGGAGAAAATTTTACTTTATTAGATGGTTAATTCGTCCTTCACAGATTTTTTTTTTTTTTTTTTTTTGATAGGAACAAAGAATGTGTTTTACTCTCATTCAAATTGCTCTTTTTTTCAAAGTAGAGAAAAAAAAAAGTGAGCCCCCTATTCTGCTAATTACTATTTTCTTCTGCTTATAAATAGGTCATTTGGTCATAATAGGATTTTATTCTTCTGCCAAGATTCACCAGTTCAGTCTTCAGAGAGAGATTTAATATAGCTTTGGCAGATTTGTAACATTTTGGAAGACAGAAATAACATTTTCCATAATAGAGAGTAGTATTATCCCATGCTGGGACTTGAAGATGTAGGGAGTTGGTATTAGAAAAAGTTGAATCAAAAGAAAAATTTTCTTTTAGGGTTGTTAGTGGGCCAGCCACTGGGAGTTTCAGGCATGTGGGCCATACCTTAAATTACAAAAGATACTAATAACCTGTGATTTGATGGTCCTAATCAAAGCATGTTAAACACGAGTACACGACAGAGAACAAAGCAAGTTATCATGATGCATCCATCTAAGCCATCTAGAGGGCCCTATTTATAGTGGCATCTCTTTAAAAAAAAAAGTAGGGCATCTCTTTAAAAAGAATAAAAAAAAAAAAAAAAAAAAACCCCTTAACTACCCCAACCATCCAACCAAAGATGAACAACATCGATGGCCCTAATTTATTACAGTAGTAACAGATTTGGAACATCAATCATGGGAAGTAC
Source organism: Umbellularia californica (assembly GCA_028538565.1). NCBI lineage: Eukaryota > Viridiplantae > Streptophyta > Magnoliopsida > Laurales > Lauraceae > Umbellularia > Umbellularia californica. The sequence continues at coordinate 30,580,881 of JAPQWN010000008.1, read as the reverse complement.
TCTGAGTTATAGATGTTTATGAAGAATCATATCATATTGATTGTTGAGTTTGATTGAACCTGGTAAAAACAATGCATAAGCAAAATTTCTTACAGGAAAGAGATTCTTATTGGTTGATCTGGTCCGTCAATCGCATGATTCCAACTTCATATAACTCATTTCTCACATGAATTACCTTTTAAGTAAACAATCCTCGCAATGTGATCGGCAGTAAGTAAAATAGGGCGTCTAAATTGATTACAGAAACAAATGACTAATCACCGATCTACATCATTAATCATTTGCAGTCCACTTTCCAATACCCATGCTGCTCAAATAATTGTTTTGATCAGCTGATTTTGAGCACCCACTCAAATACTATGTGTAAGTTGACGGTTTCGATCATCAATGATTTTCTCCTACAGAAATGGATTTTAAGTCCCCACCATCCACAAAAGTAGGCCCTTGACCCTTGTTGGATTTGTGAATCATGGAATAGAAAATCCACCCATGTGAAGACTTTTTGTAAGTAGAAAATCTCCTTAAATATAATTTGATGGTTAAACTATAGGTCATGGTTATTTCTATGAACGCCCATGTGATAGATATAGCTAACATTTTAAAAAATCACTGAATAATTATTTCTCGATGTGGTATACGTGTATTTAGACTGCTTTCTTTTGAGGGATGGAAATTGCAAGAACTGGTTTTTAACGATCTTAAATATTTCTTGTGCATCAATTATTTTAAAAACCAATTCAATGTCTTGAGATTTCGTAGTTTGTCCTATATTTATTGATTGGCGTATGGAGTGGTGGATGGTCATGACCAACTCATCTGATCTTCTCAAGTGAGTTTGTCTTTCTTGTCATGCTTGGTGATTTCAATTTGGTATTTGATTTATATATATATATATATATAGGGGGATATATATATATATATAACAAAATAGTTTGAAGGTGGTGAGTATAATTGCTCTTTCTGTAGTTGAGGGTTTTGTCCATGTTAATGTATTATGTATCATCAGAAAAACTCTAGCACATTTTGCTTTTCCATGGCCACAAGTCTCGGAATGGGTTTTGATGGTGATGACTGGCTGTTGCAACGATGAGATAGTTGATAAGAGAAATGAATAGATGGTCACAATGGACCTATTCGATTAGGGGATAAGAGGATGAGAATGAGATCGGTGTTGCTGGGAGTGATGAGTGGAGGAAGAAGACGGGTGTTTTGTAATTGGGTGCCTTTTTTATTTTGTAAATAAATCTAAAAGTGAAAAAAAATACATATCTAAACGGTTTTGGCAATCCTTTTCCATCGTTGCACACTGAGTTTTTCTAAGGGTAAATAGGTTAAAAAAAAAAAGTGGGGAGTCGGTGACTGCCGTTTACCCTCATTCAAGGGAGGTTTTTGTAAAAAGATAAAATGTAGGGCTTTTTCGAGGTTACTTGAAAATATAGGGGCCTATCTGTAAAAAAAACTCTATTATTTATAAGTAGTAAACAACTTCAATGGTTGGGCTAAAATATATACAAAGGAATAGTTATTCAAAACTAAGTTTGGAACGAAACTTATGTAGCAATTGGACATAAGTGATTTTTGATTTCGTGGAACTAGCCAAACAGGAATGAGGAAAACTTCCATGTGAAGGCAGTTTTGTGGCAAGTATTATACCTAATTTAGAATTTTTACAGAGGGAATACTCCAGCCTAAATGATTGGAAATCCTTCGTTAGAAAAAAAAATTGCACAAAATTCTAAGAAATTCAAGGTTTGGAAGCATCGCATCCAGATTTTAAGTGCCTAACTTGGAATATTAAATTATCAAAATTCGTCTCTTTCATATTTCATTTGCAAACCTAATCCAAGTGCTACCGAGTGGAAAGATGTGGTCAAAGGAAATGTTGTGTGGGCTACGTTGGCCCCAACTCCCTTAGTTGGATTATCAAAAAAGAAAAAAAAAAAAAAAGAATTTCATTCACTTTATTCAGCCGTGATTTATAGATTTAACCATTTTTCTTTTAATTTGGTTTACAAAGATACTCAATGCACCTACACACTCCATGCATGTTCATTACTTAGTTGAGCAACTTGGAAACGGTGTGCATTCTCACATTTGTTCCTTGAATTTGAACAATTCTCAAACACACATTTTTAAAAGTCCTAGAGTGGAATGGACATCACTTATAGCGGGCAATTCCAAGAATCATCATCATTTGATCAGGTGGTTGATGGAGGAAATGAAACGTGGGGGCCATCATCGGATAACGGGGCTGCTACATCCGGACTCACAGCATTCGCGTGTTGATGCGAGGCTCAGACTTCAGAGATAGAGAGAGAGAGACTGGAGAGAGAGAGAGAGAGAGAGAATCGAATACAGATCTGTAGTCCGCGGGACATTCAAGAACCGGTGGTTCCTCGACCTGGAGGCTGGAAATAGGCACTTGAGACTGAGAAAGACGCGTGGTGCTAAATACAATACTATTGGTGAGGGAGCAGCTAAAGCCTAGACGGGTGAGGGACCACCAAAAGGCGCGGGAATCTGTGTGGTACGAGGAAGTTAAAGAGGGGAGAGGGGAGAGCGGAGAGCGGAGAGGAGAGAGGGCGACGATTTCGGGGTTTTGTACGGGCAACAGGCGGCTGGGGTAAAAGCGACGTGGCCGTATCGCTGCCTGATCCGACACGTGTCGGTTACCTTTTGCCGGTGGACACGTGTCAGGGGTTGCTTTTTTTTGTTACCGGTTGAGGACAGACAACGTGGATTCTGGGTTTCTGGGGAGTGGATCGCACCCTGCATGGAATGATTGGGTAAAATTAATTGCAAATGCAGTGGGCCCCACAATTATCTTCTATCTACGCTACGCGCCAGTTCTTGCCGGAACCCATTGCATTGCATGTGGAGAGTGAAAATACTAGAATGCCCCCCCCATCTCCCCTCAAATTCAACCCTCCCCTCTCCGCGTCCACCACATGTTTTATTATTTGACATCAAATTTTCTATTTCTTTTGTACCTGAATTTCTGGCTGAGTAATCATGAATTTTTGGATTTCCTGAATTTTTCATTTCATAATTATAAGGGCACGTTTATGTAACGATGATCTCAGTAGAAGAAGAAAATTGCCACATCAGCAAAATCCATGAAAGATAAATGCTGATGATAAGAATTTAAAGTACAAAAACTATATTTAGTGCGAAAAAAAAAACTTCTTCAATGAAACTATGTCGTTTTTGTTTGGTGCAACCATGGATATTTCAGCAAAAACCAATGGCCTAACATCAAACTGAAAATATAATCCAAATAAATGAATCTTGTGATTGCAGAGAGATCACACATTCAAAAATAAATAGGAAAGCATCCATGTGATGAGATTGCAATAACAGAGAAATTGCAAATTAGAATAGAAATAACTTGCAGAGAATATAAAGAAACAGCTTGGAGATGAAATTGTAGAGTAATTGCCCACCTTAGATTGTGCCAAAGATCCAAAAAACGCATGCAAATAAGAAATTATAGAGAATGACCCACCTTGGATGAAAAACCCGAGCAACCCACATCGTCAAGTGTCCTCAAACTAGAGCAACATGTGTATTTTTGCAACATGGGATTTGCATAGCCTTTTTATGAGTTGTAGAGAAGCAAGTTGAAATTAAAAATCAAATCCAAAACCCTATTCTGCAAGTTGCAGAGGACAGAGAGGGAGCTTCCAGGAATGACAGTTGCATGCGGGATCGGAGCGATGGGTGCAGATGCGACCAACACTTCATAGGGGTTGGGTGATGGAAGAAGAAAAGGCTTTGCCGTTTTGGGCAATGAACCTTAGAGAGTTTTCTAGGGGGAGGGGGTGAAGGTGATTTTCCAAGGAAGTGGAGTTTCGACCATCCCCTGTCGCAACCCCGGACCGGGTTTACGGGCCTAATCCGGGATCGGGACTCAATAAGTAAATAAATGAATGGAAAGATAATGGTATGGTATGTTTGATGCTAAAGCATACACCGGTAGTTAAAGAACACGTGTTACCTATGCACGTGATTTCCCACAGGTGTTCGCGGTAAGGATAACACAACATCATGAATATTTTCGTTAAATGCGGAAGCGTGTAGTAAATCAACATGTAATTCATTTCTATGATAATAAGATTGAGTACATTTGAATAATAAGTATCAGAATGAGCAATGATCATTAGCGTTTCCCAGCATATTGTTATAGTTTAAACAAAAGATCATTTATTTATAATCCCCAAAAATAGAGAACAACAAAGACCAATATAAACAAAACAATAGCCATCAAAAGAATAGTCAACAACACCCCCCAAAATGTTACGCATCTCTACAACCGGATGTTTAGACAACATCATCGGCACGCCACTCAACTAACTATTGCGGTTCTCTGACCGCCTCCTAGAGCTCCTCCTAGGGATAACCGACAACTGAACCTGAGTACCAAAGAAATAGATCAGACACGACGGCCTGGCAGGTGGATGAGAAGATATAAACATACGACAATAAAAGCATTTACCTTGGAAAACATTTAAACCTGATTAAACAATAACTTTCATGAAGTAAATAAATCATTTAATTGAAAACATATATACAATAATAAAACATGTAAAGGTAACCAAGGAATTCGGGAAACAAACAAGATGACAACCACACGAAGCTAAATCCTCTATCACCGAAGTGATAAGAGCAAGCATATCAAGGCGTTGACCTCAGTCACCGAAGTGGAGAGGAACAATGAAATTTATATATACATATATAATATACGGGACATGACCACGGTAGCGAGTCGGGCATTAGGAACCACAGTAGCAAACTGCGGTATCGGGACAAGACCACTGTTAAATAAAGCGGGTAGCGGGATCCAAACTACAGCTGGCGGGACAAGTGGGGGATCTCCAAGTCAGTGGATCAGACTGACAAGGTTATCCAAGCTTAGTGGTGCCAACTCATAGGTCAAATCATATAAATCAAGACATGTGTAAAATAAATCAAGTACAAGAATATAACCGGGCAAGACGGGGGTGCTCAAAGGCACAACAATCATATCATGTCGAGCATGCATTTCGGGACTAGCAATTATCACAAGTATCTTTTCAATGCTTTCGGAATAACAGTCACGTAGCGTAAATCTCGGGTACAAGGAAATACAATTGAACTATTAGAGTTTTAGACAAAATATCGGGTTCAAGATTTATTTAAGGTGAATAAGGATCCCGTATGTCAATCTAAATAATGACTTGGTACTTTTAAATTTGGAGACATTCCGGAATACTTATACACCTTGGAAATTTCTAAGGAACTTCAATGGATCTTGGTGGTGCAGACTTTCTTCTCAAATGGACTTCGAACATTGCCTCATGGATCTCCCCGATACCAAGGGGTTCCTTTAAAAACATTTTTCGAGCTTTAAAAGTGGTCTAGACCAAGGGAGGGTGCGCTCGAGCGGACCAAAGGTCGCTCAAGCGGCCCTGAACCACGCAATAAACAGGTAGGCAGCAAGGCTGCGCACTTGAGCGGACAGCACGCGCGCTCTAGCGGACCTATGTCCGCTCGAGCGGGCAGTCTCGCTGCCGCACGAGTTCACAGTCAGATTAAATGAGCGCTCGAGCGGCCAACATGCGCTCTAGCGGGCAGTCAAAAACTACTGCCCGGGATTTTCCTTTCAGGCCTTTCTTCCCCATTTCTCTTACACATTACACCTGCAACAAAATAGCCTCCTTGCCTCCAATAATCACTCATTAACCATTCTCACACACCACATAACTCCCACCAAAATATCATTGAACATTTAACCCCCAGGCATTACCTTCTCCACATTCAAACACTTCCAGGAGAAAAGAGAACACCCACAACGACATAGATTCATTCAAGCCTTAGACAAGAGGTAAAACAAAAGCTATGAATCACATTCTCAAGACAATAAATGGGCTAGCCAACCCTTTTCAAGAGCGTTTAAATCACATTGAATGCAAGTAGAGTAAAACATTAAGGGAGCTACAAAATCAACCATGCTTGTCATGAAAACCATTCAAAACTCAAAACATCTAATCATTCCACTTGCCTTAGGGTCTCAAGTCAAGGAAACAAGCAAAGGTCAAGCTCTCTCTCAAGAAACCTACAAGCACAACAAAACCCGTAAATGCAAACCCTAAAATGGTCAAGACAAAGAACAAGAAGAGGGAACCTGTAAAAGATGAAAATAGAGCTTGTACAAGGCTAGATGTAAGGTCCGTGACCTTACTGGGTCAATTGGACCCAATAACCGGCCCGTTGACCAACTTATTTTGATATTATTATTATTATTATTATTATTATTGTTTTGTTAGATATTTAGGTGGGTTTAGATGGTGAGCGAGTTTCTTTTAGCGTTAGAATAGTGCCTACAGAGTTTCATTCGATTATGAGTTCGTTTGACCCTAGCAAGGGGGTAGTTTGCAATTTAGGGAAAATTGAGTGTTTTTTCGAAAAATTCTTATCGTCGTGATTTGGGGTTCGTTGGAAAGATCTCGTCATGTTGATCATTTTTGTCTTTTGGCTCGTTGCGATCCGACGACCAGAAACCCTTTTAATAATTAATTGCTTCTCCGGACCCACTTAAAGGTAAACTAGTCTTTTCCTCCTCCCTTTTTTCTTAATCAAGTAATCTCTTTTCATTCTCTGCAACGAACGAGAACTCTACCGCAGCCATCTTCTTCTTCCTCATTTTTCCAAGGCTCCAGAACTCTTTCCCAGAAATACCATCTCGAAGATCCGAACCGCTCATCTTCTTCCTCACGATCTCCTCTTTTCACTGACATCAGTTTGGTAAGATTTCCCTCACTTTCATCTTTTCAATCAATTCTCTTTGGTTTAGAATTAGGTTAGATCTTGATCTTTTCCTTTCTTTTCTTTTCCCTTGCGTGTTAGGTTGCGTTTGGTTGGGTTAGATTTGTGGGTTTCGTGATAGAAAGCTTCTCCTTGAATTTCCCCAATTCCAACTTTCTTCTTGGTTGAGGCAAGTAGATTTGCATTGTATAATGGATCATGTGTGTATTTTCATTATTGATTAGTTATGTTTTCTTGTTTAGGTTACTTTAATTCGAAGCCTGTTTGTGTTAATTGGGATTATATGCTAGATTGGGGTTTTGGGTTAAATAAAATATTGTAATTGGTTATTATAGGTTGCCTTTAAATTGTTGGAGATGATGGAAATGATGAATGTGATGATTGGGGAGCATGGTGGTTCATTTTATGCAGGTTAGCCATGGATTGGCCGGAGGAAAAAGGGCAAGAAAATCCATTTTTCGGCCATTTTTGGGGTTCATGTTGCAGTGCTGATCGATCGGACCTGCAGACCGATCAATCGGTACTGTTACTAACTATGGCTGAATTCAGTCCGATCGATCGGACCGCTTTTTTTTTTTACAGCACAGGAAAACTTCGAAGACGCATAACTTTTAATCTGTCTGTTGGAATTTTACATGAAATATACCATTGGAAAGCTCTCGAGATGTAGAATCCAATGGTTTTTAGTTTCATCATGATCGGAGGTCAGGAAGTGATGTAAATATTCAAATTTCTGTTTCAGCTCATGTTTTATTATAAATGAGACTAATAACTTAGGTTTGGGCCTTAGATGTTGGAAACCATGCACCCACTCTCATTTGACCATTAATGGGGTTAAAATCGTAGCACTTGGCTTGGTGTGCTTCGATGGGTTGTCTAGGTATTCGTGTATTACACATGGTTTAACCGAATCCGAATGGAATTGTTCCATTAGATGCTTAGCATGATTGTACACCAAGGAATTTTTCTAGAAGCATCGTTGATTCAATTTCCACCCGTACTCCGCTAGAACATGTGGAATACAGGGATGACACCACTTGCCTAGGTTGGATTGTAATTCCTCATTGTCTTGTAAATTCTATCCGTTGATATTATTTCTTGTATATTCTCTTGGCATAAAACACTTAACTAAGTATGAAACATAAATTCTTGTAGAACTAGCATATGGACTTGACTTAGAGTGTATCATAGGAACCCTGTGTCATGTATTGATAAACAGGACTGACTAGTATGGAAGGGATTATCAGGTGTTTGACCTGTCTTGTATTGTTTTTAAATGAGATAATCCCTATGATCATGTCGTGTTCATTGAGTTACCTAGACTTGCTTGTCTTGGTCTATTCTTGTGTCAACACCACTTTGTTTTATTGCATATCATGGCCATCTGCAGATTGGGGGTTTATTGATGGGCCGGTTACTCAGACATCGGGGTGGGCAGTCGGCTTTGGATGGCGTCCATGGCATTGAATAGCTGGGAGCGGGCTTGGACCGTGCTGCTATTCCAGGACCTAGGATCCCACTGGAGTGGACTTTGGTATCAATAGTCTGGTCTAGATTGTTACTGATACCCCGGGAGGTGACTTGGACATCCTCGGAGTCTCCTTCTTGTTTCTTGCATTGCATTGTTTGGATAGTGGTTATTGCTAGATGATGTTAGGATCTCTGTCATTGTCTCACACTATTATTATTCATGCTTTATGCCTAGTTCTATTTTCCTTGTATTCACATGATATTGCACTTGTCTCTATTCTATACTTGATGCATGCCATGCTAGTTATACTTTGCTTATCTTTTGCTCAACATGTCGTTGACTCTGTTCCTTGGTGTGCAGACACCCCAGGTGACTACTATGAGGAGATCCTCCAGCTGAGGAGAAACGGGAGTGGCGTGCCGATGACATAGAGTGGCGTCATCGATCCTGGCACGAGAGAGATTCATGGGGATTTCGTTTATATTTTATTTATTATTTATTACTCCTCGTTGGACCTTTTACATTATTGACATCTTTACTTTTGCTTTAAATGGCCTTGGTTATTGGGTTGGCCATTGTAATAATTTAATACTTTGTAGTTTTATTTATTATTCCTTTGAAATTTAACATTTAATGAGATTCGTCATGCCATTGTTGATATTCCATGTGCCTAAGATTTTATGTATTCCACAAATTTAATTATCCTTGAGGCTTGAAATATTATATCCTCACAGCGGACCTACGATCCTTGGGCCTAAAGGACAAAAATTTTAATTAGTCCTAAATTTCACTCCCCGGATCCGGTTATTTCTCTAATCTGGTTCGGGGGACATGACATTAATGCTGTGAGTCATTCACTTGCTATGGAAGATGTCAATTTTGTTGGTAATGAACATAGACACATGGAAGACGTTGTGTACACCAGATAGCTCGGGTGGTAAGGCTAATCTATAAGCCACGTCACTGATCTTGCTCAAGATATCATACGGTCCATGTATCTCTATGACAACTTGCCCTTCAGCCCAAATCTCAACTTTCCTTTAGTAGGTGACACCTTCAAGAAGACCTTATCCCCTTTTTTGAACTGTAAATCCCTTCTGTGAGAGTCTGCGTAGCTTTTCTGTCTACTCCGGGCTACTTTCAAATATTCTTGGATCAGTCTCACTTTGTCACTGGTCTCACTCACTATGGTTGGTCCATGAAAACTGCCGGTGCCAACTTCTTCCCAACATACAGGTGTCCTACACCTTCTGCCACACAAAGCTTCAAAGGGCGCCATTCCAATGCTTGAATGGTAGCTGTTGTTATAAGCGAACTCACACAATGGTAGGGTCTCATCCCATTGAGTCTTGAAATCTAACACACAAGCACGGAGCATGTCCTCAAGGGTATGAATTGTCCTCTCCGACTGGCCATCTGTCTGCGGGTGATAAGCCGTGCTAAACTGTAACTTTGTACCCCTAGACTCATGTAGGGTCTTCCAAAACCTCGAGACGAATCTGTTATCTCTGTCGGAAGTAATGGAAACTGGCTGTCCATGTCTACTAACAATCTCATTGACAAACAACTCTGCCAGGGGTAATATGTGCATCTTCTTCCCTGTCTTCATGGGGATGAAATGAGCTGACTTGGTGAGTCTGTCCACAATAACCCATATCACATAATTGCCTCTGCTAGTTCTTGGTAGTCCCGAAATAAAATCCATGGTAATGTGTTCCCATTTCCATTCCGGGATCTCTAATGGCTGTAGCAACCCTAAAGGCTTCTGATGCTCTGCCTTTATCAGCAGACATGTCATACAACGAGAGATAAACGCTGCAATCTCTCTTTTCATATTGTTCCACCAAAATCTACCTTTCAAGTTCTGATACATCTTCGTGCTGCCCGGGTGCATGGAATACTTTGTACTGTGAGCTTCTGCCATGATGTCATTCCTCAAATCTTCGATGTTAGGTACACACAGACGGTCTAGATAATAAAGAACTCCATCAATAATACGAAAGTTTGGATGGTCTGCTATATGCTCTAAAATCTTGACAAACTCTGGATCTTGCAACTGACTCTCCTTGATCTTCTGAATAAACGAAGGCTCTGACACTAACATATTGGCAATTATAATACCTTCCCTCAGTGGCTGTAGGTCTATCCTCAACTCCTCAAATTTTTCAAAAATACAAGTGCCACTTAAGTTTGCCAAGCCCACTGATTTTCTGCTCAAAGCATCGGCAACTACATTCGCTTTCCCCGGGTGATACTTGATTGGAAAATCATAATCTTTGATATATTCTATCCATCTTTTTTGCCTAATATTTAATTCCTTTTGAGAAAACAGATATTGTAGGCTACCGTGATCAGAACGGACCTCAAACTTATCTCCATAGAGATAATGTCTCCACATTTTTAACGCGAAGACAACCGCTACCAACTCAAGATCATGGGTTGCATAATTCTTCTCATGATCTTTCAACTGCTGGGACCCATATGCGACAACTTTTCCTTCCTGCATCAACACACAACCGAGTCTGACATTCGAAGCATCGGTAAAAATGGTAAAACCGCTGCTTCCGGATGGTAAAGTAAGGAATGGTGCGGTGGTCAATCTCTTTTTCAGCTCTTGGAAATTGGCTTCACATTGATCTGTCCACACATAAGGTACATTCTTTCTTGTTAACTTCGTCAACGGTGCTGCGATCGACGAAATTCCTTGTACAAATCTCTGGTAATACCCTGCCAATCCAAGAAAACTCCTGATTTCTGACACATTCTTCGGTCTTTCCCACTTCACTACTGCCTCAATCTTGGACGGGTCTACTGACAATCCTTCCTTGAAGATAATGTGCCCCAAAAATGCCACTTGTTCTAGCCAGAATTCACACTTGTTGAGCTTCGCATACAACTGGTTCTCTCTCAAAAGCTGCAATGCTATCCTCAGATGCTCTTCATGCTCTTCTTTGGTCTTAGAGTACACCAAAATATCATCGATAAACACTACCACAAATTGATCCAAATACTGCGCAAATATATTGTTTATCAACGCCATGAACACTGCCGGTGCATTAGTCAGTCCAAATGGCATCACTAGGAACTCATAGTGGCATATCTTGTCCGGAAAGTTGTTTTCAAAACATCTGATTCTCTGACTCTCAACTGATGGTAACCGGATCTCAAATCAATCTTCGAGAAATACGAAGCACTTTGTAACTGATCAAACAATTCATCTATCCTTGGCAATGGATATTTGTTCTTGATGGTCACTTGATTCAACCTTCGGTAGTCAATACACATTCTCATCGAACCATCTTTCTTTTTAACGAACAAAACCGGAGCTCCCCACGGTGAAATACTAGGTCTTACGAAACCTTTGTCCAACAACTCTTGTAATTGTATCTTAAGTTCTCCTAATTCCGCCGGAGCCATTCTATATAGTGAAATAGAGATCGGAGCGGTCCCCGGTAACAACTCGAAAGTGAAATTGATTTCTCTTATGGGTGGTAATCCTGGAATCTCCTCCAGAAACACATCCGGGAACTCCCAAACAATAGGGATCTCCTCCACCCCTTGGGAACGTTTATCCTCCGTGATAAACGCCAAATAGGCTTCACATCCACATCTCAAAAGTCTATCAGCTTTCAATGCTGAGACAAACCCTGCACGAGGATTTCTCCTCTCCCTGGAACAACACCCCTGCTGGTGTCTCATCTAACTTGAATGTGAGGGTCTTATGGAAACAATCCATCGTGGCATGGTACCCTGCCAGCCAATCCATCCGTAGGATGACATCAAAATCATTCATCTCCAATAGAATAAGATCTGCGGGTAACACAACCTCTCCTATCTGAACTATACAAGTAGGGTAATAGATAGTACACAGAACTTGTTTTCCTACTGGGGTAGCCACAGTCAAAATATATTCAAGTTCTCTAAAATGCACATCAATCAAACTAGAAAATGCATGGGATATAAAAGAATGCATGGAGCCAGGGTCAAACAGTATCCTAACTTTTATCCCATTAATAAGAAGTGTACCTTCCACAACATTGCTCGCTGCCTCTGCATCAGCTCTATTGACTGCATCAACTTGTCCTCGTTGCTGTGGCCTGATCGGAGCTTGTTGTTGTCTACCTTGAGGGACATTTCTGTTCTATTGCTGGGGAAGCTGATTCTAATGTTGTCCCTGCTGACGGGCTTGCTGTTGCTGTTGCTGAGGCCTATACTGTTGCTGCGGTGCCTATTACTGTAGTGGCCTTGCCTGATTCTACACAACTATTGCATTCTGTGGCAGTGCTGGACGCGGTGCTCCCTGCTGCTGCTGATTCTGCCTGTTCTGTCTTGGACAATCTCTCATTTGATGGTTCATCGAACCATATCTGAAGTATGCTCCCGAGACTGTACGACACTGGGCACTCTTATGGTTCTTCCCACAATGAATACAAACTGGCTGCGCATTCTGATCTTGTCTCTGCCTCTTGTTCTGTTGGTTTCTTTGCTGGTGATTCTGCTATTGGGGTTGCCCCTGTCCCTTGCCTTGAACCTTAAGGATCTTGTGGTGGAAGTTCTCAAACTTATAGGCTCTCTTGACAGCCTCCTCAAATGTGACAGGTGGTACTACTCCGGTGGCATCCCTCTCAATGATGGGGTGAAGTCCTTTTAAGAACTTAGCAATCTTCTTTTCCACCATGTCCACCAATTCTGGAGCATATCTAGATGACCTCTCGAACTTGGTGAGGTACTCTAAGACTGTCATACTGCCTTGGACAAGCTGCTGGAACTCCACTGCTTTCTGCCTCTTGACATGGGTGGGTACATACTTGTCTCTAAATTGCCGAAGTTTGCCCAAGCCACTGCGTCTGCCATAGTCCTGTACTCCTCCCTCACTGTCTTCCACCAAATGTCTGCTTAGCCGGTGAAGAGTTATGTTGCAAGTTGTACTCTCTCCCCTCTGGTACATCTGAAGACCTCAAAGATATTCTCCATATGCTCTAGCCAATCATCTGCAGCCAAGGGATCTTCTGTCCCCACAAAATCCTTTGGAGCTCTCTTTCTAAACCTCTTAAACAATGCATTAGGATCATGTTCCCTCTGATTGATGATGATTGTACACTACTAGAAAAAAGAGTTTTTATATCGGCTAAAAACCGATATAAAAGACCTATTATATCGGTTTTTCAGTAAACTTCAAACCGATATAAGTACCCCCGACATAATATATAACCATAACCGATATAATATGTGTATTATTTCATATCGGTTTTTGGACAACTGATGTCTTTTGAACCTGAAATTATGACACATATTACTGTAAAACCAATATAAAAAATATTTGTAATATCGGTTTTCGGAGAACTGATGTGTTTTGAAACTGAAATTATAGCATACATTACTGTAAAACCGATATAAAAAAGAGTAAAACCGATATAAAAATTATTTATAATATCGGTTATAAAGGGCTTTGTTATATCGGTTTTTTGGGAAATTGTATTATATCGTTTGTTCTGTAACCGATATAATATTATATATGTATATTTTTTTTTATCAAAAGAATTTGCGTTGCTGCAGTACCATATAAAACCTGCAGTACCCTTGCAGTACACTGTACATGCACCATTAATAAAACTTTAATTTGCATATATGTATAAATTGAGAGCTCCAAGGATATGCCACCCATAAATGCACAAGTACAAGCTCTATGACATCATTATATATATCAATATGTATTAACCGTATCACTATAAAGTATAAAGTAGATGATCTTTTTTTATTTAGAGTGTTTAAGATTTAGAGTTATTTTGAAGAGAGAATCAGGTTTTATTCTGAGTTTCTATGGTTTCAATAGGGAAGGTGTATAAAGGAATACTTTCAGGTGGAAGGCATGTTGCAGTTAAGCACATCATCAAGGATGAATATGTTGAGTCTTTTATGAGGGAAGTTACGAGCCTATCACATGTCAGACATTCAAAACTAGTGGCTTTGCTGGGGCATTGTGAAGAAGAAGATGAATGTTTTCTTGTTTATGAGTTGTGCTCCAACGGGAATCTCTCAGAGTGACTGCATTGTTCATCGTGATATCAAGGTAGTTTCTATGATTATCATTGGTGATTCATCACATAATCTCTTGTTTGTCTTTACCTATGTTGAGGTTCCGTAAGCCCTGTTCATGTAGATCATCCAATTAAATAATCAATACAATTTCGCATATCACAAAACATAGGATTTGTGGATTCAGCATAGTATTCAAATAAATTTAAAATAAAAACACTAAGAAAACAAGGCACCAATAAAAAATTAAGTACAAATCTTACTCTAAAATATTTAATTGCTTTAAAGAAGGAAATATGTAGTAATTATATATATTCATCCGCCAAGCATATGAGTGCACCTTATCGTGAGCTCATCGTGCACAAACAGCTAGTGGGGCCCACCCTATGATCCATCTAACTGGACATTAAAACAGGGGCAATTATCCAAATGGACAAGACCATTTGATCGACTATGCACTCATTTTGGATGGTAAAAGCACAAAGTTTATCAAGTGGTTAGGATGATGATCCAAGCCTCCATCCCAGACATCTTCACACCCATCGCCATCTTCATCTTCTTCCTCATATCTCTAACCACTTAAACGAACACATCTCCACCCATCATGCACATCACAACACATCCAACGCACTTCACCAATATCCAACACCACCTGCAAAACTCACCCAAAGCCAACCCACTCATTTAGCCCATCGGCCAGCAGCGTCATCATCGTTCAAGCCAAACAAACACCGTACATGTCATCCCTGTACGTACAACACGGCCAAACTCATAATTGAACCTGTGCCCATTGTTAAAAAAATTAATTCAAATAGAATTTCTTCATCCAACGGTCATATGACTTGGTCTCATTTTGTTTAGTGGGTTGTTGAATAATTTAGATGGTTGAAAAAGTCTTGTACACGTTCATGTACATGTTGTGGTCAGTTGAGTAGTGGTACTGTTTTATCTCCTTGAGTCAGCTGTACATGGGACACATGTAAGTATTTCATGAGTTTACATGTAAATTAAAAAGCTACTACACCAACAGATCAATTGACAATCATATTAAACACATAGCCAAAACAACAAATAATCACAAAACACGGAAAATGTATAAATTTCAAAAAAGATCAACAAACCCATCACAACAAATCAGTCAATCATAGTATTGACACTTCCCCTATTCCATGAAGAAAGACAAAACATGCATTCATGACAATTTAGAGGCAAAAGGATAGAATGTACCTTTTCTCCATTGTTGATAAAATCTAAAATGTATTCAACTAACTCCAAACGTAAATCATTAAGCTCCTCGTCGCCATATGTCGCTGCCTCCCCAAGTTCTTTCAACTTAGATTTTGTCGACACGAGAGGATCTTCCATAAGGTGCTTCACATATTTCATTACATAAACCTCGCATTCCTTTTTCCCCGTTTGCTTAGGGCACTACATAGAGACCATAAAAAACATACAAAAGGATTAGGAAGTATGTGTGATATCATAAACACAATTATTCATTGCTCACCTTCACCAATTACCAAGTCGGATTTCCTTTAATTCTTTTTCCCATTTCCTTAGCTGCCACTTTCATCGCACTTCACACAACGATATCCATTAAGACTTAGTATTTTAAAAGAGAAGCCTTGAAAACAAATGAACAAAAAGAATTAATGAACTACTTACTCATTCACTATGAACTTTACATTCAAGTCAACAACCTTTCGTACCAAGGAGTCTAGCCAGAACACTTCCATTGATGTCATATCAATGATTAATAGAAGCCAATGACCCCTAAATCCATAAAAGCGGACAGATTAAATGACAAATAAGATTTAATTACACACAAGTGGATATAAAATGACTACTAAGATAAATATGAAGACACGTGAAAATATAGTACACCCTTACCTGGTGGAGTATGGAACAAAAATCAGTTGGTCCTTCTTTGCAATTTTCATTATCTTTATCATGTCGCGTTTCATCTCTTCTTTGTCTCCAAAATCATTGAAATGTGCAGGATGGGAAGATCCATATCTTGCTCGAGAATTTTCAAATCGATCGTAGAGAAACCTAAAGAAATAAGGTAAATAAAAGAGTCATAACATCAAATATATTAAAGACTGATAGTTCATCGGGAGAGGCAAATAGTTTACCTTTGGTATGCAGTCATTGAGTTAACCTCTAGCTTCTTCATGTTACAAAGATCTAACAAATCAGATTTTAAAAAATAATTGAATTCTATATCTTCTGCTGCTGGAACACCTTATTGATAATCTGATGCCAAAAGAATTTTGAAACGGGAACGTATTTCTAGCTACCCTTATTCCAGTTATTGTAGACACAACAAATGTTCATGAAGATGGTTTTTCTCTTGGGGGTGGAACTTGGAAGCCTGCATCCAATCAGTCAGGTCAACAGATTAGAAAAAACAAAAAAAAAAAATGACAACAGATTAGTCAAGATAAATCAAGAAATATATAAATAGAGCAGAAACCAGATGAGATGTTCTATCAAAGAAGAAATATCATACACACAGTATAGATGAGGGACATAAACAGATATGGGTCAGAACCTAGGATCCAAACCTAGAACTGGACCTAGTGATATTTAATCAGATTTATCAGTTGGGGTCAAGTCTAATAATTTTAACCAAAGTAGCATGTAAGTACTGATCAGATTTACCAGCTCTAATTTGGAGCTTGAAAGTGTCAAGAGGGGTTATACAGTTTAATACACGTAGAGCAATATTGTAAAATAAATTGTAAATCAAATTTCCAGGCCAACCCTGGAAAAAAAACGAAACAGTAATGAAACTTGAAGCTCCAATAAGAACTAACACTTGACCATGAAATTTTCTAACATTATGTTTATGTTTTCCACATAGCTGAATATGGCTAAGCTGCATAAGTTTGCAAGCTAACCAAAAAAAATTTTCAATCATCTTGTTCCAAGACATATTCAATCTCTGTTAAAAAGTAATTCTAACCAAAAATTTCTACGAGATAATGGGGGAGTCCATGGCATATAATATTTCAAGATTTAAATTCAAAGTGGTCCCAACAAGGTAAAACATGAAATGATACAACAATTCGTAATGTCTGCCAAACATTCCCACTTTTTGCTCAAGCTATTTATCAATTAATAGCCCAAAATTCAGCTCAAAAAAAAAAAAAAGCAACAGCTCCAAACTATCATTTCTACAATTGCAAATATCCATCCAGCAAGTACAGCAATTCTCCTATCTAGTGCATGACATTCCAATCATGAGTGTTGTCAAAAACCATCCTCTGATCCAAGCTCTTTCAACAGACAGTCCTGCCATAGATGGACCATTGCCCACAAATCTCAACAATCCTACTCCCTCCAACTGGTGGACCTTCTCAATTGTAACCCTTTTGGTTAATTCATGGAATAGAAAAAAGCCTTTTAGGTGGAAGTACACCCACATAAGCCTCCAACTCTTCTCCTTCCCTCTTTCTCCTTAATATCATTTCTTTTCAACAACCCCCATTTGGGCTTTGCATACCACCAATGACCACAATCCACCCAAAAAAAAATTTCAAATAGAGATGAGAAAGAAATTTCAGATACCCAATTAGTCTGAAGAATGAAAAATGCCATATCTCATAAGCTACCACTACCAGTAACATAAAAAATAAAAATAAAAGTGCCACAACAGCTTTAAACAATCTCTTATGCTCAGTCTCATATGCATTAATAATAATTTGATTGTGAAATACTGAACTTACAGCAACATCAGAAGCTGTAGACTCAAAAAATGAAGCCTCTACTTGAAGGTCCAACATCATTCCTTTAAGGGATTCTAGTTTAGATTCCAAAACCTTTCCCCTTCTGTGCAAAATTTCTGCAGTTTGCCTTGATGTTTGGTCAGCATAATATCCATCTCCAAGTAGAACCTGCAAGCATAAACCTTCAGTGATGAGTTTTAAAGTCTCAAGGAGGTCTTATATCAAACATGATGATTTGAACCCAACATCACTACAAGCAATAATTCTTTTCCCATTGTAGCCAATAGATCAAATTTTTAAAAATGACAATTAGAATTAGTGTTCAGAGGGGAAAACCCTGATATCAAAATTTGGTGATTTGGTTCTTAGTTTCATCAGGTCTCCATGTAAATAGTGATGCTGAATTGTTGAGTGGGTATCAATCAATATTTAAAAAAAAAAAAAAAACTAGGGCTTATTTGCTGAAAATCATTTCCATGAAAAACCATTTCCTTGCAATGCCAATGCCACCAATCATCAATTTCTCATCCTTAACATAACAGAAGAACCCCAAAAGGGAAAGCTGCAAGGAGATTATAAAAAAAATCAAATAACCCATTATGTGCTTTATTACCAAGAACTCATTGGTGTGAATCATACGGCTAGGGAAGAAGGCGGCTTTTCCAAAGGGGACCTGCAAGCCGTCGGATGAAGCTGATGAGAAACCAAAAATCAAGATAGAGATGAAAGAGATGAGAGAGAGAGAGAGAGAGAGGGTGGGGTTTGTGATATAATTACCATGCTGTGGTGAGAGAGTTGGTCTGGAAGAGTGTGGACGAGCTTGAAGAGATTGTTGTTTTCCGTGATGAATCGTTCGATGTAGGACGCTTCCTTTTCACGTTCCGCGATTGCTTCATGAATGCGCTTCGCTGCCTTTCGGGCTTCCTCCACTGAAATCAAGGACGCGAGAGGCTTTACCGTACCCTTCGGGACGCCGTCCGCCATGGCCGCTTCCTTCTACAAAAGCTCTCTTCGTCTTCTTCTTCTTCTTCTTCTTTTCTTCTTCTTCTTCTGCAGTGAGTGCTGCTTCACCGCCATCGGCGAGCTCTGCGACGAGGACGATGCCGTCTCAGACGACAACGACGACAGGATCTGCAGCGAAGACACGGACCCAGACATAGAGGCTGCGGCGCCCTCCACCTAGAGAAACTGCTCCAGGATACAGCCGTTGAGCCGGTCCACCTCGCGGGAGGGCAGCGGAGGGCAGTTCCGCGATAAAGCCGTGAGGAAAACCCTAGCGATCCCATCCGCGTCGCTGCTGCGGTCGGATGCGGTGATGACGACGTCTGTAATGACGGCGCCGGCCTCGGGGGAGAAATTAGGGGAGAGTTCGCCGGCCTTCGCTACGTATGGGAGGAGATCTGAGAAGAAGGAGGAGATGGTGTCGAGTGAGAAGGAGAGAGGCCAGAAAGAGGCGTTGAAGGAGGATGGAATCGATCGAAGGAAGTCGAGGATGGCGGATTTGGGATCGCGAGGGGTGTTGGCGTTGGTGGTGTTGCTTTCTTCGTCTTTTTGGTAGGGGCATTTCGACAAGAACCTGGCGGTGTCGAGGATGGCATTGAGGTGGGATCGGGTGAGGCGAAAGGAAGGCGTGGAAGGAGGGCATCGGCTGCAGATCCAAGCGAGTTTTTCGGAGAAGATGGAGGGGTTTTGGGTGACGAGATCATAGAGCTCGATCAGAGCTTCCATGGCGAGAGAGAGAGAGGTACAGAGAGAGAAGAGTGCAGAGCGAGGGAGGGAGGGAGGGAGGGAGGGAGGGAGGGAGAGAGAGAAATAAAGAGAGAGGGAGAGGGGGAGGGAAAGGGATTCGTCGAAGCTGGAGCAGGGGCGCGGGAGGGGAAAAGGGGAAAAAGAGGGAGGGAGAGAGAGAGAGAAATAGAGGGAGAGGGAAAGGGAGAGGGAGAGGGATTCGTCGAAGCAGGAGCAGGGGCGCGGGAGGGGAAAAGGGGAAAGAGAGAGCGGGTTGCAGTGAGAGTTTTAGCGAACGCTAATGGCTAGTGGCGGTCGCCCGCTTTTGTTCCGCGAATAGTCATTTCCCCAGTAGTGAATTTGGTATAACATATTATATCGGTTTTACTAATAACCGATATTAATAAATTTTTAAAACCGATATAAGTCATTATTTTTTAATAGTGTATATAATATCGATTTCATAATAACCGATATAAAATATAGCAATTAATATCACATATTTGTTAACTGATATTATATATATCGATTATTATATCGGTTACTGTGTAACCAATATAAAAAAAATTGACCGATATAAAAAATTATTAACCGATATAAAAAACCATGACTGAAGATATTATATCGGTTAGATGAAAAACCGATATAGGGCAGTTTTTGTAACCGATATAAAAGCCCTTTTTCCTAGTAGTGGTAGGTTGAGGTTGAACCGGTTCCGGCCTTCTCTGTAGTACTTCTAGCAATTGTCTCTACATCTCTACCAACTCTCTGGCATGATCCTCATCCTTCTTGAGCATCTACTCTTGCAGTCTAGTTTGTTTCTCATTGGCTTGACGCTGCTGATCAAGTATAGCCTGCAACATTTGTTGAAATTGATTTGGCATTGTATTTTCGACTCTGTCTTCTTCAACCAGCTCGGTATAATCACTGTCACTTGCGGTGGGATTGCCGTTTACTGGTCGCTTACGAGGTGGCATGATGCTGCAAAATAAGTTGTTAGCTCATAATAATCAAGAATAGGGTCACACATTGCTCACGCGATTCTAGCTAACAAAAGATCTAACGAGTCCTCGCCATGTCCTTAGGATTTCTAGTTTCTTTTAATTGCTTGAAACACGTCTTGCTCTGATACCAGTCTATCGCGACCTCGGACCGGGTTTACGGGTCTAATCCGGGATCTGGACTCAATAAGTAAATAAATGAATGGAAAGATAATGGTATGGTATGTTTGATGCCAAAGCGTACATGGGTAGTTAAAGAACACGTGTTACCCGTGCACGTGATTTCCCAAAGGTGTCCGCGGTGAGGATAACACAACATCATGAATATTTTTGTTAAATGCGGAAGCGTGTAGCAAATCAACATGTAATTCATTTCCATGATAATAAGACTAAGTACATTTGAATAACAAGTATTAGAATGAGCAATGATCATTAGCTTATCAGTTGCCTTTTATAATTTTTTGAAGGAGAAGGAGGGCTTGAAAGTCAGGTGCAGCAGTTGGAAGAGTTATAGTTCCAACTTTTTTTATGGCGGAGAGTCTTCTGATAGCATGGCCCAGGATGCTAAGGCTAAAACCCCAAGTTTGAAGAAGATCTCCACCATGCGAGAAGATTTGAGGAAATTCTTCGCAAGTACAGACGCCATTTTTCCTGACATTGCATTGCGAAGAGATCTCG
Source organism: Umbellularia californica (assembly GCA_028538565.1). Classification (NCBI taxonomy): domain Eukaryota; kingdom Viridiplantae; phylum Streptophyta; class Magnoliopsida; order Laurales; family Lauraceae; genus Umbellularia; species Umbellularia californica. Next base: position 30,559,432 of record JAPQWN010000008.1, on the reverse strand, counting down.
TTGTTTACCTCACTTATAGGCTGGGTGAGGCTGTTTTTCCTGGAGGAGATGGAATGCATATCAGGCCGCATTGTGTTTTTTCTGGCTTGTCAGATGGCATTCGGAGAGCGTCTGGCTTTGGTGCCTGCTCTTTACTCTTATTTGTGTACTGAATTGCAGGCTGCTGCTTTTCTAGTTCGGCTTGGGCTCTCTATGAATAGGGTATTTTCAGCCCATATCTTCTATTCGTAGCATGTATACCACTGTCATAGATTCCATCAGTTGGGAGTTATACAGGACGATGACCCTTTTATGATTCGTTTGGCTAGAGGGACAGCCGTTTCCGAATCTCTTTTGTCTGCCCATTTGAGAATCCGACGGTTCAGGGACGTCGAGATTGGGTAGTCTTCAGTGAAGCTTTCTCCAGGTCTGCAGAAGAAGGCTTCTGATTTTGGTGTCTCCCATGATTCCACCAGGGCAGGGTCGGGAAGACGCTATGCTTTGACAAACGCAGAAAAAAGATGGCTTTTCAACATACGGGTTGGTACAATGGTGTACCGTAGACATCTTTTTGTTGATATCCTGCCGTATGTCCATTCGCGTTTTGTACTGCAGCTTGGCTTCTCTCAAGGCATTGTTGGAACGCCTTCGAGCATGGTGAAGCATTTTGGAGGTTTGCAGGACGGGAGGAATGCATGGGCTTTTTACAGTGCAGAAGACACTACCGCCATGATTTCCTATCCTGAGTTGCCCACTTTCCGGACTGCTGGCTTCACGAAGTGGTTTGTGGAGAGCTTTTCAGTGTACCGGGGGCTTTCCAAGAAGGCGCTTGATGTCAAGCAATCTCCTGGGAAAGGTCTTGGCAGATCAGATGGTGTCCGATGAGAGGAAGTTTTGACTTTCCTTTCTGGAGAGAAGCATAAGATAGGCTTTCTCAATGAGCAGGACGTCATCAGATCAGGAGTTGTACAAAGGATTCCTGGTGAGGTCTTGAAACAGCTGGAAGAGGAGGAGGCCAAGATCGACGCTTGGATGCAAGCGGAGCGCACAAAGGCTTCCATGAAGTCTACTAGGAAGAGCAGACCATCCAGTGAGGACTCTAGTAAGAGACCTAATTTTGAAAGTGAGGCAGGATCTTCGAGCAGAATGTCCCACAGAAGTAAGAGAAAGAGAGCACAACGCCGTAATATGAGACGGCATGAAAGTCCTCCTGATCTAGAAGTTCCTCTCACCATTGCTGAGGAGGTGTCTGGAGATGCTGACGAGCCTCCAAAGAAGAGGAGCCGAGAAGAGGAGATTATTGGTATGATTCTCCTTTCTTTTGCCGCTTCTTTTCTTTTATGAGAGAGTTTTTTTTTTTTATCCGCTGCTTTTTTTTTCTTTTGGCAGAGGATGATGATTTGGTGATGCCTGAGGTTCCGGCCAATGAGGCAATGACGGATCCATTTGCGGCATCTGAGGAAGAGCCAAGGGACTCTGGAATGGTTTCAGAACCTTCACCTGGTATGATTTCTTTTGTTTTTTCCTCCTTTTTGTTTTTTGTTGCCATTTGCCAACATGCTGCTTTATTTTCTTGTTAGCTAACTTGCCAAAGGATTCTGACGACTTCGTGCCATCCATGGATGCAACCTTTGACGATGCTTCAAATGAGCTAATGGAAGCAGAAAGTACTCCGCCGGTCGTCGAAGAAGGTAACATGCTGCTTTATTTTCTTGTTAGCTGACTTGCCAAACGATTCTGACGACTTCATGCCATCCATGGATGCAACCTTTGACGATGCTTCAAATGAGCTCATGGAAGCATAAAGTACTCCGCGGGTCGTCGAAGAAGGTATTTTTTAATAACAATTTTGATATTCATTTTTGACAAGATCATATTCATACCTTTTTGTCTTTTATTGACAGATTGTGAAGCAGCATGAGAAGTTCCTTCATCTTCCTCAGGGCCAGAACAAGAGATACCTGCAGCCGATCCAGAAGTAGGGGCTTCTTCTACTAGGGGCTTCTTCCTCCATCTTCCTTAGGGCCAGAACGAGTCAGCTTCTTCGATATGAAATAGCTTATTGATTACTCCTCCAATGGGACATGACATGGGCAGTCGGGCGCCGGAGCATGGTGAATCCTCGTCTAGGCTGCACCTTCAGTATCAAAGAAGGTGTTGAAGAGTGTTTTGAGCTCATGGGTCGAGACTCTTTCTTCAGGTCACTTGGAAGCTGGTTTCGGCATGATCAAGCATGTGCAGGATATTCTTGCCGATAGCGAAGAAGTCGATCTGGATATTGGAAGTGCCAAGGCTTTTGTTGATGAAGACATTGCCTTGGGCAACAAGTGGGTTGAGACCAAGAGTTTCCCAGATGGTGACTTCTTTAATGAGATGTTTGTGAAGCCTTGCAGCGAGGCCAAATATGAGCTAACTGAGATCCCGCGGGCTCGGAAGCAGTTCGTTCGGGAGAGGAACGTTACTGAGTTGGCTATCATCGAGCTAACACAAGACCTGAACCGCCTTGATAAGGAGGTTGTCGAGGCTAGGCAGCGTTTTGAGTTTTTGGAGGAAGAAGCTGCTGCCAAATGGACCGCCATTGTGGAAGCTCGTGCTAAGGAGGGGGCTCTCATTCGCCAGGTTAAGGAGGCTGATAGCAATCTTCGGAGGAAGACTCAAGAATATGAGCAGTGGCCGATTCTCTGGGAAGAACTTCCTCGTGCTGCAAATGGGTTGCGGCATTTTGCCGCATTTTATGGGAATGTTTTGAAGAAGCGTGGCCTGAAAACTTTGGAAGCTAAGGCCAAGATTCCGTTTGAGGAGTTAAATCTTTGGTTGAAGACCATGCTAGACTGAGCTCCTGAGTTGTAACAAACTCTTTTTCTTCTTTTTTTTTTTTTTGGTACCTCTATGTATAAACATTTTTTATACTATATTTTTTATATTCCCTCCCTTCACTTAAATTATTTTTTTTATGAAACCAAATTTAAGCAAGAACTAAATGAGAATGTCTGTTTGAGAATTTGATCAAAAGGTTGTCAATTTGTGAAATTTTTTTGTCAAAGGGTTGTTTTGGGCATGAAAACCAAATTTTGTGGTGAAAGCCTGGGTTTTGATGGCTTGAAAACCGAATTTTTGGATGGCATGGAAGCTGAATTTTTGTGGCAAAAGAGCCAAAATTTGTTTACGGCATGGGGGCCAAAATTTGTTTATGGCACTGGATCCAAAATTTTGAGATGGCATGAAAGCCGAATTTTGAGATGGCATGGAAGCCAAAATTTGTTTGTGGCATAGAAGCCAAAATTTGTTTATGGCATGGGAGTTAAAATTTTGAGATGGCATGAGAGCCGAATTTTGAATTGGCATGAGAGCCAGATTTTTTGAAAACCAAGTTTTGTTTTGTTGGCATGAAGCCGATTTTTGGCATTTATAGCCGATTTTTTGGCATTTGTAGCTGGATTTGGCATTTATAGCCAATTTTGGCGTGAGAGCCGAGTTTTTGGCATTTATAGCCGGGTTTGGCATTTATAGCTGGTTTTTTTGGTTTTCAAAATGCAAGTATCGACTAAAGGTCGCCTCCCTGCTGAATGGTCTTGCAAGTATCGATGGAATATCGCTTCATTGCTCATCGATTTGCGAGTATCGATGGAATGTCGCCTCCTCGTGGATTGGGGCGCAAGTATCGACTAAGCGTCACTTCCTTGCTTTTTCAAAAAATTTTGGTTTTGCGGGTATCGAGTGAATGTCGCTTCCCCACGATTTTTGAAATTTGAGGTTTTCTCGAACCATTTGAAATTTGGGTTGTGGATATCAATTGGAATGTTGATTTTTTGAAATTTGAAGTTTGTAAGTATCAACGAGGTGTTGCTTCCTTGCAGTTTTGAAGTTTTGGAAGTATCGAATGGGGTTCGCATCCTCCCGATTTTTGGGTTTTGGAAGTATCGAATGGGGTTCGCATCCTTCTGATTTTGGGTTTTGTGAGTATCGATTGAGTGTCGCTTCCCAGCGGTTTCTAAAAACCATTTTTGTTTAAAGACACGAGGGTCGTAAATTTTGACTTAAAACCATTTTTAGTTGTAAAAGTCGGGGCGGACTAGGGTGGAAATTCCTAAGTCCTAATTTTTGTTTCAAACCATGAATTTTGGGTTCAAGGATCAAAAATTTTGGTCAAGTCTGGGAAGAGGGTTCTAAACTTGGATTTTTGGTTTTGAATTTTTTTTTTAAACAATGAAACGATGAAAGTAAGCATTGTTTTGAAAGTTTTTTTTTTTTTTTTTTTTTTTTTTTTTTTTGAAATTTCAACATAGAGATGGAATTTTCAAAAGAGGTGGGTTGACAAACAAATACCTGGGAATAGGCTTTGGCCGTGTACCGCTTCAAGAACTCGCCGTTGATGGGTAGCATACATCTGTCACCTTCCATATTTAGAAGAGCGTATGCACCATTGGAGAAGACTTTGTCGACGACGAAGGGTCCTCCCATTTTGGTTTGAATTTGCCTTTGGAAATGTGGGCAAAGACTATGGGTCTTTTTACTACAAGAACCAAGTTCCCCTTTTCGTAGGCCCGTTGGTTGACCTTCTTGTCGAAAGATCCTGCCATGCGTGCTTGGTAAAGCTCAATGCTTTGTAGAACTTCAAGCCGTCTCTCGTCGAGATTATCCAGCTCTTGGAGTCTCAATTTGACATTGCTTTTTTGCGTCATGTCATTTTGCAGAGATACCGTTAAGGAAGGAATTTGTACTTCCAAAGGGACAACAGCTTCGCATCCATAGACCAAGGAAAATGGTGTGTTATGGGTTGGTCCTCGAATGGTGGTTCGTTAGGCCCACAAAGCTTCTGGTAGTTTGTCGCCCCAGTCTCTTTTGTGACTAGAGATCATTTTCTTGAGAATTTTACAGAGTGTCTTGTTAAAGGCTTCTGCTAGTCCATTCGCTGCAGGATTGTATGGAGTCAAAGGACAACTTTAGATTTTGTACTTGTCGCAAAACCTGTAGAATCTGTGATCCCGGAATTGTGGTTCGTTATCATGGACGAATCTTTTAGGTATGCCGAAGTGACAAATAATGTTGGTGCGCAAGAATTGATGGACTGATGAGGTCTTCATTTCGCTGAGAGCAAATGCTTCCGACCGCTTGGAAAAATAATCTGTAGCGGCGAAGATGAAGCGATGACCTTTGCTTGATGGGGGAGAGATAGGACCTATGATGTCCATATCCCAGGCTTCGAAAGGCCATGAGATATCTGTTAAATGTAGCCATTCTGGAGGCATGTGGACATAATCTCCATGAATTTGGCATTGTTGGCAGCGTTTAGCAAATTGCATGGCGTTAACTACCATGGTAGGCCAATAATAACCCAGCCTTTTTATCTGATTATAGAGCTTAGGACCAACCTGATGGGCTCTACAAAGACCAGAATGTACTTCTTTGAGGGTTTCTTCAGCCTCTTGTTGTGACAAGTAGCGTAGAAGTACTCCGTTGAAGGATTTTTTGTAAAGAGTTTTTGAAGGAATATCAAAATGAAAGTTTGAGGTACGTCTTTGAATGCTTACCTGCTCTTTTCGATCTTTAAGTAGGATTCTGAACATAATATAATCAATGAACGGATCCCTCCAGTCGCCGATCAGAGGTTTGAGGATGGACATCCGACTTCCAACCACTTGGTGGCATTCAGCAACTACTCAGTGTGTGGTGAGAGGATGGAGAATCCTTCTTTGACACACTGTAATTTGCATGTTTTCCCCTTCTTGGATTGCCATAGATGTGGCGAGTCCGGGCAGGGCATCTGCACGGATGTTTTCACCTCTGAGGATGTGGGTGATGTGATAGATGTTGAACTTTTGTCGAAGCGATTACGCCTTGTTGTAATAAGGCAGCAAATCGGGATTCCTGACCTCAAATTTCTTATTCATCTGGTTGACAATCAGTTGGGAGTCCCCAAAAGCTTCCAACATGGTAATGTCGGATTCGAGGGCAAGTTCCAATCCTATAATCAGGGCTTGGTACTCAACTGCATTATTTGAACATGGTTCCAATAGCGAGAAAGTGTGTGGAATCATGTATTTCTCGGGGCTGACAAAGAGGATGCTAATTCCTGATATTTGCTTTCATTTTTCATTTGTCTTGGTTGCGTCGTCACAGTACATGTCCCAGGAGGCATTTGATAAGGAAGTTTCCACATTGTAGACAGATTCGTCTAGGAGATCATCCTTAAGCGGAGAATCTTTAGGCAATGGGTGCTCTTCGAGAAAGTCTGCTAGAGCTTGGCCTTTGATTGCTTTTTGTGGTACATACCTAATATCAAACTGAGATAGAAGGATGGACCATTTTGCCAGTCGGGCATTGTGAGAACCTGCTTTTGTGACAAGGATCTTCTGTTGGAAGGTTTGAAGGTGGTTCCTCCACAATATTTTTGGAGGCTTCCAACTCAACAAGACCTTCTGAAGCATTTATAGACCAAGGCTCTGTTTCTGTCCATGGGTCTTCTTGATCGGTACTCTTCTCAAGACTTGCGATGAGATGATCCCAATCACCGGTTGAAATTAGGTCGAAGTGGGGTACTTCTTTTGGAGACGATGGTTCTTCTAGGTCAGAAAACCGTGCGTTTGTGTCATCGGGAGATTCCTCTTCATTGTCAGAGAAATTATACGAATTGGAGGAGCTTCCTGAATCCTTGACGGGTGACTCTTCAAAGAGATATCCAGGGATGTCAATGTCTTCATGGACACGAGATATTGAGGCTTCGTCGGTAAAACGACTTTGCAGCCTTTGTGCCAACTGTCTTCATGGGAGTGGCAGGATCATACCCCAACCCGTATGAAGACTTGCCTTTATGAAGGTGGAGTTTCCAATCTTTCGGTTGACTTTTGGTCAGGGTGGGTTCCAATCGTGTGGGAATACCACGGCCACCTCCCAAACCGGTCGAATTTTGAGCGTCGTAGCCCATTTTCTCCATGATTGCTTGTGTCATTCGACTATATAGGGAAAGTTGAGCAATACCTTTGTTTTGGAAAGGTTCAAGTGGAGAATTTGATGGAGAGACTCCCGATCCGTGGAAAAAGATTGTTTTTTCTTCTGCCGAAGTTTTGGGAACGACAAAGGAAGCAGACGTAGGATCTTCTACGTCAGCAGGTGTCTCCAATTAAGTGAAAGCAAGCTAAACTCGTTGAGTATCAACTTGGCTTGATGATATGTCGTCTTCTGGCTATGAGTATGAATCTGTTTCATGGATAATAGACACAAAGGAGACAACGAATTTGCCCCCAGCCTTTTGTTTTGTCTTCTTTGCTTTGGTGGTGATTACCAAAGGTTTTGAAGAATATTTGAGGGAGACGACGAATGGAGAATGACTTCTCTCTTCGGAGTTGCTGGAAGGTTTATTTTCTTCCAATGATTGCTGAGGAGCCTTGCCTTTATCTTTCTGGAGATTTTCGGCAAAGGGTGTTGTTTCTTCCTCCTGTTTTTATTTTCCTTCTTTATATATTTGAGCATCTGCAAAATGGACATCCTTGCCTTTGAAGGGCTTTTTGTCTGCAAACACTCGATGTATTAAACCGTCGTTGCCAACGAACTTGATACACTGATATGGAGTTGAAGGGATGACACCATTCTCATGTATCCAGGGGAGTCTAAGAAGGATATTGTAGCATGAAGGGGTCCTTATTGCATATGTAGTGACTTCAAAAATAAGATCACCAATTTTCAACTTGAACCTGATTTTGCCGATAGGCCTTTGAGCGCTTGCATCGTATCCGAAGATGTATACAGACGTATGACTCAGCTTGCTAGGTGGGATGCCCAGCTCTTTGAGTGCCGAAGTAGAGATGAGGTTGAGTGCAAAACCCGCATCGATCTAGACTCTATGTACTGGCATCTCTTTAACGTACCCCGTGAAGTACAAGGGTCGGTTGTGTTTTGTCTCGCCTAGCAGGAGGTCATCCTTATCGAAGGCAATTGTTGCACTTGCTACCTTTTGAACCGAGAGTGATCTTCAGTGAAGACGTCTCTGTAGCAGTGTTGCCATCTTCAGTGATTGTGTTGCATGGAGCATTTTCTGGGAACAAGTCCTGAACAGCATCCAGCAACTTCTCTTCTTTGTTGAGTAATTTATTGGTCCAGACATCGTTTATGAGATCGGGTATCTGAGACTATTGGTCCAGCCTTCTTTAAGATGATCAGTCAGAAGAGGTGTGAGCTCTGATGTCACAGTTTTAGGAGACGAAGGCTGAGAAGATGATATCTCAGTGGAAGTCACCTGAGAAGATGTAGCTCCAGAAGATATACTACCAGTTGGGGAGTACGTGTCTTCAGCAGATGAAGCTTCAAAGGCATTATCATCCTGAGCTATCGCATTGCAGGTTATCTCGATAGAAGATGCCCCCAGCATAGACTATTAGGAGTTGGATTCATCCTCGGATGTAAGGATTATCGATCCAATAGTTTTCTCCATTCTCAGGAGTTGAAGGAGAAAGTTCTCGTTGATTATCAGGGACTTCTGGTTCTGGATTTTGATCGTGACGAAGGTCATTGATGCGATCTTGCTCCTGCTCTATGGCAAGACGTTGCAAGATTCTTGCATATTCTTCAAGATTGGACATAGGAGCCAAATCTTCTTCGTTATCTACTCCATGTGGTTCATCAATATTGGGTTCCATTGAAGCATTGGCCGGTGTTGGATCAACAACATTTTCTTAAGCAGCCTCTTGGTCTTCTTTATCATCAGATCAAGATCCTTGCGGCTGTAATGGGTTATACCAAATTACTTGCATAAGATGAGACTCGGGAATCCATTCCTCATCGTAGAAGTATTCACCTGTTTCGAGGGATTCTTCCCACTCATCGGTATCACTGGCAGTGTCACTGGACTCGTATCCATCCATGGAGAATTCAATTACCGAGTTGCAAGAGTATGATACCTCTTGCGTAGTTTCATTTCTGTAATGAGGTGGCATGAAATCACCAAGGCTGAATTTTCTTACCGCCTTTGAAGCTTTGGGAAGGGATTCTCCCGTTGCCCCTAGTGAAGCAGTGGAAGAGGTTTCTACCTTTTCAGGGACTTCTTGTTTTGGTTGAGACTTCTGCTGTTTGAGCTTGCGGAGTTGTCTCTTGGCTTCCCTTCGCTGTTGAGCGGCCGGCTTTGTTTTGATGATCTCCCAATTTTCATCTTCTAGGAGATCGGGATGCACCCATATGGGTTGTCTATCTGGTGTTGGATAGGGAACCAACTCTTGGGACGTTTGAGCCATTATCACCTTGAATGAAGTAGTGATTTTCTCCTCTGGTGACTTTGAAGTTTGCCCACATGACACCATGTTAACGAAGGCAAACCCGTAATTTTTTGTCAAAGGTGATGACTCCGTTTTTCCACATCTCATTGATCTTTTCTCTCACAACGAAGCATTGATTCAGAGGATGCGAGACCATCTGGTGGTATGGATAATACCGAGAATCGTTGGTTTTGCCAACATCTCCTTGTCTTTTGGGCTCGGGCAAGGTGAGTTTGCCATTTGCTAAGAGAGCCTCAAAGATTTCTTCAACATATTCATCGAACGGGTATTTCTTCTCTACTCATTCTTTGAAGGCATCAGAAGGTTCAGGTCTTTTACCTGCAGCTTTGTTTTCAACTTTCTTTGGCTGATGAGGACCTGACCTAGTTTGCACATTAAGAACCTCCTTTTTCTTTGGTTTTGAGGTTGTAATGGCGATCGGCTCTTTCTTTGATGATTTCTGACTGTTGAGGTCTTTGATCACGGTTTCAGCCTCCATAGATGCTTTTAGGAGTTCTCCCATGTTTTTTGGTTTGTTGCCGATGATCATGGAGCGGATCCTTACTCTCATATTGTTGCGGCAGATGTCGACTAGCGACGCTTGTAGCAGTACATCTAGCACTTGTACGCCATCGCCTTCCACTTGTGAATGAAGTCGTATGTTTACTCATTTTCTCCCTGTTTTAGACTGCAGAGCTAACCCATAGTAACAAGGTGATCCTCACCTTTGAAGTGGGTTAGGAAGCGTGTCTCCAGCATGGCCCAGTTTTGGATGGAGTCCTCCGACAGAGTGGAGTACCAATCAAAGGCCATACCTTTTAGGGTACTTGCAAAGAGACGGATCTTGAGGGCATCTTGATCCGCGATAGCTCCCGTCAGGATTCTGAAGTGGATGACATGCTATCTGACTGAACCTTTCCCCATATATGTTTAGAGTATATGTTGTTTAAATTTTGCAGGGAATGGAACCGAGTCCATCCATAGGGGATAGGGTGGCTTGATCCCATGTTCACTTAGTGTATCCTCTTCTTTTGCTTTGGCGAGGATATCATCAACGTCCTTTTTGGTAAGGGCGCGTGACTCATTGTTTTCTGCATTGGCCTCGTCATCTTGATGATTCGAAGGAGCTTCATTGTTAGGTGGACGCTGTAAAGTGAGAAGGAGGTTGTCTTTGCTCCAACTGCTAGATGTGTGTGGTTATGTCATCATGCGGTGGATTGTGTGGTGGCTCAGAGTTTGTAGCCAGGACGTTCATCCCTCAGGATTTGAACGAAGAAATCGTCCTGGTGACTTAGCTGGGGCTCATTCTTTTGGTAGAAGAGCTTGAGGAAGGGTTACTTCGATGTCCCTAGCTTGAAGGAGTGGAGGATTCTTCCAGATGTCTTCGTGTCCGAGAGACGCTGCGAGTCATCGGACTTCTGACACAAATTTTGGTTGCTGACTTATGGCGTCTTCTGCTTTTGCCAACCATATGGAAAGCAACAATTTGGTCGGGTCTTTTTTTTTTCGACCCATTTTTTAGAGACCTGGAGAGTAGAATGCTAGGTTCTCTACTTCTCTAGTCTTTTTTGTCGATATGCCACGCGGCGACATATACGACGAGCAATTTGAGCTTTGGTGAGCTCTGGCTGGGCTCTGGCAATGAAGGATGTAATCTCCCGTGCACAGTAGCCGAGCTTGTCTTCTTTGAAGTTAGGCATGGACAGGATCCCGACGCGGTCCTTTGCCTATCGCAGTGAGGCTTTGAATTTTGTGAGCTCGGCCCCAGTTGAGATGAAGGGTTGACTCGCATGAGTGCAAGCTTCAACAGGTTTTTATGAAGGTCTTACGATGCACGATTTGATTTTGGGCTTGTAAAAGCAAGCCGGCTCATGTTGGGTTGATTTGTTCATTTGGCGGAGGGTTGGTTTCTCCTTTTTCATGTAAGAGAGGGGTCAGATATGCTGGCTTTGTAGATGTTTGAGACTTCCTTTGTTTTGGAGAAGGCCTCGGGGACCAGGTCTTAGGGCATACCTGGTTTCTTGTAGGTTAAGGCTTCGTGGGAGTGCCACGAGCTTCAGGCTTCTTTACGTTCACCCTTGGTGCCATGTTAGTGACACGTTGCGAGGTGATTTTCTGCTTTTTGGCAGGTATGGTTTCTTCTGCAGGTAGTGGAAATGGTCCTAGCGACCCGAAGACGATGGTCCGGGGAGTAGAGGTCGACCCGGTGTTTTGAGAGTTGTCAAGGGAGATGACGCTTTGGTAACTAGCAGGGTGCTTATGAGTGCGCTTGTTTTGCATGTCTTGAAGTATAAGCTGGTACTTGTTCTCATCAAAAGTGATGGTCAACGAAGCTGCCATTGTTAATTTGGAAAACTTCTGAAATAAGACCACATCCATTAGTAATCATAAGAATATGGTGATCATAAATGGGGAATAACTATGATTTTGTCTTTTCAAATCGCTCGAAGGGACATAGCCCGGCCCAATGAAGATGAAGAAGGCAAAAACCATAGGAGGTACAATTGTTCTAAATGCAAGTATGGTAGGCTCAGGTTGAGCGTTCCAGTGACTGCTGGAAGCAATTGTAGATCTTAATTCAAATTATCGAGAAGCAATGCTCACTCGAGGTAAAATGATATAAGGTTGGAGATACAAATGTGTCGGTCGCGAATACAATAGACCCGAAAGGGCGTACTAGGACCGCTAGGCACAAATGCTGCAAATCGCATCCTTGGAAAGGACACGAGATGATATTTCTTTTTGAAAGGTCAAGATTGGATTCATAAAGGATAGCAAATGGTGTTCCAATCTGAACATAGGCTCAAACATTTTTGCGAGCACTGAGTCCGAAAGGAAAAGACCCAGAATTTCTCGAATGTGAACCCAAAAATGACGGAAGTTTTTTTTTTTTTTTTGAAAGGTCAAGATTGAATTCATCAAAGAGAGCAAATGATGTTCCAATCAGAACTTAGGCTCAAACATTTCTGCGAGCACTAAATCCGAAAAGGAGAGAACCAAGATTTCTCAATCAACTCAAAAGTGACGGAAGTTTTTTTTTTTTTTTTTGTTTTGTTTAAAGGGTCAAACTTGGATTCATCAAAGAGGGCAAATGGTGTTCCAATCCGAACATAGGCTCAAACATTTCTGCGAGCACTAAATCCGAAAAGGAGAACCAAAATTTCTCAAATCCGAACTCAAAAGTGATGGAAGTTTTTTTTTTTTTTTTTTCTTAAGGTGTTTTTTTGAAGATTTTTTTTTTAAAGGTGCACATAGGTTTCCAATTCGGTCTTATAAAACCTTAGTAGATAGATCAGCCCCTAGGTAAGGTATGACTACTTAATGAACCCGTTTGGAGAACCCTTGCATCGAACAATCTAACTGCCTCCACATTCTGGATAAGGCTTTTCTTAGATCTGGTTTGGTCAAAGAACGCAATTGGTGCAACCTTAGTATTTTTTTTTTTTTTTTGAACTCTTTTTTTGTTTTAAAAAAATTCTAATCAACTCATCAAAGAGAGCGAATGGTGTTCCAATCCAAACATAGGCTCAAACATTTCTACGAGCGCTAAATCCGAAAGGGAAAAACCAAAGTTTCTCAAATTTGAATCCAAAAGAGAGAAAACCGATTTTTTTTAAATTGTATTTTTTTTTGTGTTTTTTTTTTAAATCCCTATCGGACTCATCAAGGAGAAAAGATGGCCCGTTCCTCAAAAAGAAATAGCTGCAAACATTTATGTGAGCTATCAAGTTCGAAGAGGAGAGGATCAAAGTTTCTCAAAATTGAATCCAAAAAAGAGAAATCAGATTTTTTTTTGAAAGAGTTTGAAATGAGATTTTTTTTTGAAAACCCCTATCGGACTCATCAAAGACAAAAGATGCCCAATCCCCAATACGAACAATAGCTGCAACATTTCTGTGAGCTATCAAGTTCAAGGAAGAGAGGATCAAAATTTCTCAAAATTGAATCCAAAAAAGAGAAATCAAATATATTTTTTTTTGAAATGAGAAAGAGTGAATGAAATCCCATCTCATGTTTTTTTAAAGATGCAAGATCCAACATAGGCCACCAACTAGAAAGGGGCTAAGGAATCGAAGCATCATGTTCTCAAATGAACGTGTCCCACCGGGTGTGCCAACTTGATGGACCCGGCTTTCGTCCTCTCCTTCCGCCCCGGGGGCTGGCGGGGTCCCGCGGAGGAGAAAAGCGGGTATCAACATTTTTTGTGCGGGTATGCCAGATTTTCTATTCTACTTGGAATTTGATGTGGTGATCCAGAGATTCACCTTCACAAGTAGAAAGGAAATCAATCCTTTTTTCTAACTTTTCAAGTTGCATAAATATTTAAGAAAAGAGACAAGATTTTTTTGAATGCCGTAAGAGGCGATTTTTTGTTTGTTTACCGTGAAAGGCGATTTGGTGCCGTGAAAGGCGATTTCGCCGTAAAAGGCGATTTTTCCCGTAAAAGGCGATTTTTGCCGTGAAAGGCGATTTACAAATCTCATCAATAGTGAAAGACAAGAATTGTGATTTTTTTGTCTCTTTAAAAATACAAAATACAATAGAAAAGAAAGAAAATGGATCAAACTTCTCAGGAGATTGTGGAGACATGTTCAAATCGGCGGTCGCAAGTCATGTATGAACTTCGCCATCGTCCTTCAAATGAGAATGCTTGATGCTTTGATTCTTTGGCTTAGCTTGGGTCTCAGATTTTTAGAGGACAAAGACCAAGAAGAGGTCCTATATCCAATTAAAAACCAAGTAAACGGGCTGAAAAGCCGCATTTAGTCCATGTTGGATAGAAGGAGAAGAAGAGCTTTGCCTTAGGGGGGGTGGCCCCCCAAGGGACTTCGATCACCTTATGGTGTTTCTTGCAGCAGAGTAGTAGGACTTCTTCAGAATTTCTCTGGGATTTTCCAGACTCCGGCATTCTTGTTGTGGATGTGTGTATGTGTGTCTTGGTGTCTAGATGCCTCTCTTTGGAATGAATCCCTTTTTATAGGCTTTTGGTAGCCATGGGGTGGTTTATGAGCATTGATAGCCATGATGAGAGGATTGATGGCATTGATGCTCCATGATGGGAGGAGTTACAAGTTTTTATTTCTTGATTTTGTAACTCCTTTTTCTTGGCTTGTGATTGGCCGATGGAGAATTATGGGCACTTAATCCCCTTTAATCTTCATGATGAGGGTCGTTTCATGGCTTTAATGCCATAATTGCTTGGACTTGTAACTCCTTTTTCCTTGAATCTGATTGGGCCGTCCAAAAAATGGGTTAATGACCGCATTAAGTTGTCATAATACGGGTCAATTAACATCATTAAGTGGTTGCCTGGGCACTTGCAGAGTCGTGGGCCGTGCCACGCTTTTGGAATTCTTCAGGTGACGATCGCCGATGGATCCACTTGTTGTTTGATGTCGAATAGCGATGCAACTTCAGACATTGATTGATGTTAGTGGGCCGGTGACATCTGTCCTTTCGATTTCTCGATCGGTCGGACAGAAAGTGTACTTTCTTGGTCAGCCGATTGGCGATCTTGGAGCGATCAATCATGGTTTCATGCATTTGACGGCGGATCTGAGATTTTGGCAAAGATCAATCGTTTTGATGCATCAAGAATTGGATTTTTGGAAAACCACAGGGGTTGGAACTCCCGATACGTGAAAAGGATCGGAAAACGGGCCACCCGGCGGAAAATCTGGCGACCCAGATTTCTAGGGTCGCCGGCGACCATGCACCCAGGGTCGCCGACGATCATGGGGGTTTTGTCCCCTTTGGTCGCCGTTTTTCGGCCGTTTCTTCGTCTTTTTCGTTCCTTTTTTCTTCAGTATTTTTCCTAACATTTTTCCTTAATTATTGACTTGATTTTCCTTGAGAAACTTGATGAGAACCCACGCAAAACCGGAGCACAAAGTTTCCCATATTTTGGAAAAGCCGAAGACTTTGTAGCCGATTTTCCGCCAAGAGTCGAAACTAGGTCAAACGTTGTCGAAATAACTCGAAATTTGAGGTGAAGCTTCTTGAGCAGTGGATAGGACCAACCATGGGATTTTATTTGTGTTTTGAAGCCGTTTGGGGTCCCGTCGCTGCTAGACTTGATTTTACCGCGAGGAAGATGTCAAGCTTTGATGTGCGGTCAACCGATGTCTGATTGACTTGAAATTTGATAGGGAACCTATTGGAGTTATTTTGAGACGATCCATTAGCTCTGATTTGAATGTCATGGTCCCGGGGTGCTCCGCCGCTGGTAGGCTTGATTTTGTTTCGGAGCGTCGAAGTCTGGTCAAACGTTGTCGGAATGACCTGAAATTCGACGTTCAGCCCTTTGGAAGCATGTTGAAGCCACTCACGTACTTTGTTTGGTGAGTGATGGCCTCGGTGGTTCTCGCCACAGAAAGGTTTGATTTTGCTGCTCGAGCGTTGATGGAGGGTCAAACGTTGTCGGTTTGACTTGAAATTTGACAAGTAGCCTTTTGGAGGTATTTTGGAACCATCCGTAGGCTCTGATCGAAGTTTTGATGTCTTTGACATTGTCGCCGCCAGGAGTGCCTGTTTAGTTGTCGGAGGGGTGAAGTTAGGCCAAATGATGTCGGAATGGTCCGAAACTTCATGTGTACCCCTCTTTTGACTGTTTTGAAGGATCTTGCAGTTTTTATTTGATTCTGATAAGATCTGATGCTTGAAATAGCATTTCCTGTTTGTAGTAGGATGCAGCTTCATGTGGCTTCTTGATGTTGAGGAGGCAAAGTGACATTTTTGGTGTCAACACTAAGAACCTCCTCTGCTCGAATGAACAAATAGGACGACAGAGGGTCCACTTGGTGCAGACCAAAAGAAGAGGAGAAGAAACCACTGGGACTGTTATTGATTAAAACGGGGCCTCTACTAGTATAGATCATCTCCATAATCAGGTTGATCCAAGTTGAAGAAAAGTTGAAGAACTTGAGGGCTCTGAAGAGGAAGTTCCACTGGAGCTTGTCAAAGGCCTTGGAGATATCCAGCTCCAAGCACACAGAACCACCACTAATCTTCGAATTAAGCTTTTGGATTAGATCGTGTGCTAAGGCTACATTATGATGGATAGACTTACCTTAACAAAGGCAGATTGGCTGTGGGAAATGAGGAGAGGAAGGATGGTAGAAAGCTTAGAAGCTAAAATCTTGGAGGAGATTTTGTATATAAAATTCAGGAGGCTGATTGGCCTGAAGTCTGCGAAGGTTTCTGGCGAGGAGACCTTGGGGATTAAAGAAATGAAGAAAGCATTATATTCTCTTTGCAGAAGGCCAGACTAGAAGAAGTGGGTGACTACCTCAGTAACTTCTCTACTCACTATGTGCTAACAACTAGTGAAGAAGACTCCTAAAAACCCATCTGGGCCTAGGGAGCTACTCTTCTTAAGGTGGAAAGCTTTCTTTCTAATTTCTTCCAAAGAAGGGACTGCAACAAGTAACTGGTTTTGAGCCTCGAAGACAGAAGGGCCGGTTAAGAGGAAAATATCTTCATCCGGAATAACTGAATCAGCTTGGAACAACTTGGAAAAGAAAGAGGCAGCCTTCTCTTTGATATGCTGAGCATCTTCGAAAAGGGCCCCATCAACCAAGATCTTATCGATGCGGTTGTAGATACCTTTAGTCCTGGCTAAGAGGTGGAAGAATTTAGTATTTTAATCCCCATCTCGAAGCCACTTCACCTTGGCCCCTTGCTTCGAATGAGTAGACTTTGAGCTAAGCCAGTTGTGAAGGGAGGCTTTGGCTAGATTCAAGTCCCTGAGGAGGGAATCACTAGGTTGAGCTTTGAAATCAACTTCCTTGGCCAAAACTTGGGATTCAGCCTCTGCTTTATGATTCTTGAAGTGGTCATATACTTCTTTGCTCCAAATCTTTATTTGAAGCTTAAGAATCTTTAGATGATTGACCATTGGATCCACAAAAGTGTCATGCCAAGAAGAATTTGAAAAGGCTCAGTCTAGCCTGCCTGCCACAAAGGACCTTGCCTGTTATTAGCCCAAGTGAAACTATTACCTCCGTATCCCAGATCTTTCAAACTGGTGACCAAGGCCATCGTAGTGAAGTCCTTAACTGAGGCAGGAGAGGGAGGACGTATGCTGGGCTTTTCTTTGCCTAGAAGGGTGGCATTGAATTCGCCAATCACACACCAGGGCTTTACGGAGTTAGAGTTGTTGACTAGATATTCCAAGAGATTCCTTCTTAGTCTATAGTCAGTTGAGCCATAGACAGCTGTAATAGAACTGGGAGAAGAAGAGGGAGAAGCTGAGATGGAAATGGATATATGCTGGGATGATTGGTCTATAACAGTGAAATCAAAATTAGAAGTTTGGTTACAGAGGCACCACAGGGAATTTTCTGTATTGGAGAAGGTGGGGGAGAAGCCAAAGGAAGAAGCCCCATTGGAAAAGGAGTCCAAAGTAGACTTAGGCTCTAAGAGGAAGAGGATATCAGGGGAATGAATAGCTAAAAGATGGGAAACCATAGTTTTTGTAGGGGAGTTGCATATACCCCTGCAGTTCTAGTATATTACTTTGACCATTAAGTAACTAGTTTGTGGGGAGAGCCAGGGGACTTTGGACCGGAGGACAGGAGAGCTTTGCTTTTGGGTTTTCGTCTGGCTTTCATCTTGAAAGGGGAGAGGTCAACCACTAGGGAGCTATCTGTATTGGTATCAGAGTTGGGAAGGGAGGGAGAAGGCTTAGGGGAAATAGATAAGGTAGCATTTGAGGCCGAGACTGAAGCCTGTTCAGGGATGATCCTCTTCAATTTAGGAGGAGCAACTTATAGTCTTTTGAGGTTGGTAGTGGAGAGGGTAGGGTCTGCAAAAGTGCAATTCTCCAAGATGGAGAAGGGGTTGGAATAGTCCAAGGTAGGTGCCGGTATTCTCTCCAAGATCTCAAAAACTACGTCCGTGGGGAGAGCTGAGAGAGGGTTGTCTGAGGGGAGGGGACTAGGGAAGGTATTGGATGGGGCCTCTTTGGCCAAACTATTAAGGAAAGGGACGGCAGAGCTATTGGCTCAGAAAGGGGGAGCTATCCAAAAGTAGTGGATAAAGAGGCTGTGTCAGAGGGGGGGATGGCAGTAGATGGGGTTTTTAGTGGTATTTGAGAGGGCTGGGAGCCTTACGCCTTGGAATGGGCCTGTAGTCCCTGCTCTGGGCCAGAGTCTGCTATGACAGGGGGGACGAGGTGGCAAGCTGTAACCTCTGAAACAGAATCCACTAAGATGGTCGAAGCAATCAGGACAGCTGATTGGGCTTGGGTCTTTAACAAGCCTGGCTTCATTTGGAAGGTACACTTAGAGGTTAGGTGGCCGGTAGAGAGACACTCAAAGCATGGAATGGATTCGTATTGGACATCCACTACAACCGGGTCTTCCCCTTGAAGATTGACTGTGAGGGACCTTGGATAAGGGCTGGCCACATTCAAAAGAACCTAAACTCTGGCAAAGGTAAACATCCTCTACTTAGCAGTAATATCATCTAGACAAAGAGGCTTTCGATATAGGCCGTGATCGATGGAAAAATGTCGCTACTCCAATAGTGGAAGGGGATACCTTTGAGCCTGATCCAGACAGGAGCTTCCGATGGCCAAGAGAGTTCATCCTAACCTGGCAAACAAGGACAAAGGAGGAATTTTTTTCTTTCCATTAGGAGGGGACTAGAGCCTACTAGAGCTTCCCTATCTTCCTTGGAGTGGAATCTAAAAATGAAGTTACCTTTTTCTATTAGGGAAATTAGACACGGCCTAAACAGGTGCCACAAGGAGACCACCCATTTTTCCAAGGCTTGTAGTGTAGGTCTTCGATCGACGAATTTCCCAATGGCAGAGTGAGAGAAGGACTGTTTACTTGAGTTAACCATCTGAAGGGGGATCCTTTTCGTGAGTTTTCCATCAACCAAAACCGGAGGAGGGACGGGGGGAGGGGGAGAGAAGACTGAAGGGGAGAGGCAGCTGGCGTAGGTTTTTGTGTGTGTGTGTGTGTGTGTGTGTGTGTGTGTGTGTGTGTGGGTGGGTGGGTGGGGGGGCGCAGGGAGGGGGGAGGCTAGAAGGGGGTTGCCAGAGTGGTTATGGAGAGGAAGCTACAGATGGTTGTGAAGGAGAAGAAGTTGGTCGTGCTCCCAGGGAGGGAGTGTGGCTGAAGACGGAGAAGGGGGGCTGGCTGGGGAAAGGGAGGTAGGGGGTTAGATGGGATAAGAGGGTTGGGGAGGAGGAGAAAGGACAGCGGGGGTGGGTACTAGGGATTAGCTAGGGAGAGAACCGCCAGAGGGGGAGGGTTAGGGTTAGAAAGAGGCAGGGAGCTGAGGCGAAAGGGGGAGGGTTAGAAATTGGTTGGGGAGGTGGAGGAGAAGGAGCAGGTGTGGAATGGTGACTGGGAAAAGTGGGGGAGATAGCCATCGGAGGAGAAGGGTTAATGGTAGAAAGGGGGTTGAAGCGAGATCCGGGAGCTAGATAGGAGGAGGAAGTGCGGGCCAGCCTTGAGAGGAGCTGCTCTGATTGAACAACTTCGCTATGTCCCTACGCTCCTGTTGGAATTGGCCCGTAGGAGGGAGTTGGAGGCTTGTCTGAGGAAGAGGAGGGTATTGAGAGGCTGAAACTGGCTAACCATCTAGAAGTAGAGTATTGATGGGGAGTGGAAAAGAGTGAGAGAGCCCGGAAAGCAAGAGGACGGGAAGTCGGCTTTAGGGGAGGGTTTGGTCTTTGGAAAAGGGCGAGGGAGATGTTGGCAGATGGGGGGCATCGCTAGGTTTTTGTAGAAAGCTGTCTGCATGAACATCGCTAAAAGACGTAGCAAAGTCCTTAATCCTATGGGTCTTCTTCATATAGTTTTGATTGATATAGGACATTCACCTCCATTGTTACTAAGTCTAACACATACAAGCTTTAGTTCATGTCCATCCAAATCGATTGAAGTCACGAGACAACTCACTGAGTCAAGCAGACTTTCCAACTTCTAAACTTGTAGGCCGCCAATCTAACTGGATTCAATTACAAAATCATTAAAATCAAAACCCTTGACCCCCTTAACCATTTGCTAGGACCCAAGTCATTTACAGCCCCCACATAATTCTACAAAACCTTGAAAATTCACCACGTACAGGGTCTCTTTGTTCCAAGGGCAGTATTGTCACTCTTGTCCTTTTTTTGGCCACATTGCAAAGATAGCGTGACTGGCCAAGATTGTTTTAGTTAATTGTTCTTTCTTCCTTTTAGCAAATTTGCAAAGCATATTTACTTTTGGTCCAGTTTGTACTAAACCCAACTTGGGTTTCAAAGCTATTTTCTTCTTTTTCAGGTAAAGTTATACAAAGCTCAGGGGACCACCAGAATCGTATCACATACAACTTTCCTGACAATGAGAGAGAGAGAGAGAGAGAGAGAGAGAGAGAGAGAGAATTCAATTCAAAGTTTCAAACATGTAGAAACGGCCTCCACCCACCATTTCCAAAAACAAGAAAGAAAGGGAGAACTTTTAGGGAGAGAAGCAAAAGAAGAAAGAGCCAGAGAAAAAGATCAGTTGAATCTGAAGTGAGATACGCTGATATAGGAAAGGGTCCTCCTAGCTAGAGCTTTGTAGCCCAACTACAAAAGGGGTGTATGTGGATTCCTTTCCCACAGGTCTGGTTGACCCCACCCTAGTTTTATAGCCTCTATTTGGCCACAAATCATCATCTCTCAATGGACGGTTAGGTATCACCTTTTCTTCTCAAAGACAAGTCATTGAGAAATATCCATCAAATGCAGTAGCCAAATCTCTAAAGAGATAGGTCAAGTTGTGAAGTTGACTAGGGTTGACAGTGACATGGGGTGAGCCCCATTGGGTGAAGGAGGTTCCGCAATTACCTTGGCTTACACATGATCATCAGAGCAATGGCAGTTTTTTCTTTTTCTTTTCATGCCCCATTTGTTTTATCAGTCTCTGTGAGTGGATATTGCATGTGCATGCAAGGCAATTAGGGTTGGCAATGGGCCGGCCTGGGTGCCTGTCATTATTCATGAAAGAAAAAGCCTAAACTTGCTCATCTAATAGCTCATTAAGCATTGATTGATGGGTTAATCTAGTTAGAGGTGGTTACCTATTTACCTGAAGCCAACCCATTCGGACAGGATTTTCAGGAACTTATCTTCTATTTTTGGGCGGGGTTCTGGGTCGGGTCTAGGTATGTTGTATATTGGAACTGGACCCAAAGATACTTTGATTTATGTTTGGATCACTCCAACACTAGACCCATGGGCTTAAACTTGAATCCTAAATAGATATGTGACTTTTATCTGTATTATACTTATTAATTAGATTGAATTAAAGAAACTGTAACTTGAGAAACCGTTAATTAAGCTTTGACGCCATCTGATCAATAGTTGTGGTGGTCCAATTGGGATGATGTGCCCAAAATTTGAATGAGTCCATCTCATTAATTTTTTCTCACTTTTAAATCTAGGACACGTAAATTGGGGCCACCATTCATGAATTCAAGCTCTCATATCTCACAGCCATATAAATGTAGGCGCTATGTAAAATATTGAAAATCAGCCTTAGATTGATCATACCTAAAACATATGATTAACTCCAATGGAATAAATCACATTTCCAGATGTGATCAATCTAGTGATCAATGCCAATTCACTGATGCATGAGCAATTGTGAGATGTCAAATGAGCCGATTGGATTTATCATAAATGGGCCCATAGCTTGAATTTCAAACAGTGACAGCACGATTGGAAAATAACACAGTAAACAAACTTGGAGGGGCCATATTGTGCCAGGCATAGGAATGTCCTGGCCCAACCTGACTTTAAAAAGACAGGCCTGCATCTTGCCCAAGCCTGACACAGGTTGAAAGTGCCAAGCCTGAGCCCACCCAATTTGTCAATCGTGTAAGGTTAAGCCAGCTGAGCCTAGCTTTTTATCACTGGTTCAAGATCTCTATAAACTATGTAAACAATTTAAGAAACTCAAGACACCGCAGTGGTAGGTTGTCTCGCATATTATGAATCACTCACCCATCTAGTACAAAAAAAAAAAAAAAAAACACAATAAATTACAAGATCTCTTTATTATGACAAGGTTTTGGGTTTCTATCACTTAATTGAGGGCTGGCCCAAATATTAAACTTGTTTAGATTATAGATCCAGGCCTAGCTCAGATAGGCCCCATGACTACCTCTACATACAAACATATTAAAATATCAAGTAATAACCCCTTTCAGGAGCCAAAAATCACATCCTTTCAGGAGCCAAAAATCACAATTTAATGGGCATGAAGAAAATGGGAAGCATCCCAAGCGTTTGAGTGGTTCCGAGGTATTAAGCAAAATGGAGACCATTCATACTAAGTTTGGAAAGGTAGTAGGCAAGAAGAGAAAGAGGTGTGCAAATGAGAATGAATCCACTGCATGGTCAAAGAGATCGGTCCTTTTTGACTTGCCGTATTGGAAGGTTCGTTATAATATGGTTCTTAATATTAAATAATGTGGTAACAACTCTTATGTACTAACATAAATGAACCATTTTTTTTATAGGATCTCCCGATTCGACACAATCTAGATGTGATGCACGTGGAAAAAAATGTTGCAGAAAACCTACTTGCAATAATTATGAACACAAAGGATAAGACTAAGGATTGTCTTGAAGCCCGCAAAGACTTGAAGGTCATGCGAATTAAGAAAAAGCTATGGCCGGTGGAAAAAAATGGCAAGTTGACATGTCCAGAAGCTCCTTATTGGTTGTCCCGGCATGAGAAGGAATTGATCTGTAAAACATTGTGTGATTTGAAGGCTCCTATTGGGTACAGTGTAAACTGGAAATATAAGGTGAGCTTGGATGACATGGAGTTAAAAAATCTTAAGTCACATGACTATCACATCCTTATGCAACAACTATTGCCAGTGTTGCTGATGCATGCATTCGAGTCACATAAACCCTTGCGGGCCGCTATTCTGCAATTATCAATGTTCTTTAATGTCTTATGTTCGAAGACTGTAAATCGTGAAGAACTTTCAAAGATGAAAGGACGTATTGTGGAAACACTTTGTGTGTTCGAAAAGTACTTTCCACCCTCTTTTTTCGTTTCTATGACACACCTTCTTGTGCATCTAGTGGAAGAGGCGCAGATTTGTGGACCTGTTAGATATTGATGGATGTATCCTTTTGAGCGGTAAATATAATGTTTTATTTAATTTTTTTAATTAATATAAGTTTTGTTCAAAATATAACTTAAGGCACATGTATTAGGAAGATGAGAACATTCAAACGATATGTGGCAAATCAAAGGTATCCCGAAGGTTCTATCACAGAGTGCTTTCTTATGGATGAATCAATGATGTATGCCATGAATAATGTTATTGACGGTGAAAATGGAAGCCATAAGCTAGGAATTAAGACACTCATGGATATGGATGGGGACTGTTCCTACCCTATTGATAAAAAGGGAAAGGTCATACGCCTTGATAATGTGCAGTACCAGCAAGCACGCAAATGGGTACTGTGCCACTCAACTGATAACACTGAGTGGAAAAGGTAAACACATCTCTGTTGGTGTTCATAGTAAATACGTTCATGCTTATTGGTTTAATGTAATATAATGCAATCACTTTATATTCATATACAGGAATTATGAACAATATCTTCAAAGCCACATATCTAATGTTCAAAATCGAAGGGTTAATAGGCGTACAGAAAAACCCATGGATTATGTTCCTTGGCTTAGACAACAATTAAAGGATGAAGAGAACTGTACCCTAAAAAGGCTTGCTAATGGCCCAAACTTTGAAGCCATTTCATATACAGCATACGCGGTGAATGGATATGTGTTCTATACCGCAGATGCGGAAATGAATAAAATAACACAGAACAGTGGAGTCTCTGTGAAGGCTATGACTATTTGCAGGTCAAGGGCCAAGGACAAAAAACCTGTGGTTGAAGAAGTCACTTATTATGGCATTGTCAAACAAATTCTTGAGTTGGATTACCATTACTTCAAAGTAGTAGTATTTTATTGTGATTGGTTGCGTACTGAAGATGCAAATGGACTTAGAGTTGATGCAGAAACAAATTTGATATATGTTAATATGAGGAGGTTAAAGAGATATACAAAAGAAAATGATGAGCCATTTATTCTTGCTAATCAAGCAACTCAAGTCTTCTATTGCAAAGATCATAGTAGGCCATCTGAAGAGTGGCATGTTGTCTTGGATGTTCCAAAGAGGCTAAATCGTGACATGGACTCTTTTGAAGATCCTTTAGTCTTTGAAGCAAGAATGAATGAAAATACAATAGCAGCAACATTACAAGATGACATCATGGAAGAGGATATAAATGGTGATGATGAAGATTACTGTTAGCATTTCAGGAACTAGAACTTGTCACTGGAAGTCTGCAACAAATTGTTTGTGAAAGGTATTTGTCTCCTACTTCGTAATGTTTGGTGATTGAGTTGATTATTGAAATCTTTGGTGCCTCCATGTCTTGATTTGCATGCTTTTAAGTGTCCAAAGTACTACTCATAACTTAGTATTATCATCATTTTTTTCAACTTATAATCTATTTATGTACACTACATGATTATTGCTTATGTCTTTTAATCTCAACATTTTTAGATTCAAGATTTCTGTCATTCTTTATACAAGCCAATATTTGTTTCATAATATTGAGTTTCTTATTTAAATGTGGTTGTAGGTACTATGTCGCATTATACCTCGTCATCGTCTTCTGCGTCTACTGTTCAGGGTAGCTCTAATGAGGGTATGTATTGTTTCATCCATTTCATACTACTAGCCATTTAAATTCTTTTCCATATGTTTTCAAGTTCATACAAGAAAGTCCAGAATTATGTTACTACTAACAGCAGACATGAACATGGACAGACATGGACCTGATTTATATTTGGGGAATGTTTCAAAGACCATGCAATTTCCTGTAATTTGATTGCAGTGCCTGTAGTATCTGAACTTGAAAATTTTCTAACAATGGCCTATTGCAACAGGTGGACTTCCCCCCATCACATTTGGGGAAAATGGGCAACCTATTGGGGACAACTCAGTGAGGTTGTCCTCTATGATAGGGGAGGTTGTGAGGACCTATGTGTCTCCCGTTTACCTCAAATGGACTAATGTGCCTAATGAGCTAAAGGAGCTAGTTTGGGAGATTGTTAGTGTAAGTACTTGTTCATTTACTTCATTTAATTTTACATAGTAATTTGAATTTTTAATTATGACTTATGTCTTGATTTTCTTATTTGCAGCGCTCATTTGAAGTCCCAGAATACGCCAAAGGGCTTATACTTAAGAAAGCCAACAATTCATGGAAAGATTGGAAGTCCAATCTCCGGCTGAAATTTTTAGACAAATATCAAACGGATGTGGAGAGAAAGTCCAACATACCTGTGGGTGTCAAGAAAGAAGATTGGGAGACTTTTGTTGAGCTCAACTCGACGTCCCAAGCCCATTCTCTAAGACAAAAGGGGAAGGCTGCTAGAAAAGCGCTGAAATGCCCACATACTTCTGGTAGAAAGGGACAAGCACGGGTGGCGGCGGAGTTGGTTAGTATTGTTGACTTTAATTGATGTTACTTTACTATTTTAATATATTTTAATCTCCATAGTTTGTTATTTCTTTTTATAGTCGCAGCAAAATCCCGACGGTTTGGTCACTCGGACGCAATTATATCTCGCCACTCATGGTAGGAAGGATGGTGCTATTGGGAATCAATATTTGGTAAGAAGTCTGCTGCTGGTTGTTTTCATAATATAATGCAGACTAGTCATCATAATCAAAATCTTAAATTTCCTTTCTTGTTGTCTGTAGACATGTCTACATATCTTTTCTTCTTGGTTCATCATCTAACGGATACATTGATCTGAATTTTTCAACATGGCTTAACTGTATCATATTTCACTCAGATCTTGTAGGTCAAATCATATATATGTATGTAGAAATTTTTGATAACTATGTTCCATACATATATATGCTTCCAAAGATAAGTTTTAATGGAAGGAGTTGAATTCTTTCAGGATGAAATCGATACACTAATTCAGCGTGACCCCACCATTATGGAAAAAGACCTTAACCATGATCCGGTCGCATTGGTAGGATGTTCATCTTTTGCAAGTCTGATGTTCTATATTTCTTTTACTATGTCGCATTGCCTTCCTCATTGAGTTTTTCTGAGCATTGTGATTTGGTTTATCAATTACAATACCAATTAAGCTTCTCTGTGAGAGTAGCTTTCTAAAGTAATAATTTTTGTAATGCATTTAGATTTTGAAGTCTACAATACCATGCTCTTGCCAGTGGAAATTGTTTGAAACTAGAAACTCAAACCCAATGAGGGCCAGCTTAAACTAAAAAAACAAGTCAGCTCAAAACACTTGTTTTAGGCAGACTCTTCCATTACAAGGCACTGTTATGAATACTAAAATGACTTTCATGATTGGAAGATTGAGCTTCCTGAGTACTACCTGATTTAATTCCCACTCCATTAGGTTCTTTACAAGAACATCTTCTTTTAATGCAATTAAGTTTTAACAAAGTCAGTTCTTCCAAGATTTTGCTTGACTAGAGCCTCAGTCAAACTAGCCGACTTGATCAAAATTGAAGAAGAACTAATATGCATATTTCTTTTTTGTCTTGCAACATCTGTATTGTCAATCACTGCAGTTCTTTCTCATTTTTATATTTTGTGTTTTCCTTTCCTGTTAAATAATTGCTAACATCAAAACTAAGATTTGTATTTGGTCATTTAGCTCACTCACTTATGCTACATCACAGCAGAAGTCCACTTTGAAGTCATTTGGAGAGAATTTTTTTTTTTTTTTAATCTATTAAGTTTTCTTCCCTCTACATAGTTACTGTTAGCGGTTCTTTACAGAGTGTTCTATAGGCAGTTGTGTTTTATGTGGTTCTAAATACTGACACCTGCAGAACCAGGTTCAATGACAACTTTAAGCTCCACGGGAGAGCTTCAACTCTAAAAGTATCAGTATGTAGAAAAAAGAAAAGTACGAAGATTCAATAGGCAAAGATGCGGGCATAAAAGATGATCACTGATTCTAATATGCTGTTTGGAACATGTATATAATATGATCTACACTTCCATAAAAAGATTAGTTAGGTAAAATATGTCAGTGTGAATTTACTTGCTATTTTAAGTCCAGTATTGTCTTCTTCTTCTTCTTTTATACATATATATCCATGCAATTTTAGAGAATTGATGATCCACGTGGTGGTTTTAGGAGTTTAAGACCAGCACCGATGTTGTAATCTTGTTGGCAATGCTAATATATCAAATATGTGATCTTGTTTTCTAGTCACAGAAAATGGTTATGCATTTTAGGCAATATTCTCCTTCCATTTACCTTGAAGATTGTCCCTGATTTTTTTTTAATAGGCTCTTGGTCGTGATAATCGAGGCCGTGTACGGGGCCTAGGAATGGGTGTGTCCAAAACCGCCGTCCATCATTCTACTCCATATAGGAGATATGAGATGGCATCACAGGCAGCCATTAAAACTGCTGTGGATGAGCTCAAAGAGCAAAACATTCAGTTGAGGGAACGACTGGAAGAGGAGTCTCGAGAACGCAAGCGGATGGAGAAGCGAATCCTTTCATGTCTTTCCCAGGGTCAGATGGTGATGCAACCTTCTACTGATAACAGCAGTTCCTCTCAAGTAAAAATCTTTATTTTCTATAAATAGTAGATATCTTAACTTATTTAAGTGTTTGGATTCAGTAATGACTAAATTCATGTGTTGCTAATGTTTGTAGGTAAGGCATGACCTCCCACCTCAGGACACACGTTCCTGTAGGTTGATGCATCTTACACGGAAGTCTACGTGTATCGCTTATGGCAGAGTGAGGGGTCTTTCAACTGAGGAGGAAGAATGCTATAAGGTCATTGTAGACGAAATCATCGAGGGAAGCGTGGAGTTGATGGGTGGAGGAAAATCATTTCAAGATCTTACTCTTGGCGATACTATTGATTGGCCCATCTTTAGGACTACATTTGTTTAGTTCTTAGTGATATGCCTATGTACTGTTTTACATGCTATGAATTTTGCTGATGTACTAGTGATAGTGGATGGATGATAGTTACATTTATTTGCACTTTTCCATCATATGTTTGTGAACATTGGGTCTGGTGTTGTACACATTCTTTTTAACACATTTTGGATTTCCTATGCCAAATGCACTGTCTCATATATGTTAATGTTGTTCTTCTTTGATACTTACGCTTCTCACCCTTTGCTGATGTTCCTGCTGAGGCATACAAGTATGTGGACTTAATTCACTTTTAGGAAATTTAATGTCTTTTACAAGTTAGTTTTATACTGCGATCTTGATATTCGGTTTAAGACCATTCATCTGTTTATCCATATTTGTCTCAGGACTGTCACTGGTTTGATGGGTGTCGCATTGGTATGGAATAATCTGCAGTTCCATGGAGAAGAATAATATGAGGAAGGAGAGAAACAGCACATTTCCTTCGTGATGTGAAGATATGAAGATTATTTCACAAAAGAAGACCACAGTAATCTAAGGCCTCCTTACTGCAACAGTATCTCTATTCTGTAGCATGGTTGTATTTCTTGTTCTAACTGATAATCACATGGTGCAGTTACAAAGCATGGGGTGCCCTTTTGAGTCAACGCTTAGCAGAAAGAGGCATCATCGTGGCTTGCATTGATTACAGGTGTTTTCTCCAACAGATTCTACAGTGATTGTTTGTTCCAAATTCACAAGTTAACATATGATATTGCTTGAGAGAAATGGGTTTTTTTTTTCCTCAACCGAAAATTGTAGAGGAGCCATCTTTCAGTAATCTATTCTGTTCATTTTTTGGCTCTCATCATGGTTGAATGGAGATAATATCCCTTACCATTTCCCTCTCAGATGATTATAGCTACATCGGCGCAAATGGATAGTTACAACCAACAGTCTTCATTTAACAAAAGCAATTCTGATAGGGTACCATTCAAAAATAATTTTAAAAAAATATGATAGTTAGGGTAGTCTATGGGGGATTTTTTTATTTATCCCCATCTGCAGTAAGTTCAGTCATATGGGGGACTGAAATTATTAATTGGAGACTGCCTTTTTTTAGATTTCCAGTGTATGTGCTTTGGTTTTTTCAGAATGTCATAAAACATTTTCCACAGTGAAATAATGTGCTTCTTCAATTTTTGTAAGACTGCAGAAAAAAGTTCCATACCTCTTGGACATTGGACCATATCTGCTTTGTACAAAATTATTAAAAGTTAGAAAATGAATATAGTGGAAAATGTTAACACCGTAGGAAAATCATTTCCTCTTGGACACTATTTTCAATTTCAGCAGAAAATGCTCAACAGAAACATATTTCTATTGTTTTACCATTACACACAGCTCCAAACAGCGTGTAGTGTAATGGCAAGGCACGCTTCTGTGGGAGGTCCAGAGATCCATGAACATGAAAAATAGACCAAAGCTAAAAAAGAAAAAGAAAATATCTTTATTGCCTTTCCTTTTCCTTCTTTAATGGGTTTTATTTATTAGGTTTTCAGAGGGCTTTTGGAGCCAATAGTTACATTGGAGACACTGCAGCGGTAGCCAGTGACAACGCTGTTTGAGTTCTGCCAGAAGCAGGGGAAGCAGTTG
Source organism: Umbellularia californica (assembly GCA_028538565.1). Classification (NCBI taxonomy): domain Eukaryota; kingdom Viridiplantae; phylum Streptophyta; class Magnoliopsida; order Laurales; family Lauraceae; genus Umbellularia; species Umbellularia californica. The sequence goes on along the minus strand of JAPQWN010000008.1, from coordinate 30,529,593 downwards.
GATATACGGTACTGGAAGAAAGGTTTGAAGAACATAGCTAGTGTGTTTGTCGATGGGAAGCTTCATGGAAGTGGTAGCTCAGAGCAGAAGGAGCTTGCTAAGCTGTATGCAGTGCAGGAGGCACTACAGAGTCTGTTGGCTTCTGTACCCAGGGATATTGAGACAAGATAAAGTGACAGAGAAGGATGGAGCCAAAAAGAGGTTGAATGAGCTTTGCACCAAAAACCGCTGGCCCAAACCTTGCTACAGGTATAATCCTCTCTAAGCAAGTATGCATTTATTTCTCAATAGTGTGTGATTGCCTGTATGAGAGAGGAGATAAAAGAGTTCTACATGTAATGATTCAACTTGGGTTGAAAGACCCAAGTGTTTGTAGCAATCACCTAAATTCATACATAACCCATTCTGTTACTTACAGTTTTTATTATTTTTCCTCTTGATAGGTGATTATAAACTCTGAAGTTTGGGATCTCCAAAAATTCAAGCTCTTGCGCAGCGTACGTTCCTTGGATCAGACGGTGATAACATTCAACACAGCTGGGAATGAGGAAGAGGATGAGGATGATGACTCGGAAGCTGATGAGGACCCCACATTAGGCCCTGACATAGGTCACTTGCATGAGATTTCTCAATGCAGATTGTAACATAATACATCTTTGTAACTGGCTGTCCAATGAGATTGGGCCCCTATTATTCTTTAATAAAATCTTTTCTACTACTTCTTTTTCAAGTGCCTGATTTGTAGCATTTTCAATCTTGCAAAACTGACAAAAGCTACAGGATAGAAACTAAATAGGCCATAAAAATGAAAAACCAATGCCTAAAAAATGGGCAGAAAAAAAATCAAATATTTTCTAAAAACGACGGCTTACGAGCAGTCGTTTCATATGTGCTACACACCACTAGCCGTTAAAAATTCAAAAAAAAAAACGACAGCCAATTTTTAAAATCAACGACGGCTGGAGCCGTCGCAAAATACGACTGCCTTATGGCAGTCGTTATGTTTAACGAAAACGACGGCCCACAGGCAGTCGTTTAACGAAAACCACTGTGTTTTTTACGACTGCCGTAAAAGCGCGGAGGCCGTCGTTTTTCCTGTTAAACGACTGCTTATGGCAGTCGTTTATTTTAAATTCTGACATAGTGCACCCAACATAAACCTTTTTCTCTCACCTTCATTACGTCTTAACCATATCTGGACCAAGACCCCAACTCGATGGCTTTAGTGGACTTTGGAATTGTTCCTAGGATTGAAAATAAAATTAGCCTTGGACCGGGACTTGGACCTTGATTGGTTCACTCAAAAATCTTTCTACAAAAGGTTTCTTCTTTTCTAATGACGGTAACCCTTTGTTTTTTTGGCTATCGGAGGGTTTCCAACCTTTTGGGTTGGACTAATCCCACTGAGTCTAGAGGGAAGCCAGGTAAACTCCCCTGTAGCCCTAGTATGGTAGTGCAATTTTGAACCTACAACCTCCAGGTGTAAACCGTAGTCCTAAGCCAACTGAGCTACCCCTTGGGGTTTCATGACAGTAACTTGTTTTGCAATGAAACCAACTGTTGCAAATTAGGGTATTGGGTCCTTCAGATGTTGATCCCAGGCTACTATGAATCCACTGTTGCAGTTTTAAAGCAATATTTGACTAATATCTCTTTTACCAAAATTATGTACATAGATTATAAGATTTATAATAATATATCCCATTATAATATATATAGGAAAATGAGAGATAAAACAACACTATTTTCTTCAAAAACCTTGTCTTTACCATGTTAAAGTTATTTGAACCAAAGCAGAAGAAACTTAAACTTAACATAAATGATCAAACAATTCAAATCTTAGCTTCTTTTTTCTTTTTAATTAAAAACTACACAGAATACCCGTTTTGTATTCATATTTGTTATATTAGAGTTTTATAAATTGAAGCACTACATGGGATCCTAGCTAGGTATTCAATTGTGTAGAACTCAGCTAACATGTCAATGTAATTTTCCTATAAATTGAATCAGTTACTAAAATTAAAGAATTAAAGATAAACCAAAGTATTCAAGTTGTTTATGCATAAATCTAGTTACATAAATTGGGTATATGAAGAACGAATGGGCCCTTAAGAATCTCATGTTTTGGTTACCTCTCACCTGCTATATGTGCCTCCTACTTAACCTTTGGACCATTGTCAGGTGTTAGTTTCATGAATTTTTGCACTTGTAACTTAGGGCCCTTGACTATGCCATATGTACCCCTACTCTCTAGCTCTATCCTTGATCTTGTAACGCTCTTGGCCAAGCTTCCTCCATGGCTCCACCCATTATCTGTATTTGTCACCATACAATTACAACCCATCAGACAATTACAACCCATCAGAAGAGAGGCTGGCTCCAACCAAGTAGTTTACAAAATAGTAAATTAAAAAATAATAGCATCTGTTAGACGAGAATAGCTTCAAGAAGATCATGAGAGGATAGTATCTGTTTCATATTGATTACTTAAAATAAAAGCCACGATCATCTAATTGTTAGACAGGCCCACCCGGAATCCCCTTGGTATAATTGATGAGAAGAAAAGTAAGAATTGAATGATCTGACATAAGTTTTTACTTAAGGTGTTTGGATTAAAAAAGCGAAGGGAGAGCAAAACTGATTTGACATATATGAGGGGCTGAGAGTGGTTATGCTCCCCACTCCCCCACTAAATTGAGAAAAAAAAAAAAAAAAAAAAAAGGAAAAAACACCGAAATCTTGAAGAAAATCTTTAATCTTTTTACATTGGTCACTTAAAAAAAAAGCCGGGGGGGGGGGGGGGGGATGTAGCCAAAGGTCCCTCACACACACAATCTCATACCTGAAATGTCCAATTTGCCCTTTCATTGATTATCCCCTTTATTCACATAACGCCAACAAAAGCGATAACAATCAAATCTAAAAAGTTTCGAATCTTCTCAAAAAAGAAACCCCCGACGAAGAAGGCGACATTTCAGTCTCTGTGATTGCATGCAATGAAGAACAACAGATTAGATAAAATTTTCATAAACTTTCCATAGACTAACTGTTTCATTGCAAGTTTGTCGCTGCATAGAAGATATCTTTGATTTCGAGAAGAGGAAATACAAGAAAGAAGAGATCCAAACCCTAGTTGCAGGCACCGGTTGTTTAACTACATAAGCGTTTCCAAAGGCATAAACGATAGTTCAAACTACTGATTTTCATTGTGAGTTCAAAATTTCTTCATATTCTGGTTTTGGAACCCTATGTTACTATTAATCGCCATTTGTAATGTTTTTGTACCATACTTTCTGGTTCCTCTTCTAATAACGAAAACATATTCAAGAAATGGCGAGAACAAAGTCGTCCTTACTTTTGGAATGCCAGTGGCAACATCAACAGGAAGAAGAAGGTATCTAAATAGTTTCTTCTTTTCCTTATACTCTCTGTAATTTTTGTAGAATGCTTTTGTATATATTCGAAATGTTGAACCAAATGTTGAACAGTCATTGCTACTTTGTCAATTTCAAGTTAGTTTATCTTAGATTTTTCAGAAAATTTTCAACTCTCTGTCTCCGTATAAAAATACTAGATTCTGAGTTATTCTTGAATTTAAATCAAGTGTTGTTATCTTTATTTGAGATCGCATCGTTGGAACGAAAATGCATCTGAGCTTAGCATGAAAATTGCTTGAAATTAGAATGAATCTATGTGTGCCTGGGATGCATGCATTTATCTGTTCTACATGAATTTGCCTTAATTTATCTCATTATTTAAGTGAGTTTGTTTTGCCTTTAAATTAAATTTATTTGATTTTAATTGGGTTTGTGAGTCAATGACACAAATATATGAGTTTATTCCAGTTTGAAACCAGTTGCTAATATTTTTATCTGATTTGTATACAAAACTTATCATTCTTTTTTGTACCCATGTTACTGAATTTATTTGTGTTCTGAGTGAACTTGAATCAATGTCTATTGACTTTATCTAAGATTAAAGAAAATGCATATGATTTTGGAATGAAAATTCACTTAAATTATAATGTATTTATATGTCCCTGATTTGAATTTATCTGTTCTTAATATATTAGGATGAACTTATGTCCATATTTAACACAGTTTGTTTGACTTTGACTTAACTGTATTAGATCTTATTTGAGTTTCTGAGGGAGTAACACAAATAAATGTCTCTATTTTAGTTTCTAATCAGTACCTAATATGTTTTTATTAATTTTATACGAGCCTTATGTCTTCTTATTTAATTTATCTGAGTTTCTATCAAATGTATTTGTGTGTATATGCAAATTATCTGAGTTGTGTAACCAATTTATTTGAATTTATATTGAATTTATCTGTGTTCTGACTGAACTTGAGTCAATGTCTATTGACTTTATCTGGTATTAAAGCAAATGCATATGAGTTTGGAATAAAAATTCAATGAAATTGTATTGTATTTAAATGTGCCTGGGGTGAAAATATATGTTCTAAATAAATTTAGATGAATTAACAGAGTTTGTTTGGCTTTGACTTAGCTTTATCTCATCTTATTCGACTTTGTGAGTTAGTAACACAAATAAATGACTTTATCTAAGATTATAACCAATTGCTAATATGTGTTTTTGAGTTGTATACTGTGTGGGGATATTTTCTTCTCCCTTATCCACCCTTGCCAGGTGCCTTCTCCCTTATCCACCTTTGCCAGGTGCATGGCCCAGAATGTCCTGATGGGACTGGGCCCAGGAGTCAGGCCCGATGGGACTGCAGGGTGGGCTATGATGGGATCAGACTCTGATAGAGTCTCCCTCTGGTCCCCTCTCTTCCTCTATATGAGCACAGCAACGGCTCCCAGAAGCTGGATGGCCAACAAATACCACACACTGGTATGCCATTTCTTTTCCCACTACATCTCCTACCTCTGTTCTAGTCCTGCACCTGCAGCTAACAAAGGCATCGGAGAGCCCTGCGCTGCCGAAGCCAGGGTCCTCTGACCTTCTCCTTTTTCCCCTTTCAGGCTCGAGGCAGCGGTTTTCCATCACAACCAAGGAGCAGCAATCTCCATCTTCTCTAAAGTGAGACGCAAAATCACCCCCCCGGGTCTGTGAGTTTTTGTGCTCTTACAATTGGCGCCGTCTGTGGGAAGGGATCAAAAAGCCATCTTCCCAACTTCCTAAACACCATGCCTCGAAGAGCCAGAGCGGGACGAGAGGGGTAGAAGAGCCGAGAGACTGAAGCAGACACTCCAGCTAGGCAGACGGTCCGTGGCCCAGTTCGGCAGACGGTCCGTGGCTCAGTTCGGCAGGCCCACCTCGGCAGAAAACTGCATCCCAGCAGAACTCTCCCAATTCAGCCTCTGTGGCTGGCAGACTGCCCACCTTGGCAGACCTCCCTCCCAGCCAGCACGCTGATCGCAGGAAGCATCTATGCTCGGTCCCGGCGACAGCACGCTGATTGCAGCAAGCGTCCCTGCAGGCTCCCAGTGCCAGCACGATGCTCGGCGGCGTCCCAGCCCGGCAGGGTTCATACCAGCTAGCCGCCATCCCAGCTCGGTCCTGTCGCCAGCCGCTGAACCCGAACCCAGTTCGGTTTTCATACACTGCAGACTCCCATTTCGGCAGAATGTGTCTCTGTTCGGCAGCATGCGTTCCATCTCGGCAGCCTGGAGCATTTTCAGCTTGGCAGATGTGACCACGTCACAGCACCGAGCAGCAGCATTATGTGACCACGTCACACAGCACCGAGCAGCAGCAGCCAGCTCGGTAGACGTCCCTGCTCGATCCCAGCTCCAGCACAATGACCACATCAGCATCCCTGCTCGGTCTCAGCGCCAGCACGACGATCTCGGCTGCCAGCTCTGTTTCCTGTCTCGGCAACACCCCAACGCCTGCTCGATCTCCCTACCTCAGCAAAAATTGCAGCTCGGAAGATTCCCAGTTCGGCAACTTCAGATAGTTCGCAGACCTGCAGCACGACCAGCTCAAATCTTCCAGCTTCGACAATTCCGGCCTGCTCGAGGTGATCCTGGACTGGCCTTGCCTGACGAATTCGAGACGTCGAGACGAGGGTCTTCGTCGACGTCGTTGTGAGGACTAATCTCAGCCACGCCGCCCTGAAAGACGTGATGGGTCTCTCGCAGGAGGAGCTCTTCTTGTCTTCCACCAATGAAGGATTGATGCAGACGACCCCTAGCCTCTGCCATCTCCTCCACCTTCAACATCCTTTATAAACCCCTTCCCAGTCGTATGATGCTGTTTGTCAATCGAATTCAACTTGGTGTAGTGCTGAGTCTTCACAAATTCCTCCTGAGGAGAAGAATCGCTCTCTTCAAAAGATATGGGCGGAGATTGAGATCGAAGGGCTTGCAGCTTGTCCAGTTCTGGAACGTGATCAGCAGAAGAGGGATTGAGATCATAGCCGTCCATGATGGACCTTTGCTTCTTTTGGGCTTCTGTGGGCGCTTAGGAGCCAAGGAATCGAAGTGGGTGCGGATCTCCTCGGCCATCTTGGCTTGCTGTTTGAGGTCTGGAACCTCGTCGCTGCGACTCGGTTTTGGTGCGACCCATTCTCCGGCCATCACGAGTGGCCCCTTTTCGGTACTTAGATCTGATGCTGCTACAATAAACAACAACAACTGAAGAGGTGGGGTTTCAACTGTCACCATCATTATCATGTGAACAAATGGATCTGCCAGGATTCTCTCCATTTTTCATTGTCCCAAGTGGACTTCTAGAAAGGGATATGGATGAGTATTGAAAACCAAGTTTGACCCTAGAGATTGGTGCTTAAAGGGACGTTGGGATTTGGGTTGTGTTTCTTAACATCACTTCATTGGGTTTGGTGATCCTAGTGACCACCCCAAATTGGTGATCTCCCCTGACATCATTCATGGGTTTTGAGGTGATCCTAGTGACCACCCCAATTGGTGACCTTATCCACACTTGTAGCACATGCACCTAAAAAAGCCCACACGGGCCACCACCTTATACCACACGTATATGTAACGTGTCACAGGTATATGAGAGATGTCATGCACATATATCGAAATAAATCAGGCTCGGTGATGCCACCAGCCTCGATAAAAATATGACACTGGCCTCGGTAACAGTACCAGCCAGTTATGTCCCGATTTCGGAAAAAATCAAGCTCGGTGGTGGCACCAGCTTTCGAAAAAATTACGCTCGGTGATGGCACCAGCGTCGGAAAAAATCAGGCTCGGTAATGCCACTAGCCTTGATAAAAATATTACACTGGCCTCGGTAAAAGTACCAGCCAGTCGAGTCCCGAATTAAGCATACAGCATCTCGGTCCTGCACCAGATCGCTGCTCGAAAGATTACACTGGCCCCGGCAAGATTACCAGCCAGTCTTCAGAATAATCAGGCTCGGTGATGCCACCAGCCTCGATAAAAATATTACACTGGCTCCGGTAACAGTACCAGCCAGTTCCGACCCGATTTCGGAAAAATCCCGCTCGGTGATGGCACCAGCGTTGAAAAAATCAGGCTCGGTGATGCCACCAGCCTCGATAAAAATATTAAATTGGCCCCGGTAACAGTACCAGCCAGTTACGCCCCTCATCTCGGCTACGGGCCAGTTTCCGCCTACACGGCGAAGGACTGCACCTCTGGTGACGAGCCAGCAGGTCGTGTTGCTCAAACTCAGATACGGATAAACCATCAGGCTATTTAGCTTTCAAACTTCTAACGGGTTGCATCACCCTAAAGAAGTTAAAAGCTGGGGGGCTTTGTGTGGGGATATTTTCTTCTCCCTTATCCACCCTTGCCAGGTGCCTTCTCCCTTATCCACCTTTGCCAGGTGCATGGCCCAGAATGTCCTGATGGGACTGGGCCCAGGAGTCAGGCCCGATGGGACTGCAGGGTGGGCTATGATGGGATCAGACTCTGATAGAGTCTCCCTCTGGTCCCCTCTCTTCCTCTATATGAGCACAGCAACGGCTCCCAGAAGCTGGATGGCCAACAAATACCACACACTGGTATGCCATTTCTTTTCCCACTACATCTCCTACCTCTGTTCCAGTCCTGCACCTGCAGCTAACAAAGGCATCGGAGAGCCCTGCGCTGCCCAAGCCAGGGTCCTCTGACCTTCTCCTTTTTCCCCTTTCAGGCTCGAGGCAGCGGTTTTCTATCACAACCAAGGAGCAGCAATCTCCATCTTCTCTAAAGTGAGACGCAAAATCACCCCCCCGGGTCTGTGAGTTTTTGTGCTCTTACATATACAAACCTTATATGTCTTTTACTTTAATTTCTTAGAGTTTATATGAAATGTATCTGTGTGTATATACAAATTATTTGAGTTTATATCCAATTTTTCTGAGTTTATATTAAATTTCTCTGTGTCTTGTGTAATTTATCTGTCTAATGTTTACACTTACCTAAATTTTATATGATATGAATCTCGGTTATTTTATTGTATGTAGCAAGAAAATAGAACAAGCGAAAGAGAGTACAGGATAAACCATCAAAATATACACGAGTGAGTAAAGAGAAAAAGGCTGAGAAGACTACAACTCATTACCAGTTCAGATCAAACTTGGTGTCAATTGTGACACTAGTTCAAAGCATAAAGCCGTCGGTAACTGAACTGCATAGAGTTGAATTAAGGAAGACTCCTTTCTGGAGCCTAATAGAGTGCATGTTGGACACCAAAATCTCAGAACAGATGTGCAGAAAGTATGGCAAGGACATTATGTTGATCATTGATACATACAACCACCAAAGAAGGCAGTTCAGACTAGGGAAGTCCTCCGTTCCGTTCACTGCAAATGGCATATCTCTTATTTTCGGCATACCGAATGGAACAAGAGCACTTGATCTGAAGTATTCCAAGAGGAAAACATCTGAATTCATATCTAGGAGATTCCATAGCAGTTCAAGGGTGTCAGCTCCACAAATAAAGCAACAGCTCCATCTAGCATTGAATAGAGATTCAGTAATTGACATTGCTGATGTTGCTAGGCTACTGTGTCTCTATATCCTTGTCGTAATCTTCTTTGCAACCCATGGAAACAAAAATAGGATGGGCATATGTGGGCTACGTTGAAAACTACATGGATATGAAGCACTATGCCTGGCCAAAAGAGATTTCAAAATTTTGATGGAGTCGGTACACAATAGGAGCCATAGTTTTGATAAAGTCATTGGGTGCCTTATTGCATTACCAGTATGATATACAACTATCAATTTACACATTTGAATTTGAATATACAAAGAATAATTGAAATACATATGTCTTTTCTGATTTTGTAATAGTATTGGTTGTGTGAGCACACAACAATTATCACCCCAAATGATTCGTTGCATTTCCCAATGATACTGAAGTGGAATCTAAGGGCAGTCAGTATGGCACTTAGGAAAAGTCCCCTTCATTCACTACTAGCTACTAAGGTATTTTTTCTCAATATTTACCATCTAATTTTATCTAAGTTTTTAATCTAACATCTTCAACGTAACACTGTTACCTAATGTAGGTCCTCGATGACAATTTAGATAGCACGCTACTTAAAGTGCAGCGATTCCAGTCCTTGTTGGACAGTGCCAGTGGTGACGAGGGAGGCATAATGGAGATAGAAGGAAAGCAAGAAGTAACAGAAAAAGAGAACAGTGAGGGAGATGAGACAATGGATGAATATGAACATGAGGATGGAGAAACAGATGAACAGGAAGGACATGGACGAGACATGGCAGTAAAGGTAGAAGGAGACAATGGCGATGAAAGAGAGGATCAAGAGGAAGGAAATGAAGAAAAAGAACATGAATTAGAAGAAGGAGCGCAGGGACCAGAGAATAAAATGATTGAAGCCACCCAGCCGAAGGCAGACATAATGCCAGACACATTGGTTGTATCCGAGTTGGAAGAACAGTTACAAAATAGTAATAGTGAAGAAACAAATTTTATTGGAGTGGCGACACAGTCTATATCCTTTGGTGTAGAGATGGTTGGTTATGAAGAGATGTCCCTACAGTCAGATCTGCCGGTTACAAACATCTTAGTTGACATAATTGGCAACACTAGCAACACAGTATATGAGGAGACGTCTGAAGCACACTCCGGATCAATACCAAAAGCTAGTGATACCGTGCCTTGTCCTGGACACCAATCAGAATTCGCCGAAAACAGTGAGCTCAAGAATCTTACTGAGGAGCATGACAGGGCAACTTCATTAGTCATCTAACTAACTATGGAGAATACAGAGTTACAAGCACAGATCCAAAGGATGGATATTGAACTTCGAAGGACGTCAGCAAAAAACAACAACATCAAAAAGCAAAGGCTTGAAAATTAAATAAGGATCACCAGCTTGCTGAGAGAAAGGGATAATGCTCTATTGTTGGTTGAACAACTGACAAAGGAGAAGACTTCCCTTGAAAGACATAATATGGACACCAATCAGGCTGTAGAGGAGTCTTCTCGACGGTCAGCTCCCTCAAAGAGCAACTGAAACAAACTATGAGTGTGTCAGATGTACAGTCCTGAGAGCTGCAAATACAGAAAATGAGGTGAAGGTTTTGAAGAAAAAGTTGATAGATCTTGAATTAAACAACTTGAAACTGCAGCAACTCTTGAAGGAAATGACAATTGATTATACAGAGAAGGGATTGGATTGGGCTGGAAGGACATTAGATGATATCTTTGAACCTCCAAGAAAAATTAATTCACAACAAAAAGGGACTAGAGTAGCAGAGAAAGCATTGGAAGAGGCTGGAACTCATCAGAGCATTGAAGAAAATGTACCTGAGGTAATTAAGTTACACATCCATGATTGTTTTGATAATTTTTGTTTGAATTGAATTCATGTTTCACCTGAGTATATATCAAATTAATCTCACTTCTGTATGAACTTATAACAATTCTCATTAAATTTATCTGACTTATGTGTGAATTTAACTGACTTTCAACAATTTTATCTGATGTTATATTAAATTTATCTGGCTTCTGTATGAACTTTTAACACTTGTCATTAAATTTATCTAACTTTTGTATGAACTTATAACAGTTGTCATTAAATTTATCTGACTTCTTTGTAATTTTAATTGACTTTCAATAAAATTATCTGACATTATATTGAATTTATATGGCTTTTTAAAAATTACAATTTGTTTAATCTATATTTGTTTATTTGAAATATTGATTAGATCATGTCCTCTGACGCACAGTTGAAGCCAATTAAGGAGGTGAAACAATCTTCTATGGAAAAACGAATTAAAAAAAGAACAGCGTCAAGGAAAATGCACCCAACAGCTGCCCCCTTCACACTCCCAAAAAATAAAAACACTAAACTTATGAATGCGTCTGATGTTGAAAAGCTTAAGCAGATTTATGAAACCGAGGGCAATGCGTAAGTTACAGACCTATGCAACTAAGCAACACAACTGCTGATGTAAAGAAACAGTAATCCAAATGTACACTAATTGAGCACTTTCTGCAATTACATTTGCAGGGCACTCATTTGGGGAGGTGAGGGCATACAAGCTATATCTTACGAGGACATAATTGCAGTTCTCAGCAGAGCAGAATTGTCAAGCACCGTAGCATCACGACACAGAAACATTGACAGAATATTGCTTCATTTTACACAAACATAAAATGGTTGTGTTCACACTAGATGCCTAACATTATCTGTTTGGAATTCAACAGATTATTGACTGCTATGCTGAGTTGCTATATAGAGAACAAGGAGAAATCCAACAGCAACTCATGACTGTCCATCAGCTGCCTCGAGAAAAATCATACTTCATAACAAGTTTACGCTAGGTGAAAGACTATTAATGTGTTAACTGTGTCACCATTTACTTTATTTTAATATATAATAAATACTTACTAAACTCATCTTAATGTAGAAACTCATACTTCCCCGTCGTCAGAAATGAGGGAAAAGATTCTGCACCCTCAGATCTCTCCAAGCAGAAATGCAAACCACAGATTTGTGCTTTTTCTAATAAATTCAAATGGAAAAAAGGAAGGATGCTGAGCCCTTCCACTGGACACTGTTGGTGCTGGATTAGAAAGAAGGAGATTGGCTACATTACAACTCCTTACGACCAAGATTAGCTAAAACAGTCGATCATTATTTTGAGGATGCACGAATTCTGGTATGTCTCATTGACTTACTCGTTATTTATATGATAGTCCCCGTAAGAATAAACAAACACCAACCCAAAATTCGGCCTTTTTTTTTTATTCTACAGAAACAGTATGAGGAGAACTACAATTATATATAAATGTTAAGGAGACACAGCCATATGGAGCTCCATTGGTAAGCGTGGAAGACGCCCCACAACAAAAAAAATGGGCTCGTAAGTATCTTTCTGCAAGTACATTTGTTCAATTGACTTGACATTGACTTATTTATAATCAACTAACAATGGCATGTCCTGTTTCAGTGTTGATTGTGGGGTAATCGTTTGTTATCTTATGAAGCAACTTACTCATAAAAAAGTAAGTGATTCAAAGCTGCCACAGCGCATCATTGATGGATTAAGGGCAGAGATAGTAAGCAAGTTCCTAAATGACACGCATCGCAGCTGGACAATTGAAAACTTCCACGCAAGGCGACAAACTGTTGATGATGATTTCGAACAGTGATGATGAAACTACAGCCATGAGACAAGGAAGTTGTTTTGAATCAAGTTGATGTCAAAGAGAACTTGAAACATTTTTATGTAAATCTCTATATATGAAAAGCGCCAGTACAACAGCCTTGTGAATGTATTTTTTTGGTTCACATGAATGTTGGACAAACATTTCTGTCAATGTAATTTTCACATTTGCCAACGACTGAATGAATTTAATTGTCACACTTGTGACTGAATGTATATGAAAACTTCTTGTCAATGTATTCGTACATGTGCGCTATGTAATGATTTTATCTAAGCTCTGGTAAATTTTTAGCTAAGTTCTTATTCAAATTATCTGAGTTCTAAATGAAATTATCTATGTTCTTATTAAAATTATATGAGTTCTAAATGAAATTATCTAAGATCTGATTGAAATTATCTAAGTTCTGATTGAAATTATTTGAGTTCTGATAGAGGTTATCTGAATTCTGACTCAAATTATCTGAGTTCTGGGTGAAATTATCTAAGTTCTGCTATATATTTAGCTAAGTCCTGTGATCGCTCTGTCTAGCTGTTAATTACACCTATCTCAATTCTAATGCAATTTTAATCACAACTTTGAACATTGACTATTTGAATTAGACACATTTGAAACTAATTACTTGTAAAAGTAACAACACATTAAACTGCATTAAAAGTAATGTCAATTTGACTTATTATTCACTAGTCAGAATTCAAATTGTAATCTATATACATGCCAGGTATGGACAATATTAGATTTAAGCTAAAGTCAACATCTAATTCAATGAATTGTCAAAGAATAGGCTCTTTGCACGATTTCTTATTGTGACTGCCAATCCGACCACATCGCCCACATTTTATCTGCCGTGTGATCTCCCCTCTTGACAAGATCCTCCTTTTTTTCGGCCTACCAGCTGGGCGTTTAACCACTGGTGGGAGAATAACAGCTTCAGCAACTGTTGGCTCCGGCATTTCAACGGTTGGTATTGGGAAAATCTGCTCTTTGTATGAAGCACTATATGTATGAGTGTGAAAATAATGATCCATAAAAAGATTTAGGTCTTTTCCACTCTTTTGAATCGCAGCATACGCATGGGCGCAAGGAAAACCATTGATCTGCCACTGATAACAGGAACATATGTGATTAAAAATGTCACTAATCACTGACGGGTAAGGGTGCACATCGTAAATAGTTTCACTCGAACAGCTGACAGTCCATGTCCTTCCAAGCCAGATAGCAGCATCCAGCCTCTTATCCATGTCTGGGCATATGACTGACTTCCATCTATTGGAAAGTTCCTTCCTATAAGCCATTTGCTCCATTATTTGAACTCTTATTGTGTCAACCAGCTTTGTAATTGGAAGATGGCGAGCTTCTCTAATCCATGAATTGAAAGATTCAGCTACATTCGAACACATCTCACCGTACCACTGACCCTTAAAATATGCATTGCTCCATCTTTCATGAGGCAATCTACAGAGAGATCTATCTATATTGGAACCAACTTCACGCCTCAATGACGACGGCTTTGCATGGAAGGAAACAATGATTGGTGCATATGCACATTTCCGAAGCATCATAACCATTCTCTCTCTAAATTCATTAGTGTAACCACCTGACAACTTGTCCCTCAGATTTGCCTTCAGGTGTTGGAGGCAATACGCATGATGGTCAAAATGAAATACCCTCGAAACAGCTTCTATCAGACCTGGATTTCTATCGGAAATAAAAGTAATATTGCGATCTGAAACAATAACTTTCCTTAAGTTCTGCAGAAACCATGTCCAATTGTCCTCCGTCTCTGAATCCACCACCGCGAAAGCAAGGGGAAACAAACATATGGCATGAATAAACAAAGTTTTATATTTATGATACTATTCAAAAAATCAAAACATGCTGGTCAGTAATTAAAAAAATGTGTCAATAATATCAGAAAAAACAGCATTACAACTTACCTTGATTTCCATTCTTCCCATTGCTGCTAACAGGTTTCCTTTGTATCTCCCTTTCAAAAAAGTACCATCCGAAAATAACAAAGGAAAAATATGATTAAAACCAGCAGTTGAAGCATAGAACGACACAAAGAGACGCCTGAAACACATAGTTGATTGGTTATAATCTAGCACAAAGAGGCTTCATGGATTTACCTCCTCCGCAACCTTAATATACCAATGAAGATGGTCAAAAGATAGCGACAAATCACGATATAACTTATTTCTAACCCTTTCCACGCCCCACCATGCATGATGATATGTAATGGTAAGCCCATAATTCGCCTTAAAGTAGTGCACGACATCAATCGGTCTGGTGAGTGGCTTCTCACAAATATGATCGATTATTAAATCTGCAACTATCTCAGAATTCATACGGCTGTTCTTTGATGTTCAAACTGCTGCACCACATGTATGCTCATTTTTTAATGTCCCGATACAAAAATGGCCAGTCTACTTTTCAATAGATGCATGAACACGCCATCTGCAACCCATCAAATGACTGGAGAGCATTCAGTTGTCACCCTCACCTTATCATTTTTCATATATACAAATTCAAACCCAACCTCAATCGAATATCTGCACGGCACACTTCTAAACTCAGCAACACCGCTCTCAAACCTCTGCCCCACATCTCTAATACTCCCTTCCCAGCCATAAGATAACAAAATCTTCTCTGTGTACAAAACTGTGGAAGAAGATCTGTCTCTATATCTGTATCCTTGTACCCCACTAATGCCGGGGCATTTTCAGCTAAATCATCACCACTTTCATCTTGATCATCGTCCTTTAATTCCTGTAATTCTGAAACAAATACATCCACTCCTCTCAATCCCATTGAAGATGCCAACATGGACAAGCTCATTAGATCTGAATCGCTGTCTAGCAAGCACTTTGGGTGGCCAGGCAATGCGTAAGTCAAACAGACCATGTTCAGTGAAAGATTCTTCCACTTGTTGCAAACTTAATACATCAAACCATCATAACACATGCTCCGACTCAAATGATTGATGGCAGTAAACATGCCATACTAACAGAGAAGCAATAGCAGTTGTGACATCTATAAAACTACAAAATTCAAGAAATATGAAGGGACATCAGCATTGAAAAAAGTATGCAGAATGCAAAACACTCACATGATTTGTACAGATCTATTTGAGTTTGTGCCAAATTTGTGTAAAATTATCCGGATTTTCTTAATTGAACTCAGATAAATTCAATACAGCAATAAGATAATTTGTACAGAACTCAGATAAAGTTGCATAAACTAAGATATGTTTGTTTGACAGTCAGATAAATTTCATGCTAAAGTCACATATCTTTGATTTCATGACTTCTTCCACAATGCAGCTCTCAACAGAATTTGTAAGTGTTAAAGAAAATGATAATAAACAAACTAACACAGTATAACTGACAGATAAATCAGGCTCTAACTAATCTAAATACATGATCACCTAGAATTAAATATCCCAAATATAAAAAGCAAATCTAGATTAACTGAACTCATACAAATCGAATTGTTTGTGAATAATAAAAAGCTAATGAAATCTACCTATAAAAAGAAGAAGAAAAAAAAACAACTAAAAATCTGCACATACATATCAGACATCCATACAATATGAATCCATATCGATCAAACTTACCAGAAGTATCAAATATATACAGATCTACATATTTAAATAAGAAAGATTGCAAACTCTCTGCTGATAATGGATGAACTAGCTTACATCAAAAAAAATGGAACTTCTTCCCAAACATTGGATTTGAAATCTACTTCCTAGGCAATCAATCTGCAAAACTATAATCCAATTAGAAGAGAACTACTTCGCAAACATTTGATCTACAATCTTCTTCGCAAACAATGAATCTACCAAACTATGAGCCAGTGAAAAGATCTATCTTTGCTATCATAAATTTTCTACATTCAAATTCAGAGATCAGAATCGATTGCTGTTTGAAATTCAAAAAATGAGATTTGTGCTGAATTATAGGGGCATATCAGTAATAATTGATCACTTATGCTCTTAATTCGGGGCTAAATAATCGTGACACGTTGGGGACCACTCCATTACGTGCTGTGACAGTTACAGGGGAAAATTAGTCCTAAAAAATGAAACCGTGTGGATATAGGGACCTTTGGCTGCAAACAGTTTAGTTGCATGGACCAGAGCCCTTAAAAAGAATTTCCTTAGATTGGAGGCTGGATAGATTCAATTTTGGGGACCTTTCGCTAATTATCTCAAAAAAAAAAAAATATGTTTTGCCATTGCCCCTAAGTTATATTTTCTGATTCCACCACTGAAATAGGGTGTGTACGTGCGGTAGCGTCGCCGCAGAAATACAGTGGAGATTTTGGAACCTTCCTTGACGAGTTGTTTGGTGTAAAGAGGAAAGCCACCTATTGACCTTCACATTTTTTGCCCTACTTTCCGCACTTAGATTCCAACTCTAAGGATGAAACGTCATTGCCGCGGAGGAAGACATCTGCAGATCGTACATAAATACACCCATAAAATTTTGATTTGAGACGTGGGTTTTGTAACTGCGATTTTTTCTTAGTTTTGAGATGTTCTTTTCCTTATCTTGGTTTTTAGATAAGTTCTTGGTGGGAATCTTGGATTTACAGAGATAGAGGAAATTGAGATTTAAGTCTAATAGAGAATAGGGATCTTGTTGTCGAACCTGAGTTTACAGCAATTCACATCAGTAGACTTGGTTTGGCTGATGTAGGCAAGGTTTAAACCACTTTGTGATATGAAATTAGGTCCGAAAAGGCCAATGGGGTACTGCCTATTGGAACTGCCCAATGGGTTCGATATAGGTATTGAAATTTTCTATCGACCATTCTGGTCCGCCCCACTTAAACTAGGAAGTATATGACCATGTCAGGCTTGGACTTGATTCGGACCTATATTTCTAATATTGATCCTAGCTCAAATACAGGTCAGCCCAGCACAACCATGCCATGAACACCCCTCATCAGGATATCATTTACATTGGGCGTGATGATCATCATGATGGTCACCACACACGACAGAGGACATGTGCCACTTCTTCTCAAGAGTGCCGGGGCAAGATCAATGATTGATGATGGTTGGTGGTGATATAATAAGGATGTCAAATGATGGTTGGTACCCATAAGAGGATTTGGATGTTTGTTGGTAGTATTATGATCAATTATTTGGCATTGGATTTATGGTTTTAAATGAACTCTCTTATGTCAATGAATTCTTATTTTCTTTTTAGTTGTCACCTATTCTTCTCGCATAGATTGGATTTTTTTAAGGATATATTCAGAATTAATTATGTGACACTTAAAGCCTGTTTCTTTACAAGCTTTTTTTTTTTTTTTTTTTATAGAAATTCAGGTTGTCTGGGAATTCTTAATTTCCAGTCAGAAATTCCATATTTACTTAAATACTGAAATTCCCGGCATTTAAGGAAAGTAGTATTTTGAAACACCAAAAAGGTGGAATTCCCAAGTGCAAGCCTTTACTCTAGCATTTATAAATCTAGTCATTCTGAGAGACTTTTTTTCTTTTTTAGAAACATCTCCGAGAGATTTTGTTGCAAATCTGGCTCCCCCAATGATTCGATGCAATATTCTCCTCTACGCGACGGCAAAACAATCAGGTCCGATCATCTTCTTTGGTCATGCCCCAAGTGTAGGGTCGTCATGATTGTAGTAATAATCAGTGAAACCAGGTCGATCCATAGGAAGCCAAATATTGCGATGTACCTGTCCTATTGGAAAACTAGTGCTAGCCTATGAAAAATCTATAAAAATCACAAATCCTACATTAATTAAAAATTAATTACAGATCTGAAAAAAATTAAATACAACCCAGTTTAAAGAAAATTCCTAAACTAGAAACCTAGTCTAACTATACTAAAAACTGCATCCACCATAAAAATAATCAAAAACCCAATTGGAAATGCTAAAAATTCAGAAATAATTAAATTAAAATTCAAGATTGAATGAGAGCTTGCAATCTAAGGGTTAGGGTTCAAATACTGAAAATATGGACGATTTCATTAAAGACCCAAAATCTGAAAAAAATTGTTTTATTAATATCTGAGAAATTTCAGAAAGACTCTAATCTCCTTTGAAAATTTTTAGTATTTAGCGGCCTTTAAGCATGCAATATATCATTAAAAAATAAGGCATCAAAAAGACATAAATATAGAAAATAGATTCATAATTTGAAAATCAGATTTTGAATTAAAATTGCTTACCCATAAAATCAATTAAAATAAATCAACTTACACCCTTTCTCCTTAGATTACAAGTAGCAAATCTACCCCTCCATCCTTCTTCTTCTTCCTTCACACATCAATTTTTTTCTTTGGCCTTGTATAATAGGTGAATGAGAGATGTAGAAGATGGATAGAAAGAATGAGAGATGGAATGTAGTTAATGGGGGTGTGCGTGCCTAAATATTACGGACTTGGTTTGAGTGATGATGGGGGTCTACAGAGAGGCTGTTTTGCTGAATAAGAACGTCTCTGGTGATCTGAAATCTGAAAGAGAAGAGAAAACAGCGGTCAGGGCCCGAGGCTGCTGACAGCCAAAGGCACTCCGACGCCTGAGTTAGTGAAGTCACTGAACTAGGGTGAAGTGGAGAAGAAGGTATTTAGCAGAATAACAGTGCAGGCTGTATATTGCATGTACCTGTTCATGGCTCTTCATGCAGGCATATATAGAGGCGAGTAGAAGATTCCATAGTGGAGGTAGGTGAGGATACTTGTCCCATCAGCCCTACTCCTAGGATGGTAGGTGAGGATACTTGTCCCATCGGACGTCTCCTCAAACCCCTCACATAAATGTGGACGTGATAGGGAAGGTCCCTTATCAGTATTTGGCGGCCACCTCCTGTCAGGGAGGCTCTGGCATGTAGCCGTCCCATCTCATGATGGAGATCTGGACGGGCAACACCCATCTCGGTCAAGTAGACCGAGATGGAAATTACCGAGATCAGGGGATGTAGGAGGTCGGGCATCGGTACCGAGGCGCTCGGGGCAGAGCCCGTAATGGATGAGGCCGGTAAGAAGACCGACTCCAACTCCAACTTGGTGACAGGTGGCACTTGTGCCGAACTGGAATAAATCAGGCCGGAGTAACCCCTAATTGGTATTTCAGTGCCGAGGCAGGAGATTACCTCGGTATTATGTAATCACTCCACACAATTGCCCCCCAGCTGTCGAACTCGTCAGCTCGGGGTTGGACTGAGGTCGGGAGCCGGAGACGTGGAAGCTTACATGAATACCGAGCTAGCACACTTTTTATAACCGGCCGCGTATGTCGCGGTCTTCATTATGACTTCATTTAAGAGTTCCATCAATCCGTCGCCAGCCTGTCTGCTGGGAAGCGCCAAAATCGTTGCGCCTGCCCGAGACAATTAATTATTCTGACGGCGTTTACTGCGGAAGCCGCCCTGATCTTGACACGTGGCGCTCTCTGGTTTATAGTACCGTACACCGAAGCGACGTGTGCGCCTTTTGAGGCGGTGTAATGAGGGCGTGCCTTAATGAGGGCGTGCCTTGGGTTTTCGAGGAGTTGTCTTGCTGCCCTATAAAAGCAGCAATCCTTCTTCCTTCGTCCACCTTTTTGCTCTGAATCTGGGGGAGACTCTGCTTGCGTGATTCTCAAACCATCTCTGTATCTTCTCCACCTTTCTGTCCTTCAGCGTCTAGTTCCCTGTAAGTCATCTTCTCCCTGATCTTTCCCTTTGAGCATCTCTCTTCCAGTTTCTTTCTTCAGTTAGGGCTTTTCTTTCGTCACCCACCTTAATCTTCAAAACATGGGAATAGGGGTTTACCGTTGTCTAGCCGATACCCCCGAGGCTTTATTTAGGTTTAGGGAGACCTACGACATTCCGGACGACGTCCGGATTAGGCTGGACGATCCAGACGATCTCTGGGACGGTGACGTCTACCGAGAGGGGGCGATGCCCTTCCCATTGGTCTCGGTAGTGGAAGGGGGAGTGAGGTTCCTCGTCCACCCATTGCTTAGGCGATGTCTGGCAGCGTGGCATCTTGCCCCCTGCCAATTAATGCCGAACAGCTACAAGATCATAATGGGGACGGTAGCATTGAATAGGATTCTAGGCATCCAGCTCGGTGTCCACGACATCGAGGAAGCATATGACATTAGCAAGTCCACCGGGGAGATCGATGACCGGTATTACCTCCGGAGTAAGCCGAAGATGGTCTCGTTCGTCACTGCCCTGGAGGATTCAATGCGCCACGCCGGGACTGATAGGTTGTTCGTTACCGGCAACTGGGAGATCGGTGCGAACGAAACCGAGGCGGAGAAGAGGTACCGGGTGCCTCGTCACGCTGGGCGCCTCCCAAGTAAAGCATCGAGCTCAAATAGCTTGACTTTTCGTCCTGTTAACTTCCTATCGAACTGACACACGCTGATCTGTTTTTTGTGCAGGCCTGGCTGAGAGAAGACAAGCGGCCATTCGTGACGGCTGGAAGAAGAACGGGGGTTGGTTCGACAAGGTCCAGTGCTACCAGGGGCATAAAGGCAGGGCTGCCTGGTGTCTCATAGGCTATCTGCCGAGATACAGACATTACAACAAAAGGCAGGGGTCAGAGTTCCTTGAGGTCGGGCCTAGCTTCGCGCCAGAGGCGGTTGGGCAAGAGCGGCCGATCTCACCCCTTACCGACCCGGAGGAAGAGTCTGAGGAGAATCGGCTCGGCACCGAGATGGGGAGTGGTCAAGATCCTCCTATCACAAACCTCCGGGAGAAACTCCTGGGGAAACGGCATTCTTCGTCGTCGAGGTCTGCTGATTCTTCTTCCAGGGACGCCCATCCAGCTCCCCCATCCGGCCCCTCCCGAAATGATTCAACCGCGGCAAGGGAGGAGAGGCAGACGAAGAGGGCGAAGGGCGATGAGCCGCGCCAAACCAGGCCTCGGAATGAGAGGGCCAATCGGAGAAATTCGACGGAAGAGGTGGAGGAAGAGCCGCGAGCGGAGGAACAACCTCTGGTCCGCCGAGGGAGGCAGGAGGATAGGATGCCGGTGACGCCCGGAGGAGAGGGCTCATCCCGGCAAGACCCTGTCCAGCCCTTGGCGCCTCACGCCCCCTTGGATGAGCCTTGGAGGACATCCTTCCTTCTGGCGCCAGGGACGCCGCTGACCTCGAGACACCGTTTACAAGGTTGTCCGGCAGTGGCGGCCGTGCTGGCTGGGGCGTGCGCGCTCCCCTTGGATGTCGAACGCTTCAGGAGGATGGAGGAGGCTACGCTGCATCAGGCCAACCTTTCATCGGCCCTGATGGTGAGTATTACCTTTTATATATATAGATTCGGGGACGTGCTGTGTTGCTAACCTCTGTTTTTGCTGTCCAGGTTGTGCAGAGGTCTGTAGTGGCTCTGGAAAAGTGCCGCCAGAGCCGCGCCGAGATTCAATCTCTGCAGGCTGACAGAGAGAAGCTCGCTGCAGCTCTGGAAGGGAGTTCGGAGGAGCTGAAGAGGTCTGAGGAGACGCGTGCCAAATTGAACGCGGAAAACGAGGCCGCCATGGAGGCGATTGCCAAGAAAAGCGCCGAAAATTATGAGCTCCAGGCAGCCGCATATGAGATGGAGAAGAGGGCCAAACGGGCGGAGAGCGAAATGGAGTTCCTGAAGAAGGAGAAAGCCAAGACCGAAGCTCTGCTGAATGCCGAGCAGGAAGCCTCGGCCAAACTGAGGGCTGACCTCGAGGCTTCTCGGAAAGCAGAGCTCGAGGCCTCCTTCCAGAAGGGGGTGGCACAGGCGACAAGGATCTATGAAGAGCAACTCGTTCCACTGGGAGAGGAGCTTTTCGAGATGGGATGTTTGGCCGTGTTGAAACAGATGGGGGTCCCTGAGGATGACCCCATCCGTCAAGATCTGCCCAAGCTCCCTCGTGCCGAGCCCGAGTCGCCAGCCCCATCGTTCTCCGAGGCCCCTCCAGACCACCTAGCTGATGAGCCACAGGCCTCAGAATCTCTCCAAGCTCCAGCCACCGAGACTACCACTGCCGATATCAGGCCTGTTGTCACCGAAGCCCCTCTCACTCCGACTGATGGTGAAGTCGAAGATGTGTCCATCATCGACATGGTTCAGCTGCCTTGATATTTCTTTCTTTTCTTGTGCCCGTTTGGGGAGATTGCTGTAATTCTTTTGATGATAATTAGAGCCTCGTTTGTAAATGACATTTCTGTGAATGGAATTCCGATTATGCTACAGTCTCTATTCAATGTGATGAATGTTCCTTCTCCCCCTTTTCTGCTCTGTTTATGCAGTTGTCTCCGTAATCAAAGTAAATAACAGGACGCGAGAGTAAGACCGGTAAATGAGCTCGGCCCTTCTTCCGGACTTGACGCTTTGAGTTTGTAATCTAGACTGTAATCGTAATTTTAAGCTACTCGGTTCTACCACCGAAGCCGAGTCCAGCTTTGTAGTCAGAATTCGGTTGATCCATAGACCGGGCCGAGGCAGCTAACCTTGGTGCCCAAACTGCAAGCTGGTTCAGTAACCGAGCTGTGGGCCAGTGCCGATTTCCATAACCTGGCTATTTTCAAGAGTGGGAGATGGTATCAGGAAGTAAAAACATATTCTATAAAAAGAACCAGTTTATTGACTTCCGTGACCATATTACATCTTAAAAATAAAATTTCTTGAGGTGCATAGCATTCCATGGACGTGGCAGCTCTCTACCGTCCATGTCCTCAAGCCTGTATGCAGACTGCCCAGCTACCGAAGTCACCTTGAATGGCCCATGCCAGTTCGGTGCGAGCTTTCCTTCGCTAGGGTTTTTTATCTGCTGGAAGTGTCTTTTTCAAGACCAATTCTCCAGGGGAGAACTTTCGCTCTTTGACTCTTTGATTGTACCCCCTAGCCAACTGTCGTTGGTAGGAAGCGAGGCGGATGGCTGTGGCATCCCTTCGTTCCTCAGCCAAGTCGAGCTCTGTGGCGAGGTTTGCATCATTTTGGCCTTGGTCGAACAGTTCCGACCTGAGGGTGGACAGACCGACCTCAAGTGGAATTACAGCTTCCATCCCGTAGGCTAGGGAGAAGGGAGTTACCGAGGTCGAGCGCCTCGGGGTAGTCCTGTACGCCCAGAGGACACTTGGAAGTTCCTCCACCCATCTGCCTTTGGCTCGATCTAGTCTCTTTTTGAGTTCGTCAAGCACCACTTTGTTCGAAATTTCAGCCTGCACATTGCTCTGGGGGTATGCTGGGGTAGAATAGTAATTCCTGATGCCAAGGTCTTGACAGAAGCTTTTGAAGAAGTTGGAGTCGAACTGGGTCCCGTTATCCGTGACCAAGGCTCGAGGCACTCCGAATCTGGTTACGATGTTTCTCCACACGAAGTTTTTGGTATCTTTCTCAGTGATGGAGGACAACGCTTCAGCTTCTATCCATTTGGTAAAATAGTCAGTAGCTACCAACAACCACCTTTTGTTCCCTGGAGCTTGGTGGAGTGGTCCCACGAGGTCCAGTCCCCACTGGACAAAGGGCCAGGGGCTGGAAAGAGGACTTAGGTCATGTGCTGGCTGATGGAGAGAGTGGGAGAACTTCTGGCACTTCTCACATTTCCTGGCATAGACCTGTGCGTCCTTCTGCATATAGGGCCACCAGTACCCTTGACTGATGCTCGGTAAGCCAGTGACCGACCTCCGAATGGTTTCCATATCAAACCCATCTTGCCAATAGTCAAAACCCTGATTGCCTAGGCTACTCATGTTACTCATTTCATCGTGGCAAGGCCATTGATTTGAATTTGATTTTGCCTGCCATTGAATTCCCACATCCATATTTGAAGGAGCAAATGAGTGCGTGGGGTATGAGTAATCACGTGGGGCCCATGTTGGTTGATCATCTTCCATTATCATTCCATTGATACCCTCCATGCACTCCTCATTGTAATTATGACCATAGTGATTAGCCCACTTCCGCCCATACGTGGAACCTCTTTCCAACGAACAAGTTATTTGATGTATATTTGCATTCCATTCTTGTTCGCGCAACTCCCTTATGGATTTGTGATTATTTGAAGCATCATCAGAGTTGCTTTGATAAACTCCCCACTTATTCATATATGAGTTAATGTAAGTTGACAGGTACGTATCTGTGGGGTGTAGGTACTCACGCCAGAACCTCTTTGGGCTATCACTATTGATTTTACCCTCATTGGTTTGTCCAGAATTTGGTCTCCTCATGTTTGTGGATTTCCATTGGTCCATTTTTTTGGAATCACTTCTTCTTGATTTTTTTTTTTAAATGAGAAAGGAAAGGAAACTGGCCTATACAAGCAGCAACTAAGTTAATTCCTAAAGTTGGAAAGCTTCCCTAAGTTCACCAACCCGGTCCTATGAAACCAACCCGGCCAGTTTAGCCCCCAGGTAAGGGTAGGATCACGAATGGACCCGTTTGAAGGACCCTTGCCTAGAACAGTCTAGCTGTCTCCACACTCTGGACAGGGCTTTGGTTCGGCACGGAGATGATCAAGGACAGCGATTAGGTCACTTTGGTTCACTTTATTCTAAAAAGATTTAAAACAAGTTGAGAAAAATAAAGTAACTTTGCCAATTTTAAAAAGTTTTCTAAAAAAAGCATTAAATGATGTGTTCTTTCTAATTAGCAATTCATGCACTTTCCTAATCAAATTTAAGGCGGTTTAACATTCCATGCATGCACCTCCTAATCTAGAAAGATGCCAAAAATATTACACCCATAAAGCAATGTAAATAAGGAAAGTTAGAGAAGTTACCTTATATGGCGCTCCCCGGCAACGGCGCCAAAAACTTGATCGTGAGCTCCAAGTGTAGAGCCGCGATGTAGTAATAAACTGGTGAGACCAGGTCGATCCACAGGGAGCAATGTAAATTAAGGTTTCTTCTCAACTTGTACTTGTCCTAAATTAAAAATCTAAATCTAGCCTAACAAACTAGAAAATTACAACCATCATTCCTGCTTTCCAAAAATTAAATTAATTACAAACCAATGAAAAGAAAACTTCCTAAATCTAAAAATCCCAAACAAAAAAAAACTAAAATTGCTACAAAAGAACACACAAGTTAGAACATCAAGAATAAAAATTACCAAAAATAAAACTAAGAAACTAAACTAGACATAAAAGAAACCTAGGTTAGAAAGTTAGTAATGCAATGTATGCCATGAGATGCTGAAAAATTCTAAGTCTAAAAAACTAGTATACAGGGCTATTTTTATGCATGACTTCTCCTAATCTAATGCAACCTAAAACTAAGTTTAATGGCTGGGTTTTGAACTACAATGATGCATGAATCAAATAAAAAAAACGGAAGTGAAAAACGATTTAAAACGAAGGAGATATGAGTGTATGAGCATGACCTAAAAAACTAAAACTGTGCAGAAATTCTGCATGCAGGTGGGTCCGACCAGCCATGTTTGAGCCACTGGTTCACCATCTTTCCAAAATTATTTTTGCTTGAAATTCTGGGGTTTGAAAATACAATGATCAAACTTTAATTTCCCCAAGTTTCATCGAAAAATAATGTGTTTTGATCAGGTTTCTAATCACAAACTTTTCACACAAAATCTGTCCTGAAATTCCTGCATCAATGTGCTGAATTGTGCACCTTATATTGGAATCCGAATTTTCAAAAATTATTTGGCCAAGATTATTGACTCAAATCTCTGATTTTTCTTGCTTATTCAATTTAAAAATCCGATTCCAGCAACTTAAACATGTCTAAACTCCACCAATATGAATATGCATGCAATGCTAATTAGTTTCAACCATAAACTATGCAAAAATAGACATAAATTGAATTTAATTGATCATAAAAATAAAGACAATATACAAAAGTTCAAGAATTTAAATGTGTGGTGAAAACAAGAAAAGTAAATGTGTGGTTTTGACAAAAATTTAAATGTATGGAAGAACATAAACTTAAATGTGTGGAAGTGTATTCTCCTCTTTCAAAATTCTTTTCTAAGTGGGGTCATAATTTGAATCATGCTCTTAGGGCCTTTGGGTCGTCAGTCCAAACACCAACAAGAAAAGAAACATAACACAAGCACCAATCACCCAAGGACAAGAAAGAAAAATTGATAGAGTAAGAAACAATTTTACTAATATGCAAAGTCTTACATAAGATATAAAAAAATAAACAATGACAATTACATACTAGGATGAGAAGCCTCTTCTAGATGAAAAACCCAAGGGTGTAGTGTGATTTCCGGCCAAATCTCCTTGAGGACTCAAATGGAGAGAAAGAGAGAGGAAGAAGATGGAGTGTAGTAGTAATTCTAGAGAGAGTTGGTCTATCTTCTCATTAGAGGAGAGGGATGCTTATGCCTTCAATTTATAGATTTTTACTATCTTTATTTCCTTCTTTGCTCCAAGTTTGTAGCATGCAATCTTCTTTGTATGACAAGTCCCTTCCTTGGCCAACAAGTCTTCAAAGAATTAGGAGGTGAGTGAGAGATTTTTGGTGCTTTCCATGTGCAAAATTGCAATCCCGAGTAGAAATTTTAGTACCAACTTTCAGAAGCCATATCTTCCTCGTTTTAGCTCTGATTGACACAATCTTGGGTTCTAAAGATATCTACTCGAAAAGAACTTTCCAACGGTGTATGGATTGCATCAATCTGACGGCTGGATGAAGAGTTATGACCATTTTAATCTTGCTGCTTCCGAAAAATCCGAAAATAATTATGCACATGTGGAATGTTAATTGTGCAATGGGGTGTGTGGGACCCATGTGGACATCCAAAAGGGATCTTGGGATCTTTATTTCCTTGTTTCTTGACTCCCCTTCCATCTTTGGTTTGCTTCCAAACTTCATTAATTGACTAGTCAACTCTCCAAAAATACCAAGATATATGGGTCCACCTTGAAAGATGTCCTACTCTTGATCTTTCTCAAATTTCACCAATGTGGGTCCTATTCTTGATTTCTCCTACACGAATTAAAATAAATGGATTCAAGAATAATTTTATGTAAGGAATTTGAATGGACAATGCATGGGACCCTACTTGATGCACCCAAAATAGCCGAGTTTCCAAAAATAAATATCTAAAAATGACAGGTTTCATGAATTTATGCAAAAGGTGTGATTTTTGAGCAAATTATGCATGAATGCACTACAATGGATCAAAAATGCATAAAATCATGATATGACACTAAATGAGGCTTTCTTGGCTTGATAAGTCCTTAAAATGGTCCAAAATGTGTATGAAAATGTGTACTTTTCAGGACTCATCAGCTGCCGCAGATCCCTTCGTGGATTTCATAGAGGAAGTCCTCGACTCTGCTCGGGTGTACGCACTGGAGGTAAGGGCCATTGTAAGACTTCTTGTAGAGTTTGTCATCCGGAGAGAGCCAGAATCGGGCTGCCTTTAGCCTGATTTTATGGGCCTGGTTCTTGTCCTCGGGCAGCTGGTCACTCTTTAGATAGGAGATTAGTTCATCCATCCAGCTCGGGCCGAGATCAATACACATGAGCTGCCGAGGCGATTGAAGTTGTATACTTGGTCTGTCTAGTGATTCCACTTCGACAGTTCTTTTCCTTCCTGCCTCGACAGCAGAGGCCAGGCTTGTAAGGGCATCGGCGTGAGAGTTGGAGTCTCTGCCTATCTGCCTGACTTCAGCCTTTTGGAACTGAGATAGGAGCTGCTTGGTGTGGGCTAGGTAGGCTGCCATCCTGTCATCACGGGCCTGGTAATCCCCATTGAGTTGGCTTGTAACCAGCTGTGAGTCGCTGAAGATCACCAGTTGTTGTGCCCCCAGGATTTTTGCACTGCCCAGCCCTGCAATTAGTGCTTCATACTCGGCTTCATTGTTAGATGCTTTGAAGTCAAGAGTCAGGGCTTGCTCAATGACGAGGCCCTCCGGAGATTGAAGGACTATGCCAGCGCCAGCCCTTTTGGAGGTGGAGGACCCATCGACGAAGACTTTCCAAGATGAGTCGAGGAACTGTTCACAGGACCGATCCTGCTCGGTCTCGGCTGGAGTCCTCGCCTCCTTGCCCCCCAGTTCGGTGTCGAGATGGCTCGGTGCCGAACTAGGAGAGGTGAATTCCACAATGAAGTCTGCCAGCACTTGGGCTTTAATGGCCGTCCTGGGCTGATACTTGATATCATATTGCCCGAGTTCGACAGCCCATTTAGATACTTGCCTGAGAAGTCTGCTCTCCTAAAGAGGGACTTGAGCGGGTGTTCTGTAACAACCACTATGGAATATGTCAGGAAGTAGTGGGAGAGCTTGCGGGATGCACTGACAAGTGCAAATGCGAGCTTCTCCAATGGCAGGTATCGCGTTTCGGCATCCAGCAGGACTTTGCTTGTGTAATAGATGGGCTTTTGCTACCTGTCATCTTCTCTTACGAGTACAGAGCTTACTGCATGGTCCGATACTGCCAGGTATAGATATAAGACCTCACCCCGCACCGGGGTGGAAAGCAGGGGAGGGGAAGAATGGTATACTTTGAGCGTCTGGAGAGCACTTTCGCATTCCGGGGTCCATTGGAACCCGGAGCTCTTTGTCAAGAGCTGGAAGAAGGGATGGCATTTATCTGAGGCTCGACTGATGAAGCGGTTCAGTGCCGCCGCCATCCCGGTAAGTCTCTGGACCTGTTTTGTCGAGGTCGGACTCTGTAGGGCTCTGATTGCCGAGATTTGATCTGGATTGGCCTCGATTCCTCGCCTAGTAACCAGGCTGCCCAGGAACTTGCCCGAGCCGACGCCAAATGCACATTTGGAGGCGTTCAGCTTGAGCTTGTATTGTTTGAGGATGGAGAAGGTTTGATGCAAGTCAGTCAAGTGGTCTTATGACCGTTTAGACTTAACGACCATGTCATCGATATATACTTCGACCGTTCTGCCGAGCTCGTCCTGAAACATCTTGGTCACCAGCCTCTGGTAGGTAGCACCCGCGTTTTTTAACCCGAAGGGCATTACTTTGTAACAGTAGGTGCCCCTGGGTGTTATGAACGCGGTTTTTTCTTGATCAGGCTCATGCATTGGAATTTGATGGTAACCTCGGTAGGCATCGAGGAAACTCATTCTCTCATGCCCGGCAGTGGCGTCGATTAGCTGGTCTATCTTTGGTAGAGGAAAGTTGTCTTTGGGACAGGCTTTGTTAAGGTCGGTGAAGTCTACACAGACCCTCCAGCTCCCATCCTTCTTTTTCACCACAACCGTGTTGGCCAGCCATACCGGGTAGTAGACCTCTCTGATAACTCCAGCTTCCAATAATTTGTTGACCTCCTTGGTCACAGCCTCTGCCTGTTGGGAGCCCGACCTTCGAATCTTTTGGGCAACAGGTTTATGCTGGGGATCGACATTCAGCTTGTGGCTTATGACCTCCTGGCTGATGCCAGACATTTCATATGGGGTCCAAGCGAAGACTTCTCTATTTTGCAACAGGAAGTCTAGCATCCTGGCCCTTTCCTCGTCAGCAAGTTGACTACCGAGCAGGAAGAACCTCTCTGGATCGCTGGGGTCGATCCCGTCCTGGGTGAGGTCCTCAATGCTCTTCTGCTCGGGAGTTCGGCCCACAGCATCGAGCTCAGTTTCGAGTTCAGTCATGTGGACTCGCTGTGGCTCTGTATCGCCGGGGACCACGGCCATGAGACATTCCTTGGCCATATCTTGGTCGCCGCGGATTGTGACAACTTCGAAGCTCCCGTTCTTGTTCTATAACGGGAACTTTAGCTTCTGGTGATGGATTGAGGGTACAGCCTCCATGTTATGAAGCCAGGTCCTTCCCATGATGGCATTGTATGGAGATTGTGCATCCACCACCAGGAAGTCTGCCGTCATGGGGACTCCTCCGACCTCGACCTTGAGGGAGATCTTCCCTTTTGGATATACTGTCTTGGAGCTGAAACCCACCAACGGGGTGCGAGCTTCCTGCAGGTCCTCCTCTTTCAGGCCCATCCTTTTGAAGCAGTCAAAATAGAGGATTTCTGAGGAGCTCCCGGGGTCCACCAGGATCCTTTTGACATTGAAGTTATGTAACCTCATAGTCAGGAGGAGAGGATCGTTGTGAGGTAGCTGGACCCCGGCCAAATCTTTGTCAGAGAACCAAATTTTTGGTCTCTCTACGTGCGCCTTCTTTGCGGAGGGACCGAGCTCGGCCCTCATCACATGTTTGCCATGCTGGGCCCTCCTGGCCTCGGCACGCGCTAGATCACTGCCTCTGGGAGCGGGGGCCAGGTGAATGACATCGATGGTCCCTATGGGCCCATCGCTATCTCTTTCGTCGAGGTGGTGCTGCTGGGCCTGGTTTACTCTACCCTCCTCTTTGATATGATCTCTGAGGTACCCATCTTTCACGAGCTTTTCAAGGTGCGCCTTGAAGGCATAGCAATCCTCGGTTCTGTGTCCTCTATCTTTGTGATAGACACAGAACTTGCTCTGATCTCGTGTGGCAGCATCTCTTTTCATAGGCTGGGGCCATTTGAAAAAGGGCTGAGCTTGGATCTTTCCGAGGAGTTTGTAAATGGGCTCCTTGAAGATGGTGTTGACGGCTTTGTGAGGGGCGCCACTCGACTTCGGCATCGCGCTGCCTCCCGAGCTGGGAGCAAAACGCGTTGCCGAGCTGGATGGTTCCCTACTTCGGTCCGCCTCCCTCTTAGCAAGCCTTTTCTCCCTCCTTGAAGGTCGGCCCTCCGAAGGCCGGCTATCCGAAGGTCGGCCGTCTGGGAGCGGGGGCCAAAGGTTATGGCTCTCCCGGGCCTGGACCTCATCTTCTTCCTGCTCGACGTACTGGTTCACCCGGGCCATGAGTGCCTTCACTGAAACCGCGGGGCGGCATACCAATTTCTTCCGAAGCTCATTGCCTGGTAGCAAAGCTTGTTGGAAGGTCGTGACGGCTACCTCATCATTGGAATTCTCAATTACGCTGTAGATGGTCCAGAACCTCTTGGCGAATTGAGTGATATTCTCGGTCGGCCTCATTTTGATAGAGATCAGGTCTGCGTCAGTCTTTGGGATGACCCGGTGTGCTTGAAACTTCTCGACGAAGGAGTTTCGGAGCTGTCGCCAACTCGAAATCGATCCCTCGGAGAGTGCACAGAACCACCGAAGCGGGAGGTCGCCCAAGCTGGAGGAGAAAACCTTGCAATTGAGGTTGCCGTCGCCGCTGAATACCGACATCTTCTGGGTGAAGTGTCGGAGATGGGCTTCGGGATCCGACGTCCAGTCATAGAGATTGAAGCGTGGGACGTTGAATTTATCAGGAAGAGGATGATCTCTAATTTCCTGAGTAAATGGGGATGCACCGTGGATGTCACTATGCTTAGTAGCCAACCGACCTCGAGCGAGGCCGACGTGCTCTAGGCTCTGCTGCACGGCCTGCTTAATTTGCTGATCGATATAGGCATCCATGTCGGTGTCGGCCCCGGGCTCCCGCCTTTGTCTCTGGCGCTGCTGCGGGTCAGCGCTGGCGTGGGTGTTGCTTGAGCCTTCTTCGCGTGCTCGGGCACGCCTTTTGTTCAGGTGCTCCCTTAGATCTGGCTGACTCTTGGGACCCCGCCGAGTCTGCTGCCGAGGTGGAGGCGTGTGAAAGGCCTCGGGCAAGGTTCCGTCCTTCGCCTCCAGCTGCCGCTGAAGCTGGAGGATCTGCTCCTTTTGTTCTTTGATGACGAGGTTCTGAGCCTTGATGGCTTCAGCTTGGGCCTCAACATCGTCATCTTCCTCTAGGGCCGTGTCGTCGTCACCCTCATCACCGAGGTGGACGTGGTCCTCGTCCATATGGTCCTCGTTTTGACACTGATGAGGATGAGACCGCACAGGAGCCTTACCTCGTTGGGACTGCTCCTGAGGAGGAAAGTCCTTACGGGGTGGCGCAGTGAAAACAACCTCCAGACGCGGATGCTCTGCCTGAGAGGTTGCTGGCAGAACCCGCTCTG
This sequence comes from Umbellularia californica, assembly GCA_028538565.1. Lineage (NCBI taxonomy): Eukaryota > Viridiplantae > Streptophyta > Magnoliopsida > Laurales > Lauraceae > Umbellularia > Umbellularia californica. The sequence continues at coordinate 30,497,147 of JAPQWN010000008.1, read as the reverse complement.
CTATATGACCGTGTCGAGGAGAAGCCGGTGCACCTCTCGATGATGAGTGTGTCATCGTGACGGGTGACCCGACACTTCGAATACCAGGTTCTCCCTCCGCTCTTCTCGACTGAGGGTTGGGTGGCGTTTGCCTGGTATCTCTTTGCTGGCTTGTCACTAATGCCCCTGCCTGGTTCGTCACCAGTGGAGGCGGCATGAGAGGCAAGAATGTCTCCGGCTGCCTGGACCTGGATGGCCCAGCAACGCTCTTTCCCTTCTTAGCCTTAGGAGGCATGGCTGTCTAGATGAAAATATGGAGTTTTTCAGATCGTTCCCCACAGACGGCGCCAAATTGTGCGTGCCTAAATATTACGGACTTGGTTTGAGTGATGATGGGGGTCTACAGAGAGGCTGTTTTGCTGAATAAGAACGTCTCTGGTGATCTGAAATCTGAAAGAGAAGAGAAAACAGCGGTCAGGGCCCGAGGCTACTGACAGCCAAAGGCACTCCGACGCCTGAGTTAGTGAAGTCACTGAACTAGGGTGAAGTGGAGAAGAAGGTATTTAGCAGAATAACAGTGCAGGCTGTATATTGCATGTACCTGTTCATGGCTCTTCATGCAGGCATATATAGAGGCGAGTAGAAGATTCCATAGTGGAGGTAGGTGAGGATACTTGTCCCATCAGCCCTACTCCTAGGATGGTAGGTGAGGATACTTGTCCCATCGGACGTCTCCTCAAACCCCTCACATAAATGTGGACGTGATAGGGAAGGTCCCTTATCAGTATTTGGCGGCCACCTCCTGTCAGGGAGGCTCTGGCATGTAGCCGTCCCATCTCATGATGGAGATCTGGACGGGCAACACCCATCTCGGTCAAGTAGACTGAGATGGAAATTACCGAGATCAGGGGATGTAGGAGGTCGGGCATCGGTACCGAGGCGCTCGGGGCAGAGCCCATAATGGATGAGGCCGGTAAGAAGACCGACTCCAACTCCAACTTGGTGACAGGTGGCACTTGTGCCGAACTGGAATAAATCAGGCCGGAGTAACCCCTAATTGGTATTTCAGTGCCGAGGCAGGAGATTACCTCGGTATTATGTAATCACTCCACACAGGGGGAGAGAAAGAGACTGGACGTGAGGGGGTGTATAGATGAGAGAGATAGATTGAAAAAGAGTTAATGCGAGAGAATAAAAAGAGAAAAATTAAGAGGGGAGAGAGATTCATGTGAGAGAGAGTGGAGATGGGAGAGAAAGAATAATCTAGAGAGAAATAAGAGAGAGCGAAAGAATAATCTAGAGAGAAATAAGAGAGAGCCCCCTTATGCATGAGATAAATCTGGGGTTATGAGTATCAATGTCCATGTACTCCTTGCAATCCTTTCAACATTTGAAAATTTTCAAGTCTTTAAAAACTCGTTTGATTGAGATGCAAGCTGTGGTCGTATTTGGTAACCTTGATAATAGGATCTTGGACTCCTTGTGGGGTCTTTTTGAAACTTGAAATTCTTTAGTGCACCCACCTTCCATCTTTAGGACTCTTCATACCTTGCAAATATCCACACTTGGCCCCATATCTTGGTTTTGAAAATATCTTTAGAATTTTGAAACTTTATTCGATTGCAAACTTCGATGGATGTGGGCCCCCTCTAGGGGTGAGCAACACCTTGGATTGGCATGACTTGGGCATTTGAAATCTGAACAATTCATGCATTGAACGACCACTTCATAGCTGGGTTTCTTTGTTGCATTATGTCCTTCATTCCTCTCCCTTCATTAATTAATTTCTTGACCTATAATTCTTTTTTTAAAACTTTTCTCACTTGGGCTCACATTAGGTGTGCCTTCTTTGGGATGCCTTCTTGATTTTCCAGTTCTTGCGGGTCTTGGTTTTTGCATTTCTACAAAATAATTAAAACTAACTAAGAAATAATAATTTTTATTAAAAAGAATGATCTTATGCATGGGGCCCAAAAAAGTAGAATTTGATAATTTCACCAAGATATGCATTTGTATGAGAATTTTACTTAAATTCAACCAAAAGAGTCTAATTGTATGATTTTGTGAAAATTTATGAAGTCAATGCATTTTTTTTTAATTAAGTCCACAAATTTATATGAACTAATTATTTAAATATGAGATATTGTGGACTTATCACACCCCTCAACCAGCATCTTGCTAGTCCCTAGCAAACGATGCGAAAGGTGAAGTTGACTGATCTAACCAAATCTAACCTAAGAAAACAAAAGCCACTTTCGCAGGTACTCTCGACTACATTTAGCATTTGTAGTAAGCCCTTAAACCCCTAGGTTACCCCTAGGGACGAGTTGTGCCTCGTGAGGGTTTGCATGAATATGCCCACAAAATTCATTTACTTAAACATAAAAGAATGTCCACAGATGATTTTTCAAAAGACGGTTGAGTCAAATCGGATGCCTTGAATCCTTGAATAATCAAGATTTCAGACTTTTCAAAATCTAGTTCACTTTTTTTTTTCAAATATTTTCAAAAATTGTACCATAACTTTGGGTGCTTTGTGAAGTGTATACATCAAATCAAAAAAAAAAATTAATTGTTCTAAGATAATGCCATGAAAACAGAATTCCCCCTCAGAATTTCCAACTTTCTTAGATTAAGGGTAAATACAGGTCTCCTCTCAAGGCTACTATAACGGCTTTCGCACTACGGTTTTTCAAAGGCCGCGAGATGCATCTTTTCTTCTTCTTTTTTTTATTTTTTTTTTTTATTATTTTTTTGGTAACACACACATGTGCCTGTGCAATGCCTAGGTCCCTTAAGCTTTCTAATTAACCCATGTAACAAGATTTAAGCCAACGACTCCCAATCCAGATGTCTTTAGAGAACTAGGTATATAAATACCCCTACGGGCTTACTAGCTCAGGTTAAAAAGGCTACGAACCCAAACTAGTCACAACTAAATACTTTTTTTAAACACCTATTTGTGCATCTCTTATAATTTTATTTTTATTTTTTTTTAAACAGTCCCCAACAATAGGCAAACTTTTTCAATTCACCCGAATTAATTCACTGGTTTTGGTTGGCCTAACCTTACCGATGAACCAGGAGAACTCATATGGCCAAATTTTAGAAAGTCGTCTCTTTTTCTTTCTTGAAAGAATTCTGAAAATGACACTTAAATCTTTTTATCCAAGACTTTTGAAATGATGTACATGTGTTACTGTGAAAAACAAAATTTGGTATTCTTTTTATCTTTTAGAAAATAGTGAACCTTCATTTTACTTTCTTCCAAAATTTCTGAAATTTCAGATTTCTAGACATCTTTGAATCGTCAAGTTCTTTTGAAAACCCCCCTTTTTCTGGTTTTTTCTTCAATTTTTTTAATTTAATTTTTTAATAAGACTATGCAAAAACGAAAAAAATATTGTCTAAAATTGGACAAGTGTGCTTGTTCCACCCCCGAACCTAAGATAAACATCGTCCTCGATGTTATGCATGAAATGTAATAAATAAGAAAATGTAACACGAGGAATATATAATAATGGAGGTAAAGTGGAAGAGGGTACTTGGGAATGTGATCTGGTCTTCTTCCTGTCCAAGGTTAGACAAAATACACAAAAATTAAGAAAGATAGCAAGAAAATATATACATATCGCACAAAGGTGTGGGCCACTGTCAGATCCAGCGGCCGTCAATCCTGATAGATAGGATTTACCAGAGTTATAACTTCATCATCAGGCACATTGGCCTCCAAGAATGGTTTTACTCTTTGTCCATTAACTTTGAAAAGCTCAGCATTCTTTAGGTTTTCCAACTCTACTACCCCATATGGAAAAACTTATTTCACAACGTAGGGACCTCTTCATCTTGATGTTAATTTTCTTGGGAAGAGATGAAGTCTAGAATTATAAAGAAGGACCTTTTGTGATGGAAAAGATATTTTCCTTAAGATATATTTTTCATGAAAGAATTTTGTCTGTTCCTTATAAGTTCTAGTATTTTCTTATGCATCATTACGAATCTCTTCCAATTAATTTAATTGAAATTTCCTCTCAGTCCCAGCTTTCTCCACTACACCATTTCAGGGCTTTTACAGCTTCTCATTTACGGCGTGCATTGAATGCAAGCCGTAAATGATATAATAGTACGGTGCGCATGGAATGCGAGCCGGGAAAGGGCTTTGTCTTTTCTTTATTAAGGCGTACATTTTGCACGCTGTGAAATCTTATCAATTACGGCGTGCATTTAGGAATTAGGACGCCATAAATTATTGAGCATTTGCGGCCCACATTCGCAAGCTGTAAAAATATTAGGCTATCACAGCCCACATGTTGCACGCTGTAAAAGGCCAATCCATTCAAATTAAGTTCACAGCCTGCTTTGAGAAGCTGTAAGATTAATCAGCTTTCACAGCCCACATTTCGCATGCCGTAAAAAAAGAAACCCGCCAAATTAATATTCCAAAAATATTTCGCACCCTTTTTTTGACACCCAAAATTTAACCCCAAATTAGGGATAGACGATACCCACTGAGAACTCAAATCTTGACACCAAAAAAATTTCACACCCCTTCTTCTTCTCACGAATTTTCAATTAATATTCCAATTTTAGATTTAACTTCATTGTTAGGAAAAGTAAAAATCAGAGATTATTACCAACGAATTATAAAACGTCGGTAAAATTGACTTTTAGCAACGTTTCCTTGAAAACCGTCGGCAAAGTTCAATTTTATTATTAACTTCATTTTTAGGGAAAATAAATATCAAAGACTATTATCGACGAATTTAATGAAGTCGGTAAAATGAACTTTTAGCGACGTTTTTTTTGTAAAACGTCGGTAAAGTTTAATTTTTTTTAGGAAAATTAAAAATAGAGACCTTTACAGACGAATTTTTCTTTTACCGACGAAAATTAGGTAAAGGTTCAGCTTTGCACGACAAACTCATTTTTTCGCCGGCAAAGGTTATGTTTTACCGGTAAAATATTTGTGTCGGCGGCCAATGATAAATTTTTTGTCGGCGAAATACCTATATCGCTATGTCAATTTGACAAATTTTGACCATTTATTTAACTACTTCACCGGAAAAAATTAAATTTTCATTATTTTTATTTTGGAGGAATAAAAGTTAATTGGGGCTTCAAAATCACTTCAGCCGTAAAAATTACATTCCAGTGAGTGAGTGTTGCCCGCGCCATTTTCGATTTCCCGCGCCCACTTCTCTCTTTCCCTCTCTCGCCCATCAATCCTCATCTCTCCCTCATGTCTCAGAAGTCAGACCCTCTCTCACCCAGCAATCCCTCATCTCGCATCCCTCCATTTCCTTCCCTCACGACCTCAGCCCTCTCCTCCATCTCCCAGGAGACCTGCCTCCTCCATCTCTCCAGGCGACCTCAGCCCTCTTCTCCATCTCCCTCGCACGCAGACCTCGTCCAGCACAATCACCTCCTCTCCCTCTCGATCTGGGCCCTCTCCCTCTCCATCTCGTAACCCCCTGCGCAGACCCATCTTAGAGGCAGTCACCCCTCTCCAATCTCTTTGTTCTTCATCTCTTTCATGGCCGCGGACCGTCACCCCTTCTTCCTCCACGCGCAGACCGTACCACCAGCAGCAGCAGCGCAGAGTCCCATCGTCTCTCCCTCTTCTCCCTCCATTCACAGGTAAGGGATTTCAGATGGGTCAGGGAAAGTCCCATGATAGAGATTGTTTTTTTATTGTGGTCATTTGTTTTCTACCAAAACCATACTGAGAAGTCACAATGGCAATCTGACCTAGGGATAGACAAAGGGATTTTTCTCCAAATTGAGGGACTTTGAGAAATCTCAGGCACCCACCCAAATATTTCTGGAGTTAGCCTTCCCTCTTCTCAATCCCACCCCATCTGTAGATGTGTGTGAGAGAGAGAAAGAGGGAGGCAGAGAGGTCCATTCATCTTCCCCTTCCAAACCAGATGATGACGAAGAAGAAGAACAATTCAAACCTCAGGTTTTAAATCAATGATTCTCTCTCTCTCTCTCTCTCTCTCTCTCTCTCTCTCTCTCTCTCTCTCTTTCGCGATTTCGATTTGACTTCTCATGATTCGGTTTCATGAATCCCTATTTGTCTCATCGAACTGCTCATTCACGGACGATTATGACTTCTTAATCTCGAGGATCCTGCCTGATGAGCGGCTCAGATCAATCGATTACCAGCTAGATCTGTTTTGATCGGATTTCTCATTTTCGTTTCTGTAGTTTCTTGTATTTCTTCCCCAATGAAATTGGTTTGGATGGAGCGTCTGATTTCTTGGACATCTTAATCTTGCAGATTTGCTTCTCTCTCAATGACTGGTTTCAGTTTATCTTTGTTTCTAACCATTTGTGCAGGAAATTCCAGCTTCAACTGCTGCTACTTGTTCTTCTGGCGGTTCTGATAGACTTAGGGTTCAGTCCAGTAGCGTAGCTCAGAGGAACAAGCTTGCTCAAGCTCCAACCACAGGTGGGTTTATTTTATTAATTGATTTTTCTCGGATGTAATCAGAACATTGTGTTTGTGATTGATTGTATATTGCGATTTTGGTAATATCTTCAAATGGGGAGCCAGGAAGGCTATATTTTATCTGTGGTATTGTTGGACTAGTGGTGTGGAGCGTCTCTTCTATTTATGATGCTTGATGATGAGTTGGTCAGGTTGCTATATTGGAGGTGAGTGCGGGGGAATGTAGAAACAACAAGTTCATGGAGCAATGAGAAAGGACATAGTTGGGAAATGAATACTCATAGGAAATCTTCAAGTGCATTTGGAAGAAATAAAATCAAGAAAGTCTTTTTGTATGGGTCAAATATGTGCTTGGGTGACTGAAACACAATTGTATGAACAGATGAAGTGTTCCAAGCACAAGGAACTAGGAGAAAATGAGATCATCAAGGGCCTGTTTGTTTCATGTAAATTGAATTTGTAGGAGTTCTAAACTTTGTATTTCTTTAAGTGGCTTTGTAAGGTATCAGTAATGGATTTTGGATTTTGTTTTACCTAGTTAATAGAAACTGAAAAGTGTCTGAATGCCAATGCTAGAAACTGAAAAGTGTTTGAATGCCAATGCTAAAAATTGAAGTGGTGTGCTGCTGTTGTGGATTTCTAAATGTTGAGTATACCTTGGTTTTCATGGCTTTTGGCAAGTTCAATTTGATTATTCAGCCCTTATCAAGTTTTGTGGTTGATTTTTCGTCATAATTACTTATCTGTGTATATTTGCTATCCGAGTTGTAGTCAGGTGGGGAGCTTACAATTTAGTTGGGTATATTAAGATTTCAATCTTGGTTGGTATGAGTTTGGGTTTACCTGCATATGGCATATAGCATGTCCTTTGATTGAGCCAATAGACGTCGGCCCGACCTGTTCGCATTAACCAACTCAACTCAAAATTGCATTTGTTAATGGAACTCTTACAATTTTTGCTAACTTTCATGTACAGTGCCTTATTTGTGCTTACTGTGTTTTCCCCAGATTGGAGATTGAGGATTTCTAGTTGCAGGAAAGGATTTATATAAAAATGTTGCTGGGAACTATTATTTAAATACATAAATGAAGTATTATGACTTTTCAAGCTCAGGAAACGTTCCTTGCATCAGGTTTACATTAATATACTTGTTATATTTAAACAAATTTATACTGGAAATGGTTCTTTTCCCTAAGAAATGCTGCACTATTGAAGAATTACCCATAACTTTGCTTATTTTTTTCCTTATTTGTTTTCCACTTTACTGATTTTAGGGTATATTTGGATGTACCCAGAATTCTAGTGTAATGGATATCCCATTTGAAATGGATGGCTCTGATTTCCAATTCATTTAGGACATTGGATGGCAGTTTTCCATGAAAATGGCCATGGGTACATCCAACCCACCCTTAAAATTGTATATTAACTTTTCTTCTGCATACATGGCCTGATGAGATATATTTTTATTTGGGACCTCACTGGAAAATATGTTGATTTGTATCCGTTTGCAGGTTTGTTTCTTTTTAAGAGTGTTGCCTTCATATTTCAGCATGTGTTCATAGGGGAAGAGAAAGTGTTTCTATTCAAGCCTGGGTGTTCTTAGCTGGAGATAGGAATTATTCTTTACACATGGGGTATGAATTCCAATATGAGATGAACCTTGAAGCAGAAAATTCTTTTTACTGGTTTCTGCTGGTGCCTCCTTCATTTATGTAATAGAAGATTGGATTTGTCATTTGATTTGTGGCTTTTCTTGGATTTAATACCTGTAATGATTTGTATTTCATCCTTTGGAGTTTGTAGTCCACTGTCACTATTAGCGTGCTTGCTTGAAATAGTTTTGAGTTCTGTAGAAAACCATAGTATTTATTTCTTCTAGTGTGATTTTCTTTTGCCAGAGTATGATCACCTGTTGAAAGGACATCATGTTATTGTTAGATTCAAGTAGAGACTTTTACACATTTATATCACTCCTTTATGTAACAACTGTACCTATTTTCACTGTTATTTTATAACCCACAAAATAATCCTAGATGTACATGTATACTCTGTACATGCATTCACAAATTGTATTTAGAGATTTGGGAATCAGCCTCCTTGTGGCTGTGTAGATCTTGACATACGTACCTGTACTTATGCAACTTAGCATAATGCTATCATTGTTTTTAGGAGGGAGTCCTGTTTAAATGGGTAACTCTTGATTTTGTGTTTCTTTTATATTTATGATGTGGGTATCCTTGAGGGCCTTTGACCCAAGGGGACTATTCCCACAGGTGGCGCCCCCTAAACCCTTACAAACACACCCATGCAAATTTGGAATAGGTTTCAAACATATGACATGGGGAGCAAACCCGTATCAACAGCTCTCAGGTGGGTAACTTTGTTCTTGTTTAATTTGTTAGTTTTTTTTTTGTTGCTGCTTTATGTGGTGACTTGGGTGCTGTTTTTTCTGTGGGATTTTCTATGCTAAGGAACTCCATTTTTTTCATGCATTTCAATGGTATTATGATGAGGGTTTTAGTTCCTTTTAATGGATGTTAATCTACGATGGTTTGATACAAACCGTCTTTGCACATAACAGTAGGATAAAGTTTGAATGCATGCCACTTACTCTTTTACCTTGGACCGCACATGGCATGAATTCAGGTTTTTCCATGCCCAAAGAGGCTGTGACCAAGGTCATACTCCACCCATTTAAAGGCCCAAGTGCACTTCATACTTACTATTTAAAAACTTATTTGGAGAGGGATTGCATTGTTGTGGAAATTTCATGAAGAATATATGAGTTTTTGAGATGATTTGGGCATATAGCTTTTGTCAATCTCTGCTTCCCCAGATTCTAGTAAGCAACGTTGACGATGCTATGTTTGTAGTGTGGAAGATTTGAATGGTTGATCCTTTTCATGTATTTTTTTTCCTTATGATTTAATGACGACACGACAACGATGGAGTTTACTTTCATGTAATGGTAGGTACCTTCGCGAATAAATCCCAATGGAAGAAGATGAAAAGTGTGTGAATCTTGTAAATGAACAAATAAGAAAAGTGGAGACTGGGCTCAGTTAGGTTCAGTATGGTTCCTTTTGGATGGTCAATCCTTCTCTTTGCTTCTCTGCGGCTAGTTGTTTCAATGCCAGCTGCCTCTCTCTCTCTGCTCTAGCCAGGAATTTTCTCCTTTTCAGAGCTCCAAGGCTTCCTAGCCCTCAGATTTAGCCTCTCTTTCCAGCATCAGAGTATCGGCCTGCAGGGAAGTCTTTTCATCAAAGATAGTTTGGTGTCAATTGGCTCTTGCAGCAGCTTCTCCTGTGTCATATGCTCTGCTGCCCTGGCATGGATCCTTTCGTTTTCAGAGCCTCTAGGAGATCAGCTGGATCAGCAGAATGTCTCTCTTTCTGTGCTTCTAATTTTGCAATTAATCCAAGGAGCCCATTCCAGGGGTCGGATGGTCCTGCTCTTCTCCCTCCTCTTTCAGCTCAGCTCAGGGAAGAAGTGATTCCAGGGGTAGTGGGTCCGCAAGCTATGTTTTGGATTTCTGGCTGCTTTTCCTCCTTTCCAGTCTTTTTCTTAGTGTAATTTTGCTGAGATCTCTTCAGCTGAATATTCTTTAGTTTGGTAATCAGCTGGTGGTTCGTTGGGTTTCTTTTTGCTCCTTCTAGTTTGTAGCAAGTTGGTCAGATTGAGGAGTGCAGTGGCATTCAGCAGCTTTGCCATGGCAGATTTGCAGCAAATCCTAGTCTTGTTTCGGTGGGTTGGGTAGCAGCTGCAGCAGCTAGATCAATTCAAATCCTGCAGTAGTGTTCTCCCTTTTTCTGAGTAGGAGCGTTGGTTCCCTTTGCCCTTCTTCTAGTTCCTCCTTGTATCAGGTCTCTTATCCTCTAGGAGCATTCTGTCTTCTTCAGTTTAGCAGAGCTCTCGCAGCCGTCAAGGAGTGCAGTAGTTTTTTCTCTTCAGGCTGCTGGAACTTAGCTATTCGCTATGTTTGGTTTGCAGCTGTTGGTTGTTCAGTTTTCATCTGCCCAGTTTCGTTTGCAGCTGAAGACTTGATTCCGGAAGGCTGTGGTCTTTTGCAGCGTTGTCTTGGTGGTTTTGTAGCAGGGCCTTTTTTTCTTCGGTTGGTTGAGTCTTTAAGGCTTTTGCTGTTTCTCTTTCCCTGTTTTTGGAAGGCTTTAGCCCTTCCTATTTTAGGGTAGGCTTTTTCAGTTTGCTCTTCATTGGATGTATTTTTTCTTCTCTTTTCCTTGTCCTAGGCTTTGCCCTTCTCTTTCTTTTAATACAAATTTACCAATTAGCAAAAAAAAAAAAAAAACAAACAAACAAGAATTCTCTCGTTGTTTTGGTATTGATTTGAATGGATGATCCTTTTCATGTATTTTTTTTCCCATGGCCTATCTAGCTTGTATAGACTGCAAGTCCAGTGTTTTTGTTTTTAACTGCAGGTCCAGTGTTTATTTACAGGTTCTGTTTACATTTTTTTATTTTAGTTTATTAATTTGTATTTGTAGCAATAAAAAAATGTGGATTTAATTTTTTTAATTAAAAAATTAATTTTTTTATAAAGAAAAACAATTAAGGCGCGTCTTGCGAGCCGTAAATTGAAACTCGCCAATTCTTTAATGGCTTGCATTTGCAAGTCCTAAAAACGTATACTTAATTACGGCTTGCATTTGGAGCCGTTAATCAGATTGTACACAACCCATTTACAGCGCACAAATGCAAGCTGTGTAAAACATTTTTCGTTTTAAGTATTCACGGCGTCCTACGTGTGCCATAAACTTAAGCACACCAATGCTTTAACGGCACTCAGTTTGCGTCGTAAAAGTTTAGTATTTACGGCCTGCTTAGTAGGCCATAAATTTGGTCCAAAAAGTCCTAACAGCATCATTTTTGGCGTGCATTGATCCTACTTACGGCCTGTATATGCAGGCTGTAATTACATCGAACCTTTTACGGCAGGAGCTTTTACGGCACGACCCTGTGAGCCGTAAACTTACATTTACGGCGCGCATGGCGCGCTGTAAAAGCCCTGAAATGGTGTAGTGCTCCATATCAAAGTAAACTGTTTAATTGACCATTATGCTTTAAGCTCTAATTCCACTGGAAGGTGGCATGCTTTTCCATAGACCAATCTAAAAGGAGACATTCCTATTAATTGGAGTTTTAAATGTTGTTCTATATCCCCATAATGCATCGTTAAGTCTAAGAGACCAATCTTTGCGATTTGGGTTTACAGTTGTCTCTAATATTCTTTTGATTTCCTGATTTGATACCTCCACTTGGCCACTTGTCTGTGGGTGATTAGGGGTGGCCACTTTATGTGTGATATCATATTTTCGAAATAAGGCCTCAATTGTGCGGTTACAGAAATGAGTTACCCCCCATCACTTATTATAGCACGTGGAGATCCAAATCGAAAGAAAATGTTTTCCTTTTGAAACTTTTTTACTGTGTTAGCATCATTCTTTCTGCATGTAATGGCCTCTATCCATTTAGAGACATAATCAACACTCGCTAGGATATAGAGGAAACCAAAATTAGATGGAAATGGTCCCATAAAATCTATGCCCCAAACATCAAATAATTCCACTACCAAAATTGGGTTTAATGGCATCATATTTCTTCGTGAAACACTGCCCAATTTTTGGCAACACTCACACGCTTTTCAAAATTCAAAGACATATTTAAAAAGTGACGGCTAGTAAAATCCACATTGCAAAATTTTAAAAGCAGTCTTTTTAGGTGAAAAATGACCTCAACATTCATGTGAGTGACAAAACGAGATAACATTGTTTTGTTCTTGGACAGGCACACATCTTCTAATAATTTGGTATGGGCAATACTTAAAGAGATAAGGGTCATCCCTGAAAAAAATTTGGACTTCAGTGAAGAATTTCTTTCTATCTTGTTGTGACCAATGTTGTGGAACCGTTCCCGTAACAAGATAGTTTGCTATGTCCGTATACCATGGAGATTGGGAAATAGAAAATAAATGTTCATCAGGAAACTGGTCTCGTATTGGTGTAGGCTCCAAAGAATCAGAGATGACAAGTCTAGATAGATGGTCTGCCACTACGTTTTCTACTCCCTTTTTGTCACGTGTTTCTAAATCAAATTTTTGAAGTAGTAGGATCCATCTATTCAATCTGGGCTTAGCATCCTTTTTGGAAAGAAGGTATTTAAGTGCAGAATGATTAGTGAAAATAATGATTTTGGATCCTATTAGATACAAGCAGAATTTGTCCAATGCAAAGACTACTACCAGTAATTCTTTTCTAGTAGTGGAATAATTAATCTGTGCATTGGTCAATGTTCTCCTCGGGTAATTTATTACGTATGGCTTTCTATCCTTATGTCACCCAAGGACTGCTCCAATTGATAGTTGTTGGCATCACACATCAATTCGAAGGGCATGCCCCCATTTGGAGGTTGCATAATAGAAGCAGTCGTCAGCATACCTTTTGGTTTAATAAAAGCCTCTTGACATGCTTCAGTCCATTCAAATTCTGCAATTTTCAATAGAAGGTTGCATAGAGGTCTAGATATAGAACTGAAGTCCTTAATGAACCTTCTATAAAAACCATCATGTCCTAAGAATGATCTTACATATCTTACGGTCTTGGGCATGGACAGATTGGCAATCAAATCTATCTTAGATTTATTGACCTCCATTCCTTTGGAGGAAACTATGTGGCCTAAGACTATTCCTTGGCGAACCATGAAATGACATTTTTCCCAATTAAGCATTAGGTTCTTTTCTTCACATCTGATAAGGACTTTCTCAAGGTTACTTAAGCAATCCTTAAATGAATCTCCAAAGACGGAAATGTCATCCATAAAGACTTCAAGAATCCGCTCCACCATATTGCTAAATATGCTCAACATGCATCGTTGAAAAGTGGCTGGAGCGTTACATAGTCCGAATGGCATTCTTCGTTAAGCAAATGTTCCAAATGGACATGTAAAGGTGGTTTTCTCTTGGTCTTCCGGTGCTATCTCAATCTGGTTGTAATCGGAATACCCACTCAAGAAGCAATAGTATGGGTGGCCTGCTACCCTTTCTAAGATTTAGTCAATGAAGGGTAAGGGAAAATGGTCCTTACACATGACTGCATTTAATTTTCTATAGTCAATGCACACTCACCAACCAATGGGTACCCGAGTTAGGACAAGTTCATCATTTGAATTCCAAACTACAGTAACACCGGCTTTCTTTGGAACAACCTGGGTAGGGCTAACCCATTGACTATCCGAAATTGGATAGATTATACCCACATCGAGAAGTCTAAACACTTCAGTCCTAACCACTTCTTGCATAGTTAGGTTGAGTCGGTGCTGCATGTGTCTGGAGGGTTTTCCATTTTCCTCCAGATATATGTGATGCATGCACACGTAAGGGTAATGCCCTTTATATCAGCTAATAGTCCATACTATGGCATTTTTGTGTTGGTTAAGTATATTCAGAAGTTGGATCTCTTGATCCTTATCAAGGTGTGATGAAATAACCACAGGGTATGTGTCATCCTCCCTTAAATATGCATATCGGAGATCCAAAGGAATGGGTTTCAACTCAGGTTTGGCGGCCTCACCTGATAAGGAAGAGATTAAGTACTAGTTGGTACGAGTTCCTCAAACTGAGATTTCAATGTTGTATTGATTATGTTAATAGTGTCATCCGGGGTGTCTATAAAATTGGCCAAAGTCTAGCTTAATTCCATTGTGTCTAAAAAATTTGAATCAGAAGACTCCTCAAGGGTTTCTTGAACAATGGATTTAATGAAATCTACTTGTTCGACATCAGGACCATCATCCCGCATTTGCTTGCAAACATTAAAGATATTTAATTCAATTGTCATATTCCCAAAAGAAAGTTTCATTAATCCGTTTCGATAGTTTATCAACGCAGTTGAGGTAGCCAAGAAGGGTCTTCCCAATCTCACCGGAATTTGTGCATGTGCTAGGGTTGGCCACTGGTTGTGTGTCAAGGACGATTTGGACAAAAACATCCTCTATTACCCCTCTCGGTTTCTTTATTGATCTATCAGCTAGCTAAAAAGTGACCTGAGCAAGTTTCAGCTCACCTAGCCATTTGTTTGTATACCGAGTATGGCAATAGATTAACACTAGCCCCTAAGTCAAGCAATGCTTGCTCGATTCGGAAATTTCCAATGATGCATGATATAGTGGGGCATCCGGGATCCTTGTATTTAGGGGGAGTGTTTTGTTTTAAAATGGCGCTAATTTGCTCAGTCAAGAATGCTTTCTTTTGGACATGCATCTTACACTTGATTGTACATAAATCTTTTAAGAATTTTGCGTAGGATGGGATCTGTTTGATCGCATCTGAAAGCCGAATGTTTATTTTGACCTCTTTGAAAATATCTAAGATTTCCTAGTTAGGGGTCATTTGTTTTGGCGGATTTAAGCGTCTAGGAAACGAAGCCAAAGGCTTTTACACAGGTAGTTCAGCCTCCTTTTCCTTTGCATTAGTAGTTTCTTCCGTGACTTCCTCAGAGTCAGACGTAATTTGGGATAGTTTTGGATCCGAGGAAGCAGGTTGTTTATCTTTTTTCGGATCTTCAACTGGAATCGCTTTGTCACTCCTAAGGGTGGTCACAGCTTGAACCTGCTGTTCTGAGGTAGAGGGACCTGAGTTGGCCACTTCGTATTGTCCCTTTGGATTAGGTTGAGGCTGGGTTGGGAAAGCCCCTTTCTACCTAATCTGAAGGGTATTATTGATTTGGCCAATTGAGGCTCTTATCTCTTTTTGGAAGTCTTAGAATGTTTGCTGATTGCTTTGGCTGATGGAGTTCTCAATTTGAATAAAATTGGTCAACAAATCCTCCAAAGACTTATTTTGAGATTGCAGAGGAGGTGGTGGAACTCCTTGATTAAGGGGTACAAAGTTACCACCTTGATTTATAGGTTTTGGGAGGATATGTGCCTAGTTAGCATTTTGCTAATTTCTCCAACTGAAATTCGGATGGTTCCGCCAATTGGGATTGTACATGTTACCTATTTGATTTGTGAACGGCCTTTGGTAAGTATTTGTCGCATTGGCCTGTTCATGCAGCATCTCTCTGAATGTGGGGATTGTTGGACAATCCTCAGATGAATGGTTGTCGCATTCACAAATTCCGCACACCGGGGCGAGTTGTTTTCCTTTTCCTAATTCTATGGCCTCTATCTTTCTTGTTAAGGAAATAATTCTAGCATTAACATCATCTTCTTCGTTTTTCAATAGGTTCATTCCCCCTCCCTTAGAGTTATTCGATTGTTTTAAGTGCTCGGTCCCATCAGATGTGTCCCAATTTTGAGCACTTTCCACGAGAGACTCTAGATATTCCCATGCCTCATTGGGATCTTTGTTCAAGAAGTCCCCATTACACCACTTTTCAACGAATTGGTGCATTTCTGATGTTAATCCATTATAAAAGAGCCCAATTATGTGCCAAATTTCGAATCCATGATGTGGGCAAGCTAGTAGAAGCTCATTGAACCATTCCCAACACTTGAAGAAAGATTCCTTTCCTTTTTGCTTAAAATTTTATGAGGTGCTTTCTTAAAGAGTTGGTTTTGTGAGGTGGAAAGAATTTTTTCAAAAATTCGCAGACCATGTTATTCCAAATAATAATTAAGTTGGCCCTAAGGGAATGTAGCCATGCCTTGGGTTTTTCTTTCAAAGAGAAGGGGAATAACCTAAATTTGATAACATTTTCCTTAACATCGTTCAAATGAAGAGTAGCGCACACTTCCTCTAATTCTTTTAAGTGAAGGTACGTACTTTCCGAATCAAGGCTATGGAATTTAGGCAATAATTGGATCACACCCGACTTGATTTCAAAGTTTTCCGCGGTGGCTGGGACAACCATACATGAGGGTGCGGTGGTCCTAGTAGGTTGTGGGTATTCACGTAAAGACCTTCCCCTTTGATTAACCTCTCCATTTTCATTTTCATTTCTATCATTGTAATTGTTATTATTATTATTATTATTATTATTATTATTATTATTATTATTATTATTATTATTATTCCCGCTTTCCGCCATTAGACTAGATGGTTTAGATGAATCAGGTGAACCTAGATTTTCGTAGATCTCAATGAACCTCTTGATTGGAGAGTCTTTGAGCTTTAATCGCTTTAATGAGTCACAATACCAAATTGGTGGTGACTTTGTGCTCATGCACTATGGGATCAAGAAAGGCCGGTGTCCAATTTTTATGATTACTCTTTTTTTGTGTTTTTTTTTTTTTTAAATTTTGGACCTAAAAAAAAGTAAATAAACTAAGAACAACTTAGAAAACTAAGTTCCCAAAATGAATTCTGGACTTTCCAAATTTTTAGGTAATTTCCTTGCCAAAAAGCCGAAATTGGAGGGTTTCACCCCCCCAAACTTTTTCTGAAAATTCCACAATATTTTCCAGCAACTTAGGTGGCTCAAAAGTGATAAAAAACCAGTAAATAAACTAGTTCTAAAAGGCCTGAAGAATAAAAATAATAATCTACCTAAACTAGTTGTCAAAAGGATAAGAAATCAAGGCAATTTTCAAGAAAAAAATGAGATTTTCAAAAAAAAAATCAGCCATAATTATTTTTCAGATCTGAAATTAGCCAATTTTAGTTAAAAATCAGAATTTCAATTCCTCCGTTTAATGTCCAGGAGCTAGTCCAAGCATTCCATGCATGCTACCCCTAATCTAGAATGATGATTGGAATTAAACCACAACCATAAAGCAATTAAAAAGAAGGTTTAGAAAATTACCTTCGTGCGCTTGTATGCTCCCCGGCAACAGTGCCAAAAACTTCGTCGTGTCCCAAGTGTAGGTTCATTATGATTGTAATAATAACCGGTGAAACTAGGTTGATCCACAGGCTGCCAAATACCCCGATGTACCTATCCTATTGGAAAATGAGTGTTAGCCTATCAAAAATCTATAAAAATCACAAATCCTACTTTAATTAAAAATTAATTACAGATCTGAATAAAATTAATTACAACCCGATTTAAAGAAAAATTCTAAACTAGAAACCTAGTCTAACTATACAAAAAACTGCATCCACCATAAAAATAATTAAAAAACCAATTGGAAATGTTAAAAATTTAGAAATAATTAAATTAAAATTCAAGATTAAATGAAAGCCTTGCAATCTAAGGGTCAGGGTTTCGTTGTTTTCTAAATATTGAAAATATGGGCGATTTCATTAAAGACCCAAAATCTGAAAAATCAGTTTTATTAATATTTGAGAAATTTCAGAAAGACTCTAGTCTCCTTCAAAAAATTTCAGTATTTAGCGGTCCCGGAGATGAGAATCCCTTGATTATGGTGGTTCCCAAGGTGTGACACGCGTACTCCCATGAACTCGCACCTGCTCTGGACCAAGTCCGAATTCACGAAGGAGAAAATTCCACATTTCATGTGTGAGGATTACTCACTGACACCTGTGAAGCAACATTTAATTGCGGAAGCATGTACAATATCAATATCAAAGCCATGAGCAGTCAATTAACCATACCGTTTCATAATAATTAGCCTAGAACAAAGCTAATAATTTAAACCTTCAATGCATACTTAAACTAAGTACAAGATTAACTATCTAATCTCAAGTTATAAATTACCACACTTGTACGTACTCCGACGGTCAAAGCTAACCATGAACTTTACGGTCAAATCTCTAGTCTAAAGGGTTATTAGGTTCTTTTCTTCGGTATCCTGAATCCCTGTGACACCAAGTGTAGCACCATGAATACGACGATTCAACAAAATATATGAGCAATTAAGATATATCACATATGTTATCAAATTTGAGTTATTGACAGAAGATTAAAAGATGTCCAATAATCGGAAACTAGGCACATTGTGCGTTTAAGATTAAATCATGCTTTCTTGAATCACAAAACAATAATTACATTCTAGTTGGCTACTACCTTTGCTCAATCCTCCCTTAATAGAGAGCACGCATTTTGGGATGTCACCAGGGGCCCGGTCAAAGGTCCTCCTGGCTACCCGGGTTCTGGAGTTCCGGTGCTCCAGGCTGTCTACTGCAGTGACATACACAAATCTAAACCAAGAGTCAACCCTGTCGAGTATCATCCGGTCGAAGCTAAGTAGTGCCGACTCATTAAATTCAAGCAATAGGACTTGAGTAAGACTTTTACACTCAATTCGTTTCGATTCCACTCTATTCATTCAATCAATCTAGTCATATTTACTCAGTTCGCTATTCACATCAATTCACGATACATTTATAGAACATTTGAGAAGTAATACGAACAATGCATATAGGCAAATCTTGAGACATTTGAGCGCAATAATAAAGTGAATAACAATATGCAAATGCAATTCAATTAATAGGATCAAGAAGATTTACTAGCCAAACCTAATCTAATGTCCCATCGTCTCTAACCGTCCATTTCGATGTAGTTTTAGGTAATTCGATGCACGTGCTACATTTTATTGGTGTCACATTGTGTGTGTGCGTGGTGCACCGAAATCCCTAAACCAACACCCATGGGAAGGTGCTAGACAACTGAGTAGGCACATGAGATAATCTCAGCCCAAGATTTCTCATGTATTATAATTTCCGTTGGACTTAATTAATCGGTTAAGGGTTCCATGTCGAGGGACCTACAAGGTCACTCCTTTTTCAACCTAAGACCTTATTGGTTTAGTGTTTGTGTCACAATCATCCTTAGGGATTGATTATAAGGTCTTAGTCCGTGGGTTCCAATCTAGGGTCCAAACTAAGATTAAAGTCTCTTTCTTTCCAAAAGAGATAGGACCTGGTTTAATTGTCCCCATATCAATTTCATCTCCCAATCTATGATCACTAGGAGGTATGTACCATTGGTTTCTATGTTCCAAGAGCTTTCCAACGATATATGGAACTCAAAAATCAGACGTATGGGTCAAAAGTTATGGCCATACAAAGTTGACATTGTTAGGCCCAATAGGCCGACCCACTTGAGCGGGCCCAATCTGGCTGGCCCAATTCTGGGCAAAATTTGCTCAACAGAGCTTGTAAAAATTCTGTTTTGGATTGTTTATCAATCCCCCCATCAATCCAACTTTCTACAACATGCCTAAGAACATTGAATGACCAATTTGAGCCTCCATTTGCTCCTATGGTCCATTTCTTTTCCATACACCCAATTTATTCTTTGTTAATCCATTCAAAAGAACCCAATTGACATTAGCAATCTAATTGACAGGAACAAGGCTGAAATTAACAGACAAAAGATTATAACTTTCAATCAATGAATCATTAGCATGCATATATCTTAAATTGCTCATTTACTTGCCTCTTTTTGGTGCTTTTCACTCTAATTCTCTTCTCAGACTCAATTGAAGTTAAGTCCCTCAATTTCTATGCTCACATGACTTCCTGCAAGAGCTGAGAGTGAAGTAACATGCAGCCCATTCTAACATTGCTAATCCCCCAAACCAAACAAGAAAAGCAGTGGGGAAAAAGCTGACTTACCAATGGAGGAAGCAATACCAATCCACTGCATGTATTCCAAAAACTGTATATTCACTTGCCTCTATATGAGATTGGTTCTCAAAATCACTCCAAATAACTCCTACCAACCAGCTG
This sequence comes from Umbellularia californica, assembly GCA_028538565.1. Taxonomy (NCBI): domain Eukaryota; kingdom Viridiplantae; phylum Streptophyta; class Magnoliopsida; order Laurales; family Lauraceae; genus Umbellularia; species Umbellularia californica. The sequence continues at coordinate 30,477,125 of JAPQWN010000008.1, read as the reverse complement.
AAAGCCTACCAAAAACCCATGGAGAACCCATTCAAAACTCAAACTTTTGTTAGAAAAGAAAGAGCTCTCAAAGAACTCCTTTGCATGCCTGAAGGAAGAGTTATAAATGATCTATCAAAACTAGAAATCCAGAGAAGAAACCATTGCTAACCTTTTCACAACTCTAAACAAGAAGAAGAGCTTGGAAAAGAGATGGGTTCCAGTTGAAAACCTTTGAAAATGATGTCTTTGCAAAGCTTGAGGTGAGGAGATGAAAATGGTGTAGTTTGTTTTCCAATTGGGGCTTGTTTTCCTCACATGCAAAGGAGAGAAGTTGGGAAATAAAAGAAGAAGAAGACTTCTCTCTTGCTATTGCAGGAAACAAATGAAGAAGAAGAAGTTCCAATGGATGTCCCTTTTCTTAAATGGGTTCAAATCAGAAGTGTGGGTCCCAATGGTCATAAAACTTCAGGGCTTTGGAACTCCTGTTTATGGGTCCCGAATGAGGTCGACGAAAAAGACTAAAATGATCCTCATAAAATCTAGTTTTCAAAAAGTATATTTTTACCAATTTCTGGAAGTTTCGAAATTTATGGACCGAGTTGGTGTAAAACATACAACATAATTGGAGGATCTAAAATGAAGGATGGAGAAGGGGAAAATGGGAGAGGGTAGATGGTTTCTCAGCTGATATGTGCAAGGTGGAAAAGAGGAACGGTGTAGTGGCTGGTTTGGGCCTTTCAAAAGGAATATTTTGGGCTGGGTTGCGTGCAAGTCCATGCATTTTGAGGAAATTTGGGAAAAGGGCTTGGTGATGTAAATGGGCTCAAAATGGATCCCAGTTGGCTCAAATGGTCTGGGTCCAAACATGAATTTTAATGTTAATGACATGCTAATGAAATGCACCTAGACCCAATAAACTTTGGCAACACACGTATAGCCCAAAATTATCAAAAGGTCATATGTCTCCCTTTAAGCATTCAATATATCATTCAAAAATAAGGCATCAAAAAGATATAAATAAAGAAAATAGATTAATAAATTGAAAATCAGATTTTGATTTAAAATTGCTTACCCATAAAATCAATTAAAATAAATCAACTTACACCCTTTCTCCTTAGATTACAAGTAGCAAATCTACCCCTCCATCCTTCTTCTTCTTCATACACACATCAATTTTTTTTTTCTTTGACCATGTATAATAGGTGAGTGAGAGATGTAGAAGATGGATAGAAAGAATGAGAGATGGAATGTAGTTAATGGGCGATAGAAAGAGACTGGACGTGAGGGGGTGTGTAGATGAGAGATAGATTGAAAAAGAGTTAATGAGAGAATAAAGAGAGAAAATTTAGGAGGGGAGAGAGATTCACGTGAGAGAGAGTGGAGATGGGAGAGAAAGAAAGAGAGAGAAAGAATAATCCAGAGAGAAATAAGAGAGAGCCCCCTTATGCATGAGATAAATCTGGGGTTATGAGTATCAATGTCCATGTACTCCTTGCAATCCTTTCAATATTTGAAAATTTTCAAATCTTTAAAAACGTGTTTGATTGAGATGCAAGCTGTGGTCGTATTTGGTAACCATGATAATAGGATCTTGGACTCCTTGTGGGGTCTTTTTGAAACTTGAAACTCTTTAGTGCACTCACCTTTCCATCTTTACGACTCTTCATACCTTGCAAATATCCACACTTGGCACCACATCTTGGTTTTGAAAATATCTTTAGAATTCTGAAACTTTATTCGGTTGCAAACTTGGATGGATGTGGGCCCCCTCTAGAGGTGTGCAACACCTTGTATTGGCATGACTTGGGCGTTTGAAATCTGAACGATTCATGCATTGGATGACCACTTCATGGCTGGGTTTCTTTCTAGCATTCTTTCCTTCATTCGTCTCCCTTCTGTAATTAATTTCTTGACATCTAATTCTTTTTTTAAACTTTCCTCACCTGGGCCTACATTGGGTGTGCACTCCTTGGAAACACCATGCATGAACATGCCTTCTTTGGGCTGCCTTCTTGATTTCCCACTTCTTGTGGGGTCCTGGTTTCTAAATTTCTACAAAATAATTAAAACTAATTAAGAAATAATAATTTTTATTAAAAAAGAATGATGTTATGCATGGGGCCTAAAAATGCAGAATTTGATAATTTCACCAAGACATGCATTTTTATGAGAATTTTACTTAAATTCAACCAAAAGAGTCTAATTGCATGATTTTGTGAAAAATTTATGAATTCAATGCATTTTGTTTTAATTAAGTTCACAAATTTATATGAATTAATTATTTAAATATGTGATATTGTGGAGTTATCATTCTTCCTCTGCACTCCTTTTACCCATTTGCTTTATTTCTTATTTTTCTTCCATCTTGTTGCATGGTTCTTTTTCTAGAGTGTTTTGATGAAAAAGGAATATAAAGGGTTTTTGAGGGTTTTTATCGAATCGAAAACGACCTACCCTTCTCCTCTCTCTCACTCATACAGCCAAAGGTCGCAGGTTTTAGATTTTCCTTTACATTGATAGAGAGGGAGGGAGAGAGAGAGCAGAGACATCCTTTTTCCTTTGCATTTGTAGAATTCCGATTGGATGAAATTCTCAAGCATAAATTTTGGCGTGAAAGAAAAGGGAATTCAGAAAAGGCCATAATTTAACAACATTTCAGAATTCTAGCATCTCAAATTCTGCAAATTTCAGTAGATATGAATTCTAGGAATTTCGGTAAATAAAAAGGCCCTTAGGTTTAATTTACTTAGGATTTAGTTTAAAATGCACGTATGCTAAGCCAATGTTTACCAATCTAGCTATTTCCTTATTTGGTTTTACATGAGTCAAATGATCACGATGTGTTTTTATGGGGTGGGTGTTAATTTTGTACGAGCAGATGCATACATGTTTAGCCGTTCTCCGATCTTTTTTTTTAATAACCCAGGCTATCTCCCACCCAATCCAACCCAGGAGTCTTTGGCCTTGAGCCTGAGGGACACTCTGTCACGACCCCAAACCCGGGGTCCGTGAATTGGGAGTTAAGCAATAATTATGTTTCTCCCAAGATCCGCGTGTGTGAGGATTATAAATTTCCAACACACTCTAAATATTTAGCGGAAGCTTTCGTGGTGTTGCGACTCGGAGTCCGTGGCCATTGGATTCCGCACCGCACTCAACCCAAGCATAAGTCATCTTATCAATGATCCATCTCAGGTTGGAATAAACCATCACAATAAAAGTACAGAGCTGACAGTAACAGGGTATTACATTCCCATATATGGTCAAGTTACAAATATCAATGTGTATTAATTACAAATCCCAAGAAAAGGCTAATAGAAGCCATACAAGAAAACAAGTTAATGATCACTACCCCATATGTGACGTAATTCCGATGTCAAGCACAATGTCTACATGACATAGCCGACAAACAACCTGTAAGCTCATGGCTCCACAGCCAACACGTGTACTCGTCTCGGGTGAAGAAGTCTGGACCTGAGTACCAAATAGTGGGTCAGACACGACGGTCTGGCAGGTGGGTGAAAAGATATAACAATATACTGAACAATAAAACATGTAATAATTCATGCTGTCTGATCAAAATTGTACATAATTACAAATGTATAGGAAATCATGAATATCTGAAAAAATCCTGTATTCATATAAAACGGGTATGAAACATGAATATTTGACAAAACATGTATTCCTTTAAAGCAGGTATAAAACATGAACATTTCACAAATCGGAAACTCATTTAAAACATGTATAAATAATAAACATTTTACAAATCGAGAACTCATTTAAAGCGTGTATAAACAATAAACATTTCACAAATCGGGAACTCATTTAAAGCATGTATAAATAATGAATATTTCACAAATCGGAAACTCATTTAAAGCATGTATAAATAATGAACGTTTCACAAATCGAGAACTTATTTAAAGCATGTATAAATAATGAATATTTCACAAATCGGGAACTCATTTAAAGCATGTATAAATAATGAATATTTCACAAATCGGGAACTCATTTAAAGCATGTATAAATAATGAATATTTCACAAATCTGGAACTCATTTAAAGCATGTATAAATAATGCATCATTTATTAAGAAAAGACATGATCAATATCAAGCAGTACGGGTATCAAGGATCAGGAACTATCAAGATGGCAACCACACAAAGCTAAATCCTCTATCACCGAAGTGATAGAGCAAGCATATCAAGATGTTGACCTCAGTAACCGAAGTGAGGAGGAACAACGAAATTTACATACACATATACTATATACGGGACATGACCACGGTAGCGAGCCGGGCATCAGGAACCACAGTAGCAATCTGCGGTATCGGGACAAGACCACGGTTAATAAATCGGGTAGCAAGATCCAAACTGCAGCTGGCGGGACAAGAATGGGATCTCCAAGTCGGTAGATCAGACCAACAAGGTCATCCAAGTTTAGTGGTGTCGACTCATAGGTTATATGCAAGTAAACAAGATAAATACATGTATGCATGTTCTCTTTTTGGCTCATGGGCTCGCACTACAAAGCTCTGGCCCCGTATTGTCTCAAGGTTTTATTCTCATGGGTCATATATAAGAAATCAAATCAAATAAATACATATGACGGGACAGGGTGCTCATAAGCACCAAAGCATATCTATATCGGTCAGGCATGTACGGGCTAGCAACAATGCTAAAAACATGAATTTCAATACTGTCGGGTAAGTCTAGTCATAAAACACGAGATTTAAAGTGTACAAGTGAAATTCAGGTTGAAATAAAGCATGAATGGATTTCTCATATTCTCCGGGCCAAGTGTTGAAAGTCCAAGATTTGAATCAATGTAAATAGGGTCCCGTATGTTAGGTTTGATATACATTTGGTACTCTTTTAAGAATTGAAAACATTCCGGGGCCTTATATACATTAACAAATCTAAAACACCTGAACAACCAAGTCATGATGATGGAATTTCTTCTTCAATATAGGTACACAATTCTTTAAAATAAATCTTTTAGAATTGGAATTTCGGTCAACCCTCGGTTGGCTTATCGGTTAACTGACAGGGTCATGTCGGTCAACCGACAAGTTGACCAACGGCTAGCCGAGATCAGAAATGGGGAGAACAGTTCTCTGGAATTGGAACCGAGAGATGTCGGTCCATATCGGTTGGCTGTCGGTTAGCCGACAGGCTGACGAACAGCTGACTGACGTTACTGCGGACACAGAATTCTGAAGCTGCTTTCAGTCCCTTCTTTTCTTCCAACACTCCTCATTCTCAAGGGTCAGATCCCTGTAATAAAGTGAACTCAAAGATCCTCCACTTCAAGCGATCAAAACATCCTTCTCAACACTTCAAATTCACCATTCAACTACATCCATTCTACCATCAAATCATCCATTCCTTTCACGTTCAACCAAAAGAAATCCATAATATGAAATCAATTAGGACTTATATATTCAAGATGTCATTTTCAATCGTGGTGAACCACTCAAGTACATTTCAAATCGATTTACAAAAACAGCATATAACTTTTCTAACATGGAATGGAATAATGTATGTGATTCAACGGCCTACCAAGGGGAGTCTCAATGCATACTTAATATCTAAAGGTTGATTTATAATAATGAGTTTGTCATCAGTGAAAATCCACAACACTTAAGATTATAAAGTATGCTTTAAGACTCATAAGAATTCTCGGGTAAAATCCCATGTCAAAACTTTCTTTCATTTTTCCATTCAATTGATACAAATATTCACCTTCATTACCAATCCTTGATCACTAAGATAAGTATACCATTAGATTCCTCGCTTCGAGAGCTTTCCAACGGTATATAGAACGTCCAATTCCGACATGGGAATCAAAAGTTATGGGTGTTTCAAAAATGGAAAATAAAAGAGCGTTGAAACGGGCCCAGGCCGAGCCCAGGCCCACTCGAGCGGGCCTAGCTGTTGCCTGGCCCGAAATTAAGTGCAGAAATGCACTCTTTGAGCATTCTTTTTATTCTTTTCCCCATTCCTTCTCTTCTACAATCATTCTCAAAGTTTTTTAGGCTCCTCCTTACCTAGAGGTGTAAATATGGGCGGGCGGCCCAGGCCCAGCACGGGCCCAGCACGAAAAAACCGTGCCTGGGCCCGTTGACTTGGTCAACGGGCCGGCCCGGCCCGGCCCGGAAGCCCTGATGGGCCGTGCTGGGCCCGGATCCCCCAGGCCCGAGGCACGGCACGGCTAAAATCTGTGCCGTGCTGGGCCAGTGCCCAGAGCCCGCGGGCGGCCCGGCCCGGCCGGAGGCACGGCCAGGCCCACGGGTGGCCCGGCCCGGGCACGACCCGCAGAAGCCCAACGGCTATTTTTTTCAAAAAATCCCCCCACCTTCCCAAAAAAAGGTCTTTTTACATTTTAAACCCCCTCCAACAGCTATAAACGGTCATATGGGAGGGTATTAGTGTCTTTTGATCATTTTTTACCATTATACCCCCCCAACTGCTATAAAACGGTCATATGAGGGGGTATTTTATGTCATTTTATCACTTAAGAATTCTATAAATAGCCCTTCTTCCTCTCATTTCTCTACACTCATCTACTCTCTCATTTCTCACACTCCCTCTAAAGTTCTAAGGCTCTAAGCTCTCTTAAGTCTCATTCTAAAGTCTAAGCTCTCTATACAAAGTTTTCTAAGAAGTGAAGAGTGAGGGTGACTTCTCTAAAGTGGAGGATTCAACTAAGAAGAACTTCTCCATTAGCTCTCCCTTTCAAGTTTCAGCCTCTCTCATAAAGGTATTTATTTTCTTTAATTTTGAGTTTTACTTAGTAATAATATACATAGTAATATTATATATTAAGTCACATCTTCTCCCCTTTCTTATATAAATTATCACAAAAAACACATTATACATAATTATTTATCAAAAAAAAATTTATCTTTTATTTAGAAAAATGGCTGGACCATCACAACCTTTCAACCTTGACTTCTCTCTAAATGAGGAAGATCCTGAATTTATTCATTTAGATCAAAATCAGGACATAGAAGTAGATAGCAATAATCCCCAAAATCCAGCATCGTCTTCGGTTGCTGCAACTAAAAAGAAGAGAAAATCAAGATTGACTTCTCATGTATGGAATTGTTTTACTAAAGTTACTGTCCCATGTCCCACGGGAGGAACAGAGGAAAAGGCACAATGTAAAATTTGCAAAGATCTCCTCAGTGCCAAATCATCAAGTGGCACTGGCCACCTTAATAGACACATGAAAAAGTGTCTAAGCGACCAAGCGAAAAACGCTAACGATGAGGGAAAAGGTGGGAGCCGTGGGATGGTTCAAACACAACTTTCTCAAACAGATTCATCTGGCGGTTTAGGAATTTTCAATTATGACCCTACTAATGCTAGATATCAACTTATTAAGTATATAATTTCTTCCCATTATCCATTTGTACTTTCCGAAGACCGACGTTTTGAAAGATTTTTGAGGTCTGCCTTTGTTCCTTCATGGCAAAGAATATCTAGAATTACTGCTAGAAATGATGCAATAAAGACTTTTTTGAAAGAAAAAGAGAATTTAAAAAAAAATTGAAAATATACCTGGAAAAATAGCTTTAACTTCAGATTTATGGACCTCCAAACAAAATCTGGGGTACATTGCAATCACATCACATTTTATTGATAGTGATTGGGTGATGCAGAAAAGAATAATTTCGTTTTCTATGCTAGAATTTCCACACACTGGTGCTAGGATAGGGTCCACCATCCTTGAAAAACTTAGAGAATATAGAATTGAAAATAAAATAATTTCTATAACTTTAGATAATGCAAGCACTAATAATGTCGCAGTAGAGTTAATAAAACAATCAATTCAACTTGATTTAAATGGAGATCTATTTCACAATAGATGTGCATGCCACATCATAAATCTTATTGTACAAGTAGGGGTGAAATTAATTAGAGATGATTTAAAGACTATTAAATGGATTGTAGGATACATTTTTTGTTCTCCCTCGCGAAAACAATGGTGGAGGGACATATGTGTAAATTTGAATCTAAGACCAAAGAAAATATCATATGATGTAAAGCATAGATGGAATTTTACCTATAAAATGTTAAAAGAATCATGTGCCTATAAAATGGCACTAAATCAATATTGTCAACTTTATTTGGAGCATGAAAATATTTTTATAAGTGATGATAAATGGACCCTTCTTGAGATAATAAGAGATTTTTTAGAAGTTTTTCATGATGCAACATTGTTTTTTTCTGGGGTATATTATCCCACATTAAATCAAGCTTTATCCCATTTTTTTGAAATAAGTATTACTTTTAAAAAGTATAGAGATTTTCCAATTTTTCAACTCATGTGTATACAAATGGAGGCAAAGTTTTCATCATATTGGAGAATAGCTCCTTTAACATTTTGTATAGCTGCTATATTAGAATTAGATTGAAATTACAAGGTGTAGAAACCCTTCTTGATGAAATAAACTCTAATATGAATACAACTAATATAAATGACATTACAACAATTAAGACAAAATTAGAAACACTTTATTTGGATTATACCACCCGATTAGGTAGATCCATAGCACCCACGGTCCCAACAGGCCCTCCCCAAGTACATAAAGGGAAAAAGAAGGCTATTTGGAGTATTTTGAAGAAATCTCATGGAAGTAACTCCTCTTCTTCCGGAGGATCTTACAACCTTAATGAATTAACAATGTACTTGGGGAGCGATCCTATTGTGGTCGAGGATGAAGATGAAGATGATTTTGATCTTTTGGCATGGTGGAAATCATTCGAAACTAAGTTTCCCGTGCTTTCCGCCATAGCCCGTGATATACTAACAATACCAACGTCTACAGTTGCATCAGAGCAGGCATTTAGTGCAAGTGGGCGCCTTATTGACCCTAGGAGGACTATGCTCTCAGAAGAAACCGTTGAGACCTGCATGTGCTTACGGGATTGGTATCAAGCACATGATAGGGAACAACACCTCGATGATGATGAGATCGAGATAGAAGACGAGCTAGCAGGGTTACATATATCATAGTATAATTTTTTTAGAATGTATAATAGGCTTTCAACTTGTAATTTATTTTTTAGAATGTATCATAGGTTTGTAAAGTTGTAATTTATTTTTTAGAATGTATCATAGGTTTCTAAAGTTGTAATTTATTTTTTAGAATGTATCATAGGTTTATAAAGTTGTAATTTATTTTTTAGAATGTATCATAGGTTTTTAAAGTTGTAATTCTTTTTCATTTATTAGAAGGTTTGAATTTCATTATATATATTGATCCAAGTTCAAACTTGTAATTTTTTTGAACTTTTGTAACTTAAATTTCAAGAAAATACAATTTATTTGATGTATTTTTTCAAAACATCATTAGTGTTATTCTACTTGTTATTTCTCTTAATTTCTTTATTTTAGTGAAATTGGTCCAAGACATATTTTTTAAAGAACCTAAAAAAAAAGACATAAAGAACCTAAAAAAAAAATTAAAAAAAAAATATTGTGGGCCGCCCACGGGCTGCACGGCCCAGGCCCGACTAGGGCCCGGCCCAGCACGGCACGACCAGAGTCGTGCCCTGGGCCGGGCTGGGCTGGCCCCTGAGCCCTTGGGCCAGGCACGGCACGGCCCGTGTAATTACGTGGGCCGTGCCGGCCCGGGCTGGGCCCTCCTTCAGTGGCCGGCACGGCCCAGATTTACACCTCTATCCTTACCACAACAAGTCCATTAGAAACATCAATACACTAATCCATTCCATTTCTTTTCAAAAATCAAACATAAACATAATCATCTCCTTCATCAAATCACTAAAAGTCTAGAGAAGTAAATGACAAATCATAAGATGATTATATAAGGAGCAAAAATCCAAGATTATTATAAACAATAATTTCATGAAGATTAAAGATAAACCATTGTTTAAACATTTCAAAGATAAATCCATAGATTATAAGGAAAACATAAGATAAAATGGGAATTCAATAAAAAATCATTCATATTAAGCAATAATCATCACATTAGCTGAATATTTAACTTGCATTTGAAATATTTAACATTTTCAAGAGAGTAATATGCTAGAAAGTACACTAATTAGTGCATTTGAAATCTCAATAAAAGCATGAATGAACCAAGCTTAAGTAATGAAAAATCATTAATAAAAGCTAATCATTTGCATAAAAACATGATTAATGAAAATAAATCATTTCATCTACTTGCCTTAGGTCTTCTAACAAGCAATCCAAGCTCTAAACCAACTTTCCAAGCCAAGATCCAAGCTACAAGCAAAACCCCCAAAATAAAACCCTAAAATGGCAAAACCAAACCAAATCAAAAGGAAAAACCTCCAATAATCAAAACAAAGCTTCTCAAAGGCTAGGAGGACACAAATCCAAAAGATTACAAGGATCCCTTACTTGGAAGTTCTTCAAAAAGCAAGAGATTGCTCAAGGGAAATCTAGAAAAGCTTGGTTTTCTTCAAAAATGGCATCAATGGATAGCTCTTGAGATGAGGATAAAAATGGTAGAGTTCAATCTAGGCTTAGCAATGGATTGGTGGTGCTATGAGATGGAGAAAGCAAGAAAAGAATGGAGGGAACCATGGCTGCTGGGATTCTTCTCTTGGAATAGTGATTAGGGCAAGGAAGAAGAGAAGAGAAGAAGGGTTCTCTTTATATACCAAAGGTGAAGTGGGTCCCACAACTTAAAGTACTAGTCGGGCTAAAAACATGCATTTCGGGACCTCAAATGGATTTGATGAAGAAGACAAAGTTGATCAACAAATTTCTAGTTTCCAAAAAGTATATATTTTGCGGGTTTTGGTGACATTGAAAATCGTGTCCAGATTTTGGGTGAAAAGACTGTTTTGCCCTCAAATTGAGAAAAGTCGTGTTTAGGAGTTTCAAACGAGGACGGGTTCAACATGAAAGGTGTAGGGATTAACAATATAAGTTAAATGGAATGAAAACATAATTTTTAGAAAATCAAAATAAATCCCAAGCTCACACAAAATCGCAATAAGAACCCCCAAAGGGTCCCACAAGTTAAGAAGGTTCTCAAAACTTTTCAAAACCAAAGAAAATGATAGTTAAACTAAGAAAGTTAAACAAACAACCACTAAAACCATTGAGAAAACTAAATCACGATTAAAACCACACTAAATCAGGAAATTAGGGGTCGGGTTCTCACACACTCGATTTTAGACAGCCAATAACTAATCCCTAAGGGCACATGCAAACCCATGCACATGCACCGGGTAAGACTTTGGGAGGTGGCCAACGAAGGTAAGCGTCGAGCACAAGACCTCTCCGCTTCATGAGGTGTAGAGTCCTTTTAGCGAACTAGGCTAACACTCATTTGTTGCAGTTCACCAATTTGGCAGGAGTTCATCCACAATTTCCAGATGCTTGAATATTTGTACGTTGTGGGTTCCTAGATTGTAGAGAGATTCTAGCCATCATTCTGGATGGTTGAATGATTAAGTATATTTGTATGTATAAGTAGTTTCTTGATGGCAAATATTTTTGTGAACTGTGAGTATTTCCTATGGTTGTATGTAGACATGAATGCAAGTAGTTTTGTTTTTTTTTGAATCAAGCAGTTTATGGATTGTAAATATTTTGTTGGATGTGACACTACAAGGAAAGTTAATTTTAGTGACACTTAAATAGCGGCGGTTGTCAATTTCCGCCACTAAAGATGCTTATCGGCGACGGATTCTTTATTCCGTCACAAAGTTGAATTTTTTTTTCAATATCAGCAACGGATTACATTTACCACCGTTAACACCTTTTTTATGTCCCACTTATTTCAAAAGTGGTCCCTACTTTTTATTTCTCTCAAGTCACTCAGTGCATTTGAAGCCAAGCCCGAAAACCCTAAAACTCTCATAGCGATTTGAAGCTCAATCTCTTCAACGAACCAAACAGTAAGATTCGAACCATTTCAGCTATTTCTCTTTGTGCATGTTCTTCCGATCGAATATGTTGCATGCAGGAATTCTCGATTGGAAGGCTTCAATTTCTGATTTGCAGTTCTGAGCTTGTGCAGAAGAACAGATTTTGGTGCTATGTTGAAGTAGCCCTGATTCCTTCTTTCTTTTCTTCATTTTTTTTCATGATTTTGGTGCAGAGAAAGAGCGATTTGCTTAGAAGTTGGGGTTTTCGAACAATTTGAGGAGAGAAAGAGTGAGAAGTTAAGGGTTTAAGCTTCAAAGCTGATCTGTGGAACTGAGAACTTGAATTCGAGCTGATCGGTGTAAGTGAGATTGGTCAGTGTTTGTTGTGCCAATCATGATTTTAGTGAGATTAATGGATGTGATTAGGTTTTTCCTGTTCACATTTTTCTGTTTTCTTCGTTACAAGGGTTTTAGATTTAGTTGTTATATTGTAAGTTAGATTAGCCGCTGAAAGGATCTTGTGATTGTTATTTAAGTGAGATTAATACATATGGTTCTTGTTTTTCTACGTTTTGATTCCGCATTTTCTTCCTTATTAGGGTTTTAGATACTGTTGTTGTATTGTAAGTGGGATTACTCTCTAAAAGGATCTTTTGATTGTTGTTTAAGTGAGATTAACACATATGGTTCTGTTTTTTTTGCGTTTCGTTTCTGCGTTTTCTTCCTTTCTAGGGTTTAAGACCTTGTTGTTTGCAATAGATCGGTAGGGATTTGGGTTTTTCCTTCCTCCTTCTTCATCATTCATAAGACTAATTGTAGTGATTTTGTCATTTGTTAACTGTACCAAAGATGAAATGTGATCTCATATTGAGTTTCGGTTCAAGGTTTATGATGTTTCTAGTTTTGGGAATGAACTAGATGCACTGTAGTGTTGATTAATGGTAATTAATAGGGAGTTCTATAGTTGTTCTTCATGTTCCTTTCTATTTCTTTTTATATATAAATAAATATATATATATATAAGCCCTCTAATAGAGCATGCTCATTAGTGCTATTTTATGCTAGAAATTCTGGTGTTTCTGCTCATCGTTTAGTGTGGTTATGTATTCGAGAAATTCAGATCTGAATTGGTAGGTTGCAGTGTGTTAGTCATTACAATATGTTAATTTGGTGGTTATGTATGCCTGTTTTTATGTAATTGAATCAATTATTCATTTACTCCTTGTGTCATACAAAATAAGTTATCAGCATATGTATTTGATTAATTGCCTTGCTCTGTCAAATTTATTATAAGCTTCCCAGGCTTGAAGAAATCTCTGGGAGCCCATTTTAGTTTGAAAACCATGTACCGCACAAAATTCATAAGTCCTAACTAATAACAAATGGTTACATCGACTTTTTACTGACGTCTAGCCGACGAAAAGATTTTCGTCGATAAAGGTTTTTACCTACGTTTCATTGACTTTTGGCGACAAAAAATTTCGTCGCTAAAAGTGCAGCTTGTTGTAGTGACCAATGGTCGATGCTAGGAGCTCATCCTTGGCCAGCTGAGTGAGAGACTTAGAGAGGCTTCGTCCTCCATGGGGCCGAGAAATCTGAGAGAGACAAGGAACATGGCGGAATCAAAAGAGGGAGGGTGAGGAAGAGGAAGCGCTCGGGCTCCCACAGTCTCTAGCCTCGTTTCGAAGCGAAGAACCTCAAAAGAGTTGCGACCGAGAGAGACGTCGTTTGAGTTGCTTCTGGCGAAGATAGAGACGAGCAAGAACTCTCTTTTCTTCGATCAAATGATTTTGGGCGCTCTTTTTTTTTTTTTTTCGTTTCCCTCCAGTTGCATATATACTCTTGATCAATACCATTGGATGAATCCTTAAAAAGAATGGTGGCTATTAGTCCTTATCATGGAGATTGAGGACAGTCCTTATTGGACCATCTCCCCATATATATATATATATATATATATGGGAGATGCTCCTATGAGAGATATCTCTCACCTTATATGAGAGATAGGGGTGGGGGCCCTCACATTTAAGTTGTTGGCATTGGATATTGAGGTGAGGGCCCCCACCATTTCTTTCATAATAAGGTGAGAGATGCTCTCATAGAAGGATTTCCCTATATATATATATATATATATATATACACCCACAGGGGAATGGGGACGGGGGAATTTGAAGGACACATTGGGCTTCCTCTTTACAAAAAAACAGCCCTACCTTTAATTTCTATCATCTCCATCAAGACCACAAAATTTTAACGATATACAATCCATTCGGATGGGTGTCACTCAATCCAACAGTCTAGTTTAATCAGATGGGGCCAGATTTTGGTGAAAATGTGCAATTCAAGGGGGCCCTCTGTGTTCTCCATTTAGATGGACCAATTAGTGAGCCCCACCCTAGCCAGCAAACAACCTTCTCCCATTTGCTTGAGCTGAGGAGAGGGCTGGCCTATATATATATATATATATATATATTCCTCACATATTATATGAGAACTTTTTTATGGGCCCATTTGGAGATGAGACCAAGGGGATAGAAAGATCTACGTGAGACCACCCCAAGTATCAAGTTTGACTCCAAACCCATGCCCCTAACCCCTTCATCCGTGGCCCACAATTTTAATGGCTTCATATTCAAAAAATGTTCAACCCTCGACCCAATGGTTCAGTCCATTCAGATGTGTGTCAATCCTTGAGATTAGTGACTATCAGGGCATTCCCTATTGGTTGCTAGGTATGGATGGATTGCTAGTTGGGTCCCGCAAAAAAATTCCCATATAATAGATGAGAACTAGTTCTCACTTGAATATTTTCCATATTACATATATATATATATATATGAGGATTTAACAGGAAAAAACACTTAATGTGCATGTGTGACGCGATCAAACACTTTTGATGGTAGTACACCAATTAGAGCAATTGGGCTGAATTTTCAATTTTTTTTACCTAATTGGCACATCATCGGTGTCGACCTTATTTACACTAAAAGTTGTAACCTTTCCAGGCATTCTCGAGAAAAAAATTCTAAGTCAGGGTTAGTGATGACCCTAACAGAGTAAAATAAGGTCATCACCGTCGCATGCTTCTTATTTTTTTAACCAAAAGTTGTAACTTTTGCAAGCATTTTAGGGAAAAAGTTCTAAGTCAGGGTCGGTGATGACCTTAGCAGTATAAAATAAGGTCATCACTCGCAGGTTTCATATTTTTTTGACCAAAAGTTGTAACTTTTTCTAGGCATTCTTTGGAAGAAAATTCTAAGTCAGGGTCGGTGATGACCCTAGCAGTCTAAAATAAGTGATACAGCATTAGTGATGACGTTATATAAATTTGAAAAAAAAAAATCATAAGGAAGGGGACCAATACATTTATATCAAAAGCCCCCTATGTGCTTCAAATACAACTTATTTGAATTTAAATATAAACAAAAACATTTCATACATTCAATTGACATTCAATCAATCCATCAACATCCCATATACATTTATTTAAATTGCCTGTACATCTTCTAAGTTTAAAGTTACTGATTGACAACATCCACAACATAACCACTTCATTTACAAGTTACATTAGGATCAATATCCAAGAGCACATATAGCACAACAAATGTAGGGGGAGGTTCACTGCAAGTCAGGCGGCAAGACCTAGAGTGGAGGGATGTTAGGATAAAGCACTCAAACATAACCACCCTTGAGAAAAATGACAATTTGAATAACGTTAGCCATAGATCAAAAGAAAGTTCAATTGATTAGTGGTTGTGTGGAAGAGAGTATACCAAACCACATTCGATAGCGGCGGAAATGTGATACTCTTGCTAGCACAAAAGTTGGATTGGTTGTGCATTTGAGGTACTAGCCCCATTGCGGGGTAATTCGTCCTTACTTGTATTCTCTTTAGACATCTGTGTACATTCAAATTAGACATGATAGCATTGAATGTAATGAAGGCAAACATACATAAAAAGGCAAGCATACATAAAAAAAATATTCCCAAGACGGAAATAATGAACACTAAAAATTTTCATGCTTATATGGAATAGTGAACACTAGAAAATGTACATTTCATAACAATCCAATATTAGAGATAGATTGCGCCCACTTGAAGTAAGAGATAAACAGCTTTGTCTAATACCACAATAGTTAAAGTTCATGAAGGGTAAATTGTTGATTTTGCAAAAAAGTGTAGCATGTATTATCGGTTATTTGCAACCAACTACATTTGTTAATATTGTTAATTTTACTTATTAATTGCATTACATAAAAAAATATTCACTAAAAATTTGGCGAATCTCCAATTTTTACTCTTTATAATTTTCGTATTACAAATTTAGTTGGTTGCTTGCCCGTGCTCGGCACGGATTTCTCTTTGTTAGTAAAGTATGAGACCAATATCATTCTAGTTAAATTATTCTAACATTTTTATTTTATAATCTTCATCTTTGTATATGAACCATTCCTTTAATAAATAGTCCAATGAAAAATGGTTTCATTATTGATCCAATGGTGGTTCCCAAATAACAGTTTCAGACCCGATTCAACTAAAATGTGGTTTCAAAAAGAAACTAGTGACAATTTTTGGAATACGAAATGGCCTAGTTTTGGGTCCCTTGACTAAGACATATTTTCCATATGAATCTCATGCATTTGGGCTGCATCAATGAGGCAAGTTTTGGCAACAAACAAAAAGATCAATCAAATAAACGGAAATTAATCAAACCATAATCTTAATTTAATTACGGATCCAACTGAACACCAAAAAAAAAGAATGAATCTGTCGTCTCAAAGTTTTGGGACCAGAATCAATTCAATCCATTTCACCAAAAAGAGAAATGAGCAAGAAGAACAAATTCATTCCAACTGCCAAAGACGGTAACTGCTCCGGAACCATCGTCCTTCTCAACTCAGAAAACCCCAAATTCAGAATCCTATGAAGCCTACTCCATTCAAATGAACAATCTACAAATCCCACAACGACGTTGAAGCCCATGTATAATACACTACGATATCGTATGCAGGATAGTGGGACAACCAAAAAGAAGGAAAATACAAAAACATAGAAAAAGATTCAAAAATGGAAGGAGATAGATACCTTTGCAATCAAGATGGAAAAAACAGACGATGGAAAAACCAATCGGGAGCAAAGAGATGCAGTTTAGGAGGAAGTTTGAAACCTGGTGCAAGTGGAAATGGCAGCTACCACGCTGGAGCACTCGTCCAAGGTCTGTTTCGGCAGTCTGCGGAGAGAGAAAAGAAAAGAATGAGAAGAAACAGAGTTTTGAGCCCTTATTTACCTTATGCAGTGTAAATAAGGTCGACACTAACGATGTGCCAAAATAGGTAAAAAAAAAAAACAAAAACGAAAATTCGCTCCAATTGCTCTAATTGGTGCACCACCATCTAAAATGTTTGATCGCGTCATAGATGCGCATTAAGTGTTTTTTCCGATTAAATCCTCTATATATATGTGTGTGTGTGTGTGTGTGTGTGTGTGTGTGTGTGTGTGTGTGTGTGTGTGTGTATACACTCTTAAGCTGAAGCTTATCTTATCCTAAACAGAAACAGTGCCGGTCACACTAAACAAAGTCGATTAATCTGTTTTTTGCATGATTGAACTGGAAAATCCAGTTCTAATTGAATTTATCTTGATTTTGGAAACGAATATATATATATATGATGAACATTTCCCTATATATATATAGGGGCCAGTTCTCCTAAGCTGAAGCTTAGGATAAGGTAAGCTGAAGTAAGCTCAATTGCATGGTGGAGCCCACTTGGGGACCCATATGGGGATGAGGGTGGGGGAGATTTCAAGGACTCCCTAAGACCCTCCTTCCTATAAAAAAATCAGCAACAACCGTGATTTCTATCTTCTCCATCTAAGCACCAAAAGTTTAATGATCAATGGTCCATTCGGATCGGTACATAGTCGATCCAACGGTCTAGTAAATTTGGATTTGACCAAAAGTGGGTGGGCATGTGCAATTTAGGGGGGTTGTGTGTTTGGTCCATTTGGATGTACAAAGGATGGGCCCCAGAAGCGTTAGCTTACGGAATCTTATCCTAAGCTTAAGCTTAGAAGAGCCTTACTCATATATATATATATATATATATATATATATAAATATAGGGGGGTATTCATATGCATCCATCCCTCACCATTTTTTGTGAGGGACACCTCAAAAGGGGAATTTTCAAGTACAAAAGTGAGGAAGTACACCTTTGTACTTCCTCACTTTTGTACTTGGAAATTCCCCTTTTGGGGTGTCCCTCACCATTTTTGGTGAGGGATAGATGCACATGAACATTTCCCATATATATATATATATATATATATATGTATGTATGTATGTTTATTCAAGTGAGAAGTGTTCTCACCCAACTTTGTGAGAA
Organism: Umbellularia californica; assembly: GCA_028538565.1. NCBI lineage: Eukaryota > Viridiplantae > Streptophyta > Magnoliopsida > Laurales > Lauraceae > Umbellularia > Umbellularia californica. The sequence goes on along the minus strand of JAPQWN010000008.1, from coordinate 30,458,884 downwards.
TGATCCAACAGCTGGCTACAGATGTATTTAACGGGAAAAAATAGGAAGGCCAGCCATCATTTAAATTTCCCCCCATTAACGAAACGAAAAGGAGCCCATTTCGTTTCACCTCTCCAAATCTTCTCTTCCCCTCCCCATCTTCCCCAGAAACTGGATCTCCTCCTCTTTCTTCCATCTATTCTCCAAAGAGATGTGAAGCACCACTGGCGGTCGGAACACAGACCATCGCTCGATTGAAGCCCTGTACTGTCTCTACCCAATGGAAGTTGAGGATCAGAGAGCTCAAAGATCGATTTGGAGGGTTTAGAGATCTGTTTGCGGGAAAGGGAGCTCAGAGACCAGGTTAGGCTCCACACCACTGCCCTGCCCCGCCCCGCCCCACCCCACACCCCACCCCCGCCCCCCCGGGTCCCAACTTTAATCCCCCTTTCTGAAACCAAGCCATTGTTTCTGAAACTTAAATCTATTTTTTTTTTAATTCAGTTATGCTTATGTGTGTGGGGGTATTCCCCAAGGCGACCGACCTCAGGTCCCGGCCTCGGCAAAAGCATGAATACCGACCTCAGCCCCTTGGCTTCGGCCTCGGTACAAGCATGAGACCAGGAGTTCAGCCTCGGCCATGCTCCATCTCGGTCTCGGTCAGACTGCTGATCGAGATGACCATGGACAGCTGTCATGCCACGGCAACAGGATAAGGGCACCGCCCAAAATCCCTGACACAGCTACACCGCCCATCCATCAGGGTATGGCTCGATGGGACAGAGTGGGCTACGATGGGACAGAGTGAGCTACGATGGGACAGCCTCTCAAGTGCTTACCCCAAAGTCCACTCTCCTCCTCTATAAATACAGAAACCTTCAACAGGTAAAAAAAGGAGGGCTATCCACATGCTGCTGGTACGCCGTCTCCTCCCACACTTCATCTCCTACCTCTGTTTAGTCCTGCACTTGCAACTAACAAAGGTATCGGAGAGCCCTGCGCTGCCCAAGCCAGGGTCCTCTGACCTTCTTCTTCCTCCCCTTTCAGGCTCGAGGCACCGGTTCTTCTATCACAACCACCTACAAGGAGCTCCAGCCTCCGTCCTCTTCCAATAGGCCTCAAAATCTCTCCCCCCGGGTCCGTGAGTTTTTTGTGCGCTTACAATTGGCGCCGTCTGTGGGAAAAGATCAAAAAGCCATCTTCCCAAACACCATGCCTCGAAGAGCCATAAAGGGACGATTTCAGCAGCAGCTTCATCAACCCCCAGCTCGGCATCGTTTTCCACGACGCGTCGTCGTGGAAGGTTGTCGACGACCTGGAGATCCTGATCAAGCAGCTCATGGCGAAGCAGATGAAGAAAGGGGACGCCCGGGGAGGCGCCCATCTTGGCGACGCCCATCTTGGAGACGCCCATCTCGAGGTCACCCCAAGCTCGGCGACGCCCGAGGGCACTCCCACCGTGGCGACGCCCGAGGGTACTCCCAACTCGGCGACGCCCGACGCCCCTCTCAGGCTCGGCGACGGCGACGCCCGACGCCCTCCCAGGCGCGGCGACACCGACTCGCGATGCCCATCTCCGCGACGCCCAATGCCGGCGACGCCCATCTCCGCGACGCCAGAAGCGCGCGACGCCCATCTCCGCGACGCCCGAAGTCCGCGACGCCCGAAGTCGGCGACGCCCATCTCGGCACGTGACGCCCATCTCGGCAACACCCAATGTCGGCGACACCCTCGGCGGCAGTGCCTCCTCCAGCTCGACAGGCAGCCAATCTCTTCCACCTCAAGGAGAGCTGCTAAAAATCCCTCGCGGCCCTCGCTTCAGCGGCACGATCCTTAGCCGTCAGCTTCGATCGCACGATCCTCTACCGCCATTGGCGGCACGGTCCTCTACTATAGCTTTGATGGCATTATCCTTTGCCGCTGGGATACTTCATCATCAACCTCAGTTGCAATGCTACTCTCCAGTTCAGCAGAAGTAACTCTCCAGTTCGGTAGCAGTGCATCGAGGCCACCAGCTTCGGTAATAGTACCAGTTGGGCGAGCATGACTCGGTCCTCTCCAGCTCGGCAGCAGTGCCTTCTCCTGCTCGGCAGCAGTAACATTCGCCCTTTCAGATGAAATCGAAAAAAGCAGGCTCGGTGATGCCACCAGCCTCGAGAAACAAAATTACACTGGCCCCGGTAAAAGTACCAGCCAGTTACGTCCCGATTTCGGTAAAACTCAAGCTCGGTGATGGCACCAGCTTCGAAAAAAGCAGGCTCGGTGATGCCACCAGCCTCAAGAAAAAGCTTACACTGGCTCCGGTATAAGTACCAGCCAGTCGAGTCCCGAATTAAGCATACAGCATCTCGGTCCTGCACCAGATTGCTGTCCGACAGCTTACACTGGCTCCGGTATAAGTACCAGCCAGTTAAGTCCCGATCTCGGCATAAAGCATCTCGGTCCTGCACCAGATCGCTGTCCAAAAGATTACACTGGCCCCGGTAAGAGTACCAGCCAGTCTTCAGAATAATCAGGCTCGGTGACGCCACTAGCCTTGAACAAAAAACAACTCTCAAGCTCGGTACCTGCACCAGCTTTGATAGACTGTCCGGTTATTTAGCTTTCAACTTCCAAGAGGCAAGAGCGCTCTAAGAAGTTAAAAGCTGGGGGGCTTTGTGTGGGGGTATTCCCCAAGGCGACCGACCTCAGGTCCCGGCCTCGGCAAAAGCATGAATACCGACCTCAACCCCTTGGCTTAGGCCTCGGTACAAGCATGAGACCAGGAGTTCAACCTCGGCCATGCTCCATCTCGGTCTCGGTCAGACTGCTGATCGAGATGACCATGGACAGCTGTCATGCCACGGCAACAGGATAAGGGCACCGCCCAAAATCCCTGACACAGCTACACCGCCCATCCATCAGGGTATGGCTCGATGGGACAGAGTGGGCTACGATGGGACAGAGTGAGCTACGATGGGACAGCCTCTCAAGTGCTTACCCCAAAGTCCACTCTCCTCCTCTATAAATACAGAAACCTTCAACAGGTAAAAAAAGGAGGGCTATCCACATGCTGCTGGTACGCCGTCTCCTCCCACACTTCATCTCCTACCTCTGTTTAGTCCTGCACTTGCAACTAACAAAGGTATCGGAGAGCCCTGCGCTGCCCAAGCCAGGGTCCTCTGACCTTCTTCTTCCTCCCCTTTCAGGCTCGAGGCACCGGTTCTTCTATCACAACCACCTACAAGGAGCTCCAGCCTCCGTCCTCTTCCAATAGGCCTCAAAATCTCTCCCCCCGGGTCCGTGAGTTTTTTGTGCGCTTACAATTGGCGCCGTCTGTGGGAAAAGATCAAAAAGCCATCTTCCCAAACACCATGCCTCGAAGAGCCATAAAGGGACGATTTCAGCAGCAGCTTCATCAACCCCCAGCTCGGCATCGTTTTCCACGACGCGTCGTCGTGGAAGGTTGTCGACGACCTGGAGATCCTGTTCAAGCAGCTCATGGCGAAGCAGATGAAGAAAGGGGACGCCCGGGGAGGCGCCCATCTTGGCGACGCCCATCTTGGAGACGCCCATCTCGAGGTCACCCCAAGCTCGGCGACGCCCGAGGGCACTCCCACCGTGGCGACGCCCGAGGGTACTCCCAACTCGGCGACGCCCGACGCCCCTCTCAGGCTCGGCGACGGCGACGCCCGACGCCCTCCCAGGCGCGGCGACACCGACTCGCGATGCCCATCTCCGCGACGCCCAATGCCGGCGACGCCCATCTCCGCGACGCCAGAAGCGCGCGACGCCCATCTCCGCGACGCCCGAAGTCCGCGACGCCCGAAGTCGGCGACGCCCATCTCGGCACGTGACGCCCATCTCGGCAACACCCAATGTCGGCGACACCCTCGGCGGCAGTGCCTCCTCCAGCTCGACAGGCAGCCAATCTCTTCCACCTCAAGGAGAGCTGCTAAAAATCCCTCGCGGCCCTCGCTTCAGCGGCACGATCCTTAGCCGTCAGCTTCGATCGCACGATCCTCTACCGCCATTGGCGGCACGGTCCTCTACTATAGCTTTGATGGCATTATCCTTTGCCGCTGGGATACTTCATCATCAACCTCAGTTGCAATGCTACTCTCCAGTTCAGCAGAAGTAACTCTCCAGTTCGGTAGCAGTGCATCGAGGCCACCAGCTTCGGTAATAGTACCAGTTGGGCGAGCATGACTCGGTCCTCTCCAGCTCGGCAGCAGTGCCTTCTCCTGCTCGGCAACAGTAACATTCGCCCTTTCAGATGAAATCGAAAAAAGCAGGCTCGGTGATGCCACCAGCCTCGAGAAACAAAATTACACTGGCCCCGGTAAAAGTACCAGCCAGTTACGTCCCGATTTCGGTAAAACTCAAGCTCGGTGATGGCACCAGCTTCGAAAAAAGCAGGCTCGGTGATGCCACCAGCCTCAAGAAAAAGCTTACACTGGCTCCGGTATAAGTACCAGCCAGTCGAGTCCCGAATTAAGCATACAGCATCTCGGTCCTGCACCAGATTGCTGTCCGACAGCTTACACTGGCTCCGGTATAAGTACCAGCCAGTTAAGTCCCGATCTCGGCATAAAGCATCTCGGTCCTGCACCAGATCGCTGTCCAAAAGATTACACTGGCCCCGGTAAGAGTACCAGCCAGTCTTCAGAATAATCAGGCTCGGTGACGCCACTAGCCTTGAACAAAAAACAACTCTCAAGCTCGGTACCTGCACCAGCTTTGATAGACTGTCCGGTTATTTAGCTTTCAACTTCCAAGAGGCAAGAGCGCTCTAAGAAGTTAAAAGCTGGGGGGCTTTGTGTGGGGGTATTCCCCAAGGCGACCGACCTCAGGTCCCGGCCTCGGCAAAAGCATGAATACCGACCTCAACCCCTTGGCTTAGGCCTCGGTACAAGCATGAGACCAGGAGTTCAACCTCGGCCATGCTCCATCTCGGTCTCGGTCAGACTGCTGATCGAGATGACCATGGACAGCTGTCATGCCACGGCAACAGGATAAGGGCACCGCCCAAAATCCCTGACACAGCTGCACCGCCCATCCATCAGGGTATGGCTCGATGGGACAGAGTGGGCTACGATGGGACAGAGTGAGCTACGATGGGACAGCCTCTCAAGTGCTTACCCCAAAGTCCACTCTCCTCCTCTATAAATACAGAAACCTTCAACAGGTAAAAAAAGGAGGGCTATCCACATGCTGCTGGTACGCCGTCTCCTCCCACACTTCATCTCCTACCTCTGTTTAGTCCTGCACTTGTAACTAACAAAGGCATCGGAGAGCCCTGCGCTGCCCAAGCCAGGGTCCTCTGACCTTCTTCTTCCTCCCCTTTCAAGCTCGAGACACCGGTTCTTCTATCACAACCACCTACAAGGAGCTCCAGCCTCCGTCCTCTTCCAATAGGCCTCAAAATCTCCCCCCCCCCCCGGGTCCGTGAGTTTTTTGTGCGCTTACATTATGTATTTTAATGCTTAGAAAGAAGCCTTAGGGTTTAGACAATGTTTATCCCTAGCAGTGGATATGAACCTTTTTTATATAATATAAGCCATGGCACCAAGGTTCTTTACTTTTACAATTCCCCTGCAACACTCCAAATGGCAGAGTAAGGGAGAAAAAAAAAATTCCATTTCCACCGCATCGTTAAACGAGCACATGAGGATCAGAGGCAATGTTTGACGTTTGTTTGGTAATAACTAAGATGAAGGATTGGTTTCATGGTGCATTTCTACAGTCATTTGCTCTATAGCAATCAATTATCATTTGAAAAGTCTTTTAAGGACCTGCATGGGGCTAAGACAATGCAGCCATCTTCATGTTAATGAAAATGGCATATAGTTACCAAAGGATTGGTTGCAGAGATTAGAAATAAGGTTGAAGGGTGTTAGAAAGAAATCACTATAAAGAATGTGAAGAAATGCAAATGTGCATGGCCTTGAATAGCTGAACTGTAAATGGACCTACAGACTACCTGTGAAATTTGTTTGTGAAATGTGAATGTTTAACTGAAAAAAAAAAAAAATGTATCCAAATGTAGGATTTGGAATGTATTGGGTTCAATTGTTTTTGTATTCATGTGCTCATATGATCAAACCGGTCTTTGAATGTTATAAAAAATAAAAAATTAAAAAAATTAAAAAAAATTAAAAAATTAAAAAAAAAAAAAAAAGCCCATAGCCATTTACTCATTGAAGCTGAATGTTGAAACTTGAAAGTTGAAACCTGAATACTCATTTGATGTATTATTTCATAAGCTGTAGTATTAAGGGGAAATCTGAATACACATTTGTTTAACCTGAATACCCATTTGATCGTTGAAACTTGATGTTCCAACTTGAATCTTCATGAATAGTTTTTCATATAGCAACAATGTTATAATATGCTGATTCAACTTCTTTGTAATGAAATTTTTCATTCTTTTTGTAGGACGAAAAAGTTATGGAAAGATGAAATGAATGAGGAAAAGAATTTAGCAGCAGTAATCAAAGATATGAAGCCAATGGACGGGCAGAATGAAATTCTGTCGGCAGCCGTTGAAGAGATGAAAAAATCAAATAAATTCAGTTGTGTAGTGACGCTTTTGTGTTATATTATTAGTGTAATTTGCATACTGAATACAATGTGTTAAAATGTGTGTGGACTGCTTCTACCGAAACCGATGTTGTAATCCTCCGGTAACAGCGCCAATCAGGAAGGGCCTTAACCCCCTTCTCTCCGACATAAGCAGCGTCTCAGCCTTTTTCGAGGTGGGACTGGTCCCGGTAGAAGTACCGACCATGTCCTACCGAACTCGGCCTCACGCTGGCATCCCAGTCCGATCTCCGGTATAGCTGACCCCGGCACCTTCTCCAGTTCGGCCCCTCTGCCGAGGTGAACACCGGGCTTCCAGTTCCCATTATGAGATGGGACGGATACTTTGTAGGGAGTCCCTGTCAGGTAGGGCGGCCACCGGCCAAGGATAAGGGCTCGTTCCTATCAACAGATCACATCCACATTTATGTGAGGGATTTGAGGGGAGGTTTGATGGGACAAGTATCCTCACCTACCCCCCCCTAAAGATCCCAGGTGTGGGCTGATGGGACAAGTATCCTCACCTACCTCCACTATGGAACCTTCCACTCTCCTCTATATATGCCTGCATGAAGAGTCATGAACAGGTACATGCAAGATACAGCTCGCACTGTTACTCTGCTAAAACATCTCTTCTTCTCCACTTCACCCTAGTTCAGTGACTGCACTAACTCAGGCGTCGGAGTGCCTTTGGCTGATAGCAGCCTCGGGCCCTGACTGCTGTTTTCTCTTCCCTTTCAGGTTTCAGATCAGCAAAGACACTCTTGTTCAGCTTAACAACCTCTCTGTAAACCCTCATCATCAGTTAAACCTAAGTCCGTAATAATTAGGCACGCACAATTTGGCGCCGTCTGTGGGGAACGATCTGAAAATTCCATATTTTCATCCTAACAGCTATGCCTCCTAAGGCTCAGAAGGGAAAGAGCGTTGCTAGACCGTCTGGGTCTAAGCAACCAGAAACATTCCTGCCTCTCATGCCACCTCCACTGGTGACAGACCAGGCAGGAGCGTTGGTGACGAGCTCGCGAAGAGATACCAGGCAAGCACCACCCAACCCTCCTCCGAAAGGAGTGGGAGGAGAACCTGGTATGCGGAGTGTAGGTTCACCCGTCACGGTGACACACTCGTCGTCAAGAGGAGCAGCAGCGTCTTCTCGGCGCGATCCTGTATTAGAGCGGGCTCGGACGAATACCTCTCAGGCGGAGCGTCCGCGCCTGGAGGTTGTTCTCAACGCGCCCCCTCGTAAGGACGCTCCTCCTCAGGAACGGCCCTTACGAAATGGGGCCCCTGTGCAGTCTCCTCCTCGTCGGTCTTCTCACGGGGACCACATGGAAGAGGATCACGTCCACCTCGGTGATGAAGGTGACGACGACATGGTCCTAGAGGACGATGTTAAGGCCCAAGCCGAAGCCATCAAGGCTCAAAACCTCATCATCGAAGAACAGAAAGAGCAGATCCTCCAGCTTCAGCGGCAGCTTGAGACGAAGAGCCAAGTACCTCCCGAAGCCTCTCACACGCCTCCCCCTAAGCAACGAGCTCGTCTAGGTCTTCGGGGTCGACCGGACCTAAGGGATCAGCTGAATGAAAGGCGCGCCCGAGCTCGCGAAGAGGGCTCGAGTAACACTCACGCCAGCGCCGACCAGCAGCAGCGCCATAAACAAAGGCGGGAGACCAGGGCCGACCCCGAGATGGCTGACTACATTGATCAGCAGATTAAGCTGGCCGTACAGCAGAGCCTGGAGCAGGCTGGCCTCGCTCGAGGTCGGTTAACTACCAAACACGGTGACATCCATGGCACGTCTCCATTTTCTCGGGAAATCAGAGATCATCCCCTTCCTGATAAGTTCAGCGTCCCACGTTTCAATCTCTATGACGGGACGTCGGACCCCGAGGCTCATCTTCGGCACTTCACCCAGAAGATGACGGTATTCAGCGGCGACGGCGACCTTGATTGCAAGGTTTTCTCCTCCAGTTTGGGCGACCTCCCGCTTCGGTGGTTCTGTGCGCTTCCCGAGGGATCGATTTCGAGCTGGCCACAGCTCCGAAACTCCTTCGTCGAAAAGTTTCAAGCCCACCGGGTCATCCCGAAAACTGACGCCGACCTGATCTCGATCAAGATGAGGCCAACCGAGACTCTTACTCAGTTCGCCAAACGATTCTGGACCATCTACAGCGTGATTGAAAATTCCAACGACGACGTAGCCGTTACTGCCTTCCAACAAGCTTTGCTGCCGGGCAATGAGCTTCGGAAGAAATTGGTACGTCGTCCTGCGCCTTCGGTAAAGGCTCTGATGGTCCGGGTGAACCAGTATGTCGAGCAAGAAGAGGACGACGTCCGAGCTCGAGAGAGCCATAATTTCTGGCAAGAGAGCCGACCGGAGGGCCGTCCCACTAGAAGGGAGAGGAGGCTAGCTAAGAAAGAGGCGGATCGGAATAGAGAGCCATCCAGCTCGGCAGTACGTCCTGCTCCCACCTCAGGAGGCAGCACGAGGCCGAAACCAAGCAGCGCCTCTTATAGAGCCGTCAATACCATCTTCAAGGAGCCTATCTACAAGCTCCTCGGTAAAATCCAGGCCCAGCCCTTCTTCAAATGGCCCCAGCCTATGAAAAGCGACTCCTCCTCCCGAGATCAGAATAAGTTCTGTGCCTACCATAAAGATAGAGGACACAGAACCGAAGACTGCTATGCCTTCAAGGCGCACCTTGAAAAGCTCGTAAAAGACGGGCATCTCAGAGACCACGTCAGGGAAGAAGGCAGAGTGAATAACGCTCAGCAACGCCTCCCCGACGACCAAGGCAGCGGTGAGCCTGTAGGGACCATCGACGTCATTCACCTGGCTCCTGCCCCCAGGGGCAGTGACCGAGCCCGTGCTGAGGCCAGGAAAGCCCAGCACAGCAGGCATGTGATGACGGCCGAGCTCGGTCCCTCGGCAAAGAAAGCACGTTTGGAGAGGCCAAAAATCTGGTTCTCTGATAAAGATTTGGCCGGGGTCCAGCTACCCCACAATGATCCTCTTCTTCTGACTATGAGGTTACACAACTTCAATGTCAAAAGGATCCTAGTGGACCCCGGGAGCTCCTCAGAAATCCTCTACTTGGATTGCTTCAGGAGAATGGGCCTGAAAGAGGAGGACCTGCAAGAAGCCCGCATCTCGCTGGTGGGTTTCAGCTCCAAGACGGTATATCCCAAAGGGAAAATTTCCCTCAAGGTCGAGGTTGGAGGGGCCTCCACAACGGCAGACTTCCTGGTGGTGGATGCACAATCTCCATACAATGCCATCATGGGGAGAACCTGGCTCCATAACCTGGAGGCCGTTCCCTCGACCCATCACCAGAAGCTCAAGTTTCCTTTACAGAACAAGGATGGGAGCTTCGAAGTTATTATAGTCCGCGGCGACCAAGACATGGCCAAAGAATGCCTCTTGGCCGTGGTCCCCGGAGATACACAGCCACAGCAAGTCCACATGACCGAGCTGGAAGCTGAGCTCGACACTGTGGGCCGAACTCCCGAACAGAAGAGCATTGAGGACCTCACCCAGGTCGGGATCGATTCCAGCGATCCAGAAAGGTTCTTCCTGCTCGGTAGCCAACTCGCTGACGAGGAGAGGGCCAGGATGCTTGACTTCCTGTTACAAAATAGGGAAGTCTTCGCCTGGACCCCATATGAAATGTCCGGCATAAGCCCCGAGGTCATAAGCCACAAGCTGAATGTAGATCCCCAGTATAAACCTGTTATCCAAAGGATTCGCAGGTCGGGCACCCAACAGGCAGAGGCTGTGACCAAGGAGGTCAACAAATTACTGGACGCTGAGGCTATCCGCGAAGTCCACTACCCCGTGTGGTTGGCCAACACGGTTGTGGTAAAAAAGAAGGATGGGAGCTGGCGGGTCTGTGTAGACTTCACCGACCTCAACAAAGCCTGTCCCAAAGACAGCTTCCCTCTACCGAAGATAGACCAGCTGATCGACGCCACTGCCGGCCATGAGAGGATGAGTTTCCTCGATGCCTACCGAGGTTACCATCAAATTCCAATGTATGAGCCTGATCAAGAAAAAACCGCGTTTATAACGCCCAGGGGCACCTACTGCTACAAAGTAATGCCCTTCGGGTTAAAAAACGCCGGTGCCACTTACCAGAGGCTGGTGACCAAGATGTTTCAGGACCAGCTCGGCAGGACGATCGAGGTCTATATTGATGATATGGTCGTTAAGTCTAAACGGTCACAGGACCACTTGACTGACCTACATCAAACCTTCTCCATCCTCAAGAAATACCAGCTCAAGTTGAACGCCTCCAAATGTGCATTTGGCGTCGGCTCGGGCAAGTTCCTTGGCAGCCTGGTTACGAGGCGAGGAATCGAGGATAATCCCGATCAGATCTCGGCACTCAGAGCCCTGCAGAGTCCGAACTCGATAAAACAGGTTCAGAGACTTACCGGGATGGCGGCAGCACTGAACCGCTTCATCAGCCGAGCTTCGGATAAATGCCATCCCTTCTTCCAGCTCTTGAAAAAGAGCTCCGGGTTCAAATGGACCCCGGAATGCGAGAGCGCTCTCCAGGAGCTCAAAGTGTACCTTTCCTCCCCTCCTCTGCTTTCCACCCCGGTACGGGGTGAGGTCTTATACCTATATCTGGCAGTTTCGGACCATGCAGTAAGCTCTGTACTCATAAGAGAAGATGACAGGCAGCAAAGACCCATCTATTACACAAGCAAAATCCTGCTGGATGCCGAGACAAGATATCTGCCGCTGGAAAAGCTCGCATTAGCACTCGTTAGTGCTTCGCGTAAGCTCTCCCACTACTTCCTCACATATTCTATAGTGGTTGTGACCGAACACCCACTCAAGTCCCTCTTCAGGAGAGCAGACTTCTCAGGAAGAGTGTCTAAATGGGCTGTCGAACTCGGGCAATACGATATCCAGTATCAGCCCAGAACGGCCATCAAAGCCCAAGTACTGGCCGACTTTATTGTGGAATTTACTTCTCCTAGTTCGGCACCGAGCCATCTCGACACCGAACTGGGGGGCAAGGAGGCAAGGACTTCGTCCGAGACCGATCAGGATCGGTCCTGGAAACAGTTCCTCGACTCATCTTGGAAAGTCTTCGTCGATGGGTCCTCCACCTCCAAAAGGGCTGGCGCTGGCATAGTCCTCCAATCTCCGGAGGGCCTCATTATTGAGCAAGCCGTGACTCTTGACTTCAAAGCTTCTAACAATGAAGCTGAGTATGAAGCATTAATTGCAGGGCTGGGCAGCGCAAAAACCCTGGGGGCACAACAACTGATGATCTTCAGCGACTCACAGCTGGTCACAAGCCAACTCAATGGAGATTACCAGGCCCGAGATGACAGGATGGCAGCCTACCTGGCCCACACCAAGCAACTCCTATCTCAGTTCCAAAAAGCTGAAGTCAGGCAGATAGGCAGAGACTCCAACTCTCACGCCGACGCTCTTGCAAATTTGGCCTCTGCCGTCGAGGCAGAAAGAAAAAGAACTGTCGAAGTGGAAGCACTGGACAGACCTAGCATACAACTTCAACCGCCTCGACAGATTATGTGCATTGACCTCGGTCCTAGCTGGATAGATGAACTTATCTCCTACCTCAAGAATGACCAGCTACCCGAGGACAAGAACCAAGCCCACAAAATCAGGCTGAAGGCAGCCCGATTTTGGCTCTCTCCGGACGATAAACTCTACAAAAAGTCCTACAATGGCCCTTACCTCCAGTGCGTTCATCCAAGCAAAGTCGAGGACTTCCTTTATGAAATCCATGAAGGGATCTGCGGCAGCCACATCGGAGGTCGGTCACTCGCGTACCGAGCTATTAGCCAGGGGTACTGGTGGCCCTATATGCAGAAGGATGCACAGGTCTACGCCAGGAAATATCAGAAGTACAGAAATCAAAGAAGAAATGCAAAGTTCAAAGGAGAGAATTACCTTGAGGGCGTCGGCCATTTGAGCCACATCCAGCTCCACCTCGCTCCTCTTCATATGTTCTGCCATGTCTCCAGGCAGAGCGCAGGCGTGCGCAAGGGCACTGACAACAGATGTGCCATCACTCAGCCGGCCGTCCGACGACAGCGACTGGCCATCCTCCAGCAGGAAACTGGGGTTCCAGATCGGAGGGCCGAGCAGCGGCGAGTGCTGAGAGGCAAGGTTGGGCTCGTCCCCCACTAGGTCCGCAACCCTGGGCCTTTTCCCCAGCCGAACCGAATCCCGACGAGATTTGGTGGAGCGCTCGGTCGCTGCTGAAGGCTGAGGAGATTGAACTGGGGGAGGGACTACTCTATCCTCTGAGTTCGGTGGGGGAGCGGTCCCCGAGGTGGGCGAGTCTCCGAAGATGACTTCATCGAGACTGACAAGGGCCGCACGACGTCGCCCCATCTCGGTCTCTTCGTCCGATTCAGAAGATGGGAGAATCACAAGCTGCTCTTGCGGAACCCCCTCGGACTCGCCCTCCGACTGACTCTCCTCCTCGGAGTCGGTCTCTGCTGCGGTCTGAACGTGCGAAGGACCGGCTTCGGCTGAAGCTCCAGAAGGTATGATCTCGGGGGGCACTTGCGCAGGCCCTGCTGCTGGAGCTGTTTGCTCCTCGGCTTCGGCAAGAGTTAGGACTTGCTCCCCCCTGAGGTTCTCGTGCCGTCTTCTTATAAAAGATCGGTACACGGGTTCGTATCCGAGAAGTGCTGAGGCAGATCGGGTCCGGTGACCCTTGTAGCTATAAATCCTTTTTAACCAGCCGACGTTTCGTCGCCACCCGGAGTTCTTCCTCTGCCGTTTCCTCTCCGCGTGACCTGCACGACAAGCAATTAGGCATCAGTTCGGCAGAACGAAACTACATCAGAAGTTCAGAAATTGAGATATTTACTCGGTGGTTCTCCGAGACGACCAGGTACGTGGTTCACCCTAGGCTCTCCGGGGGCATACTCCCAGTTCCCGGTGACGTAAAGGCAGTCGTTCCCGGCGTATTTTGTGTTGTGTTCGAGCTCGTTGATTATGGGAATCTCCTTTGACCGAACTCGCAGGTAGTATGCGTCGTCCTTTGGAGATCGACAGAGGTTATACACATCCTCAATGTCCTCCACGCCAAGGTCGGTCCCCAATATCCTATTGAGTTCGGCTATACCCATGATTATCTTGTAACCATTGGGCATTAGTTGGCAAGGGGTAAGGTTCCACCTCCTGAGACAAGCTCTCAGAAGGGGATGGACTGGAAATCTCACCCCGCCCTCGATTATGGCTACCAGAGGGAAGGGCATCCACCCCTCTACAAGAACCCGAGGTAGGCCTCGGTCACCAGGCCCGTCCGCCCTAATCTGGACGTTCTCTGGTATCTGGTATTGTTTCCTGAGCTCGGCTAGGGCAAGCTCTGTGTCTATCCAATGTCTAAAAACCCCCATCTTCCCTAGCCTAGACCGGAATACAGGTAACGGCGACGGAGAAGATAGACAGTAAACACCCCCAAAAAAAGAGAAAGAGCCCAGAAAAGGAAAAATGTCAGAGGCAGAAGGGAACTCACTAAGACACAGGGCCGGAAGGAATGTAGGGACAACGGAAAACTCTAAACTTCGGGAGGCGAACGGAGGAGCTTCTCGGACGACGAGGCTTCAGGCAACTCTGAGGCGAAAGCTCCAAGCACAGTGACAGCAAAAGTGGTCCTCCTTCGAGGACCGGGGTTTTTATACAGGGATGGAGATCTCTTCGTATCCCAAGAGCCATGTGCAGACACCGCCTCGAGCACGCCACCCGTCTCCTCGATAAGACGCAATGGCCATCAGGGACCTGACACATGGCGGCGTCACAGCGCCCTCATGATGATATGGTTGGGCTATTAAAACCGCCTCCAGACAGCCTGGCGCTATTAAAAGCGCCTCGGAAAGTGAAGCGGCACCCCACGCCTTTGTGTATACTACAGGATTGGTTTCGGGAAAGTCCATCCTATCACTCCTAACCCCGTGGTCTCCTTGACCCCCCGAAGTCAGGAGCAGGGGGCAATTGTGTGGACTGCTTCTACCGAAACCGATGTTGTAATCCTCCGGTAACAGCGCCAATCAGGAAGGGCATTAACCCCCTTCTCTCCGACATAAGCAGCGTCTCAGCCTTTGTCGAGGTGGGACTGGTCCCGGTAGAAGTACCGACCATGTCCTACCGAACTCGGCCTCACGCTGGCATCCCAGTCCGATCTCGGGTATAGCTGACCCCGGCACCTTCTCCAGTTCGGCCCCTCTGCCGAGGTGAACACCGAGCTTCCAGTTCCCATTATGAGATGGGACGGATACTTTGTAGGGAGTCCCTGTCAGGTAGGACGGCCACCGGCCAAGGATAAGGGCTCGTTCCTATCAACAGATCACATCCACATTTATGTGAGGGATTTGAGGGGAGGTTTGATGGGACAAGTATCCTCACCTACCCCCCCCCCCCCCCCCCCCCCCTAAAGATCCCAGGTGTGGGCTGATGGGACAAGTATCCTCACCTACCTCCACTATGGAACCTTCCACTCTCCTCTATATATGCCTGCATGAAGAGTCATGAACAGGTACATGCAAGATACAGCTCGCACTGTTACTCTGCTAAAACATCTCTTCTTCTCCACTTCACCCTAGTTCAGTGACTGCACTAACTCAGGCGTCGGAGTGCCTTTGGCTGATAGCAGCCTCGGGCCCTGACTGCTGTTTTCTCTTCCCTTTCAGGTTTCAGATCAGCAGAGACACTCTTGTTCAGCTTAACAACCTCTCTGTAAACCCTCATCATCAGTTAAACCTAAGTCCGTAATAATTAGGCATGCACAAAATGTACGTATGTTTTTAAGAAAAACTTGAAGGTAATATAGATGAATGTAACGTGGATATTTTGATGAATGAATGGATGTCTATTTTATGAAAAGGTTGTATATATCAATCTTCATGAATGGTGGATGACACATATTTTCCCAGTCTAACCATAAATTTTGTGGAATTTTGTGGACGGAACTGAATGAACAATCGAAAGCAGGCGTACAAAATAGATAAGAGTCTTACGAAGCTTAGCAACCCAAACCCAAAACCCAAAAGGCCCTCAACTAGTCACATAAACTGAAACAACGGAGGGCCCTCATTATGACCACCAGCCTCATTATGCGAGTCAACCATTTGGCTTTGATTTGGCTCCATATTAACTTCCTGAATTGTATAAATTTTCTTCAGCTCAATCGTGAAGTTTTTCCTCCTGGTACATGACACTTTTGTTTACAGGTACATCTCTATACGTCATTTTTTTTTTTTTTTGACACTGGTGACTCAGATATGTATCAAGTGTGCTACCTTTTGCTCCAAGAATGTATCAATAGGCGTAAGAGACTCAAAATTTCGATATGCAGACACCCGGGGTCTAGGGACCTGAAGCGACTTGGGATCCATGATGACTCCAATAAGGATTGAAGATACTTAATGGTAGATTCAGTTCTGAGAATGTTCGACCTGATATTGCAAAAAACTTCTTTATTCTAGACTTCGAGCTTCCTCTTAAGAATCTTGAGCTTCTTGTTGCACTTGGAATATAGAGGATTTTACCAAAAAAAAAAAAAAAGATTAGGTGACCAGTGGATACAGAAGATCATTTTAACCGACTTTACACTGGATCAGTCATTTTACCCGAAAAGGGGTTTTTTTTTTTTTTTTTTTAGCACTTTCTACTAGTGTCACTAGCGACCTTAGTTTGCTGTGTATACAAAGTAGAACAAAATATGACTAAGTTTCGTTGTCCCAAGCAGCTCATGCTTCAAATCAACACACACGTCTCCAATCCATCTCACATCTTCTATAAATCAAAATCCCACACGACACAATCTCATCACTCTTTACATGTTTACAAATCACTGTCTCTTCAACTAAACTATATCTATTTTTAATTTCTGTCCGCCCTCCGTTACTGTCGTTACAGTCACCCTTAACAGTTCCCACCACCCCACAATGGCCGACGACCCCAAGACTCACAAACCACCGGAAACAGCCCTAAACACCCACAAAACCCTCAAGCTCCTAACGGCATCGACCCTCGGAGCAACGCTTCTGGTGCTCTCCGGCGTGGTTCTGACTGCAGCTGTCCTCCTTATGGTGCTGGCGGCGGTCGTGACGCTCCTGGTGGTGGCCGGGCTCGTCTCTTCCAGTGGAGGTGCTGACGTGGATGTACAGCTACGCGACGGGGAAGCACCCACCTGTGTCGGAGCAGCTGGACCATGCGACGAAGGCTCTGAAGCACAAGGCCAAGGTAATGAAGGATGAAGCGAGGGAGTTGGGTGTCAGATGGAGAACATGGCCCAAGAGGTCACACAGACACAGGAGTCTCAGCTTCAGGAGAAATGAAGTTGTGGGGTTCGTCTTTCATTACATTTTGCAATAGAAAATAACTCGTTGTCACCGTTTTGGAGGGGACCACGTACAGTTGGTTGGGCGCAGACGATCGTGCTGAAGAAAAAAAAAAGTTGTTGCCAACAAAGCTAATCACTATTTTATTCTATTTTGTATACACCGCAGGGTTCCTAGGGATCCTTAATGTTATAAAAATAAGATTCGTAAGTGCTAAAAAAAAAAAAAAAACACATTTTCAGACAAAATATCTGATTTAGTGCAAGATTGGTTAAAATGATCTCTTATATCCACCATCACTTAAGCTGGTTTTTTTTTTTTGGTAATATCCTCTATAATATAGCAACAAGCATATTCGTGTACAAATCTATAACTACAGAGTCAGGTCAGAGAATGACACCCGTTTTAAAAGAATATATGCAGGGTAATTGCACCAGGCACGCATATGATCAATGAGTACTACATTCAGTCATATGCACTAGGGGTTGGGCTTGGATGCAGCGGCGCTGCATGCTACTACTATGCAGCTCCTTCCTCTACCAATTAAAGTGTGACATATCAATGAGGAGATGAATTCCAAGAACGCCATTTTCCTACTTTTACTCAACGCATGCATACTTTTTCTATCCAGAAATGCCCTTACTAATTTCTTATTAAAACCATTTCCAATACTACCCTTAACAAACTCTCAACTCATGATATCAAAGGTGGGTTCCATTTATTATAATTCCTAAAATATAATACCACATGATAATTTCCAAAGGTGGATCCATGATAGAATATATTCCTTACGGTGAGACCCAGATTCATATTAAAAAAGGGCCCATTCCTTTTAATTTGTGTATTCAAGGTGGGCCTCATTCTATTTTCTAAAAGTAGGTCCCATGTAATTTATAAATATCAATAATAGGCACATCATAACATTCAAAATCATCATTCTATAACACATGATAAGAAAAAAATAATTAAGTTGTTAGATAATAAAATAATATTCTGCACATCTTAAAAGAATAATGAAGCACTTAAATAACAAACTATATCTTACTCATTTGAAAAGAAGCAATTAAGCGGTTAAATGATAATAAAAATTACATTTTGTAAAAGAGATCAAAAAAATTAAACAATAAGAAATATGGTATGGGATCAAGTTTTATTTGGGTTTAGGTATATTCAATCATTGGAAGCTTAGGCCTCCATATTTTTCATACAAGAAGTTTAAATTAATTAGGATATATCTATCCTGCGTTGAATTCAGACCTAAACTTGAATCAAATTTACTTATATGAATGAAAATGTTAATTGGAGTACCTCGACCATGAGATTGAGCATGTTTTTTCAAACATAACACTAAAAAGAGAAAAATAAGAAGAGTCGATTTTCACTTTTAACACGTGATTACACTGTCTAATGATTTCTTGCATGATGTGTGAACCAAGGAAACTCCGTTTTATATATTACATAAGTCATTCAACTATTGATTTAAAGGATTTTTCGTTTGATGAGCTATAGAGAAAGGGAGGAATCTAAGTGAACGGATAATAGCAGTCATCCAATCAAAAGGTTAAAAAACGCACAAATCTTAATACATTGAAAAAAAAGATTAAAAAAAAAAAAAAAACACTTGTCTCAGTGGAAACTCCAACTAGAGTATATATTCACAATACCAATAGATTGTTCATGTTTTTAAAAACATGATTTAAATGAAAAGAATAATATGTGCAATGTATTTATTAATCAATTCATTGCTTAGTTCTTCTTTTTAAATGTGAGTTGCAGGAGTACTCACGTTCTTTCGAAAGTAAATAAATCAACAGTCAAAGCTAAAATATTTCACTATTTCATGCTACATCAAATAATTAAATTTACTCATGAAATAGTGAAAATTTTAAATAAACACAAAGTATGGGAAGAGATGATCAAGCACAACCTTTTTATAGTGATTTTAAACCACATTATGAGGCCCACTTTAGTTGCATTCACGCATGATCGATGATTAGATGAGGCCATTATATGAATTTCTTATGGTTAAAAGTTTTCTTCGTTGATAGTTGCAACCATATCACTTGGAGATGTTCTAGTTGGAGTTTTTATTGTGACCAGTTATTTTATCAAACAAGTTTTATAATCCGCCAAATTTTAACGATTGGATGGTTGCTATTATTCATTTGCTTAGATTTTCTTTTCTTTAGAGCTTATCAAACAAAATCCACTAAATCAATCATAAATAATTTATTCCACATATACAATGGAGATGTTTTACCTCACACATTATCAAACAAAATCATTGTACATTGTAATCCTGTGTTAAAATAAAAATAGATTTCTTTTATTTTTTGAATTTTAATATTTTGTTTAAAAAATATGCTCATGGTTGATATTTCATTCATTTAAGTAAGTTTTCCTATTAAATACCTAAACCCCAAATAAAGCTTGTGCCCATTCCATATTTTTATTATTTAATTGCTTGATCATTCCATTTCTTGTGTAATTTTTTTATCATTTAATTGCTTAATATTCATTTAAAATGGGTAACATATTTTTTTTTAATATCTTCATGGTTCATTTAAAATGTGTTGCATAGTTTTTATTCAATAGATTAATTATTTTTTCTTTTCATGTAATAGAATGATGATTTTGAGCGGTTTAGATTTTACAATGTAAGCCCATTATTAGTAAATTGGACCTGCCTTTATGAAATAGAACAAGGGGGGCACATTTAGGAATTATATCATATGTGAGGTCCATTTTTCATTATGGTCCATTTTTAAAGATTATAATACGGGATGCGCATTTAGAAGTTAGAACATGAAATCCATCTTTTTGGAATTACATATGACTCACATCTTATAGAAATTAAAAGGCATGTCACTTTTTTAATATGGATATAGGTCCTACCAAATAAAAATTATAACATAATGAAATTAAAGTGTGGCCTTATATTTTTAGGAATTATAATAAATGGGTCCCACCTTTCATATCATAAGTTGAGAGTTGTAAATAGTAGTCTTTTCAAAGTGTTTTGGCTAAGAAATTGGTAAGGGTATTCTTGGAAAAAAAAAAGCTTATTTATGTATGCATGTTTTGAGGAGTAGTAGAAACACGCCTATCTTGAATTCAACCCCTTCATATTGACTTGGCAGGCTCTCATTGGATGGAGAAAGACGCTGCATACTAATAGTATGCAGAATTGCTATACCCAAGTCCACCCCTATGCACTAGTCCATATCAAAAGTCTCCAATGATAATTTTACTTAGTAAATAAATTTATGTTTAAGCGAAAACATTAAAACTACGCACAAAACCCAACCATACAAAACCCAAAAAATTCTTAGTCGAATTTACCCTTTTACCAAATCTGACAACATGCCATGGCCAATAAAATACCCCTCTACTTTCCTTCAGCAGAGAAAAAAAGACCATTTACATTCAAATATCCCTTTAGATTGGCCCACCTAAACACAGTTTCAGCATGACAACCATTGCTCCATGTTGACACCAAAAATGTCACTTTGCCTCTTCAACATCAAGAAAGCTGCATGAAGTCGCAACCTGCCATAAATAGGCAATGCAATTTCTCCAAAAAATCAAATCTTGTCAGAATCAAACAAAAACTGCAAGATCCTTCAAGATAGCCAAGAGAAGAGTACACATGAAGTTTCGGGCCATTTCGACAACATTTGGCCTAACTTCACTTCTCCGACAGCTAAACAGGAGCTCTCGGCGGCGACATCATCGGAGACGTCAAAACCTCGATCAGAGCCTACAGATGACTCCAGCATGTCTCAAAAGGGCTCCATGCCAAATTTCAAGTCAAACCGACAACGTTTGACCCTCCATCAATGCTCGAGCAGCAAAATCAAGCCTCCCGGCAGCGGGAACCACCGAAGCCTTCGCTCATCAAACCAAGTGCATGAGTGGCTTCAACATGCTTCCAAAAGGCTGACGTCAAATTTCAGGTCATTCTGACAACGTTTGACCAGGTTTCGATGCTCCGAGAGAAAATCAAGCCTACCGGCAGCGGAGCAACCCGGGACCATGACATCCAAAACGGAGCCCATGGAACGTCTCAAAATGACTCCAATAGGCTCCCCATCAAATTTCAGGTCAATCGGACATCGTTTGGCCACATATCAAAGCTCGGCATTTTCCCCGCAGTAAAATCAAGTGAAGCATCGACGGGACCCCAAACGGCTTCAAAACTCAAACAAAAGCCTATGGTTGGTCTTATTTATTGCTCAGGAGGCTTCACCTCAAATTTCAGGTCATTCCGACATCGTTTGACTAAGTTTCAGCTTCTGGCGGAAAATCAGCAGCTCTACGCGACAAAGTCTTCGGCTTTCCCGGAAAATTAGAAACTTTGCACTCTAAAAATGCAAGGATTCTCATCAAGTTTTCTACAGGGAAATCAAGCCAATAAATGAGAAGAAATGTCAGGAAAAATACAGAAGAAAACGGCGACGAAAAAGACCTCAAAACGACCGCAAAACGGGCTCCGAAGGGGAAAATTCCCCCAAGGTCGCAGGCCCCTGCGACCATGGCCCATGGTCGCCGGCGACTATGGAAGTCCGGGTCACCGGATTTTTCGCCGGTGACCCGTTTTTTCCGTCCTTTTTCGCGTTTCGCGCACTTTGGCCCCTGTGGTTTCCTGAAAATGTGATTTTTAGTGCTTGAAATTGACTCATGTCCGCCGACATCCGTCAAAATCACGGGTCAACCTCCAAAAGTATCAAAATCAACATTGATCGCCAACCGGTCGACCAAAAAAGTGTACTTTCCGCCCGATCGATCGAAAAATCGACAGGACAGATGTCACCGGCCCGCTCTTAGCTATCACTGTCTGAAGTTACATGTTCATCCGATGTCGATCAGCATGAAGATCCATCGATGATCATCGCCAGAAGAATTCCAGAAGACACGGCACGGCCCGCGACTCTTCGACTGCTCGGCGACCGATTAATGTGGTTAATTGACTAGCTTTATTGCAGTCATTAATTCATTTCTTTGGACGGCCCAATCAGAAGCAAGCATTTGGGAGTTACAAGTCAATTGATTCATGGCATTTAACCCATGAAACTCCTCCCATTATGGTAATTAAGGTGATTAAAAGCCCTTAATCTCCATCGGCCAATCAGATTCAAGGAAAAAGGAGTTACAAAATCAAAGAAATAAATCTTGTAACTCCTCTCATTAAAGCCATTAAAGCCCATAAACTCTCCTAAATGGCTACCAAAAGCCTATAAATAGGAGAGCATTCCATTGAAATCAGGATCAGAAAAAAAGAGATCGGATCAGAAAAAAAGAGATCAGATCGGAAAAAGAATCCAGGCATCACTTCCAAAGCGCCACAGATCCAGAAATCTGAGAGAAAGAAAAAGAGAGAAAAACTCTGCTGAAGTTCTGCACCGGCCACCACTACAAGGTGAAAAAAGTCCCTTGGGGGGCACCCCCCCCCCCCCCCCCCCACCCCAAGGTCCTTGCCTTCTCCCGCTGCCTCCAATGGCTTAGACGTGGCTTTTCAGCCCGTCTACTTAGCTTTTTATTGGATATAGGACCTTCTCTTGGTCTTTGTCCTCTAAAAATCTGAGGTTATAGCCAAGCCAAGCGAATCAAGAGCATCTTTTGTTCTCATCTGCATGGATGATGGCGAAGCCCATACATGGCTTGCGACCGTCAATCTGAACGAGTCCCCCACAATCTCCTGAAAAGTTAGATCCTCCTTTTCTTGCTTTTCATTGTAGTTTGTATTTTTCTAAAAGAGACAAAAATCACAACTCTTGTCTTTCATTATTGATGAGAATTGTAAATCGGCTATAAACGCCACAAAATCGGTTATAAATGCCAAAACACCGCCTTTCACGGCAAATCAAGAAAATGTCTCTTTTCTTAAATATTTGTGCAATGGAAAACTTGAAAGAAGTTGATTTCCTTTTTACTTGCGAAGGTTGATCTCCGGATCACCACTTGCAATTCCAAGTAAAATAGAAAATCTGGCACACCCACACAAAAGAAATGTTGAAACACGCTTCAGGCCCGCCAGGGCGCGAAAGGGCCGGACCCGACGGACTCCCACGTTCCGCCGACCCCGGTAGCCGCCCCACGGCGCCTCGGAGCGCGTTCCATCACTCCATTTAAGGCCTACAAAATAAAGATGTTTAAAACCATTAAGATAATTAGTTACATGTCGTAAAATCAAGGCACTTAAACAATTGAGTTGAATATGTTAGAAAATCATAACCAAGATTGTGTCAATGTATCATCATCAGAGTTTGACCTCTCCGAGACCTCCCCTTCAATAAAAGTAGTTTGAGTATTTATAAGAATCAAGTTTTAATTGGTGGTGGTATTTTATATGATAGTCTTTATAAATTGAATTTGGATTCTGTTCAAGCCTTTGTTTGATTGCAATTTGATGTTTGCGTATGCATTTCTTGTTTTAGCATCTCTTGAATTTTCACTTGAGCACCATCTTTTGAGAAATCTTGACTTGAACTTGCATAGTTTGATAACTTTTTGTTTTGGAAAACAAATTTTAGAAGATTTAAGCATGAAATAAAACTTGACTCCCATGACCCTAAATTCCCTCTCAGAAAAACTTTACCAAGTCTCTACTCAAGGAATTTTCAGTTAACCGACTTCAAGTTCGGTCACCTCTCGGGCAAAACTTCAGATTGTCAAAAATACACACTTCTGCCTGCCGGTGACCTGTCGGTCAAGTTCGGCTAACCGTACGTGTTCAATTAACCGACGTTCACCAAACCCATTTCAGTTCAAACATCAGGATGCCCATTTCCTGACATTTTATGTGGTCGGTGAAGCTGTCGGTTCACACTGAGTTAACCAATCTTAATTCGGTTAATTGATAGTGAATCGAAATTTAAAAACTATGACTGTTGCAACAATGACCGTTCGAATTTCAGTGAACCGAACTTGGAGGGGGTTAACCGACAACTAACCGTTGGACAACTTTTTTTATTTAAACTTGCTTATCCCAAGGCCAAAAGTGAGAGACTTTTGAGGAATTCTTGAAGAGCATTAAGGCCAAGGTTTGGGAAATGAACTGAGGAAGGTTGGTGGGCCATTTGGAAAGCAAAAGCTTGGATTCATTGAATTAAATCTGTCAGTAAGTTTTGTTTCCTACATCATATGTTACATGCTTTGCTTAATATATTGGTAAATCAATTTTAGCATATTAACTATGACTTAGTTGAATCCATTATATTATTTACACTTTGAACTGAGTTGTTATGGATTCTTCATTTAGATTTATACCAAGTTAGTTTTAACTTTTATATCTTAAACATTTCATGTCTTGATTAAAACTTTGATTTTTCTCATAGAATGAACTTCATACTTGGTTGAATCTTTAGCTAGTTGTTTTCATTCCATGATCTCCTAGGTAAACTAATTTGTTTTGAAAACAACTATGCTCATGCATCACATACTTTGTATTTGAGATTTCCACACAACTTGTAAACATTTGATAAGCATATCTTTGTCAAGTTGTTTTTCATACATGTGATCAGCACTTTCACTTCAATCAAAACATTTGTGTTTTAAACTTCTAATGCTTTAAGCACATATTTTTTAGTTTTCATTTTAAAACTTGATTGAAGTCTTCACACAAACACATTGAGCATTCATCTGAGCATTCATAGGATGTTTGTGTGAGTTGAATTTCTCTTTGCATATTTACCTAATTAAGAGACTTTGTAATTGAGCTTTATTTATATCTCTTTAAGTATATTGTAGACACATCTTACAGAAAACCAATTTCAAGGTTACAGGTTAGTGCTTAGCCTTAGAAAAGCATAAGTGTAAGGTTAGGGGTGAAATGTAAAACCCAAGAGGTTATTGCTTAGCCCTGGAAAGCATTTTTGTAAAGATTATTTCTTAGCCTATTAAAAAGCATAGATAGTTTAAATCTGGAATCTGATGGGGTGTAGGATAAAAAGCTAGGAGTAGGCATTAAGGCCGAACCACTATAATTCCTTTTGTTATGGTGAATGCTTTGTGGTGATTCTTCTTGATTGCTTCCGCTCTTTAGATTCAAGATCATCACTTGTGGCTAATTATTTTTAAAAGGTTAGAATTAGATATAATTAGTCATTAATTCAAGCTCACCCTATTCAAACCCCCCTATAGGGTTCGGATCCCGGACTTTCAGATCCATGCTTTATTAGTTCCTTACTTACCTTACATGAGAATAATGTTATAAATGTTGGTGTTAAGAGAGGAATATTGAATGAGAATTCCTCGATTTTGTGGCATTACGAGCCCTAGATTTACTGATTTTAGAGTCTGTATAGACTGAATAAAATGCAAGTAGACCAAAGATGTTAATATATAGAAGACCACAAGACGTTTAGAACTACTTGAATTAATCCGCACATGTATTTGTGATTATTTTCCCACGCCATGTTATAGTGGTAAAAAATATTTTATCACCTTTATTGATGATTTCACCAGATATGGGTATGTCTACCTGTTATATGATAAATCAGAACCTTTGAAAACCTTTGAAATTTATAATTAAGGTTGAAGTTAAAAAACAGGTATAGATAAAAATAAAGGTTGTGAGACTTGATAAGGGTAGAAAGTAAAATGGGAGGTATGATGAATCGGGTCGAAATCAGGCCCATTTGCCAAATTCCTCGAAGTCATGGCATTCGTGTTGAATATACATTCCGGGCTCTCCACATCAAAATGGTATGGAGTATGTTAAGTAATTCTAAATTACCTCACTCTGTGTGGGGAGAAGCCCTAAAAACAGCAGCATATATCCTAAACCATGTAATCACTAAGGTTGTTCCTAAAACTCCTTAGGAATTATGAACGGGTAAGAAGCCAAATTTAGGACATCTGTTGTCCGTCGGAAGCTAGAGTTTATAACCCATCAAAGAGAAAATTGGACTGTAGGACTATCAGTGGGTATTTCATTGGATATCCTGAAAGGTTCAAAGGTTTTAGATTTTATTATCCTACTCATACCACTAAAAGTGTTTGAAACCAAAAATGCCAGATTCATAGAAAGTGATGACATGGGTTTCAGTAATGCACCACCAAATGTGGTATCTGAAGAACGTCGAATACCTGTTTAAGTACCGGTTAAAATGGTTCAAGTTGGTATTCCAAATAACTTCGTTTAGAATGATACGATAGAAATACAACCTACCATACCAGATGCACCACTAGATGAGATTGTCACTGATAATGATATGATTGAAGATATCACTCATCCGAGTCAAAATCTAACAGAACCAGAGGCTTTAAGAAGATCTCAAAGATCTAGGAGGCCTGTTTTATCGGATGACTATATGTTTATCTTCAAGAATCTGATTTTAATATAGGTCTTAAAGAAGATCTAGTTACATTTTCATAAGCTATTAAATGTGATGACTATAATAAATGGATTGATGCCATGCAAGAAGAGTTAAAATCCATGTCAGTAAATAAAGTATTGGATCTCGTCGAATTGCCTCAAGGGTTTGTGACTATAGGATGTAAATGTGTCTTTAAGACCAAGCAAGACTCCAATGGCAAAATCGAATGATTTAAGGCCAGACTTAGAACTAAGAGATTTACTCAAAGGCAAAATATTGATTATAAAGAGACTTTTTCACCAGTTTTTTCGAAGGACTCTTTTCAAATCATAATAGCTTTAGTATCTCATTTTAATTTAGAGTTACATCAAATGGATGTGAAAGAAACGTTCTTGAATGAGAATTTGTTAAAGAGGTATATATGAAACAACCAGAAAGATTTGAGGAAAAAGGCAAAGACAATCTAGTTTGTAGATTAAAGAAATCTATATATGGGCTTAAACAAGCTTCAAAGCAATGGTATATTAAGTTCAATGATACCATTAGCTCCTTCGGATTTATGGAGAACATTATTGATCAATGTATACCCTTGAAGATTAGTGGAAGTAAGTTCATTATTTTAGCCTTATATGTAGCTGACATTCTACTTGCTACTAGTGATCTAGGCCTACTTTGTGAAACAAAAGATTACCTTACAAAAAAACCTTTAAATGAAAGATATGAGTGAAGTGGAATCAAGGATTTTAGAAATAGATCTCGAGGACTACTAGGACTTTCACAAAAAGCCTATATCAATAGAGTTCTTAAAAGATTCAATATGGAGAACTGTTCTGGAGGAATAGCACTTATATTTAGAGGTGATCAACTCTCCAAGGATTAATGTCCCAGAAATGACATCGAGAGAAGATAGGTGCATGACATTCCATATGCTTCTGCAGTAAGAAGTCTTCTATATGCACTAACTTGTACACGTCAAGACATCAGTTTTGCAGTGAGCATGCTAGGAAGGTATCGGTCTAACCTTGGAACGGCGAATTGGAAGGCAGTAAAGAAAGTCATGAGATATTTACAAGGGACTAAAGAACATAAACTTACTTATAAAAAACTTGATCACTTAGAAGTGATTGGATATTTAGATTCAGATTTTGTTGGGTGTCTCAACATGAGGAGATCTACATCAGGATATATTTTTCTCCTTGCTGATGGGGTTGTTCTGTGGGAAAGCGTCAAACAAACAACTGCTTCTGTAACGCCCCACCCCATACCCATGCATGATATTTTCCGCTTTAGCCCATGGGCCTCACGGTTTTTCTTCTGATGGGCCTCAACTCATCTAAAGGCCTTATGCAAGGTAAGGGTGTAAGCTCTACATATAACCCCATTCACTTTCCTCTCTATAGTCTGTTGACACCAAAGATGTCACTTTGCCTCTTCAAATCAAGAAAGCTGCATGAAGTCGCAACCTGCCATAAATAGGCAATGCAATTTCTCCAAAAATTCAAATCTTGTCAGAATCAAACAAAAACTGCAAGATCCTTCAAGATAGCCAAGAGAAGAGTACACATGAAGTTTCGGGCCATTTCGACAACATTTGGCCTAACTTCACTTCTCCGACAGCTAAACGGGAGCTCCCGGCGGCGACATCATCGAAGACGTCAAAACTTCGATCAAAGCCTACAGATGACTCCAGCATGTCTCAAAAGGGCTCTATGCCAAATTTCAAGTCAAACCGACAACGTTTGACCCTCCATCAATGCTCGAGCAGCAAAATCAAGCCTCCCGGCGGCGGGAACCACCGAAGCCTTCGCTCATCAAACCAAGTGCATGAGTGGCTTCAACATGCTTCCAAAAGGCTGCACGTCGAATTTCAGGTCATTCCGACAACGTTTGACCAGGTTTCGATGCTCCGAGAGAAAATCAAGCCTACCGATGGCGGAGCAACCCGGGACCATGACATCCAAGACAGAGCCCATGGAACGTCACAAAATGACTCCAACAGGCTCCCCGTCAAATTTCAGGTCAATCGGACATCGTTTGGCCACATATCAAAGCTCGGCATTTTCCCCGCAGCAAAATCAAGTGAAGCATCGACGGGACCCCAAACGGCTTCAAAACTCAAACAAAAGCCTATGGTTGGTCTTATTTATTGCTCAGGAGGCTTCACCTCAAATTTCAGGTCATTCCGACATCGTTTGACCAAGTTTCAGCTTCTGGCGGAAAATCAGCAGCTTTACGCGACAAAGTCTTCGGCTTTCCCGGAAAATTGGAAACTTTGCACTCTAAAAATGCAAGGATTCTCATCAGGTTTTCTACAGGGAAATCAAGCCAATAAATGAGAAGAAATGTCAAGAAAAATACAGAAGAAAACGGCGACGAAAAAGACCTCAAAACGACCGCAAAACGGGCTCCGAAGGGGAAAAATCCCCCAGGGTCGCAGACCCCTGCGACCATGGCCCATGGTCGCAGGCCCCTGCTACCATGGCCCATGGTCGCCGGTCCATGGTCGCCGGCGACCATGGAGGTCCGGGTCACCGGAAAATCCGCCGGTGACCCGTTTTTCCGTCTTTTTTCGCGTTTCGCGCACTTTGGCCCCTGTGGTTTCCTGAAAATGTGATTTTTAGTGCTTTAAATTGACTCATATCCGACGACATCTCGGATCCACCGTCAAAAGCATAAAATCATCATTGATCGCTCCAAGATCGTCAACCGGCTGACCAAGAAAGTGCACTTTCTGTCCGACCGATCGAGAAATCGACAAGACAGATGTCACCGGCCCGCTCTTAGCTATCAATGTCTGAAGTTACATGTTCATCCGATGTCGATCAGCATGTAGATCCATCGATGATCATCGCCAGAAGAATTCCAGAAGACACGGCACGGCCCGCGACTCTTCGACTGCTCGGCGACCGATTAATGTGGTTAATTGACTAGCTTTATTGCAGTCATTAATTCATTTCTTTGGACGGCCCAATCAGAAGCAAGCATTTGGGATTTACAAGTCAATTGATTCATGGCATTTAAACCATGAAACTCCTCCCATTATGGTAATTAAGGTGATTAAAAGCCCTTAATCTCCATCGGCCAATCAGATTCAAGGAAAAAGTAGTTACAAAATCAAGAAATAAATCTTGTAACTCCTCCCATTAAAGCCATTAAGGCTCATAAACCCTCCTAAATGGCTACCAAAAGCCTATAAATAGGAGAGCATTCCATTGAAATCGGGATCAGAAAAAAGAGGAGAAAATCAGAGAAGATCAAAAAAAAAAGATCAGAAAGAGATCTGAGAGAAAGAAAAAGAGAGAAAAACTCTGCTGAAGTTCTGCACCGGCCACCACTACAAGGTGACAAAAGTCCCTTGGGGGGTACCCCCCCCAAGGTCCTTGCCTTCTCCTGCTGCCTCCAATGGCTTAGACGTGGCTTTTCAGCCCGTCTACTTAGCTTTTTATTGGACATAGGACCTTCTCTTGGTCTTTGTCCTCTAAAAACCTGAGGTTATAGCCAAGTCAATCGAATCAAGAGCATCTTCTGTTCTCATCTGCATGGATGATGGCGAAGCCCATACATGGCTTGCGACCGTCAATCTGAACGAGTCCCCCACAATCTCCTGAAAAGTTAGATCTTCCTTTTCTTGCTTTTCATTGTAATTTGTATTTTTCTAAAGAGACAAAAATCACAACTCTTGTCTTTTTCATTATTGATGAGAATTGTAAATCGGCTATAAACGCCAAAATCGGCTATAAATGCCAAACAAAATCGCCTTTCACGGCAAACCAAGAAAATGTCTCTTTTCTTAAATATTTGTGCAATGGAAAACTTGAAAGAAGTTGATTTCCTTTTTACTTGCGAAGGTTGATCTCCAGATTACCACTTGCAATTCCAAGTAAAATAGAAAATCTGGCACACCCACACAAAAAAAATGTTGATGCACGCTTCAGGGCCCGCCAGGGCGCGAAAGGGTCGGACCCGACGGACTCCCACGTTCCGCCGACCCCGGTAGCCGCCCCACGGCGCCTCGGAGCGCGTTCCATCATAGTCAATGTGAGACGTCGGGGTGTTACAGTCCACCCCCCTTAAGGCTGCTCATCCCTGTGCAGTAACCTGCCAGTCTCTGTAGCCTACCAGCCATCTTGGCCCGCCCACATGGAGACCCGCCCACTTGCACCAAACCACGGCAGGGGACCCACACTCAAACTAGCCGAGAGTCGGCTCTGATACTATTTGTACGCCCCACCCCATACCCATGCATGATATTGTCCGCTTTGGCCCACGGGCCTCATGGTTTTGCTTCTGATGGGCCTCAACCCATCAAAATGCCTCATGCAAGGTAAGAGTGTAAGCTTTACATATAACCCCATTCGCTTTCCTCTCTATAGTCAATGTAGGACTCCGGGGGCTCACAATACCAATTGTTGGAAGTAGGTGGGCCTCGTGGATAGATTTTCAAGACTTTTGACCCACTTAACTCAAGGATCAAGTACCCATAAAGCCATAAACCATATCCAGGAGGCATTCCCTCATTTCTCATCAATCATGTATAGCAATAAAACCTATCTAAAGGATGGAAATCAACAACACCATGTAATCAAAATAATCCACAACAAATAGAGAAGTAAATTATACCTTTGGAGCACGATAGTGCTCTAATGGAGGAGAAGACAATTATCTTGATCAAGAACTCTTCTTGAAGCAATTTAGGATCTCCAAGACCTTGTTGTCTTCCACGCTATGACCCGCTATCAAATCTCTTTTCTCAAGAAAATTGGTGGAAGCTTCAAGAGAAAACCAAACTAGAAACTCCAAGGAACTAAAAAAGAGAGAGGAGAAGTGATCGTGCAACAAATTGCACAAAAGGGGCTGGACGTGTGGATTGTGACTCCCTAGAGTCCCACATCGACTATAGAGAAGAAAGTGAATGGGGTTATATGTAGAGCTTACACCATTACCTTGCATGAGGCCTTTTGATGAGTTGAAGCCCATCAGAAGCAAAAACCGTGAAGGCCGTGGGCCAAAGCGGATAAAATCATGCATGAGTATGAGGTGGGGCATTTCAAATGGTATCAAAGCCGACTCTCGACTAGTTCGAGTGTGGGTCCCCTGTCGTGGTCTGGTGCAAGTGGGTGGGTGTTGACACCAAAAAAAAGTCACTTTGCCTCCACAACATCAAGAAGCTACATGAAGCCGTATTCTACTACAAACAGGCAATGCTACTTCAAGCATTAGATCTTGTTAGAATCAAACAAAAACTGCAAGATCCTTCAAAACAGCCAAAAGATGGGTCTACATGAAGTTTTGGGCCATTTAAACATCATTTGGCCTAACTTTACTCCTCCGACAGCTAAGCAGGAGCTCCCGGCGGCGACAATGTCAAAGACATCAAAACATCGATCAAAGCCTTCAGATGGTTCAAAAATACCTCCAAAAGGCTCCTTGTCAAATTTCAAGTCAAGCCGACAACGTTTACCTTCCATCAACCCTCGAGCAGTAAAACCAAGCCTCTCGGCGACGAGAACCATCGAGGCTATCGCTCATTAAAAAGAGCATATAGGTGGCTTCAGCATGCTTCCAAAGGGCAGCACGTAAAATTTCAGGTCATTCCGGCGACGTTTGACCCGACTTTGACGCTCCAAAACAAAATCAAGCCTCCCGATGGTGGAGGCTCCCGAGACCATGACATCCAAATCGGAGCTAATAGATCGTCTCAAAATGACTCCAATAGGCTCCCTATCAAATTTCAGGTCAATCGGATATTGGTTGACCACACATCAAAGCACAGCATCTCCCTCACTGCAAAACCAAGTCTACTGGCGACGGGATCCCACACGGCTTCAAAACTCAAACAAAAGACCATGGTTGGTCATATCTACTGCTCAGCCGGCGTCACCTCAAATTTCAGGTCATTCCAACATCATTTGACCTAGTTTTGACTCTTGACGGAAAATCGGCAAAAAATTTTGCGGCTTTCCCGAAAAATCGGAAACTTTTCTCTCTGATATGCAAGGCTTCTCGTCCAGTTTGCTACAGGGAAATCAGGCCAAAATATGTATAAAATTGTCAGAAAAAATATTGAAGAAGAAAAAATCGAAAAGTAGGAGAAACGGCCGACAGATGGCAACCAAAAGGGGAAAATCCCCCATGGTCGCCGACGACCCTGGGAGCATGGTCACCGACGATCCTGGAAATCCGGGTCACCGGATTTCCGCCGGAAGACCTGTTTTTCGACCCTTTTCGCGTTTCGGGAATTCCAGCTCCTGTGGTTTTCCGAAAATATGATTCTTGATGCTTGAAATCGACTGATCTTCGTCAACATTTCAAATCCGCCATCAAGAGCATGAAATCATCATTTATCGCTCCAAGATCGCCAACCGGCAAACTAAGAAAGTACACTTTATGTCCGACCAATCGAGAAATCGACAAGACAGATGTTACCGGCCCACTGGCATCAATCAATGTCTGAAGTTGCATCGCCATCTGACGTCAAACAACATGTGGATCCACCTGTGATGATCACAAGAAGAATCTCAAAAGACGCGGCGTGGCCAGCGACTCTTCACATGCCTTGGCGACCACTTAATGTCGTTAATTGACCCGTTTATGATAACTTAATGCAGTCATTAACCCGTTTTCTCGCATAGCAGTGGTCTTCTTCAAACTTGATGCTTTAGCCCTAGCATCTTGGGCCATGTCATCAGAAGAATCCTTGCTGTCAAAAAGGTTGGAGCTGCAACTTCTCCAACTGCTGCATCTAACTTTCGAGCCCGCCTTCTCCTTCAAAAAATCATAGAAGGCGACGAGTTGAAAGTACAAAAGCTTGAACTCCTCGGACTGCTCCTCAAGGATGCTGTCGATAGGCATAAACTCCTCATAGAGTTTGCCGAGGATGGGCAGCCCGGTGATGGAGCTCAGTTCCTTCAAAGAAAAACCAATCTCATCATTCGTCACAATGAAGGTGTTGGTTTGTGGAAGGAATGACTCCAGCATGGCCATGAAAGCCTCATCGGAGAAAACGATGGTTTGCCGAAAAGCACGAACAGCATCAAAATCTCGGCCTCCCGCAGAATGGCCTCCCCAATCTTCAGGGTGTGATCAGTCCATGATTCCCAGCTCGAGTCAACACTGAAACGGCCACGAAGTTGAAAAGGCTTCACCCAATTGCTGTCGTCACCCCGAAAAATGCCAAGGCCCACTGGTCTCAAATCAACCGATGGATGATCAGAACCTTGGTAGCCACTGGCTGGCATCAACATGTCCATACGGACAGGCGACTTCTCTGTAAAACCGGAAGGGCCGCCAACAAAAACCCCAGTCTTGATCACATTGGTCCTCTTCACCCAGCTCAGAGGATCTTCCCTCTTAGGGCATGTGGGAGAAAGGCTCAGGATCGAGATGGTCCGATCAAAAGTCGACCGGGTGGAAATAATTCTCTCCTCACCATTTATTGTATAAGAGAACTAAAAACATCACCTTTGGTATGTCAAGTCGTCGAGGACTGCATCACCGAAGAAGAAGGTAGGCTTGGGCACAATGCTCTGATCGTCCGTAACGCAAGGACGACTGCTTACCATGATCTTGTAGAATTCCTCATCTTTGAGAGAGAT
Source organism: Umbellularia californica (assembly GCA_028538565.1). NCBI lineage: Eukaryota > Viridiplantae > Streptophyta > Magnoliopsida > Laurales > Lauraceae > Umbellularia > Umbellularia californica. The sequence continues at coordinate 30,425,087 of JAPQWN010000008.1, read as the reverse complement.
CAATCGTTGTCTCATCTCATCACGATTGAGGGAATCGCACTCTTCCAAGTTCTTCTCAACAAACTGGACCTTCTCCCACGCCTGCTGAACGGCCGCATTGGAAGATCTGGCAGACCGACGAGGTGCGTCAGTAACAAGACCCTTACCCTTGTTCGTTCTGAAAGAACTACCTGCAAAAGATGGAAGAGAAAAGATCAATCATCATCAAAATGACAGAATTTTGCTATAAAAATTCTAGCAAAATTTTGACATGATCAATCATCATCATGCATTAGATGCTAGGAAAACCTTGACCAAGGTTTGACCAATTCCAACCCAATTTGGTCAAAATCAATCGAACTTTGTCCAAGTCAAAAATCGTGTTGGCTTGACCTAGAGACTCTAGCCTTCTATCTTGATGCATTATAAATAAAAAAATGCATGAACATATTGAAATTGCATGAACCTCATGATCATAGTGAGCCAACAAATGTGGAAACAGAAACAGGAAAAAAAAAAAAAAAAAAAAAAAAAAAAAAAAAAAAAAAAAACGCTGACAGAAAAAAATCAGCGTGAAAACAGAGAAAAAAACTCGCTGACAGAAAAAAAATCAGCGTGTGGAAAAAAAAAAGGAAAAAAAAAGCACACGGTAAAAAAAAAGGGAGAAAACCGTGAAAAAGAAAAAAAAAAGAAACACAAAAAAAGGGGGAAAGAAAAAAAAAACGTGCTTGAAAAAAAAAAAGAAGAAAAGAAAAAAAAAAAAGAGAAGAAAAGAAAGAAAGAAGCTACTTCTTCAATGGAGATTCTTGTAGAGGAAGAAAGCTTACTTGAAGCCATTGATGGAGAAGAAGAAGAAAAGCTTGGAGCAAAAGCACTTCTCATCTTGGAGAGCACTCTTGAAGAGTCCTTGTAAACAAAGAAAGCAATGGAACAAAAGAACCAACCCTCTTGCTTTTATTGAAGAGAGCAAGCCAAAAAAGGAAACAAGGAGAAAGAAAGGAGGTAATTACTAAAAATAGTTACTTTCCCAAAAAGAAAGATATTTTGAGAAAACCTTTCCACAGAAGGAGGAAACTTGAGAAATTCCCTCCAAGTAAGGATATTTTTAGATATTCTCTATACAAAAGAGATACTTTTAGATATTCTCTACAAAAATGACACCATATGAGATCTAAGCCATCTCCAAAGCCTAAGGTCCCATGGGTTAGCCCATATGACCCGGGTTTGACCACCTAGGCACTAAAAGTGGCTTTTAGTCAAAATATTCCTCTTACCAAGAGCAAAAAAAAAAAACACAAGAAGAAGAAGAAAGAAGAAAAAGAGCAAAAAAGTCCCATGCCTCTTTTGAGTTGATGGGACCATTCAAAAAAAAAGAAAAGAAAGCCTCATGAGTTTCCAAAAGCCAAACCATCCAACCTCATGAACCAAATTAAGCCAAAATCTTGAAATTGACATTTCACAAAACCAAATTCCGGTCCCCTAACTCGCCACATACAGCTTGTTAGGTCACAAGACCAAAACCAAAATCAAAATCTAAACCAAACCAAAACCAAAAACCCAAATCTGACCCCCAACCTGCCACATACAGCTTGTTGGATCACAAGGTCAAAATCAAAATCAAACCCCGACCCTCTAACCTGCCACATACAGCTTGTTAGGTCACAAGGTCAAAAACCAAAATCCAAAACCCAAAATCCAAATATCCCATGTCATTTTCAAAACTTTGCCTTGAGATGGTACATGATCCTTCTCACTACCATAAACTTCCATTGGAAACTCAGAAGGCTATTCAAAAAAAAAAAAAAAATGCTCAAGACTCTTGGTCAAGTTGGAAATTCTCCTTCAAGTTTCTCTTCGAGGCACATCGACTCCAAAACGCTACTCGTCGCTGATCCTCGAGGGGCATTTGTTGACACCAAAAAAGTCACTACGTCTCCTCAACATCAAGAAGCCATATGAAGCTGTATCCTGCTACAGAACAGGCAAAGCTATTTCAAGCATCAGATCTCATCAGAATCAGACAAAAACTGAGAGATCCTTCAAGACAGCTAAAAGAGGGGTACACCTGAGGTTTCGGGCCATTCCAACATCGTTTGGCCTAACTTCACTTCTCCGACAGCTAAACAAGCGCTCCTGACGGCGACAGCATCAAAGACACCAAAACTTTGATCAGAGCCTACGGATGACTCCAGAATGTCTCCAAAAGACTCCATGCCAAATTTCAAGTCAAACCGACAACGTTTGACCCTCCATCAATGCTCGAACAGTAAAATCAAGCCTCTCGGCGGTGAGAACCACCGAGGCCATCACTCATCAAAATAAGTACATGAGTGGCTTCAACATGTCTCCAAAAGGCTGCACGTCGAATTTCAGGTCATTCCGGCAACGTTTAACCAGGTTTCGATGCTCCGAAAGAAAATCAAGCCTACCGGCGGCGGAGCAACCCGGGACCATGACATCCAAAACAGAGCTCATGGTTCATCTCAAAATGACTCCAATAGGCTCCCCGTCAATTTCAGGTCAATCGAACATCGTTTGACCACATATCAAAGCTCAACATTTTCCCCGCAGCAAAATCAAGTCAAGCATTGATAGGACCCCAAACGGCTTCAAAACTCAAATAAAAGCTCATGGTTGGTCCTATCCATTGCTCAAGAAGCTCACCTCAATTTTCAGGTCATTCCGACATCGTTTGACCTAGTTTCGACTCTTGACGGAAAATCGACTACAAAGTCTTCGGCTTTCCCGAAAAACGGGAAACCTTATGCTCCGATTTTGCGTGGGTTCGCGTCAAGTTTTTTCCAAGAAAATCAAGTCAATAATTGAGGGAAAATGTCAAGAAAAATACAGAAGAAAAAAGGAACAAAAAAGACGGAAAAACGGCCGAAAACGAAGCTCGGCGACCGAAAAGGGCAAAACCCTAAGGTCGCCGGCGACCCTGCAATTCCAGGTCGCCGGATTTTGCACTAAATTGCTCGTTTTTCGATCTTTTTCGCGTTTCGAGCATTCCTGCCTCTGTGATTTTCTGAAAATCCAATGTTTAATGCTTGAAAACGACTGATCTTCACCGACATCTCGAATTCGCCGTCAAAAGCATGAAATCATCACCTATCGCTCCAAGATCGCCAACCGGCTGACCAAGAAAGTATACTTTATGTCCAACCGATCATGAAATCGACAAGACAGATGTCACCGACCCACCAACATCAACCAATGTCTGAATTTGCATCGCGATCCGGCATCAAACAATAAGTGGATCCACCTGTAATGATCACAAGAAGAATCTCAAAAGACGCGGCGCGGCCCGCGACTCTTCACATGCCTTGGCGACCACTTAATGTCGTTAATTGACCCGTTTATGACAACTTAATGCGGTCATTAACCCATTATTTTGGACAGCCCATTTAGATTCAAGCATTCGGGAGTTACAAATCCAAGCAATCATGGCATTAAACCCATGAAACTCCCATCATCATGAAGATTAAAAGCAATTGAATGCCCACTACCCTTCATCGGCCAATCACAAGCCATGAAAAAGGAGTTACAAAATTAACTTGTAACTCCTCATCAATCCTCCCATCATGGCCTTCAATGCCAATAAACACCTCATGGCTACCAAAAGCCTATAAAAGGAGGTGTGTTCCAAGAAAAATGCATGAAAAAATCCCAAGCTCTGAAAATCCAGAAAATCCAAGAGAGAGACGAAGTCCTGCTGCTTTGCTCCCAGAAGCACAACAAGGTGATCAACGTCCCTTGGGGGGCCACCCCCCCCCCAAGGTCCACTCCTTCCACAACATGGCCTAAACGTGGCTTTTCAGCCCGTTTACTTGGTTTTTCATCGGATATAGGACCTTCTCTTGGTCCTTGTCCTTTAAAAAACTGAGGTTGGAGCCAAGCCTACGAATCGAAGCATCAATGTTCTCATTTAAAGGACAATGGCGAAGTCCATACATGACTTGCAACCGTCGATCTTAACGTGTCCCCACAATCTCCTGAGAAGTTAGATCCCTTTTCTTCCTTTTCTATTGTAGTTTGTATTTTTTAAAGAGACAAAAAGAAATCGCAATTCTTGTCCTTCATATTTGATGAGTTTTGTAAAAACCACCTTTCACGGCAAAATCGCCTTTTACGACAAACAAACAAAAATGCCTCTTACGGCATTCTCAAAAAACAACTTGTCTTTTTTCTTAATATTTATGCAATTTGAAAAGTTAGAAAAAATAATTGATTTCATTTCCACTTGTGAAGGTGAATCTCCGGATTATCACCATTCCAAATTCCAAGTAAAAAGTAAATCTGGCATACCCGTACAAAAATGTTGATACCCGCGTTTTCCCTCCTCCTCCAAGACCTGGGTCAGCCCCCGGGGTGCGGAAGGAGATGACGGAAATCCGAGGGTCCATCAGGGTGGTGAGGTCAGCATTATCTGTAAATAAAGACGAGATCATCACCTCATTTCATTGGTTTTGGTTCTGCAACAAGACCGGCAGTGGTCTTCTTCTTCTCCGACAAGACCAAAACTTTGATCGCCCTTCCTTTTTCACTGTCTTCTCTAATCAGAACGTGGTGTCCAGCAAAAATCGAGAACCCAGTTCTCTTATTCTTCCCCGAGCCCACACCTGCGGGCGGCCTGCTGCCCTGTTCTTGGGTAACTCTAAATCCTGACGAGGTCCTCTGCAATTCAGACAGATCTGCTGATTTGGATCCAAAAATTTCGATCCTCTGATGGACCGCAATGGCCAATTGCGATTAGTACCAACCCTACTAGGCAAATTTATCTTTTTTTTGGCAAATTTATCTAAGTTTTTTTTTTTTTTTTTACAAATTTATCTGAGTTTATGAAAAATCTATTTGAGTTTTTTTGGAAACTTTATTTGCATTTTATAAATTCTATTTGTGTTTTTTAATTTCATGTGTCTTTTCAAATTTATTTGCATCTTTTAAAAAAAATTTGCGTTTTTTGAAATAAATTTAACTAAGTTTGTGCAAGAAAAAACTTGAGTTTTGGAAAGTTTTTCTGAAATCTGGAAAATTGGTTTATCTTAGTTTTGGAAAATGTATCCACATTTTTTTAAATTTATTTGCGTCTTTGAATTTTATTTACATCTTTTGAAATTTATTTATATTTTTTTAAATTCATTTGCGTCTTTTTAAATTTATTTGCGTTCTTTTGAAATTTATTTGCGTTTGCTTTTTTGAAATTTATTTGTGTTTTATTAAAAGTTATTTGAAAATCTCATTAATGAATTTTTCATTAAACGTGGCCAATTAAATAGTAGTTGGCCATTATTAATGGCATATCCCACTAATCATGGGATATGATTTATTTTTAAATAAATAAGAAATTTTACAGAAATGGTAACTTGGATATTTTAGGTCTTCAAATTTGGAAAAATGGCCTACCACACTATGAATAAAGATTGTGTATCTAAGGCCAGAGACTGAAATGTTGAGGGACCTATCGCCGAATGCCCCTTTATAAAAAGGGGTTTTCCGTCCTCTCTCTTGACTTACGTCTTTTGCGAAGTACCTATTAACTCTAAAGCATCTTGGAGTGAGTGACAAGGAAGATAGGAGAAAACCCAAAAAGCTGCAGATCTCTAAGTGATAAAAGCTTTAGATCAATTCATATCGCTCATCATCAAGATCATGGCACAAGGTATGCCTCTAGTTATTCAGATTATCCATTGTTAATGCATAAATCAAGATCTTTAAGTTTATTTATGTTACAAACCATTTTTAGATCTTACAGTAGAAACTAAATTAAATTACCAGTGTTTGCTAAAATATCAAATGCAGTTAGAACTTGCAATGGAGAAATCGATAACAACATCAAAAATCACATCACCTAATATCAAAATGAAAATACCTCCACTATTTTGAGCAGTAGCAATATGGGAATTGATTTCCACAAGAGACTAGCAACAAAAGAATTACAATATCAGCATATTCAAGATGTCATACACATAAAGACTCAGTAATTTTAAATATTAAATGAGGATAATTTGACAGATAACAGAAGAAAAAGGGTATAAGCAACCTCACAAAGGGCACTTTTGTGATCTTCAATAGGAAATATGTCTACCAAACCATATGATGTCACACATAGTGATTAACAAAGTCCAATGAAATATGATGTGTTCCTTTGCAAATCTGAGACATAACATTACTGGGCAATGGAGGTTTGGAGTACATTACTTTCAAAGAGAGAAGATTTTAAAGATCTATAATACATATATACCATGATAACTTTCAAAAAGAAAAAAAATAGCTGAATAAACTCCAAACATTTAGATCTTTCTAATCTCTTCTACCATCTCTCTACTAACATTCCAAATTAAATTCTATTAATACCTCCAACAATGTTCAAACTAAATTCTATACTGTTTGACCGTCTTCATTTGAGAAGAATCTGCTCCAGTACCAGTGCTCCTTCCAAGAGTTTGAGATTTGGTCTATAGGAATGTCCTTTGTCTCAGGAACAAAAAAGTAAATCAACAATGTCAAGATAGCAACGACAACAGCAAAGACAAAAAACAGGAAGAATTTGAGGTGGCAAAGGGTAGGAAGGCAAGCATGTGCTATAACAAAGGCCATGAAAAGATGGACAGAGGCATTGATGGTTACACCTGCGGACTGAATTTCTAATGGAAATTCTCTCTCTCGACCAACCATCTAGGTTGGCCCCAAGATCAGGTGAAGCCAGCAATATGGATGCACATCAGAACCGCTAGTATGATTTTATATACAATTGACTAAGATGCCTGGCCGGAAAATCCAAATTTCAAATCAACACCAATTGCTATTTGTGAAATGATGATAAGAACACCAGCCACTAAGAACTTAAAGCATCTCCAGGCCAACCATTCTGTTAATTTGTATGGCTCAAAAAAAGTTAATAAGTTGTGATTAGAAGTAGGGTTTGGGTGTAACAGAGTTTGGGGCTGATATTATAAATTGAGATTCAGAGTCTTTAAGATGTACCTCTTCTGATTGAATAGTGAGTTCTCCCGTCTTTCCCGTGGATGAAGGCCAAAAGCCGAACCACGTAAATCCCGTGTTCTCTTTGTGTGTGTTGATCTCTTCTCGTAGGCCCTAAATCACAACAAACTAGTATTAGAGCGATTTGGCATGATCGGAGAAGATCCGTTGAATCAGAATTTTAAAAGGGCCGCGGATCGTGCAAAGATCGAAAGATCTATTGGTGGGTCACGATCGAAGAAGAGAGACATTTCGTTGTCTCTGTTTCAGACCGGAAAGAGAAGGCAAGGGCGATCGGTTTCTCTGTTCTCTGCTTAGCCCACAGCTGTACCGTCGAGGACTAGAATCGCCGCCTGCGCTGTTGCCGTGGAAGAAGAAGACAGCAAGACTGTTTCTCAGTTTGATCGGAGAAGGGTTTGAAGAAGAGAAATCGCAGACAAGTAGCTATTTGGGTTTTGGGCCCCACATTACGCAAGGACGCCGCTGCGTGTTGCCGGAGAAGAAAGGTCCCGCTGGTTCCGTAGCATCTGGTCTTCTGGGTTTCTGTTGCAGAACAGAAACCGCTGAAGAAGAAGAAGAAGAAGACAGTCTCGGGTTGGGTCGGGTCTAGGTCATACCAGACCCGTTTTCTGAAGCAGTTCCAGGTCGACCTGACCTGCGAGGTAGAGCCCCAGTAGCAGAGAAAAGGTTCACTGACGTCAGCACCTGTACGGTCAAGCCTGATTTGACTGAATCGAAGGTTAAAAACTGTTTTCGCAATATATTGACGATCCGGAGTCCAACTTGAGATCCGTTTGAACCTATGGACTCGTTGCGAGGAGATCTTCGTAGCTGTAGTGAAAGATTCATGAAATGGCTGCTAAATTCAAGATTGAGAAATTTGCCGGAAACAATGACTTCGATCTTTGGCATTTGAAAATGCATGATTTACGTGGTTCTAAGCACGTAAATCGTGATTTGAAGGAACTCCAAGGGTGAAAGATGCTAGGTTCAAAGCATGACTGGTTGCAAAAGGCTATACTCAGAGGGAGAGAGTTGACTTCAATAAAGTGTTCTCTCCTGTAGTGAAGCATAGTTCTATCCGGATGCTACTTGAATTTAGAGCTGGAGCAGCTTGATGTCAATACTACGTTTTTACATGGCGAGCTAGATGAACAGATTTATATGCATCAACCAGAGGGGTTTGAAACTCATGGAAAAGAAGCCCACGTATGTTTGTTGAAGAAATCATTGTATAGCCTGAAGCAGTCTCTTAGGCAGTAGTACAAGCGTTTCAATACCTTTATGGTTGGAAACGATTATTGCAGAAGTGCATACGACAGTTGTGTCTATCATAAGAAGCACTCAAATGGCTCGTATGTCTATTTGCTGTCACTACACCAAAAATGGCAATTAGGAACGGCTTAAAACCGTTTCTAACGTGAATTGAAACGGTTATAAACCGTTCCAAAAAATCATGTTCTTAAAATTTTGGAACGGACCATATTTGTTCCAAAAAGCTGAATTTGGAACGGATAAAATCCGTTCCTGTTATCATTTCCAAAAACTAATTTGGAACAGACTACACTCGTTCCAACTTTTGAATTTCGGAACACTTTAAAACCGTTTCAATACTGTGCCGAACCGTTCCTATGTTCCGTTCCAAAAAATTGAATTGGAATGGATAAAACTCGTTCCAATGTGTGAATTTCGGAGCACTTTAAAGCCGTTTCAATACTTTGGTAGACCGTTCCTGTTATCTGTTCCAAAAAAATGATTTTGGAACGGATAACAGCCGTTCCAACGTTTCAATTTCGGAACACATTTGAACTGTTTCAATATTGTGCTACAACTGTTCCTATTATTTATCTTGAAATAGTTATAAAAACCGCTCCAAATTTAGTGAGAACGGTTCATAACCGTTTCTAATGAGTAAAAAGATATTTAAAAAAAAAAGGCACATATACTGTAGCATTCACACCTATACACATTCATAGAAAACAATCACCAAATGGTTTACAAAATCTAAAATTGAAATCATTAATTGTTCTCAAATATTAAATTTATAATATTTAAATATCCATACATCACACATCCACCTCATATAACCTTTTAGTACTTTCATCCACTCCATTTGTGAAAAAAATAACAACCAAATGTACTCTCATATGGTTGAAGGGGTGAGAGAACAGAGCAAGTACTAACTTATGTGAAAACTGAAAACCCCATCTTTGCAACATGATCATGACTTGAGGTCCATTTCAGATGGTCTGTCCAATTTCCTTCTCTTGGGAATTGGTTCTGGGCTTGTATGAGAATTTGTACATGGCCTAACTGTTATTTCATCGCTTTTGTAGCTCAAGCATGCAGCAACATCCAACACCCCAATTGGGCTTTGTGGCACAGATGAGACTGATCCACTAGCACTTTTAAAAGGCCTACTACTGATCAACCCCATCTCCTTAATCAGTTCATAACACCTCAGAACTCTCTCCTGCAACCCAAGTCAGATGAACACAATTCATCAAATGAATTAAATTTTAATGAACCACAGATTATAAAAGACAGGTTAATCACATTCTTAGAAAGAGGTCTATTAAGTAGGGATGATGACAAAACAAACATAAAAATCTTCTTTTCTGTTTCACTATTATTTTACCTTTTCTACATGGACACAGCTAGAAACAGCCTTGTTGAAATCCACTGTTTGTATTTCTTCAGTTACAGATATGGCCACTGCAGCAGCAACCTCAGAAGGCCTGAATCCAAGGAATTCAATCCCTGCATTTGTTTTAACCCACAATTAAATTACACAATCATTTAGCTTTCACTTTTCCAACTTGTTTCTTCAAGAGTCCTACATTTTGAATAGGCAGCAGGAAGCTCAACCATGAAAGCAAGAAACAGACCTCTAATTGTGCTTAAGATGAATCCAGTCGATTAGAAGATTGATGATCTTGATGGTGGTTTATCGTCATTGATCTTCTGAAGAAAGTAATCTATGAAGGAGAAAGGAGTAATAACTTGCATCCTCCACTTCAAAGTGCTAAGCACCAGAAGCTCCATTCTTTGTACAGTCTTAGCTTCAAAGACGAATTTCGAGTCGCCTACCTAATCAAACCATACCAACTTTTTGCAATTAGATAACTTGTATGAAAACAAGTATCAAATAATCCCAAAATCTCTTAGATGGTTGTGCATTTAATAATATTTTATCCATGTTTCTTCACCTGTAGGTCTAGGGCCAGAGGCACTCCAGTTTCCTCCATCTTTGCTGCCAAAGATAAGCATGCTATTGCTAACAATTGCATCATCCAAGACTTCCCTTGCTACAAATACCAGACAATATAAAACGTATCAATATACAAGATTCAACATCCATAAAACAGAAACAACTTTTTTTAATCTTTACATTGAAAGGGGAAAAAAGATTGAGAAAAAGAAGAGGCTTCAAATGTAATTCCACCAACTTACAGGAAGTTCATAGGCTGATAGAAACCGATCCAAATAATTTATTGATAAATATGCACAGAGAGGTCCAAAATTATAATAGGCATGAACCTGTCAAACCCAATGCAGTGATATCAGTTACAGAAAGAGAAAGAAAAAGAAAAGGAGGAAATAAATGAAATCCAATTCAGAAAGGACATCAGCATCAGAACCCCCACACAATCTAATAAAAAGAAGTCCAAAAATCCAATCCATTTTACAAACTCATCAAAACCATAAAAAAATCACCACTAAAAACAAATAAGGAAGAAAAGGAAAAGAAAACCCCAAAACCCAATTGAAAGAACCTACTCATAGCATTAACAAAAGATCAACTTAACCAAAACAAGATGAATGCATCTTTAAAAAAAAAAAAAGAAATCAAGAGAAAACTCAAAACCAATTCCTAAACAATCCAAGACAATCCAAACCACCAACATTGATCCCATGTTCATTAACCAAATAGGGAAGCCCAAACCCCATTCTTTTAGAAAACTGAATCCCCTTTTTAAATCAAAAGAAAAGGCATTGATCAAACAATAAACAATGCAAAGAGACTGTAAAAGGAAAAAAATGATATGAAACTTTGCACTCACATTTTTTATGAAGTTGATTATCCCTTGATCTTTGAGTTCGTTCCCATTGTGATCAGTCACCTTGAACACTGAAATCAGCACAGAAAATGAAATACTTCAGCTGATGAATTATAACAGATGAAGGGGGAAAAAGAGCATTTCAAGCTCCATGGAATCCAATTTAAACAACTATGAAATCATACCATCCACGAACCAACCGCCATCTGATGATATGTATGCTTTGGTTATAATGAGGTTTAGATCTGTAAGAAACTGAACAACTTCTAAGAGAATGAATTATAATGTTTGTTGACACTGTCTACCTGAAAATGGAACAATCCATTATTAGTAACTGAGAACAGCCAAATTCATGAATAATAGTAATCAACAATTAACACAACAGACACAGCATCTCAAATTCAAATTATCTTTTAATGTGCTGGAGGGTTATAGGTAGGAGAATTCTAGCCTACTTTGATAACAGTTGCACTTTCACAAGCATTGTTGTCAACCACAACCCTGCAAAAAGGATAAGAATGTTGGTTCTGATAGGAAATTAAAGTCGAAAAGGAGAATGACAGAGAAACATCGCATTTCAGAATACGACGCTGGGCTCTACGCTGGGTACTACATCAAACAATTTGCAACATAAAATCCATTCTACTCATCCATATGAACCAAATTAAGATCAGATAACAAACAATGATCATACATAACACTTTAAAAACAAAAGGGAAACACAAAATTCATATACAACTTCTTAAAATGTATACATCACTCTAAATCAAAATGCAATGCCTTCCATATTTTGCTCAATGCAATGCACCATATTATTTGCTACAAAGATTCAATGTAAACCATTTGAAAAGAAGGGGGAAATTACTCAAAGAAGCAAAATTACTCATGATCGGTTTCTTTGTGTTAAGAGATGGAAAGAAATATTCTCACCAACATGTGCCCTTTTTTTTCTTCCTTTTCTTGAAATGCCTATGACTGATCACTTTGATCTTATAGCTTTCCTGCTGTAATCTTTTTAGTAACTACTGTTTGTGGTTCTTAAGAGAAATCACTACCAATGGAGAGAGTTTGAACAACCTGGGAATTTTTTTTGCCCTTTCATTTTCATTTAACACCTCTCATTTCTGTTTCCTGCATATGTTCCAGGCTTCTATATAAATACTGTAATTAAATGCTGCAAAAGTAAGTGATCCACTCATCAATTTCTTACATCACTTTAACATAATGAAACTAGATATAAACTGAACTGGCAGACTTTGAAGTCAGATATTATGGTGATTTGATTTATTATCATGGCTATGATACACCAATATTTGAATCTGCTTGGTTTACCCATTTCTGTTGTGTAAAAATGGTTTTTTTTTTTTTTTTTTTTTTTTGCTTAATGGTAAATTTGAATTAGAGAAAAGAGGAACTGGCCAAAAGGCCCCATTACAAGAGAAGAGAAAGAAAAAACAGAAAGAAAAATACAAGGAGAATCAAGCAAGAAAAAAGGGGGAGAAGCCAAAAGAAGGGGGACCTCCAGCCCTGCAGGACTGGGACTTTAGCTCCCAACTCAGCAGCAAACAACAAAAACAGGAAGAAGAAAAAGGAGAGGCTGGGATGCAGCACTGCCAAAAGGAAAGCCCTGCACTAAAGGAAAACTAACCAAGCTCAGAAGCAGGGCAGAAAGACAACCACATTTGTTGACACCAAAAAAAGTCACTATGTCTCCTCCACATCAAGAAGCCTAGTGAAGCTGCATCCTGCTACAAAACAGACAAAGCTACTTCAAATATCGGATCTTGTCAGAATCAGACAAAAACTGAAAGATCTTTCAAGACAGCTAAAAGAGGGGTACACCTGAGGTTTCGGGCCATTCCGACAGCGCTTGGCCTAACTTCACTGCTCCGACAGCTAAACAAGCGCTCCCGGCGGCGACATCATCAAAGACACAAAAACTTTGATCAGAGCCTACGAATGACTCCAGAACGCCTCCAAAGGGCTCCATGCTAAATTTCAAATCAAACCGACAACGTTTGACCCTCCATCAATGCTCGAATAGCAAAATCAAGCCTCATGGCGGCGGGAACCACCGAAGCCATCACTCATCAAACAAAATACATGAGTGGCTTCAGCATGCTTCCAAAGGCTGCACGTCGAATTTCAGGTCATTCCGATAACGTTTGACCAGGTTTCGATGCTCCGAGAGAAAATCAAGCCTACCGGCGGCGGAGCAACCCGGGACCATGACATCCAAAACGGAGCCCATGGAACGTCTCAAAATGACTCCAATAGGCTCCCCGTCAAATTTCAGGTCAATCGGACATCGTTTGACCGCATATCAAAGCTCGGCATTTTCCTCAAACGGCTTCAAAACTCAAATAAAAGCCCATGGTTGGTCCTATCCACCGCTCAAGAAGCTTCACTTCAATTTTCAGGTCATTCCGACATCGTTTGACCTAGTTTCGACCCTTGACGGAAAATCGGCTACAAAGTCTTCGGCTTTCCCGAAAAATGGGAAACTTTGTGCTCCGATTTCGCGCGGGTTCTCGTCAAGTTTTCTCCAAAAAAATATAGTCAATAATTGAGGAAAAATGTCAAGAAAAATACAGAAGAAAAAAGGAACGAAAAAGACGTAAAATCGGCCGAAAACGGAGCTCGGCGACCAAAGGGCAAAAAACCCTAAGGTTCAATCGGCAAGATCAGGTTCAAATTGCAAATCGGTGATCTTATTTCTGAAGTCACCGTGTTTGCAATAAGGACCCCTTCATGCTACAATATACTCCTTGGACGCCCCTGGATACATGAGAATGGTGTCGTCCCTTCAACTCTACACCAGTGCATCAAGTTCGTTGGCGATGATGGCCTGATACATCGAGTATTTGCAGACAAAAGGCCCTTCAAAGGCAGAGATGTCCATTTTGTAGATGCTCAAATGTATAAAGATGGAAAAGAAGAACAGGAGAAAAAAACAATTCGCTTTGTCGACAGTCTCCAGAAAGATAAAGGCAAGGCTCCTCAGCAATCATCGGAGGTAAACAAACCCTCCACCAAACTCGAAGTAAGCAGCCAAGCTCCCTTCGCCGTCTCCTTCAAATCTCCAAAGCCTTTGGTAATCACTACCAAAGCAAAGAAGACAAAACAAAAGGCTGGGGCAAATTCACTGTCTCCTTTGTGTCTATTATGCATGACACGGACTCAGAGTCAGATCCAGAAGATGAAACAGCATCGAGCCAAGCTGATACTCAGCGAGATCAGCCCGCTCTCAATCCATTGGAGACACTTGCAGACATAGAAGACCCTACGTCTGCTACCTTTGTTATTCCGGCAACTTCGCCAGAAGAAAAAGTGATTTACTTCCACAGATCAGGAGCATCTCCACTGAACTCTCTGCTTGAACCTTTCCAAAACGAAGGTATGCCTCAGCTATCCCTGTATACTCCAATGGCAGAAGGTATCATGAAGAAAATGGGCTATGACGCTCAAAATCCGACTGGTTTGGGAGGTGGCCGTGGTATTCTCATACCGTTGGAACCCACCCTGACCAAAAGTCAACCAGAAGATTGGAAAATCCGCCTTCAAAAAGGCAAGTCTTCATATGGATAAGGGTATGATCCTACCGCCCCTATGAGACAGTTGACACCATGGCTGCAAAGTCGCTTTACCGACCAAGCCTCAACATCTCATGAAGACATCGATAACCCTGGATATCTCTTTGAGGTTGAGGAGTTACTCGTCAAAAATCCAGAAAGCTCCTCCAATTGGTATAATTCCTCTGATAATAAAGAGAAATTGCCCGATGACATAGACGAGCGGTTCTTTGTCCCAGAAGAATCATCGTCTCCAAAAGAAGTACCATACTTCAACCCAATTCCAGCAAGTGATTGGGACCATCTCATTGCAAGCCTTGAGAAGGATACTGATCAAGAAGATTCATGGACAGAAACAGAGCCTCGGTCTGAAAATGCCTCTGGCACTCCAGAAGGTCTTGTTGAGATGGAAGCCTCCGAAAACATTGTGAAGGAACCACCTTCAAACCTTCCAACAGAAGACCTTGTTCAAAAGATAGACTTGGGAATACCTGATAACCCACATCCTGTATTCATAAGCAAGAATATAAAGGATGATGAGTTACCCGAGTATATCTCTTTTCTTCGTGAGTTCGTTGATTGCTTTGCATGGTCTTATGCCGAAATGCCTGGCGTGAATCCCAAAGTAGCAGTCCACAAGCTCAACTTGCAAAAAGAAATCAAGCCTATCAAACAAGGCCAAAGAAGATTCCGTCACGACGTGATGGACAAAATTGAACAAGAAGTTCAGAAACTCAAAAACGTTGGCTTCATCCGCGAGGAACAGCATCCTGAATGGTTGGCCAACATCGTCCCCATGACAAAGAAAAAAAGTGATTTACTTCCACAGATCAGGAGCATCTCCACTGAACTCTCTGCTTGAACCTTTCCAAAACGAAGGTATGCCTCAGCTATCCCTGTATAGTCCAATGGCAGAAGCTATCATGAAGAAAATGGGCTATGACGCTCAAAATCCGACTGGTTTGGGAGGTGGCCGTGGTATTCTCATACCGTTGGAACCCACCCTGACCAAAAGTCAACCAGAAGATTGGAAAATCCGCCTTCAAAAAGGCAAGTCTTCATATGGATTAGGGTATGATCCTACCGCCCCTATGAGACAGTTGACACCATGGCTGCAAAGTCGCTTTACCGACCAAGCCTCAACATCTCATGAAGACATCGATAACCCTGAATATCTCTTTGAGGTTGAGGAGTTACTCGTCAAAAATCCAGAAAGCTCCTCCAATTGGTATAATTCCTCTGATAATAAAGAGAAATTGCCCGATGACATAGATGAGCGGTTCTCTGTCCCAGAAGAATCATCGTCTCCAAAAGAAGTACCATACTTCAACCCAATTCCAGCAAGTGATTGGGACCATCTCATTGCAAGCCTTGAGAAGGATACTGATCAAGAAGATTCATGGACAGAAACAGAGCCTCGGTCTGAAAATGCCTTTGGCACTCCAGAAGGTCTTGTTGAGATGGAAGCCTCCAAAAACATTTGTTGACACCAAAAATGTCACTTTGCCTCTTCAACATCAAGAAAGCTGCATGAAGTCGCAACCTGCCATAAATAGGCAATGCAATTTCTCCAAAAAATCAAATCTTGTCAGAATCAAACAAAAACTGCAAGATCCTTCAAGATAGCCAAGAGAAGAGTACACATGAAGTTTCGGGCCATTTCAGAATCATTTGGCCTAACTTCGCTTCTCCGACAGCTAAAATGGCGCTCCCGGCGGCGACATCATCGGAGACGTCAAAACTTCGATCAGAGCCTACAGATGACTCCAGCATGTCTCAAAAGGGCTCCATGCCAAATTTCAAGTCAAACCGACAACGTTTGACCCTCCATCAATGTTCGAGCAGCAAAATCAAGCCTCCCGGCGGCGGGAACCACCGAAGCCTTCGCTCATCAAACCAAGTGCATGAGTGGCTTCAACATGCTTCCAAAAGGCTGCACGTCGAATTTCAGGTCATTCCGACAACGTTTGACCAGGTTTCGACGCTCCGAAAGAAAATCAAGCCTACCGGCGGCGGAGCTCCCCGGGACCATGACATCCAAAACGGAGCCCATGGAACGTCTCAAAATGACTCCAATAGGCTCCCCGTCAAATTTCAGGTCAATCGGACATCGTTTGGCCACATATCAAAGCTCGGCATTTTCCCCGCAGTAAAATCAAGTGAAGCATCGACGGGACCCCAAACGGCTTCAAAACTCAAACAAAAGCCTATGGTTGGTCTTATTTATTGCTCAGGAGGCTTCACCTCAAATTTCAGGTCATTCCGACATCGTTTGACCAAGTTTCAGCTTCTGGCGGAAAATCAGCAGCTCTACACGACAAAGTCGTCGGCTTTCCCGGAAAATTGGAAACTTTGCACTCTAAAAATGCAAGGATTCTCATCAGGTTTTCTACAGGGAAATCAAGCCAATAAATGAGAAGAAATGTCAGGAAAAATACAGAAGAAAACGGCGACGAAAAAGACCTCAAAACGACCGCAAAACGGGCTCCGAAGGGAAAAAATTCCCCCAAGGTCGCAGGCCCCTGCGACCATGGAGGTCCGGGTCACCGGATTTTCCGCCGGTGACCCGTTTTTCCGTCCTTTTTCTCGTTTCGCGCACTTTGGCCCCTGTGGTTTCCTGAAAATGTGATTTTTAGTGCTTAAAATTGACTCATGTCCGCCAACATCCGTCAAAATCACGGGTCAACCTCCAAAAGTATCAAAATCAACATTGATCGCCAACCGGTCGACCAAAAAAGTGTACTTTCCGCCCGATCGATCGAAAAATCGACAGGATAGATGTCACCGGCCCGCTCTTAGCTATCACTGTATGAAGTTATATGTTCATCCGATGTCGATCAGCATGAAGATCCATCGATGATCATCGCCAGAAGAATTCCAGAAGACACGGCACGGCCCGCGACTCTTCGACTGCTCGGCGACCAATTAATGTGGTTAATTGACTAGCTTTATTGCAGTCATTAATTCATTTCTTTGGACGGCCCAATCAGAAGCAAGCATTTGGGAGTTACAAGTCAATTGATTCATGGCATTTAAACCCATGAAACTCCTCCCATTATGGTAATTAAGGTGATTAAAAGCCCTTAATCTCCATCGGCCAATCAGATTCAAGGAAAAAGGAGTTACAAAATCAAAGAAATAAATCTTGTAACTCCTCCCATTAAAGCCATTAAAGCCCATAAACTCTCCTAAATGGCTACCAAAAGCCTATAAATAGGAGAGCATTCCATTGAAATCCGGATCGATCAATCGGAAAAAGAATCCAGGCATCACTTCCAAAGCGCCACAGATCCAGAAATCTGAGAGAAAGAAAAAGAGAGAAAAACTCTGCTGAAGTTCTGCACCGGCCACCACTACAAGGTGACAAAAGTCCCTTGGGGGGCACCCCCCCCCCCCCCCCCCCCAAGGTCCTTGCCTTCTCCCGCTGCCTCCAATGGCTTAGACGTGGCTTTTCAGCCCGTCTACTTAGCTTTTTATTGGACATAGGACCTTCTCTTGGTCTTTGTCCTCTAAAAATCTGAGGTTATAGCCAAGCCAAGTGAATCAAGAGCATCTTCTGTTCTCATCTGCATGGATGATGGCGAAGCCCATACATGGCTTGCGACCGTCAATCTGAACGAGTCCCCCACAATCTCCTGAGAAGTTAGATCCTCCTTTTCTTGCATTTCATTGTAGTTTGTATTTTTCTAAAAGAGACAAAAATCACAACTCTTGTCTTTCATTATTGATGAGAATTGTAAATCGGCTATAAACGCCACAAAATCGGCTATAAATGCCAAACAAAATCGCCTTTCACGGCAAATCAAGAAAATGTCTCTTTTCTTAAATATTTGTGCAATGGAAAACTTGAAAGAAGTTGATTTCCTTTTTACTTGCGAAGGTTGATCTCCGGATCACCACTTGCAATTCCAAGTAAAATAGAAAATCTGGCACACCCACACAAAAGAAATGTTGAAACACGCTTCAGGCCCGCCAGGGCGCGAAAGGGCCGGACCCGACGAACTCCCACGTTCCGCCGACCCCGGTAGCCGCCCCACGGCGCCTCGGAGCGCGTTCCATCAACATTGTGAAGGAACCACCTTCAAACCTTCTAACAGAAGACCCTGTTCAAAAGATAGACTTGGGAATACCTGATAACCCACGTCCTGTATTCATAAGCAAGAATATAAAGGATGATGAGTTACCCGAGTATATCTCTTTTCTTCGTGAGTTCGTTGATTGCTTTGCATGGTCTTATGCCGAAATGCCTAGCCTGAATCCCAAAGTAGCAGTCCACAAGCTCAACTTGCAAAAAGAAATCAAGCCTATCAAACAAGGCCAAAGAAGATTCCGTTCCGACGTGATGGACAAAACTGAACAAGAAGTTCAGAAACTCAAAAACGTTGGCTTCATCCGCGAGGAATAGCATCCTGAATAGTTGGCCAACATCGTCCCCGTGACAAAGAAAAATGGACAGATAAGGGTCTGTATCGACTACAGGGACCTTAATAATGCATGTTCTAAAGATGAATTCCCGCTCCCCATACCAGAGGTGATGATTGACAACACCTATGGATTCGAGCGAATGACATTCATTGATGGATTCTCTGGCTACAATCAGATAAAGATGCATCCTAAAGATGAAAGGCATACATCATTTCGGACACCATTCGGCGTGTATTGCTACACTGTCATGCCGTTTGGTCTAAAAAATACAGGTGCAACATATCAGAGGGCTATGATGAAAATATTCCAAGATATGCAACACAAGACGGTCGAATGCTATGTTGACGACCTCGCCATAAAAAGCAGAAGCAAAGAAGACCATCTCAATGATCTTCGAGAAGTCTTCCTCCGACTTTGCAAACACAAATTGCGGATGAATCCACTAAAGTGCTTCTTCGGTGTCTCATCGGGTAAGTTTCTCGGATTCATAGTACGGAAAGCTGGAATAGAACTTGACCCCACCAAAGTCAAGGCTATCCTGGAAATGCCATCTCCCAGAACCCTAAGAGAATTAAAAAGGCTTCAAGGTAGGCTGGCCTACATTCGACGGTTCATCTCCAATCTATCAGGGAAATGCCGTCCATTCTCTCTCCTGATGAAGAAAGGCGTGGACTTTGTCTGGGATGCTGAATGTGAAAGTGCATTTCAAGACATCAAAGCATACCTCATCAAACCTCCAGTGCTGGCTGCCCCCACAACTGGAAAACCATTTATCTTGTACACAAGAGCTCTCGACCACTCTTTGGGTGCTCTGCTCGCACAAGAAAACGACGATGGAAAAGAAGCTGCTCTATATTACCTTAGCCGCATGATGGTAGGTGCAGAGCATCGCTACTCCCCAGTCGAAAAAGAATGTCTTGCAGTAATGTTCGTCGTACAAAAACTGCGTCACTATCTGATGTCGAACACAGTCTACCTGATTTCGAGGATCAACCTCCTAAAGGTCCTTGTCACAAGAGCAGGTTCTCTGAATGCCCGACTGGAAAAATGGTCCATTCTTCTATCACAGTTTGATATTAGGTATGTACCACAAAAAGCAATCAAAGGCCAAGCTCTAGCAGACTTCCTCGCAGAGCATCCATTGCCTAAAGATTCTCCACTCAGGGATGATCTCCCAGACGAATTTGTCTACAATGTGGAAACTTCCTTGTCAAACGCTTCCTGGGACATGTACTTTGACGGTGCAACCAGGACAAATGAAAAGGGAAAGCAAATATCGGGAATTGGCATCCTCTTTGTCAGTCCCAACAAATACATGATTCCACATGTCTTTTCGCTACTGGAACCATGTTCAAACAATGCAGCTAAGTACCAAGCCCTGATTGTAGGATTGGAACTCGCCTTCGAATCCTGCATCACCACGCTGGAAGCTTTTGGAGACTCTCAACTGGTCATCAACCAGATGAATCAGAAATATGAAGTCAGGAAGCTTCGACAAAAATTCAACATCTGCCATATCACCCACATCCTCAGAGGTGAAAACATCCATGCAGATGCCCTGGCTGGACTTGCCGCATCCATGGCAATCCAAGAAGGGGAAAACATGCAAGTCACAGTGTGTCGAAGAAGGATTCTCCCTCCTCTCAACACACACCAAGCAGTTGCTGAATGCCACCAAGTGGTTGGAAGTCGGATGTCCATCCTCAAACCTCCGATTGGCGACTGGAGAGATCCGTTCATTGATTATATCATGTTTGGAATACTACCTGAAGATCCAAAAGAGCGGGTAAGCATCCAAAGACGAGCCCCAAACTTTCATTTGGATATACCTTCAAAAGCACTTTACAGAAAATCCTTCAACGGAGTACTCCTACGCTGCTTATCACAACAAGAGGCTGAGGAAACTCTCAAAGAAGAACATGCTGGTCTTTGTGGAGCCCATCAGGCTGGCCCTAAGCTCTACAACCAGATAAAAAGGCTAGGTTACTATTGGCCTACCATGGTAGCTGATGCAGTGCAATTTGCCAAATGCTGCCAAAAATACCAGATTCACGGAGATTATGTCCACATGCCTCCAGAATGGCTACATCCAACAGCAATCTCATGGCCTTTCGAAGCCTGGAGTATGGACATCGTAGGTCCTATTTCTCCCCCATCAAGCAAAGGACATCGCTTCATCTTCGCCGCTACGGATTATTTCTCCAAGTGGTCAGAAGCATTTGCGCTCAGCGAAATGAAGACCTCATCAGTCCTTCAGTTCTTGCGCACCAACATTATTTGTCGCTTCGGCATACCTAAAAGATTCGTCCATGATAACGGACCACAATTCCGGGAGCACAGATTCTACAGGTTCTGCGATAAGTACAAAATCCAAAGTTGTCATTCAACTCCATATAATCCAGCAACGAACGGACTAGCAGAAGCCTTCAACAAGACACTCTGCAAAATTCTCAAGAAAATGGTCTCTAGTCACAAAAGAGACTGGGGCGACAAACTACCAGAAGCTTTGTGGGCCTATCGAACCACCGTTCGAGGACCAACCCATAGCACACCATTCTCTTTGGTCTATGGATGCGAAGCTGTTGTCCCTTTGGAAGTACAAATTCCTTCCTTAAGGGTATCTTTGCAAAATGACATGACGCAAGAAAGCAATATCAAATTGAGACTCCAAGAGCTGGATAATCTCGATGAAAGACCACTCGAAGCTCTACAAAGCATTGAGTTGTACCAAGCACGCATGGCAGGATCTTTCGACAAAAAGGTCAGGCAACGCGCCTACAAAAAGGGTGACTTGGTTCTTGCAGTAAAAAGACCCATAGTCTTTGCCCACAAATCCAAAGGCAAATTCGAACCAAAATGGGAGGGACCCTTCGTCATCGACAAAGTCTTCTCCAACGGTGCATACGCTCTTCTAAACATGGAAGGAGACAGATGTATGCTACCCATCAATGGCAAGTTCTTGAAGCGGTGCTACCCTTGAAGACTTCCTCAAACAGGTCAGAGCGATATCTACACGGCCAAAGCCTATGTCCAAGGTACTTGCTCGTCAAACCCACCCCTTTTGAAATTTTCATCTTTATGTTGAAGTTTCCAAAAAAAAAACTTTCAAAACAATGCTTACTTTCATCGTTTCATTGTTCAAAAAGAAAAAAAAAATCAAAATCCAAAAATCCAAGTTTAGGAGCCTCTTCCCAGACTTGACCAAAATTTCGTTCCTTGAACCCAAAATTCATGGTTTGAAATAAAAACCAGGACTCAGGAATTTTCACCCTAGTCTACCTTGGCTTTTACAACCAAAATGGTTTTAAGCCAAAATTTATGACCCTCGTGTCTCTAAACGAAAAAATGGTTTTTTAGAAACCACGGGGAAGCGACATTCAATCGATACTCGCAAAACCCAAAAAAAACCGGAAGGATGCGAGCCCCATTCGATACTTCCAAAACCCAAAAAATCGCAAGGAAGCGAACCCCATTCGATACTTGCAAATTTCAAAAAATCATGGAGAAACAACAAACCAGTTGATATCCACAACCCAAATTTCAAAAATCGTGGAGATGCAACATACCAGTTGCTATCCACAACCCAAATTTCAAATGGTTCGAGAAAACCTCAAATTTCAAAAATCGCGGGGAAACGACATCAAGTCAGTACCCGCAAAACCAAAAAGTTTTGGGAAAAGCAGGGAAACGACGCTTAGTCGATATTTGCACCCTAATTCGCGAGGAAGCGACATTCCATCGATACTCGCAAAACCTAACCCGCGAGGAAGTGACATTCCATCAATACTCGCAAAACCGAATGAGTAAGGAAGCGACATTCCATTGATACTTGCAAGACCATTCAGCGGGGAGGTGACATTTAGTCGATACCTGCATTCTGAAAACCAAAATCCGGCTATAAACGCCAAAATCCGGCTATAAATGCCAAAATTCGGCTATAAACGCCAAAACAAAAAATTTTCGGCTATAAACGCCAAAATCGGCTTTCATGCCAATAAAACAAAACTTGGTTTTCAAAAAACTCGGCTATAAACGCCAAAACTCGGCTATAAACACCAAAATTCGACTATAAACGCCAAAATCCGGCTATAAATGCCAAAATTCGGGTATAAATGCCAAAACAAAAAAAAAATTCGGCTATAAACGCCAAAATCGGCTTTCATGCCATCTCAAAATCGGCTCTCACGCCACAAACAAAATTTTTGGCTCTCATGCCATCCCAAAAATTCGGCTTCTATGCCATTCCAAAATTTGGCTTTGACGCCATCCAAAAAACTTTGGCTCCAATGCCATCTCAAAATTTTGGCTCCCATGCCACAAACAAATTTGGCTCTTACGCCACAAAATTAGGCTTTCATGCCATCCAAAATTTCGGTTTTCAAACCATCAAAAATCAGGCTTTTCGCCACAAAATTGGCTTTCATGCCCAAAACAACCCTTTGACTAAAGATTTTCACAAAATAACAACATTTTGATCAAATTCTTAAACAAACATTCCCATCAAACTTTTGCTCAAAATTGTTTTCATCAAAAAATGATTTAAATGAAAGGAAAGGGATACAAAATATAGTACCAAAATTGTTTATACATGGAGGTACCAAAAAAACGGTAGAAAAAAAAATGAGTCTGTTACAACTCAGGAGCTCAATCCGACATGGTCTTCAACCAAAGGTTCAACTCCTCAAGCAGACCCATGGCCTTAACTTCCAAAGTTTTTAGGCCACCCTTTTTCAAAATGTCCCCATAAAACGCGGCCGAATGCCGTGACCCATCTGCAGCACTAGGAAGTTCTTCCTAGAGGACCTGCCACTGCTCATGCTCCTAAGTCTTCCTCCGGACATTACCTTCAGCTTCCTAAACGTAGCGAATGAGAGTCCCCTCCTTGTCACAAGCCTCCACAATGGCGGTCCATTTGGCAGCATCCTCTTCCTCTAAAAGATCAAGACATTGCCTAGCCTCGACAACCTTCTTATCAAGGCGGTCCAAGTCTTGCTTCAGCCCCATGATGGATAACTCGGTAACGTTCTTCTCCCGAACGATCTGCCTCCTAGTCTTCGTGACCTCAGTCAGCTCAGCTTTGACTTTCCTGGAAGGTTTTATGAACATCTCATCAAAGAAGTCACCATCCGGGAAACTCTTGGTCTCAGTCCATTTGTTCCCCAAGGTGATGATCTCCTCAACAAAATCCTTGGCGCTTGCGATGTCTAAACCGACTTCTTTGCTATCAGCGAGGATGTCCTGCACATGCTTGATCATGCCAAAACCAGCTTCCAAATGACCTGAAGAAAGAGTCTCAACCCATGAGCTCAAGACAGTCTTCAACACCTTCCTTGCATACTGAAGGTGCTGTGCAAATGAGGATTCGCCATGCTCTGGTGCCCGACTGCCCACGTCATGCTCCATTGGAAGAGTAATCAATAAACTCTTTCCAACGGAAGAAGCTGACTCATTGAACGAAGGAGAAGCCCCTACTCCTGGATCAGCAGCAGGTATCCCCTGTTCTGGCTTTGAGGAAGACGGAGCAATCTCTCCTGCTGCTTCACAATCTGTCAAAGAAAAAAAAAGAGAGAAAAGACAAAAAGGTATGAATATAATCTTGTCCTTGTCAAAAATACATCAAGATTATTATTGCAAATATACCTGCTTCGACGACCGGCGGAGTACTCTCTGCCTCTTTGAGCTCATTCGAAGCATCGTCAAAAGTTGCGTCCATAGATGGCTCGAAATCGTCGGAATCCTCTGGCAAGTCAGCTACATGTTAGCAAGTGATAGCAAAAGAAAAAAAAAAGCAAAAGCCAAAGCAAATCATACCAGGTGAAGGTTCTGGAACCACTCCAGGGTCCCTGGGCTCTTCCTCAGATGCCACGACTGGATCCGTCATCGCCTTATCGGCAGGAACCTCGGGCACCACCAGGTCATCATCCTCTGCTAAACAAAGAAGCAACGGATCAAAACAAAATCTTTCACAAAAAAAAAAGGAAGGAAGAAACAAAAGGAAAGAAAGGGGATCATACCAGCTATCTCCTCTTCTCTGTTTCTCTTCTCTGGAGGCTCGTCAGCATCCTCAGACACCTCCTCAGCAATGGTGAGAGGAACTTCAAGATCAGAAGGACTATCGTGCCGCCTCATGTTACGGCGTTGTCCTCTCCTCCTCTTGCCTCGGCGGGTCAATCTGCTCAACGATCCTGCCCCACTATCAACATCAGGCCTCTCACAAGAGTCCTCACTGGATGGTCTACTTTTCTCAGTAGACTCCATGGAAGCCTTCGAATGCTCTGCCTGTATCATAGCATCGACCTCGGCCTCCTCCTCCTCCAACTGTCTCAAGACCTCACCAGGAATCCCTTGTGCAGCTCCTGATCTGATGATGTCATGCTCATTGAGAAAGCCTATCTTATGCTTCTCTCTAGAAAGGAAGGCCAAAACTTCCTCCCGACGGACACCATCCGATTTTCCAAGACCCTTCCCAGGAGATTGCTTAATATCGAGCTCTTTCTTGGAAAGCCCCCGGTACACTGAAAAGCTCTCCACGAACCACTTCGTGAAGCCAGTAGTCCGGAAGGTGGGCAGCTCAGGATAGGAAATCATGGCGGTAGTGTCCTCCGCGCTATAAAAAGCCCATGCATTTCTCCCATCCTGCAAACCTCCAAAACGCTCCGCCATTCTCAAAGGCGCTCCAACAACGCCTTGAGAGAAGCCAAGCTGCAATGCAAAACGCGAAGGGACATACGGTTGGATGTCGACGAAAAGATGTCTGCGGTACACCATCGTACCAACCCGTATGTTGAAGAGTCACCTATTCTCCGCGTCCGTCAAAGCATAGTGTCTTCCCGACCCTGCCCTGGTCGAATCACGGGAGACACGAAAGTCAAAAGCCTTCTTCCGCAAGCCCGGAGAAAGCTTCACTAAAGACTGTACAATCTCGACGTTCCTAAATCGTCGGATCCTCAAACGGGCAGATAAAAGTGATTCGTGAACGGCTGTCCCTCTAGCCAAACGAATCATAAAGGGATCTTCGTCCTGTGCAACTTCCAAACGATGGAAGCTAGGACAGTGGTATACATACCACGAATAGAAAATATGGGCCGAAAATACCCTGTTCATGGGTAGCCCAAGCCGAACCAGAAAAGCAGCAGCCTGCAGTTCGGTACACAAATAGGAGTTAAGAGCAGGTACCAAAGCCAGCCGCTCTCCAAACGCCATCTGACAAACCGAAAAAATACAGTGCAGCCTGATGTGCATCCCATCTCCTCTAGCAAAAATAGCCTCACCTAGCCAATAAGTGAGGTAAACAGCGAGATCTCTCCGCAACGCAATGTCAGGACAAATGGCATCCGTGCTTGCGAAGAACTTCTTCAAATCTTCTCGCATAGCAGCGATCTTCTTCAAACTTGATGCTTTAGCCCTAACATCCTCGGCCATGCCATCAGAAGAATCCCCGCTGTCAAAAAAGTTGGAGCTGCAACTTCTCCAACTGCTGCATCTAACTTTCGAGCCCTCCTTCTCCTTCAAAAAATCGTAGAAGGCGACGAGCTGAAAGTACACAAGCCTAAACTCCTCAGACTGCTCCTCAAGGACGCTGTTAATAGGCATAAACTCCTCATACAGTTTGCCGAGGATAGGCAATCCGGTGATGGCACTCAGCTACTTCAAAGAAAAACCTATTTCACCATTCGTCACAATGAAGGTGTTGGTTTGTGGAAGGAATGACTCCAGCATGGCCATGAAAGCCCATCGGAGAAAACGACGGTTTGCCGAAAAGCGCGAACCGCTTCAAAAATCTCGGCCTCCCGAAGAACGGCCTCACCAATCCTCAGGGTGTGATCAGTCCATGATTCCCAGCTCGAGTCAGCACTGAAACGGCCACGAAGTCGAAAAGGCTTCACCCAATTGCTGCCGTCACCCCGAAAAACGCCAAGGCCCACTGGTTTCAAATCGACCGATGGATGATCAGAACCTTGGTAGCCACTGGCTGGCATCAACTCGTCCATACGGACAGGTGGCTTCTCTGCAAAACCGAAAGGTCCACCAACAAAAACCCCGGTCTTGATCACACTGGTCCTCTTCACCCAGCTCGGAGGATCTTCCCTCTTAGGGCACGTGGGAGAAAGGCTCAGGATCGAGATGGTCCGATCAAAAGACGACCAGGTAGAAATAGTTCTCTCCTCACCATCTGCCGTGTAAGAGAACTGAAAACATCTCCTTTGGTATGTCAAGTCGTCGGGGACTGCATCACCGAAGAAGAAGGTCGGCTTGAGCACAACGCTCTGATCGTCCGTAACCCAGGGACGGCTGCTTACCATGATCTTATAGAACTCCTCATCTTTGAAAGCGATCAATCGCTGTCTCATCTCATCACGATTGAGGGAATCGTATTCTTCCAAGTTTTTCTCCACAAACTGGACCTTCTCCCAAGCCTGCTGAACGGCAGCATTGGAAGATCTAGCAGACCGACGAGGTGCGTCAGTAACAGGACCTTTACCCTTGTTTGTTCTAGAAGAACTACCTGCAAAAGATGGAAGAGAAAAGATCAATCAACATCAAAATGACAGAATTCTGCTACAAAAATTCTAGCAAAATTTTGACATGGTTCCGGGGCAATTCCAAAGAAAAGGAAAATACCCCAAAAAAAGACAGGAAACCTGAAGATGAGCTCAACATCGCTGCGAGCTCATAGTCAGTGGAGAATTCTCAAAGAAGGCTTGAACTCAACATCGCTGCAAGAACGAGTCAATCTCATCAAATTTCTGCAAAATCTGGAAAAGAGCTCAACATTGCTGCGAGCTTCAGAATCCAAAGATTGCAAACTTCCTCAAAATCCAGTAAGACCGAGAAAGAGCTCAACATCGCTGCGAGCTCAAAATCCCGATACTTCCAAAAGATTTTCAGGTATGCATTATCATACTTCCAAATCCATTTACAAAAATCATGCATCAAAGAATATCATCATGCATTAGATGCTAGGAAAACCTTGACCAAAGTTTGACCAATTCCAACCCAATTTGGTCAAAACCAATCAAACTTTGTCCAAGTCAAAAATCATGTTGGCTTGACCTAGAGACTCTAGCCTTCTATCTTGATGCATCAAACAAAAAATGCATACATATAGAAATTGCATAACCTCATTATCATGGTGAGCAAACAAGGAAAAAAAGAAAGGAAAAAAAAATCTCAGCAAAAAAAAAAAAAAAAAAATTTTGGCCCACAGGCCGTGGCCCACTGCTTTTATAGAGCTTTGAAGAAGAAGAAAAGCTTGGAGATCTTTGAAGAGAAGAAGAAGAAAAGCTTGGAGATCTTTGAAGAAGAGAAAGCACTTCTTATCTTGGAGAGCACTCTTGAAGATTTCTTGCAAAAAGAAAGCAATGGAGCAAAAGCACCAACCCTTTTGCTTTTATAAAAGAGAGCAAGCCAAAAGAGGAAACAAGGAGAAAGAAAGGAGGTAAGTGCTAAAATTTAGTTACTTTCCCAAAATGAAAGATATTTTGAGACAATCTTTCTATAAAAAGAAAACTTGAGAAATTCTCTCCAAGTAAAGATATTTTTAGATATTCTCTACACAAAAGAGATATTTGAGATATTCTTTACAAATATGACACCATATGAGATCTAGGCCATCTCCAAAGCCTAAGGTCCCATGGGTTAGCCCATATGAGCCAGGTTTGACCACCTAGGCATTAAAAGTGGC
Organism: Umbellularia californica; assembly: GCA_028538565.1. NCBI lineage: Eukaryota > Viridiplantae > Streptophyta > Magnoliopsida > Laurales > Lauraceae > Umbellularia > Umbellularia californica. The sequence goes on along the minus strand of JAPQWN010000008.1, from coordinate 30,396,384 downwards.
TTTTAGTCAAAATATTCCTCTTACTAAGAGCAAAAAAAAAAGAAGAGAAAAGAGCAAAAAAAAAAAAGTCCCATGCCTCTTTTGAGTTGATGGGACCATTCAAAAAAAAGAAAAGAAAGTCTCATGAGTTTCCAAAAACCAAATCATCCAACCTCATGAACCAAATTGAGCCAAAATCTTGAAATTGACATTTCACAAAACCAAATTCCGGTCCCCTAGCTCGCCACATACAGCTTGTTAGGTCACAAGACCAAAACCAAAATCAAAATCAAAAACCAACAAACCAAATCTGACCCCCAACCTGCCACATACAGCTTGTTGGGTCACAAGGTCAAAATCAAAATCAAACCCTGACCCCCTAACCTGCCACATACAGCTTGTTAGGTCACAAGGTCAAAATACAAAAACCAAAATCCAAAACCCAAAATCCAAACACCCCATGTCATTTTCAAAACTTTGCCTTGAGATGGTATGTGATCCCTCTCACTACCATAAAATTCCCCCGGAAACTCAAAAGGCTATTCAAAAAAAAAAAAATGCTCAAGACTCTTGGTCAAGTTGGAATCTCTCCTCCAAGTTTCTCTTCGAGGCACATCGACTCCAAAAGCTACTCGTCGCTGTACCTCGAGGGGGCATTTGTTGACACCAAAAAAAGTCACTATGTCTCCTCCACATCAAGAAGCCTCGTGAAGCTGCATCCTGCTACAAAACAGACAAAGCTACTTCAAATATCAGATCTTGTCAGAATCAGACAAAAACTGAAAGATCCTTCAAGACAGCTAAAAGAGGGGTACACCTGAGGTTTCGGGCCATTCCGACAGCACTTGGCCTAACTTCACTACTCCGACAGCTAAACAAGCGCTCCCGGCGGCGACATCATCAAAGACACCAAAACTTTGATCAGAGCCTACGGATGACTCCAGAACGTCTCCAAAGGGCTCCATGCCAAATTTCAAGTCAAACCGACAACGTTTGACCCTCCATCAATGCTCCAACAGCAAAATCAAGCCTCATGGCAGCGGGAACCACCGACGCCATCACTCATCAAAAAAAATACATGAGTGGGTTCAACATGCTTCCAAAAGGCTGCACGTCGAATTTCAGGTCATTCCGACAACGTTTGACCAGGTTTCGATGCTCCGAGAGAAAATCAAGCCTACCGGCGGCGGAGCAACCCGGGACCATGACATCCAAAACGGAGCCCATGGAACGTCTCAAAATGACTCCAATAGGCTCCCCGTCAAATTTCAGGTCAATCGGACATCGTTTGACCACATATTAAAGCTCGGCATTTTCCCCGCAGCAAAATCAAGTGAAGCACCGATGGGACCCCAAACGGCTTCAAAACTCAAATAAAAGCCCATGGTTGGTCCTATCCACCGCTCAAGAAGCGTCACCTCAATTTTCAGGTCATTCCGACATCGTTTGACTTAGTTTCGACGCTTAACGAAAAATCGGCTACAAAGTCTTCGACTTTCCAGAAAAATGGAAAACTTTGTGCTCCGATTTCGCGCGGGTTCTCGTCAAGTTTTCTCCAAGAAAATATAGTCAATAATTGAGGAAAAATGTCAAGAAAAATACAGAAGAAAAAAGGAACGAAAAAGACGCAAATCGGCCGAAAACGGAGCTCGGCGACCAAAGGGCAAAAAACCCTAAGGTCGCCGGCGACCTTGGCCCAGGGTCGCCGGCGACCCTGGGTGCATGGGGTCGCCAGCGACCTTGGAAATCCGGGTCGCCGGATTTTGCACCAAATCGTCCGTTTTCCGATTCTTTTCGCGTTTCGGGTGTTCCGGCCTCTATGATTTTCGGAAAATGCAATCTTTGATGCTTGAAAATGACTGATCTTCGTCGACATCTCGGATCCGCCGTCAAAAGCATGAAATCATCACCGATCGCCTCAAGATCGCCAACCGGCTGACCAAGAAAGTGCACTTTCTGTCCGACCGATCGTGAAATCGACAAGACAGATGTCATCGGCCCGCCAACATCAATCAATGTCTGAAATTGCATCGCAATCCGACATCAAATAATGCGTGGATCCACCCGTGATGATCGCAAGAAGAATCTCAAAAGGTGCAGCGCGGCCCGCGACTCTTCACATACCTTGGCGACCACTTAATGACGTTAATTGACCCGTTTATAACAACTTAATGCGGTCATTAACTCATTATTTTGGACGGCCCAATCAGATTCAAGCATTTGGGAGTTACAAATCCAAGTAATCATGGCATTAAACCCATGAAACTCCCATCATCATGAAGCATAAAGGTGATTAAATGCCCACTACCTTCATCGGCCAATCACAAGCCATGAAAAAGGAGTTACAAAATCAATTTGTAACTCCTCATCAATGCTCTCATCATGGCTATCAATGCCCATAACCATCCCATGGCTACCAAAAGCCTATAAAAGGAGATCCATTTCCAAGAGAGAGGGGATCATCGAAGAATATCGACATCTATCGACTTGAAGTTCTGCACTTCTCCCAAAGAAATCCAGACGAAGTCCTGCTGCTCTGCTGCAAAGAACACCACAAGGTGATCAACGTCCCTTGGGGGGCCACCCCCCCAAGGTCACCTCCGTCTCCAACATGGCCTAAACGTGGCTTTTCAGCCCGTTTACTCGGTTTTTCATTGGATATAGGACCTTCTCTTGGTCCTTGTCCTTTAAAAAACTGAGGTTAGGAGCCTAGCCAAAGAATCAAAGCATCACATGTTCTCATTTGAAGGACGATGGCGAAGCCCATACATGACTTGCGACCGTCGATCTCAACGTGTCCCCACAATCTCCTGAGAAGTTAGATCCATTTTCTTCCTTTTCTATTGTAGTTTGTATTTCTTAAAGAGACAAAAGAAATCACAATTCTTGTCTTTCACATTTGATGAGTGTTGTAAAATCGCCTTTCACGACAAAATCGCCTTTTACGCCAAACAAACAAAAACGCCTCCTACGGCATTCTAAAAAAACAAACTTGTCTCTTTTCTTAATATTAATGCAATTTGAAAAGTTAGAAAAAATGATTGATTTTCTTTCCACTTGTGAAGGTGAATCTCCGGATTATCACCATTCCAAATTCCAAGTAGAAAGTAAATCTGGCATACCCGTATAAAAATGTTGATGCCCGAGATCTTCCCTCCTCCGCCGAGACCCAGGTCAGCCCCCGGGGTGCGGAGGGAGAGGACGGAAGATTCCCCCTTTTTTGGGTCCATCAACCAGCAGGAGAGATGGAGAGCAAAGCTAATTAAATAAACTGCGCAGGAAAACCAACTGAAAGAAACTCAACACAGCAGCAACTGCAAGGAGGAACTGAACCCGCCAGGGAGGAAGCTACAGAGGACTGAATTCCACAGGGCTCCAGCCAGAGAAGCACCAAGCAAAATACACTCCTGCAATGAGAGACTGACCCAGCGAAACCCCAACAGCCACTCTGCAAGAAAGAACAAACCAGCAGAAATACAGCACTTCCCGAGCCACTACTGAACAGAGCACTACTCAGAGCAACAGCCTGAAAGAACTCAAAGCAAAGCAGGACCCAACAGCTTGAAGCTTGGAGAGCAGCTACACAGCAGAAGACTGCAGCAAAAGAAAAGCAAACCAAAGCGTTGTACTTCAACTGCTGCTGAGAGAAGAAAGCTACCAAGAGGAAAGATTCAGAGGACTCCAATTGGCAGCAGCCAAAAAGGCTCCAAACATACACCTGCAAAGAGAGACTGAACCTGCAAAACCCATGCAAACACTCTGAAAAGAAAGAAAAGCCTGGCAAAGCACTGCACTAAACTGCCGCTCAAAAGAGCTCTTTTCAAAAGAAGACCCAGCAGCTTGGAAGAGAAGAAGACGGGATTAGAGCTGAATACCTAGGTGGAGCAGAATTGGGTTAGGATAAAAATGGTTGCTAGTACCATTTGCATCCGGCATGGATTGATTGTAGCTAAACAGTATATTTTTATCAGTTTCATGAATTATCATAAGTTCACACAATGTTTTTGAGTATCACATGAGTATGCTCTCATCATTATTGTTGCCTGAATCTTTGAGATTCGCAAAACTGTATTCTGCTCCAATATCTACATAGTCTTACATATTTCTATCTCTATCTGTATCTGCCTCCATTTAACCCAAGACTTAAACATTTGAAACCTATATCTAGTACTTCATTTCTTTTGTTACTGTATTTGTACTCCTATGCATTAGATATTTTTTGGGTGTCAGGTTATTGTCACTAGGTAGTCTTTATCTCTTCCAAAGGGAAGCTAAATCCCCAAGTCCTTGACAGATATAGCCTTGCTGACTGGGGTGTAAAACTTCCCTATCTTTACACCTCATAATCTGTTTTAAGTCTATTGGTGGGATTCTTTTAAGAGAAATTTTGGATGCATCCCAACTAGTGATAAACTTAAAGATTAATAAGAAGAAAGCAAAAAAAACCTCATGAGTTTCTCAACTTGAAGGTCCAAACTCATAGTCAATTCTGCTTCTACATTGCATATCCAGTACATTGTCCAAATAGTTCTCCACCAAAATTAAAGGTTCATTCAGATGAGGATAAAAGGCAGAGAAAACAGAGCAAACCTCTATAACCTTCTGAAACAACTCAAACCTCCTAAAACCTTCCTCTTTATCCAGACCCCAGTGGTCATTTGGATGAGGAAAAAAAATAGATTTAAGACTGTTTCTGTTTGGATGTAGAGAAACAGGAAGAGGATAAGATGAAGATTAACTAATCTTATATAACTTACTTATAGGAACTATCGGAGCATCTTGGCATACGCTTACTTGATGAAAGACTCAATGATCCTGCAATGCAAGACTCTTTTGAATCTATATTTCCCAAAGATAATGCAAGACTCTTTTGAATCTAGGTGTATTGAGGGCTTTGTTCATTAACAGTAACTTTCAGTATAAGACCAAATATCATTTATTAAAAAAAAAAAGCAGAGTAAACTATAATTTAGTGGCTCAAATACCATCAAGTAATTACAAAGTACATATATACCTTCCTTGTATCCACTGGGTGCATTAGAGAAGTAGAAAGTGCACAAGAAAGACTGCCTTTCAGTACACTTCCAGCTGGATTTACCACAAGTGGAGCAACAGCAACAACAGCTGCAGCGTCAAACCATATGCTCCTACAAATAAATATATCTCAGAATCATAATAACCATATCATAATCGGAAATGAGAATCACTTATATCTGAGCAATAAAATATCAGTCAGGCCTATAAACAACATGAATCTCAACAACTTAGTATGGATTGAAGAAATAGGAAAAACATGAATAACAGAAACACTTACATGTGAGAGTCAATGACTTTGTTCACAAAGCTTCACTGAAAGAGATAAAAATAGAAAAAACACAGAAAAGAAAAATAGCCCAAATGTGACTATAATTTAATGAATTCAAAAGTAACTTTAGATCATATGTTAGCCCCATTTCAATAGTGTACGTCACAATTAATCCTTCAAAATACAATTGGGAAACTACATAGACAAGTGATTGAAGTAAAGTTAACAAAAGACTCCATAGACAAACAAGAACAAATAGCATAGACCGTCATACTATATACAATCTATGTTTAACAAAATGCCCTTTAGACCATCTAGTCAGTGAATTTGGTAGAGGCAATAGGCCATACTACAAAGGACCCATTCCCAACTTCCCCCAAAGTGGAATGATAACCATCAGGATAAGGCAAGTCTACATCTCCTTTCTCAATGACATCAACTGTAACCTTGTATGCATCTTCCGGAAGAGCTCTAGAATGAATAAGTTGGGTCTCATTCCCGATATGAGCTCTTCCGATAGCAACGACCTCTTTACGCCAAGAGATCAATTTGCATGGCCGCAGTCTCATTGAATGTACATTGCTCTCTAGTGTGTTGGATACCGCAATCGAGTCTCTTGTTTTCGATGGGAACGAAGCATCCGCTTGGGATCCTGAAGGCAATCGCTGCTGTAATATCCAATGTGAAAGCATATGTTATTTTTTCAATACATCTTTCTTAAAAATATAATAATATGAAAGTATTTAAAAATGGGGATAATTTTAATTGATCTTTACCTCAATCATTTGTTTTATACCACCAAGTTGTTCGAAAATGCACTTTACTTGGTCCTTCAAATCCTTAATTTCATTTGATTGCTCAGTAGTTTTCTTATCTTTGGCAGCTAGTTTCTCAAGCGTTGGAGTGGACAATACAATTTGAGTTCGTAATACGACATTACCAACACCGCGAACACGACCCTTGGTATCAACACCAAATACATTGGCCAATGGATCATTGAGGATGTCATGGGAATCTACCTCATTCTGCGTAGAAATCAAGTCTTTTATTTTTTCCTGTCAAAATATAAACATTTATATAAGTAACTTTTTATGATATTTTATATAATATTGACAAAAGTATAGGACAATGAACTCACTATATGTGAAGACACGCTGCTAGGGATAGATCCATCTTTCCGTTTATGCGCTTCTATCCATACTTCAGACCTAGTAGGCGGGGGCTCATCCTTTCTCCTTTGTTGTTTCTATATTTGCACAAATTTCACTCGACAGTTCAATTTTGAGATAAAGTGAAATCTGAACATTTCTATTATATAAAAATGCCAATACTTAACAATACTTACCATTTTCTCCTCCAGTCTGGTGTGGCCATACCTGCCACTAGTATGGTAAATTTTCAATTTCTTCCTCACATCCACATTCTTTTTCCGTTGTTCTATTGTTTTAGGGTCCATATTGTGTTCGACAAATGCTTCCCAATCTTCAGGTCGAACTCCTGGAGGACAATTGTTCAACCTAGCTTCATGAGTTGTATGAGGATCAAGATACTTTACCCTTAAACTTGTCTTGTACTTCCGCATTGCCTCAGACATGCTCTTAAGGCATTTATCTTTATATGACTGGGGAACAATATAATCCTCCTGTCTCAAAAAATATATCTTTTTAGGCTCAAGGTCTAAATAGATGATGTTATAAATATTGCAACCATTTCAAGTGGAGATATGTTATGATTTCATACTTGGAGCCGCTCCCAGAGTTCATCCTTTCTTTCTTGAGGCACCACACGCCAGTCCTTGTAGGAAATTGGGACAATGGTGCGAACCAACTCTCCACACCTTGATGACATCTTGGTTGAGTGATCACCCACAGGTAAGCCAAATGCATTTATGGTAATCACTCGCTTTTGTTTTGACAAAGATGCGGTTTCTAACAAATAGAAATCGCATGTTTTATTCAATAACGTGGAAGTTTCTAACACTTAGAAGATTCATGTTTCAAATTAAACTTATTTTCATAAATAAGCAACTAGCACACAAAATGGGGATCGAAGCTTAAGTGGGTTGGAAGCTGTGCTTATGTCAAGGTGGGGCAGGGCAAACTAGTTCCAAAACAGCACACTTAAAAACGAAAGCTAATTTCCAGGCCCTAATCCACTTCAAAATGGAAACTTCAAATTTGTTTAACCATTATCAACATGGTTAACCAAATTCTTAAGTAAGGATTATACATACCTCTTAACATATGGGGAGAGGTATTTTACTTGATAGTTGAATTTTGTGTAAATGCTTAGATTTTCCTTTAGTAACAACTTAAAATATAAATTTAGACTTAAAACAACTCCTTACCTGCATTCGAGGAAGTTGCAGTGGGATCCTCCGCCATTTAAACTCCTATGTCTCAAATGACATGATAACACTTAGCATACACAATCCATAGGCATCAACAAACAATAAAATTGACAAAGAAAAAAGGAACAGATTGTCAGGCATAGTTGAACATGAGTATAATCAGGGCACCATACATGATCATCATCAAGTGGCCATAAGCATGAGCATTATCAAGTGTCCACAATATGTCCTTGTACAATACAGGCATCATAAGCATAGCCATGACAATAAGCATAAAGTATATATTTCACATTATCAAAATGTGGACAAAACCATCAATCAAAAAAGGTTTGAAATTCACAACTGCTGCATGTCCATCTCTACAATTCATACTCAATTTCTTTAACTACATTTTCTAAATTTGCATTTGCACCATCAAACGAAGAAAACAAACTAGGATCTTCAAGTGCATCGACTTCTTTTGTTAATCTCTTTGGGGCCATTAGAACAACAGACCAACCAGGCCTTGTTTGATCTTTGGAGTAGAATACTTGACTTGCTTGACATGCTAATATGAATGGCTCATCTCCTTCCTTATCAATTCCTTTATGTTTCTCCATGTTCACCATTGTCAAGTTTGTCTCGGGATCAACAATGCACCCATTGGTCTTGTCCTCTACTTTGAACCAATCACAATAAAACACTGTTTGACGAAAATCAATATAATCCAACTCGATTATCTGCTTCAAAACTCCATAATAAGTGGTAACATCTTCCTTGTACTTCTTATCCTTAACGCTTGACCTGTATAATGTGATGGCACTGTATGAGACCCCACTATTTTGTGTTGACTTATTAGTCTCATAATCGCTTGGAGAGAATTCAAACCCATTGACACGGTATTTATTGTAACATCTTGCCCTAAACATTGGGCCATCTGCAAGTCGTTTTAGAGTCTTCTCACCCTCGATAGATTCCATCTGCATATAAAAAACAAGGGAATTCACAATTCTTGGGATATATAAATGAGGATATTATACAATACCCAAATTTTAATGTATAACTAAAATAATACCTCCTTCCGCAACCAGCTGGTGAAATCAAGCTCATTTTTCCTAGACACACTGCCTTTCTTTTTTTTCCATTTGAAGTATTTGTTTTTAAATACATTTTATATTTCCTGTATCAATGACAAACACATTACTATGTATATGTATGTATCTCACAACTAATAACAACACCTTGCATGTTTTTTTTGAAACTTTATCTACTCACTCTTTCCAGTCTACAATTCCACCATAGCTATCCAAAACCCATCTACGTACTTGTTGATGTTGTACGTTAGTTAGGTTTATAAATTTGCCTTTATCCAATGGCTCTTCATCGCACTCACCGTCATCATCTAGGAACCTTTGACGTGTCCTCTTGTGACCACCTCTATCACCATCTGGCATGTACTCCATACAGTACAAAATAGATTCCTCTACAATGTATCGTTCTACAATGCAGCCTTCAGGATGTGCCGTATTCTTTACGTATCCTTTATAGATCTTCATTAACCTATTGAGGGATTTCAAATTAACATTATGTTATACCATTGAGAAGACATCTTCAGAGTTAGCAATTTACCGTTCAAAAGGATACATCCAACGAAATCTAACCGGACCGCAAGCTAATGCTTCATCTGCCAGATGCACCATGAGGTGAATGCTAATTACAAAGAATGAAGGTGGAAAGAACTTCTCTAAAACGCACATTGCCATGATAAGCTGTTCTTTGACTGCAATGATATTATCTGCACAAATAGTCCTTGAGCACAACACGTTGAAGAAGTTACCAATTTGTTGAATTGCACCCTTCAGCGCCTTATGCTTTGAGAAAGCATGTTTTAGCAGAACAGGTAATAACTGTTGCATTATGACATGATAATCATGTGACTTGAGCCCCTTTATTTCAAGGTTTTGTAAGTTCACTAGATGTTTAAATCTCGAACTATACCCTGTTGGAACCTTCAAGTCGTGTAAAGTACGACAGAACAATTCTTTCTCCTCACGACTTAGAGTGAATGGTGCCTTTGGTTTGACAGTTCTACCATCCGACTCTTGTAACCATAGTTCTTTCCTAATGTTCATTCTTTTCAAGTCCTCACGTGCATTTATACCATCCTTCGTTTTATCTTTGACGTCTAAGATCGTCGATAAAAGATGGTCACCGACATTCTTCACAACATGCATTACATCTATGTTATGACGAACTGGCAAGTCCTGTTAAAGCATATTAATAATGAGTTGTTATTGTCTATTCATTAAAATAAGATTTATATAAAATTAAAATGAAAAATTAAGCAAATCACCTTCCAATATGGCAAGTCGAATAGAATTGATCTCTTGTACCAGGCAGTTATATTATCAGCAGATTCATCGCCATAACTTTTTCGTTTCTTCCCTTTTGATTTACCGATATCCATCTTAATTCCCAATACCTTCGCTTCAACTTCTGAACCACTCAATCGACGAGGAGGTCTTCCTTCTCCTGATTTATTGTTGAAAGCCGCCTTCTGGGTCCTGAAAACGTGATCAGTAGGAAGGAATTTTCGAGTACCCTGATAGGAGTACTTCTTTCCGCTCTTAAGACGTTCAGCAACTGTTCCCTCGGCACAAACAGGGCAAGCGTATTGTGCATGTGTTACACAACCTGATAAACTCCCATATGCAGGAAAATCATGAATTCCCCATATCAACATAGCTTTCATATTAAAAATGGTCCTTGAATGAGAATCATATGTTGGCACTCCATTAAGCCATAACTCTCTCAACTCATCAACCAATGGTCGTAGGTAAACATCAATGTCTTTACTCGGTGCTTTTGGGTCAGGTATCAGTACTGTCAACATTGAAAATTCTCTTTTCATGCACATTGAAGGGGGGAGATTGTAAGGGACTATAATGACAGGCCAACAACTATAAACGCTACTGAGGTGTCCAAAAGGATTAAACCCATCAGTTGCAAGTCCTAAACGAACATTACGACGTTCGTCATAAAAACTTAGCCACTTGGTATTTACTACCATCCAACTTGATGAATCTGATGGATGTCGCATGAAACCACTATATTCTTTCGGTCGAGAATGCCAAGTCATTTGCTCTGCTATCATGGTACACTACAAAACAAAGTAGGAAAAATAATGTGTTATTAATTCTCCTACCCAGTGGCATATAGGATGACTTGAAAACTACATTTAACCTTGAAAACTAACCTGTATAGCCTCTGCAACCTTGATGTCAAAGGAAAATACCTCAAAATTTTTACTGGAACTTTAACACTTTTTTTTTTTTGCTAGGTACTCTGACCTCCATCTAGATGTGTGACAAATCGGACAATTTTGTCTATCTTTATTCTCTTTCCAATACAGAATACAATCATTCGGGCATGCATGAATGGATTCATAGGTCATACCAAGTGAAGTGATCATCTTCTTAGCTTGATATGTGCTTTCCGGTAACGTATTTCCTACCGGTAGAAACTTCTTCACCAATTGAAGGAGATCATTAAAGCTATTGTTCGACCAACCATTTTGGGCCTTTAAACTATACAACTCAACAGTTGATGACAATTTAGTGAATTCCATTGGACAAGAAGGATACAAAGATTGTCTTGCATCATCAAATAAAGATTTATATCTCCTTGCTTCATTGTCTTCATGCCCTTGATACTTTGGGGAGTGATCTTCAGAATCTCCATTGGTTGACATGAGATCGTCCATGAGGCAATCGGCATGTTCCCCAATTCTCCCAAATACATCATTTACAAGTTCCTCCATTCTAGGATACACATCATCGTGTTGATCACCAAACTTCGATAATGATGGTTTTTCATTAGTAGTTGCTAAACTTTCTCCATGAAAACTCCAATGTGTGTATGACTGATCAATACCGTTAATGAGCAAATGCTCATGAATCAATGAAAGGGCGATCATTCCATGCCCATTTCGACATTTAACACATGGACACGGAAAATGATTATGTCCACCACCATTTTTCTTTATAAACTCAATGAAATACACAAGTCCATCCAAGTACTCTAGACTTAATCTGTGTTTGGACATCCATGCTTTGTTACACGGTGACGACATTCTGCAATAAATGAGATAACATATTATCTATGAAGCATGGTCACAGACGTTGTTGATCAACTAATCAAGATAACACAAAGATTCTACACCTTCAACACCATTCAAGATAACACAGAAATTCTTGATCAATTAATCAATCATCAATTTTTCTAAAAGCAATAATTACTCTAATAAATTGAATCCTCAGAAAATGCAACACAATAACCCATGTCACCTGCACCCCCAGATAATCCAAGTGATTAACTACACCTTTAGAGAATAAAAATAAAATAAGGAACTCATCAAATTACAGTATAGCTAGATAGAGTATAACAAAGAATTATATAACGATGAAAATACATACCCAATTTTGGAGATTTCTCACGCACTACCTCCTCAAAAACGAGTGGATCAAAAACTAGTGGATCACTGTCTGAATTGTCAAATTTTGAGGCTATTGATTACAGTTCAACATCCATTTAAGCAATTCTTTCAGCATATGATTTATATGTAGTTTGGAGAATATATGGATTAAGTTAATTAGAAAAGTTTTCCCCAACCAATGCATTTGTTACTAAAATAAAATAATAGCAAAGAAAAAAAATGTACTACTCTTAACAAAGTATAGGAAAATAGAATGCAATTGTAAAGGAAAAGTATGAATTGATAAAGAGGTCCATCATTCACCTATGGGCTCATCTTTAAGTTAATACAATTAAGTTTGATATTAGTTTTTTGCTTGAGAGGGAGGGAGAGATTAGTTTCAATATATCGGCTTTTAAGCCCATGTACTTAATGGACCAACCTAAACCAGGGATTATGGATTCCAATTGCTCAATGGATCTAGAACAGGTGGACCATCTTGGCATAATATCCTAAAAAGGGTTCAACATATAACAGGAGAAATGTTGAACATCATTTTTAATCATATATATCAAGCAAGAAATTAAAAAAAATAAAAGTTTTCTATGATAAACCGGTACCAACCCATTACAAACATAAATATCCTTTATCGCAGATGTCCTTTCATCACAATCACCCTAATGATTTGTCACAAGCATCATGCCTTTACAGGTTTGGTTCATATGTTAAATCACACATTATACAACCATTAACATTTCAAACTTTCAATAATAAATCATTGAATAGATGAAATTGTGTTTATTAAGATTTCAATTATTGGATAGTAAAACATAGACAAAATATGGAACCATGTCACTCTTGAGGTCTCACATACCATAGCAACAAAGAATTGCATAACATCTATTTACACTACTTCCTCCAAATAAATATTTTATCATTCTACTTACTTCTAAATTTCTATCAGTTGAACATTGGTGTAAGTCACGAAGAAATACCTCTTTCTTAAGAATGGCAGATGTGGAAGATGCCTTGGGACTGCCCAGTGATTTGGGCAACGTCGCAGCAAAAAACAAATGCAAACACACCGTCAAAACCTGATTGTAGAGATGATAGGTATAGACCTATAAATGAAAACAAAGATCTTCAAATAAAAGATATAGATGGAAGAAGTGAAGATTTGTGAAAGAGGATAGAGATATAAAAGAGAGGAGACCAACATGGAGAAAAGAAACCTGTTTCCATCAATTGCATATGCAAAAGTAAAGTACATTTTAAAATTTGTGAAAAATTTGAAGAAAATTGAAAAATTCATTCATGCCAAGCATGATTTAAATTTATCATCATTTCTCCCTGTGTGGAAATAGACGAAGTTTTGGAGGGCCAAGATAGAGACTCTACGGAAGACCTAACCAGTAAAAACAGAGAATCGAAGAAATGAATCATTTTGCTATAAAATAAATAAAAATTGAATAACTATTCAGCCTGTTCTAATTGTATGAGTTCAGAGCCTCTGCGGCTTTACACCATTGGTGAAGGATTGAGCTGAAGGAAGTCAAAATCCTCACAAAGCCCAACATGTTTTAATCAAGATACTCAATTGAAGGTATTTGGCTTCTAGCTTATATGATAGAAAGTAATCATAACCAAAGCACCAGACCATGAAAGCAAGGAATAAAAAGTTTTCTAGACAAAAGAACTCCGCACTATAAGTGGAGCTATTCGAGTTTTTGAATTCTTTTACCTGTCATTTGTCAATGAAGTGTAAGATTAAGTTTAGAAAAATGAAATGGTAATATTATCTCTATAATATTTCTTATGCCCCATTTCATTTAACTTGGTCCTTGTATTCCATTTGATTCTCTAAATTTTGCCAACTTTATAATCATCATCAAAGTCTTGTCCCTGCCATGTTAGCTATATGAACTTTGCTTCTCTCATCATATTCATTGCTGAAGGCTCATTTGAGAGAATGTTGTATAAGAGAGGCAGCCTCAGGACCACTTCATTCATATAGCACCTAAAGCAAGACAAATTAGAGAATAATCTAGAAAGTCCCAACATTCATGGTTACATATGCCCTTTATCATATTAATCTGCAACTCAAAGCCCAAACTTCTAGTTTCATGCCTCATCCACAAATTCATTATCCAAATTCTATAACTCTATCAAGGATCTACCTGCCTCTAACAAATATTGATTGAGTCAGGAGTAAAATAATATTCATGAAAATCCAATTATAAAGAAGTTTTATAAACTCAAGAAGGAAATGGATGCAAATGAACCCAAAGAAAGAGCACTGAGAGAGAAATTGGAAATTTCCTTAAATCTTTTGCACAGCGTCTTATATTGACGTAAATTTATGAGCCATCATCCAGTGAGCTTTGTTAACAATGGATGAACTTTGGCATCACCTAGTGCATACAGAACATGATTTCTAGGCTATTCTTGTTACATTCTTCCTTTTGCATGGATGGAGAGAGTAAAAAGATTTGACAGACTCTCTCATATGTACTTTTTTTTATATCAAAAGCTCTCCTATATAAATTCTTCATACGTCTATGAGCTTTATATAAATTGCACATCACCACAAGGTGATTCTAATGGAAGGAACAGTGTCATAAAATACAAAATGAAGAAAGTCTTGGTAATTGAAGACCAACCTCCAAATAAGTCGGATTAATGGGCTAAAATATTGCATATTACTTTCCATCTATTCATTTCTCATCACTACACCACACCCCTCTCTCTCTCTCTCTCTCTCTCTCTCTCTCTCTCTCTCTCGCATTTACATGATACAACAATCATGTGGGTTATCGTCACTGAACAAGGAAGTGCATGCAACTGAACCCAAAGAAAGAGCACTGAGAGATATTAATGGATGAACCTCAGCATCACCTATTGCATACAGAACTTGATTTCTGAGCTCTTCTTGTTACATTCTTCCTTTTGCATGGATGGAGAGAGTAAAAAGATGTGACCAAATCTCTCATATGTACTTTAATTTATATCTAAAGCTCTCCCATATTAATTCTCCAAACGTCTATGGGCTTTATATAAATTGCACATCAGCACCAGGTGATTCTAATGGAAGGAACAGTGTCATAAAATACAAAATGAAGAAAGTCTTGGTAATTGAAGACCAACCTCAAAATAAAGTCTTGGTGATTGAAGACCAACCTCAAAATAAGTCGATAATGGGCTGTGTAATGGTGGTGGTGTCAGTAACTTGGATGTACACGACAAAATGTAACAAAAAAAAAACAAAAAAAAAAAGAAAGAAAGAAAAATTTTCATATGGCTAGCTACAGAATTGTTAATACAACATTCACATTCATTTCCATATACCAGAGTATCAAAGGATAAGAAACAGATATTGTATATATATCCTTATCGAACTTTGTATTTTTCAGATGACATTTTTACTCAACAGATGGCACAAAAACTAACCATATAAGATTAAAAAATGAAGCTTAAGTTTCTCTTAGATAGGAAAATGCACAAGGTACATAGAATATAAGTAGACAAACACAGTGTAAAATACAAAGACTTACCAAGAAGCCTTGATGATCGGGAAATGTTGCAACACACCTTATTTGATACTTGAAATGAGATATGATTCTCTTGAATTCAGTCTATCAGAAATCAAGCAGAGTATGAGGATATAGGCAAACTTCAGCGATGACATCATAACTTGTGGTGACACATAACCTACAGATGTATATGTATCTATATATATAGAGAGAGAGAGTATAGTGTGTTTATGTTTGTATATATATACAAAGAAAAAAAAAGAAAACAGAAGTGTGCAAATAATGGTAAGCAGAGCATGAATGACCTCCTAGTAATTAGTTGAGATAGACTACTGCTGAGGTTGATCAATCGTGTAGATCACTTTAATACAATAGTTCATCATTAGACAAATCATAGCAGTTACATAAGGCTTTTGCAAGTTAAAAACAATCAAATTTCGCTCAGCCTGAGAAGGAACAAGCAAAGAAGATCAAGGGGCAGAACGGTAACCTGAGAAGGAGCTCAGCCTCTGAGAGAGAAATGGAAGCCTCGCTCAGACCACACAGCACCTGGGCAAACTGCAGCTCAGCCCAATCCAAAGCAGGCTATGCGCCACAACCGGAACAGCTACTCTTGGAAGAGGAGACAAACAGGAGCATCAAGAAGAAACCAAAGAAACATCCCTGAAGAAAACCTGAAAGCACCAGCACCAAGCTACATACAGACCCAGTGCTAGAGACACAGTAGAAAAACAGAACAGAACCACATGGAAACACCTGCCAAGCTCAAGACTCCTGCACCAGAGCAACACAGAAATCCTTCACAGCCATCACTCCAGCAGAAAAACCCTGCCAACAACTAGGGGAGGAGCTGAGCCTCTGAGGTAGAGAGAAGGCTAGCCAAAGCAGGGGCCAGGAGCACACGGCACAGCACCTGGGCAACCAACAGAACAGCCCAAACCTGAGCAAACACAGCACCACAAGCACAACTTCAACCCTTGGAAGGGGAGACTGCTCAATTGCAGGGAGGGAAAACCAAAGAGGGGCCCTGAACTGAAGTTGAAAGCGCCAGGCTACCAACAGACCAGCACCAGAGCCACTGCAGAAAAATAAGGATGTGATAAGACATCAAATCCCACAAAAATAGAGAGAAAATGGGGAAAGAGATGAACTACAGGAAACAATGCAAGAGATGCAGGAACAAGCATGTGTTGATCTCAAAGAATCGAAGAGATTAGAAAGCGCAGTGTCCATTGTCATAATACCTCTGATTTGTGATCGATCAAATCTATCTCCAGCCACTTGTTCTCTCTGTTTCGGCACAACCCTTCTTCCACAATGCTTTATTTCTGAAGTCCTAACAAACCTTCACCCCAAGGGCTTTGTCTCCTCCGACAATGGCGAGACGCTCAAACCGCAATATCAGACTCTGCTCAAGTTCTCGTTCTGCAAACTGCTCAATATCAGACGCTCAAACGGCGATCAGCGAACTTGAATCGATCACATGCAGAACGTTAAGAGATCCCAACCAGCGACGAAGTTATAGATCTAAGAAAACCTCAACAGCGATCGGTGAATCTGAATAGAAATCATACTTTTATGTCTTCTGCAATCGATCTTCAGGAGACTTTGGTTAAAGGATTTTTGAGAGAGAGCTAGAGATGATTTTTGAGAGAGAGAGAGAGAGAGAGCTGAGAAAGAGTTTGAGAAAAGGAGGGAGGGAAGAAAGGGGCGCGAATGAAAGAAAGAGAGGGAGAAATGGGGAATGGCGCGAAAAAGGCATGGAACGCTTTTACTGTTTCTACGGGCCATCGAAACATGAGAAATGATTACATCGCGCGATGTTGAAACGGTTTCTACATCCGAAACGGATTCAAACCTCGTCTAAAAAAAGAGTGCTTCTGACCGTTTCAATCCAACGTTCCTAATTTCCACTTTTGGTGTAGTGTGTTATATGTTGATAACATGTTGATTGCTGCAAAGGACATGTCTGAGATCAACAGGTTAAAGGCTAAGTTAAATGGTGAATTTGAGATGAAGTACTTAGGTGCTGCGAAGAAAATTCTTAGAATGGAGATTCGAAGGGACCGGAAAGTGAACAAATTATTTTTGTCAAAAAAGGGGTACCTTGAGAAGGTTCTGGAGCACTTCGGTATGCAGCGTTCAAAACCTGTGAACACTCCATTGGCAACCCATTTCAAACTTTCCGCTGCTTTGTCACCACAAACTGATGAAGAGGTGAAGCACATGTCTCGTGTTCCTTATGCTAGTGCAATTGAAAGTATCATGTATGCTATAGTTTGCACGAGGCCAGATATTTCTTACGCAGTTAGTGTAGTTAGCAGATACATGGATAACCCCGGGAAGGCCCATTGGCGGGCACTGAAATGGATAATCCGTTACTTGAAAGGTACTACTGATGTTGGGATAGTGTATGACAGAAGCAACAATACTTGTGGAAGTGTTATTGGATATGTTGATTCAAATTTTGCTGGAGATTTAGACAGGAGAAGGTCATTGACAAGTTATGTCTTCACTTTTGCTAGCAGTGCCATTAGTTGGAAGGCAGCATTGTAATTCAAAGCTGTCTTGTCTACCACTGAAGTAGAATATATGGCAGCTACAGAGGCAGTGAAAGAAGCTATTTGGCTGACAAGCTTGGTTGGAGATCTGGGATTATAACAGAAGTTGACTATTGTTTTCAGTGACAGTCTGAGTGCGATCGATCTGATATACAATCCTAAGTATCATGAAAAGATCAAACACATTAATGTTAGGGCACACATCATTCAAGATGTCATCACCGAAGGTGCTATGGCAATGATAAAGAATGCTACGGCGAAGAATCCAGCAAACATGATGACCAAGACTATTCCAGCAATCAAGTTTAAGCATTGCTTGGACTTGATCAATGTGATCAGTAGCTGAGTGCCCTCAGGAGCAGGTAGAGACGATGAGACGTGTTTTGTGCAGCTTCAATGTTCACCAAGGTGGAAATTTTTTAATTTGTATGGCTCAATAGAAGTTAATAAGTCTCGGTTAAGTGGGCCCCTATATTGACCAAGTTTTACTGTGATTGGAAGTAGGGTTTGGGTGTAACAGGGTTTGGGGCTGATATTATAAATAGAGACTCGGAGTCTCTAGGATGTATATATCTTCTGATTGCATAATGAATTCTCCTGTCTTCTTCGTAGACGTAGGCCAAAAGCCGAACCACGTAAATTTCATGTTCTCTTGTGCGTAATTAATCTCTTCTCATAGGCCCTAGATCACAACACATTATGATCCAAATCCATCAAAATTATCTGCATCATAAGCATGACTATGACAGTATATACATTGGAAAAGACAGAAGCATTCTTTCCAAAACCTAAGGTTTCAATGAGGGTTTCCATGAGGACCGGGGCGTACAAAATGACAACATTGATGAAGGTAAGATGTTGGAAAAAGGGAATGAGAAGAGAAATGGAAAATTGAAGCCTGTACTTCCTCGTCACAATTTTCCATGGATGTTTCGAGGCATTGCTCGCTCTTATGAGATCAGAAAACTCTTCGCTTACATCTTCTACGCCTCGGATCCTCTTCAAAATGGCCAATGCCTCCTCTTCATGTCCTCTCTCGATTAGAGAATTTGGAGTCTCAGTTAGGAAAAAAATTCCAACTATTGCTATAAAAGCTGTGACTGCAGGTATGGCTAAACTTATTCTCCATCCCTTCACATCGTTCATCATATAATTTAAACCCCAACTCCATAGAGTCCCGGATACAATTCCTGTCATGATCCAATTTACAAAAGATTTTGCAGAGTGTAGGAAAATATTTGGAAGTGCGAATATCAGAAACATACATGGGTGCAACTTGAATGACAAAACCTATGCCGATCCCACGAAACATCCGTCCACCAATTAGCATCCAAACATTTTCCGCGGGCCATTGATGAAGGAGCCAATGAGGAACTCAGATGCTGCCAAGATCATTGATGGCTTCCTTCCATTAGCTCTTGAAACCCATGGAGCCACCAAAGATGCAATCAATCACGAAAGGTAAAGCGAGGAAGTGAACAATATCAGTTGGTCGTCAAGATTGCGATGCAATCAATCACGAAAGGTAAAGCGAGGAAGTGAACAATATCAACAGTTGGTCGTCAAGATTGCAGTATTTATTTTCCTTCCAAGACGATAGAGATTGCCTGTTCCTATATATAGAAGGAAAGAATTTCTCAAGGAATGCATTCGCGCGAGTAACTCCACCTGATACTCCGATTTCGTATCCAAAGATGAAAAGGCAAAAGATTCCCACCACAGATGCAATTACTGAGTAATCCATTACCATTACGGCTTCAAAAACCGACGTCTCCTCGTCGTAGAGACTAAAGAAAGAGACAATTGTCGAGAGAAGGCAGAGAAGAAAAAGCGCAGAGGAAGAGAGCAAAGTCGAGAGTTGAGAGGGGGTGAAGATCAGGGTAATTTTTTTCCCTTCCCTTTCATATCGAGAAGACGCCGTTCTGGACAGGTAAGTTAAAGAGTACCAATCGAAATGGGAGTCTTACCAGCCATTGCCACTCAGTTCTCACTCGGGTCTAGTTTTTCCAAGTGCGGGGCTGCCAATGGGTCGGGCCGGGTGAGCCCTGCGCTTGCCTGGGTGGGACAAAACCGTCCAAGGGCATGCCCTTCATTAATGGTTATCAATTTTCAGTCTAGTCTCCAAGATGAAAGATTCTAATATTTTAGAATTTCAACAAAACCTTTTGGAATAATTTTTTGAAATAATAAAAATTAAATATATATATATATGTAAAAAAAATAGAAAAATATAAATAAAATATAAATTACGTATATTTCTTGATATGGACATTGAGAGAAAAATACAAATAAATTAATGAAGATTGTGCTTCAAACCTAAATGGAAAGGAATGGGCCGGAAGTGACTAGAACTCAAATCAGAAACTTTTTTTACCCCCATTTCATTTTGGCCAAAAGACCGAAAGAAAAGTTCCGGCCATTTCGACCGAAATAAAATGGAATTGACTACTATGTACCCTACCCTTGAGGGTTAGGACGATCAGGCCAAGGCAGGACTAGGTCAAGGCACAAGACCTCAAAAAGACCATTATTTATTTTTTTTTCTATATTGTCTCAAAATATCGAGCATCGGCCGGCATTATTTTGTAAAACCTCTCTTGCGAAAGGGACCACTAAGAAATTTTTTGGGGAATAGAAGTTGTTTTTTAAAATTTTTTTAACGAAAAAGTCATACACGCTTTCGTGACTTAGGGGTTCTAGACGTAATATTTTGTTTAATTTATAAAATAATAAATGGTTAAATAGTTTGCTTCATCTCACACCTTTCGCATGAATTTCATATAGCAAATCATTCGAGTAGACTCCTATCTTTGGAATTTTTAAACAATTTTCATTCACCTACCTTTTCTGAATTAATAGTATTTTAGATTTAATACTAATTTGACAATTAAGCACCGTCAAATTCCAATCACATAAATAAATGCACCTAAAAAATCACTATTATTTTAGACTTTGAAAAACCAAGAGTTATAATTACGTAATGAAAAGGATATTCTGTTCACCCCATATCTTTGAAGTTCCATTACCGTACAAACTACCTTAATAAATCAACTGGCTTCCCAAATCCCTCTATAGAGCATAAACTGCATCCAAGTTTCTTTACAGAGGAAAAAGTGCATCCTTATTAATAACAGTAAACCCCCTTTTATACTTATAAGAATATATAAAAATAATATAAAATTTAAATAAAAAACAATAAAATTAGAAGGGATCGAAAGTTGTCACAACCCCACTTTAAATAGGCTAGGGCCACGACGCATGCAGGGATGACGACGGTGCTAATTATATGTGTCCCCTATAGACGTGTTTTCCCACAGGATCCTGTTACGTGAGGTTATCAAAAAGCACTCAAATCCTCGAGGGACCATGGAGGAGGCTTGTGCGGCCATAAAGAATGTAACAAGTACAAGATAGTTAAAACTGCCATCATAGCATCTCATATATTGGATAGCAAAAAGAAACAACAACTACATACATTAATATCAGCAGAGTTAACATTTATAATAAAAGATAATTTAATTACAATCCGAAAGGTCATAACCTGCTAAAACAACGGTCATTCGCAAAAGACTACAATAGATGAAAATCCAAAAAGGCACTGCATTTCCCAAAACATTATGACCCTCTCACGCTAGCCAAATGCATCACATCAAATCGTCGGGGCTCCGTTCCCTCAACCCTAATTAAATTCCTAAACTAAAAGCCCTAGATCTGAAATTTTTGATTAAGTCTAAAAGAATGTTGCAACCAAAGGAAACAAGTCGAATGGCCAATTTAAAATTAATAAAAGAATCAAAATAACAATGGAGGTAAGATTTTCGAAGGATCTGGGATTCACTTTCCTCCTAGTGATTGGAAGTAGGAATAGCTTTGGATCTCTTTTTCCAAAATAAGTCATAAATCTATTAGAAAAATAACAAAATTGGTATTTTAGACAATTGAGTTTTCGAAGTAATTATTAAAGCATTGAAGGTTCTGATCTGTTCTTTTGCACACACCAAAACTAATTTTAGGGGTTTTTATAAAAAAACAAATAGTCATAAGCCCTAATTATGCAAATTGATTAAGAAAGACCCTAAGACATTCAATTAGGGTGTTGTACATAGCCAAAAACATGGTTGGAAAACCCTCCGAGTAGAC
The DNA here is from genome assembly GCA_028538565.1 of Umbellularia californica. Taxonomy (NCBI): domain Eukaryota; kingdom Viridiplantae; phylum Streptophyta; class Magnoliopsida; order Laurales; family Lauraceae; genus Umbellularia; species Umbellularia californica. Next base: position 30,374,066 of record JAPQWN010000008.1, on the reverse strand, counting down.
TCTTGACTCTCCCGAGTCATCTCATGATTTTGATGAAGAACCGAGTCAAATGCAGGGAAGACTCAGCTGAGTCATCTCATCTCAATAATATGTTTGCATTTTGTATAATTTGATTGGTACATTTAAATTTAAACAATTAATATTTGTTTTTAATTAACTATTCGCGAGAATTGGAGTCATCAATTTAAAAGATGATGCTTGGAATGTAATTTGAAACTTATATTTGTTCTTTTTACATTCAATATTTGAACAAACAAATTATGTAATATGTAATATGCAATATTTATTTATTTTTGTTTTCCCTATTATAGTACTTTTATTGCATATATAAGTTTATTAATTTACATTGATTATTATGAATACATGTAAATAAATGTATATTTATTTTTTATAAGTAACATATTCATTTTTAAATATTTCTTAAATTATTTTGAATGAAAAATGACTCTCCCGAGTCTCAACATTCACTCTATCCGAGTCAATTTCTTCTTTTATATTGGACGAGTCTAGTCCAAGTCGCGAGTTTTCTTATTTTGGCCAAAAGACCAAACTACCTTGGAATGATATTGTAGGCTAGGGCTCATTAAAAAAATAAAAAATAAAAAAAAATAAAAAAACTAAAAAATACCGACAACTTTGTTCTCCAAGCGAAATCATTAGGGCTCATTGATAAAAGACTTTCCCCTCTTATTCTCCGAACGATAAGGTTCGCTCTATCTTCATTTTCTTCCAAGAAAAAAAGAAACAATGAAACTTATCGTCTTCTCTCGCCTTCCTCTTTTGCTCTCTACAACTCAAAACATCTTCCCCATTTTCGTTTCCCATTTCTTTTCCAAAATCTAAAATCTTTCTATGCATAGCAAACACATTATCGCTCTCAAGGTCATGTTCAAGTAGTAGATGGAAATCTACTGTTTTCACCATCAATTTCAAAAGAGAGATCCATACTCAGAGTTCTCTCACAACGCCACAGAACTTACTAGTGGAGTTGTAGGTACAACCTACAAGCCTATGGAATAGATTATTAGCATGCATTTTGGTATTTGTGACAGAAGAGGTTCATCCATTATATTGTCTCTTGTCCACAGTTGGGTTTGAGTCCAAAGGCTATCTCTTTGCCATTGTAATTAGACACTGAACTCAGTATTGCAAAGAGAGGGATAAAATAGAAACCTAGGACGAAGATGGGAAAATCTGCAAAGGGGGCATTTTTTTTTTTTTTTTTTTTTTTTGAACGAGCCCTAATGATCGTTCTAGGGAATAAAAAGGTTAAAATTGGAAAGTAATTTTTTAACGATCCCTAATAATATTATTGTGGAACGAATTGGTTTTTTAGCTACATATGGCACCCTAATTCGATGTTGTAGTGTCATTCTTAATTAATTTGTATAATTAGGTTTTAGGACTAATTTTTTCGTAAAAATCCCTGAGATTTATTACATGGGCAAAACTATAATGTAGTGGCACTACCATTTAATAAAGCTGCCAATCACATGTGTGGAGCCTACATTTAGGGTGTGTTTGTGCAGCATCTGCTGAAGAAGAAACTCTCGCCCAGACGTCGGAATCACGCATCCTCACATCGCGTGGAAAAAAGCCTAAAAATGGGGGATTCTGCTGGTACTTTTCACCGCACCAAACAACCAGCAAGGAATCCGACACACTTTTTTCTTCTCATTTCCGTGGCACCATGTCTGCACAAACACACCTTTAAAAAAAATAATAAAAAATAAAAAATAACACCTGGTGGAATCAAAGGCTAGGCAGATGATTTTAAATAATTTAAGAAAGCAATGGGCACAAGAGACACATCTAGAAATTTGATGTGGATATATATGGTGAGAGGTAACCCATCTGCTTGGGTCGCATCAGAGAATCATACATCCTCTTTCTCAAGAGTCCAAAAAAAACAGGTTTAGCTAACCGTTGCTTCCTCCATTCTTCTTCCTTAAAAGAGAGTACTGGGACACACACACCCTTAATTATGCAAGTTTGTTTCCTAATGGACATTGTGTGGGGAGATATTTCCTCCCCCATATTCCACCCTTGCCAAGTGCATGGCTCAAGATGGCCTGATGGGACTGGGCCCAGAAGTCAGGCCCGATGGGACTGCAGTTAAAAGAGAGTGGATTGTGATGGGATCAGGCTCTGACAGAGCCACCCTCTTGTCTCCTCTCTTCCTCTATGTAAGCACAGCCACAGCTCCAGAACGGGATGGCCAACAAACACCACATACACTGGTATGCCATTTCTTCCCCAAATCCATCTCCAACCTTTGTTTAGTCCTGCAACTAACTTAGGCATCGGAGAGCCCTGCACTGCCCAAGCCAGGGTCCTCTGACCTTCTTCTTCCTCCCCTTTCAGGCTCGAGGCAACGGTTCTTCTATCACTACCAGTGGGCCGCAAAATCACCCCTCGGGTCTGTGAGTTTTTGTGCGCTTACAATTGGCGCCGTCTGTGGGAAAAACGATCAAAAAGCCATCTTCCCAAACACCATACCTCGAAGAACCGAAAAGATTTCCATTTGGGTCACACCGCAGTCTCCATGGCTTCTTTACCCTCATTTTCTCTCATTCTCATTTTCTTGATGGGTTGGCGTGTCTTTATGGGGTCCGTATCAGAACATCTATCAAGAGATTTCAGGACCTCACTGGATAAGTGCCAACACGTGGAGTGGGTGGAATTTCAAAGAGACTATGTAAGTTGTTGAAGGTGAAGTAGATGGAAGGGCTGGAAGAAAACTTGGATCTAAAAAAATGGCTCGACCAACGAGTCAGGCAAGCAGTTCGGCAAAATCTAGAGATGGCCGGTCTCAGGCAAGGTTGGCTAGGCCCCTTTGATCCTGATGATCTCAGCACATACAGAAATCAAGAAAGCAGCAGGCAGAGCCAGAGCTCAGGAACGCTTTGATTGATCTTCACAAAGACAACGAGAAATCCATGTCAGCAGGTACACATCTCGGTTTACACAACCAGCTCGATAGGTCCAGCTCGGCACGATGATCTCGGCAGCAACCCCAACTCGGCACGATGATCTCGGCAACAACCCCAGCTCGGCTGATGTCCCCAGCTCGACAGAACTCCATTTCAGCTCGGTCGCCTCCAGCTCGATAGACCTCCCAGCTCGGCCATGTCTCCAGACATCCCATTTCGGCAAGCTCCAGCCAGCTCGGCAGAGATCTTCATCTTGCTGACGTCTCCAGTTCGGCAGACACGGCCAGTCTTCCAGCTAGCTGATCTCTCCGGTTCAGCACGTATTCCAGCTCGGCAAGTCTCCTAGTTCAGAAGACTTTCAGCTCGGTAGAGGTCCCAGGCTGGCAGACGTCACCATTTCGGCAGGCCACTAGCTCGGCAGGTTATACGTGCCAACTGCATGGAGAGGAAAATTAAAGTATTCTGTAAGCGTTCTGACGAACTCAAAAGTCGGGCTGGACCTCCCTTCACGTGCAGATATACTGGTAAGGAACACAAATATTGGATTTTTATGTACACTCCCAGTTCAGCAGCACCACCAGCTCGGAAGGTCCATCTCGACAGAGGGAAAAAATTAAAAAAAAATACCTCTTGTCCTCTTTCCCTGGGGTTTTCTTACGAAGATCACATGATCTGTACCCAAAAAAAAAAAAATCCCTCTCCATCTCCTGCACGGCCCTCTCTTCACCATCTCATCCCCTTGTCGCCAAACCCCACCAAGAACCCTCCTCGGCGTTGGTCCGCCATCAGCAGAGCGGGTCTGGGCGTCGCCGCCATCTCCTACGTCGCCGTCGACTACCTCCGCCACGTACCTCCGCGTTGGCACGCTCGCCTCCAGACCTATCTGTGGACAGCCCTCGCTTTGGCCGTCGTCTCTCGAGCCCCCTTCTACAGGCACTCGGATTTGGAGATGAGATCTGCAATTCCATTCATTGCTTCTTTGCTGTTCATGCTCTGCGCCCTTCTCCTTGAAGCCTTCTCTGTCCGATTTGTCACTGTCGTTTGAACTTGGAGATTGGTGCAATTGGGGGGCGTTGGGATTTGGTTCATGGGTTTTTTCTAACATCACATCATAGGTTGAGGACAAACTAGGGAAGGGTGAGTAGGATGCACATGCACAGGATGAGGTAAGAGTTTTGGTAATCCTAGTATCCACCAAAGCCCCATGGTTCACATGCTGCTCATGTCCTTTTGAGAAATGTGTTTTCCGGCTCTCACTTGTCACCCTTCTCTTACTTATATATGACTGGCAGACGAGACTACACCTCTGGCAACGAGCCAGCAAGTCATACCCACCAGCTTCGAAAAGAGAAGGCTCGGTGATGCCACCAGCCTCGAGAAAAAGATTACACTGGCCCCGGTAAAAGTACCAGCCAGTTACGTCCCGATTTCGAAAAAATAAAGCTCGGTGGCGGCACCAGCTTTCGAAAAAATCAAGCTCGGTGATGGCACCAGCTTTGAAAAAAGCAAGCTCGATGATGCCACCAGTCTCGAGAAAAATATTACACTGGCCCCGATAAAAGTACAAGCCAGTTACGTCCCGATTTCGAAAAAATCACGCTCGGTGATGGCACCAGCGTCGAAAAACTCAAGCTCGGTGATGGCACTAGCTTCCAAACAATCACGCTCGGTGATGGCACCAGCATCTAAAAACTCAAGCTCGGTGATGGTACCAGCTTCGAAACAATCACGCTCGGTGATGGCACCAGCGTCGAAAAACTCAAGCTCGGTGATGGCATCAACTTCGAAAAAATCACGCTCGGTGATGGCACAAGCGTCGAAAAACTCAAGCTCGGTGATGGCACCAGCTTCGAAAATATCACGCTCGGTGATGGCAGCAGCTTCGAAAAACTCAAGCTCGGTGATGGCACCATCTTCGAAACAATCACGCTTGGTGATGGCACCAGCATCGAAAAACTCAAGCTCGGTGATGGCACCAACTTCGAAAAAATCACGCTCGGTGATGGCACCAGCGTCGAAAAACTCAAGCTCGGTGATAGCACCAGCTTCGAAACAATCACGCTCGGTGATGGCACCAGCGTCGAAAAACTCAAGCTCGGTGGTGGCACCAGCTTCGGAAAAATCAAGCACGGATAGACCGTCAGGCTATTTAGCTTTCAACTTCCAAGAGTTAGGAGCATTCTAAGAAGTTAAAAGCTGGGGGGGCTTTGTGTGGAGAGATATTTCCTCCCCCATATTCCACCCTTGCCAAGTGCATGGCTCAAGATGGCCTGATGGGACTGGGCCCAGAAGTCAAGTCCGATGGGACTGCAGTTAAAAGAGAGTGGACTGTGATGGGATCAGGCTCTGACAGAGCCACCCTCTTGTCTCCTCTCTTCCTCTATGTAAGCACAGCCACAGCTCCAGAACGGGATGGCCAAAAAACACCACATACACTGGTATGCGATTTCTTCCCCAAATCCATCTCCAACCTTTGTTTAGTCCTGCAACTAGCTTAGGCAACGGAGAGCCCTGCGCTGCCCAAGCCAGGGTCCTCTGACCTTCTTCTTCCTCCCCTTTCAGGCTCGAGGCAACGGTTCTTCTATCACTACCAAGGAGCTGCAATCTCCATCCTCCTCCAGTGGGCCGCAAAATCACCGCCCTCGGGTCTGTGAGTTTTTGTGCGCTTACAGACATTTACCATGTCTCACCCCCACCCACCCAAAAAAAAAAAAAAAACCACCCACCGTACCATGAATTAATGTGGCCCACGGGGAGCCCCACAAGGCCAGCGGCAAATTTCTTAAATGAGCATGTGGCACATGAAAAAAAACCTATGTTTATACATAGAGGAATTTAAGGATAAAATCCTTGTAAGACTGCATACATCCCAGCAGGACCTAGTTCCATGTTCGATACGGGAGGGATCCTCATATGAGCTTTTTTTCCCTTTTTTTTTTTTTTGTCATGTTGCGATATGGTCGATATCGACCACATAATTGAAAGACAGTTTTCCCTGCATCCCAGTTATGGTGACAGTAATAGTCGATATCGACCATGTAACTGAAAGGCGTTTTTTCCTACATGGTCGATATCGACCATAAAACTAAAAGGCATTTTTCCCTGCATGGTCGATATCGACCATATAACTGAAAGGCATGTTTTCCCTGCACGGTCGATATCGACCATTCTATCAGTCAGATTTTCTTCAACATGTAATTGTCTTATTTGCTGAACATGGCAAAATGGTCAATATCGACTATATTACGAAATAACATGAAAAAAGACAAATATGAGTTGTCTCCCTTGGTTGCTGGTGTTGCTCCATGGCCAAGTGGGTCTGTTCAAAATGAGAATCCATACCTAGGTGGGTCTGTTTCAAATGGGGTCGAATGTGGATTTTCTCAACAAACCCATCAAGATATTAGCACTGAGATTACATACTCTGATGGGTTTGGTTCTGATTTTGATTTGAAAATAGCCTAAGTTGGGATTTCTGGGATTTTAGGAGAAACTCATCAGGAAAATTGCAGAAAAGACTTGTTGGGTTCGAATGGGTCTGATTTGAAACTTGTGGAGCAAGGGTTCTCACATGAAATTGGTGCCTAGAATGGAACTAATTGTAAAGATGTGGAATTTTGGGTTTTGGGTGTCTTTATAGAAAAGGAGATGGAGAAGGTTAGCTTAGTTGTGGCTTGCGATGGAACTTATGTAGATTGTGATGTTCCTTCCGGTGGAGCAGATGGTTGTTTGATGATAAATAATGAACAAATCGCGACTTCAAGAAAGAACGGCAATGGAGGGAGTGAAGTTAATGTTGCTGATACAATGGTTAATATGGAGAATAATGCCACCAGTAAAAGTTGCATACAAAGTGCTGAGATAATAGTTCATGAGGATGAGAGTGATGGCAGCAGTGGTGACACTAATGATTGCAGTGATTCTTCTTCTTCGAACAGTAAAGAAGATGAAGACGATGACGACAATGATGAAGAAGAAAAAGAAAATGATGATGAGGGAAATGATGTAGATATTGAAGAAGGTGAGATAAGGAATTTTGAAAAAGATGAGATAGCCCTCAACAGTGGCGATGAGGAAGAAGGGACCGTGAAAGGACCCATCCCCTCTTCTTCCTCCTCCTCCCCTCCCCTCCCCTCTTCTCCATCTTGAAAAACCCAATTTTTATTTGGGTTCCAGCAGAATGGTCGATATCGACCATTCGCTAAACGACCAAAAAAAAAAAATACAAAAACGCTCCTTAAGGACCTTATCCATAAATACGATGTATTTGGGACCTCAACAGTGGTATGAGGTCCTACGGGGACCTACGCCGTAAATTCCTTTTATACATATACATATTTTTTATATGGGAATCGGTCCTATAAGGACTGTCCTTGCGGTCCGCACAGTTCGGAACGCCAATTGGGGCCCACCTTATGACCCATTCAAATTGATCACACATTTACAACCCACTTACAAGCACCAAATCCCATGAATTTGTATGGATTCGGATAAACTAGACCATTGGATTGAGGGTATGTTATATATTATTTGCTATGTACAACAATTATATTTATGCATGTATCATTTGGGCCTACCTATAACAAATGTACTTATAACATAAGTTGATATAGCATAATATAGTATACTTTGAAAAAGATCGAGCCAAGCTCAAGCTAAACTTAGCTCAGCTGGTTTATAGCTGAGCTTAAGGTTTGTGGACTCGAGTTTGAGCTAGGCTTCTCAAACTTGAGTACTTAATTCGAGCTAGAGCTCGATCAATTCGATCTCTGTCGAGTTTGGTTTGGCTAGTTTACATTAGATGCTTGTATCCTGCGGGTCACAAGTTTGAACGATGAATAGAATGATGCAATGACCCATTTGATCCAATAAAGATGAAGACGATGAGTAGGATAAATGAAGGCTTGATCAATGGGTCCTAATATAAAAGAGTAGACACGGTTCAAAATTCTTTCAAGACTATAGAAGAGCGTCATGCAAGAGTCTTGTTGGAGAAAAATTATCTTGATAACACATTCCAAGTTGACTGTTGCTATTTGTTTTGTTGTCGTCTCTTGAAATTAAAGCAGTCAAAAATCTAGATTCTTGGAGGATTAGTGGGGGAAACCATTATAATACAATCAAGACTTTTCCATGTAACTATGTCTTTGTTGAGCTTAAAAAAATGGCAACCCAAAATTAAATAATGAAAACAAGGTACAGAGAAATAGATTTCTAACAAACATAGTTGGCATGTTAACTCAAATTTGAAGTAGAAGGGATGTTCCTGGAAGAAAATACTAAAAGGAGACAAGGACTCCACAAAATCAACCAAGAAGCTTCCTGAGGGAATGGATTGTTAATGTCTTTCATTGATTTCCCTTTGTATCTCTGTTCTCTTCTTTTGTTCTCGCTTGGTTCAATGCTTTCTATATCATTGCTCTCTTGTATCGATTTTCTTTTAATAAAAAAGAATTTACCAATAAATAAACAAACTTCTTGACTGCGTCAATAGGCATCACAAGCACGACTTGACACAGGTGCGCAGGTGTAAAAGAGTTTTTCAGAAGCTCCACATTACATCATCTTCTCACTTTGCTACACAAACATATACAAGCCTTCATGTTTAAGGAGTAATGCTCCTTTGAGCCTAAGGAGTAATGATAAGCCTTACTGATGTGAGACAAGGAAAACTTCCCTCACAGTACAAAACTCAAAAGAAAAACCGTCTTCTTCTTCTTATGTTTATGTCGTGAAGGCTGATTCATTGCAACAGTTAGTTCGACCTGGGAGATGTTTAGGCCTGTCATGATTTATAGGCTAGCCAATTTGATCAAACAACTTACCTTGTTGGTAAGTGGACACACATTGTAGTATCATTTTCTCAAAAAGGAAGGGTATCTCAACTTAGAAATGGGAATTCGGAATTGAATTCATCATAGAATCTATTGTGCCTTTTCCTACAGACCACATATTCCATAATGTTACACAGAACTTGCTTTGATCAAAGTACAAATTTCACTCTCAAGAATGTCATATAACAGAAGGAAAAGGAAACAGTCATGTGAGGTAGCTAACCTTTATACACTAATTCAAACAATATCAAATAGTTACTACCCGCAACTAAGGGTGTGCAAAATATCTGCTTAACCCGCCGACCCGCAACCGACCCGCCCGCGATGTGTGGGTCATTAAGTTAGGCGGTTTGGGTTGGGAGGGTTAGACCCCCAAAATTGCGGATTGGATTGGGTTACGGATTGAAAAATTGCCAACCCACTACAACCTGACCCACCCGCTTAATTAATAATTTTACATACATAAAAAAATATATATTAGTTGAAATTGTTAAGTATTTAAAGTTAATCAATTCACCTAATAAATTTTTACAGCTAATCAATCATCAATTCCCTAAACAAAATCTAAAAAGTCTATTTTGTGAAGAACTTTTGTTAGAATTGAGTTTATTTCAGTGGGTTTAATTTGATTACATTATGGCTTTTGAGACCATGCATACCATTTTGAAGTTTATTTGTTATGTTGGTATGTTATTATTTTGAATCCTTGATGTGACTTTGGGAATGTTAAGACTTTGAGTTTGTTGATTTAATTCTACTATTTTTTAATTTCCTAAGTTGTAAGGCAGAGCCTACTTTTGTTAGAGATGATATATCTCTTTTTCATTAACTCTATGTTTGTGTTGGAATTGAGATTATTCAATGAAATCTACCTTTAGTTTTTTGTGTGCATTAGTTATATTTTGAGATTATCAATAACAAATTGTAGTTTGTGATAATTAAAAAAAAAAAAAAAACATTGTTAATGCCAACCCGCCTAACCCGCTGAGTTGAAACCGCCAAAATTTGTAACCAATCCGCCGGATTTAGACTTTGGTGGGCTGGTGGCGGATTGAAATTTTCCCAACCCGCTAGTGGCGGATTGAATAGAAATATTGGCCTTTACCCGCTCAATCCGACCCGCGCACACCCCTACCTGCAACCAATAAAAACAAGAAAATCTTTGTACCCAAGTATTTGGAGTGAACCATACTACCATAGTAATGCTATTATATAATCATACAGTGGCCTTTTCAACAAGAACATTATCTCATACTCTTTTTCTTCAGCTTCAAAACTTTTTTTCTTGGAGGATATGAAGAAACCTTGGTTTATATGCTCTGGAAGTTACATAATCCTAGAATAATCTATGGCAAAACTGAATTATGTTTATGCTAGAACAGATATGAATAAAAAATAGTGAAGAATTTCTTCAATTGGAACGTCATTTAGTAGCTAGAGGGCCATGATAGCTGAAATACAATGGAATGCGACTGATCAGCAGTTCAGCACTGTCTTGGATCTCCTCCATAAGTCCTTGCTGCACTGAAAACGAGTCCATTAAGGTGCTAAGCATCATTCAACTTCCATTCAACTCTTGACAACAATGAGTTGGGTCATGATGTTTTCCAGCCACATCAAGATGTCCCATGAGTAAATCACATTCATCATGTTAAGGTCTATCCAATAATATAATAGCACATTATGGACGTGCATGGGCATACGCAGCTTATCATTACTATTGAGAAGAAAACATTTGAATTGGGATCACCAGTAGTCCTTGCAAGAACAATATCCTCTTTCAAAATGGTGGAAGCGACTCCTATCCCTCACAATGATCCTCCGGTCATAAATCTTGGAGAAAAGTTTTGTCGCCGAGTGGCAATCTACACATACCCTTAGGTTCTTCACTATTCTAATAGGCATGTTTGGTCCTAGGTTGATCAGCCCAAAAGCGATAGCCAACTTTTCACTGTGATAACCAAGGGCATTCTCCTTTTCTTCCTCATCCAAGTTAAATAACACAGTTGAGGTATCAGGCGTATAACCTGCAAGTGCTAGATGCTTCATCATCTCATCCAGCTTGTGATATATATCTTTTGTTTGAGGATGTGATTTATCCCCCATGACAAATTCGTGAACCATGCCCTTTGCCTCTATCTTACTCTGCCCAGGTATCTTATTAATCCCCCTTTCTTTCATCATCTCCCTAATATTCCTTGCATCATCCCAACGATTAGCATTTGCATATAGGTTCGACAAAAGAACATAGCGGCCACTGTGTTGAGGCTCTAACTCGATAAGGATCCTCCCTACATGCTCACCTAGTTCTATATTTCCATGGATGAAACACCCGCCTAGTAAAGCTCCCCAAATAGCAGCATTAGGCTGAACAGGGAGTTTCCTTATAAAGTCCAATGCGTCCACCAAAAGGCCCGCACGACCATAAAGATCCACCATGCAACCATAGTGTTCTACTCTAGGTTTAATCCTGTAGAAATTAATCATGCTCTCATAGCACCTCAGTCCTTCATCCAACAATCCTGCATGGCTACATGCACATAGAACACCTATAAAAGTTACATCATCAGGCATCTCTCCCTCCTTCTGCATCTCCAGAAAGATCTGCAGCGCTCTCTCACCATATCCATTCACGGCAAGTCCTGTGATGATTGCATTCCAGGCCAATGTATCCTTTTTGGGCATTAATCGAAAAACTGTTAGTGCAGTCTCAATTCCCCCACACTTAGAATACATATCTATCAATGATGTACCAAGGACAGCATCTAGTTTCACACCAGATCGATATATGTAAGCATGGAACCACTTGCCTTGATAAAGAGCTCCCAAATGTGCACAGGCAGAAAGCAGGCTGGCAAGTGTGATCTCATCCACCCTAATACCCGAAGTCTGTGTCTCACCAAACAGCTCTATCGCCTTCTTCGAATCCCCAGTCTGCACGCAACCAGCAATCATGGTGCTCCACGACACCAAATCTCTCTCAGGCATTTTATCGAAAAGCCACTTGGCCGAACCCAAATCACCCTCCTTCACATAACCACCTATCATTGCATTGCATGAGACAACATTAAAGTCAGACATTTTGTCAAACATCCTGCGTGCTGATTCAACCGTTCCGCAATTTGTGTACATACTGATGAGTGAGCTGCGAACGAATGAATCTGAATCCAGAGCAACCTTTATCAACACCCCATGAATCGTTTTACCCAATTCTAGAGCCTCAATCCTCCCGCACGCCTTGAGAAGGAAAGGGTAGGTGTAGTGATCCGGCGAGATTCCTCTAGTCCTCATCTGGGTATATAAAAAGATTGAATCTTTAGGAGACGGGCTTCGAGCTAAGGATCGAATCATGGTGTTGTAGATGAATAGGTTGGGTTGTGGAGTTTGGTGGAAAAGCAAGTGGGCGTAATTTTTGTCGCCCGAATCGGATAAAGCGCAGGAGATGAGATTGCTTGCGCAGAAGGTGTCACGGGCGAGGCCGGTGGTGATCATTTGGGCGTGGATTTGGAGGAGATGAGTCATGGAGTTGCATTGTTCTAGCTTAGAGAGGATGGGAAGGTTGGATATGAGCTTTCTAATAGTAGCCGTTTCCATGTAACTGATAGAAGACGACCTTTGTTTGTTTGTTTGTTTGAAAATTTGAAAATCAGTTGGCTGGTGAATGGAAAACTAACCTGCGTTATGTTTGTTTTATTGAAGGTAAAATAAATAAATGTCAAATTTTAGAGTGAAATGTGATGGTAAGGTAAAGGTGAGGTATACTTTGTACTAAAGCAAACTAGGTATTTGTTTGGATGAGGACAGAGCAAGCTGAAGTGAGATGAGAAGGAAGGGGTAAAATAACTGTTAATCAGGCCCAAGGCCCATGAAAAGATCCAACTCATATATTACATCAATGTTGATTGTCACTTCATACGTGATAAGTTTAAGCGTGATGTCATCAGCCTTCCGCATGTCTCTACTGAGCTTCAACTTGATGATATTCGTACTAAAGGTCTTCCACGACCACGCCATCAGTTCTTTATTGCAAATTGATGCTTGTTAATTCTCCTGCAATAATTTGAGGAGGGTTTTAATCAGGCCTAAGGCCCATGAGAAGATCCAACACATATATCACACGTGGATTGATTGGGTTCAATAGTAATACAGCTGTACATATTCTCTTTTAATCAGTTAGTTTTCTAACTTAGAATAGCAATTGATGTAATTGGTTAGTTTCTTAACTTAGAACAGCAAATGATGTAATTGGTTAGTTTCCTTAACTTTGAGCCTTGAATGAGGCATGTAATACATGATGAATGCTCTCCAATAAAACACACAACATTACATTCTCAGTATCGATTCAACAACCATTGCTCTCAAGGTTCTGTGTTCATAAAATTGTCAATAACCACTCGAGTTTTATGAGCTAAAGCAATTTTAGGGTGTGGTAATGTAAAAGTATAATTATTTTGTTTTTTTGGTGGCTAAGACATTACTTCCCACTGTTATGACTAACGGAAAATTATAAAGTAAAATCTTGGTGGCTGAGATTACTTTACCAAAGATTTTACTTAATTGCTTGAAAACAAGCTTTAACTAACTTAAAAGGCAAGACAACGTACGCTCAACATTCGCTGAAAATCTCGGAACCACGGAAACCTTCGCGGCACTTAAGATCGAGGCCCTTTTCCGCGGCAACTTACCCCTGCACAAACTGACCCAATCTAACCTTTTTTCTGAACAAAATTATCCATGGGCCGTTTTTTGTCAAGGACTTCAAGTATCCGACTACATGAATTAGCAGCACCAAGTAAAAGTTTATATTCTTTTACCAAACGAAAAAATAAGAGTTAAAGTTTATATTGTATTAGATTAAATGGAGGCCAACAGACAAGCGATTGCAACAATTTACTTCAATTCATCCGATGGGGTGGCCCTTACCCCGATTCACATGAAGTGAGAATTTCAGTCTAGCCTCACCTGGGAAAGCCTATGTGTCAACCCATTTCAGAAGAAGTTGGTGTACAACATTTTACAACTCCACCCAGAGTTTTAAGACACTGTTCCGGACACCCTGTAGGTCAAAGCCCAAACTTTCATGTAATGGCCCATATATTGGCAGCACAATGAGGTAGATACTGTTTAGGCAATTAGGCCCTGGCCCGCCCTCAGTGCTGTCAAAAGGCCTGAAGCGAAGGGGAAGAAAATTAATTTTTAAATCTTTTTTTTTCCTCTACTGCAACTGGGCATCAATTGTCAACCAGACTTTATCCCTCCAGCAATGCAATGCAACAACCAAAAGGAATCAAATAAATTGTGGCATAACAAGGAATCAAATAAATTGTTGCAGAACAAGGAATCAAATATTGGGAGAACACCAATAATGTGTTTCTCAATTTAGAACCATCCTAAACACATCTTAAAATAGGTAAAGCATCTATCTTAATTTAATCAATGTGTGAAAACTCAGATCCATCACTTATATCTCTCAATTTAATAGCTTTTGAATCATTTTATTAAGCATACTACAACTTTTTTCATTCAACTCAATGGTACAACGGTTTCATAAGTGCCAAAAAACTTCGGTCAAGAAGTTTTGTCAACTGAAAATGAATATGGTGGAATCTTGAGAGGCCAGGGCAACAATTGCTTCCCACATCGGTTGTCGTCTACAACAAATTTGAAAGTTAGATAAAGGTGAATTGCAAGTAAATGGTGAACCTTAACGTGATAGAAAGATATCATTCATGTCCACCGAGAAAATATTATAAATGGATCCAGTGGATATAACTTGAGAAAAAGGAAGATCAACCATGATAGTATGAATGGAGAAATAATCCCCAGAGCAACCATGATATTAGAGGCTGTTTTTCCTGATAGGATAAATCCCAGAGATGAAAACAAGCCAGTGAAACATTGTTTACATGATAGCATGTCTGATGCATTTGAAAACACTATTTCTGTTTCAAAATGAAATGGGATTCAATCATCCAAATGATTTCATACTCACTCAATCACCAGTCCAATTTCAGGGAAATGTTAACAAAACACAATCAGTAAAGTATTAATTTCATTGCCCAATGTATAATCATACAAAGGAACCAGATATTTCTGGATTGGCACTACACTTGATCTACCTGACGATTGCCAATACCTCTACAACGATTTCAGAAAATGACATTCCATTTTCTACAAAAAAAAAATTTCAAAAAGAAAATTGAATAACCATCTATTTCTTAAGTCGGTTGACAAAATGAAGAAATTAGCATTCGGATCCTCTTTCATCATTTCTAGCCATAATATAAGTCTCAGGTTCCAGTAGCTCCTTTGAAGAAAGAAAGTTCCATGATGTTACAATGGTACAAATGGAGCAAAATCATCAATCTTTTGTATATTCTTCTGCGAATTCTTTGATTCTCTGCTTGAGGACCTGCCAGAGTTTCAAAAGAAATAATTGCTGAAACCAAAATTAAGCTCAAAACAACACTAACCAATCCAAGAAAAAGTAACCAAATCTTCAAATTTTACCTTTAACTCTTCATGAAGCACAATAAAAACATTCTTCAACCGTTGGTGTCTCTGCATCATCCAGGTGGGGCATTATTGAGTATGAATATAAATCATGAAGCAATAACAGTATTTCACAAGATGTTCAGTAATTATACTGGTCACTGTCAGACAGAGTAATCCAAAATACTGTTGACACTTCTTGACAAGTGCCCATAGCACAGGTGGAAGGTGCCAATTGTTGAAATAAAAGGAAAGAGATTAATCGAAATACAATCTAGTTCTTTTAGGAAAAGTTTGACTCATTACATCAACACATGCAACCACATATTAGGATACTGAAAATTGTATTATTTAGTAAATTCTAGTCTATAAATGCACATGGGATAGAAGCATTGTCATCATAATTAGTAATCAGAATAATGTTACGTGTACAAAAAGCAAAATCATCAAGAGAGGCTATACCCCCTTTATGAATAACATCCATCTTAATTGTTGTCTTTATATGATGGAAAGGGAGGGTCATACGAGTCGTCAAGTTAGCACAACCTCTTTATTCACCTGAGGTGAAAGGCTTTTTATGGCCCTCTCCCTCGCACTCATACGAGTTGTCAGTTTTTAGCACAACCCCTTTGTGCAGGTCAAGCAAAAGGCTTTTATGACCCTGTCTTACACACACCCATTTATGCTTTCTTCATTATTGACTACCGATTCCAAGAAAAAAAAAAAAATCTGTCCAGATTTTCCAGCAAAAACTTCTGGTATCTGACTCAGTCTGCAATATGACCTACATACTTTTCACACCTTGCTTCCTTTTATTGGCAGCACTTGCAGCCATCACACGCTCCTGTCCATTCTTCACATGAGATAAATGAAGGGCTAGAGAGAGAAGAATTCAATAACAAACATAGGGTATTTTTTGCCATGTAACTCATCCATGATGATGCTCGTCAAGTAACACTTAATTGATTGGGATTCTCCTCTCCTGTAATCCCTTCAGAATGGATTTGTCTGATCATCATTGATCCTGATCTGAGATTTTTTTCTACCAGAAAAGGCCTCACGAAAAAACAGTTTAGACAATTTGTTCCAGCAGTAGAGAACCACTAGCAGTAAAACAACGAAGTTATATAATATTAGCATTCTTGATTATGTCCCGGAGAACATTTGGTCCTAACCTGTAGGTTAATGAGAAGTTTCATGGCCAAAAACCAGCTTGATCTAAGACAATTAACATAAAGCAACTCGACCTTGGATGCCAAAGTGTGTGATACCAAAGTTTCCTCACAATGTCAATCCAGAACCAAAGTGGTATTCCAACTATTACACTCTTGAGAAACAACCTAAAGGTAATATTCCTATATTTACACTTGCAGGCCACAACCTAACCCCAATACCAAGAACCTATGGCAGACGCCTGTGACTTGAAGGTGCAACAATCTTGCTATTGACAAATTATATGAAATGAGTAGAAAATGTTTGGAAAGGAAGTTTTAACAAATATAAAAGTTAAATAACAAAGTCAATTAGCTTTTCTTCTGAAGATTGAATAGGTTTTATGCAAATAATTGGAAATACATTGCTAAAACAAATTTACCAAAAACAACATCATAATGAACAATGGGCTGAAGTTAGTGCCACGCAGCCTGCATTATTATTAGAGTCAGGTAATTTATCAAAAAGTATTTTTGAGTGCAATTGTGGACAATAAAAGAATAAAACTTACGATACTATCCCACCAAGGAATGAACTTTTACTGGTCACAAATAAAGCAGAAGGCATTTTTATTTTTCCTAAAGTAAAATATGTAGTTTGTCTAAATTAAAAATGATAAACTTTGTTAAATTTAGTGGCGTTTTTATTACTTTTACACATATTGCTCTTTTTTTTTTTTTATTGATGGTTAAAAAGATGTGGGATAAGGTAGCAGAGTGTATTAGGAGGGTAGGGAAAGAAGTCTTAGGAGAATCCAAAGGGGGTGCTCCGGCACAGAAGGAGGCATGGTGGTGGAGCAAGGCCATTCAAGACAAGATAAGAGTTAAAAGAGAGAGTTTTAAAACTTGGCAAAGGGATCGAAATGCAGCAAACTTGGAAAAGTATAAAGAAGCAAAAAGAGAAACCAAAAAGGCAGTTAGTGAGGCCAAGGCAAAGGCATTTGAGGAGCTATATAGGCGACTTGACACTAAGGAAGGCGAAAGAGAGATATTCAAGCTTGCTAAAGCCAGAGATAGGCGGACCAAGGACTTAAACCAAGTTAAATGCATTAAGGATGAGGATGAAAAGGTATTAGTAAAGGACGATGAGATAAAGGAGCGTTGGAAGAGCTACTTCTACAAGTTATTTAACGAATGCAGTAGTAGTGACATACAATTGGGACAGCTTACCATTTCTAGGGAAGAATCGAATCATATGTTCTATAGGAGAATCAGTAGGGAAGAAGTTAAAGAAGTATTGAAAAGGATGAAGAATGGGAAAGCGGTTGGGCCAGATGGTATCCCTATTGAGGTCTGGAGGTGCTTGGGGGAGAATGGCATAAATTGGTTGACAAAACTTTTTAATGTAGTGCTAAAGAGCAAGAAGATGCCTGATGCATGGAGGAAAAGTATTCTTATACCCATATACAAGAACAAAGGAGATATTCAGAACTGTGCGAACTACCGCGGGATTAAATTGATGAGCCATACGATGAAATTATGGGAGAGAGTTATTGAGAGAAGACTAAGAAGAACAACAAACATTTCAGATAATCAATTTGGTTTCATGCCTGGGAGATCAACCATGGAGGCTATCTTTCTCCTGAGGAGGTTAATGGAACAGTATAGAGAAGGCCAGAAAGATTTACATATGGTGTTCATTGACTTGGAGAAGGCCTATGACCGGGTTCCTAGGGAGATTCTATGGGGAGTACTGGAAAAGAAAAGAGTGTGTGTCGCATATATTGAGGCGATAAAGGATATGTATGATAGAGCCGTGACATCTATAAGGACGACTGGCGGAGAGACTAAGGAGTTTCCTATCACGATTGGTCTACACCAAGGCTCAGCGTTAAGCCCGTACTTATTTGCCCTAGTTATCGATGAGATTACAAGACATATTCAGGATGAGGTGCCGTGGTGTATGCTATTTGCAGATGACATTGTTTTAGTAGATGAGACGAGAGAAGGAGTGAATGCTAAGCTAGAAGTATGGCGGAAAACGTTAGAGACAAAAGGTTTTAGGCTAAGTCGATGCAAGACGGAATATATGGAGTGCAAGTTTAGCCAAAGTAGGACAGTTGGTAACATAAAAGTATGTTTAGGCACACAAAAGATTGTAGAGAAAGAAAACTTTAGGTACCTTGGATCGATGGTGCAACAGGATGGAGGGATTGATACTGATGTAAGTCACAGGATTCAGGCCGGGTGGACCAAATGGAGGAGTGCTTCGGGGGTCTTGTGTGATCGGAAAGTCCCCCTCAAGGTTAAAGGAAAGTATTATAAGGTGGCGGTAAGACCAGCATTGTTATATGGATCAGAGTGTTGGGCAGTAAAGCATAATCATGTTAAGAAGATGGAAGTTGCGGAGATGAGAATGCTAAGATGGATGTGCGGGATCACAAGGAGAGATAGGATTAGGAATGAGGAGATTAGGGGCAAAGTAGGAATAGCACCGATTGGAGATAAAATGAGAGAAAATCGACTAAGATGGTTTGGCCATGTTAGAAGGCGTCCAATGGAAGCACCTGTTAAAAGGTGTGAAGGCATAGAGATTGCCAGGAGTAGGAGAGGGAGAGGGAGACCCAAGAGAAGTTGGAAAGAAACTATTAAACATGACCTTGCCTATATGGATCTAACGGAGGACATGGCCCTAAACAGATTTGATTGGCGTCGTCAAATCCATATAGCCGACCCCACCTAGTGGGAAAAGGCTTGGTTTGGTTTGGTTTGGTTTGGATGGTTAAAAAGATGGATGAAATTAAGTTTCAATGATGATGGCAATATTACCATTATTTTGCTTGATGAATCAAAATTTCATTAAAAAATTATTTATTGTGCTAAAGGTTCATCCGCATTGCTCATGCGCATTCTGTATATCAGCAAACTTATTTAAGTATAAACAGTATATCCGATTAACAATGTTGAAGTATTGAATGCAATAGATTAAAATCCAAGCTGTGACTTTTATGGTATTTATACCATTCAAAAAAAAAAAAGTTATTGTATTTATACACATTTTGCATGAAGAATAGGACTTCCCTGATTTGATAAGATTCCACTAAATTCGTCAATCACAATATCATGCTAATGATAAAAGTTATTCACTCTCTAAACATTGTTTTGTAAGTATGAGGGCATATTTCACAATTACAATTAGATAAAATCCCGAAAGCATACCATTCTACACTGACGATAAGTCTCCTTGATCTGTTCCTGGATGTTATAGTACGCATCCATGTCTCTGCCCTTTGCAAGTTCAAGGTCATGGCCCAGTTTAAGAAAGTCACTCCTACAAATGGTGAGTTTTACAATATGCTTGTGAGAATTTACACAAGTCTAACTCATTTATCTTTCAGAAATTTACATTACCACAGAATCAGTTTAAGGAACCGAAGGCAGGGATAAAATCAGCAATGCAAACCATATAAGAAAGAGAGAGTACCTATAATTCTCAAGAATCGTGTTCAATGAGCAGTAACAATCATATTTCTCTTTATATTCTTCCACATATTCTTTGTATCTGCAAAATATCAGTACAAAATCAAACTCCTATTCTTAAAATCAACATGTGAGCAACTTTTTAAGTTTCAGAACAAGCATGCACGTGAACATTTTCAAAACAAGAAAATAAGTCTCGTGCGTTACATGTGCATGCACACAAATATATCAATGGTGCCTGAATACCAAATGCCCAAGTCCGGCCAAAATTCATAATAACCCAAGTAAACATATGGGTACGATTTCAAATATTTCTGCAACAATGAAATTTTTTGTAAAAGTCAAGCCACTAGATAAATTTATAGTTTATAAGTTGTCACCGTTGCCTTGACTCCCACCTTTGAGACAGAGATGGCACTCCGTCCTGAATATGAGATGTCAGAAGCATATGCTTTTGCATTGGTCTCATCTCCCCTAAGTAGATTTGGCATTGTCCGAAATACCGTCAGAACTCATACAATCTTCTCTTGCCACCAAGAGAACTACAGTTGTAGACCATATACTAGTTTCTACCTCATAACCTAGACTTCTCGCTCTTGGACCACGTCATCAAAAGGGTGGGCCATCTGACATTTGCAATTACTGGAAAAAGAAAGGATACTGGAAGGACGACTGTCCTCTTCACCCAAAAGGTCAACCTGACAACTCGGTCGTCCTCAACATCATCCATAGATGGGAACTCAGTATACAACCGTTTTCTACTCTTACAGGCGCTCCTGCCTCTTCTGCTCTCACTACTTAGATTCAGTCCATCATTGCTAAGCAGCTCTAGTATATGATGCTATCTTCTAGCTCCGGGTCTACACCTTTCTTGTCTTCAGCAGCCTTACCTGCCACTGCCGCCTTCTCTCCCCACAAATAACAAGTTATCCTTTGGATATTTGACTTTGGTGCCTCTAGTCACATGACCTCCGATGCTTCAGTCCTTACACCTACTCACCCTCATCTCGTTTCATTCATACTGATAATGGCTCTCTTCTACATGTCACTAAAATAGGAACTATCACCGCTGGTTTGCTTTCTAGTTCCTGTCTTTCTGTTCCTAATCTATCAGTGGATAGTTCACCTATAAGCCAACTTACTCAAGATGGATATATAATTACATTCTTATCATCTGAATGTTTGGTGCAGGATCCATCAACCGCGAGCTAGATT
This sequence comes from Umbellularia californica, assembly GCA_028538565.1. Classification (NCBI taxonomy): domain Eukaryota; kingdom Viridiplantae; phylum Streptophyta; class Magnoliopsida; order Laurales; family Lauraceae; genus Umbellularia; species Umbellularia californica. Next base: position 30,352,961 of record JAPQWN010000008.1, on the reverse strand, counting down.
GAGATGGGGCATAAACCAGATGGCTTATATTTTTTCTCAATTTCCTTCATGGCTCAAAATAGCTATGTTGCAGCAGCATTATCGGCCGTAGCGGTTGAGGCCGCTACGTGATTTTGAAAATAGCGGCGTTACGGTCTAACGCCTAGTAAAGTCAATCAGTTTTAATTTTAAATATGTTTTTTTCCTATTTCTTCTTCTCAATAGCCTTTCCTAATGTTGTCTCGACCATTATATGGTTTCAAATCACTAAAAAACACAAGATTGGTTGTTTTACAAGATTCAAGATTTGTTTACCACTTAAAAAATTCACACCGCTATGCATTGCCAATTGCTACATATTGCCCGCTACGTAGCGTTTTGGCTACTGGCTGCTACGCCGGCAGCAACCAAGATTTTGATCCTTGATTTCCTTCACTTTCCTCGTCCACCCGTTATTGTTGTTGTTGCCACAAATCGCCTATCTTTATTTCGTCTTTGAATTCTAGATTAGATCATATGTCTGCTACTTGTTTAAATAATTAATTTCTTTTGGTATTTTGGGAAATGTAAACTTTCGAGAATTTTATCTGATTGTTTAAGTTGTCATGTTTCCAAATCTATTGCTTGACCTCTGTTTTTGATTTAGTGAACTCTGTTATATGGGGACCTTCACCTGCCTCCCAACCCACCAAAGGAGGCTCTATTTAGTATTTACTATGTTTTGTTTTATTGATGATTAAACAAGATATACATAGGTATATTTAATGACATGTATATTTAATGACACTTGAATATGAATTATATGGCATATATGTTTCATTTGATCACATCATTGAAACTCAATTTACTACCAGAATTAAAATTTTCAAGTCTGATTCTAGCAGTGAATATCTCTCTCCTCGATTTCACAACCTTCTCTCTCACAGGGAACTCTTCCTCAACTCTGTCCTAATACCCTGAGGACAAACAAAAAGTATTGCTAAATGCAAATATCATCTTCCTTTGGATACCATTTGCACTCTTCTTTATTCTTCTACAGTCGCACTCTCCTTTAGGGGAGAAGGCTCTCTTACAGCCATGCATCTCATCAACCGCCATCCCTCCTTTGTTCTATCTAGCTGCATGCCACTTTAAAGCACTCTTCCATCATAAACCAGACTACTATAACTTTAGGGTGTACATGTTCTATTCTTCCTCTTAGAGAACATTCTAAACTTTCTCCAAAATTCACCATTTATCTTCCATTGCTATTGGATTGAATATAGTGGCAGGAGAGGACCCAAGTACAAGCATGTGGGTGCAGTCACACCCATCAAACCACGGTGCGCTTCCAAAACCTACATGAAAATTCCGGGTTCACTTCAAAGAATCGAAAAGAAAAAAAAAAATCGTAGGTCCACCCTCAAAATCCACATGAAGATCCTCGGTTTTCCCCCAAAACCAAACTACCTACTAGGGTCCATACCCCTCAAATGAAAATCCTGTGTCTGCTATTGTATAGAGGGTTTCACATGAAAATCCTGTGTCTGCTATTGTATAGAGGGTTTCACTGTTCTGATCCTAAAGACAATCGTCTTCGTATCTCTCGTCGTGTCACATTCATTGGTATGATGCCCATATACGGTAGAAACACACCATGAATATGGTATGACACGGATTGTTCTCATAAAAGTGGAGTATCAAATACGGTAAGACACAATACGTTGCATGTTTTGAAGTATCCAGGTATTATAGGTTCCTTGGGCATATTCCGTTTTATTCCCCGCATGTTGCTTCTCCTTATCATGATCCTCCTCACTCATATTTTGTTGATCCGTTTCCTGATTTATTTCTTGAGTCTAGTCCTTTGTTGCCCTCCATCCTCAGCTCCCCCACTTCATGTTTATCGGGGCGGACCTCGACAGCCAACCATTGAGCTACCTACTTTATCATCTGCACCTACTCCCACGATTGATGAAACACATCACAGGTATCCTCTTTGAATTTACAAACCTCTCGATTGTTAGGGCTTTATTGCTTCTTGACATTTTTCGCCAACCTACAAATAATTTCTTGCAACTCTTCTTCTTATATTGAGCCTCAGTTCTATAAAGAAGCATCCACCTCACCATACCAGCAGGCTGCTATGACTGAAGAACTAGAAACTCTACACAAGACTCATGCATGGGATCTTGTTCCTCTCCCTGCTGGACGACGTGGTATTGGTCGCATATGGGCGTATAAAATCAATACCCAATCTGATCACAGCATTGAATGCTTCAAGAGTCAAGACCTGACTCGCTGCTAAGGACTGCAAGCAAAAGTATGGCATTAATGACCTTTGCTCTAGTCACCAAGATGACCAGTGCTCGTACTCTTATCTCTGTGGCTACTACTTGTCAGTGGCTCATATTCCAAATGGATGGAAAGAATGCCATCTTAAATGGCCTTCTCAAAGAAGAAATCTAAATGACTCCGCCTCCCGGACTTCCACATCCACCACATTATGTTTATTGACTGTGTTGAGCACTGTATGGCCTCAAACAAGCCCCCCATGCTTGATTTAATCGGTTCGGCAATGCCATCCTCAGTATTGACCGTTCCAAGAGTTCCCATGAATCCACTCTATTCTACTTCTCTACTACTCACAGTTGTGCTGTTTTTCTCTATGTCAATGATATGCTTCTCACCAGTGAAGATCAAGAAGGAATCTCAAGACCTTCCTAAGTTCCGGATTTGACATGGAAGATTCGAATCCCTTGCAATACTTCTTCGGCATCGAGAATGCTTACTCTCTGCAGGACCATCTTCTTTCATAGATAAAGTATCTAACAATTAGCACTCCACTAAGATTCACCACAAGTTCTCTTTTTTGCTATGACTCTTCTCTCTAACTCTACTCGCTATTGGCAAGTTGCTGGCAGTCTTGTCTACTTGACTATTGTTTTGCTTGATATTGCTTATCTGGTTCAAGTCGTCCGCCAGCTCGTCTCCGCTCCTACTCCTCTTCATTGGGTTGTTTTCATTGAATTTTGCGCTATCTTCAAGGGATAATTAACCAAGCTCTTCTTTTCGATGATAGCTCTTTTCAGCTGACTACTTACTTTGACTTTTTGGGCCAGACATGTTGACACTCGCAGTTCTACTATGGGTATCTACCATCTACATCTTCCTTGGTCTTTCTTATTTTCTAGAAGAGCAAGAAACAATAAGTTGTTTCTCGTTCTTCTACTGAAGGTAAATATCGTGCCTTATCTCTTACTACCGCTGCGAATATTTAGCTTTGCTGACTACTTACCAATATGGGTGTTTTTCCTCCATGCTTCAACGACTCTATACTGTGTACTAGTGATAGGCAGATTTCTCACAATGATGTCATTCATTAATGTTGCAAACATATAAAGATTGATGTCATTTCATTCAAATTCATCTCCATAAGCACATTATCCTTCTCCGTGTTATCTCCTCTCTTCATCATCCTTTTTGTTCTCTTCACCAAGCCTCCTTCCTACGAGTACACATTTTTAGCAATTACTAACCAAGCTCTCAATGCTTCCAACCACTCATTGTGAGCTTGAGGGGGTGTGAAGACACTTAATTTTATATGGTCCTTGGTGTACCATAATTTCTAGAGGAAAACCATTATTTAGAAGTCTCTCATGTATGTACCATATATTTTCTTAGATTCAAGTAGTTAGTCAAACCTCAATGCACTTGTGCAGACAAACTTGTTACCATTATTGTCCATGAGACTTAAATTATAAATAGGGTGGTTGGGAGCATTAACCCAACACAACAACTTCTTCAGTCCCTTGTCTCCTTGAGTTGTTTCAACCTCAACTATAGTGGGGTCAACTGCATGAATTCTGTTTCTCAATTCTAGTCTATCTTGGGCAAAACCCTTGGATAGGTTGCACTTCTTCGTATCTAACCTTACTACATCCATCCATGTCGTCTTCGGCCTACCCCTTTCCTTGAAGTGCCATCAACCAGCATAGAAAAACTTCTTCTCACTGCACTGTTGTTGGCTTGCATTGGATATGTCCAAACCAACTAAAAAAACTCTCTTAATTTATCACTTACTGATGCTACCCACAAATGCATCGGAATGATCTCATTTTTTATTTTACTTTTCCTAATTTTACCATAATCCACCTCAACATTCTTATCTCAGCTACACTCATTTTTTGCATGTATTGTTTCCTAATTGACCAACATTCTGCTCCACGGGTCATAGTTGGTCTAGTGGCTATCCTCTAAAATTTTCCATTCAATTTGTTGAAATGCACTATAATAAAAAAGAACTCCAGAATCAAGTCTCCAATTCAACCATCATGTTATTATCCTATGTTTGACATCATCCTCAATCCCTCCATCCTTAATAATTATAAAGCCAAGTATCAGAAGGAATCGCTTTATGATGCCTCTTGAGCTTCAATTCTCATAGGAAGTTCATCTCTTTGCACATCCCCACTAAAGTTGCACCCGTCTTTGTATGACTTATTTTAGAGACTTTAGATTCTAAAACCTCCTATAAGATACATATGTTGTTAAAAGTAACTTTTAGATTATATCAAAGGTCAATTGTTCAAGACTCATGCTCAACTTAGCCATCTAAACTATTTCTTCAATGCGTCCATTTACAATGAAAACTAAGAAGCATTGTGAGACCCCAAGGGTTCGGTACCACAAGCTGGGCAGCACTTCTGCCTTGACTCCCAAAAACAGGGTGAGGAATGAGAGTCCCACATCGGAAAGGGAGCAATCTCGCCTTGGGCTTCAACAGGGCGACCTGGCCTTAACCCAGTAAACGCGTTTTAAAGCCATGACGCCCATGGGCCAAAGTGGGCAATATTATACTGGTAGTGGGCTAGGTCGTTACTGATGCAGGACGAGATGAAACCTAATCTAATATGATATAATGAGATCAGATTTCGAATTAAAATTAATATGAATTCAAAACACACCATTCATGTTGGTAACTATTGCCATCTAATGGGAAAGTCATTAATGGATCCAAAACAACCTTGCAGTCCTGCAGTAAAAGTCCCTCTCAGATGAATGGGTAGGATCCCAATGGAAGATAGAACTCCCAAAATGCTTAGGGAATGCCCAATTGTGCAAAAGTGGTATTTGTTGTAATTGTCTGGGTAGGGGCCAGGGAGATGGACTATTAGGGACAATCTGGGTTGAGATCTAGCGATAAGGATCGCAGATCTGATGTTTGGAATCTTAAGTGGAAATCTAGGGTGGATGCAGAAGTTTGCTCACAGGAAAAGAAATAGAGGAAGGAAAGAGGATACCTTTGATTGGGCTCTCACCAAACTCCGATCCAGAGGCTTTCCGTCTTTTGAGCAAGGGAACCCAAGAGACTCACAGAGAAGAAGAGGAAAAATCCATTCCTTTCATTAATCTCCAAGTTTTCATTACAAGATATCATAGCATAAACAAGAAAGAAACCAAGAAGTCTTTTAATATAAGCCCTAAAGATGACATCAGCACCTAATGAATAAAAGAAAAGACAGAATAATAAATGGGAAAAGGGGGAGGACGTGCACAAGGGGATATGTGCATTCTTTTAAGTGGTGGTCCCCCCTTAGTCTTCTATTCTTTAATGAACGTGGGCCCCCTTTTATGACTCTATTTCATTAAATAACTTGGGCCCCTCTCAACTTTAAAACTCTTTTATTTCAACCCATGTGGCACTTCCCAACATGGGGCCTTCTATGTGATTGCACACATGGGGCCTTCTTTCCTTCAAATGGAAGATCCGCCAAAATCCAACCGTCGGATATCATCGTAATGGTAATTCAACGGTGGATTTACGACATCTTGGCGAATAAAGTCATAATAAACATCATCCATCCACGTCATAGATTTATCCGCCACCCTACGCTTTCTCCTTTGGTAGACCTTGAAGGAATTTGGGGAATTAGGCATGATGTCCCCATCAGTTACAAAAGGTATCAAAGCCAAAGATGGCTCTGCCTCCCGGTGTGGGAGGGTGTGAGAGGGTTCGGTACCCTAAATAGGGTTGCACTTCCTCCTTGACTTCGAAAACGAGGGTGAGGAATGAGACTCCCACATCAAAAAGGGAGCATCCTAACCCTCAACTTTACAAGGGCGACCTGGCCTTAACCCAATATAACGCATTTTAAAGCCATGAGGCCCATGGGCCGAAGCAGACAACACCATACTGGTAGTGGGTTGGCTCGTTACAAGCATCAATTGACCATATACACTCAATTGAAATAAATGAAGATAGGGTTGTCAATGGACCACTGATATCCCAGTTAGTCGAAGGTTCTGAATGATAATTAGGTCCAAATCTAGGTCTTCAATAGGGTCCTTGCCCGAAATTTTTATTATGTGAGATAATATATTATTATATAATAGTATAATATGATGGATGCACTTTCCAAGGAGGGAGTGTTCCCTTTTTTTTTTGACATTTAATATTTTTTTATTGTTTTATTTATGTTGTTTTCCTATTTTCTTTTTATAGTCGTTTTGTTGTTTCTTGGCTAGGTTGAGTTTTTTTCAGTCCGCCTCTTTTTAGAGTGAGATTTTATTGTTATAAAAAAATATTATTACATTAAATATACATCATCATCATCAAAGTCTTGTCCCAACTATGATGGGGTCGGCTAAATGAATTTTGTTTCTCAATTTCGATCAATCCTGAGCCAAATCCTCAAATAAGTTGCACTTTTTCAGATATATTTTTACCACCTCCATCCACATCCTCTTCGGCCTACCCCTTCCCTTGGTGGGCCATCTACCTACATAGCTAAACCTTTCCTTATCGGCATCGTTGCTAGCCTGCGTTGGACATGCCCAAACCATCTCAAACAAATTTCTCTAATTTTATCCACTATTGATGCCACCCCTAGATTCTCTCGAAATAGCTCATTTCTAATTTTATCCTTCCTAGTTTTACCACACATCCACCTCAACATTCTTAGTTTCTAGTTTTACCACACATCCACCTCAACATTCTCATTTCCATCCATTTTGTACATTTGTTGTTTCTTGATTGGCCAACATTCTACTGCATAGGTCATAGCTGGTCGAATCACTATCCTCTAAAATTTTCCATTCAGTCTTGTTGGCAGTCGTCAGTCACAAAGCACTTCAGAAGCAAGTCTCCACTTCAACCATCCCACTTTTATCATAAGTTCGACATCTTCATCAATCTCCCCATCCTTACTAATTATATAAAATAATACCGATACAGTATTTATTTTATATAGCAATAGACTAACTCTAATATTTAGAGGAGTTGATACAAGCATTAGATTGGTTCAACTCCCACCCTTACTTTCAGTAATCTTCTAGTGTATATTGATTTTGAGTAGGGCCCAGTGTTGTGTTGACGTTCAATAGGGTCCATGGGGGTCAGCCTAATGCAAGGTATATACAATTAATCAGATCCAGTTCGACGCTCAAACATGCACCTGTCCCAACCCAATGCATTTACATCACTGAGCACGCATGATTGAGCGCACGCATACACTCTTATATTTACATACAAAACATGATATTTAAGTAACAACTGACAGCAATTTTCTCATCATAAACTCAAATGGATTAGAATGGGGAACAATAACTTTGCTGGTAGGGAGAAATTTTACTTAACCAAGCTTAGTGCAAGAATAGGAATGAGCTGATACAGGAAGTGAACAGCATGTCATACTTCCTTATCACAATCAAGATTGTAAAGAGCACCAATCAACATTTTGGGTAACAAGTTGAACAAATCTAATCACCTATTGGCCTTCCGTAATTCACCTGTTCATTTCCAAGCTACAGGGATTCTATAGCAATTCTCTTCCCCTTTCCACCTAGAGTTCATCTACAGAGAGATTTAACCAAACTAACAAAAGTTTGTGTTAAACAGGCCCAAGGCCCATAACAGGATCCAGTCCAACACATATCACACGTGGGTTGATTTGGTCAATATATCATTCTGCTGTACATATTCTATTAAAGTTTTGGTTTCCTAACTTAGAATAGAAATTGATTGTAATTAGTTAGTTTCTTAACTTAGAGCCTTGATTAAGGCATTGTAATACCTATATATTGACATACGATCTCCAAAGGAGAGAGGAATAATAAAGAGTATTTTCAATCCTTCAAGTTCTTTGATTATAGTCTTGTTATGGTATCAGAGCATTAAGACAAAAAGATCATAAGAGATTACATCTCTCGTGCAAGGAAAACAGATCAAGGATCTGTCTCAGCCCCTTCTCAATCCTGCGGCATCTTCATCTTCAAAGTGGCCCACCCCAGATCATCACAGCTATTTCAGAAATCCACATAGCCTCGGTTGCCTGGATTTTCTAAGTCTTTTGGTGATTTTTCCAGAATTTTTTGGCACCTCCAGGTTGGTGTTTCACAGCTTCTCAAAGTTTTTCAAGAACTTTATATTGTTTTCATCAGGACCGTCCAGATTCTTGGATTTTCATCTGAATCAGATCATTCTTGTTCCAGTAAAGACAGTTCAGAGAGACTTCTCAGATCTGTCCTCTGATTTGTGGCCAGCACCATTCGTGGGGCCCACATAGTGGATCTTAAGCCACTGTCAAGGTCGTCAGGGGCAATTTTGTGCACAATTTTTGTGGTTTTTTCATCGATTTTTGGTTTTCTCTTCCTGATTGGTCGGAAATTGATTTCTATCCATAGGAAAGGGTTTCCTACAGTTTCTCTTGACTGTTGCTAGCTAGTTCTTATAGCTGTTCAAACATTTTTTGGCCAATAACAATTTGAGATGGAAAAATCTGAAGTTACCTTGATCCGATTCACGGGAAGAAATTACCCCGCTTGGTCCTTTCAGTTCCAAATATATCTTGAAGCTAAGGAATTGTGGGGCTATATCTCTGGATCTGACCCTAAACCCACCGAAGATGATAAGAAAATTTCCTCTTGGCTTACTAAAGATGCAAAAATAAAATCATGGATTCTCGGATCTGTCGAGCCCCATCCGATCATGAATCTCAAACCTTACCCAACTTCTAAAGAAATGTGGGGGTATCTAAAGAAAGTATACCATCAAGATAACTCTGTACGTCAATTTCATCTTGAATGTGAGATTACTGAATATACACAAGCAACCTTGTCCATACAAGACTACTATTCGGGCTTTCGTACGCTTTGGTCGGAATATTATAGTATTAAATATGCAGATGTAGCTGACAATATCTTGACGGTAATACAAGATCTTCAGGCCTCTAGTCAAGGGGATCAGTTTTTGATGAAACTGCGTAGTGAATATGAAAGTGTCCGATCTGCCCTGATGAATCGGACGCCATTACCTTCCTTGGATGTATGCTTAAATGAACTCCTACACGAAGAACAGCGCATTGCGACCTCAGCTCATATAGCGCAACAAAAGACTGAGACCTATTCAGTCGCATTCTCGGCTAATAAATCTTCTCAGCCTCTGCCCCGCAACTTGAGCAAACACAATGTTACAGTTGTCAAAATTTTGGGCACATTGCAACTCAATGCAAACAAAAGATCTGCAGTTACTGTAAAAAGTCGGGATATATCATCTCTGAATGTCGCCGCCGCCCACAACGTCCATCACCACAGCCTCAAACTCCCCAGTATCAGTCTCCGCATGCGTATGTAGCTTCTTCGGTTATGCCTGCTCCTACATTTGCACCCTCACAGCCTGGGCCCTCATCCTTATCTTTTCTCACTCCCGAATTGGTTCAACAGATGATTGTTAATGCCCTCTCTGCCTTTGGTCTCTCAGGTACATCCCCTCTATCTTCTACTTGGTTCCTTGACTCTGGGGCGTCTAATCATATGACGTCTTCCTACGCACCACTCTCCAATGTGCAAAGATACACTGGCCCTCTTCAAATACAAACTGCTAACGGGGGCCATGTTCCCATTACTGCTGTCGGTGACATCCCTGGTCCCATTCCATTGAATAATGTTTATCTGTGTCCAAATTTAACTTCCAACCTTTTGTCTGTCAGGCAGCTTGTTGAAAATAATTGTAACATCTTTTTTTCTTCTTCTGGTTGTGTTGTGCAGGACTAGACGTCCGGGAAGGAGATCGCGAGGGGGCCTAAGTGTGGATGCTTGTTTCCGCCGAATTTTTCTAAGACTTCTAGGAATAAATTTGACAATGATGTGTTTTTTTCCATTAGAGATAACTGCCAATTGTGGCATAAAAGACTTGGACACCCGAATTCAAAAGCTTTGTCCCTTCTGTTCAATTCTGGTTTATTAAAGAAAACTACTGGTTTATCTTCTTGTGTGCCTTTTGATTGTGCAATTTGCAAAATGGGAAAGAGCAAAACTCTTCCTTTTCCTATTTCCACTTCACACAGCACTCAGTGTTTTGATTTTGTTCATAGCGATGTATGGGGAATTGCTCCAGCTCTTTCTCATGCCCACTATAAATACTTTGTGACTTTTATTGATGATTTCAGTCGGTTCACATGGGTTTACTTTCTGCATTCCAAATCTGATGTTTTTCATGGTTTTAAAATTTTTCTGGCTTATGTTGAAAATCAATTTTTCACCTGCATTAAAATCCTGCGATCTGATTCAGACGGGGAATATATGTCCTCTAATTTTCAACAGTTTTTGCAAAACAAAGGTATTATTTCTCAAAGAACTTGTCCTTATACTCCACAACAGAATGGAGTCGCTGAAAGGAAAAATAAACATCTCCTTAATGTCACTCGTTCCCTTCTCCTTGAATCATCAGTTCCTTCCCGTTTTTGGGTTGAGGCATTGGCTACTGCAATTCATCTTATTAATCGTATGCCATCCCCTTCGATTGAAAATCAGAGCCCATATTACCGACTATACAAGACATCTCTATCTTATGATGATCTTCATGTTTTTGGCTCAGTTTGCTTTGTGCATTTGCCTCCTTCTGAGCGGACCAAACTTACAGCTCAATCCACTCAATGTTTTTTTAGGATATGCACCCTTCCAAAAAGGGTTCCTTTGCTATGATCCCCACATTCGTCGCATCTGTACCTCTAGGAAAGTCGTGTTTTTTGAAAACAAAAGTATTTTTTTCAAAAACACCTTGATCCTCTGAACGACTCCACATTAGTTTCCTTACCTGGTTTTTCTGACGACACATCTATTGTTCGATTTAACCCTAACTTTGTGTATCACAGACGGAATAAAGATGCGCTTCCAAGAAATCCATCTCCTGATCTTCCTCCAGCATCTGGTCCACCTCTGGCCCTTGGTCCTTCTGGACCTCCTTCATTGCACCGCTCCACTCGCATTTCGGTTCTCCCAGACAGCTATGAGTTCTCTCATACTTCCTTAATGGCAACTTTGTCGTCATCTTCCATTCCACAATCCTATTCTCAGGCTATGCAGCACCAATGTTGGACCCAGGCTATGCAAGATGAATTGGAGGCTTTAGAACAAAACCATACGTGGGATGTTGTCCCACCTCCTGTGGGTGTCAAACCAATTGCTGTAAGTGCATTTTTTCTCTCAAGTTAAAATCTGATGGCACATTAGGTCGCTATAAAGCGCGCCTGGTTGCTCTTGGAAATCAGCAGGAATATGGTATTGATTATGATGAAACTTTTGCTCCTGTCACCAAGATGACCATCGTACGCACCATTCTTGCTGTTGCTGCATCTTAGTCTTGGCCTCTATATCAAATGGATGTCAAAAATGCGTTTCTACATGGTGATCTCAAAGAAGACGTTTTTATGCGTCTGCCTCAAGGGTACTCATCCGGGAAGGGTATGGTTGCTAAGCTTCGTCGCTCCCTCTATGGTCTAAAGCAAGCTCCTCGTGCATGGTTTGAGAAATCTCAAGATGCTCTTCTCCGCTTGGATTTCCATCTGAGCCAATATGATCCTTCTATGTTCTTACATCATGCTCCGTCTGGGATTACTATGCTACTGGTCTACGTTGATAACATTGTCATTACTGGTCCCAATGCACATATGATTCAGGAACTCCAAGCTTCTCTTAATAAGGCATTTCAGATGAAGGATTTCGGCCCCTTAAACTATTTCCTTGGTCTTGAAGCTCATCAATCGCCTCAAGGTATAGTTCTCAATCAGCACAAATACACAGTTGACCTCATTGACTTGGCTGGCCTTACTACTTCAGCTCTAGTAGATACGCCGGTCGAACTGAATGTTAAACTCAGTAAAGAGGGTGACCTTCTTCCAGATCCTACCACATATCGCCAGTTAGTTGGTAGCTTGATCTACCTCACGATCACTCGTCCTGATATCTCCTATGTGGTCAACCTCATGAGTCAGTTCATGACTGCTCCTCGTCATCTTCATATGGCTGCTGTTCGCCGCATCATACGGTACCTTATTCGCACACCGACTCGAGGGTTGTTTTTTCCATCCAACAATCATCTATCTCTCAAAGCTTATTCAGATGCTGATTGGGCTGGTTGTCCAGATACTCGCAGATCGATGACAGGATGGTGCATGTTTTTGGGTGATAGTCTGATTTCCTGGAAATGCAATAAGCATGAAAAAGTTTCCAAATCCTCTACCGAGGCTGAGTACCGTGCCATGTCTGCTGCATGCTCCGAAATTCTTTGGCTCCAAGGTCTGCTCTCTGACATTGGTTTTCCAGCAGAAGGAGCTACCCCTCTCTATGCAGATAATACAAGTGCAATTCGGATTACTGAAAATCCGATTTTTCATGAACGCACTAAACACATCGAGGTTGATTGTCACTTCATACGAGATGAGCTTAAACGTGATGTCATTAGCCTTCCGCATATCTCCACTGAATTTCAAATTGCTGATATTCTCACCAAAGGTCTTCCACGACCTCGTCATCAATTCTTAGTTAGCAAATTGATGCCTGTTGATTCACCCACATCAATTTGACGGGGGGTGTTAAACAGGCCCATAACAGGATCCAGTCCAACACATATCACACGTGGGTTGATTTGGTCAATATATCATTCTGATGTACATATTCTATTAAAGTTTTGGTTTCCTAACTTAGAATAGAAATTGATTGTAATTAGTTAGTTTCTTAACTTAGAGCCTTGATTAAGGCATTGTAATACCTATATATTGACATACGATCTCCAAAGAAGAGAGGAATAATAAAGAGTATTTTCAATCCTTCAAGTTTTGTGATTATAGTCTTGTTAGTTTGGACATCCCTCAATCATAGTTTTAAAAACTCTGAAACTTAAAAGACTCAAACTGCGAATTTGAGCCCAGTAATTCAAGTGAATCTGGCAGAGTAATTGGTTAGACTCATTCAACTTGGCTAACTCAGTGATCAAACCATGGGCCAAATTTAAACACCATAGATATGAGCCTATGAGTTTGTTCAGTAAAATATGTCATCTAAAGAACACGTGGGACACAGAAGTTGCAAAGGCACCTTCCAGTAATTTTCAGTTATCCATGCAACTATCATGGAATAACCATATGAGGAGATTCCAAGGGTTGATGTTGGACTCCTTTATTTGTTTATTCACTCTCCTCGATTGAGCCTTTTCATTATTGATTAATTGAAATTTCATAATGCTAAATAATCCTTAGAAAAATTACATAAGCTGCCTTCTTTGATGGACCCTCCTTGCTTAAAATTACTGGTATAGATTCTTTTTCCTGTCTTTTTGTAACCTTTGTCACAAATAATGTTGATGGGTCATTAATGCCAGCACTATAAGCAGGAGATTATAAAGTTTTAGGTTTTCTTAGGTTATAAACGAGAAGATATTGCAGAAATAAACTAATTTAAAATAAAAGATAAATTGAAATATCTAAAAGTAACTCAGCCAGTTTGTAGTAACTACGAGTCCCAGGCCCGGATAAAAGAGGGTTGCATCAGGTAGGCTAACGGCCAAAATAAAACTTCCATTACAACAAGCAGCGGACCCAAAAATAGCATCGCGACAAGGATTTGATGATGATGATGATATTTAAATATCTAGAAGCACATAAAATTTCATAAACCATAGTGATTCTAGGGAAATATCATGATATTATCACTCTAATAGTATTTTCAAATTCTCCTCACATTGATGGGTTCTTAACAATGCAGTAATAAAATATGCTTTTAATGGGGTATTTTCAAAATTCTGCCGGCATTTGTGACATCTCTTTTAGAAACTAGCATATGTTAATGTGACACTGTTTGTGACACATTTTATATGGTTTTCCAAAATGCTCAAATCAATGTCCCACCTTCTATCATCAAGGAAAACTCAACTCCAATTAGAGTTGTTCCCACTGTCAAATTGGTGACATGTAAAACGTGTCATTTGTTTCTTTTTTCTTATTTTCATCATGTCTTTTAAATGTTATAAATCTGAGAGTGAGTAATTGAGTATAACTTTTGGATTTCAAAAGTGGACCCCACTAATGATTTATAGCAATGGGGTCAGAGCTCTGGTGAGAATTTGGATTCTAGTGAAGGTCTTAAGCTCGTGAGATTTGTGAAGGTTATGGATCTAAATCCAATTTTCTGTTTGGGGTTTGCAGATAGTCCAAGAAACGGATACCCATGGATATATGAATTTTACATGAGTGTTGACTGTTGGTATAAGTATTAATCACAGTGATTAGCCTAGAGTTATATAATCAACATGATTATAGCATAGAATCACATGATATGTGAATGAATATGATATAAATATCACAGAAGTACTATTCCATGAATTGATCACATTTTCTGTTTAAGAATTACTGTTACCGCTACTTACTAATTACTAAGCATAATTATTACCTTAAATAACGACAGTTGCATAAATCATTTAAATGTAGTGTTTGTAAGTACTAACTAGTGTAGCTGCCACTTCACAAATCAACCAGCAGACTCCATTAGAAGGTAGAACTATAATGTATTATAGTCAGACGCATGCATATGTAAGCCTACACTATGCATGTCTCTGCCTGTTTGATAGGAGTCTGCATACAGTGGAATTTTATACCAATTCGTAGGCAGACACTTCTACAAATGTCCATTAGATGCAGGTGAGCTTATTTATTGGCAGATGGTACTCCTATAATTGTTTAGGACACCTATGACTGTTCTGTGTTCTGAAAATGCACATATACAACCAAATAAAGAAGTAACTTACTGTGCATAATCTTCTATTGGGCCCTTGAGCTCTGGCTTATCTTTTTCATACTTGGAGAACAATGAGTAATCTTCATCCGAAGAAGATTCCCTCCTTTTTCCTCCATTAGAATTGCTCTCCGTCCAAATGCTATCCTTCTTTTTATCAGCTGATTCCATCAGTGTATTAGATTTTTGCAGTTTGGCTTCTTTGACAGTGATGAAACCTGCCAGTTGGCCAGCATGTTTTGGATCATGTTGCTGCATCTTCATATGGCTTTCTAGAGTGCTCCCTGGATTTTCTTTTGCCTCATTCTTTCTAACTTTACTGGCCATGTCAGCCAACTTATCCAAATGAGAGCCAGCTTCTGCATCAGAGCGGTCTATTCTTGGAAATTGCTGCGCTTGAGATGGAATAAATCTTTGTTGCGGCCTTGTAGGATCTTCCAGATCATCTTCTGACAGCTTCTTCCTGAACAAACCATCTTGATTACAATGACCACCAACTCTTTGATTGGGTGATGATGGCTTTTTAGATTCTTGAATTGCCTTTCCAATAGGCCTTCCTTTACCAAAATCATAAATTGGGTTATCCAAAGCATGTGATTCGTTCTCTGATGATTTGAAGGAGTTTTTCCTCTCAAATGGCCGCTTGACCCCGTGTGTCTCCTCAGGGACAGGCTCACGAAATTCACCTAACTCCAAATCCGAAAGCTCTCTCTTCAGCATGCTTCCCCGGTTCACATCAGATTTGCTGCTATCCTCAGGCATTGATCGTGGGTTTAAGTGCACTGTCTGCACATTATCTTTTACCTTTCCACCTTGCTCCTCAGATTTCCTAAATAGAGGGTCAGACATCATCAATGGCTTGTGTCCAACAAAACTTCTTGTAGAAGGTTTGTCATCCTCATCTTGCATTTCTCTTTGCAGTTTCTCTTTTTGCATCTGAAACTTGGGCTGTAAATGGACATTTCTTGAAGCAGATTCATTGGAAAAACCGAAACCCCTTTCAGAATGTTTAGTACCCCTACTCAAGTTCTCATTGGATTTTCCAGGTCTTTCCATAATGTCAGGAGCCCTTCCCCTTGCATTAAGATCACCAATTCTTTGACCTGACTGATTTGCATCAAACTGAGCCCAGGGTCCATTTTCATATGCCATAGACTTTCCAGAGCCAGCATTTCCATCCCTATTAGCTTTATCATTTATAGGTGATGCATTATATTTGTATGGATCTTGTAAAGCACTTCCTGACTTAAACTTCTTGGCACTTCTCGGCTTCTCCTCATGGAAAAGGGGCTTTAGATCAGAAGCCCGTTTGGATTTGGCTTTCGAAACTCTTTCAGATAGGTTGAACTGCTCAGGACCCGAACTATCTTTTACAATTGGTTGTTTGTCATCTGTACTCTGCTTCACTATCTGCTCTCTTGTGTCATTGACAAAACTTCCAATATGAGACATCTGCAGTTGCTCTGACTGCTTGTATCGTCCTTGAGAGAAGGGCTCTTCCATAGATCTGGTTTTGATATCACGAGGGATCAATAAAGTTTTCAAAGCCACTTCAGTTTTATGATTTTCACAAATCTTGACATTATTGTCAACAGGTGACTCATCAGTAATACCAACTGCATCTACCGTGTCATCATACTTCTCAATGTCCAATATATTTAAGGCTGCTGATGAAAGATGGCCATCCAACTTATTTTCATCGCCGCCATTTTTTTCATGACCATCATCATACGTTTCCCATGTACCAGGTGATGTGCATGGCTTCAACTCTGACACTTTTAACTTAAGCTCAGATTCATCTTTGTCATCATCACTTGTCATGATATCCACATCCTCATCAGATCCCTCCTTGCCACTGGAGGAACCATCACTCTCGCTGTCACTGCTGCTTCCACTTCCACTTCCCGCAGGGCTTCTGCTTTTGCTTCTGCTTCTGCTTCTGCTTTGACTTCCACTGTCGCTTCCACTGTCACTAGTGTCACTGTCACTATCACTCCCACTCCCACTCTCACTTGAGCTACCTGCCCTACCTTCACTGTTATCACCAGCCTTCTTGTCGCTACCAAAGAGATCCAAAGAAATTTGTTCTACATTGATTTTTTCCAAAACATTTGATTGTTCGCCTAATCCTGAGACCAATTGAGTCTGTGGCTCGAATTCTTCAGATGTTGTCTTCTCTGGGAAGATTAATTTAGCAACTGGTGTTTGATCACCTACACACTCAGGAGAACTGAAAAGAGAGAACATTCAATCAATACATTGCAATCAAACTGAATTGAAGACTATTCACTAAAAAAAGATGCAAACACTGTACAGCTGTCTCCTCTCTCTCCCCTTCAAACACTTCTAAATCATATATTACAAGAAAGTATCCATCAAACAATTCAATAGGACAAGAATAAATCAACACTAATCACAAGGATGCAAGATACCTTCCGCTTTCAGATGAAGGTTTCTTAAAATTTTCCAGTTCCACTCCTGGATTCAATATATATCTCCCGGGAGCTTGGTAAGTTGCAATCTGATGCTCAAAATAAAATACGAACAAATAAGATCCTACATCTTTGTCAAGTAATCTCAAATTTTCCTTTCACTCACCTTTTTGATAATTGCCTCAATCTTTCTGCCTGAGTTAGGATTTGTGTCCCCTACTGCCTTTTCCAAAGCCTATATATGCCATCAGCAGGAGAGAGAAGATGATTAAATAAGGGAAGATTTAAATCTTTGTAGCAATTACAAAATTCAGGAAGATAGATTGTATCTAAAGTACAGAAGTGCTCTCTCTCTCACACGCAATGGTATGATAGAATTCTGTTAGTTCAAGCACTATGAGGTATTCTAATGACATTAGTGAAAAAGACAATATGCTAATTATGAAAAGGTACATTAGATGGACACAATGGAACCAGCCACTTATCCATGTCACATACAACACCAATTCTTCACGGATTCCTATAGTGCTACTTTAAACATTGCTTTACAATTGATGAAATATATTATGCCTTCTCTTATTCTGGAAGTGAAGCAAGAAATTGATATGATCATTACCTGATTGTTTACAGTAAGATTTGTAAATTACTCTTATTAACGATATTTTTGCACATTATTTTCTAGTTAAACATAATTATTTATTTAAATTAATCTAACTATTACATCGAATGCAAGAATCCTTTGTTTTGAGCCATGCTGAATCAGACACCTGTTACTGGTGTTAGATTCCAAGTTCCAACATACCGGCACCCATGGCAGTTAGATGAAAAGTAATGCATTGAACAATTGGTCAAGGAGTATGATATTATTTTCAGTAAAGGCAAAACTAACATATGTGATATTTTTTTTATAAACCTAATCAACAACAACATCAAATTGGTAAATGACTACGACAGAAAAACCAAAAGTATGTTCTAGTATACAAGCTTTGTTCGGATGCAAATTAAAATGTTTAATTTCCTAGCTCAAACCTTTCAAGAAAAAAAAAAGTTTTCCTAGCTCACATGTGCCTTCTACCAAAGCATGTACAATGCAGGCCAGACCCATGACCCATAAGGTCGGCCAGGTCCCATTGGGCCTAGCCCACATGCCCAACAGGACCAGCCACTTAATTAGAAGCTTTGCTTTAATTAGCAGTCTTTAAATTAAGAACTAGTTTGATTTGGGTTATATTGCAAGTTTTTAGGAGATTTAGTTTCCTTTCTTTATTAGAGAAGATGTGGGAATTGGAATTCCAACTTAGGAAGGAATGTCCCATCACATCCAATATAATTATGTAACCCCACATTAGGAGAGGTAGTTTTCATTATTCAATAAAGATTTTTCCTCGTTTCTATGTGATTGTGAGTGCCTCGCTATGATTGAGAGTGTTCGTGTGTGCTGAAACTCTTAGGATTTGGCCAAATCCCATTGTGGAGTTAGTCTCTCACTTGGAATCCATTGAGGATCCGGTAAACCCTTGTTGTGGAGTTTGTCCACTTTCATTCATGGATTGAGGGCTGCATCAATGTAACAATGGAGTTAGTCTCTCGCTAGTAATCTGTCGAGGATCTGGTAAACCCTTGTTGTGGAGTTTGACACTTTCATTCGTGGATTGAGGGCTGCATCAATGTAACAGTGACGCGAAAAGAATAAACAATTCATCAGCATTCAACTCTAAGCAAGAATATGGGTGGCTGAATGTTGGAGGAAATAGAACGTCCAAGTTTTTTTCTTTTTTCCAGTATAGGCAAGAGCTAATACATGTGCTACTTTTATATGCCTAGTCAATCAACGTCAAATTGATGAATACTACTCCAGAATAACCAAACGTCTGTTCTAGAATACAGCCTCTGTTTGGATGCAAAGAAAAACCTTTAATTTCCAGCTCATGCGTGTCTTCTTCCAAAGCATGTAACAATGACTTGAAAAGAGTAGACAATGCATCGGCATTCAATTCTAACAAGAAAATGGTTGGTTGAATGTTGGAGGAAATAGAGGGTCCAAGCCTGTACAAACATATAGTTTGCTGGTACAAACAATTCTTCACATGTAGGCGCATCTATGATATCTTGATACTTGTATATGTTCAACAAGTGACGTCAGAAAAGAACAATACTGATATGATATTTTCAGGAAAATTCTTTAACAAAGCCTCTTATAAAAGGTTTGTTATAGTTGAACTTGTACTGGTATTTTAATTTTACTACAAGAAGCACTTTTTTTGGGGCTCTGGTAAATAGTCACACCCCTACCTCCACAGACACTCACCCAAGTCCCTGACCATCAGTGCTACAGCCAGAGATTGATTCCTGGTTGTTTCTGTGGAAAGGAGGTTCCTCACCAATTGAGCAACCAGTAGATTAGCAAATTATTATAAGAAGCATGTGAAAGAAAGCTGAGTGCCCATGACAAGGGCCCATGGGACAGTGGAAGGTGCTCACTATTGCAGACTTTGGATTGTAGGTTCAACTCATGTCTGTTACCAGTCAATTTAAAATAGGTCAGACTGCCCAAAGCAAAGTTGGAAAGTAAGAACCATGGGGCTGCAAGTTTCAGTCAGCTTACCTTTCAGAAAATATAAGTGAAATGCTATATATATATATATATATATATAAATATATATAGGGGGATCTTCAAGTGCATCCATCCCTCACCATTTGTGGTGAGGGACACCCCTTTTGGGGAAGTTTCAAGTACAAAAGAGAGGTACAAAAGAGAAGTACACTTCTCTTTTGTACTTGAAACTTCCCCAAAAGAGGTGTCCCTCACCACAAATGGTGAGGGATGGATGCACTTGAATATTATCCATATATATATATATATATATATATATATAAGGGATCTTGATGCCAAAACTCTATAAAATAACTAGTCTCGCCGCATTTAGCAGCTTGAAAAACTACTTAATTTACAATTCGGAAAAAAAAACCTAATTCAGTTAATAAAACTAAAAAATCGTAACATGTATTAAAGGAATTGTGATCAAACCTACAAGCTCGTGGCTGAGACAATAAGATGCTACTTCAGCTACACCAACCCTACAACTCCATGCGTGGGTCCTTGCCGACATGAGAATGCAATTTGGGCTGGACTTAATCGGGCATGGTGATGCAGCCAGATTGGTGTTGAAGGATCCCCCTAATCATAGGCGCCTCCAAGCCAAGCTTAGCGCTCGTACTTCTAGGGTTCTACCCAAAAGGGAGGAGAAAAACTGAATACTATGGAAGATT
Source organism: Umbellularia californica (assembly GCA_028538565.1). Lineage (NCBI taxonomy): Eukaryota > Viridiplantae > Streptophyta > Magnoliopsida > Laurales > Lauraceae > Umbellularia > Umbellularia californica. Next base: position 30,332,235 of record JAPQWN010000008.1, on the reverse strand, counting down.
ATTCTAAGAAACAAATAAGAGGTCCTTAAACAGGCATCTTGGCCATCTAAAGAAAGAAGATCCTTATACACATGGATTTCCTTTCCTTTCTTGAAAACATTCATTGAACTTAGAGCCTAAAAAATAAGACTAAAATAAGAAAGATACCGAAAAGGAAACAATAATCCTAAGAAAGAAAGGAAATATGATTTTAATTGGGAGGCCTGTACACAGTTGGGCGTGTTACGCCAGTCATGAGGCCTAAGCTAGAGGTTTTCATTGGCCAGGCCAGACTGGGCTGGGATGACGTATATCCAGGCCCTGCCTTTAGAAACACAAGCCTGCATATGGCCCAAGCCTGACACAGGCCATAAATGCGTGGCCCCAGTCCAGGCCGTCTTACACATTAGGCCCAAGCCAGCCCGTTTAGTCAATAGAGTCAGACCTGGCCAGGCTTTCTAATTACATGTTTGGGTAAAACAGTTAATAAACTACATGTATTACTTATTTGTGTCGGGCTTCAGCCTATTTGTCACTTTATCCAAGCCCGTTCCATATATTAATTGGGCCAAAAATTTCGATCCAAGTCTAGCCCAAGTACTAAAACCGAAGGCCAAAACCCCACCAAAGCAAGTCGGGCCTGGGCCAGAGCACCCCTAGCCTGAGCTTAGGCACAATTGACCCAGGCTTGGCCCATGGATCTGGATTGGATTTGGCCCACTATCTGAAGCCCATTCTATGGCAGACTCTCTTAGGTGCAACCACAGGCAAAAGGCTAGATTTTGAAGCTAAGTGAAATCCAAGTTGGGGTACGGCTCAGGTACCTAAATTACATATATTTATGCTAATTTACATACATGCATACATATAATTATATAAGTAATGAACTATATGATTATATATAATACATAAGTAAATGACCAGGTGACTATAGCACAAGATATTATCACAACCACACATGTGCGGCCCACCTATGATCTTGTTTCCTACCAAATACCAATTGCCTCTCATGGATTAGCATGAAACCTAATAAGACAATCATCTGAACAAAATCCACCATTGAATTTCGAATTTTTTTTTTTTTTTTTGAATGGTAATGCAAATTTATTAGAAGCAAAACAGCGTAGGAGACATATACTGAGAAGTAAGAAAGAGAAGCAAAAGGAAAAAGAAAGCCAAACCCCAAAGCCGCTGCTTACTCAGCAAGCAAAATACAATTATCAATTATAAGATTATCTCTCCCAACACCCAATTTTGCTAGAGCGTCAGCCGCCCCCCGATTGCGGACCGCTTAATGTAATTAAACAATTGAATCTCGATTTTTGAAAATATATCTGACCTAAATCCAACATTGGGTTTTACATTTTAAACATTTTTCCTCTTTCCCACCCATGATCTTGAGGCATTGAGATCTACACAGCTGATGTAGAATCAAGCTGAGTTTTTATCTTATCTCGAAATGAGAAAGGCCTCAACCATACGTTTCCAACCCAATGGGTTGGCTAGGAACCTGACTGATCCACCCAACACTGTCACATAATAGGTGACTGAATAGGTTTGAACTCGGGCTGGATGAGTTTTGGTGAAACCATATCCACCTATTTGACCCACAACGCAGTTTGACTCGTCTGGCTACAGCCAAGTAGATGAAGGCATCCAGAGCCAATCATATCCTTACATGACCAAAAAAAACACAAAACTCATAGAGGCCATACAATTTGTAGAATGGTAGAACTAAAATATGCGTGAAATTTGAAAATTAGTTACATGAATATTATGCAATATTTCAAAAAATGTGTATCCTATTTGTAATTTTATATTTTCTATACTTTAGTTATTATGAATTTGCACATTTTTAATAAGAAATTTAAAAATTAATTTACCGACTTGCCTCGATAACCTGTTGCGTCTGTTAGTTGACTCGACACAGTAACTGGCTGAGTCTAGTTGACTCATTAGGTCAGGAAACTTTATCTCTACTGTTTTACCTTTACACTCATCCCCTTGGGATTCTCCGAGAGTAGATTAATCAAAGTGCTCCGTAAATCTGTTGGTGCAGCTCCTACATTCACTCTATGTCCAGATACTTCTTGTGTTGCTGCGTGAACAACCCTGATGGGCATTTCTTTCTCGGAGTTGAAAATCTCCTCTTTACTTATTACCTGAGTAGTAATAACATCATCTGCACTTGGTTGACCCTTTGAAAGATTTCCAATCCCGAGGGGAGATGCAGAAACCGCCAATCGCTCAGGTGGTGATGGTAAAGGTGACACTGAGAGTCTGTCCTTAGCAGTTGTTTTTGAGGACACTCCTGGTTTGAAAATAGATTTTGGAGGACCTGAAAAGGAAACTGGGGTAAAACAAAAGCCCAAAGACACAGGTCAAGCATATTAGTGATTCAAATCATGAAAATCATCAACAAAAACAATGGTTTTAACTAATTCAACATAAATCAGAAGTGGCGGGCATCACCTGGACTTGATTCTATTTTCCTCTTTTTAAATGCAGGTTCCTTCTTCTGTTTCCAGTTCATCCTCCTTGAATTGGCTAGCAACACCAGATTTGCATTAGATGTGTGACGTCCAAAAGAGAACCAACAAATGCATAAAGGAAACGTCGAAACCTTCAAATATATGTTAGATTAAAGCTTGGGCTCAACGATCACTTTTAACTTTCCACATTTTTCAATAAACAAAAAATAAAATAAAATACATAAAGCTTACAGATTATAAGAGGCTGAAAGGATAGAGGATCCATGTAAAGCAATGCGATTTTGGACACAGCATTGTTTGCTTTCATTTAAGGGTGAATAGTCTTAGTTAGTGGCTTGATGTATGATTGATTAAACATATCCGCTTCTACGTGTCGTTGTTAGAAGTAAAATTTATGCTACTGATAGAAGGAGAAAGAAAAAGTCGCATCAAGGGTAAAGATTATCTAATACGAAGTGAAGCTCCAGGAAAATATAATATTCTCTGGTTAGCCAACTCACCATTTTTAGGAAAACAGAATATTGATATTGATTGGGTTCCCAATAAGAAGGGAATGTCCATATTGAGGAAGCTTTTGTTCTAATCTTAACAACAACAGCTCAGTAACTTTATCTCCTTTTAAAAAAAAATTATTAGGGGATAAATAACAAAGGAGATAGAATCAATGAGAGGAAAAATACTAATCTTGCAAGGGGAAACCAAAGTAATGATGCATTCAGCAAAAAGGAAGATCAGCTTCCCTTAATGCAGATTTGCAGTACACTAATCTATGTCGATGAAATGAACGGTAAAGCTCCTTTATATGCCTGGCAGCTCAAAAACAAGAACTTAGAATTATTGGTAGGACACATGTAATTTTTGCAGCAGGCTTTAGGTAGTTGTTTGGACGACGACTGCATAACTAATTAGGAGCAAACACATGCAGGTACACAAAAACCAGAAGAGAGAGAACAATTGAGACAACCCAAGTAAGAACTCACATTCAAGGGCAGCCGCAACCATTGTTTTTGCTTGATTCTTTACAGATGGGTTTGCTGGGTCTAACACAATTGCTCTATAATCAGAAGAAAAGGAAAAGGAATCAGAATGCATATATATGGCAAATTCAAGAAGATAAATTATATAATTAAAACTTTACTATTTCCAATCTACACACACATGCACCCGCGCACCACATGCCCCACACGCGCACATGCGCATGCATGCATGCACGCACACAAAACTTCCAAGCAATGTTCATCGATCATGCATAAGAGTGATATAAAGAATCCTTAAATTCAAGTAACAGGCCAGAAATAGTTTGCTCAAAAGACATACTCCTTCCCTATGTGGCTCTGTCCCTCCATCAATTAGGTAAAAGATCAACTCATTCAAACACCGAGGCACATGAAAGGCACACATTGATACAACTCTCAGAAAAAGTTTGCACAAAACAGATGCCCCCTCCCTCCCACCGTTGGGGAAAAGATCAATTCATCCCAATGATGATGCACATGACAGGCACAGAATGATACAGCTACTACAGAAATCTCTAATCTGTTATAGCTATATGTAAGAAGATACACCATTTGTAGTTTTTTTTTTTAATGTTATTATACTATTGGAAAATGTTCTCCTAGGAGCAACTGCAAGTGCAGTCCAGCACTGTGGGGCTCACTTGGGCCCACCTTTCATCAATGCAACCCCTTTGTACTCTTTCCATCCCAAGATCTGGCATCAGGCCCAATTTACACTCACTGAACCTTCACACACCATTAGATTGAATCTCAAGAAAATCTACAGTTACAAAGCCACCAAACTTTTAGGCTGTCAACTCAAGGGCTAGGACAATACGGTGGGGCTGATTTTTGGCTCCCCCTTGTCTATGAAGAGACCTTTCCACCTGGCCTCCTCCCACTGATTAACTTGCATCTAAGTAGGCCCCACAAGTTGGACTGAAACCTATATGCTGTCTGCTCAGAGGAGGTTGTGTGTTTTGGGATGTGTCCTTCAAAAGAGGTTTGTATCAGTCTAAGGATTCAGAACATGGACCTTTATTGTGTATTCTTTTAACATTTTTTTGTTTGCAGCGGTGAGGTGGATCTTTGTATCTGGAAACCATGCCCATCAGGTTTGTTCTCTTTAAATCCTTTGCTAGGTGCATGGGAGTGAAGCCGGATTTTATGCCTTCCAGTTCCCTTGTTTGGTTGGGCTTGGCTCCTCCAAGAGTGGAAGCTTTCTATTGGCTTGTGATTTCAAATAAAAAAAAAAGGTGTCTATGGCGGATCTCCTCAAGGGGGGTGGCATTTTGACTAAGAATACCTCAGACTTGTGTCCACTTTGTGGGGAGATTAATGAAACGGTTGATCATTTATTCCTCCATTGTGACTTCTCTTATTTTGGGTGGAAGCACTTTCTTGCAAAGAGTTGTGTCCATCGGTGCTTCCCACGGTCATAACGGATTTGTTTGAGGCATGGAGGTTGAGTCCTTTCCTTGGTTGTGAGGCAGTCCTGTGGAGGTCATTCCGTTCACTATCTTATGGTCGGTCTCAAAGGAGAGGAATGGTAGGGTGTTCAGCGGAAGCTTCCATGGTGGCAGAGGATGTTGTTCAATTGGTGCATAATTGTTTAGCCAAGTGGGTCTCTTGTAGGAGTGAGCTTGACAACATAAGGATGAACGGGGTCTTACACAATTGGGAGGCCTCTCTTTTAGGTGGGGCTCCGAGGGTGAGGAAGTTGGTTTCTTGGGCTGCTCCTAGTCCAGGTGTGTTGAGATTTAATGTAGATGGAAGAGGCAAAAGACAATTCAGGTTTGGTCGGGATTAGAGAGGGGCTTCACAATAGTGATGGGACAGCTGTGGCCTTGCTCTCCAAGTTTGTCGGTCACATGAATACAATGAAGAACAGGCGCTAGCTATCCTAGAAGTGCTTTGGATTCCTGTTCACCATTTTCCAACAAGCTATTGGTGGAGGGTGACTCCTTATATGCTATTTCCTGTGGTCTTCTCGCACCTTGCTCTCCGGCCGGGATTGGAGAGGGGCTTCACAATAGTGATGGGACAGTTGTGACCTTGTTCTCCAAGTTCGTGGGTTACATGGAGTACAATGAAGAACAGGGGCTACCTATCCTAGGAAGCGCTTTGGATTTTTGTTCGCCGTTTGCCAACAAGCTATTGGTGGAGGGTGACTCATTATATGCTATCTCCTAGGGGTCTTCTCGTGCCTTGCCTCCTTGGAAGTTTCAGCTTTATTTCAATGAGATTAAGGCATTCTTTTATTCAATTTCTGTGGATTTCCAACATGTGGGGCAGTCAGCTAAGCAAGGGATGGAAAGATCCCATCTGTCTGCCGCTTTTAACTAGTTATTTCTTATTATTTCCTAATTGCAGTTGTCTTTGTTTTTGGTGAAGGCATAATGCTTTTATACCTTTTGGTCCCCGGCCCATTTTTTGCAGGCCTGTTGTTCTTTCTTTTCCTCTCTTTTTAATGATTAGTTGTTGTTGCTGATTAAAATAAATAACACCTACGAGACATCGAGAAACCAGAAAAAAAGAAACTGAAGGCTAAGGGCAAATGAACTGAATTTCAGATACAACCGACCCATGGCTAGAGCAAGAGCCAGCACAAAGCTGAAGATCACTCAGAGCAGGAGGGGAAACATGCTGAGAACAGAGAGCTCAACTGCAAAATATAAAAAACCTGCTGTGAAGGGTTGCCACCCAAAGCTAAATAGACAAATCACTAAGAAGGTTGTGGAGATATGATGCTCTTTGTCATCTTGCTTCAGATCATGAAGAGCCCAGCTGGGATCATTCTTCAGCTTGGAAAGAGCACTGCCCAATGAGGGCTGAATATTCTTAAAAAAACACATGTTCCTAGCCAGCACTATTGAGTGCAAAGATATGAAGAAAATAGCACCTAAAGCTTGCTTTTCCTTTTTCCCACCACTGACTGCCAGAGAAAACCAGATAGCAGAGGTAGAGAAAGAAAATAGCATTGCTTTGCCAAGCATGGAGAAGACCCATCTCCAAATTCTGGAGGCAAAAGTACAATGGAAAAACAGTTGGATGCATGTTTCACTGTGAGAGGCAGATTGGACAAACAGAAGCATAATTATGAAATTCATTTCGTTTTGGACGAAATTTCCTAGAAATTCATTCCTATTCAGACGAATTTTCCGAATAATGATGAATTTTCTGAATTCATTCCAGTTTGAACTTCATGGTTTTGACTTTTGAGGGATGCATCTAAATTCTAAACTTTATGGTTGTGATGAATATTTGAAGCTTTACACTTTATGGTTATTGAATTTTATGATTATGGGCAACAATGATGACAAATTTATTATGTTGACAACATTATTATATGTTTAATTGTTTATATTTTATACCATATTATGAGTTAATTTAGTAGAATAACTAACTAAAAGTATCAAATCATATTTTTAAATTTTAATATTAATCTGATATTTTTCTATATATTTCTAATTTTTCTATTTTTTTCTAAATGTAAATCTGAAAGATCTAGTCAAAATTCCAAATTGGCTGAATCATTTATGTTTGGAGGCTAAACCGAAATGGGGTCCAAAACAAACTTCTCAACTATGGTTGGACGCCAGAGAAATGCCTACAGTTTGGAACCAGCCAGAGGTCAGTAATTCCCTATGTATCAGACGCTATAGCAAAATGGACTGGTTGGGCCAAAGAAATTTGCTCTAAACTATGGAAAACCAAAGTTTCCTGTGCTAAAGAGGATAAGATTCCAAGCCTCCTTAAAAGGAGAAGACTCTATCAATACTAGAGGACCAAGTCGCTAGATACTGCTTGGAAAGATGAAACTTTACTCCACTTGTAGCCTGGATGAGGAAGGCTTTTGGCTCAGAGTGACAGAAAGTGATCTGGATTAGCCCATGTGTTGCCAACAATAAGAGCAGAAACATAGTCATCCATAGAAAAGGATAAGCGAGGGAACAAATTGGATATTAGGCCTCCATCAACTAGGAGTCATACGACAACCAAGCCTCGTTCCCATCACCAATAATCCATTTAGAACTATGTTGAAGAAAAGGATGTAGAATGTGAATCCTCTTCCAGGCACGTGAACCTACCATGGGGTTAGAGTGGTTCCACATAGTGCCTTTTTTACAATATCTGTTACTGAAACATTCTGCCTAAACTGAGGAAGAGGAATTAACTTGCCACCCAATTTGATCATAGTTGCATCATAGATGTTGGAGATTCAGTGAAACCCCAGACTTCCTCCTTTTGGAAGACACAGATAACATTCCAACTGATTTGATTCTTCTTGTGGGGAAGGTGACTGCCAGACCAAAGAAAGTTGCAAAGAATTTTTGCATTTCTAAACCAAAATTTATGCAATGGTACGTTCTTCAAAATCATAATATACATATGTAAGAATGTTCTGTCAGGAATGTTCAGGAGTTTCACATCTAACATGATACTGTCAGGAAAGGTCCTAAATAATCTGGCCCCCTCTTGACTTAAATCCGAAAAAGTACCCATCACTTAGTTTATACACTCCTAATGAAATTTCACCAATGTTAGACAAAATTTCTATAAACAATTAAACACAAACACAAGCAGAAGATATTCCAAACAAGTTACTCCATTTCAAGTTGGAATGGATTTACTCATAGACCGCAAGCATACTCATAGACCGCAAGCACAGATTATCAATCAAATCCTTCAATCTGTTTAAAATCAATTTCTTCCACAATAGTAATATAAATAAGAATTCAAATCACATTCTTCCACAATGATAATACAAATAAATATTCAAATCACCTCATTAGCCTTGGAATTCCAATGACTAGGTCTAAGAGAATAAATCAACCTTTCCATTCATATGATCAACACATGTCACATTTCAACAGCGTGTGAAAATATAGATGACAAATGACGGGCCGATGAAGGTAAGGTTTTTTTCTTTCTTTCTTTCTTTTTGGTAAAATGGGGCCAATGAAGTTGAGAAAGGTGGCACATAAAGATAAGCATGCAAAAGTCTAGCTGAATATAACTGAATGAAACAAATAAGCATCAGAATTCAGTAACGTACTTTCGTGATTTAAGTTGGCGTTCAGCCTCCTCTGTCCGCATTTTCACATGGTTCTTAGTCGATTCATCCAAAATGCGCTGTATATTTAGCTTGCGCCATACAGACCCAGATTCAACAAGCAAACCATTTCCATCCTCGCCACTTCGACGTTCTTCATAAATATCGCAGTCGCCCAATTCACGCGACCATGTAAATGAGAAGTCCCTACCACCCACGTCAATAACCTAAAGAAAACAAAACCCCATGAATCAAAATAAAAAAGAATCAATCCGGTCGCATAAACAAGCATCAACCCTAAATTGGCACATCCTTCCAACTTCTTCTCCCAATCCAATTTAACAATTGACACACAAAAGAGAATAGCAGTCTGAGATGGAAATCCTAAACTTCAAAAGGAAGAAGAAGGAAAAAAAAAAGGATTCTTTTAACTAATTTGCGCGTTGGGTGAGTTACATTTCCAGAAGGGTTGTTTGAATTGGGGCCGAATTTGATCCTGGCCGCTCCTCCGTGGGCTTCGACGCGCCCGATCTCGTCGACGAGGTCAGGGGTGAGGCGCATGATCATGCTGAATGCAAGGGGCTCATTCGATGCCAAGCTGAAGGTCTCCTCCGGCACAGGAGGGCCGGCGCCGCCGGAACCGGGGCCAGGCCCGGCGGTACGATTGCGAGAAGAGGCGGCGCCGATAGGGAGGCGAGCAGTGCCGGCCGGTCGGTGAGGAGGCGGAAGAGGGAGGGGATTGTGGAGCATCCGCTTAGATACTCCTCTTCCGCCACCGCCTCCTCTTCCGAGCTTTCCTGAATTTCCATACATTCTCTCTCTATCTCTATCTCTATCTCTATCTCTATCTCTCTCCTCTTTCTAGGTTAATCGAAGCACCGGCGTAAGTGAGAATATTTGGTACGTATGAAGGAAAGCCAACGACGAAGAAGAATAAAGGAAACAAAAATATCGATCTGGTTCGCATGTAGACAGTCTCGTAAATATTAACATAACGGGACTGCTGGAGTGCTGGGGAGGCGGAGAGGAACCAAGGGGTGAAAGAATTTAAAATTGGTACTTTTTTTTTCTTTTTTTTTATTTTTATTTTTTGTATTCTCATATCATTCTCAAATCCAAAACAATGCAATTTGAGTGTGTAATGAATGAATTAAAAAGGATCGTATCCCTCGTCCATGTCATGGACTCATGGTGTTCAGTGGAATCGGGATCCTTTAAAGGAGTTTTCCCACTGTGACCGTAAGTGGACCAACTATAGTTTGCCGTGTCACTCTGAGACGGTCGTGCCCTGTATCGTCTGAACTTTGTTCAATAGGAGGGGGCTCTTTTTTAATTGAAAACAGAAGATGAGGAGATGGAATTTATTTTAAGGGCCCATTTGGATGTTTACAAAATAAAATATTTACAGATTTAAATATTGTAAGAATAAGATAGTATAGAATAGAATAATGTAATATTATAATATTACAATATTTTTGTTGTTTGGCAATTTTTAAAGAATTTCACAGATTTTAAATTGAGTTGTTTGGAATGTGCTATAATTAAATTAAATTACATTATTAGAATAATTTTTTATTAAATATTTTAATTTCTATATAATTTACCAAATCTGGATAAAAAAAAAGTAGTGTGGTAAAGTAAAGTTCAACTGCAATGTTTTTACCTTAAGTTATTTTTCTTTTATCACATAAAACCATGGTCAAGTATAGTAAAATCAAGTCAATACAAAAAATAACTACTTTACAACTCTCTCTCTCTCCCACTTTGCTTTACCACATACTTCATCTCACCTTACTTTACCTCACATTTACTATGATATGATATCAATCTTTTGTTTTACTTTACCACACCTATAAATAAGTCACTTTTTATTTACCATATAAAACTATGATAAAAATGTGATAAAGTCGAGTCAAATAGAAAGAAACTACTTTACCATTCCTTCCTATTTTATTTTACCAAATATTTTATCCCACCTTTACTTTACCCCAATTTTACAGTGCCGTGACATTTACTTTTAGTTTACTTTACCATATATGTAAACAAACACATCATGATGGATTTGGTGAATTAAAGTCTTTACTTTACTCTACTAGTTTTTAATTGTCATTTTGAAATATTCTTGTCTTGTAGAATGTTTTCTACAAGGGGGAGCTGTAGGAGAAAATATTGAGCTTTTTAAAAGAAAATATTCTTTTCTTTAAATTTTTCTTAGATTACCAAACGCACAAGATTCTCTTCTTTAGAAAATGAAAGATTGTATTCTATAAAATATTATTTTCTTGTGTTTTCTTGTATATCCAAATAGACCCTAAAAGGTTTAGTTATTTACTAGCAACAAAGGGTTGTGCTAAATCCGGGCTTTGTTATAAACTCATGGTCCAAAGACTCACTCCAGAAAAATCCGGGATCACATTTTACTCTAAAAGGGGTTTAAGGTATCATAGTCTGGTATTTCGCCTCGAAATCCCTTTGAAGGGATTCTGGGTTGAGTGCGCATTGTAAAATATTTCGAGATACTTTTCGGTTTAAAACGTGTTGCGGGTGAATCCTGGATTAGGAAAACACTTCGGGGTGTTCAGTGGTATTAAAGGTTACAACCCATGCTTTGGGCAGTTCGTAGGGTACCTTTGTACGAAACCACAATATTTGCGGCTCTAGGAAATTGTTGACTCTACATTGTCTTTCATTCAACTCCCGGTCTAAAGACTCCCTCTAGAAAAATCCGGGATCCCGGTTTACTCTAAAAGGGGTTTCAGGTATCTTAGCCTGGTCATTCGCCAATAACCTTATGCTTTTCAATAGACTAAGCTATAACATTCACACTATGCTTTCCAAGGCTAAGCAATAACAATTATAATATGCTTTTCTAGGCTATGCAATAATCTTACAATATGCTTTTCTAGGCTAAGCAATAACCTTTACAAACCTAAAGTTTTTCTCTATCAATTGGTCTAGGACACACTCAAAGATATACAATTTAAGCTTCAATTACAATGCCTCTTATTTGGCATATGTGAAAGTGTAAATCTAACTCACACAACACTCTATGTAATGCAAAGATGAATGCTCAAAGTGTTTGTGTGAAGACTTCAATCAAGTTTAAAAAATTGCTCAATGAATATAAGCTTAAAGCTTTTGAAAGTTTAAATAAAAAATATTTTGATCGAAGTGAAAATACAAAATCACATGTAATTCAAATGAACAACTTGTAATGATATGATTAATCAAGTTATGTAAGTTGTATGAAATTAAAAAAAAAAAAAAAAAAAAAAAACTACTAAAGTACATGTTTTGTGAACTTGTTGTTTCCAAAACAAACTAATTTAATTATATGCTTTAAGGTATGGAAAACAATAAGAGATTCAACCAAGTATTAGAATCATGCTTTGAGAGAAATCAAAGTTTTAAACTAAGCATGTAACTATTATGATATGAAAGTTAAAACTAACTAGGTTTGAATCCAAATGAAGAATCCAAAACAACAAAGCAATTTAAATTGAAATACATATAATGGATTCAACAAGTCATAGTTAGCATGCTAAATTTTTTTTTACCAATAATTTAAACAAAGCATGTAACATATGATGTGGAAAAACAAAGCTTACTTACAAATTTAACTCAATGAATCCAACTTTTAGCTTTCCAAATGACCCACTAGCATTCCTTAGCTCATTCCCCTTTCTTTGGCTTTAATTCACCTCAAAGAATGCCTCAAAGTTGGTTCAAATCCGAAGGAAGAGCTCAATTTATAGCAAAGATAAGGCTCTAATAGCTCTCTAGCAGCTAGATGTTTGGCTACCATTTGGCTGACCAAATTCCCAATAGTCAGAAAATTTGAAATTCCGAGCTTATTCGGCTAGCCGAACAACCTATGAATTTTCTGCATTTTACAGTTTTTTTTTCACCTTATGGAATGGCTGAAATGATTCGAAAATCTTCTTTTCAAAGATTAATACATCCAATTTTAAAATACAAAACATGCAAGTAACACAAGTTCTAAAAGTTTTAAAATAATGCATGTGAAAATCAAGATTTCAAGTTTTTTCAAAGCCAATGCTCATGTGAAAGATCGAATGATGCTAACATAATAATGCATACATCAAATTGCAAAACACAAAATCTCTAACACTAACAATTAATACACAACCCCACCACTATTCACTAGACCAACGTCAAGCGAATTCTATGGTATATAAAAGGGACTATTGAGCATGGGCTTTTCTTTCACAAGTCTTCAAGTTTAACCTTAACTTACTAATCCGATGCAGATTGGGCTGGCAGCCCAGATGATCGCCGGTCTACCTCTGGTCAATATGTGTTCATTGAAAATAACTTAATTTCATATAGTGCAAAGAAACAACCCATAATTGCCAAATCTAGCACTGAGTCAAAATACCGCTCCCTAGCCCACTTACTAAGGGATCTTCATATTCCTATATTTAAGACACCAACTATTTGGTATGATAATGCTGGAGCCCTTTCCTTAGTGTCCAACACCATTTTTCATGCTCAAACAAAGCACATGGAGGTCGGCTACCATTATATAAGGGAAAAAGTGCTACAATAGGAGTTTATTGTTCGCTTCTTCTCTACCACATATTAGTTGGGCAGCAGTTTTACCCAAGGTTTGACAACAACTCAGTTCTCTTTACTCAAAGACAAGCTCATGATTCGTCGTCCTCTCATTAGTTTGGATTGGGCCAGGGGGGGTGGGTTGGGTTTAAACCAACTGATACAAAGCCCACATGATCGGGTCCTATTCATCGAGAGATAAGATCTGCTGAGAGTTGGATTCCCATTCAAACACGAACCTATTCTTATGGATCTCACCCAATATTCTGTACAAAAATACTTGCTATTCTATCCTGAATTGATGTATTTATAAATATACATACAAATGACACTAACAGCACACATTGAGAAACTCAATAATAATTATTTTATTTCCTTTCGTTCTTCTTCTCCTTTTCATTGAGACTTGATCTTGGAATGAGACCCCTTCCACAGATCTCAAGAAGAGAAATGCATCAACATGTTTTCCGAGTTACAAGGAGAGACGTGTTTCACAAAGAGTAGGGCTGGGCTTGGGCTTGATCTTAGGTGGGTTGGGCTTGTTTAAAAACATAGTGTTGGATGAGTTTTGTCACATCCCGATCCCGAATCACCCTGGCCTAGGATAATCTCCGAGGTGTATCACACGTACTCCCGTGTGCTGAACCTGTCTCGAGCCAGAACAACACACGAAGGAGAGAAAACAACTTTTCCACACATGTGAGTTAAAACTCACTAAACACAGCAGAAGCAATTAAATGTAGCGGAAGCTGTAATTCATTGTGAGAGGTATCAAATTCCCATCCAGTCTATTTAACAGTTCTAGTTTCAATACAAAAGAATTATACGAATATTTACATTGTTTACAAAAGAGGGTGTAACAAAGAGCCCTATACAAACAATACCAAAAATATGAACAAAAGAATTTCCATAATCTAAGTGTGGCCCACACAAAAAGGGGCTAGCCACACAACCAAAAGGATTCCCACAAAATGATTTCGCTCTCCGAAGAAGACAATTCACTTGGCCTCAGGCTCGGGCCACTCTACTAACCCTGAAGGTACCTCTTGGGTAACCCTCTCTCTCTCCTTGGTTTCTGCAGGATCGGAGGCTGAACCTGTGACTGTGACACTAAGTAGTAGTACCATTAATACAATGATTAAGCAAGCATAGGCAAAATAAGGAATTACATAATGTTTCAACTGAATTTGATACGGGTAAATTAATAGATGTCAAATAAGGCATCAACTAGACAATTATACTTAAATGTGAGAGTTGTGCATGATGAATCAAGTAAATGAGAACACACAAATTGGCTACTACCTTAAGCTCATCCTCTCAAAAGAGAGCAAATCTAGTTAGGATGTCACCAGCGGCCCGGCCAAAGGCTAGCTGGCTGCCCGGGTCTGGAGTTCCGGAGCTCCATATGACTTACTGCAGTAGTCTCAATTACATAAACCGAGTGTAACCCCGTCGGGTATCACTGGGTCAAAGCTAAGTAGTGCCGACTCGATAGAATCAAATAATACGCGGAATAAAAGTGGAATTAAGTAAGCTCATATCCATTTAGTTATAATCAAATTGAATGATAATCACATATTTTCAATTGCTTACTCAATCCTCATTTCTAATAAGTATCAATTCGGATGTACTCAAACGATATTTACGATTCCGACATAAAAGATTAAACATCAAGGATTTCTAAAAGTATTATCAAACCATTGAATAGACTTTGAGGTCCGAGAGGAATTCATACACCAATATGAAATGCAATTACTTTGGTATTAAGATATTGTTTTGTTTTACTATTCAACTTTAGATTTTTATTTTTTTTTAGTCCTCTACCATCCATTTCAAAATAAGTTGGAGAAATCAACGAATTACTACTTGGTTTGGTGTCACTAGCTACAAAGAATGCGTTGAATTTCCCAACGAATTTTCATGGCATAGTTTTAGACTAAGGAAGGAATATCCATCGGCTCCATTTATATGGTTAAAGTTCCCATTCTAGGGTCATAAGATCCCAAAATTCCCTAATTTCCTACGGAAGTAAGGGTGCACACCATAATCCACTAAACGAGGGATTAAGGAGGGTTAGAAGACACTAGGAGTGTCAATACTCCTGTTATGGGGCCCAAAAGGCCCAAACAAAGTGGGTCAGGTCTGCTCGAGCGGGCCCATGTCCGCTCGAGCGAAGGCTTCTAGAGAGGGTGCGCGCTCGAGCGCACCTTGGCGGCCTTGAGCGCCCATTCAAGATTTCCATTCCGGAAATCCCAGGGAGTGGGTCCGCTCGAGCGGCCATTTGCGCGCTCGAGCGCCCACTCCAGAATTCCATTTCGGAATTTCTGGGCTGGTTCTCCATTCTATTTCTTCTCTTCACCACTCCTAATCTTAAACCCGCAATGACTGAGCCTCCTTGCTCCCTTTTCAAACATTATAGAATGGTTCCATTCATTCTTAAATCAAAACCACATAAACAAACCCATTTCTTTCAATTTAAAGAACTAGAATCATTTAAGAGAGACTAACTCTTGTAACAAAATGTAAATCCAAACTATACTTATACTTGCCTCAAAGAAGAGCTTTCCAAAACTTTTCCAACTCAAAACCAAGAAAACCCCAAATGTTCAAACCCTAACCACAAAATCATGGAAAATTATGTAAATGTGCATGTTTGCTCAACCATGAGTCTTTTTGACTCTAATGCAACTCTAAAATCCAACTAAAAAGTTCTTGAAGCCTACCTCTTATAAGTATTTCGAATTGGAAGGATTGAAGGAGGGTGGAGATAGTTTCTAGTCAACAATGAAGAGGAGCAGATGAAGAAGATGGTGATGAAGATGTAGGGAAGCCCACTCTCTAACTTTCTAAGCCTTCAAAGCACAAGCACAATTCCTTCCTGAGAGTTTGAGGAAGGAAGAAAAGGAGAAGGAGGAGAATAGTGAGAGAGAAAGAAAGGAATGGAAAAGAAGGCTACAGGTCATATATATAAAGGTAAAGTTGCTAAATTGCAGGAAAGCCCACTCAACTATTATAATTCTAATTCGAGTCAAATGAGGGTCCAATTCCACAACGGTTGGTCAAATGAAGAAGAGTCTGACACGAAAGTCAATGTACTTGTCAAAATACACGCGATGATGTCAAAATGACGGGCAAATCATGAAAAACACGAAAATCTATATTTACGAAAAAGCCCTTGACTTTACTCAAATGAGTCAACCCCACTATAACTCACCTATACCAGGTGTAAAACTCATCTAACTCAGTCTATAGAGACCAACGGACGCTAATGACCATAACTTAACAGCTAAACACAATTAATACGGTTAGAACACAATTAATTAGTACTAATTAGGGTTAAATCGGGTTGGGGTGTAACATTTCTCCCCCACTAGGACTCATTCGGTCCTCCGAATGATCATACCTGGGTGAAGAGTTCGAGGTAATGCCGTGCCACTTGTTCTTCAAGTTCCCACGTGGCTTCCTCAGGTCCATGATGATCCCAAAGAAGTTTTACCCATCGTATCGTTCTCGTTCGTAGCACTTGCTCTTTCTCATCAATAATACGAAGTGGACGTTCAACGTACGTGGAGTCTGGCTTGATCTGAATTTCCTCATATTGAATGACGTGATACGGATCATGAATGTATTTGCGTAGCATAGAAACATGGAACACGTCGTGTACTCCTGCGAATTCGGGAGGAAGCTTCAATCTGTAGGCTACATCACCTATTCAGTTTTTAATTTCAAATGGTCCCACATATCTTGGTGAGAGCTTACCCTTCTGTCCGAACCGAATAGTGCCTTTCATCGGGGATGTCTTCAAAAATACCCAATCTCCGACTTGAAATTCAAGCTTCCTTATTCTATTATCCGCGTAGCTTTTCTGTCGAGACTGTACAGTCTTAAACCTCTCTCTGACCTGAAGAACCTTCTCAACTGTATCTGCAATGATAGTTGGCCCATGGAAACTTCTTGTGCCAACCTCTTCCCAACAAACCGGAATCCTACAACTCCGTCCGTAAAGAGCTTCAAAAGGCGGCATCCCAATAGTCGAGAGAAAACTATTATTATTCGCAAACTCGCATAAGGCCAAATGCTCGTCCCACTCGCCACCAAAGTCGAGAACACTAGCTCGAAGCATATCTTCCAATGTCTGTATAGTGCGTTCGGACTGTCCGTCTATCTGGGGGTGATAAGCAGTGCTGAAACTAAGTTTGGTGCCCATGGACTGCTGGAAGGATTTCCAAAACGAGGAAACGAACCTCGTATCTCTATTGGAAACTATTGAGGCTGGGGTGCCGTGCAAACGAACTATTTCGTTGACAAAAAGCCTTGCCATCTCATTAAACTTCATGCCTTTCTTGAACGGTAGAAAATGAGTGAATTTCATTAATCGATCAACTATTACCCAAATCATGTTGTTCTTCCGTCTAGTCAACGGTAGGCCAGATATGAAATCCATCGTTATATGCTCCCATTTCCACTGAGGAATAGACAAGGGATGTAACAAGCCCAAAGGTTTCCTGTGTTCAAACTTCACTCTTTGACAGGTGTAACACTTTGATACAAATTCTGCGATGTCCCTCTTCATATTGTTCCACCAAAATCGTCTTTTGAGGTCTTTATACATCTTCGTACTTTCAGGGTGCATCGCATATCTGGTTTGATGTGCCTCCATCAGAATTGGATCTATCAGTTGCTCAATCTTCGGTACACACAGTCGATCCCGAAAATACAAAACTCCGTCCATCAACTGGAAATCAGGTTTCTCCGCAAATATGATCTTTGATTTTCGCTAAATTCGGATCTTCAAATTGCTCATTCTTAATCCGAGTCATTAACTCTGGTTCATACACCGACATCGCCGCTAACAACATCGAGTCACCGAGTGATAGGACCTTAACGTCCAGTTTTTCGAAAACATCAAACTTGCCCTCTTGCGTGTCCGTAGCTACAACTAAAGAAGATTTCCTACTCAGTTCCTTTTCCCGGAATGTACTTAATCGGAAAATCATAATCCTTTATGAATTCTAGCCACCGTCTCTATCTCATATTGAGATCTTGTTGGGAGAAAAGGTATTGTAAACTACGATGATCTGAGTGTACCTCAAATTGTTCTCCATATAGATAATGTCTCCAAAGTTTCAGCGCAAATACGATGGCGGCCAACTCTAAATCATGGGTGGCATAATTCTTCTCATGGTTCTTTAACTGTCGTGACCCGTATGCTATAACCTTCCCATTCTGCTTAAGGACACACCCCAATCCAACCCTAGATGCATCTGAATATATCACGAATCCCCCTGTGCCTTCAAGTAGCGACAAAACTGGGGTGGTCGTCAATTTCTCTTTTAGGGTCTAGAAACCGGCCTCACATTCTTCAGTCCAAATAAAGGGGACTTCTTTTCTAGTCAACTTCGTCAATTGGGCCGAAATTTTGGCAAAATCCTTAACAAATCTACGATAATATCCTGCCAAGCCCAGAAAGCTTCGAATCTCTGCTACTGATCTCAGACTCTGCCAATTAATAACAGCATCTACCTTTGCTGGATCTACTCTTAAACCTTCTAGAGATGATATGCCCCAAAAAGACCACTTGCTCAAGCCAAAAATCACACTTTTCAAGCTTAGCATATAATTGATGAATTCTCAAAAGCTGAAGCGAAGTTCTGAGGTGATCTGCATGTTCTTCTATTGACTTCGAATAAACTAAGATGTCATCGATAAAAACCACGATAAATTGATCGAGGTAGGGAGCGAAGATCCTATTCATCAATGCCATAAATACCGCCGGCACATTCGTCAAGCCAAAGGGCATCACGAGAAATTCATAATGACCGTATCTCGTTTTGAAAGCTGTCTTTTCTATGTTTTGTTCTCAAACTCTTAGCTGATGATATCCGGACCTGAGTCGATCTTCGAGAAGTACGCTGCTCCCTGAAGTTGATCGAACAATTCGTCAATGCGAGGTAACGGGTATTTATTCTTTATAGTCACCTGATTAATTTGCCGGTAGTCTATACAGATTCGGAGAGAACCGTCTTTCTTCCTCACGAACAATACTAGAGCTCCCCAGGGTGAAACACTAGAACGTATGAGTCCTTTATCCAGCAAGTCTTGTAACTGTTCCTTTAATTCTTTGAGTTCTGCGGGGGCCATTCTGTATGGTGCTTTTGAAATCGAAGCGGTGCCTGGCGTCAGATCTATGGAGAAGTCTACTTCTCAAGGCGGAGGTAATCCTGGAACCTCATCTGGAAATACATCTGGGAACTCGAACACCACCGGAATGTCTTCAAGTCTTACACGTGGTTTCTTCTCAGAGATGAAAGCGAAGTAGCCTTCACAGCCACTCTCTAAAAGCTTGACAGCGTCCAATGCTGACACGAATCCGGACTTGGGCCTCTCTCTCCGTACACCTTCGAAGATCACATTCGACTTAGGCTCCCCCCTTTTAAACGTGATGGTCTTGTGGAAACAATCTACACAAGCTCGATATCTCGCGAGCCAATCCATTCCAAGGATGACGTCGAAGTCTTGCATCGTCAAGATAATCAAATCTGCTGGCATCAGCAAATCTCCGATCTGCACACTGTATTTGGGATAGTGGTAATCGCAAACTACCCTCTTACCCACTGGGGTAGACACCATTAATACAAACGGAAGCAACTCAGGTGGTTGCTGAAAACCATTAGCAAAATGAGGTGCCACAAACGAATGTGTGGACCCCGAATCAAACAATGTTCTAGCGTCTCTTGTACATATTAAAACAGTACCTTCCACCACATTGCACGACGCTTCCGCCTGCTCTAGGTTCGTGACAAACAATCTCCCTGTCTATTGCGGTACTTGGTGGGTCTGCTGCTACTGTTGTCTAGGCCTCCCTGGTTGTTGCCTTTGCTGTTGTTGTTGAGGTCTCTAAGGTGGTGCTGGAAGTGCTAACTGCTGGGGTGGAGCTGGGAGTGCTGGCCTAGCTGGTTGTTGAAAGGTTTGTTGTGATGTTCCATAATTGCCTCGATTTTTGGGACATGTCGCTGCTCGGTGTTCCATAGACCCACACAAAATGCAAGCACCGGTATTTCTCCAGCATTTCTCGGTAGGGTGCCCCTTGCCACATGTCTTGCACTTGGGTGTATTAGCACCAATCACTGCACCTTTCTGCTTCTTGGACTGAAAATTCTTTCCTTGGTACATACTCCACTTCGAGTCAACATTTCTCTTCTTAGTGGCCATCTCTTCTACAACATAGGCTCTATCTACAGCTTTTTGAAAAGTCTCGGGCCTCCTATACATAGTCACCTGCTCTTCGTACATTAGGTGAAGCCCACCAACAAATCTCTTGACTTTCTTCTCTTCTGTATCAACTAGATCTTTAGCAAATTTAGATAACTGAGTGAAGGTATGCACATAGGTCACCACTGTCATATTGTTCTGCTTAAGGGTGATGAATTCTTCTTCTTTCTTCCGATGTACATGAGGTGGTATGAATTGCGGCGGAATTGCTCTTGGAAAGTCTCCCATATGGTAGTATTAGGCATAGCTCTGTAGGGATCTCGAACGCTTTTCCACCAATCTTTAGCAACTCCTAGAAACATAGATGTTGTGAGAGCTACACGTTGCCTGTTGTCACAAACCACCTTATCGAATACATCGTTAACATGCTCTAACCATTCATCAGCCTGAATGGCATCTTCATTCCCTTGGAATTCGGTAGCTCCTCTTTTCCTAAATTTCTCGTACAAAGTATTTGGGTCATTCTCCCTGGGTTGAATCACCACTGGTGGTCCCGGGTTTGGCTGGACTGGACCTTGCCTGGCCATTAGTGTTGCTAAATATTCATTAGTCTTTGTCATCTGCTCCGTCAAAACCATTATTCTATCGTCCATAGGGGGGTTCATTGTTCAAGTCAACAAACAAACAATCATTTTGGAATTCATTGTTTCCATCGTTGTGCCCGTTTCCGTAACCAGATGCCATTGACCTGCAAAACAATTGGAGAATCAAGACTATTTTCTAACTCTTATCACACAGTGCTAGCTAGAAATATAAGGCTAATAACAATCTCACAATAAGAACGAACTAGCCCAGTCTAATTTATACTCGCAAACTATTCTAACGTATCCTCACAACGTTGCTAATTAGGTCTCTAAGTCTTTTAGAAAGACTTGCAGGGCTCTGATACCATACTTACGTATGTCACATCCCGGTCCCGAATCACCCTGGCCTAGGGTAATCTCCGAGGTGTATCACACGTACTCCCGTGTGCTGAACCTGTCTCGAGCCAGAACAACACACGAAGGAGAGAAAACAACTTTTCCACACATGTGAGTTAAAACTCACTAAACACAGCAGAAGCAATTAAATGTAGCGGAAGCTGTAATTCATTGTGCGAGGTATCAAATTCCCATCCAGTCTATTTAACAGTTCTAGTTTCAGTACAAAAGAATTATACGAATATTTACATTGTTTACAAAAGAGGGTGTAACAAAGAGCCCTATACAAACAATACCAAAAATATGAACAAAAGAATTTCCATAATCTAAGTGTGGCCCACACAAAAAGGGGCTAGCCACACAACCAAAAGGATTCCCACAAAATGATTTCGCTCTCCGAGGAAGACAATTCACTTGGCCTCAGGCTCGGGCCACTCTACTAACCCTGAAGGTACCTCTTGGGTAACCCTCTCTCTCTCCTTGGTTTCTGCAGGATCGGAGGCTGAACCTGTGACTGTGACACTAAGTAGTAGTACCATTAATACAATGATTAAGCAAGCATAGGCAAAATAAGGAATTACATAATGTTTCAACTGAATTTGATACGGTAAATTAATAGATTTCAAATAAGGTATCAACTAGACAATTATACTTAAATGTGAGAGTTGTGCATGATGAATCAAGTAAATGAAAACACACAAATTGGCTACTACCTTAAGCTCATCGTCTCAAAAGAGAACAAATCTAGTTGGGATGTCACCAGCGTCCCGGCCAAAGGCTAGCTGGCTGCCCGGGTTTGGAGTTCCGGAGCTCCATAAGACTTACTGCAGTAGTCTCAATTACATAAACCGAGTGTAACCCCGTCGGGTATCACTGGGTCAAAGCTAAGTAGTGCCGACTCGATAGAATCAAATAATACACGGAATAAAAGTGGAATTCAGTAAGCTCATATCCATTTAGTCATAATCAAATTGAATGATGATCACATATTTTCAATTGCTTACTCAATCCTCATTTCTAATAAGTATCAATTCGGATGTACTCAAACGATATTTACGATTCCGACATAAAAGATTAAACATCAAGGATTTCTAAAAGTATTATCAAACCATTGAATAGACTTTGAGGTCCGAGAGGAATTCATACACCAATATGAAATGCAATTACTTAGGTATTAAGATATTGTTTTGTTTTACTATTCAACTTTAGATTTTTATTTTTTTTAGTCCTCTACCATCCATTTCAAAATAAGTTGGAGAAATCAACGAATTACTACTTGGTTTGGTGTCACTAGCTACAAAGAATGTGTTGAATTTCCCAACGAATTTTCATGGCATAGTTTTAGACTAAGGAAGGAATATCCATCGGCCCCATTTATACGGTTAAAGTTCCCATTCTAGGGTCATAAGATCCCAAAATTTCCTAATTTCCTACGGAAGTAAGGGTGCACACCATAATCCACTAAACGAGGGATTAAGGAGGGTTAGAAGACACTAGGAGTGTCAATACTCCTGTTATGGGGCCCAAAAAGCCCAAACAAAGTGGGTTAGGTCCGCTCGAGCGGGCCCATGTCCGCTCAACCTTGGCCCGCTCGAGCGCCCATTCAATATTTCCATTCCGGAAATCCTAGGGACTGGGTCCGCTCGAGCGCGCAAATGCGAGCGGCCATTTGCGCGCTCGAGCGCCCACTCCAGAATTCCATTTCGGAATTTCTGGACTTGTTCTCCACTCTATTTCTTCTCTTCACCATTCCTAATCTTAAACCTGCAATGACTGAGCCTCCTTGCTCCCTTTTCAAACATTATAGAATGGTTCCATTCATTCTTAAATCAAAACCACATAAACAAACCCATTTTTTTCAATTTAAAGAACTAGAATCATTTAAGAGAGACTAACTCTTGTAACAAAATGTAAATCCAAACTATACTTATACTTGCCTCAAAGAAGAGCTTTCCAAAACTTTTCCAACTCAAAACCAAGAAAACCCCAAATGTTCAAACCCTAACCACAAAATCATGGAAAATTATGTAAATGTGCATGTTTGCTCAACCATGAGTCTTTTTGACTCTAATGCAACTCTAAAATCCAACTAAAAAGTTCTTGAAGCCTACCTCTTATAAGTATTTCGAATTGGAAGGATTGAAGGAGGGTGGAGATAGTTTCTAGTCAACAATGAAGAGGAGCAGATGAAGAAGATGGTGATGAAGATGTAGGGAAGCCCACTCTCTAACTTTCTAAGCCTTCAAAGCACAAGCACAATTCCTTCCTGAGAGTTTGAGGAAGGAAGAAAAGGAGAAGGAGGAGAATAGTGAGAAAGGAAGAAAGGAATGGAAAAGAAGGCTACAGGTCATATATATAAAGGTAAAGTTGCTAAATTGCAGGAAAGCCCACTCAACTATTATAATTCTAATTCGAGTCAAATGAGGGTCCAATTCCACAACGGTTGGTCAAATGAAGAAGAGTCTGACACGAAAGTCAATGTACTTGTCAAAATACACGCGATGATGTCAAAATGACGGGCAAATCATGAAAAACACGAAAATCTATATTTACGAAAAAGCCCTTGCTTTACTCAAATGAGTCAACCCCACTATAACTCACCTATACCAGGTGTAAAACTCATCTAACTCAGTCTATAGAGACCAACGGACGCTAATGACCATAACTTAACAGCTAAACACAATTAATACGGTTAGAACACAATTAATTAGTACTAATTAGGGTTAAATCGGGTCGGGGTGTAACAAGTTTTGGAAAGAAGAACAACTGTTTTGGAGTAGGTTTTATAAAAGGGGTTGGGGGTCAAGGCCTGAGCCTATTGCCAACTTTGTTTTAAAAATTTTCTAACTATATTTTTTAATTATAAAGTTTCTCTGAAAAACTTCACCGAAATTCCAAAATGCCAAAATATTTCACTTTAAAGGCCAGACCAAAATGGATACTAAAACAAAATTGACAACTATGGAAGTGCACAAGTTTGTTGATCATGTTTCTAAGCTAATAGGGCACTTCACTTAATTTAATCACATAAGAACTTCCCCTAGAACCATGTTTCTACTCTCTTATTAATAATTTGAATTAAGATCTCCAAAACCTTCTTAGGGATTATTCTAGACTACATTTTGGGCTAGGATGAAAATGAGCAACATATTATTGTCGACATCATTGAATTCTTATATTATTTGTCTATCTTTAATTTTGTGAGTTTTGTTATTCCACTCAATTTTATTGCCACCAAGGCATGGACAAGACATAAATGTTAAAATCTCGTTTATTCCAATATTCTACTATGATTTTGTAATTTATAAGCTTAAAGACGAGTTTAAGGAGAAGGATCTCATTACCCATTGCTAGCAACCATTGTTCACATAATTCTCCATACCTTAAACTAATTCCAAAATAAATAAATAGTTCTTCACCATCCATCCTCTCTTTGAGAGATTAGGAATATGTTAGGGAATAGGTTAGAAATGATAATATTTGGTTTGAAAGCTTGGAGTTTTTAAAATCAGCTCCTCTTAATCACCTCTGGTATAAATTGTAGAGTTTCTCTAAAATAAACTTATGGTGAATCATGTAGCCATTTGAAAGTCATCATAGTTTCAAAGCCATGGCCTAGTAGTGACTTTATGATGAACCTGGCCATAGTCTCGTCTCTCACATTTCTATAATGATCTTACCATCATTTTTACCCTCTTCAACGAAAATTAAGCATTTTCCTTATCTACGCATTTAGCCAAGCCTCACGATCTCGTTCTTTTCATCTTGTTGTAAAAATTGAATGCTTTTAAGAGAGATGATTATAGATATGATTTAGTGGGCCAACAAACTAAAAAAGAGTGGGATGTGACACTAATGAACTCTACAAATAGACTGTGACCATGGATTAAGCATGATGATCGTCATTGCTAGATATTTGTCATTTATTTTCAAAGATGATGAAATTTGTTCTTTCTTGTTACCAATTCCATGATCATTCCTATCATAAGCATCATGCAATTGATGAAGGCTGTCAAAGGGAGGGTATTATTATTATTACTACTAATACTACACCACTTGGGCGAGGGTGTTTATATTAGGATTATGTCAAAGAATAGATAAGAAAGATAAGATTTAGTTTGAGTGTTTGAGTTTTTTTTCCTCTCAATTATGATCATATAAATTGTAGAGTTTTTGTGAATAAACTTGGGATGAATTATATAACCATTTAAAAGTTATCACCCCTAGGTTCTTAGACCAAATCTCTTCCACATAGTTTCAAAAACACCCAAAAGATTTTTAAAATACCACGATACTCATCTAAAATGGGTTTTTTGTTAGTATTATTGCAATGATTTAAAATGTCACGATAATTAAAATATTGAGAGAAAAAAGTGATAAACTTTTTTCTTTTTTTTTTTTTATAACAGAGGATGTCTCAGCCCTTTAGGCCGAGACTAAACCCTACGGGCCCAAGGGGAGCCAGGTAAATCCCATGTGGCTCCAGTGTGGTAGCACAGTTTCGAACCCTCAACCTCCAGGAGCAAACTGTGGTCTTAGGCCAACTAAGCTACCCATCGAGGTTGAGAACGGTGATAATATATTTACAAAATTAGAAGATATAGAAAATATAATAAAAATATTTCTAAAAGTATTTTATAATAGGGTAATATTCAGGTGGGAATTGTTCTCACATATTATGTGAGAACTTTTTTGTCATGTCCCCCGAACCCGATTAGAGAATAAACCGGATCCGGGGAGTGCAATTTTGGGCCAATTAAAAATTTTTGCCCATTTTGGCCTGAGGATCGTAAGTCCGCTTTGAGGATAATGTATTTGAACATCAAATCATAAAACAAATAGCAGAATTCATACATTGATATCAACAATGGATAATAAATCTCAAATAAATTTAAAGTTGCAAGAAACAATTAAAACTAAAAAGGAAGGTAGTTTAATTACAGTGGTCATCCCAGAAACTAAGGCCATTAAATCAAATGAAAGCAATAAAGGAAGGTTCAACGATGATAACAATGAAATAAATAAAATCTAATGTTTGTCCCCAAAGTGAATCTCTCAAGTGCCTGGTAGTGATGACGCTACTCTACGTCATCGGCACTCCACTCTCGTGCCTCCACTGCTGGTTGTAGATCCTCTAGGATCTCCTCACCGGCCTACTCCTCGTAGTAGTACTCACCTAAGGAGTCTGCAAACCAAGGAACAGAGTCAACGACATGTTGAGCAATAGATAAGCAAGATATAATTAAACATAACATGCATCAAACGAAAGAGTAATAACAGGGCATAATCAAGTGAATATAAGGAATAGAACTAGGCATAAAGCATGATTAAATAACCATCAGAATCATAAATATGAATCCTAGCAATACTAACAATCACCACTATCAATGTAATGCAATTAACAAGAGGGAGACTCCGTGGATGTCCAAGCCACCTCACGGGGTACCAGTAACAATCCTATCCGGACTACTGATACCAAAGTCCCGCTCCAGGGGGATCCAAGCTCCCGGTCCTGGGAATAGTAGTACGGTCCAAGCCCGCTCCCAACTATTCAACGCCATGGACGCCGTCCAAAGCCAAACTGCCCACCCCGATGTCTGAGTAACTGGCCCATTAATAAAACCCCAAACTATAGCTGGCCATGATATGCAAATAATAATAAAGTGGTGTTGACATGCGAGAAAAATAAGAAAAGCAAGTCTAGCTAGCTCAACAAACAAAACATGTTCTTAGGGGTTATCTCATTCAAAACAATACAAAACAAACTCACCACACGATAATCCCTTACATGCTAGCCAGTCATGTTCATCAATACACGATACCCGTTTCCTAAGGTACACTCTAAGTCAGGTCCTTGTCCTAATTCTACAAAAATTTATGTTTCATAATTAATTAGGTGTTTTATGCCAAGAGAGTGTACAAGAAACGAAATCAACGGATATGATTAACAAGTCAATGAGAGATTACAATCCAATCCTAGGCAAGTGTTGTCATCCATGTACCATGTTTGTTTTAACGGAGTGCGTGGGGAATTCGAATCAACAATGTTTATAAATAATTCATGAGTGTACAATCATGTTAAACATTAATTGATTCAACTCCATATGTATTCGATTAAACCATACACAATACATGAATACCTAGACAACCCATCGAAGCACACCAAGCCACGTGCTATGATTTTAATACCCCATTAATGGTCACGTGAGAGACTAGGTTCATGGTTTCCAATATCTAAGGCCCAAACCTAAGTTATTAGTTTTATTTACAATAAAACATGAGCTCCGATCGTGATGAAACTAGAATCATTGGATTCTACATCTGGAGAGCTTTCCAATGATATATACATGTAGAATTCCAACGGACAAATTAAAAGATATGACCCTTAGAAATCTGCCCTTTTCACATGTATATAAATATATATATTTTATTATAATTAAATTGTACCTACGCACGGCGCGCCGGACTGAACTCTGAACGTCCAGAACATTCTGACAGAGAAATCTTTTGTTTTTTTTTTATTACTTTTTTTCTCATTTGGCCTGCGCAACACGTTTAAGACATTGAATGTTCTGAACGTTTAACGGTGCGCATTATTTATTTTATTTATTTATTTCCACCCCAAAACCCATTCTCATCCACTCCAAATCCTTCCAAAAGTTTACCTGCACAAAACTGAGCCACCGTGCTCCCCCATTAATCCATTCCATCCATCATCATTTCCACAAACATCAAATTAAAGAATTAATTACAATTAAATCAAAAGGATCACCCAAAATCTATTCTAGCATATTAATCCCAAATTAATAACAAGAACAGGCTTGGAATTAGGGAAATCTAACAAGAAAACACATCCAATCAATGGAAAACATACACACATGCTTAATTATAAAGTACAGATCTACTTGCCTCAACCAAGAAGAAAATTGGAATCGGGGAATTCGAGGAGAAGCTCTCTATCACAAAACCCACAAATCTAACCCGACCAAACGCAACCTAACATGCAAAGGAAAAGAAAAGAAATGAAAAGATTGGGATCAAGCCTAAATCTAAACCAAAGAGAATTGATTGAAAAGATGAAAGTGAGGAAAATCTTACCAAACTGATGTCAATGAAAAGAGGAGATCGCGGGAAAGAAGATGAGCGGTTCGGATCTTCGAGATGGTCTTTCTGGGAAAGAGTTTCGGAGCCTTAGAAAAATGAGGAAGAAGAAGATGGCTGCGGTATAGTTCTCGTTCGTTGCAGAGAATGAAAAGAGATTAGGTTAATCTCTTGATTAAGACGAAAGGAGGGGAAAAGACAAGTTTGTCCTTTAAGTGGGTCTGGTGAAAGAATGAATTATTAGAAGGGTTTCTGGTAGTCGGATCGCAACGAGCCAGAAGACAAAAATGATCAGCTCGACGAGACCTTTCCAACAAACTAAAATTACGGCGATAGGAATTTTTCGGAAAAACACTTAATTTTCCCTAAATTGCAAACTACCCCCTACTAGGGTCATACGAACTCAGAATCGCACGAAACTCCGCAAGCACTATTCCAACGCTAAAAGAAACTCGCTCACCATCTAAACCCACTTAAGTATCTAACAAAACAAAAATAATAATAATATCAAAATAAATGGGTCAACAGGCCGGTTATTGGGTCCAATTGACCCAGTAAGGTCACGGACCTTACATTTTTTGTGGGGCCCATATTTGGGAATAGGACCAGGAGGGATGGAAAGATCTATGTGAGACCACCCCAAGTATCAAGTTTGACCCCAAATCCATGCCCCTAACCCCTTCATCCATGGCCCACAAGTTTAATGGCTTCATATACAAAAAAATATTCAACCCTCGATCCAACGATTCAGTCCATTCGGATGTGTGCCAATCCTTGGGATTAGTGACTATCAGTGGGTTCCTATTGGTTGCTAGGTTTGGATGGGTTGTTAGTTGGGCCCCGCAAAAAAGTTCTCATATAATAGGTGAGAACTAGTTCTCACTTGAATATTTTCCTTTATAATATTTATTCAAAAATTAATTTATTTCGAATCTTTTTTTTCAATTACCAAGAAAACTCCAAGTTTAAAAACATTTCTACATCTTATTTGACAAAAAAGGATTTTGTGGAATCCAGATTCTCCGAGGCTTTACCCTAGAGAAATACTGAGTTAAAGGTATGGAACTTTACCTATTGAAGAGTGGGTTCCAGCCAAAGGGAAATATTAAAAAGTATTTTCACTGCCTCTACTAACAGTAGAGCAAAGAATCTGCAACTTAGTTCGGATCCTCTGAGTCTCCCACTCATCCTTGTCTGAGTGACAAAAGTTTCCCTCAAGAGTGGAACGCATTCAAAATAAACATCTTTTTGGTAGGAATGTAAATGAGTCCCAAATTCTCTGATTACTTTTAAGGTTTTGACTAGTTAATAATCAGATTTGGGTGCTTATTTAGGTTCTGATAAGTAAACAATTTGGGTTTGGGTCATTATTTTTAGCCATAATCTAAACAGGTCCGAGTCAATTCCACCTTGGTTTCGGCTGTAGACCCAAGACCCAACATATTACCTCAGTTCTTCGAGAATTCCTCCTAAAAGTTAGTTTTTTTTTTTCCAAATCATTTTTTATCTAGACTTGGACCCAAGCTCGTCCCATATACAGAATTGATTTTGTAGGGATGTTAATGGGTCCTCGATTATCCGATTACCAGGAGGTTCCAACCTATTAAAAACCAGGTCTGGGCCCTTACTTAGGGCCGGATAAGTAAATGGATCCAGATCCAAGTATTTTTTTCTGATGACATAAATGGGTCTGGGTCCGATTCCAACTTGGTTCCTACCCGTGGACGTGGGACCCGACATATTATCTCATTTCTCGAGAATCCCTCTTAAAAACTATTTTTTTTTCATATCCTTCTCTGCCTAGACTCGGACTTGAACTCGTCCCATATACAAAACCGATTCCGGTTCCAATTTCATCTTTTCATTAACATTTCCAGTTCTGGGAACCGACTCCAATTTTAGATCCTTCTTCTCATTAACAGTTTCGGTTTGGGTCCAAAACCGAAACCGATTCGTTTACATCTCTAAAGTTTCGATTTTCCATCTTCCCATTATTGGTTCTGGTTCCAAGTCCACATGGACCTGGGCCGGGACCGAGCCATTTACGTCCCTATTTATTACTTACTAGAAATCATCTCCAAATTTTACTCCAATAAGAATTTGTTATATTGTAAAATTGCTGAGCGTATAATTATTAACGTGATTATCGAATAATTAATAATATTTATAAGTTTATGTTAATGATGTTGTTAGTTGTATGCTCAATAGTATGGTGCAATTAGCTCTATGAGAAACAAATTAGGAGAGGTCTCCTTGATGAATAGGGCATTTATTTAACGGCCGGGATTTTCGGTAGGTGGGGCGCCTCACAAGAGGGTTGGACTTCCACTCAGAGGAAATGATGGAGAGATTTCGAGGATCACCCACCAGTGGGCTGCGTCACAACCATCAAGGAAAGAAAAGGATTAGGTGACATCAGCAGCAGTAGGCCACATGTCCCATCACCTTTCACGGATTTGGACATGAATGTTCAAAAAATCATCATTTCCTCAAAAGTCACTGCCTTGTGTGCCCCTTTATGCACCCTACAATTACGTCCCCCTAAATCGGGGCTGTGGGAACACACTAGAGGGTAGTTTTGTCACTTCACTCCGTTTTCCTCTAATGTCACTAACCTAATTGTTTGCAAGAGAATTCAACATTGTCGGAGTTTTTATGAATTCGTTGAATGCTGCCCTTATCTGATTTCACAAATGATCTACAAAAATGTAACATTATGAAAACTAAGAATACCATGGGTCAAAATTGACATTTGTAAGGTTGGTTCTATAAGTTTCCACCACTAAACAAATGAGCCCTATGTCTGAATTTTGTATGAAAACATCTTTTACAGTATCATGGTAAGAATAGTTTTAAACCTGACTAAAACCCGACCAGTAATTTTGGGTTTGGTTTACTATGGTAATTTATAGTTTGATCAAAGTTGATATTTCTGACCAAATATAGAAACGTTTTTTTGTTATTGGTGCCATCGGAGGGTTCCCAACCCTTTGTACTAGACTAATCCCTCCGGGCCCAGAGGGAAGCCGGATAAACTGCTCTGCAACCCTAGTGTGGTAGTGCAGTTTCAAATCTACAACCTCCGGGTGCAAACCGTGGTTCTAGGCCAACTGAGCTACCCCTTGGGGTTTAATAGAGAAACAGGTTGGACTCTAGTTGAGTCCATTCTTGCTATTTAACTTGTGGACCTAAGTTAGACAAGATCAACCCAACTAAATGTGCTATGATTTGCCAACCCAACTTGAACCTTATTATGTAAGGGTTTGGGGTCAGTCCTTCCAACTTCATAGTTGGATTTGGTTCGACATCTTCAACCCAATTAATAATTGGTTTGGGCTTGGACTGAACCGTTACTTGTTACCCATTTGCTCAATCCAATCCTTTCATGACCCTACTTCACCATAGGATGATCATTCCCACATAGTACTCATATTATACATCTACTTATGAGAATTCTGCCAATATCGCGTGCTTCATCTTTTCAAAGATAAATATTAATACTCAAATTTATCGATGAAATGATACGGTACAAGAATTACACATGTATATGAATAAATTGTGTATTATATATAGCTATTTTGTGACAATCTTTTTGCAGAACTTCAAGAAGAAACTTCACATAAGATCATATTTAGCATGCTAATTAAAACATTATTAGATATTTCTCATAAAATTAACTTTAAGACGGAAGTAACCCAACATCTAAATTATCTTAAATATGTTAATTTTGAAATATCATATTTAAAAAGAAATATAAATGCTAGATTAACTTCAAGATATAAACTCAAATGCACATATAAACATAGGTTTTACAGAGCGCCCAATGCACATGATGTGAATGAAAGCTTTTATACGCACCTAACTGTGGGGCCCAAATGGGATATTGGGAAATCTCTTTATTTGGTTGGGGCCTACCTACAATCTATGAGTCTCATCTGATCATCTTAATCTCTTCGTTAACGGCCAACAAATTCCGCTCTTTAAAAAATTGATCCATCAATTCAACGGTGCAATCCAGTCGAACGAATAAAAGAAAAAAAAAACAGTACAATACCTATTTTTATACATGTGATCCATCTAGATTGACCGTCATGTGGGCCCAACATGAGGTGCGCAAGCGTGCACCGGATAATTTCTATAGTCTTCTAAATCTCTACCTCAAAAGTTGGAAAGTAACCGTTCAACCTGCAATTTCACCATGGGTAACTAAAAACCGAGTAGGAGGTCAATTTAGTCATTTCCTCCGCTTTCCACTCAAAATACTCAAGGGAAATTCTACTGGCACTCAGATTTTTACTTTTCCCACATAAATTCTCTTTACACACATCACTATAATTTAAAAATTACATTAATTCTTTCCACACATATCAAAATTCTCTAAAGTACCCATCCCTTCATTTCTCTCTTTCTTCCCACACACATCCTCTTCCAACACAGGGCTCTCTACCATTACCATTTCATTCTTCTTCCCCTTTTTTTTTTATCATTTTTTCCTTATCATTTTTTCCATCTTAGATTACCTTGTTTTTCATGAAAACTTGTTATGGTGATAGATTCTCATTCAATGTAAGATTTTATAAACAATGTTAGTGTTTTTGCATTTATTTGGGCAGTTTTTCATCCATCATCGCAAGGGCTAACATCCTAGAAATCGTGACTGTTCGGTTTCTGAGTGGCCGAATAGAATGCAAATGTCCGGAATTGTAGTTTCGAACAAAATTAGACTTTCCGGACCTGAGTGTCGAACACTATCTTTCGAACATGTTCCTTTTGTTCGGATGTACAGTTCCAAATAGATGCAATATGTTGGACCTGAAAGATCGTTTATATCGGAACTTGCAACTCATTCCAAGCGAGAAATGGAGAAACGGACCTTTCCACTGCTGCTTTGATTGAAAGGCATCATTTGATTGTTGTTTTCTTCCTTCATTGCACTAGAAAGCCTTTAGAGATAGAATGAAAAAAGATAAAGTATAAGAAGAAGGAAACATGAAGGAGATGGAGGAAGATGAGTTGCCCAAGAGTAGAAAATTGAGAAAAATGAGTGGCCCAATATGTTTTGAGTTTTTCTGGAAAGTGGAGAGTGAGATGGGTGGGAGGGAAGAATATGAGCTTGTGTGTGAAAAGAGGGGTAATGGGTATTTTGGTCATTTCATAAAGGGTAAAAGCGTAATAAAAAAAAAGACAAATTCCTTGTGTTGAAAAGAAAAAAATTTGTGTGCCAATAGCACTCAATATTAAAAAAGAAGATCCCTCCAACTCTCCAAGGCTCCAACTTTCCAACTCCAACTCATTTTCACAAGGGCATTTCCGTCTGCCTGCTGTGCAACATGACAGTTGTAATTAATTATGCTAATAACCCATATTATCGTCAAAACCATTTTAATATATTAAGTTAGGAGGTTTTGGCTTCAATTTTCACTATCGATTATAATTTTGACCGACGGTTATGTAACTACTCATGCAACTACCCACTCATTTTTCCATCAAACCACTCATGTTTCAGTTATTCCTATGTATTTATATCTTTGGGGGTCTTCATATGCATCCATCCCTCACCATTTTTGGTGAGGGTTACCCCAAAAGGGGAAGTTTCAAGTATAAAAGTGTACTTTTGTACCTCACATCGAGTACACTTTTGTACTTGAAACTTCCCCTTTTGGGGTGTCCCTCACCAAAAATGATGAGGGATAGATGCATATGAATATTACCCATATATCTTTTTGCTCCAATTTCTCTCTATTTATTTTATCCAACTTAACCTATGGAAAGAGGTAAAATTTTTTTAATATGTGATTATTTATTTTGCATGTAGGGAGAAACCGTGCTCACGGGTTATTGGGGGTAGTAGTTAATTAACCGATGAATACGCTCCATTATTTGAAATTAAAAGTACTCAAAACTTAAATCAAACCTTCCATAAAACGCGTCTCCTCTCCTCCTGCTTGTCTATCTTTAGTCTGAAATTTGAAACACCTGAAAACCGAAAAACCGATATATCGGACCCGTTCCGATCCGTTCTCCTTCCATAGACACCCTAACCGACACCTATACAGTGGAAACCCCTGAAACTCTATTTATCATGATCGTTTCCTCTTTGAAAGCCGACACGACCTTGTTCTGAAGTTTTTTTTTTTAATCGCTCTCGTATTGGGAAAGAAGGATCTGCAGGCGTCGATCTGAGAGAGTCCGGCATCTGGATGTTTCAAGGGATCTGGTTTTCCGGCGGCGAGCGGCGAAGTCCCTGCCATGGCCGCAGGAAAGGGGAATCTGGAGCGGATCCGACGGGGGATCCGAACGGTTTTCTTCATGTTGACGATGGTGGCGTCGCTTCTCGTTCCGTCGTTGCCGATCCTCGTGGCGGTCGGAGATGTGTTGTTGTCGTTAGCTTTGATCTCGACCTTTTCGTGTCTGAGATGTTACGGATTTCGGGATCATTTGCAGCGGTACGGGTTCAGGAGCTCTTTGATCGATATTCCCTTCGTTTCCGTCGTCAGATCGGTCGTCATCACGTGTAAGATCGGCGGTTTGCCTCTTTTTCTGTTTTTTAATCTCTTTCGATTTTTTTTTCATTTCATTTCTTTTGGGTAATGTTTGTGTTCGTAGCGGGAATCGTAACGGTTTGATTCCGGTTTAATTCGGTGATGATTTTGGGGAGTTTATTGTTTTTTCAGACAGGAAGGATTCTTTCTTGTATCTAGGGTTTCTAGAACAGAAATTAGAACTTGTTTTCTCAACTATTCATAATTTGTAGAAGGTGGGCCTTTTTCCCCCTTTTTTCTTCTCTTGTTCTTCTGAGGCATATGTCTGATTTTATCATCTTCTTTTTCGTCTTTTTATCAAGGTTTTGAAATTTAAAAGTAGAAGTATATGCCTTTGAATCCATGGAGAATTTGGAAAAATTCAATGTGTTTTTCCTTTCCCTAATTTCTGATTGGAGTATTGGGGGTGGGAAAAGGTTTTCCCAAGGTGTTTATGAGCTTTTGGTGGAAATTTTGGAAATGTACTTTCCCCCTCTTAACCCATGAAAAATTGTAGCAATGGGTATTGTTCTTTTGTGTGTTTGATGTTTCATGGAAAAAATAATACAATCTTAGTAACAAGGGCTTTCTTTCTTTCTTCATAGCCCTGGACAAGAAAAGAGTAAATCATGAAATGCTTTTGCTCCCTTTTTCTTCCTTTATTCATGATGCTTTTGAAACATTTGGAAAATATTCTGTGCTTTATTGTTTTGACAAATGCTCTCTCTATCTCTTGCTTACTTTTCCTGTTGATGCCCTCATTGTACTTTTGGCAAAGGGGGACTTATTAGCCTTGTTTCTTGCACATGAAAGCTTTTTAATAGAATCAGAATCAGTTACTGGTCCCAATGAGGGTTTATTTATTTTGGGTACATGCCAACACAAATTGTTTTATGAATTTGAAGGACTATTTTGATTTTTCCTCCTCTTTGTTATTGAATGATGTTTCAGAAATCACTATGAGAGGTTTCACGAAATCTATACGGGTCTTGAGAAAATCCCATGTGAGGAAACAGGAAAGAAGAAAAATCATCACTTCAATCAAAGTAGTTTTAAACCTTCTGCATTTGTGGCTGCATTCAAATGTTATTAAAAATGCATTTTTTGGGCCCTCTTTTGACTGGAGCCTTCCTCCTTGATTGGGGGAGGCTATATAGATCACTGAAATTAAAGTGATGTTTACCATCGCATCGAGTCATGCTAGGAGGCTTGCTTAGTGAATATTTGGTACCCATTCATCATCACAGTTGGAGGTTGAGATCCAATGATTTGTTGCTATAAGAGGTGGATCTCACTGTCCAAATTTCAAAAGATGTATGGGATACATGTTCCCCATCATTGTCGCGTCAAGGCTTTGATGATTATATGGGGCACATGTTGTAGCTTGTAACATGTATGGTAAAACATCACTGGCTCTCTCTCTCTCTACACACTACATCAAGATAATCCGCATTTTCTCTTCCAATTTTCTCATTGCAAATTTTTGTGGTGTACTTGCAGGTGTTTATTCTCTGTGTGATGGGCCCGGGCTATCTCATGGGCCTTATCTGGGAACAGCAACATTGTGTTCTTTCATTTCAATTCTCATTCTGTCAGTGAAGGCATGTGTTGTTGTAGCTTATCGAACAAGTTGCAGAGCACGGAGGAAATTACTGTTTCACAGAGTTGATCCAGAAGCAGTAAGTTGTATTGTGAGTTAACAGGTGCTGTTTGAGTTAACCATTGTTTTTTGCTTCTGAATTTTATCATCTCTATTGTTCATTATTCAAGCTTCACAAATATCATTTTGGGCTCTTAAGTTCTATATGCCTGCAGTTATAAAGTAATATGACATCTTGGTCAAGTGTACTAAATCATAAGTTGCCATTATTACCTGCTATTATGTTATCTAGAAAATGTTCTCCTACTATCATATTGCATATGCAGTCCATCTCTGTAGGGCCTACTTGGACCCACCTTTGATCAGTACAGCCCCTGTCACACTGTTTTCATCCCATGATTTGGAACGTGGCCCATTCACTAATCTAACCATCACTCTCAGTTGGATTGAATCTAAAAAAAATCTATGGTTAAAATGCCATTAAAATTTTAATATGTTAAATCAAGGGCTAGGATAACCTATTGAGGCTGCTTTTATTGGCTGACCCTTAGGCCCATAAGGAGACCTTTCCATCTGCCCTTGTTCCACTGATAGGCATGCATCTAAGTAGGGGCCACATGAGGTAGACTGCATGACATTTAGAGAGAGATGAAATACAGAACATAAGAGAGAGAGAGATGAATGCCGTCCATCCTTTGAGGATTGACTGTTGTTTATATAAGGGTTTAATTCCCTATTACAATCAATTACAAATCTTAGATCCTAAACTGAAGCAACAAATTAAGTAACAACCTTTGACTAATTACAATGTAACAAATGGGTACAATAAATGGGCCTGGATTGACACCCCCCCTCAAATTGATGCTGGGGAGTCATAAAGCAGCAATTTGGATACAAGAAATTGATGTCGAGGCCGAGGAAGTCCCTTCGTGAAGATATCTGCAAACTGAAGTTCTGTAGGGACATGCGGTAGACGAATGACATCACGCTTATATTCATCTCGAATAAAGTGGCAGTCAACTTCGATATGTTTGGTGCGTTCATGGAAGACGGGATTTTCAGTGATGCGAATAGCCCCAGTATTATCGGCATGCAATGGAGTAGGAGAGATTTGAGCGAACCCGAGTTCCGAAAGAAGGCCTCGTAGCCATAAGATCTCAGAACAAGCAGAAGACATTGCCCTATATTCAGCTTCCGCGGAAGATCGAGACACCCGTTCTTGTTTCTTGCATTTCCAAGAAATGAGAGAAGTTCCAAGGTACATGCACCAACCAGTAGTAGAACGGCGTTTGTCTTGACAGCCTGCCCAGTCAGCATCCGCATAAGCGGTCAGATGAAGAGGATTATCCTTTGGATAATATAAACCACGAGGGACAGTTCGCAGCAGATAGCGAATAATCCGCTTCACAGCTGTCAAATGAAGGTGTCGAGGAGCTGTCATGAACTGGCTCACAAGATTAACAGCATATGATATGTCAGGTCTAGTGATAGTGAGATAGACAAGACTTCTCACCAGACGCCGGTATGTATGAGGATCAGGAAGAAGATCACCATCATCTTTACTTAACTCGAGATTTACCTCTACAGGCGTATCAACAGGTGAAGAATCATAGAGGTCAGCCAACTCGATAAGATCTGATGTGTATTTGTGTTGATTAACAAATAGACCTTGGGGAGATTGATGCACTTCTAAGCCCAAAAAATAATGCAATGGGCCCAAATCCTTCATACGGAAGGAATCCCTGAGAGAAGCTTGGAGAGATTTGATCATACCATCATCTGTGCCAGTGATAATAATATCGTCAACATATACGAGAAGCACAGTAACACCAGTAGATGTGTGGCATAGAAAGAGAGACGGATCGTAAGGACTTTGGGTAAAGCCACTCTCGCATAATCGACCCTTGAAGGCTTCAAACCATGCCCGAGGAGCTTGTTTTAGACCATAAAGCGATTTGCGCAGGCGACAGACAGTCCTCTTTGAGGGAGAGGGGACGCCTTGTGGTATCCGCATGTAGAGTTCTTCTTGCAGATCCCCATGGAGAAATGCATTTTTTACATCCATTTGGTATAAAGGCCAGGAGTTAGATGCAGCAATGGCAGAAGTACCCGAACAGATGTCATTTTTGCCACAGGTGCGAACGTTTCCTTATAGTCAATGCCATACTCCTGTTTGTTGCCGAGTGCCACAAGTCTAGCTTTGTGTCTATCCAAGGACCCATCAGATTTAAGTTTGATCGAGTAGATCCATTTGCAACCAATGGGTTTAACTGTTGAAGGACACTCCACAAAATCCCAAGTGTGATTCTGATCCAATGCATTCAATTCCTCCTTCATGGCCTGGTTCCAACAATCTTGTTGTACAGCCTGCAAATAAGAACTTGGGATAGGGACAGAAGATAGGGTTGTCATCAAAGAAGTATGGGTAAATCCATACCTCTCAGGCGGTCTAGAATATCTGGAGGAGCGACGCAAGGCTTGAGTAGGCACGGAACCATTGGTTGGTGGAGGATTAGGAGGATGGCCATCTGCAGTGGTAGGTTTTTCCCATCGGTGATACACAAAATCAGGATTAAACCGAGTAACAGTTGTTTGATCCGAGAAACCAGGTAAGAGAGCGGGTGAAGATGGTTGAGGACAGTCTATGTGAGTTTGGAAGAAATATTGATTTTCAAAGAAAATAACATTTCGAGAAACCCTGATACGACGTCCAATGGGATCATAACAAACAAAACCTTTTTGATTAGTGGCATAACCCAAAAACGCACACCTGCGAGATTGCGCTGTTAGTTTTGTTCGTTCCGTGAGAGGTAGATGAACAAAACAAACACATCCAAATGTATGAAGGTGATCAAATACAGGTTGATGTCCAAACAGTTTAAAATGAGGTGTGAAATGATCAATGGTAGGTGATGGAAGGCGATTTATGAGATAAACTGCCGTGGTGAGAGCTTCAGTCCAAAAACGAGGGGGAACGGAAGATTCAATTAGAAGTGTTCTAGTTACATCAAGGAGATGTCTGTTTTTCCGTTCCGCAACTCCATTTTGTTGGGGAGTATACGGACATGTACGTTGAGAAATGATTTCTTTAATGTTCAGAAAAGATTGAGAATCATTGGACACATACTCCCCCCCTGAGTCGGATCGCAAAATCTTAATGCATGTGGAGAATTGAGTTTCAACATAGCTAAATTTTTTTTTAAAAGCATGAAGAACATCAGATTTTGAATGTAATAAATAAATCCAAGTAAATTTGCTGCAGTCATCAATGAAGGTGACAAGTACTTAAAATGACTATGAGAAAGAGTTGGAGCAATGCCCCAAACATCACTATGAATTAAGTCAAAACATGCAGTGCTCCGTGTGTTAGAGTGTGGAAAAGGTAAAGTTTTACTCTTTCCTAATTTACAAGCATCACATTCAAACGAAGCAGAATCAATAGGTTTATGTAATAATCCAGATTGAAATAAATTAGACATTGTAGAGGCATTCGGATGACCAAGTCTATTATGCCACAACCGAGAATTATTCTTAATGAAAAAACAAAATAACTGATGTAAGGAGTTATTCGGAATAAATGAAGACACTGGTAATGAAAAAAGCCTTCCACGCTTAGGCCCCCTCGCAATCACTTCCCCCGACTCCTGGTCCTGCACAACACAATCAGAAGGAGAAAAAGAGACATTGCAGTTATTTTCAACAAGTTGATCCACAGAAACCAAATTGGTAGCAAGATGAGGAGAAACTAAAACATTGGTTAATGGTAAGGGGCTAGGGGTATCACCAACAGAGGTGATGGGAAGATGATCTCCGTTGGCAGCTTGGACAGTAAGATGACTAGTGTAAGGAACAACATTTTGTAATTTTAGGGCTGAAGTGGTCATATGGTTACTTGCACCAGAATCTAAGTACCAGGTATTGGAAGAGAGGAAGCAGTACCTGCGATGTTCATGGAAGCTAAGGCATTGATGATTATTTGGTTTACCATCTCAGGGGTGAGAGGAGCTGGTGACGCAGATTGTGAGGAACCAGGGTGGGAGGAAGAATCATACTGTAGAGAACCACTGAAGTCAGATGAAGCATATGGTGGAGTGGTTATAGTGTAAGCACTAGGAGCTAACGGCACGCTGTAAGTACCAGGGGCTGACTGCACATAGTTGCGGGAAGTAGAATTGCGATTCTTCTTCCGGCACTCTTCAATAACATGACCAGTGGCCTTACAATATTGGCAAATTTTTGCCTTACATTATTTGCATAGTGACCATATTTCTTGCAGTTATGGCATTGAAGTTTACTGATGTCCCTAGGAGGTGGTCTGGTTGTAGCAACATAGGCAAGGGGAGCTTCAATAGATCTCTGTTGTTCCAGAGTAGTTTTAGTGACCCGACGTTGTTCTTCCCGTAGAAGTTCCTGAAGACAATCATCCAAGCTAGGAAGTGAAGCCCTGCTCATTAAGTTAGATCTAACTGTCTCAAACTCCAGACGAAGTTTCATAAGAAACTGATCCCGATGACTACATTGCTGTAATGGAAGTAATTCCGGTAGAAGAGCTGCAGATACCTGGGCAAACTTAATCTCATCATATGCGGACCACAGTCTGCGGAAGCCATTATAATGAGACTGGGAGCCTTGAGTGAATTGAGAGATTTCAAGTTCTAATTGAAACTGGCGAGCAGCATTGCCCTGTTGGTAAATTTTCTTAAGATACTCCCACATTTCACGGGCATTTTTGCAGGGTTTGAGGATGAGAATAAAATGTGACTCAACAGAGCCCAGCAACCAGGTCTTGATTTTAGCATCCTTTGTCTTCCAAGCTAAAATTTTCTTATCATCTTCCTCAGGTGGAGGTTCAGATCCATCAATGTGTCCCCAGAGTTCTTTTCCTTCCAAATAAATTTGAAATTGGAAGGCCCATGAGGTATAATTTGTTCCATCAAAGCGAATCCGGGCAATCTCATTTTTTTCCATGACTAAAGACAAGGAAGAAGCACGCACAAATCAGTCCGGAAAAGATACTATCAAATAGTGGAAAGGGAGCAGCAGCACTGATATAGTCCAATTTTAGGCAAATTTGACCACAGTCACAATTGAACTAAATCTGACGTGTGAAGAGGTCCGGACCAATGCCTAGAATCCATAGGATAAATAGTGGACAAAAGTAGTGCACAGAAAAATAGTCCAAGACAGTCCCCAGAAGTCATACAACGAATAGTGCACTAACACAGTGCACAGATTGACACAGACGACCTGTCGTCACTGTGTAGATCTGCACGAGGGTCCCACCAAATGATCTGCTGTCAGATCTGAGGATGGGGATGGGTTCACAACAGATTTCCGCAACTATTGGAAGTGGTCTCAGGCATAACGAATCCAAATCCAAACTTTTGGACGGCTGAGATGAAAAGAAATGGACAAAATAGAGTTTCTACAAAAATGGTAGATGGCCTACCTCTGATGATCCATAAACCGTGAGAAAATCTTCAAAAAGATGTATAAATCCAGACGACCAAGATGGGCTGTTCCAGCTGAGTAGCGATGATGATCGCAGGTGGGCCACTTCAGATCTGAGATGAACAGGGATGAGCACAGACGATCAGGGCTTCCAGATCTTGGAAGATGACTCTGATGATCAATAAATCAGAAAAAATTCTTCATAAATCCTGGAAGCTTCAGGCGACCAAGATGGTAGGGTACCGCTGATGAGTTGGTGATGATCACAGGTGGGCCACGTTTGATCTGAGATGATCAGGATGATCTGGCTGAAGAGAATGATCACAGATGATCATATACTGGCTTCCAATGTTTGGAAGATGATTTAGGAGAAGATCATAGATCACAGATGATCAATCGTGCTCTGATACCATGACATTTAGAGAGAGATGAAATACAGAACATAAGAGAGAGAGATGAATGTCGTCCATCCTTTGAGGATCGACTGTTGTTTATATAAGGGTTTAATTCCCTAATTACAATCAATTACAAATCTTAGATCCTAAACTGAAGCAACAAATTAAGTAACAACCTTTGACTAATTACAATGTAACAAATGGGTACAATAAATGGGCCTAAATGGATGGGCCTGGATTGACACTGCATATGAGCAGAATGCAGTCTGCTCGTTGAAGAACATTTTCCTATATTATCTATCTGCTCGTTGAAGAACATTTTCCTATATTATCTATTTCATAAGTGTTGAATTTATAACGAATATTTTGTTTTACCCAGCCTTGAAAATGTCTATACTAGTTGAAGTTATTATAATCATTTCTTAGGTTTTGTCAAACCTATTGAAGTTTCTATTCACACTCCACATTATTTTGTGGAGTGTCTAAATGTTCCCTTTTCTTTTCTATTTTAACATAGAAACTATTTTATTTGTTTTCCTCTGCTGCACAGGTTCTAGCCTGCAAAAATGTGTTCTCTGGAGCTTCCAGAAAGGTCCCTCGGTCTCCCACAACATGTTCAGGAAAAACCTCAAAGAGCGACAATGAAACAAAAAGAAAACCCCGTGATGAAGGGGAACTCCCAATCAGATTACTTGCTGACATCGACAGCTTGTTTACTGCTTGCCAAGGTCTTACACTCCACTATAAGTTCAGCTTCCCTGAATCAGCTCTTTCACGGTCCTTAACCTCTACAACCTTTCTGGAATCCAGTCCCAGTGGCAGCCCACGTAGCACACCAGCAAGACTTAAGCTTGACAGGCAACTGTTAACAGTTCCTTCCAAAGCCTATAATCTTCATATGAGTGTTAGTAACCATTTCCGAAGTAACCTTCTATATGCTCCACTATTGGCTGGTCCTGGAGCATCTTTTTTCTTTGATGAAGTCCCTGCTTTGAATCTAGATGATTGCAATGGAGAAGTGGGTTTGTCAAATTCTGTGGCTTTAGAAGAAGTGGCAGAGGGAGTTGGGAAGTTTGGTATTGTGCTAGTGCATGGGTTTGGCGGAGGGATATTCTCATGGAGGCATGTAATGGGGATACTGGCTTGACAAATTGGATGTGTAGTTGCTGCTTTTGATCGGCCAGGGTGGGGATACCATCTCGATCTCGCAGGAAGGATTGGGAGGAGAAACAACTGCCAAATCCATACAAGCTTGAGTCTCAGGTGCTTTAACTATTTAATTGTTGAAATAA
This sequence comes from Umbellularia californica, assembly GCA_028538565.1. Lineage (NCBI taxonomy): Eukaryota > Viridiplantae > Streptophyta > Magnoliopsida > Laurales > Lauraceae > Umbellularia > Umbellularia californica. The sequence continues at coordinate 30,288,586 of JAPQWN010000008.1, read as the reverse complement.
ATGCTTTACTTATGGTGTGGTGCTCAATACTAAGAATAAAGGTTTTACCTAAGGTGTGATCCTCAATGCCAATCCTTGGTATTTCATGGGTGTCTCCTGCCCTAGGTTATTTAAACTAAATTCTATTATTTTGAATCAATCATGAATGGTAGAATAATTCTTTGGAAAGATAATGCGAGTCAGGACATTGATCCCCATCGGTCAGGGGTAAAAAATACAATTCATATTGGGAAGTAAAGTTAGTGCCATTGGTCATCTAGGTATATTATGGAAATTTTGATCTTACAAGCTGAACTGGATTCTTGTCCGTTTTGATGAAGTACTATGGTCACCTTTCACAATGATTGTTGATTGAGCATTTTATTTGGACGACGGACATAGATTTGTTGCTGTTCACAAAATGCACAGAGAGAGAGAGAGAGAGAGAGAGAGAGAGATGTACATATCTGAAGGAATAGTACTTGTAGCAATGACTATTCCCTTATGATGTGGTTCATCTTGGTTGCAAGGATGCCTCTTGCTAAACCTTAGGAACTCTAACTCAAAGTTCATTCCTGCTGCTGTTAGAACTAAACAGGCTAGGAATTCTATCTGATATATTTTTAATTCAAATGGCACTTCTTGAAACTCACAAGGAAATTGTAGACTGTTTTTGCACTTATAATTGGATGTGTAGGGTTGATAAAACAATCCCAAAAGCTCTTATAAACTTCCTTTATAAAGATTGTGGTATCCAACTCATGAGGATCTGCTGAAGTTGACGGGTTAAATGTTTTATAATGTTTTAGATCTGTGTTTCATCTCTGTCTCCCACTTTTATAGGATATAATTTTAACTTTTTTGAATGATTTCCAATTTTGATGGAGTATTTGTCACCTTCCATGTAGTAGTAGTAATTGTTGATCATAGCTGTTGATCTTGGTTCAGTCTGATCGAACAAGCTGAAACTTTTCTGTCCAGATTTTGGACCTGTTTGGCCATCTTGGTCCAATTTTTGCCTAGAATTCAAATGAACAGGAACAACTATGCAATTTTTTTTCCAAGTTTTTTTAACAAACAAAATTCCGGAAGTATTATAGTAGAAACTAGAGGCATAATTTCCTTTATGCCCCCACAAAATGGTGGGAAGGAGAGTTGAATATGTATAATATGTATGTTGATCACATTTTTCCATTTTTATTTTTTTTTTCTAATTATGTATAATACAATTTTTAGGATTTTATCAAAACTGGAACTTTGAAACAAAACAACAAAACATTGACCAGCTGAAATCTTTCAAGTCTAGAATTGAGTCAAACTAAAACAAGGTCTAAAACAAAATTTACAACTACATTGTAGATGAAGTTGCATTATAATGAGAATATGGCTGCGCATTAGTTGTTTTATTGTATTCGTGGGGTTGATGCAGTACATAAAGCGTCTACAAACTTCTGTGATAAGGATTGTGCTATCCAACTCAAATGCATCTGTTGAAGTGAAACTTTTTGTGTTCTACAATTTTGAACTTCCAAGGGCCCTTTGATTTTCATTACTTGAGTAAGCAAGTGTACCTTCAATATCTTTGCCGCCTGCTTTTACATGGTTGGAGAGAAATTTTTTTTTGGATTCCTGTGCTTATGTTTGTGTGTGCATCAAACTCCATCCAAATTATGACCCATCTATAAAGTTGCCTCTGAAGTTAAGGCTTTCCCTTTCTCATTATAAATTGTTCAAGGTTATAGCACCATTTCTTGAACTATGATATTAGTTTATGGTGCTAGTCATGTCTGCCTAACTTGGATATGGTTTTCTGAGTTAGTAAAAAATATACCTGTTTTTTTCAAATGGTAATATCACTCAAGTTTGCAACTTTTTTTTATTATTAGTGTTATTGTTCAGTTCTGCCGTACTCTTATTTTATTGTTTGTTTTCGCATATCTCTATGACCTTGAAGTTATCCATTACGCACGATCATGAAGTCCTAATTCTTTATTGCTTCCTTGTTATGAGTTTCATATCTTTGGGGACTTAGTTTGTTGTTATGCATCTTTGTCACATCACAAGGCCTTGCCCTTCGAAAGACGCCTTGCGGAGGAGGTAACCCATGGGTACATATTAGCCCAGGCCTTGAACTTTGATGTTTCTGATGTGCGACTCATGCAGTCCCTTGTATCCTAGGCGTTCTCTGGCGGGTGAAGGGCAGAACAAATTTCAATCGGATCTGCCACCTTAGCCTATGCCCGCCGAATCTTACACTCTCCCCATTCGGAAAGATGGCTCTGATACCTTATGTCACACCGTGAGGCCTTACCCTCCAAAAGACGCCTTGCAGAGGAGGTAACCCATGGGTACATACATATAGGCCCATGTTCTGGACTTGGATCCTTTTGATGTGGGACTTGTGCAGTCCCTTATATCCTGGGTGTTCTTTGCTGGGTGATGGTCACACCGAATTTCAACTGTTTGTGACTGTCCGTGCATGTTAGCATAGTGCTTCATCAACATCTTGTCGTCTGATCACTGGTGGCCCACCTCTGATCAGCCCAAGTTCATCAAGAACATCATTCTATCTTGATCGACAGCTAATCAGAGACTTTTGGACCTCCGTATTGACTCAATAGAGAACTCTGAGTATTATTTTGGGTTCTGGGAACCAATCTCGTCAGCCATTTGGAGCAACTCATCAGGGGCCCACCTGCAATCATCATGGGATCTTCAGGAATGTCTACAGCAATGGTTGCCCATCTCTTCTGAAAATTTTGGTATTTTTTCAACATTTTTCCGGGATCAGAGGTAGGCTTTTGGACACATCTTGTGATTTTTCAGTTTTATCAGATCATTTTGATCACAGCCGTACAAAATCTTGGATTGTGGATGGATTTTAGTAAAACTTGTATTGCTGGAAAGATATTTTGATACTACTTGCAACTAGTTGATCTGATTCTCCATTTGATCAAACAGTGGGGCCCACGCAGGGAATCAACACCAATTTTTTTGGTCGCCTGGACCATTTTTTGGTTCTTTGTGTTCACAAACTACTGTCTTGCATTTCTGGACTGTTGCACATAGCCTCTGTTTTCTACTTCTGTTTGTTTGGTTCTAAATGGAGAAGTCTGAAGTTCAATTGATTCGATTTAATGGTAAAAACTATCCAGGATGGGCTTTTCAATTTCAATTATATCTTGAGGCCAAGGAATTATGGGGATTTGTTTCTGGTTCAGATCCAAAGCCTACAAAGGATGATAAAAAGATTGCTACTTAGAATACAAAAGATGCAAAAATTAAAACATGGATTCTTGGGGCTGTGGAACCTCATCTGATTCTGAACCTCAAACCCTATACAACCTCCTAGGAGATGTGGGGTTACTTGCAGACAGTTTATCATCAAGATAATTCTACACGACAATTTCAACTTGAGTGTGAAATTGTAGAATACAGTCAAGGCACCTTGTCCATTCAGGACTACTATTTTGGTTTCTGCAATTTGTGGAGTGAATACGATGGGATTAAATATGCTTCTGTTCCGAACAATGTTCTTAAAACTATACAAGACCTTCAAGCCTCAAGCCACAGGGACCAGTTTTTGATGAAATTGCGTCCTGAATATGAGACTGTAACATCATCTCTACTGAGCCGGAGCCCATTACCGTCTTCGGATGTTTGTTTGAATGAGCTTCTGCAAGAAGAACAACGTATTCACACAAAAGCCCATCTGGAACAACAGCACACTGCGACTTATCCTGTTGCATACTCTGCTAAAGGGAACACTCAGTCTCTTCCGATCTCACAGTCTTCTTCGACTCCTCAAACTCAGGATATGAGCAACGTCCAATGCTACTCTTGCAAAAAATATGGACACCTTGCAACTCAATGCAACCAGAAATTTTGTAATTACTGCAAGAAGAAGGGACACATCATTACTGAATGTCGCCGCCGTCCACAAACTCGGACTCCCAATGCCTATGCTGCCAAGATCGACTATTCTACTGCTGATGCTTCATTCACCTTTGTGCCTTCACAGCCTGGTTCTTTTTCCTCTACTCTCACTCCCGAATTAGTTCAACAAATGATCGTCAATGCATTTTCTGCACTTGGCATCACAGGTAATTCTAAATCCCCTTCTTCCATTTGGTATCTTGATTCCGGAGCATCAAATCAACTGACTCATTCCAGTGTACAACTCTCTAGCTTGACAAAGTATACTGGCAATACTCATGTTCAAACCGCCGATGGCGGACATCTTCCTATTACTGCAATTGGAGATATTTCCAGTATATTGCCTTAAAGAATGTTTATCACTGTCCCAATTTAATTTCAAACCTTCTTTCAGTTGGACAACTCGTTGAAAACAACTGTAATATTTTATTTTCTTCCTCTGGTTGTGTTGTGCAGGACTAGACGTCAGGGAGGGAGATCGCGAGGGGGCCTAAAAATGGACGCTTATTTTCTCTTGATCTATCTACTCCAATTAGGAATAATTCAGCAAATGAATTTTGTTTTTCTGCTCAAAATAATTGTCAATTATGGCATAGTAGGCTTGGACATCCTAATTTTGAAACCATGTCTCACATGGTTAATTCTGGATTGTTAAACTCAATAGGCTTTTCTAAGTTTGTTTCTTTTGATTGTGCTACATGTAAGATCGGAAAAAGTAAGATTCTTCCTTTTTCTGTCTCTACTTCTAATAGCATTCAGTGTTTTGATTTAGTTCATAGTGATGTTTGGGGTATTGCTCCTCATTTGTCTCATGCTAATTATAATTATTTTGTGACATTTATTGATGATTATAGTAGATTTACATGGGTCTATTTTCTGCATTCTAAAGCTGATGTCTTTAATGTTTTCAAGATGTTTTTAGCATATGTTGAAAATCAATTTTCCACATGCATTAAAATTTTACGCTCTGATTCGGGAGGTGCATATGTGTCTATAGAGTTTCAAACTTTTTTACAACAAAAAGGAATAATTTCTCAAAAATCTTGTCCTTATACCCCTCAGCAAAATGGGATGACTGAAAGGAAAAATAGACATCTCCTTGATATTACTCGATCTCTTCTTATTGAATCATCTGTTCCTACCAGTTTTTGGACAGAAGCTCTTAGCGCTGCTGTCCACCTTATAAATCGATTACCCTATTTTTCTTTAGAAAATGAGAGTCCTTTTTATCGATTATACAAAATTACACCGTCTTATGATGATCTACATGTTTTTGGATCGGTGTGTTTTGTACATTTACCTCCTTCTGAGCGTAACAAACTTACTGCCCAATCTGCAAATTGCGCATTTCTAGGATACGATAGTCATCAAAAGGGGTTTCTTTGTTATGATCCTCACATACGACGCATTCGTACCTCCCGTAATGTTGTCTTTTTCGAAAATCAATATTTTTTCCAACATCTTGATTCTGTAGAGTCCTCATCTGTTGTTTCCTTCCTTGGTTTTTCGGACAAAACACCATTTGTTAAATTTAATCCTAATTTCATTTATCAAAGCCGGAGTAAAGCTGCGACCACACATAGTCCCCCTAACGATCCCCCACCTACATTTGGTCCACCTGAAGACCCTCCCTTATGTTGTTCATCTCGGATTTCAGTACCTCCAACTCATTATGGATTTACCCACATTTCCTTGATGGCCACCATGTCTTCTACTTCTATTCCGCACTCATATTCTCAGGCTGTGCAGCATGGATGTTGGAATAACACTATGCAGGATGAATTGGATGCTCTTGCGCAAAATCATACATGGGATGTGGTTCCGTGTCCTTCTGTTAAGCCAATAGGTTGCAAGTGGATCTATTCTATCAAGCTCAAACCCGATGGGACTCTGGCTAGGTATAAGGCGCGTCTTGTCGCTCTGGGTAATCGGCAGGAATATGGTATTGATTATGAAGAGACTTTTGCTTATGTAGCAAAAATGACAACTGTTCGGACTATTCTTGCCATTGCAGCATCCCAATCCTGGCCTCTATACCAGATGGATGTCCAGAATGCATTTCTTCATGGTGATCTCAAAGAAGATGTTTATATGCGCCTTCCTCAGGGGGTTTCATCTATCATCCCGGGTGCTGTTGCCAAATTAAGGCGTTCTCTTTATGGTCTCAAACAAGCCCCCTGGGCATGGTTTGAAAAATTCCAACTTGCTCTTAGCCACATGGGTTTCCATCCTAGTTCATATGATCCATCCATGTTCCTTTATCATGCTTCTACAGGGATCACTGGTCTTCTGGTTTATGTGGATGATATCATCATTACAGGTACTGATGCAGATATGATTCACCAACTTCAGGCCTCTCTTCATGAATCTTTCCACATGAAAGATCTTGGTCCTCTAAACTATTTTTTAGGTCTTGAAGTTCATCAATATGAAAAAGGCATCGTACTCCATCAACATAAATATGCTCTTGAATTAATTGAAATGGCTGGACTTCAAGGTTCTGCTCCCGTCGATACTCCTGAAGAAGTCAATGTTAAACTTCAGCAAGACAGTGGGGATCCTCTCTCTGATCCTACCCTCTATCGTCGTCTCGTTGGCACCTTGATCTACTTGACGATAACTCGTCCTGATATTTCTTATGCAGTCAATTTAGTCAGCCAATTCATGACCGATCCTAGACATCTTCATTTGGCTGCCGTCCGACGTATTATTAAATACCTAATTCGGACACCAACCCGTGGCTTATTTTATCCGGCCAATAACTCCCTTACACTCAAAGCATACTCAGATGCTGATTGGGCTGGTTGTCCGAACACTTGTCGCTCTACCACATGATGGTGCATGTATCTGGGTGATAGCTTGATTCCGTGGAAATGTCAGAAACAAGATAAGGTCTCCAAATCTTCCACCGAAGCTAAGTATCGTGCCATGTCTGCTGCTTGTTCCGAAATTCTTTGGCTTCGCAGGTTGTTTTCAGATCTCGGGTTTCCTGCTGATAGTGCCACACCACTCTATGCAGACAATACTGGTGCAATTCGTATTACTGCCAATCCAGTCTTCCACGAACGCACTAAACACATAGAGATTGATTGCCACTTTATCTGCGACGAATACAAACGTGATGTGATTAGCCTTCCTCACATCTCTTCTGATCTTCAAAATGCCGATATCCTCACAAAAGGTCTTCCGCGACCTCGCCATCAATTCTTGGTTAGCAAATTGAAGCTTGTGGATTCTACAGCATCAATTTGAGGGGGAGTGTCAAATACAAGATGGCTCAGGCCCAAGCCCTGGCCCAGGCCCAATATGGTGGTATCCAATCTCATTGGATTTGGTCCATCTTTGTACAGCTTTCTTCCTTCCTTAATTAGATTGTAAATTAGATTTGGTTAAATATTCTTTCATTAATATTAGATTGTAGTTAGATTAGCTGAGTAGTAGAGCTGATTTGTAGCCTTTGATAAGGCATCTATGTTCTATATAATGGGAGAAAATCTCCAATGAAAGGAATCCAATTTCAATTCAATTCAAGTCTCTTCTGCATGCCACGATTGTTAAAAACTGCAATGTTTTTAGTGCTGTTCACGAAGTCAGTGCCAAAACTCAGCTGACCAATATCATTTTCCACTAAAGACTTCATTTTAGAAGTAGAGGGTTTTGAATAATACTTTAGAAAAGCACATTTGACTTTTAAGAAGCCCAAACAAACACACCCTTAAGCAGCTGCAATTAAAAGTTGAGTACACATGAAGGGAGTTAGTTAGGGACATCAAAAGCCTCCTTCGAGAGTCCTGACTTCTCAAGCAAAAAATAAATACATAGAGCCTTTTTCAATCAAATGTTGGGAGACTTTAACAGCCGGAATGTGAATGTGGTAATTTAATAATCAAGTACATGTGAAGGGAGTCTAGATCCTATGATTCCAAAACCATGAGAAATTCGGTGATGCTCCTTGGGGAGCCCACCTGTTAAAATCTGAACAGCTTAAAATAATTGCCCTCCTTTGGATGGTGGGGCCAACTTTTGTTGGAGGGAAATTTGTCAAGAGCCAATACAAGAGGGGGGGAATTTATTTTGAGAGGTCCATATTAGTGGGCCCCACCGAGGAGAATCACCAAATTTCTCATGATTCCTAGAAGTGGAGTACTCGAATTTCAAACAAATTTTATTGGCTGGCTTTATAAAAGTGAATACTAGGCACACTGATACTACACTGTGTTTGACGGGTTGCTCATCAAAATCATATTCATTGGACGTGGCTAGGCATTTAACCTCAGGCTTAAATGGATGTTCAAAATTGGAACCTTTTATCAATTGACAGATTAAATAATAAACAGCATTTAGTGCATTTGATTTTTCTTTGCACCTATCGGGGCAAGTGGATCCACAAGCATGCTATAGTTCCATTTATGAAAAAGCTATGAACGCTTGTGGAGGATGTGGAACTTGGGCAAGAACAGATCTAGTATTCATGCGGGGAGGAGCTAGGCAATAAGACTCAAAAGTCTGATCTCAACCTTTCACTCATTAATGGGCCATGTAACCAAAATGGGATGATTTATGAGTCCTAATCCATCAATGTAACTATGGTTTAAAAGTCTCTGAGTTGACTTCAATGAGTCGATTCAACCCTTCGAGTCTCTTTCTATTTTCTAATTGATTCATATAGAGAAGGCCGTATTTATCATATGCCTCCTAGTCCTGGTGGAATAAGTTATGGAGAATTTTAGAGATGGATGTATACTGATTTCAGAAGAATAAAACCACATTTAGTGGAAGATATAAGAATTCAAAGATTGGAAGCACTATTTTTTCGATTGAGTGAACAAATCCCACTTATACTTGAATTCATGGATAGCTAAAACATGATAAAATCTTGAAATTCTATACCTTTGATGTAACCTCTCTGTGCAATGCTAACTGTTCAATGATATATTAGCTGCTTGAATGCATAAAGGCAAGTTCTTAAAAAGGTCTTTTAATATCATGATTTGTATTCGTGGGGTTAATGAGAAAAAAAAAAAAAAAAGAGAGCCCAAGTCAGGTATCATCTATTCAGGCATGGACTTTTTTTTTTTTGGAATGATTTGAACCTCCATTGCAGTTAATTAGCTCTGGTCAAATATTTGGACACAAGGCTGAAAGTTGACATTTGATCGAAATCGTACTTTCTTGATGAAAATAATTCAGATTTATTTGCCTTATCTTCCTATCTCGAGGATCTTTTTATGGGCATTTATATTAACTTCAAAATTGTGGTTTCAACTTTGTGAAATCCTGGAGACCACTTCTACCTTTTATTTTCCTCATTCGTTAATTCTTGTGTTGTAATTTTTAGGTGGAGATTAAGGGAGTTGTACTGCTCAGTGTTAGCTTGTCAAGAGAAGTTGTACCTGCCTTTGCCCGGATACTCCTACATACTACCTTGGGAAAGAAGCACATGGTCCGTCCTCTACTACGCACCGAGATTACTCAATTGATTAATCGTCGTGCATGGTACAATGCTACGAAATTGACCCCTGAGGTTTTGAACCTCTACAAGGTAATGTGTTGCCTTCCAGACAAGAAATAGAAAGAAAGAATAGATTTTTTTTTCTTTTGAAAGTTTGAGTTTTTCTAACCAAATTGCTACTTTCTATTGCCATTCTGGAAAAGGGAAGAAAAAGAAGAAAAAAAATAAAAGAAAAGAAAAGGAACATATTCTTCTGGCATTGATTTAAGGAGACTAAGCTCTCTCGTGTTAAATGTAACAGCATCTGATTCTTCTATCTTTTGCTTATCCTTTGTCATGTCTCCTCTATCCCTCCTGCTTTGTACATGTATAGAAAGTCAAACTAAACTATCAAATTTTCATTTTAAATTGGGAAATACAAAATACAGAGTAGGTTTGAGTCATGCTACCCAGGCATTTCATAAAGGAGGAGCTCATCTTGCAGATGTACAGATCCTCATCTGGTGAGACCTGTAAATGGGCAATACTATGCTCGCCTGACAAAGATTGTTTACCAGAGAACTTTTCCTCATGCATCCTTTTCTAGTAGTTTTTTCCTTGTCTATCCACGTGTAGGTCCTACCAAATTCATAAATGATGGGCCCCACAATTTTGGAATGCTTGCCTAAAAAAGTCAAGATTAACTCAGGATGTGAATTATATAATACACTGTAAAAATGCAAGTCGTGCTAAGTTAAAATTACGTTAAAATTCTACCGTCCACTTTCATGTGTCCTTAACCCAGTCATGCTATGTTCATATCAGGCACCATTATGCGTTGAAGTTTGGGATGAAGCACTTCATGAGATAGGTAGGCTGTCATTTGCAACAGTCCTCTCATCAAAAAATGCTACGGCCTGTCTTGTACAAGCCCAACGTATTTGTGTTGAACCGATGCAACACTCATATCGATACTTGATATTGCATCGATACTTCTTGGGTACGAGTTTAGCATATCCTACTTACCAAGTCCATTATTTCATATGGTTTTATTTTTAAGTAATATACTCCTTAATATTTTTAGAAGTGTAGAATCGTATCCCCAATCCCCACATCCATCTACTTGTATCCGTATCTGGGAATCATATGGTGCAGCATGAAGTAGGTTTATATCATGGGTTGTATCCAGCCAATGCTGAAATTTATTTCATTTCAGATGGATTTTCCAAATTATTTTGGTTCACCCATTAAAACAAACTAGAGTCCCCCCACTCAAAAAATTCGCCCAGAAATTCATTCTACTTTGGGCGAAATTTCCAAATTTTTTGAATTCGTTCCGGTCTGAACTTTACCCGGCTCCCTCTATGCCGTAGGGTTTAGTTCAGCCTAGAGGGCTAGGACACCCTCCACTATCAAATCTATATATGTATATGTATATATATATGATTGTGGCCACCATAATGATGCATTGATCTGTTATGTTGACAACATTATTATTTGTTTAATTATTTGTATAATACATGCCATATATTAGTTAATTTAGTAGAATAAACAAAATATATGAAATCATTTTTTAAAATTTTAAAATTTATCTTATATTTTCAATATAAATTTTTCTAATTTTTATTTTTATTATTATTTTTTTGTAATGTTTCACTAAAATTCCGAATTGGCTTAAACATTTCAGTTTGGAGGCCAAACCGCAGTGGGGTCCAAAATGAGTTTCTGAACTATGTTTGTGGTCCAAGAGACCCATTTGCCAAAGCGTTTAACATGGGACCTACTTACATCTCTAAATGGTTTAGTTATGTTCTAATAGTTTTTCATTTATTAAAAGTATGCTAAGAAGTTGAATTTTTTATTTTTTATGTTTTGAGTCTAAACAGGGCAAGTAATAAGAAACATCTTATAATTGGTTACAAAATAGATAGTTGGAGGAAAATCCCATTTTTCTAAAGATGGTCACTATTCAAGTGTCAAACAAAGTGTAGTTTACATGATGTTCGGTCATTTGATATGTTATTTAGGTACTTATCGAATAAACCCTAGATTTTGTTATTCTGTGCACTTAGGAGGTATAGTCCAGTTCTAAGTTGAATTAGTTTCTGTCTTATGGTGGGAGACTTGAAGTTGCCACTTGTGCATATCTAGGGGGACACGTAGTCTAGAAAAGCATGCCTCTTCATCTTTTACATTTTTGATTAATTGATTGAATGATATTGATTTGATTCCTCTTATTTGGTGATTGTGTGAGGGTCTGCGGTGATGATCTGAGACTTGTGATGAATTACAGGGATTGAGGATGAGAGGGATATGATGTAGATTAGGGGTTGGCCAAAACTCTAGTTGTTGATCAAGATCTTTTCAGATCTGTGGTTTTATTCCAAACTATCAAAGAGATGGGAAAGGGAAAGAAGGTGAGAGAGAGAGAGAGAGAGAGAGAGAGAGAGAGAGAGAGAGAGAGAAGTTGGAGAAGCCATCCTCTCCTATTCGGGTCCAGTGGGGTTCTGCTCCATCAATAAGGCTGAATTGTTGGCCTTGAACGTTGGCCTGTGTGAAGTTTCTCGCATGAATCCTCAAAGACTACTGGTTGAGGGAGACTCAGCTTGCATCATTCAGTGGGCTCTTGACCCTTCTACCGCTCCTTGGTACCTGGCAGATTTAAGTGAAGAGATGGCTCAGATGTCTAGGGAGTTGAACATTTCCTTTTCCCATATTAGATGTTTGGCAAATGCGGAAGCAAACAAATTGGCTAAAGGAGTCAATAAGCCGCCTTCGATCGTTTCTATTTTGATCATCTTCTGTTCCGTCCTTTTTTGGGGTTGTTGCCTGCTTTTGTGGGCCCTTGGTCCTACTCCGTTTGTTGTTGCCTCCCCCCCACCACCCACATACCTTTTTTTTTTTTCCAGTATAGTTCTATTATACTATAATTATGCCTTTTGTCTTTAATACTGTCAACTTTAAAAAAAAGAAGGAAGTTGGAGAAGCCACAAAAGGATCGAATAACCTACAAGGTTAGGCGACCCTTGTTATGTGGTTATTTCATTATTTCTGGAAATTATAAAAAACCACTTAAACTTCTACTATTTACATAAAGGCCCCTGGCTCACTACAAATTAATTACAAATAAGTTCTGTTCTAGCTCACAACACGCCCCTTCAAGCTGGTGCATAGATAGTTATTATGCCCAGCTTGGATAGAACAAAATGCAACTTAGCTTTATTCATGACCTTAGTGAAAAAGTCTGTTGGCTGCTTTTCAGTAGGAACCTGTACCAATACAACATCATCACCAAAATTTTCACGTATAAAATGGCAGTCCACTTTCACTTGTTTTGTTTTTTCATGGTAGACATGATTATTAGCCAATTTAATAGCTGATGTACTATCAGAGTAGAGAAACATCGGGCCACCTTGCTTGAACTCTTAACTCTTCTAACAATATCCTCAGCCACAGTAATTCACAACATCCATGAGCTACAGCTCTCTACTCAGCTTCTGCACTAGACTTGGCAATAACAACAACTTGTTTTTACTTTTCCATGAAACCAGATTTCCCCCAACTATTGTACAATATCCTATTGTAGACTTCTTATTGAATAAAGATCCAGCCTAGTTAGAATCTGTGGAGGCTTTGGCCTTTGCATGTCCATGAGACTTGTATAGAATTCCTTGACCTGGTGATCCTTTCAAATATCGGAGAATCCTATGCACTGCTGTTAAATGATTAGTTATGGGAGCATGCATAAACCGACTTAATAAACTAATAGCATTAGAGTTTTCTGGTCTCGTAATTGTGAGATAAATTAGTTTTCCCAGCAATCTCTGATACATCCTTTTATCTTCAAGCAATGTCCCCACTTTCTATGTGTAGACCATTATTCTGTTCTAATGGAGTTTCTGCTGGCTTTGCTCCAAGTTTCTTTGTTTCTAGAAGAAGATCAAAGATATATTTTCTTTGTGATGTAACAATTCCATTATTGGACTATGATGCACAGATACGGCAAGGACACGCCATAGACATGGCAGGTACATGGATTTTCCATATAAAAAGTGAAGTATCGGATACGATACGACACGATACGTTGCCCATTTCCGTGCATTATAGCTCTTGGACCTTGCCCCTTCAATTCCTAGGAAATATTTCAATAATCCTAGGTCCTTGATCTCAAACTCTGATCTAAGAAAACTTTTAGTCTGAGAATTTCACCATTATCATCTCCCGTGACAACTATGTCATCAACATTCTCATCTCTGCTATATCCATTTTTTTGCATATGTTGCTTCTTGATTGGCTAATATTCTGCTCCATAGGTCATAGTGGGTCTAATTGCTGTCCTGTAAAATTCTCTTTTCTATCTTATTGGCATCTGTCGGTCACAAAGAACTCCAAAAGTAAGTCTTCACTTCACATCCGCTTTTATCCTATGTTTGACATCTTCATCAATCTCCCCATCCTTACTACTTATAGAGCCAAGGCAGTGGAAAGAATTACTGTGGTATCTCATGGTTTTCAATTCTCATAGTTGTTTCAGCTCTTTCTATATGCCCACTGAAGTTACAATCCATATATTCCATCTTTGTACGACTCATTTTAAAGCCTTTGGATTCTAAAGCCTCCCGCCATCTCTCGAATTTTGCATTCACATAATCTCTTAATTCATCTTCCAACACGATATCAACTGCAAATAACATGCACCAAGGTACCTCTTCTTGAATATGAGCAGTTAACTCATCCTTAATCAGTGCAAAGAGATAAGGACTGAGGGATGACCCCTGATGCAAACCTTCGGTCAGTGGGAACTCCCCCGTCTCTCCACAAGTAGTTCTCACACTCGTTATTGCTTCTTCATACATGTCATTAATAATTTTAATATAACCTCTTGGAACATTCCTTTTATTTAAAACCCACCAAATTAAATCTCTAGGTACCTTGTCGTTGGCTTTTTCTAGATCGATGAAGACCATATGCAGATTTCTCCTCTTCACTTGATACTTTTCCATTAATTGCCAAAGTGAGAAGATAGCTTCCATCGTTGACCTCACCAGCATAAGGCCAAATTGATTTTTAGATATCTTGGTCTTCTGTCTAAGTCTTTGTTCCATTAATCTCTCCCATAGCTTCATAGTATGACTCATAAACTAGAAGGATAAAAATACCTAATCACACCTATAATCAATCAAAACCATCACTTGCAACTACTCTTGTGAATTGCACTCACGCCACTTTGTTTGTGATCTAACCATTTATAATCTTGCATTGACTCATGATAAATGTTGAATTATGTTCACGAACTCGAGGGATGGTAGGAGGCTTTAGAATCCAAAGTCTTTTAAAAATAAGTTGTTCAAAGGCATAATATGTGAATTGCAATTTCAGTGGGGATGTGTAGAGAGATGTTCTCCGGTGAGAATTGGAAGTTGGAACTCGAGAGATACCACAAAGATAATTGGATAGGAATTTGGTACTGACTTCGGTACTGTTTATGGGTTGTGATTTGGCTGGGAAACTTGCTGATAATGTGGTCTATAACATGTTATGAGTTTGATAAGAGTTTTGGGTGGATATGGTCAAAACTGAAAAGGGAAGGCTAGGTTTTGGGTGCTGGATTGATGGTACCAAAAGAAAAAACTGTGCCAGGCCTGACCTTGTCGCCCTCTAGATGAAGCGTATCGGCTTGGAGGAGTTGGACTGAGTTTTACCCTGAAGACCTATTAGAACATAAAAATTCTTAAAAATTATAAATAATTCTGAAAAAAGGGAAAAGTGTTGTATAAGTGGAATTGAATTCTGTGGAATTCTAAGAAAGTACTACTGAAAGTGGCTAAAATTGAAGAAACTAAAGTTTGAGTTACATAAATGGCAATCAAATAATCTCCCCCTTAATGGAAAATGAATTGAGGGGAGATGGGAAATGAGGGTGATAGCTGGATCCTTTTGTAACCTGAGTTAATTCCCGTCGTTCTTTGGTTCAGTTATTGTAATGCTTTTATTGCTGTAGTTAAGTGGTGTCATGAAAATGTTTCTTCTGTCATGTTTCTTTTGGCTTCACTTTTTCTCCCATCTTCCCTCCCTTACTAGAAATTTTTGCTTATCCATATTGATGTGTTCTATCTCATTACTCATCGTCTGTTCTCCCTACGCAGGGATCATCGTAGCAACAGAACTGCTCTCTTTGATGGAATTGAGGAGGGTGGGATCAGGGCCACCTCTTCCTACAGTACCCATGAAATTGATGAACACGATAATGATAGAGGTATTGATGGATTGCAGGGTAGGGTCAACATACTCAAGAGGGTAAGGTTTGTCTCTTTTGTTTTGGTCAAGGGGTAAGGTTTGTCTAGGTGAATGACTTGTAGTTGTACCATCTAAAATTTTTATTGTCATTTGTAGCAGGGAACTTTTTGTATCTTTATGAACTTGACTTGTTACGGCCATGTCACTTTGCCAAAAATTACAACCAAGTTCTCGAGAAAGACGCCACAACATTCCCCACAACCCTTCCAAACTCACAAAAGTAGTCCTTAAGCAGTGTCACCCAAGAGATTACTTTTGTCCTATCTTGATTAAGACACTAATAGAAGTCCAATACTCCGATTACTCTTGATATTATTGCTAGTTATAGGATTCCTGGAAAAATTAAAAAAAAGGAGGAATTAATGATCCACTCACAGGAGAATCCTTTCCCACATCAGGCAATAGTATAAAGACTATATTGTTGAAGATTATTTTTTTGCTTTAAATAAAGTTATTGATAATTAGTTCAATCACATTTTCTTCTCTCTATCTGATGGTGAATATTGCTCCAATGAAAGTGGATCTTGGATCCACGGGGATAGAAGTGGGTTAAATCATCATGTGAAGGGTTAAATTCTTAAAATATTGCCCCCACATGCCTAGATGTTACTTGAGCTCACTTGATCTTTTACTTAGGGTAACCTTATATGACCTATCCTTATTGATAAGGTTAACCTTATGTATATATGTGTGTGTAGACCAATGACAAGTTCCATATCCACAAACATGTCCATAATCAGTCAGTAGGCCATTTTGATGACTTAGTTTGAGGATGCTTTTACGTTTTGAATCTTTTACTTAATTCTTGATAACAGAATGCAATCATATTTCTTTTTCCTTTTTTCTCTAAACAATTGACAGGTGATATACATGAAAAGGTGGACAGTCATAATCATTTGCTCGATCGAATGGTATGCAATTTACCATATGCACTGTTGTCTTCCCCTATTATTTCAAAGAAATAGAGATCACACAATTTTTTCCATTGTCATGCTTGAATTCAGGGTAACGACATGAACGCATCAATAATGGCTGTGTTTGCACATGTAGTTTGGAATAT
This sequence comes from Umbellularia californica, assembly GCA_028538565.1. Taxonomy (NCBI): domain Eukaryota; kingdom Viridiplantae; phylum Streptophyta; class Magnoliopsida; order Laurales; family Lauraceae; genus Umbellularia; species Umbellularia californica. The sequence goes on along the minus strand of JAPQWN010000008.1, from coordinate 30,271,883 downwards.
CTTCAACGTAGTGAATTTGTTTTGCTTCTCCATGCTTTATTATTCCATATATCAAATCTTTCTGCTCATTTTTAAATGTATTTTATATTGATTGGGTTGTAGCAAAGTAAATTATATGGATGGTTGATGTTGAACAAGTCTTAGTTTTATACCATGATTTATAGTATGATGAACTTACAGTAAAAAAAGGCAATTCTCAACTTAAACAATACACAAAAAATGACAGACTTTGCCGTCGTTCAGTTTTCGACGGCTTTCAGTCGCCGATCCCTTCTTATTCGACTGGGCCCGCTTTGTGATGGTGTGGTCCAAGAAACTATAAAGTGAACAGCTTTACAATGATCCTGGAACTGAATACATGGCATAGCATAACCATAAATGCTTCTTTAAGAGCAGGTCTAAAAGTCGATTCTATGTTGACATTGTCATGAAACGCTATCTAGAAATGCATCAACCACGCTTCTTGATTCTAACAAGTTGACAAGAAAATCACCTGGCAAGGGTGCAAATGTCATCTAGGTCTCAAACCACCATCATTTGAGGTTGTGTCAAAGATGACTATTACAGAAAGACAAACTTTGTATCTGCAATTAATCCATTTTATTAAAGAAAATATTAACAATCATAAAGCAAAAACACACGAGAAATAGTGAAAAAGAGGAACTATATTTATCATATATGCACGAGTAGAAAGAATCACATGCCTTCATATTATAAAAATGGAGGGTGCTGTCAAAAGTTATGAACCCAATCTGTGTCCGAGGGAAGCCAGGCAATTCATCCAAACATGACTTTATGGTATTAAAACAATTTGCCCATTAACAATGTTAAATTCAGTCACTTCATTACAAACAATTTCACCTTGGAAAGTAATAGAAGAGCTATTTATAGTAAGTAGTAATAGAGCAGGCATGGTCATCCCGTCATTATATAGTTGTGCCTGTTAGGTCAACCATGGGACTTGGATTTGTGCCCAATAGACCTAGGCATGGCCCATAGAACTTGGGTTAGATTTGGATTACAAACGATTCTTGGTCATTATAATAATGAGAAAGGGTGTGAATAGCTTTTGGATTGAAAAAAATCTGGTGCTTAAAAGAACCCTTTGGACATGTTTTGCATATCTATGGCCAGGACGTGTAATTCTAACCTTAGTAACGTTGAATTGTCAAATGTGTTTTGCCCATCATATCTTCTTTTTAACTGGTAGCTTAACTAGAACCTATGGCCTAGTGGTCGGGCATTTCCCAACGATGCCATAGGCTCCTTTTTTTTCTTGCTTGTCTTTGCTTACCGCTGTTTGTGTTATTTCTTTTTAGGAGACACTAGATCCTAGTAGTTAATCTTAAGATTTGTGTATGTTGCGGGACTGTTCTATAAATTTGAGGCTGCATCGGTTCTTTTTTTTTTTTTAATTTAAAGGATGCTGTTTGGCACAAACCAACTACTGCATCAGTTCTCTTGACCGATATTTTGGTGTTTAACAGTTTCTATTTTCTTAACTTCTTTTGTTGTTGCTTTTGAGATCTTTGTGTTCATTCACATTTATAAATTTTTCTAACGCGATTCTTTTACAGAGAATTTGTTATTTTGGTTTAAGTGTGTAAAGTTTTAGTTGGCTAATTCATAGGGTTATGGACAAAATTGGGTTTCTATATCTTGTATTCCTTTTAGAAGTTGGACTGTTGAAGATCTCTTTCCAAAATAGAAAGAATTTCCGAAATCTGAAGGTTCTTAGAGGTCGTTCAAGCGAACCTCCTTTTGCTCGACCGATCCCATTATAGTTCATCTTTCGCTCGACCCACCATGTTTCTGTGTTGCAAAATTGAAGACAGTAAGTTGTTCACATGAGCGAACCATAGATTGCTCGAGCGAACCACAGACAGAAAGATGATTGCTTGACCCATCCTGCTGATCGCTCGACCCAAGAGTCTTCTACGCTGAACGTCTACTTCTAGTAAGCTGTTCTCTCGAGTGAACCACCAGTCCGCTCGAGCGAATCATGGAATTCTAATTTTGGCCAAACTTCTTCCCTTCCTAATTTCTCTAAGAGGCAACTTCCTATTCTCTGAGACTTTGGAACACGAATTGGGTCTTATATAAAGACTTCCTCTCTCATCTTATGGGATATACTGAATAAGATCATATTCCTGATAAAGAGAGTTTGAGAGATCCATCCTATTTCCCCCCAAGTCTTCAAGTTGCTGCTGGTGTGCTGAAGTATCAAAGTTTTGGGTCGGTTTCCATCCCCCTTCTTGAAGGCGGTTCTGCTCAAGCATGGTGAAGATTTGTGACGAGATTTCAGCAAGATTTGATGCAATCCTTAGGTTGAGTCAACAACTGGGAAAATGGTTGTAAGTGTCTTGTATTCTTCGTTTACATATAGTGCTTGGTTGTCTGTTGGCCTAGACGATAAGTCTTGTGGTTTTTCTCCCGTTTAGGGTTTTCCACATATAATTCTCGTGTCTCTCTATCTTTGTGGATTGATTGTTTTGTTAACTTGGAATTAGGATTAATCACTAGTTTAATCACATCTGATTGATATTTAATTGAGATTTAGTAAGCGGGACCTCTGCCTGTGTTAAGGTAGAATTACTTTCAAGGTGCTTTATGTATTATTGCTAAAGTTCATCTTATATTGGTGGATTATTATATTTTGGGCATCTTTTTTAAATTAAAAGTCTTTAGTGTGTTTTTTCTCTTGGCTTTATTTCAGGATTTTATTATGCTTCCATTCCCATATCTATTCCAGTTTCGAGTTTTATTGATTTGTGAGCATAATTCCTTTTGTTTCTTTTTCTTATTTCAGATACCTAATAGAGCGAAAGATAATTAATGGAATATCATTTGTTATATCAGCATGAAGTAGTGTTGGTACAAGTGGCAGCGGTAAGGTTTCGTTAATTTTAATGTATAGTCTAGCTAAATATTATATAAAGAAACTACCTTGAACTGTGTGATTCTTTTTTTCTTTTGTTTCCTTTGTAACATACTTGACAGATGAGTAAATGACAAACTAGATGTTGGAGGGAACTCTACAATAGGTGTCTCCTCATGCCATCTGTCTATAGAGGATATTCTTCTTCATTTGTTAGCTTTAAGACATTCTAAAATAAAAGACATATAGTTCACATTGATTTTAAATGATTGATACGTAGTACTAGTAGGACACGTTGGTGAAATAATGTCTTCATTTGGAGAAAACTTTTGTGATCCTACCTAGTTTTTTTTTTCCTTGAAAATTTCTGATCCAAGCACTTTTTTACTGCCACGTCTCATTTAATGACTGCCTATGCATGCTCCCAAATGTCTGCCCGACGCCTGTGGTTTATTGTTTGATTTGGCTTCATTTTGATGTTCTCCTTCTCGGTACTGACATTCTAGTATCAAATGTGTTCCTATTGTACTTCATGTCTTTGAATATCCGAGATCCCTTTGATTTATGGACTACTCTTTGTTCTCTGACTGTTTCATATGTAGCATGCCTTTTCTTTTATGGTCTATTAAATTAAACCTTCAATGGCAGTTTTATAAGGTTATTGGGAATTATGATTTCTATAGGGTCTTGTGTCAACATTATTTTGTGACGGATTATTGTTTCTTATCATAGAGCATTTTTTTTCAATTTTCAAGTTATTATTTATCTTTTATTTGTTTTTATTATACAAAAACCAGAAACTGATTGAAGACATAAGGTACCATAACATATGTAATGAGGTTGAATGACCAACCAACCTTCATTTCCCTGTTACTTAGAGGACCTATAACCTGAAATCTCTCAAGTATGAATCTTCTTTTTAGACCAGATCGATAGTACTTTTGTAATTTTGTCCTTTTGATGTTGAGCTTTTACACCCTTTGATGTAACATCATCTCTCTACTTAATGCAAATATCACCATTTGAGAAAAAAAAACTCGCAATTCAAGTTGAATTATTTAATTTTAATCGGGTAATTGCACAGTTTGGACAGCTATGGGGATAACATATAGCCAGCAAAGCTTTATAACAATGGGCATATAACTAAATTTTTTCTGGGATCCGGGTGGATTCCAAGCTGCGTTTCTAGTAGGGTAATTTCTTTTTCTTTTTGTTTGTTTTTATGGGTTTTGTCTAACCATTGACAAGGTTTGAAAAAGCCTCACATTCTCCGGTGTCTTCACTTTACCCTCCTTTACTTTTATTCCTCATGTTTTATATTCTTTTGCATTGCATGCATAACATGAGGATGATGCTCATCATAGGTTGGGGGTGGGGGACAAGCACACTTGTCTATTTTTAGACAAAATTTTCACACGCCTTTTGCTTTATTTTCTATATTTAGGAAGTTTTTTAAAATTTCTTAACATAATTTTTGCTGTTTATCTTTGGCTTTTTAGATTTTTTTGAAGAGAAATTTGTTGAGAGAATTTTCAATAAACAGAAGATAGCTTCAATTTTAGAATTCTCAAAACTTAGACAAAAGAGAGTTTTTGTTTGCGGAAGTCTTTTTGAAAATGTGCTAAATTTTGATCCTTTCACATTACATAGTTCTTATACCCTTTCAAAACCTCTAAATGTGAAATTTTGATTTTCATTCTTTTAACGACTTGATTGAATATATGAAGGAAAACCAAACCTTAGTTTTATAGGTTTCCTAGTTCATCTGGGTAAATTTTTCCACAAATTAGTTAATTAAGTCGGGTACATGAAAAGGGCTACCTATTGTTGGGGGCCATTGAAAAGGAAAAAAATCAAGAGAAAAGAAAAAAGAAGGAGAGAAGCTTTGTCGTTGAAATTTCACGGCCTTTTGAAAAATAATAGTGCGAAAGCCATCATGGTTGCCTTGATTCGGGTACACCCTTAATTCGGGTACATGAAAAGGGCTGCCGATTATTGGGGACCGTTGAAAAGGAAAAAAATCACGGCCTTTTGAAAAACAATAGTGCGAAAGCCGTCATGATTGCCTTGATTTGGGTACATGAAAAGGGCTGCCTATTGTTGGGCACCGTTGAAAAGGAAAAAAAATCATGGCCTTTTGAAAAACAATAGTGCGAAAGCCGTCATAGTTGCCTTGATTAGGGTACACCCTTGATTTGGGTACATGAAAAGGGCTGCCTATTGTTGGGGACCGTTGAAAAGGAAAAAAAATCACGGCCTTTTGAAAAACAGTAGTGCGAAAGCCGTCATGGTTGCCTTGATTCGGGTACATGAAAAGGGCTACCTGTTATTAGGGACCGTTGAAAAGGAAAAAAAAAGCACGGCCTTTTGACAAACAATAGTGCGAAAGCCATCATGGTTGCCTTAATTTGGGTACACCCTTGATCTGGGTATATGAAAAGGGCTGCCTATTGTTGGGGACCGTTGAAAAGGAAAAAACAATCATGGCCTTTTAAAAAATAATAGTGTGAAAGCCATCATAGTTGCCTTAATTTGGGTACACCCTTGATTCTGAAATAGTCTGTGATGAGATGAGAGGAAGAAGAACAAGACAATATTGGCGAGAAAACTCAATGATCAATGGATCATCGACTGTTCTGTTTTATAATCAATTGTTACCTTTAATCAAGGCACTAAGTATGTGAAGATTACAAATTAGAATCAATGAAAGAATGGAAGGAATCAATCTAAATCAATCCTAGTCTATACAAGGAAAACAAAAAGAGATAAATCAGCTTTACAGGGATTTGACTAAATCCTACGTGAGATAGGCTGTAATGGGCCTCTGTTGGGCTGGGCCTAAGGCTTGTTAGCATACAGCCTTGTTATCTTCTACACTCCCCCTCAAATTGATGTGGTAAGGCAGAAAACATCAATTTGTTAGTGAGATCATGATGACGCGTTTTGGAGAGAGCTTTTGTGAAGATATCCGCCAACTGGTTAAGAGTAGAGACATGAGGCAGAGTGATCTTCTCTGTAACAACATGCTGACGAATGAAGTGACAATCGATCTCAATGTGCTTCGTTCTTTCATGAAAGACCGGATTGTTTGCAATTCGGGTAGCACTTGTGTTATCCCCATGAAGAGGTGTAGAACTATCAATACTGACACCAAATTCACAGAGAAGACGGCGGAGCCAGATAATTTCAGCACTAGCAGACGACATCGCCCGATATTCAGCCTCAGCAGAAGACTTTGAAACGGTGGTTTGCTTCTTGCACTTCCACGAAATCAGAGAGTCCCCAAGAAACATACACCAGCCAGTGGTAGATCGCCGAGAATCGGGGCAACCAGCCCAGTCAGCATCTGCATAAGCTGATAATTGTAGAGAAGCGCCCGAAGAGTAGAAGAGACCATGATTAAGGGTGCCTTTTACATAGCGGAGTATGCGCAAGGCAGCAGCAATGTGAGGTTTGTGAGGATTGCTCACAAACTGGCTAACCGTATGAACGGCATGAGAAATATCCGGTCGAGTCATAGTTAAGTAGAGCAAACTACCAACTATCCGCCGAAAAACAGAGGGATCATCCAGGGGCGGGCCATCATCTGCACTGATCTTGCTGTTCAACTCCATAGGTGTATCAAAAGTGTGAGCATCATCAAGTCTAGCCGAAGTGATCAAATCGGTAGCATATTTCCGCTGATGAACTCGAATGCCAGATTTGCGACGCAAGAACTCTAGCCCCAGAAAGTAGGTGAGAGGACCAAGATCTTTCATTCTGAAGTGGCGAGTGAGATGATGTTTGAGATCCGTAATGCTAGCACTATCATTGCCACTGATAATCATATCATCAACATAGACTAAAAGGAAGGTGTATCCCGTCGTTGTCCATCTGAGAAATAGTGAGCTATCTGAATGACTTTGACGAAATCCAGCTTGAAGAATTGCAGTCCGGAATTTGTCGAACCAAGCCCTGGGAGCCTGCTTCAGTCCATACAACGATTTCCGCAACTTACAAACATGCTTAGGAGGACAGGCATATCCTGGAGGAGGCTTTAAGTACACAGTCTCTTGCAAATCTCCATGAAGAAATGCATTTTTGACATCCATTTGCCACAGAGGCCAGTTGCGGGCTGCAGCGACACAGAGGAGAGTACGAACTGTGGTCATTTTAGCCACTGGTGCAAATGTCTCCTCATAGTCGATTCTATACTCCTGTTTATATCCCTGCGCAACTAATCGGGCTTTGTAGCGATCAAGACTCCCATCGGGATGAACTTTGATGGAGAAGATCCATTTACTGCCAATCACAGAGGCTCCGTCAGGAGCCGGTACCAAGTCCCATGTCTGATTAGCTTCGAGAGCAAGCAGTTCCTCATTCATAGCATCCTGCCAGTAAGCAATCTTCGAGGCCTGTGAATATGAGGTGGGTATAGGAGCACTATCTAAAGAGGAAAGGAGAGCAGGAAAGCCATAACGGTTAGGGGCAATGGAAAGACGATTAGATCGTCGAAGAGAGATGATATTATCAGAAGAAGCATGGTTACCTGTAGAAGCAGTAGGCGGCACTGGGAGATGATCAGGAGAGGGAGGCACCATATTAAGAACCTTGTTACGCCGAACATAGACCTTGAGAGCAGGTGATGGAGAAGCAGACTCCGGGAATTGTGGTAAATAGGACACAGCAATAGGATGATGATCTAATCTTAATGAGAAGAAAGGAATTTGTTCCAGGAAGATCACATTGCGAGAGATTCGCATGCGTTTTTCAAACCGGTCATAACACAAGAACCCTTTGTGTTCAGAACTGTAGCCAAGAAAGATGCATTTGGCAGCTTGTGGAGATAGCTTAGTGCGTTCATTCGGGGGAAGATGAACAAAACACAAGCAACCAAATACACGTAAGTGAGAGTATGAAGGAGGATGGTCAAAGAGAACTCCGTAAGGAGTAGTCTTGCCTAGAACAGTACTAGGAAGACGATTGATCAGATATACCGCAGTCTGTGCAGCATCACACCAGAATTCTGGAGGAACTAAGGACGCAAGTAAAAGGGTGCGAACAGTTTCAAGAATATGTCTGTTCTTTCTTTCCGCAATTCCATTCTGCTGAGGAGTGTGCGGACAAGATTTTTGATGAATAAGGCCTTTATCAGAAAGGAAAGCAGAGAATTCATGAGACATGTATTCTCCACCGGAATCTGATCTAAGGATCTTGATATCTTTCTGAAATTGGGTGTGGATCATGTTATAGAATTTTTGAAAAATAGAAAACACTTCAGATTTGAAACGCATAAAATAAATCCAAGTATAACGGGAATGATCATCAATAAATGTCACATAGTACTTGAATCCTGCCCTACTCAAGGTAGGAGCAATGCCCCAAACATCAGTGTGAATTATGTCAAAAGATTCTAATGCACGAGAATTATGAACAGAGAAAGGCAAAATATGACTCTTACTTAAACAACAAGTTTCACATTTTGATTGAGATAAAGAAGACATCATTTTATTATCAACCGTAGAGTCCAAACAACCAAGTTTAAACAAAGAAATTAAATAGGCATTGTTCACATGACCAAGACGTTTATGCCAAACGGTCCGCAAGTTTTTGAAATTATTAGAAGAAGAAGCAAAGAAGAAAGGATGTCCAATGTCCAGCAAAAACAGGCGCCCATGTTTACTCCCCGTCGCGATCACCTTCCCAGTTTGTCGCCCCTGTATGACACAACCAGAGGAAGAAAAGTGAACAAGATAGCCATCATCAATAAGTTGTCATACAGAAAGTAAATTGGCTGATAATTTGGGAACAAAGTAGACATTGGAAAGGGTGATGGACTGGCCAGTGATACTAGATAAAGTAATGGTACCAACTCCAGAAATGGGTAGTTGATCACCATTGGCAGTGGTAATTTTTTCTTTTCCAAGGTAAGGGTGGGAATCTGTAAAGCTATGTTCTACAGAGGTCATATGATTGGAGGCTCCTGAATCTAAAAACCAAGTGGAAGAGGTGATAGAAGAAGACAAAGATGCAGAAGAATGAAAGGCAGGAGATGCTATATGAGAATAAGGTTGATACCGACCACCAAAGAAGCCTATAGACGCATATGCAGAGGTGACTGTGCTCTGGATCAGTTATTGAATCTGAGCAGGAGTCATGGATATAGCCCTGGAGGAAGTGCTGCCTGTATCTGAGACGGGGGCTTGAGCCTGAAATGCGGAAGGAACATTTTGTCTTGGCATATTGGAGGGAGGCTTCTTAGGCTGTGTCTCATTCCGTCGCTGTAGGCTGCGACAATCATCAATGACATGACCGGTCCGTTTGCAATATTTGCAAACCAGTTTCTTGCGACAATTTTTGGCAATATGTCCGAAGCCTTTGCATTCATAACATTGAGTAGGCTTTGGAGTTGCCAAAAGAGCCGAGTCAGCAGGAAGAGGCGCAATGAAGGCTTTGGGAGCTTCGGGTGCTTCCAGAATAGTGCGCTGTGAAGTGAGACGAAGTTCTTCGCGAAGGACTTCTTGGAAGCAAGTATCAAGATTGGCAGTATTCTCCCTGTTCATGAGCACAGACCGAATAGATTCAAATTCAGGTCGTAGATTCATAAGAAACTGGCTGATATGAGTTTCTTCTTGTAATTGGAGTGCCTCAGATAGAAATCCAGAAGAGACTGTTTGGATTAGCATGGAATCCCTTTCAGTCCACAAGGTGAGGAAGCCATTAAAGTATTCCTGCACAGTTTTATCCCCTTGACTATATTTGGCAATTTCACTATCGAGATGAAATTTCCGGGCTTTATTGGTTTGATGATAGATTTTCTTCAGATGAGCCCACATATCAGCTGCTGTGGTGTAGGCTTGAAGAGCCACAGTAAGAGAGGGATCAATAGAGTTAAGGATCCAAGTGACTACTTTCGCATTTTCTTTGGACCAGGTTGCGAGACCTTTTGAGTCGGCATTACTTGTAATATGAGGCTTCGTTATTGATCCGTCAAGATAACCAAAAAGTCCCTGTCCTTCAACAAAGTTCCTCAAGTGGAATGACCAGGACATATAATTCTGCCCGTTAAATTTTATTGGAATAACATCATATTTATCCATTGCAGAAAATGAAAGAAGAAGGTCAATAAAGAGCAGCAGCACAACCAATCAACAATGGGAAAGGAAGAGAACTTCCAGCAGCAGCACAAGAAGGTTTAAAACAGTCCACAGTTAACTTGATAACCAGCAATAGAGGTGGCAGCAGCAGCAGATGAAGAATCCAGCAGCAAAAATCACACAAAACAGTGCAATTTTATCCCAGACAGAGCCAGACGAACTGGAAATGTGGACCTGGATCTATGCGTGGGCCCCACAGGGTTGTCTAATCACAGATCAGGTTTGATCTCTGTAAAGTGGATCAAATTGACTTCCTTGAGTCCAAATCTGATGAGATTTGGAAAAAGATCCACAAATCTGGACGGTGGTGATGAAATCCTTCTGAGAAAATCGTCAGATGAGGAAGAGGTTCGAAACTACCTCAAAGGTGATGGAAAAAATCCAGAAAAATCACCATAATTTCCAGAAAACCCACTCAACCATTCCTGTATGTAGGGATGGAGGCTTCTTGATGATCGTCAGTAGTGCACAGTAGTAAACTGTGAGGCAGCGACGTTAGACGACAACGTCGTCAGTGGATCGATCTCCACGTGAGGTCCATTAGAGGATCAGTGACCAGATCTGAGGTTGGGGATGGAAGGACAAAGTATTTTCGCAACTCCAGGCCAAAGTCTTACTCAAAACGGATCAAAATCCACAAATTTGGACGGCTGTGATGAAAATTGTAGCACAAAACTGAAATATCACAAAATCAGGTGGATATCCTACCTCTGATGATCCAAAAATCTTGAAAAAATGTTCATAAATAAGAGGAGAACCAGACGATCCATATGGGCTGCTTCCGCTGCTATGTTGATGATGATCGCTGGTGGGCCACTTCTGATCTGAGATGATCAGGCAATATTAGAGAGAAGATTTTCAATCCAGAAAGAAGATCCAAGCCAGGATCAATGAGAGAAGAAGAAGATCAATGGTAATTGATCATAACCTCGCTCTGATACCATGAAATAGTCTGTGATGAGATGAGAGGAAGAAGAACAAGACAATATTGGCGAGAAAACTCAATGATCAATGGATCATCGACTGTTCTGTTTTATAATCAATTGTTACCTTTAATCAAGGCACTAAGTCTGTGAAGATTACAAATTAGAATCAATGAAAGAATGGAAGGAATCAATCTAAATCAATCCTAGTCTATACAAGGAAAACAGAAAGAGATAAATCAGCTTTACAGGGATTTGACTAAATCCTACGTGAGATAGGCTGTAATGGGCCTCTGTTGAGCTGGGCCTAAGGCTTATTAGCATACAGCCTTGTTATCTTCTACAGATTCGGGTACATGAAAAGGGCTGCTTATTGTTGGGGACCGTTGAAAAGGAAAAAAAATCTTGGCCTTTTGAAAAATAATAGTGCGAAAGCCGTCATGGTTGCCTTGATTAGGGTACACCCTTGATTCGGGTACATGAAAAGGGGTGTCTATTGTTGGGGACCGTTGAAAAGGAAAAAAAATCACGGCTTTTTGAAAAACAATAGTGCGAAAGCCGTCATGGTTGCCTTGATTCGGGTACATGAAAAGGGCTGCCTATTGTTGGGGACCGTTAAAAAGGAAAAAAAATCATGGCCTTTTGAAAAACAGTAGTGCGAAAGCCGTCATAGTTGCCTTGATTAGGGTACACCCTTGATTCGGGTACATGAAAAGTGCTACCTATTGTTGGGCACCGTTGAAAAGGAAAAAAAATCACGGCCTTTTGAAAAAAAATAGTGCAAAAGCCGTCATTGTTGCCTTGATTAGGGTACACCCTTGATTTGGGTACATGAAAAGGGCCGCCTATTGTTGGGGACCGTTGAAAAGGAAAAAAAATCATGGCCTTTTGAAAAATAGTAGTGCGAAAGCCGTCATGGTTGCCTTGATTCGGGTACATGAAAAGGGCTATCTGTTGTTAGGGATTGTTGAAAAGGAAAAAAAAATCACGGCCTTTGGACAAACAATAGTGCGAAAGCCATCATGGTTGCCTTAATTTGGGTACACCCTTGATCTGGGTACATGAAAAGGGCTGCCTATTGTTGGGGACCGTTGAAAAGGAAAAAACAATCATGGCCTTTTAAAAAATAATAGTGCGAAAGCCATCATGGTTGCCTTAATTTGGGTACACCTTTGATTCGGGTACATGAAAAGGGCTGCCTATTGTTGGGGACCGTTGAAAAGGAAAAAAAATCTTGGCATTTTGAAAAATAATAGTGCGAAAGCCGTCATGGTTGCCTTGATCAGGGTACACCCTTGATTCGGGTACATGAAAAGGGCTGTCTATTGTTGGGGACCGTTGAAAAGGAAAAAAAATCACGGCCTTTTGAAAAACAATAGTGTGAAAGCCGTCATGGTTGCCTTGATTCGGGTACATGAAAAGGGCTGCCTATTGTTGGGGACCCTTGAAAAGGAAAAAAAATCACGGCCTTTTGAAAAACAGTAGTGCGAAAGCCGTCATGGTTGCCTTGATTAGGGTACACCCTTGATTCGGGTACATGAAAAGTGCTGCCTATTGTTGGGCACCGTTGAAAAGGAAAAAAAATCACGGCCTTTTGAAAAACAGTAGTGCGAAAGCCGTCATGGTTGCCTTGATTTGGTTACATGAAAAGGGTTGCCTATTGTTAGAGACCGTTGAAAAGGAAAAAAAATCATGGCCTTTTGAAAAACAATAGTGTGAAAGCCATCATGGTTGCCTTAATTCGGGTACACTCTTTATTCAGGTACATGAAAAGGGCTGCCTATTGTTGGGGACGGTTGAAAAGGAAAAAACAATCACGGCCTTTTAAAAAATAATAGTGCGAAAGCCATCATGGTTGCCTTAATTGGGGTACACCCTTGATTCGGGTACATGAAAAGGGCTGCCTATTTTTGGGGACCGTTGAAAAGGAAAAAAAATCACGGCTTTTTGAAAAACAATAGTGCGAAAGCCGTCATGGTTGCCTTGATTCGGGTACATGAAAAGGGCTGCCTATTGTTGGGGACCGTTAAAAAGGAAAAAAAATCACGGCCTTTTGAAAAACAGTAGTGCGAAAGCCGTCATGGTTGCCTTGATTATGGTACACCCTTGATTCAGGTACACCCTTGATTCGGGTACATGAAAAGGGCTGCCTATTGTTGGGGACCGTTGAGAATGAAAAAAATCAAGAGAAAAGAAAAAAGAAGAAAGAGAGAAGCTTGTCGTTGAAATTTCACGGCCTTTTGAAAAACAATAGTACGAAAGCCATCATGGTTGCCTTTAGAGGAAATCTTTTTTTTTTTTTTTTGCTAAGTCTAGGTGGACCGAATTATTTGATTGAGTCATTTTCACGGGGGTTCTAGCGGAGCATTTAACACTTATTTTTTTATGCCACTGGCCATTCGAGCGACACTTGTTCATGCTTCAACAATCTAGCATCTAGAGAATGTTTTGCCTATATTGTAGAGGTCCGTATGGCTTGGATATTCTTCTTATTAAATCATCCTCGTGACTTAAAGAAGTGCAAGTCGTGAGGATGAAATTGTAAATGGATTTTGCAGTAAAACTGTATATTCCCCCTTTTAGATCCTTGAGTACTAAGCTGAATCCATAAGAATAAATATTTTTAAGGCTTTCATTTGTTCATCTTCCGAAGATTACAAAGAATGGAGTTTTGCTTTGGTAATCTTCAACTATTTCATGTTCCCTCTTCTACATGCAAATGTCTCAGAATAACAAAAGCAACTAGAAAATAGGATAGGACTAAAAGGCTGGTGGGATTAATGTTAATATTTTGGGGATGGATCTCCCAAAGGAACGTCATGAATTTCTCATGAATTCAAATCTCAGCGTATCAATCTAAGGCAAAACTTATGTTATCCGTTCACGTTGATCATTCGTAGAATACTAACAAGTTTCTCTCAAATTATTATGACTCTTCTTAGGGTTTTTTTTTTTTTTTATATATATATATATTAATATTTATCTGTGTATGTTTTTTGTTTCTAGGTGATGTCTAATGCATACACACCAATTGACAAATCAACGAAAGGCAAAACTTTATGTGTTACTTGATATGTTACCGTTCACGTTGATCCTTCCTTTAATACTAACAATTTTCTCTCTCATTATTATGACTCTTCTTAAGTTTTTTTTTTTATTTTAATATTTATCTGTGTATGGTTTTTTGTTTCTAGGTGATGTCTAATGCATACACACCAATTGACGAATCAATTTCAATAAAAAAAGTCACAATGCTGCAAAGGTTTTCAGCCATCCTGATGTTATTGTTGAAGAGCCATGGTACATTTCTACTATTAATTATTGATGTTATTGTATCTTTTAGCATGGTTCATATTTTTTAGCCATTTTCCCTTTTTTTTTCTCTAGGAGGAACCTATTCATATTTATCGTTTATTTGTTGAAAATTAAGTATGGAACTGAACAGGAGTACACCCTAGTAAAATTACCAAACAGCCCCTTAGAGAAAAGCTCAAACCTCTCTATACACATATTAAAAAAAGGAGTTTCTCCTCCTTCATGGTCAGCTCCTGCTGCTTGCTTCATATCTTTTGATGGGTGTTGCCTACTCAGATGTTACATGTGGCCCCTTACATGCAAGGTGTCTTCAAAGAAGATCTCATAGTGGGCCCACATACATGCAACCTGAATTTCATGCAATTCCTTAATTTCACTCTTCACCATTGTTTCTGGTTTCATCATTGCCTCGTCTGATATTTCCAGGTTCTTCCTTGCCTGATTGCACATGCATGCAAGTTTTCTTGAGGTTTGTTGTATACTATCAGAAAGAAGAGGAGAAGCAGAGGTACTTACTATCACATGTTTTGATGTATTCTTTTTCCTTGGGTAGTCCTAAAGCAGAACAAGAACAGAGATGGTATTATCCTACTATTGATTAGATTAGCGGTTCCAAACAACCCAATATGACCCACAATGATCTATAGTCCTAAACTGTTGCTACAACTTATAATCATCATTGAAGACTTTCCCATCTATCTGCACTTTTACCGGCGTTTTTTCCCGGCGCAGTCATTAAATGCCGGCGATATATTTTCGCCGGCACAAGTTAAAATATTAGCGGCGAATTATTATTTTCGCCGGCAAAGGGTATGTTTTACCGGCGATAAGTTTCGTGTCACCGGGAAAGGCAACATTTCTTGCCGGCGAAATGCCTAGATCGCCGGCAAAGTTCACCCGCTTGGAGTCATGAGGTTATTAAGCTTTTGCCGGCGCTTTAATTTCACCGAGAAGTTATTTTCGTTCCTTGATTTATTTTTCGGTGGAATAAAATGTAAGTGGATCTTTCTGCGCACCCAAGGAAAAATGCTAAATTTGACGACCCATTTACGGCATGTTCAAGTTTCCTGCGGAATTTTGAATCCACTATGAAGATAGAGTGACCCATCTACGGAAAAATTAGAATTGAAGATTTTAGTTTCTATTGTTTGGTCCGGGGAAATATTTTCTTCTGTGCAATGGGTTTCTACCTCTTGGGTTAAGATGGCAGTAAGTAAATGATTCTTTGCATCCTTGGTCTGAATCTGATTTCTGCAGAAATTGTGGAATACTTTTCACCTAAGAAAATGAAAAGGATTTCAAAACCTTCTCAATCCTCTAAACTCACCAAATGCCCTCCTTAAGGGGTGAGTGGGGGACTTCACCATTCAAAAAAAGCAAAAAATGTATAGTTAAATTAAGTGTTGGTATCCAGGGTAAATGTGTTTTGAATTCAACTTTGACACCGCCTTTTTTCTATGATATGTGACTCTCAATTTTGTGTTGTTTGTGAAGAATTACCTACAAACGATCTGTTGATTTGTGGACCGACTATTTCTCTCTTGTCCATTTTCTTTGAGTATTTGTTTTGTGCCAGATTTGAGACTTGAAGCATGGCTCATTTTATATCATTGCCTTAGTGTGCCTCAATGTACCTCAAATTACTTTTTCAATAGGATTTCTGGCAAAGTAGATACAATCAGGCTCATTCTGTTTGGGCCTTGTTGCAAATGGGGGCTGCATTTGACTGGATAATCCTAACATCCAATGTGGATCTGAGATGTATCAGAAGGAAATGTAGATGGGCAAAGTGTTCCATCTACTCCTGTTTCTCAGGACTCCCTATTGTACCATTAAATCAAAATGTGGTTTCAGAAGATCCATGCAAAATTTGCTCGAATGATCCTTGTCTCATGGTCTTCCCATTTATGTGATTCCAGTATGTTCTTAGTTTGAGTGGGAGAGACTGGAAATGGGTTCTTTTGCCTTGTTTTGATCCCTTTTGGAGGTAGCGTCTATGTTAAGAAGTTGTTTGAGAAAAAGGTAGGAATTCTAATCAATTACTTTCCTTTTGTTTAGAAGAAAACTTGATTGAGTTTACTGTTGGTGAATTTCATTTCTGATGGTTTTAATTTGGTTGAGTTTTGTCTTTTAAGTTTCTTACTTGTTGTTAATTACATGATTCTGATGGGTTGGTGTTACTTCTTGTTAATTACATGATTCTGATGGGTTGGTGTTCTGGGAAATGATTGAAATTATAGACTTAGATTAGATAACAAATTTTTTTTTTTTTTTTTTTGGTTAAAATTATGTTTACTAGTTGGAGAGGCTGGGAGTTTATTGTTGTTCTATGATCTTCATATGAGACCTGACTATTTAGTTTGAATGATATACACTTGGAGGTTGGTGCATGAACTTGTCATGCTCTGTGTTTTTTGCTTTTCTCTATTTTGATTGAGGTTTTTTTTTTTTTTTTTTTTTTTTTTTTTAATATAGATTGCAATTAGTTACTTGTAGAAAAGGAGTGGGAATTTCTAATGTTTTTCAATCACTTTGCTGACCACCATTTTGTAGAAATATGAAGGTATGCGGTGTGCGCGCACTTCTGTGCGTGTGGTTGTAGGGCCAAAGGGTGGTACAGAGGCCCTATTCTAAATCAAATAAGCAAAACACTTAACAAAAAATATATATTCTCATTCACCTCACAATCACAAGAAGACTACACCAAACACTTGAATCTCTTCAAGACTTCACACTTGTTGCAGGCAAACATGCGTATTAAAACTGACTGCATCGAAACACATTGGATTGAGTATTCATCTAATGTGGTTTCTGAACAGGGGGTGATGTGTATTAAAACTGATTGTCATTAATTTTTTTTAGTAGATGAGTATTGCCTGCATTCTTATGTGGTTTGTTATGGCTTCTTTTTTATGCTTTATGTGATGATCTTTTTTTTTTTTTTTTTTTTTTGAAATTGGGTTTTTTGTGGTTTGTAGAAACAAAGGTTGGAGACAAGGATATTCAGTTCGTTTGGTGTAGACCAACCCAGGTCTCTCTCTGCTCACTGTTCTCTCAAACTGCTCTCTCTGCTTTTCTTTGCAAAAATCTCAAGGTAAAACATCACAATCCTGATTTATTTTCTTTTTTATTGCTTTTGAAGGTTCTCAAATATATGAATAGATATGGGGATTAGGGCTGGATTTTGGGGATGTAAGGGATTTAAGGTTTCTTTAATTTGGGGATTTTAGGGATTTTTCTCCATCACTGTCTCCAAGCCTAAACCATCCATTTTTGTGGGGGCATTCTTTCTTATTTACACATACATCTGATTTGTCATATGTGGAGCCAAAACCCTGTACTTGTAGTATATTTTAATTGGAAATAGTACGAACCACACACTTCTCTTCATATGATTGTCTTTGGCATGTGATAGAGAAGTACTCGTTCTTTTAATGGAGATCTTATCATTCTTGATCTGTCCAAATTCTAAAGTTAATTGTTATTTTTTTTCTTTTTCTTACTTTTTTGTTTTTCATTTGATGGACCCCAAGTATAGGGTGCAATTGTAGTAATAATTTGGTGAGTCCAGGTCGATCCACAGGGAGCAATGCTGTTTGAAAGTCTTTCCAACTTTGACCTATCCTAAATCAATACTGAATCTAGCCTAAATGGAAACTAATTAAATTACATCAACTTTCCAAAAAAAAAAAAATAAAAACACTAATCTAAATAAGGAATCCTAATCTAGATAATACTAATTAAACTAAAACCTGCAAAACAATACACAAATCAAACAACCAATTTAATATATCAAAACAAAATTTCCTAAATTAAATCCTAATTACCAAAATAACTTTTTATGCAATATGAATGATCTATAATGCCCTAAATGCTAACAATGCAATTTTATGCAAGTTTCTAAAAATCTAATTCATGCTGTCAAAAATTCCAAGTATGGAAACCCTTGCACAGGCCCAATTTCGTTGGATTGTACGAATCGTCTAAGATGATATAAACCTAAATCTAATGGCTGGAGTCAAGACTCTGATGATGCATGAACACAAAAAAAAAAAAAAAAAAAAAAAAAAAAAAAAAAAAAAAAAAAAAAGAAAAAGGACTTAAAACGAAAAAAAAATAATCACCTAAAGATGCCTACTTGAACTGTTTTGTGCTGGAAATCTGATCACGGGCTGTTCAACTACCCCTGTTTGAGCCTCTGGTTGACACGGTTCCCGATGTTATTTTTGGCTGAAATTCTGGGGTTTCAAAGTCCTATTATCATACTTTAAATCTGCTATTTTTCGGCCCAAAATATTAACATTTACCTGGTTTTTAAATCATGCACTTTTGTAACACAGTTGGGTCAATTCTACTGAAACTGTAGGATTTTTCACTATTCACATACCAGGTCCGAATTTAGTCTTTCTAATCAGTTAATAATATTTTGATTTCAGCAACAAAACCTTTTCTAATGCAATTTCTAAATATGATGCATGCGAAAAGACACTTTCCAACCATATGTTATTCAAGTAACAAGAATAAGGTTGAGTCATGACTTTTCAGACTTGTATACAGATATAGATATTAAATCACAGTTTGGAGTCTGGTTCATGACCATGAAAACAGAGTTGCCACTCATCCCTTCTCTTCTCTTTCCTTTCATCTGAATCACTTCCTTTTTTTTTTTCTGTTTGGGCTTGGGTGACTCCACTCATAGGGTGACTCAACTCAGGCTAATTTTCAGAACACGGAGCTGGCAGACAACAGGTTTGACTCCTACCACACAATGGAAACTTTTATCTTCTTGGTTTGACCATCCTACCAATAGTTACGGATGTTACTGCTGCTGATTCTCTTTGTTTTCCTGGTTTAAAGCATCACACACATTTCTAACCATGCCCATTTACTCCCAACTTCATGTGATGTGATGATGTGTCACATGTTCTTCAAATCCAAGTGATGCATCAGGCAATGTCCACAAATAAATCATCTAATCTGCAATGTGGCGAGTCCATTAATGCGAGTTGGCCTTGCATGCGTGTTCAATGTAGATAGTACGCCCAAGTATATTTTTTTCTTCTCTTTCCTTTGTTTTGATTTGATGGCCCTTCTCATGAACAAGCTACTGATCAGATTTCTCAGACATTATACATGATTAGGCCTACTTTGAGAATGGATGGCTTGAATATGTATGGTGAGATGGAAGATGAATGGTTTAATCCATGAAGAGCCCACAAATTGAATTGTAGAGCCCAAGTGTCACGGGGTACACCAACTTAAGGGAGGCGCCACGGTATGTATTCAGGCTTCTTCCGTTAGAACCACATGGGCCCAGGCACGAGGGAGTGGGCCCCACGCACCAATTTACCATCCGAGTCCCACTGATGTGCAACCGAGGCCACCAAGGCCATTGGAATGCTTCACAATGCATATCGTGTGCTAACAGGGTCGACCGTCCATTTTTCCTTCCCACAGGCATACCTCCTACATAGTAGAGATATGTGCCACTCATTGTTTCCCACCTCCTGGGTATAAACGTCCGAGAATGAGGAAATGGACTTTTCGACGTGTTCTCGGATCCCAATGCACAAATCCTTTCACACAATGATTGTTCAACATGTTTCCCATGTTTTCAATGCACTGGACATGCATTAGTTTCCAAAAATCACAGGGTTGGTCGAGGGGTGAAAATCTGCCGCGCGCAGCACCTGCATGACGTCGACCTGAGCACCTGCAGCACCTACACGATGTCGTCCACATCACCTGTAGGATGTCATCCACAACAACAGAGCACGACGTCTGTACACACCACGTGCAGTGCGCTGCTGCACACACCACGTGCAGCACGTTACTGCTCACACCACGTGTAGTACAGCACGACATGCACGTTATCACAGCACCGCATTAGTAAGCACCGTCGTCCATCGCACCAGCGACCGAGAAGCAATATTCATCCGCAGCAAGGGATTCATATGCAGTGTTTTGCTTCCAAATCACAGTCCATATGCACCAATGAACTGTTTGTGCAACGGTTAGGTCTAGGAGCACCTATCCCACCGCACCACCTGCGCACCAACACAGCATCAGCTGTTTAGGGGCTAACAACCCTCCCCCACTTAAGCCACGAACAACGTCGTCCGTTTTTTAGCCAGGTATTCTGTGATCTCCTTTTCAAATTGCCACAAAGTAGTCCCCTTCTCCCAAGAGGCTTCATTCTCTTCAGCACCCTCCCATTGTATCAAGTAACTAGTCCTCCGATTCTTCTTGCTTTTGCCCTCAGTTTTGTCAGCCAAAATCTTTTGAATTTTGCGACTGAACTGAGCAAGAATTGTAGGTGGTGCCCTCCGAGACACTCCTCGACTTGTGTCACTTGGATCTTCATGATAGGATTTGAGAAAACTAACATGAAAGACTGGATGTACCTTGATTCTGTCAGGTAGATTCAGTCTGTATGCTAACCTGCCCACTTTTAAGACAACTTCAAAAGGTCCATCATACCTTGGAATCAGTCCCATATGGACTTCCTTGGCTCTAATTTTCTTCCAAATCTGGGGTGTAAGTTTCAGCATCACCTTATCCCCAACCTGGAATTCTCTGAATCTTCGATTTTTGTCTGCCCATTTCTTCATTCTGCGGACTGCTCTTTCAAGACAGTCCCTTGCACTTTCAACCAAGTCTGTCCTCTCTTGTACAAATCTGTAAGCAGCAGGGCAGCTTCCCTGGGATTTTTGCTTGGCGACTTCATGAGGAGCCAGAGGTTGTTGGCCTGTTGCCAACTCAAAGGGACTTGCACCCGTTGCAGAACTGTGATGTAGATTGTAGCAGAACTATGCTGTATCCAATAGATCTATCCAATTTTTCTGGTTCGCTGTGACAGTGTCGTAGGTATTCCTCCAACATGTCATTTATCCGCTCCGTCTATCCATCAGTCTGCGGATGATTGCTTGTGGAGAACTTGAGTTGAGTGCCAATCAACTCAAACAATGCAGCCCAAAACCTAACAGTGAATCTTGCATCTCTGTCTGACACAATGTCCAAAGGGATGCCCCACAGTTTGACAATGTTCTTAAAGAAGAGTTTGGCCGTTGCCTCTACAGAAACAACATGCGGCGCTGGAAACGGTCCACCACAACAATAATTGATTTACAATTGTCTACCTTGGGAAGGTTGACAATGTAACCCATGGAGAGACTCATCCATGGTCTCTCTGGAATAGGCAGCGGCTCCAGTAGTCCTGCCTCCTTCCTTCGTTCTGTCTTGTCTTGCTGACAAACAAGACATGGCTTCACATACTGTTTCACATTGTTCTCCATCTGTGGCCAGTAGTAGCTTTTGGACAGAAGTGCCAATGTGCGTTCTTGGCCTGGATGACCAGCCCAAGGAGAGTCATGAGTTTCCTTCAACAACTCTTTCCGCAATCCCCCAGTCAATGGCACGAAAGGACAGTGACCCTTAGCATATAGAACTCCGTCTTCTACCCAGAACTTTCTGGTTATGCCTTCAGTAACCTGTTTTAACAACCGAATAGTCACCTGGTCCTTTGTTGTCTCTGTCTTAATCCTGTCCAACATGGTCCCTTCAATTCGCACCAGCGAGTTGATGTATGACTCAGGACCTATGTTGCGACTCAGTGCATCTGCAACTACATTGCTTTTGCATGTTTTGTACTTCATCTCATAATCAAATTTTGCCAAAAAGTCCTGCCATCGAGCTTGTTTCGGTGTCCGCTTCTTCTGTGTAAGAAAGAAACTAGTCGCCGAATTGTCTGTTCGCACAATGAATTTTGCGCCCAACAGGTAGTGTCTCCATGTCCTAAGACAGTGCACTACTGCCGTCATCTCCTTCTCAAGGGTGGAGTAACGTTGTTCAGCATCATTCAATTTGCGACTTTCAAATGCAACCGGGTGTTCTCCTTGCATGAGAACCCTACCGATCGCACGACCAGAGGCACCAGTATGGACTTCAAATGACTTCTCAAAGTCTGGCAATTTTAATATGGGTTCAAAAGATTCTCAATGCTTCAACCTATCAAAGCACTCCTGGCATCTTTCAGACCAGTTCCATGGTCTGTCTTTCTTCAAAAGGTCAGTCAAAACTGCAACCTTTCGAGAATATCCCTCGATGAAGCGTCTGTAGTAATTGGCCAATCCCAAGAAAGACCTTAATTCTGTCACTTTCTGGGGTGCAGGCCAATCTATTATTGCCTGTATCTTTTTAGGGTCCATTCCTACCTCCCCATTACAGATTATATGGCCTAAGAAAGTGATCTGGGCGCAGCCAAATTCACACTTCTCAGGTTTTACATACAACTGATGTGCTCTCTGTGTGGACGACACCTTCCTAAGGTGATCCATATGTTCATCTAATGATTCACTATACACCACAATATCATCAAGATAAACAACCACAAAACGATCAATATAATCACGAAACACATTGTTCATTAAGGTACAGGAAGTAGCATGAGCATTTGTCAAGCCAAACGGCATTACATGGAATTCAAAAGAACCGTAGCGTGTTACACAGGCTGTCTCCGGTTCATCTCCTTCCGCGATTCGCACCTGCCAATAACCGGATCGCAAATCCAGTTTGCTGAAGATCGTTGCCTTGGACAACCAATCGAACAAATCTGTAACTAATGGAACATGGTACTTATTCTTGACCGTTATCTTGTTGAGAGCACGATAATCAACATACATCCGGAGAGTTCCATCTTTCTTCTTCTGAAACAGCACCGGTGCACCATAGGGAGCTTTGGATGGCTGGATGAAACCAGCGTTCAGTAACTCGTCCAACTGCCTCCTAAGTTCATCCAACTCAGAAGGCGCCATCCGGTAAGGGGCCTGTGCTGGGGGTTGAGTTCCAGGCATCAACTCGATTTGGTGGTCCACAGCACGACGTGGAGGCAACTTCTGCGGTAATTCTTGGGGCATAACATCAGCAAATTCCCCCAATAATGACTGTATTTCTGCTGGACAGTCGCTGGCATTGGGTTCCGTTTCCACCACAGTTGCCAATATGGTTGGACGGCCCTTCCTCAAACCATCCTTAATCTGCAACGTAGATAATACCTGAACTGACTTAGGTCCTTTAATCTTTGGGACAAAGCATGGGTACTGTTCATCACCAACAAAGATACCCCCCAAGTGTGGCATGATTGCCACTTTTGCCCTGACAAAGAAGTATATTCCCAGAATAACTTCAAAGTCATCAAGGGGTACAATCATGAATTTACAAAGGCCAGACCACTGACCTAACTTTAAAGTCACATCATTGGCCACTCCAATAATGGGCCTTGCTTATGAATTCACAGCTTTCATTCGACTCTGGCCTTTAGTCAAGGATAGGCCAAGTCGAGACACCACCTGTTCAGCAATGAAATTGTGCATGGCACCCGTATCAACCATAGCCGACGCTGAACTCCCATTCAGTACAACCTTCACATAAATCAAGCTATTAGCCTGAGAGGATCCTTCGTTCTGAATTGCGTTCAGAAGTTGCAGAGGATTAACTCTGCTAGGCTTATCATGTTTTCGTTCCTCCTCTGCAACAAGGGCATTAAGTTTTTCTTTCTTCGGGCAGTCTCGAGCCCGATGGGGACCTCTGCAGGTGAAACAACCAGAGTCTACCTTGGAAGGCTTTCCCTGCTGATTTCCAGTTTGTGGTTGTTTCTCCTTACTGCCACCGTCACCAGTTTTCTTCTTGCCCTTCTTTGACCCGCCTTTGTTGTTCTTGGGTTTTCTAGCATCGCTGGTTTCTGCCTTGGCCGCTTTGAAGTCTACCAGCGCTTCAGCAACAGCCATGGCAAACGGCAGGTCCTTGACTCCCTGCCTCCGTAACTCTGCCTGAGCCCAACCCTGCAATCCAGACATGAAGTTGAACAATTTATCATCCTCTGACATGTTTTTGATGTCCAACATCAGAGAAGAAAACTATTTAACATAGTCTCGGACTGGGCCAGTCTGCTTGAGTTTGCGAAGAGTTTCCTGAGCGACCCATGCAACATTGCATGGTAGGAATTGCTCCTTCAATTCCTTTCTCAGTGATTCCCATGTTATAATTGGTGCACGGCCTGCACTCAAGTCGTCATCCACCCTAGTCCGCCACTAGAGTTTCGCATCACCAGACAAGTACATGCTGGTGATTGTAACTCTCTCTTCTGTAGGAATATGGGCAGCAGAGAAATATTGCTCCATATCCCATAAGAAATTCTCCAATTCCTTAGCATTGCGGGCGCCAGCAAAGGGCTTTGGTTCTGGAACCTTAAGCCCTTCTCTTCTCCGTGGGAGAATCAGTGGTCCAAATTGCTCTCTTGAAGAGAGTCAATTCATCAGAGAAAGTCTCCAACTGTTCCTTGTAGAAATCTGTGGATGACTGCATGTCAACCTTTAACTCCTCAATTTGAGCAACAGTTTCTGCAAGGGACATCTCCAGGGACGCTATTTTCTTTGTTAGCGCTGCAATTTTCGGATCATGGGTGATATGGTCTGCAATGGTCTCAGACAGACCATCTACAGTCTCTTCCAAACGAATGACTGTATCCCGAACTTGTTCCAACGCATTCTTAGACATGGCTGTGTGGAGAAATGCACCAAAAGTTTCAAGAAACCTTGGCTCTGATACCAGTTGTCACGGGGTAAATTTTTCGCACTAAAAATACACCGCGCAACACTAAGATTTCTCTTAGTCAGCCAACCAACAACAACACAGCATACACAGAAATGCAAGAACACAAGAGACAACAAGCAATGCACACAACTACTGATTAATTAGGCACCAGCCTGTTTCTCTTATTAATCAAAATTGGGAATTACAACTCTCTTACAATTGTTTACACTCTATTACAACAATTACAAGTTACTCTCGGATCTCCTCTGTCTCCTGCAAGTTCGAAATCTCGGAGACTTTTATAAGGAAGCCTGTCCAATCACTGTTTGCCAACAAGGACAACTATTGCCATCTTGGACCAATCAGAGTGTGCCAACACCATCCAAACCAACTGCTTAGAATCAGTTGTTGTCTATAGTTGGAAGCAACCTGTCCTCCAACCATTGGTCCAAGTCATCTGCCAGTCAACCAACGTAACTGCACAACTGCTGCACATGTGGCAGCCACACCAAACCATCAACTGCTATGGTAACTACACAACTGCTGCATCTGTGGCTGCCACATCAACAGAGCATCCTCACAAGCACCACACCTCAGCACCAACTCAAGGGAGGCGCCACAATATGTACTCAGGCTTCTTCCGTTCGGACCACGTGGGCCTAGGCATGAGGGAGTGGGCCCCACGCACCAATTTACCATCCGAGTCCCACCGATGTGCAACCGAGGCCATTGGAATGCTTCACAGTGCATATCGTGTGCTAACAGGGTCGACCGTCCATTTTTCCTTCCCACAGGCATACCTCCTATATAGTAGAGATATGTGTCACCCATTGTTTCCCACCTCCTGGGTATAAACGTCCGAGAATGAGGAAATGGACTTTTCGTCGTGTTCCCGGATCCCAATGCACAAATCTTTTCACACAATGATTGTTCAACATGTTTCCCATGTTTTCAATGCATTGGACATGCATTAGTTTCCAAAAATCACAGGGTTGGTTGAGGGGTGAAAATCTGTCGCGCGCAGCACCTGCACGACGTCGTCCGCAGCAACTGCAGCACCTGCAGGCCGTCGTCCACAGCAACACAGCACGACGTTTGCACACACCACGTGCAGTGCGCTGCTGCACACACCACGTGCAGCACGTTACTACACACACCACGTGCAGTACAGCACGACGTGCATGTTATCACAGCACCGCATTAGTAAGCACCGTCGTCCATTGCACCAGCGACCGAGAGGCGATATTCATCCGAACCAAGGGATTCATATGCAGTGTTTTGCTTCCAAATCACAGTCCATATTCACCAATGAACTGTTTGTGCAACGGTTAGGTCTACGAGCACCTATCCCACCGCAGCACCTGCGCACCAACGCAGCATCAGCTGTTTAGTGGCTAACACCAAGTTTTTGAAGTCCTTTAACCGAAAAACTGTGTAGTTCATCTAAAGTATTAAATGGCATTTGATAATACTGTAATTGATTATGTATGCCTCAGGCTAGTTTTATGAACTTATTCATGCTTCTGTGGAAAATTATGTATGCAGTATGGATCAGTCACATCTACCTTGATTGGTCCATTTTGCTGGGCCTCTTTGTGACATGTCACCATTATGGAGGTACAAGATTCACATATGGTTTTGTCTAAATCTTTGGATTAGGGTGAGTAAAATGAAGGCCTTAAGTCTATGAATTAGGCAATGATGGCACTGCCATCCCAAGATCTAGGAAGCAAATGAACCATATGTCCTTTGTTAAATATTTTCCTACAATCCTTTCTTTTTTCTTTTTGATGGCGCGTTGGGGGATGAACTGGTCAAACCCTTTATGCTTATAAATATCACCTTCCCATTTGCTGGCCACACCTGAAAAGTGGTCAATTGCAGGGTGTTTGGCTATTGATGGGCAATTATCTGGACATTTTTCTTTCCATCCACCTATTTGATACTCCAAAATTTCCACCAATGCCAGTGATCATCCTATGATGTGATTCTTGGTGTTACTTATTGCTAATAGGCCCCCTTTTTGAGTGGTCTTTGACTGGTACATGGATGCCGCACAGAAACAGAGTACTTGATAACTTGGACATGTATTGGTTCAACACTGGGCACCGAAGTACTGTATCTGTATGGATCTGATTTCAATTGGTTAGTCTTTGGTGACAATGTTTTAATTTTACTTCCACTATTAGGAGACTTTTTAGGTGTTCTCCCACGAATAAATTGTTTTGAATTAGAAATTATTACTCTACTCCCACAGGAATTCTTGGCCAGAGAAGGTGCAGAGCAGCGGAAGGGACATTTTCTCCTCTAAAGGCAAGCATAATCTAATTCCTTCTAATTTCTAGCTATCAAAAGGGGTAAATTCTAAATATGGAATACAAAATGTCATTCTGTTAATGTGAACCTACTACATTGAAGTAAAAACACAAGAACACTGAGTGTATATTTTCACAAAGAGATGGTTTAGAGAATGTTTTAGCAATGTCTACAGGAACAAGTCTTCCCTCAGATGCAATTGATTTTACTATCGATTTTGGCCTCATGGGTTGGAGTTCAAGTAGTGGCCACATCTTCCCAATGGCGCAAAGGTACTGTATTTTTATTTTTATAGGTTAACTTTTATGGATCATTTGGATGTATCCCAAATTGCAACTAGTTTGAATACTTTTGTAGGATGGATGATTATCTGTTTTGTTGGACAGTTGGGAAAGTGCAGAAACTCAAACACACCACATTAGATAGGATACTGTTTTTGAGCCTTGTTTGACATTTAGAGAGATGAAATACCAAATATAGTGATATGGATTTGAATGTCTAAAACACAGTGCCCATTAGGGTTGACTGTTCTTCCATTATAAAGGGGCTTAATGCCCTGATTACATGCAAGTATCCCTTATCTACAACAAGTATATCTTATCTAAAGCCTAAAATTGTATTATAAACGAAGACTATACAGATGGCTTTGAAGACTGGGCCCAAAATGGTTAATATATGAAGACTGGGCCCAAAATGGGCCTGGCCTTGAATTGACACCCCCCCTCAAATTGATGCTGGGGAGTCATAAAGCAGCAATTTGGACACAAGAAATTGATGTCGAGGCCGAGGAAGTCCCTTGGTGAAGATATCTGCAAACTGAAACTTTGTAGGAACATGAGGTAGACTAATGACATCCCGTTTATATTCATCTCGAATAAAGTGACAGTCAACTTCGATATGCTTAGTATGTTCATGGAAGACGGGATTTTCAGTGATTCGGATAGCCCCAGTATTGTCGGCATCTAAAGGAGTAGGAGAGGTTTGAGTGAATTCAAGTTCCGAAAGAAGGCCCCGTAGCCATAAGATTTCAGAACAAGCAGAAGACATTGCCCTATATTCAGCTTCCGTGGAAGATCTAGACACGTTCTTGTTTCTTGTATTTCCAAGAAATGAGTGAATTTCTAAGGAACATGCACCAACCAGTAGTAGAACGACGTGTGTCCTGACAGCCTGCCCAGTCAGCATCCGCATAAGCACTCAGATGAAGAAGATTATCCTTTGGATAATATAAACCTCAAAGGACCGTTCGTAGCAGGTAACGGATAATGCGCTTGACAGCTGTCAAGTGAAGATGTCGAGGAGCGGTCATGAACTGACTCACAAGATGAATAGCATAGGATATATCAAGTCGAGTGATGGTGAGATAGACAAGACTGCCCACCAGGCGCCTGTATGTATGAGGATCAGGAAGAAGATCGCCATCATCTTTACTCAACTTGAGATTTACCTCGACATGTGTATCAACAGGCGAAGAATCATGGAGGTCAGCCAACTCGATAAGGTCTGATGTGTATTTGTGTTGATTAACAAAGAGACCTTTGTGAGATTGATGCACTTCTAAGCCCAAAAAATAATGCAAAAGGCCCAAATCCTTCATATGGAAGTAAGTCCGGAGGGAATCTTGGAGAGATTTGATCATATCAGCATCTGTACCAGTGATAATAATATTGTCAACATATACCAGAAGCACAGTAACCCCAGTAGAGGTATGGCGGAGAAAGAGATGAATCATAAGAGCTTTGAGTAAATCCAATTTCGCATAAGCGACCCTTGAAGGTTTCGAACCATGCCCGAGGAGCTTGCTTCAAACCATAAAGTGATTTTTTCAACCAACAGACGGATCTGTTGGAAGGGAGAGGGGATGCCTTGTGGGATACGTATATAGACCTCCTCATGCAGATCTCCATGTAGAAACGCATTTTTCATATCCATTTGGTATAATGGCCAAGAGTTAGATGCAGCAATGGCGAGAAGTAACCTGACAGAGGTCATTTTTGCCACAGGTGCAAACGTTTCCTCGTAGTCAATGCCATACTCCTGTCTGTTTCCGAGTGCCACAAGGCAAGCTTTGTGTCTATCCAAGGACCCATCAGATTTAAGTTTAATGGAGTAGATCCATTTGCAACCAATGAGCATAACTGCTGAAGGACACTCCACAATATCCATATGTGATTCAGAGCCAATGCATCTAATTCCTCCTTCATGGCCTGGTTCCAGCAATCGTGTTAGACAGCCTGCAATAAGAATTCGGGATAGAGATAGAAGACAGGGTGGTCATTAAAGAAGTATGGATAAATCCATATCGCTCAGGAGGTCTAGAATTTCTGGAGAAGCGACGTAAGACAGGAGTTGGTGTTGAACCAGGTGCCGGTGGAGGATCAGGGGGAGGGCCATCTGCAATGGGAAGTTTTTCCCGTCGATGATTTACAAAGGCAAGATTAAACCGAGTAACCGATGGGTGATCTGAAAAACCTGGTAAGAGTGCTGGTGAAGAGGGATGAAGACAGTCCATGTGAGTTTGGAAGAAATATTGATTTAAAAAAAAAAAAACATTTCAAGAAATCTTGATACGACGACCAATGGGATCATAACAAACAAAACCTTTTTAATTAGTGGCATAACCCAAAAAAGCACACCAATGAGATTGTGCTGTTAGTTTCGTTCTCTCTGTGTGAGGTAGGTGAACGAAACAAACACAGCCAAAGGTATGTAGGTGATCAAACACAAGATGATGCCCAAACAATTTAAAATGAGGTGTTAAATGATCAATGGTAGGTGATGTAAGGCGGTTTATGATATATACAGCCGTGGTGAGAGCTTCGGTCCAAAAACGAGGGGGAACGGATGATTCAATCAGAAGAGTTCTCGTTACATCAAGAAGATGTTTGTTTTTCCGTTCCGCGACTCCATTTTGTTGTGGAGTATATGGACAGGTACGTTGAGAAATGATCCCTTTATTGTTTAAAAAGGATTGAAAATCCTTGGAAACATACTCCCCCCCTGAGTCTGAGCGCAAAGTTTTAATGCATTTAGAAAATTGGTTGGCAACATAGTTAACAAAAAATTTATATGCATTAAGAACATCAGACTTCGAATGTAATAAATAAATCCAAGTAAATATGCTGTAGTCATCAATGAATGTTACAAAGTACTTGAAATGACTATGTGAAAGGGTCGGAGCGATGCCCCAAACATCACTGTGAATCAAGTCAAAACATGCAGTGCTCCGTGTGGTGGAGCGTGGAAAAGGTAAAGTTTTACTCTTTTCTAATTTGCAAGTATCACATTTAAAAGAAGCAGAGTCAATAGGTTTATTCAATAATCCAGATTGAAATAAAGTAGACAAAGTAGAGGCATTTGGATGACCAAGTCTATTGTGCCACAATCGAGAATTATTGCGAATAAAAAAACAAAATAACTGATGTAAAGTTTTATTCTCAATAACCGAAGACATTGGTAAGGGAAAAAGTCGGCCATGCTTAGGCCCGCTTCGCGATCACTTCCCCCGACTCCTGGTCCTGCACAACACATCTAGAAGAAGAAAAGGAGACATTGTAATTATTTTCAACAAGTTGACCTACAGAAACCAAATTGGTAGCAAGATGAGGAGAAACGAAAACATTGGTTAAGGGTAATGGGCCAGGGGTATCACCAACAGAGGTGATGGGGAGATGATCTCCGTTGGCAGCTTGAACAGTGAGAGGACCAGTGTAAGGGACGAGATTTTGTAATGTTATGGGTGAAGAGGTCATATGGTTACTTGTTCCAGAATCTAAGTACCATGTATTGGAAAGAGAGGAATCAGTACCTGCGATGTTCATGGATGCTAAGGCATTGATGACCATTTGATTAACCATCTCAGGGGTGAGAGGAGCTGGAGACGCAGATTGGGAGGAACCAAGCTGTGAGAAGGAATCATACTGCAAAGAACCGCTGAAGTCAGATGATGCATATTGTGGAGTGGTCACGGTGTAAGCAGTAGGAGCGGACGACACGGTGGAAGTACCAAGGCTTGACTGCACATAATTTCGGGAAGTAAAATTGCGAGCCTTCTTCCGACATTCTTCAATAACATGCCCAGTGGCCTTACAATATCTGCAAATTTTGGCCTTGCATTGAATTGCATAGTGACCATATTTTTTGCAGTTATGGCACTGAACTTTACTGATGTCCCGAGGAGGTTGTCTAGTTGTGGCAACATAGGCAAATGGAGCCTCAGCAAATCTCTGTTGTTCCAGAGTAGCTTTAGTAGCGAGACGTTCTTCTTCCCGCAGAAGTTCCTGAAGACAGGCATCCAAGTGGGGAAGAGGAACCCTGCTCATTAAGTTCGATCTAACTGTCTCAAACTCCGGATGAAGTTTCATGAGAAGTTGATCCCGATGACTACTTTGCTGTAATGGAAGTAATTCCGGCAGAAGTGCTGCTGATGCCGAGGCAAACTTAATCTTATCATATTCAGACCACAGTCTGCGGAAGCCCCCTCAAAACTACTTGAATAAAATTGTAAATCTAGCAAAACTATTTGGCAGAGGATTAAATATTAAAAGACTATCGTCTTCGGCAAACTAACAATTTTGAGAACCTTTTCCCTACTTTTTTACTTAAATCAATTTCCATTGTGACAGTTGAAATGTAGCATTTTTTTCCATTTGCTCATTTCTATTTCTATAAACATTACCCAGAAAAGTTTTTCCTACTCCTCCTATCCAGCGGAGGACGTTTTGGTCGCCCTATGAAATGATACTTATTGGGAGAAACATGTTTGTAGTGGAGATACATATCAAAAGAAAAAAGAATGAATAATATCATTCCATGGTAATATCCATCCATATTTGGTTCTTTTTCCATTTTTCTTCTCTTTCATGGAATGGTTGACTTCCATTTAATTTGGCATATGCTGGAGTGTATTTATATTTTGCGGTTGAGTTATAATATTTAGCATTCCCCAATAAATTTGATGATTTTTTTAAGAATTAGTCCTTCTTTGATTCTTCTGTCATAATTTTATGATGTTTCCAACTATATCAAAATGGGCTTCTCATTTGGTTCGTCTGTTTTCTTTACTCATGAAGAAATGAGTTTCTGATATTAGACTAATATTGATTTTTATTAACTTCTGTGAACTTTGTTGATTTATCTCAATTTAATTAGGAAACATGATAATCTGGGGCCACTTGGAATAGTGCGATGAGTTCTCTGGGCCACGTGGACAAGTGCCACTTCAACTGAGTGTGAGTGTGAGGACATATGATACCCTAATACGGCTTTGATATAGTACAAATGCAATGGATGTCACAGACACATGGATTTTACACACAAAATGTGAAGTATCAAAATTTGCTAAAGTTTTGAACGTGTCATCCTAATTGCGAGAACCATGCCACTATGTCCTGGTCATTTTAGTGTAATCTATTTTTATTATCATACTCTCTTTACCAACAGAGATTATTGTTTTTCTAACTTTTTAAAAATATAATATTTTTAGTATAGCAATGGACAAAGATGAGGTTTAGCAAATCAGAGTCTTTAATATGCCTGGCCATATCAACAGACTTTAAATTCAGACCTAAACTATTGGAGTGCTACCCTTTGACAACCTTGCATGCTTATGAGAACCTTGCGTGCTTGAGGTAATAAAAAAAAAAATTAAAGATGTATTTTTTTTATGCTGATAATTTGGATGCAAAAGATTTGAATGACATTAATGATATCAACCTCAGTTGAAAATAGGTCAACTATATTACTCTTTTTTCTTTCCAGTTTAATGTTATATTATAATGATTTTAATTTTCAGTTTGAAAGAGTGTGCTTATGTTTGTTAGATAAGGGCATTATACAGGACTGAAATCTGGCTTCTTGATTTATACCTGAAAACTATGAGTACTCTGCAATAAAATAAAATAAAAACTGATAGTCGTGATCATTTGAGGTCAAAGCTATTGGACATTTAAAATAGAAAAAGGTATAGCCTTCCTACTTAGTGTGGCCATTATCGATCTGGATAATTCCTTGAGTAATGTATTCTTAGATGTCAATTTTAACCCTTTGATTGGTGAGATTGAGATATCTTAGCTATTGATCAATCAACAGGCATCATAAGTATCAGTGCAGTGGCCGATTCATTTGGGTATATCCCCCCAGGTATGATAATTTATCATACTTTCTGAAATTTAATAGTTATTTGCTTCTTCCTTTGCTATTAGATGAATCAATGGTTACTTAGTTTGCAACTCATCTAATAATTCAACTTTGCAGTGTGCATTTCACTCACCACCTATTGGAGTTCGCTAATTCATTGTTGTAAGTTCAATTTGTTTAGCTAATTCATTGTGGTAGGCTTTTTTTATAGCTAAGGATCACTAATTCACTATCAACGTTTACTATGACAAATGAATTTTTATAGTTCTCATTTAGCAAAATTTAATTTTCTCTTATGAGGACATGAATTTGTATAGTTCTCCTTATTTATCAAAAAATGAAACAATTTCTTGCTACTAATGACGTATAAGGCGGTTGACTAAGTTTATCTCTCTCTCTCTTCCTCCTCTATCCCCTCTGGTTTCCTACAAGAGTGCTAAGGTTTTCTTCTACTTGGAGATCCCACCATTCTCCTTGGGAAATTTTCTAAGAAGGTTATAGTGTGGAAGAACACAAAGGAAAATGAAGATCAAAATCTGTGAAAAGAGTTTTTGTAGAGGTCAAGTTTTCAACTTCTCAATTTGAGCGCAACCAAGCTCCAAAGGTATATATATCTATTATCTATTTGTTTGAGTAGATTTAGTTGTGCTTGTTTGTTTAATCTTAATGTATATCTTCTTGATAGATTATTTGATCTTAATACATGAGATTAGGGTTTTTAGATCTTGGGGTTGGGTTTTTGGCCTTATGGGTATTTGATCCCTGCATCAAGAGGGCCAAAAGTTTGTAAATACCTATATACAAGGCCCACTTATTTTCAACGATTGATATCCGAGCGATCCCTAGATTCTCACGTGTTAAATCGGTCTTCTAGTCTTTACATGAGATGTGGAGTGGATGGATTTAGGGTTGTGTAAGGATCAGTTTTTTATTTTTTTTTTTTATTATTTTTTGCATGTATTATGTTTTTTGTATGTATGAGAATGAACTGGTTGGGCAAAAATCATTGTTTTTCTGCAAACAGCATGTCAGGCGCTCGATCGGATTCATCCTCGCTTGAGTTGATCGAGTTTCTAAGGGTAGGGCGCTCGAACGGGTTCATCTTCGCTCGAGTGCGCAAGACTGCTGTCTATTTTGACAGTTCGAATTTTACCTTCTTAGCCCTAGTTCCTAATGTGTATATGATACTAAACTTGCAGGTTGTTGTCCTCTCGATGTGGCCCCATAAGTTTCTATTTTTGTTATTATTATTGGTTATGTTGGGCAACTTATAAAGGGCATGATGGTTTCCTTGGTTTTCCCGTGAAAGGGCAATGCATGATGGTTTTCCTAAGCCCATTTTATTTACATTAATAGATTTCCATGTAAATCTCAATTTTTGAGATATAGGAATTTATATATTTTTTTAATTTTTATTATTTGTAAATTCCGGCAGCTTTCAAGTCAAATAGATGGTGACGATGGACTCTTGACCAAAGAGTTTGTGATGGCCAAAGAGTTTGAGGAATCCCAAAGAGTTTGGAAGATGAAGAAGTCCAAGACATCTTTCCGCATTGGGCCATGTGGAATAGAGGACTTACTAAAATTAGAATTTCTAATTTGGCATGGATACTTGTTTTATTTAGAGTTTTTATATTTGCATGGTTGCTTACTTTAGTTAGCATTTTTATTTCTTTCCAAAATCTGATCTAAACACAATAGTTATAGTATTGGTCAAATCAATTTGATATTTTGGAAAGGGTTCTAAATAAGGAATTAGTATTGGTGGACCCATGAGATGGACCTATTGAAGATACAGTTTGGAGACATCATTTTCCTAGAACCTTATAGAACCCCTTACGAACTGCCGGAAGGACTGGTTTCAGTCTTAAACAACCCTAAATCCCATTTAATGAGTGCCTAATCCTAAAATCGCCTGAAAGCCATATTAAAGAGAGAAGTATCCCAGAATACCCTAAGATGCATTTATCATTATAGAATTGCACGAAACTCATTTCACAGCAAAAGACTAGACCAGAATACCCTAAAATGCCCTAAAATCACCCAGTACGCTTTTTTATACAAATACAAGCTATTGATAACACGAAATATGTTTGTTAGAAATGGGATAAAATATAATGACATTAGTTATTAAGCCCTAGTTTGCGTGAAAAGATATCACCGAATTTTCTGTGATGAGTCTTTCAATCGTGAATTTTGTGAAACAAGGTTTACAACATACCATTTTCCAAAGACGCCTACAATCCCCAACAAACTGCCAGAAACACGGGTTTTCAGTCATAATTAGTCTTGAATCCCTTGTAATACGTTCCTAACCTCAGAAACACGTGAAACTCATTTTAATCAAACTATCACTACAAGAAAGTTGGCTTTTAATGGCGACTTTTTTTGCCGCAGTCTAATTTTCGCCACCGAAAACCCACCTTTAGTGGCAAATATTTGATGTCGCCACTGAAGGCATTATAATGCCCACATTTAGTGGCAACTTATAAGTCGTAGCTAAATTTCGCCAATAATTCCTTGGCGGGAATTTTTGGCGCCACGGGATTTTGGAGGGAAAGAGATTTAGTGGCAAATTCTAATTTATCACCACTAATGGTGTATAGTTTTAGTGACAACTTTTTATGATCGCCACTAATTTCTTAGATTCGTACATGTAGCCGCGGTATATTTTTAGCCACTATATGTTTTATTTTTTGTGGCTACTTTATATTGCCACTAAAGATATACCACAAGAAAGTTGACTTTTAATGGCAGCACCTTTTGCCATAAAAACTCACATTTAGTGGCGAAGCTTGATGTTGGCACTAAAGGTATTATGTGATCACATTTAATGACAACTTATATGTTGTAGCTAAAGGTCATTTTGGAGGCGAAGGAGATTTAGTGGCGAGTTTTCTTTTTGTGCCACTAATGGTCTAGGAGTTTAGTGGTAACTTTTTATTTTCTTGACTGGATGCTTAGTTGTCTTATTTTCGCCACCTTTTGCGGCGACTTTCTATTGCCACTAAAAATAAATTATATGCAAGCCAGCTTTTAGTGGCGGCACTTCTATCCACAATGTTATTTTTGCTACAAAAGACTCACTTTAGTGAAGGTATTATAGTGATCACATTTAGTGGCAACTTATATGTTGTGGCTAAAGATCATTTTGGAGGGGACAAAGAATTGGTGGCGAGTTTTAATCTTTCACCCCTAATGTGGTTTATGAGTCTTACTTTTAGCTATACTTTTTTATGGGGCATCGTCAAATTTTACTTTGAATGGGGTGGGTCCCACTGCACGACTGATCACACGCTATCAAAGATAGCCAACAAAGTCTTCTAGCATAATCAACGAGTCTTAAAATCAAGTTGGGTTGACATTTGAGCTAAAAAATATACAGATGAGTGAAATTGAGGGCATCAATAAACTACGCATGTGACTGAAATACATGCTGAGCTCCATTATGAATCAACCATCTTTCTTACGCTAAGGCATGGATGAGAATCACGGTATTGGTCGATCCCAATGAATATGGCACCATTACGGTATCGACCACGTAACGTTCTTTATCCGGCGCAGTCGTTGTGGCATAAAATGTTTTTACACCAAATTTTTTTGAGAAAATATCTAAAGTAATCCATAACATTATAAAATGCTAGAGAATGATGTTGATTTCCATTAGTAACAACTAGAAAGTAAAATATTGGCCCCTAAATCATACCATCCGGTATCACTATTTAATCTTTATCAATTTAATATGCTCATATTATAATTTTTTTCTAGTCTTCTGTTTAATTTACAAACCAATTATGTAGCCCACATTGACTACGAGAGGACTAGCTACTTGAACTTTTTCTTAATAATTTATTGACATTTTTTAAAATAATAAATATGACATTGAACCCATCTCCTGTAGGAATAAAATCTAATTGAGGCCTTATTATGGATGCATTTGTTATGAGTGGTTTAGTTTTTTATAAGTAAGTTCTATTATAGGAGTGTAGGTCAAGAAAATTCGATACCCGATGGGATTTTCATTAGATTGACTACTAGAAAGCATTTGAGTTTTACCTTTTATACTTTTAATTCAGGTGACTTAATAAGTGACAAATCCGATGGGCTCAATTTTTGTTGGATTAAAATTTATTGAGGACCCACATCAAGAGGAGGCATTTCTTTTTAATAGCTTATATTTTTAGAAGTATGCTCACTATAAAATCTTTCAATTGAAAAATATAACTTGGGTCCATTAGATAAAAGAGGGGGATCCTTTAAGGACTCGGTCCTATCATCATATATATTTTTTATTCAGATGGTTTAAAAGTGATAAATTTGATGGACCCAAATTTAGTTTGATTAAAATTTATTAAGGGCCAATATCAAGAGGAGGCATTTATCTTTAGTGACTTATATTTTTATGAATAGGCCCATATGGTAAAGTATTTCGATTAACAAGATAACTTTGGTTCACTAAAATAAGTAGGGCTGCACATGGGCGGTTCGGATCGGTTTAACACTAAAACCAACAACTAACTGAACCTTCCAGTTTTTTAATTAACCGATTTGATCCGATCCGACCGATGAAGTGGGCTTAAACCAAACCGAACCGAACGATTCGGTTCGGTTCGGTCGGTTAAACCGTTGTTTTTTATTTATTTATTTTTAAATGAGACACTTAAAATTTCAAAATGATGATACCCCATCCTTTGCATTTATTCCAATGTTTAGTGCAAACATAAAAATCCAACATTCAAACTGGACTAAACGCATATAAAAAATAATTCTATTCCAAAAGAGAGTTTGGACTAAAAATGCAAGTGCGCAAAAAAAAAAAAATAAAAAAAAAAAAAAAATAACCAGCTTGTAGTGAAACATTCATTCCACATGATACCATTTGGAATTACAATAGAATAATAGTTTATATCAAGAAAAGTCACACACAAATAGAATATGTATCAGAACCCACTATATTTTTCAGAAATAAAGGTTTATTAACACATTGATTATATGAGACCAAAACAAACCATCAAAAGGCTAGACTCTACTGGCTTCATTCTCAATAGTGAAGCCTTCTGATAAAAACTTCATTGAAACGAGGTAGGAATTATGATGGAACACGCGTACAGTAATCGCTCCATCTGCAATAAAGTATCAAAAAGTATTTGAGAGATTAGAGGAGATGCACCGAGGCGGTGTTGATGGTCGAGTTCATGTAAGAATGGAGTTGTTGAATGTAATTTTGAAAGTAGTAAAAAACGAAACCTTAAGGCTAAAATAGTAAAAAAGCAACATTGAGTTACTGCATATGGTTGGTTCGGTTTAAGCGGTTAACCGTGGACTCAAACCGATAACCAACCGATATAAGCGGTTTTTATAATTTTCAAACCGTTAATCGAACCGATCTATTACAAACCGATCCGAACCGCCCGATTCGGTCGGTTCGGTTCGATTTTACGGTAATACCGGATTTTTTGTGCAGGCATAAAAACAACGGTGAATTTATAGGACTTTGATCTCCTACTCCTACCATCGTACAGCTTTCATTACTCAATTAATAAATCCCCGCCCTAAACCCATTCCTTCCCGCCATCAATTTTATTGTCTACATTCTACAAAACACTCTCTGTCTCCATCTCTCTCAATTCCGAAACTGCAAAAGGGGAAAACTCTCTCGGTCTTGGTCTCCATCTCCATCTCTCTCTCAATTCCGAAACTGCAAAATGGGAAAACTCTCTCGGTCTCGATCTCGGTCTCTGTCTCTCTCTTTGATCTAAAGCTGCAGTGCCCGGGTATCCTTCCCAGCAAATCCGAACCCTCTCTCCATCTCGGTAACCCTTCCTGTATAAATCGTTTTTTGTTTTTGTAAACCCCTCTCTATCTCAGTAACCCTCTCTCCCTTTCTCTTTGAATTTGGATTCTCTCCAACATAAACACAAAAGAATTGACGATCTGCTTAAAAAATTGTAACATCTTTCTTGTTCTATTTGTGAGGGTTTCGGGTTTTTTTTTTAAGAACTTTTCTCACTTGGGGATTTACACTTGTTTGGGTTTTTCTCTTTAATAGGGTTTGTTATGGAACTTGTGTTATTGGATAATCGAATTTTGATTTCATTGGTTTAAGGTGTCGTTAATTGTAATATGATATTTGATATTATGCCCCTTCCTGACACAGTTCAGAATTGCTTAATAGGGATTATGTTAAACCGATTCTATTTAGTTGCATTAAATATTGGATCTATGTTGCAAGTATCTAATTCTTGGACCTTTTTGTTTCTCCTTCATTTAAGATCTATGTTGCCATTTTCTTTCTTATTTATGTTTAGGATTAATGTGAGCATAGTTACCAACCAAGAAAAAGAGGTTGGAAAAGACACAAAAAATACATGCAGGAATCATATCATTTTACAGTCCAAATAAATGAATGAAAATGCAAAAGCAAAGCGAGTAGAAAAATTGCTTTTTCCAGAGTTGAGACCCAGGATTGATTAGTTTTATTTCTTCTAGTTTAACTAGATGAACTTACCTCTTATATTTTGTAGAAGTGGTCAAACTCTGAGATTTAAGGTTCTATATCTACCATAAATAACGTATCCAATGCTTATCTTTTCCGGGCAAAGTGAAGCTACAATCCAATTACTAAAATGGATAACATGGATAAATAAATACATGTGATTTTTTTTTTCTTCTCATATGGTGCCAAAAGAGGTGTTTACTACAGGTTTGAGCTGATTGTATGTGATAGATCATGCACCTAACATATAAGTAAAAATGCTAAAGTTTTGAACTTA
Source organism: Umbellularia californica (assembly GCA_028538565.1). Taxonomy (NCBI): domain Eukaryota; kingdom Viridiplantae; phylum Streptophyta; class Magnoliopsida; order Laurales; family Lauraceae; genus Umbellularia; species Umbellularia californica. The sequence continues at coordinate 30,231,814 of JAPQWN010000008.1, read as the reverse complement.
TATTCATCATTGTTTAAACTTATGATTCAATTTTCATTACGAGTATAGATGGTCACATGACACCAGATCTATATGGAATTTGATATTGTAACCTTGCTTAATCAACACAACCATTTAAATGCTCTATGATACCAAGTTACATTAAAATGGCTGTTGTTTGACATAGTTTATGTCTTGAACTTTTATGTTTTGCCAATTCAGTATGGTGTATTTGTACTCATTGTTTTGCGCATCTGGATGAAGAGCAGTTTTTGTTCAGGATGACTATTTGCTAAACATCCTTTTCAACACATTTGAGAACTAGATTTTCTAATCTTGTTCTCTTTGTATTTTATATGATTTGACTTGTGGTAAGATGTTGGCTCCTGTTATTTCCTAATCTTGTCTTTACAGAAAGAGAAGGCCCCATTGAATGTGGATGTACTTTTGGTTTTTTCTTTTTTGGTTTTTCACTGGAAATTGGAAGAATCACTAAAGAAAACAAGTGACACAGATACAAACTACAACTGATACAAGCTTATAACCATCCTATAGTTATAAAAATATACAAAATCAATGCAGACCAGCCATTCTCATTTGGGGTCTGTGTGAAAATCACAACTCGTAGGACTGAGTTGCCATGGACAATAGTTGCTCCTTGATGCAATTCCTGTAGAAATGTAAAATGCTCATATGTAAGGGCAATTCTCACCTGGTTCAGGTAAAGGTTCCTGGTAAATTAGTTTAACTCTGTTTTGAAGATCATGAAGTCTCTAGGATTGACCTTGGTGGGTACTATCTTGTTAGCCAATCTGCAACATAGATGAAGTGTTCATAGAATTGTATTATGATTGGCCCACTTAATATAAGCAAAATTTTGAGTCTCCAATATTATGGTTTTTGTATTTTTTTAAAAACTAAATATATTCCATAATATAATTGACTATGTTTAGATTGCATCAGGCTTGATTGCATTATGCATTCCAAGTGTATGTTGTAATGCCATAATGGGCAGATTTTCAAAATTCACCCATAGTTTGTCATAGATTGCATTTTGATTGACCCATTTAATATAAGTAAGCTGTTTAAACCTTATGTTTCGTTCTTCTTTTATTAATATAATCTCCATTTACATAAAAATAAACAAACAAATAAATAAAAGAGGTAAACAACATTTCATAAGGTAAAAGAAGAGATGCTGAATGAGTTCTAATATATCCTTGTAGAATAGCGACTTTTCCAATTCTCATGTCAGATCATACCGCACAGGTAAAAAGAATTCTATGATGGTTTGAAACCCACATGGCCCACTTTTGTCTTGATTGCATTGGTCATCTTCTCGTATTTCTTTAGGTGTTTTCCCTATACCGGATCTTTCCTTTTTTCTAGGTAAAAGAATCCTGCTAATGTCATTCCTAACATAGAGATGCAACAGTCTAAAACAACCAAAATTATTGCTTCTATACAGAAGTAGAAGAAAATATTCAAATAATGAGAATTGCTTCAAACTGATATATGTCTACGTTTTAGATATTGTTTAACACGTTGGTTGCTGATAAGAGGACTAAAATGAGGACTATAGTTATATATTATGTTTCCGTTACTAATGTTTGGTTACTTTTCCTTTTCTTTTAGTTTGTTGAGATTGGTTTCTTTTGCTATATCAGTCAGTTTTGCTAATAAATTAACTGTCCATAATGTCTTAACTAAGTGCCCAAGAATCTACATTCAAGAGTTGAATTGTTACTATAAGCACCAAGCAGCTCATAACCAGCTCCCAATACTTGAACAATGCATCAGTGGCTCTGTCACTGATTCAAAAAAAAGAAAAATAAAAAGTTCTGCCTTTTTACATGGCAAAGGATTTTACAGGAGTTATAATGCACTGTTCACGACTTAGTACTTTAAAAGTGCTTTCTAAGCAGTAAATTAAACTTAGTCATCAATGTTAAAAGAAGCTGTTTGAGTAAGGTGACAGGGATCAGAAGCATCACTACAACAAAGAGTAGGTGTGAAGACCTGTAGCTATCTTCTGGTCAATAACTCCACAAGGCTCGTATGTACAACAATGAAAGGCTTCCTGCCACTGATAGCTAATGCGTACGCATTAGTAAGGGCATTTTGGTGGACATAGAGATCAGGGTATTAAGTCATGAAATAAGAATCCAAATATCACATTTGACTAAAATCAGGACTATAGTTATATATTATTTTTCTGTTACTATTGTTTGGTGACTTTTCCTTTTCTTTTAGTTTGTTGAGATTGGTTTCTTTTGCATTTTGTTTGAGAATGAAATTTGGAACTAGCATGTTTCTTTCATTCCATATCTTGAATTGGAACTCATCCTAATTTGGCTGTAGAGTCAGGGATGGTGGTCTCAACCCAAAATAATTTCAAAACCCACCCAAAATAATTTCAAAACCCATTTAATTTATTAGTTATCAGATAAGGTGGAGACTGTCGAAGGATCTGATGAAAGCTGAAATGTTTGATTTAGCCAAAAATTAGTTGCTTCATTTCTTTAGGATCTGATGAAAGCTGAAATGTCTGATTTAGCCAAATGTTAATTATTACCTCATTGCTGTCAGTTCATCCCCCTTCTCAATGGTTTGAATGTCTTCTTTTGTCAGTGAGGGTTGAAAACAACATTTGCAAAAGTGTTGTTTTTCTGCCTTTCCTGCACCAAATATATTTAAGTTTCGGTGGGGAAGTAAAACAGGGTTAATGAGGAATTAAAAGTAGAAAACCAAGTGCTACTACCAAATGTGGTTTCCTATTTACATGCTGCCTCAACCGTCATTTTTTTTTTTTTTTTTGAAGAGTAAGTGAGAGCTTTATTTCTTCCGAAAGGTAATATTATACATAAATGGAGCTCTAAAAACCCAAACAGCCAAAGAGACTCCGAATGGGGCATTCCCCATTATTACAGAAATCATAACAAAAATATAAACAGTAAATATACTGCCCACAACCTGGGCTACAAGCTATCGATCATGCCATAACATTCCTATTTCGATATTTGAGATTTGTGAAGGAACCACTCTGTTACGACACAATCGTTTGCTAAAATCTTATCGTTGAAGGCTGAAGATCCACAAATATGGGATGATAACTCTCAAGGGTAGCAGCTAAAAGTCGGACCTGAAATCTCGACTTCCATGGAGACTTGTGTGGTTGTTGAACCAAGTGAGTTAAATTGTGATCCGCCTCAATTAGGATAGAGGATAAATGGCCAGGAATAAGAGCAACTAAGTGAATAAGGCCCATATAATAGTCCATAGCAGGATAGATGGCACCTGTAATTGGATGATCAACATCACTCCAAATAACTCCAAGAAGCACCTGTGAAGTAGAATAAACAGAAAGTCTCCATCCAGGAAATGCAGTAAGGGTGGTAGGAGTATGAATGTAAGAAGCAGGTGGGATATTCCAATGACAAGATATTATATCTGGAAGAGAAATGCCAAGAAATAACACCCTACTATGAATAGTCTGAACAATATTATGTACCACATTTGAGGCTGAAGTACTTTTAGCTTTGAAGATGCGCCGGTTCCTTTCAAACCAGATATGCCAAACATGTACGCAAACAAGTAATTTTGCCATCGTTTGAAGACCTTTATGATGCTGATCAACCTGCAACGTTACTGACTCCATCCACTCTAATGGTGAATTACATGATATATAATTTAGATTCAATATTGCTAGAAGAGATGTCCATATCATTTGAGAATATGGGCAATGAAGCAGAAGATGTGAGCTGGTTTCCCAAGTACAAGGACAAAATACACAACATGAGTCACAGTCCACATTTCTTTGAAGGAGAAGAGCTTTTGTTATCAATTTGCCTAGGAAGAACATCCATGCACATATTGCATGCTTCTTTATACAGCCCGGAAACCAAATGAGAGAAGGCCATTGAAGCTGCTGAGAGTGACCAAACTGTAGAATGTTATATGCAGAATTAAGTGTGAAGTGACCATCATCTTCTAAAGTCCACACAACTTCATCAGCAAATTCATATATAGGCTGAATTTCTAATGGGATTTCTCGAAAGATATCCATAAAGGCATTAGAAGTAGGGGTTGGAAACAACCAGCTGTGATTAACAATAAACTGAAAAGGCATTAGAAGTGAAGTATGCAAACACTTCAGGGCAAGGATGAAAAAAGCAGTAGCGACGGGCGTAGCGGCCTGCCGCCAAACCGCTACGAAGCGGGCGATACGTAACATAGCGGGGATACGTAGCGGCGTAGCGGTGCAATTTGAAAAAATCGCCAAAAAAATCTGAAAAAATTCTAGAAAATCTAGAAAATTGTAAAATGAAAGAAAATGTGGTTCTTTTGCAAAAGTAAGTAAGAAAAGGGGGTGTAGCGGTGCCCTCAATATATGAGATTCTGTATCATTGTAAAAATAGAAAATAATAGTAATGATTAGTTTTTTCACATGTATTCATGTTTCTTTGTCATACTAACTTAAAAAGTAATGGAAAGCTCATAAAAAAAAAACTAGAACATGAAATAAAGGCATAAGAATTAAGAAGACTTAAGAGTTAGGTCATTAGTCAATAGTCAATAGTCAATACTCAATTACTCATTAGTTAACATTGAACAATCAAATATCAATACTTCAACATTCAAGGTTCAAATTCAATTAAGTGAATGAACAATGAAGTGATCAACATTCAACAATCAACATTCAACACCAATTTAGAAATGACAAAGAATAGAGAGTTAGTGAAGGAAATAGGAATACCTTAATCACCACCAAAAGGAATGTCTACCAAGATTCAAGGGGCTATGGTTTTCCTCATCCCCGTCAGTGTTATCATTTTTATTGGCACCACCATATTGATTTTGGTATTGATGAGCATTGGGATCTACAAATCCAAAGAAGGCAGCCGCACCCACATCATAGGATCTTGGAGGAGGTGGAGTTGGATATCTACCATATTGTGTTTCACCATAGTCACCATATGAGTAGGACCCTGAAGTTGAAGACAGTTCTTTTCCTTGTTGTACTTGACCATATGGAAAATAGTCAAAATACTGTGAGGGTCCTTGTCCACTGTAACTAGGGTTCCACGATTCAGCCCATGATGCTGCTTGTTATCCTCCAACACCTCCACCCATATATCCTTGTTTATTACTACCTCCAGGAGCATGTGGTGAGACTCTCCGACGCCGTTGATAACCACGATTTCCTTCCATTCTTTCTGGAAAGTCCTGTACCTCCTCTACAGGAATGACATCTTCCTGATCATGTTGGTAGTATTCACTAGTAACACCTATTCCACTAGTGTCTCCTGCTCCATCTCCCCCATCTCCTCCACCATGGCTACTCGAAGAGACGGTGGTACTCATCCTCTCAGAAGATGACACAACATGAGCAGGTTCTTTCCCCTTAGATTGTGGTTGCGGGCCTTGTGGCCGTGCACTAGAGCCTTCTCCTCTAAGTGGGGGTGGGGCACCCTCTGCCTCGCCCATATCTTCATCAAGTAAATCTCTAACCTCCTCCTGAAAGCCCAAATCTGAATCTAGCAATGGATCCTCTATCTCGGCTATCCATGGGAGCAAGGGATCGTCCTTTCTGAATGTGTGATTCAAACTAATAGGACAATAGCCCGGATCATCCCTTGCCCTCCTTTCTCTTGTTCTGTTTCTCAACTTCAAATTTAGTGGCAATATACAAGCTTGTTGAGATTTTGCATGGTAAGCCGATTCCTGAACTTTGTGTGGATCAAGGAGAAAGTGCTCCAATTCCTTTCACAGTTTGATGAAGTTGTAACTTGACTAAGGATGCGAACAGCCGCTTTCCTTATAATTGGAGTATCCTTTACAAAATTTATCCACCAATCAGCTGAAATTCAATGTAAACAAATAAAATTAGATATAAATTTAAGTCATTCCAAGTTCTAAACAATTGAGAGATAAATAACAAAAGCCTAATAGGTTGGGTGATTGGGTCTTTTGTTCATACCTGGTGTCATCTTTCCAGTCGCCCTTATTGCAAGAGGGTCAGCGAAGCCTCCTATCCTTTGTGTCTATGTAGATATCTACAGTGTGAAAATTAGGAATAAATCAATAAACCATACATGTTTAAGACCTATCTCAAGCATATACATATGTCATCTCAAATCTAAATCACTAACTCACCTCTTGGATGGCTTTGATTGAATCATCAACTCCCAACAATTTTTTCAACACTTTCCTTTAATCCTACCCTCAACTTCGTAACTATTACAACGCTGTGTTGTTGGGCATTAGGGTAGTAGAATTCGGGATTAAGGAAATAACCTACATTGAAAACAAGTTGAAATGCAAAATGATTAAACATCATTCAAAGAGAGCTAGATTACTTTAAAAGCATCAAATAGTGATATACTGATATTGTTATTGAGTACCTGCAGCATGCAATGGATGGTGCAGCTGGTCGCTCCACTGGGCATCAATAATTTTTATATATTCATCATGATATGTAACATTTTCCATGATAGCTTGCTTAGCTCGATCCATTACTTCATATATATATTCCATTGTTGGCTTGTCACCATTTACAAGCCGCAACACTCTGACTAAAGGCTCATAAACCTTTAATAAATTAGACACTTTCTTCCAAAATTTATTGTCCCTCATCAAGTTAGGGATCTCAAATTCCGGACCACTTGTTGCATTGCCCCATTTCGAACGAAGCCATTCCTCTGATGCAAACATCTGGATCAGCTCTGTTCTATATCTTATAAGGCTCTCCATCGCAATGAAATGGGTAGCAAACCTAGTTGATCCCGGACGTATCAAGGCATGGTTATTTGTGAATTTTTCATCAAGCTCAAAAGTCATGAATGATCATAAATAAATCTGGTAATGCCTCTACATGTCTTGATAACTTCAGCAATTTTCTTCTTTCTTCCAATATCTTCCATGATGAGATCTATACAGTGTGCTGCACATGGAGTCCAAAACAGATGAGGCCTTTTATTCTCCAACATCTTACCGGCTGCCTTGAAATTGGTGCCATTATCTGTAACAATCTGTACAATATTCTCCTCTCACACACTATCTACAACCTTATCCATAAGAGTGTATATATATTTAGCTGTCCGTCTATGTTCAGATGCATCCACGGACTTCACAAAGACACACCCAGCGACTACACCAAAAAGTTTATTAATTGTGTTTGTGTGCCACTGGTCCACCCATCACACATAATGGTGACCCAATTCTGTTACCACATGGGCCTAAAGTTCTCCACCCATGCCTTTATTTCCCTATATTCTTTTTCGAGATATTTAGTGCCCACTTCATAAACAGAGGGCGACTGTATTCCCCGGCCAGCTTCGGCGGCAACATCAAGAATTGTTTGAAAATAGGGGGAATCTATTGCTGTAGGTGGTATGTTCTTGTGAATTAGCCATTTTGCTTTACCTTTGGTTAACCTATCTCTTGCACTCTTCATCACCCCTTTCATAACACTTGATATATTTGGTTGTTTAGCCCCTTCTTTTCTATGTGCTAGAGGATCAACATGGGGAGGAACTGCTCTTCTAGTAGAATTAATTTCTATATCAACATCCCGTTCTCGGGTGCTAAATGCCCTACACATGGCCCCCGCAATGCCCTTGCCCCTGCTTGGCACAGCAGATGAGCCCCCTGCATCATAATATTTGCTTCTTCCAGCAAATGCACGACGTCATATTCTTCTTGGTGACTCGTGATGGAGTCTCGGCATACAGCCTCCATCTGTGCATCTTCATCATCAAAACCTTCATCCCCAAATACATCATAACGGGCAGCATCAACATCTTGCTGCCTCTTTTCTTTTATCTCTTTTTTCTAGCTTTGTTTTGGCCAACTAAAGCTTTCATTTGTTCCCTGACTTCCCTTGGTACCTCGGTACAGCCAACAACATTGCCAGAAATGTGGCCCAAGTGGTGCTTGAATCTTGTAATGCCCCCATTGGTCACTTTCCCACGAAACTTGCATTTGATTTTCAATCTGTTGTTCTCAACTGCCTCACCAAAGTTCCATGCGGGATCAATATCACAAGGCATTTTCAAAAATCAATAGGCAAACACAAATGCACAATAGAAGGCTGAATACCTATAAATATGAACAAGTAGTATGTTAAAAAAGTATGTTAGAGGAAACATATATCTAACAGTTAAGAATCATTCTATTGACATTTAATTGGTATTTCATTACTTAAAGTACAATTTTTTTTAAAAATTAAAAAAATCTGAAAATAAGAAAATAAAATAAAATTACAAAAAGACAAATATATGTTGGATTGATCTCTGCCAAACATGATCAAAACATTTAGGAGCCATTTTCAAGACATTTGATTTGCATTCACTTACTGAAAATAATTTTTTTTTACAAAAATAAAAAAATCCGAAAATAAAAAAAGGAAAAGAAATGAAAAACATGCAATATATGTTGGAATGATCTATGGGAAACATAGATCTATAATCTAGAAGCCTTTTTGAGACATTTGATTGGCATTCAATTATTAAAAATAAATTTTTTTTACAAAAATAAAAAAATTCGAAAATAAAAAAAGGAAACAAATTGAAAAACGAACAATATATGTTGGATTGTTCTATGAGAAACATAGATCTATAATCTATTAGCCCTTTCCAAGACATTAGATTGGCATTCAATTATTAAAAATATTTTTTTACAAAAATAAAAAAACCCAAAAATAGAAAAAGGAAAAAAAATGAAAAACATGCAATATATGTTGGATTGATCTATGAGAAACATAGATCTATAATCTAGGAGCCCTTTTCAAGACATTTGATTAGCATTCAATTACTAAAAATAATTTTTTTTTCAAAAAAAAAAAAAATTCAAAAAAAAAAAAAAATTGAAAAACAAACAATATATGTTGGAATGATCTATGGGAAACATAGATCTATAATCTAGGAGCCATTTTCAAGACATTTGAGTGGCATTCAATTACTAAAAATAAATTTTTTTCAAAAATAAAAAAAGGAAAAAAAATAAAAAACAAACAATATATTTTGGAATGATCTATGGGAAACATAGATCTAACAATATGAAGCTATTTTCAAGTTGTTTCATTAGTTTTCCATAAGTGATAATGGTTTTTTTTAAAATAACATAAATCCGAAAATAAAAATAACAATATTTAAAAAAAAAAAACAAAAGATATGCATGCAAGATCAAAAGGAAGTTTCGATCTACAGTAAAACAAGAAAATGATGCCCATTATGTTGTGATTCATAGTAGTTAGAGAGTGAATCTAAAAAGTTGAAAAAAAGTTACATACCTAGATGAAGAATATGGTTTGGAAACTTTAAAATCCTTTGAATAGTGGAATGTTGGTGATTTGGTGGCAAAAAATCTTGAAGAAATCCACACTTGGGAGTTTTGGGACCACAAGGAAGTAGAAAAGAGGAAGAACCAGTAGAAAGAGCAAAAGATGGGAAGAAGATGACTAAAAAGTGGGTTTTTTTAACCCCCCCTGCCACGTATCGGCCGCCACGCTTGCATAGCGGCCGATACGGGCCACCACGAGTGTGACGGCCGATATACGTGGCGGCCGATATTTAAATCCATGCTTCAGGGAGTTCTGCGTCTGTAAAGCCTAAAACCCGAACTTCGGGCGTGTTGTACGAAACTTCTGTATGAAAACACAATTTGTGCGGCTCTACGAAATTGTTTCTCTACACTGTGGTTCATTCGACTCTCGGTCCAAATTCTCCCTCTAGAAAAATCCGGGATCGCGTTTTTCTCTAATGGGGTTTTCGGGTGTCATACTCTAGTCTTACGCCTCGAAATCCATTTGAAGGGATTTTGGGTTGAGATGTGCATTGCATTTTAGGTTATTTCGAGATTCTTTTCGGTTTAATATGGGTTTCAGGCGAATCTTGGGTTTGGAAAATACTTCAGGGAGTTCTGCGTCTGAAAAGGCTAAAACTCGAACTTCGGGCGCGCCGTACGGAACTTCTGTACGAAAACGCAATCTATGCAGCTCTACAAAATTGTTGACTCTACACTTTGTTTCATCGGACTCTCGGCCCAAATACTCCCTCTAGAAAAATCCGGGATCGCGTTTTTCTCTAACGGGGGTTTCGGGTGTCGTATTCTAGTCTTACGCTTCGAAATCCATTTGAAGGGATTTTGGGTTGAGATGCGCAATTTATGTTATTTCGAGATTCTTTTCGGTTTAAAACGGGTTTTGGGCGAATCTTAGGTTTGGATAACACTTCAGGGAGTTCTGCATAACTTCAAGCGTGTCGTACGGAACTTCTTTACGAAAACACAATCTATGCGGCTCTACGGAATTGTTGACTCTACTCTGTATTTCATGCGACTCTCAATCCAAATACTCCCTCTAGAGAAATCTGGGATCGCATTTTTCTCTAACAGGGGTTTCGGGTGTCGTACTCTAGTCCTACGCCTCGAAATCCATTTGAAGGGATTTTGGGTTGAGATGCGCATTTTAGGTTATTTCCAGATTATTTTCGGTTTAAAACGGGTTTCAGGCGAATCTTGGGTTTAGAAGACACTTTAGGGAGTTATGCGTCTGAATAGGCTAAAAAATGAATTTCGGGCACGTCATACGGAACTTCTGTACAAAAACCCTCTATGCGGCTCTAGGAAATTGTTGACTCTACACTGTGTTTCATGCGACACTCGATCCAAATACTCCCTCTAGAAAAATCCGGGATTGCGTTTTTCTCTAACGGGGTTTTCGGGTTTCGAACTCTAAGTCTTACGCCTCGAAATTCATTTGAACGGATTCTTTGTTGAGAGGCGCATTTTAGGTTATTTCGAGATTGTTTTCGGTTTAAAATGGATTTCGGGCGAATCTTGGGTTTGAAAAATACTTCAGGGAGTTCTGCTTTTGAAAAGGCTAAAACCCGAACTTCGGGCGCGTCGTACGGAACTTCTGTACGAAAACGCAATCTATGCAACTCTACGAAATTGTTGACTCTACACTGTGTTTCATGCGACCCTCGGTCCAATTACTCCCATTAGAAAAATTCGTGATCGCGTTTTTCTCTAACTGGGGTTTCGGGTGTCGTACTCTATTCTTATGCCTCGAAATCGATTTGAAGGGATTCTGGGTTGAGATGCGCATTTTACGTTATTTCGAGATTCTTTTTGGTTTAAAACGGGTTTCGGGCGAATCTTGGGTTTGGAAAACACTTCAGGGGGTTCTGCGTCTGAAAAGGCTAAAACCCGAATTTCAGGCGCGTCGTACGAAACTTATGTACGAAAACACAATCAATGCGGCTCAACGAAGTTGTTGACTCTACACTGTGTTTTATGCGACTCTTTGTCCAAATACTCTCTAGAAAAATTCGGGATTGGGGTTTTCTCTAATGGGGTCGTACTCTAGTCTTACGCCTAGAAATCCATTTCAAGGGATTCTGGGTTTAGGTGCGCATTTTAGGTTATTTCGAGATTCTTTTCGGTTTAAAACGGGTTTCTGGCGAATCTTGGGTTTGGAAAACACTTTAGGGAGTTCTGCGTCTGAAAAGGCCAAACCCGAACTTCAGGCGCGTTGTACGGAACTTCTGTACGAAAATAAAATCTGTGCGGCTCAACGAAATTGTTGACTCTACACTCTGTTTCATGCGATTCTCGGTCCAAATACTCCATCTAGAAAAATTCGGGATCCCGTTTTTCTCTATTGGGGGTTTCGAGTGTCGTACTCTAGTCTTACGCCTCGAAATTCATTCGAAGAGACTATGGGTTAAGATGCGCATTTAAGCTTATTTCGAGATTCTTTTCGGATTAAAATGGGTTTCGGGTGAATCTTAGGTTTGGAAAACACTTCAGGGAGTTCTGCGTCTGAAAAGGCTAAAACCCGAACTTCGGGCGCGTCGTACGGAACTTCTGTACGAAAACACAATCTATGCGGCTCTACGAAATTGTTGACTCTACACCGTGTTTCATGCGACTCTCGGTCCAAATACTCCATCTAGAAAAATCCAGGATCGCGTTTTTCTCTAACGGGGGGTTCGGGCGTCGTACTCTAGTCTTACGCCTCGAAATCCATTTGAAGGGATTCTGGGTTGCGATGCGCAATTTATGTTATTTCGAGATTCTTTTCGGTTTAAAATGGGTTTCGGGCGAATCTTGGGTTCGGAAAACACTTCTGGGAGTTCTACGTCTCAAAAGGCTAAAACCCGAACTTCGGGCGCGTCGTACTGAACTTCTTTACGAAAACACAATCTATGCAGCTCAATGAAATTGTTGAGTCTACACTGTGTTTCATGCGACTCTCGGTCCAAATACTACCTCTAGAAAAATCTGGGATCGCTTTTTTCTCTAACGGGGGTTTCGGGTGTCGTACTCTAGTCTTACGCCTCGAAATCCATTTGAATGGATTCTGGGTTGAGATGCGCATTTTAGGTTATTTCGAGATTGTTTTCGGTTTAAAATGGATTTCGGGCGAATCTTGGGTTTGGAAAATACTTCAGGGAGTTCTGCGTCTGAAAAGGCTTAAAACCCGAACTTCGGGCGCGCCGTACGGAACTTCTGTACGAAAACGCAATCTATGCAGCTCTACAAAATTGTTGACTCTACACTTTGTTTCATCGGACTCTCGGTCCAATTACTCCCTTTAGAAATATTCGGGATTGCGTTTTTCTCTAACTGGGGTTTCGGGTGTCGTACTCTAGTCTTACGCCTCGAAATCGATTTGAAGGGATTTTGGGTTGAGATGCGCATTTTAGGTTATTTCGAGATTCTTTTCGGTTTAAAACGGGTTTTTGGCGAATCTTGGGTTTGGAAAACAACTTTAGGGGGTTCTGCGTCTGAAAAGGCTAAAACCCGAACTTCGGGCGCGTCGTACGAAACTTCTGTAGGAAAACACAATCAATGCGGCTCAACGAAATTGTTGACTCTACATTGTGTTTGATGCGACTCGGTCCAAATACGCCCTCTAGAAAAATCCGGGATCACGTTTTTCTATAATAGGGTTTCGGGTGTCGTACACTAGTCTTACGCCTCGAAATCCATTTCAAGGGATTCTAGGTTTAGGTGCGAATTTTAGGTTATTTCGAGATTTTTTTTGGTTTAAAACGGGTTTCTGGTGAATCTTGGGTTTGGAAAACACTTTAGGGAGTTCTGCGTCTGAAAAGGCCAAACCCGAACTTCGGGCGTGTCGTTCGGAACTTCTGTACGAAAATAAAATCTATGCGGCTCAACGAAATTGTTGACTCTACACTGTGTTTCATGCGATTCTCGGTCCAAATACTCCATCTAGAGAAATTCGGGATCCCGTTTTTCTCTATCGGGGGTTTCCAGTGTCGTACTCTAGTCTTATGCCTCGAAATCCATTGGAAGAGATTATGGGTTGAGATGCGCATTTAAGCTTATTTCGAGATTCTTTTCGGATTAAAATGGGTTTCGGGCGAATCTTAGGTTTGAAAAACACTTCAGGGAGTTCTGCGTCTGAAAAGGCTAAAAACTGAACTTCGGGCGCGTCGTACGGAACTTCTATACGAAAACACCATCTATGCGGCTCTACGAAATTGTTAACTTTACACCGTGTTTCATGTGACTCGGTCCAAATACTCCATCTAGAAAAATCCAGGATCGCGTTTTTCTCTAACGGGGGTTTCGGGCGTCGGTACTCTAGTCTTACGCCTCGAAATCCATTTGAATGGATTCTGGGTTGAGATGCGCAATTTATGTTATTTCGAGATTCTTTTCGGTTTTAAAACGGGTTTCGGGCGAATCTTGGGTTTGGAAAACACTTCTGGGAGTTCTATGTCTAAAAAGGCTAAAACTCGAACTTCGGGCGCTTCGTACGGAACTTCTTGACAAAAACACAATCTATGCGGCTCAATGAAATTGTTGAGTCTACACTGTGTTTCATGCGACTCTCGGTCCAAATACTGCCTCTAGAAAAATCTGGGATCGCTTTTTTCTCTAACAGGGGTTTCGGGTGTCGTACTCTAGTCTTACGCCTCAAAATCCATTTGAATGGATTCTGGGTTGAGATGCGCATTTTAGGTTATTTCGAGATTCTTATCGGTTTGAAATGGATTTCGGGCAAATCTTGGGTTTGGAAAATACTTCAGGGAGTTCTACGTCTGAAAAGGCTTAAACCCGAACTTCGGGTGCGCCGTACGTTACTTCTGTACGAAAACTCAATCTATGCAGCTCTACAAAATTGTTGACTCTACACTTTGTTTCATCGGACTCTCGGTCCAATTACTCCCTTTAGAAATATTCAGGATTGCGTTTTTCTCTAACTGGGTTTCGGGTGTCGTACTCTAGTCTTACGCCTCGAAATCGATTTGAAGGGATTTTGGGTTGAGATGCGCATTTTAGGTTATTTCGAAATTCTTTTCGGTTTAAAACGGGTTTCGAGCGAATCTTGGGTTTGGAAAACACTTCAGGGGGTTCTGCGTCTGAAAAGGCTAAAACCCGAACTTCGGGCGCATCGTACGAAACTTCTGTACGAAAACACAATCAATGCGGCTCAACGAAATTGTTGACTCTACACTGTGTTTCATGCGACTCTTGGTCCAAATACTCCGTTTAGAAAAATTCGGGATCGCATTTTTCTCTAATGGGTGTTTCGGGTGTCGTATTCTAGTCTTACGCCTTGAAATCGATTTGAAGGGATTCTGGGTTGAGATGCGTATTTTAGGTTATTTCGAGATTCTTTTCGGTTCAAAACGGGTTTCGGGCGAATCTTGGGTTTGGAAAACACTTCAAGGGGTTCTGCATCTGAAAAGGCTAAAACCCGAACTTCGGGCGCGTCGTACGAACCTTTTGTACGAAAACACAATCTTTGCGGCTCAATGAAATTGTTGACTCTACACTGTATTTCATGTGACTCTCGATCCAAATACTCCCTCTAGAAAAATCCAGGATCCCGTTTTTCTCTAACGGGGCTTTCGGGTGTCGTACTCTAGTCTTACGCCTCGAAATCCATTGGAGGAATTCTGGGTTCAGATGTGCATTTTATGTTATTTTGAGATTCTTTTCGATTTAAAACGGGTTTCGGGCGAATCTTGGGTTTGGAAGACACTTTAGGGAGTTATGCTTCTGAATAGGCTAAAAAACGAATTTCGGGCGCGTCGTACGGAACTTCTGTATGAAAACACTCTATGCGGCTCTTGGAAATTGTTGACTCTACACTATGTTTCATGCGACTCTCGGTCCGAATACTACCTCTAGAAAAATCTGGGATCGCTTTTTTCTCTAACGGGGGTTTTGGGTGTTGTACTCTAGTCTTACGCCTCGAAATCCATTTGAATGGATTCTGGGTTGAGATGCGCATTTTAGGTTATTTCGAGATTCTTTTCGGTTTAAAACAAGTTTCGGGCGAATCTTGGGTTTGGAAAACACTTCTAGGAGTTCTGCGTCTTTAAAAGCTAAAACCCGAACTTCTTGCGTGTCGTACGGAACTTCTGTACAAAAACACAATCTACGCGGCTCTACGAAATTGTTGACTCTACACTGTGTTTCATACGACTCGGTCCAAATACTCCCTCTAGAAAAATCCGAGGTCGCTTTTTTCTCTAACATGGGTTTCTGGTGCCCAAGTCTAGTCTTACACCTCGAAATCCATTTGGAGGGATTATGGGTTAAGGTGCGCATTTTAGGTTATTTCGATATTCTTTCGGTTTAAAACATGTTTTGGGGCGAATCTTGGGTTTGGAAAACACTTCAAGCAATTCAGCGCTCGAAAAGGCTAAGACCTGAACTTCGTGCGCATCGTACGGCACCTGTGTACGAAAACACGATCTATGTTGCTTTACCAAATTGTTGACTCTACACTGTGTTTCATGCGACTAGGTCCAAATACTCCCTCTAGGAAAATACAGGGTCGCTTTTTTCTCTAACGGGCGATTTGGGTGTCCGAGTCTAGTGTTACCCCTCAAAATCCGTTTGGAGGGATTATGGGTTTAGATGCGCATTTTGGGACATTTCGAAATACTTTCCGGTTTAAAACTGGTTTTGGGGCGAATCTTGGGTTTAGAAAACACTTAAGGTAGTTCAGCGCTTGAAAAGGCTAAGACTCGAACTTCGTGCGCATTGTACGGCACCTGTGTACGAAAACACGATCTATGCGGCTCTACGAAATTGTTGACTCTACACTGTGTTTCATGGGACTCTCGGTCCAAATACTCCCTCTAAAAAAATCCGGGGTCGCGTTTTTCTCTAGCGGGGGTTTCGGGTGTCCATGTCTTGTGTTACGCCTTGAAATCCGTTTGGAGGGATTATAGGTTGAGATGCGTATTTTAGGGCATTTCGAGATATTTTTCGGTTTAAAACGGGTTTTGGGGCGAATCTTAGGTTTGAAAAACACTTCAGGCAGTTCAGCGCTCGAAAAGGCTAAGACCCGAGCTTCGTGCGTATCGTACGGCACCTGTGTACGAAAACAAGATCTATGCGGCTCTACCAAATTGTTGACTCTACACTATGTTTCATGCGACTCTCGGTCCAAATATGCCCTCTAGAAAAATCCGGGTTCGCTTTTTTCTCCGACTGGGGTTTCGGGTTTCCGAGTCTAGTGTTACGCCTCGAAATCCGTTTGGAGGGATTATTGGTTTAGATGCGCATTTTTAGACATTTCGAGATACGTTTCGGTTTAAAACGGGTTTTGGGGCGAATCTTGGATTTGGAAAACACTTTAAGCAGTTCAGCGCTCGAAAAGGCTAAGACCCCGAACTTCGTACGCATCGTACGGCACCTGTGTACGAAAACACAATCTATGCGGCTCTACGAAATTGTTGACTCTACACTGTGTTTCATGTGACTCTCGGTCCAAATACTCCTCCTCGAAAAATGCGGGATCCGATTTTTCTCTAACTAGGGTTTCGGGTGTCGTACTCTAGTCTTACGCTTCGAAATCTATTGGAAGGGATTCTGGGTTGAGATGCGCATTTTAGGTTATTTCGAGATTCTTTTCGGTTTAAAACGGGTTTCGGGCGAATCTTGGGTTTGGAACACTTTAGGGAGTTCTGCGTCTGAATAGACTAAAAAACGAATTTCGGGCGCGTTGTACGGAACTTCTATACGAAAACACTATGCGGCTCTAGGAAATTGTTGACTCTACACTAGGTTTCATGTGACTCTCGGTCGAAACACTCTAGAAAAATCCAAGGTCGCGTTTTTCTCTAACGGGGGTTTCGGGTGTCCGTGTCTTGTGTTACGCCTCGAAATCCCTTTGGAGGGATTATCGGTTGAGATGCGCATTTTAGGACATTTCGAGATACTTTTCTGTTTAAAACGGGTTTTGGGGCGAATCTTGGGTTTGGAAAACACTTGAGGCAGTTCAGCGCTCGAAAGGGCTAAGACCCGAACTTCGTGCTCATCGTACGACACCTATGTACGAAAACACGATCTCTTCGGCTCTACGAAATTGTTGACTCTACACTGTGTTTCATGCGACTCTCGGACCAAATACTCTCTCTAGAAAAATCCGAGGTAGCCTTTTTCTCTAACGGGGGTTTTGGGTGTCTGAGTCTAGTGTTACGCCTCGAAATTCGTTTGGAGGGATTATGGGTTGAGCTGTGCATTTTAGGACATTTCGAGATACTTTTCGGTTTAAAACGGCTTTTGGGGCGAATCTTGGGTTTGGAAAACACTTCAGGCAGTTCAGTGCTCGAAAAGGCTAAGACCCGAACTTCGTGTGCATCGAACGGCACCTTTGTACGAAAACACTATGTATGCGGCTCTACGAAATTGTTGACTTTACACTGTGTTTCATGCGACTCTCGGTCCAAATACTCCCTCTAGAAAAATCCGGGGTCGCGCTTTTCTCTAACGGGGGTTTTGGATGTTCGAGTCTAGTGTTACGCCTCGAAATCCCTTTAGAGGGATTATGGCTTGAGATGCACATTTTAAGACATTTCGAGATACTTTTCGGTTTAAAACCGGTTTTCGGGCGAATTTTGGGTTTGGAAAGCACTTCAGGCAGTTCAGCGCTTGAAAAGGTTAAAATCCGAACTTCGTGCGCATCGTATGGCACCTGTGTACGGAAACCCGATCTATGCGGCTCTATGAAATTGTTGACTCTACACTGTGTTTCATGCGACTCTCGGTCCAAATACTCCCTCTAGAAAAATCCGGTATTTCTTTTTTCTCTAACAGGGGTTTCGGGTGTCCGAGTCTATTGTTACGCCTCAAAATCCATTTGGAGGGATTATGGGTTGAGATGCGCATTTTAAGAGGTTTCGAGATACTTTTCGGTTTAAAACGGGTTTTGGAGCGAATCTTGGGTTTGGAAAACACTTCAGGCAGTTCAGCGCTCGAAAAGGCTAAGACCCGAACTTCGTGCGCATTGTACGACACCTGTTTACGAAAACACGATCTATGCGGCTCTACGAAATTATTGACTCTACACTATGTTTCATGCAACTCTCGGTCCAAATACTCCCCCTAGAAAAATCCGGGGTTGCATTTTTCGTTAACGGGGGTTTTGGGTGTCGTACTCTAGTCTTACGCCTCGAAATCCATTTGAAGGGATTCTGAGTTGAGATGTGCATTTTAGGTTATTACGAGATTCTTTTCTGTTTAAAACGGGTTTCGGGCGAATCTTGGGTTTGGAAAACACTTCTGGGGGTTCTGCATCTGAAAAGGCTCTGTCCCGAACTTCGGGCGTGGCGTACGGAACTCCTGTACGAAAAAAAAATCTATGCGGCTCTACGGAATTGTTGACTCTACACTGTGTTTCATGCGACTTTCGGTCCAAATAATCCCTCTAGAGAAATCTGGGATCACGTTTTTCTCTAACGGGGGTTTCGGGTGTCGTACTCTAGTCTTACGTCTCGAAATCCATTTGAAGGGATTCTCGGTTGAGATACGCATTTTAGGTTATTTAGAGATTCTTTTCGGTTTAAAACTGGTTTCGGGCGAATCTTGGGTTTGGAAAACACGTCTGGGAGTTCTGCGTCTTAAAAGGCTCAGACCCGAACTTCGGGCGCGTCGTACGAAACTTCTGTACGAAAACACAATCTATGCGGCTCTACGGAATTGTTGACTCTACACTGTATTTCATGCGACTCTCGATCCAAATACTCCCTCTAGAGAAATCTGGGATCGCATTTTTCTCTAACAGGGGTTTCGGATGTCGTACTCTAGTCCTACGCCTCGAAATCCATTTGAAGGGATTCTCGGTTGAGAAACACATTTTAGGTTTTTTCAAGATTCTTTTCAGTTTAAAACTGGTTTCGGGCGAATCTTTGGTTTGGAAAACACTTCTGGGAGTTTTGCGTCTGAAAAGGCTCAGACCCGAACTTCGGGCGCGTCGTACGGAACTTCTTTACGAAAACACAATCTATGCGGCTCTACGGAATTGTTGACTCTACACTGTGTTTCATGTGACTCTCGGTCCAAATACTCCCTCTAGGGAAATCCGGGAGCGCTTTTTTCTCTAACGGGGGTTTTGGGTGTCGTACTCTAGTCTTACGCCTTGAAATCCATTTGAAGGGATTCTCGGTTGAGATACGCATTTTAGGTTATTTCGAGATTCTTTTCGGTTTAAAACTGGTTTCGGGCTTTGGAAATCACTTCTTGGAGTTCTGCGTCTGATAAGGCTCAGACTCGAACTTCGGGCGCGTAGTACGGATCTTCTGTACGAAAACACAATCTATGCGGCTCTACGGATTTATTGACTCTACAGTGTTTTATGCGACTCTCGGTCCAAATACTCCCTCCAGAGAAATCTGGGATCGCGTTGTTCTCTTACGAGTGTTTCGGGTGTCGTACTCTAGTCTTATGCATTAAAATCCATTTGAATGGATTTTGGGTTGAGATGCGCATTTTAGGTTATTTCGAGATTCTTTTCTGTTTAAAACTGGTTTCGGGCAAATCTTGGGTTTGGAAAACACTTCTGGGAGTTCTGTGTCTGAAAAGGCTCAGTCTCGAACTTCGGGCGCGCGTCGTACGGAACTTCCGTACGGAAACACAATCTATGCGGCTCTACGGAATTATTGACTATACACTGTGTTTCATGCGACTCTCGGTCCAAATACTCCCTCTAGAGAAATCTGGGATCGCGTTTTTCTCTAACGTGGGTTTCGGGTGTCGTACTCTAGTCTTACGCCTCGAATTCCATTTGAAGGGATTCTCGGTTGAGATACGCATTTTAGGTTGTTTCGAGATTCTTTTCGGTTTAAAACTGGTTTCGGGCGAATCTTGGGTTTGGAAAACACTTCTGGGAGTTCTGCGTCTGAAATGGCTCAGACCCAAACTTCTGGCTCGTCGTACGGAACTTCTGTACGAAAACACAATCTATGCGGCTCTACGGAATTGTTGACTCTACACTTTATTTCATGCGACTCTTGGTCCAAATACTCCCTCTAGAGAAATCCGAGATCGCGTTTTTCTTTAACGAGTGTTTCGGGTATCGTACTCTAGTCTTATACCTCGAAATCCATTTGAAGGGATTCTGGGTTGAGATGCACATTTTAGTTTATTTCGAGATTCTTTTCTGTTTAAAAACTGGTTTCGGGGCGAATCTTGGGTTTGGAAAACACTTTTGGGAGTTCTGCGTCTGAAAAGGCTCAGTCCCGAACGTCGGGCACGTCGTACGGAACTTCTGTACGAAAACACAATCTATGCGGCTCTACATAATTGTTGACTCTACATGGTGTTTCGTGCGACTCTCGGTCCAAATACTCCCTCTAGAGAAATCTGGGATCGCGTTTTTCTCTAACGGGGGCTTCGGGTGTCGTACTCTAGTCTTACGCCTCGAAATCCATTTGAAGGGATTCTGGGTTGAGATGCGCATTTTAGGTTATTACGAGATTCTTTTCGGTTTAAAAAGGGTTTGGGCGAATCTTGGGTTTGGAAAACACTTATAACAGTTTAGATAACGATGCTTACTGGGAATTTACTCGCCATTTTGTTAGTGTATCTTTACTTAAATATAATTATTATATATTTTTAGCGTATCACGACCTTGTGCATTGACATATGTAATATCATGTGTACAGGTTTTATTGATGATCAGTTGTTTCTCCCAACTTGGTTGGGACGATCCTTCACATTGGCCAACTGTACCTCTTGCATGTCCTAAACAAGATAATGAGTGAGTTTAAGTTGCAAATGTTGGATGTTTGCATTATTGGATGATGGGATGCATGTTCTCATATGCGAAAATTTATGTAGGGATGATTGTGGAGTATTTGTGATGGCATACGCTAAACATCTAGTACTTGGCTGACCCATGCAGTTCACACAAAGCGACATGTGGTTTTACAGACAAAAGATCGTACATGACATATATTACAAGCAATGGGAAAATAGTGGTTTCCTTGAATTATGACAGATGATGAATGACAGCCATGTTGAGAGAGTAGTCAGAGGGATGTATGGAGTTTTCTTATATGATAGGTTCAGTATGATGTGTTGGCTAGTTCAATTTTGGTTTCAAAGGCCAAGATCAGGCAAGGTCATTTTTTAGGTCAGTCATTATTTTATTTAACCTGCAGCAATGTAAAGAATGGTGTACAAGTTTTTAGTATACATTTTTTTGGGTGTTTTAGTTCCATTTTGTTTTTGTTTAATTAACATTGGCATATCTGGTAGGTGACTAATATGCAGTGGAAGAATGATTTCTGGTTTCTTTATTCTTATTTTATAATTTAAATAAATTTTATTTTCAACAATAGAAATTTGCCAAACCAAAGTCGATATCCCCTTTTTTTCCCTTTTTTTTTATTTTTTTTTATCTTTTTCTAAATGGCAAAGTTTGAGCTTGTTCTTGAGTATCACTGGCCTCTGCCTTGTGGGAAAATGTCCAGAGACTGGTCTCGCTATAGCGACACCTTTTCTCGCTATAGCGAGAATAATCTAATGAAGCGTCCAGAGAGGTCTAACCAGAGAGTGGTCACGCTACTTTCTTGCTATAGCGAGAATAGCAAGAGCAGAGGGAGTTCTCGCTATAGCGAGGACACACCTCGCTATAGCTAGCCCACACGAGGGCCATACCTTGCCTCGCTATAGCGAGCCAACGTACTTTTCTTCCTAGGGATATTTTTGTCCTAGGGGTATTTTCATAAAAGGATTAATGCATCCCTTTCTCCTCTCTGACTTTTCCTACCCACTCATACTCTCATCTTTCATTATCTTCTCTCATCTTCTTAAGTATGATCCTCTTATCTTCTTCTTATTGGTATGTTTTTTTTTCCTCTTACATTCACTCGTGTAGTTTCGGTTTTCTTGGGTTTTCTTGGATTCATCCCAAACTTATGTATTTGGCATTTCTCTTTACAATGTGCACAGGGAAGGGGTTCTCTTGAGATCCACTCAAATCTGAACATATTTTGAAGCCTGGTAAAAACAAAACAAAAAAAAAAAAAAAAAGAAAAAAAATGAGGTTTCGGGATTCAAAAATACATGGTCCATCGTTCCGTTTTTCAGCATCAAATGCCTGCCCCACTTGTATCATATACCACATGTCAGTAACCATGGGTCATGTGGAATAAGATGATGTTTACTAATGGTGGTCAATAGCCATTTTGAAACTAACTGTTCATTAACAACATTATTCAGGGCATAAGGCCCAACAACCTGTTGCTCCAAAAGAAATAAGGAAAAAGGAACTTTCGAATTTGATTGAAGGGTTGGGTGGAAGTGCATGTGATTCTATTTTGGGTGTTCTCCATTTTAACAATTGATTTCTCTTGGTTATATGCTCTTTGACAAAGTGCTATATGATGTTCATATCCAACCTTCTCTGCTTCAGATTACCAACACCCTTAGGGTATCAATGTTCAATTAACAGGCACATTTGCGCTCAAAAAAACTAATCCACAGAATCCAACAAAAACATCAGAAAAAATAACAATAAAAATAAATTTAAAAAAAGGTGTTACAATTTCACGCGAAAGAGGCTGGACTCATTTAGTGCAGATGCTTCACAAATTTATCTATTACAGAAAAGCTATTACAAAAAGAACCCACATGATGCTTGTTTTCCATATATTTAACAAGCATTCAACGAAGTTGCTAATACATTAGCATCTGTTACAATAAAATTATAGACAACAATCAGCAGTGATCATGGTAAACAAAATTCAGCTGTTTTTTCTTGTTACAAAAGTGGTTACTATAAACAATGATCATCAGCAAATCCTACCAACTTTTTGTACGAATGAAATGACATTATTCTTGAGCTAGTGGATTGCGACATGTTTGTCGATTATGACCCTTTCCTTGACAACGGGAGCACGTGACTGGATTCCTTTTTCGGTCTTCCGTACGAATTCTATTCTTCTTGGGTCGGCCAGGTTGTCTTCTTGCAAGGGGTGGTAACACCCACACGTTGCTTCTTTCCTCCCGTTGCCTTATATCTCATGTTGCATGCAAAACATAACTTATGTTTGGCGATGTGTCCTTGAAGAACCAATGTTAACAAAAGTCGTATGGGTCGAGACCTCTGGCCTTAATTACCGCTAAGGCATATGGGATCCCAAGTATGTCCCACTTCCAACAAGTATAAGAATATTTGTCAAGCAAAACGACGACTACATACTCACCAGGTGCATGAATCTGAAATTCCCATTGACTGGCTGGATGCACTCCCAATCTACGTGAACGTTCCAACTCCATGTTTATGACCTTTTCAGCATCATGGGTCATCCTTGTTTCCATCAATTGTGATTTCAAGCGTCGATCTTTAAAAAACTCCATCAGTTTGGCGCGTATCGCTTCAACTTGTTTCGCTATAGGAAACTCCCTCACTTCCTTCATCAAAGCATTCGTATATTCCGCAATGTTCTAAGTGAGCATATCATAACATAGGCCCCTTACAAATGCATTTGCCCACTGCTCTTTTGGGATGTTGTCAATGTACTTGTATGCTTCTTCTGAAACAATTCTTATATTAGCCATCTCTTTCTCATACTCGCATAATGCTCTGTACGTTTTTGCCACTCTCCAGAACTTAGCCACGATAGCTTTATCCTTGAATTTTTCGGCAATATTTTGTGCAATATGTAGTATGCTATGATAATGATATGCAGTTGGAAACCTATTGGAAACAACTTGTACACAAGTCCTTTCTGCCGATCAGAAACAATGGTCAAATTCTGTGTAGGGCAAAACGCAATAGAAATTGCAGTAAGGAACCACTCCCAAGAATCTTGTCACTCAATTTCAGCTATGGCAAATGCGAGTGGAAAGAGTTTGCGGTCTCCATCATAAGTAACGACTGTAAGACTCTAGGATATTTTCTGCGAAGATGGGCACCATCGGCACCAATTAATGGTCTTAGGGATGAACGAAATGATTGTATGCTTGACCCAAATGCCCAAAAAAATCTTAAGAGCGAATCATCATTTTCCTTAATCAGCATCGTTACGCTGCCAGGATTTGTCCTCTCCAGCTCAAGCTTTATGCAATAGTGGGGCAAAATACTGAAGGACTCCTCGTGAGAACCCCGTATATCAAGCATCGCAATTTCTTTTGCTTTCCATGCATTCCTGTAACTAAGTAAAATACCAAATGCCAATTGAAAGTCAGTTATAATTTCCTTCGGTGTGTACGACGGATGGTGTCGAAGCCGCTCCTTGATCCACTTAGCGACTAAAATCGATGTAGCTTGACAATGTCCCATCCCCATCGTTGGCTTTGAACAACAGTGACTATTGTTATATGTCCTCACTTGAAATTGTGGTCCAAAAGCCACAATCGAAGCGTGGATACGCCACGAACAAGTAGGATCAGCACATCTTGCAGTGACTTCTGTCTTGCTTGTTTGTCGAGGCTTAAAAGCAAAGTTTTTGTGCATTGCAAATTGCACTATCTAGAAATTGTCTTCCCTTCCACATGTCATGTTGGGAATTCTCTACATGCTCATCATCAGTGTGCTCTAAATCAAGAATCAAAGTGTCAACAATATTA
This sequence comes from Umbellularia californica, assembly GCA_028538565.1. NCBI lineage: Eukaryota > Viridiplantae > Streptophyta > Magnoliopsida > Laurales > Lauraceae > Umbellularia > Umbellularia californica. Next base: position 30,206,980 of record JAPQWN010000008.1, on the reverse strand, counting down.
TTGTCTTATATTGCATTAGATTTCTCTCCATTAACTTCTGCGACACATGCTCTGTTTTCTACCATAACAAAATACTGGGTTCACGCGGTGGGGGAGTAGCACATGCCACGGGACTGTTTTAATCTAACTAAATAAGTTCAGTGCCTGAACTGTTTAAATCGAACTGAAGAGGTTCGGTGCCCGATAAATTGAACCTGCATGGTGGATGATCAATCATAAACACATTGATGGAAAAAATATTCAGAAACTAAATGTCAAAAGTTTTAGTGCAAACCTATTGGATTTGGTAATTGGAAAAAAACCGACGTCATCCTCAAGGACTATTGATGGGTTTATATCAGCTTCATTCAAGCTTCATTCATGAATAATCTTTTCTTTACGCCATTACTTCTCGTTACCTTCTCATTATCTTGTTCATGCTCAAGAACTATTGATGGGTTTATATCAGCTTCATTCATGAATAATCTTTCTTACGCCATTACTTCTCCTTACCTTCCTATCGTCTTTGTTCATCCTAAAAAACTCTTGATGAGTTTATATTAGCTTCATTCATGAGCGATCTCTTCCTTACGCCAATACTTCTTGTTACTCATCATTCTTGGTCTAATTGAGATATTGTACATCTACTATGCATCCAAATTGACCTAGGTAATAAAAATTATAATAATAAATATCAAGCAGTAATGTGATTTATTCCATACCTTAAACTTGGTGGTTGATGGTTTGTGGCAACACCATCACTTCTATGGATATACAGAAAGATAGGATCAACTCCATATCGAAATAATCTGAACATTCTCATGAGATCGTCATCACCTCTTAGGCCTACTAATGTAAAGTTCCGGCCTATATGATATATGTATTACATGTAAGGGTATCCATTTCTCATCTCCCAATTGGTTTCTGCTATAACTTTTTCAATTAGTGAATTGTAAGTTATGTTGCTGTAAATAAAAATAGGCTTCTGCTCTCCACCGTTACTGTTATATATTGGATGTGAGAGATCCACATCTAGCTCTCCATCAAAGTGCAGTATAGGACACAAATCAACATCTGGCATCCTAATTAAAACAATAAAAATGCAATATATTTTATTAATAAAAATTACATGGGTTGGAAATATGTAGTAATCATAGGATGAATTTTACCATCAAATCCTTTGTTATGAGATTTATAAGAACAATATAATGCTACATTATTAGTACCTATAAAGGACTCAGAATGCCTTATTTTCTAGTGAGTAACAACTTCATACATTTTATTATAACATTGAAATAAAAAAAAAAAGGCTTCACCAATGGACTATTAAATAGGTTAATGGTGAAAGATACAAGATAAGGGAGCAGTATATAAATAAAAAGCACATCAAATGCAAGAAGATGAACAAAATAATGCATTTCATGGAGGGATCTAACTCTTAATAACTGATTTACGGTTTCCATAATAAGAATCAAAGCAGAAAAAAGGTTTATCAATACTACATTTATGGGCTGTTTTTTTAATGCATTCAGAAATTATCTGGTCCCACATACCTGTTGTGACGAATAAAATGTATAAAGTATGGATGAAAGAAGATGGAATGGTAATATCCTATCGGAACCCTCAAGCCAAAAGGGAGAAGATGGAAACGGAGGTCTTCAGTTCGTGGTATAAAAATGTGTTATCTTGTTGGGTGGGAGTAGGTAACGGTGTGATATCCTACGAGCCTAGGATATCGAACGGTGTGATATCCTACGGGCCTGGGATATTGAATCCAGAGATATCCTACAGGCTTAGGATATCGCAGGATGAAGGGTAAAACTGTCCCACTTTGGGCGTCTTTTTTTGTACGATCTTCTATTAAGCAATTTGTAGTCTTTTATCTGGTATTGGATAAATTTTGGGTTCTGGGCCGTCATTGCGATAATTTTCCCTATAATCAAAGAGGAGGGTTAAAACCAAAATAAATAAATAAAAAAAAACCTTGTCCCTAGTAAAGGAGAAGGTAAACAAAAACTATCCCACGATTGGGTGAAAATATTCACAAGCCTATATCCAAACATTACTTAAAGCCCACACACCCAGCTCAAGAATTAATGATGAAGTTCTAAATCAAAAAAGACTTTTGGACCAAGAATCTACTTTATTTTACGAAGTAATCCCCATGATGAATTTGAGATCTGGATGAGTTGTTGTGGATATTTTGCATGTAGAAGATCATGCAATCGCCGCATATGAAATCGAGAATGCCAACTTGAAAATGTTGGAGACTTAGCAATCTACAATAAATCATCCTCCAATTCATAATAAAACCGAGTCAAATGAGGTGGGGCTAAGCCCATTAGTACTTGAACATTATTAACCAGATTACCAGTAATGATTGAACAAACACAACAAGGCACTCCCAAGTCGGACCATAAAATGCCTATAATCATTGGAGCAAGCCGTGCAACAGTGAGCCTCGACATATTTGGTGGAGCTATTATTATTATCATATTTCTTGTAATGGAGTGTGTTAAAAGAACAATGATGTAACAAACAAACAATAACGATGGGTAGAGTTTAGGGTTGTAAACGGATATCAGATTCTCCGTTTACCCGAAAGTTCCAACCCGAGAAAAACCAACTTTGGAATCTATTTTAGGTTTCAATTCATAAACGGGTCCAGGTTCGAAACCGAATTTAGGTTCCGATTGATAAACGGGCCCGATTCTGGGTCCATATAGGTTTTGACCCGTAGACTCGGGACCAACATATGAGTCTTTGATTTTAAAAACAATAACTCAAAATAAAATATCTTTTTTCCTTTTACATTTTTATGTATAATACTGGAGGTAGTAGACTTGATGCGCTATTATAAGTTGAATGATATACTTATTTTAAGAAAATCTGAAAAAAAAAGAAGAGAAGTTGGAACGGGTTTTGAAACTAGATCTAGTCCTCTAGGTGGACCCGGTTCCAAAATCAGATCAAGATTTTTCTATCGGAACCGGGTCTAGAACCAACAAAATAGGTTCCAAGTCAAAACCAAATCCGGAACCGTTATTTAGAAATGGGTCCGGGTCCAAGTTCAAGTCCAATATGGTTCCGACTTGAAACTGTTCCATTTGCAAGATGTTGCTTAGTCTCTGGTTTAGAACCAAGATCTAGAAATGATTATTGCCCGCGGAGAAAAGCATGGTCCAACTGATCTCTGTTACGATGGGTAGATGAAACATTTGTAAACCCATCTTGGTGGGGCCATTGTGGACTATGCCGATCACAAGATTTGGACGAGATGGGAAGGGCTTTACTGTGGATGATGGTAGGGTGAAAATCACCTATTAAATATTCCAAACCCTTGATTTTTAAGGCTTCAAAGATTGATACTAGTTTTTATTTCTTTAATTCAGTTATGATAATGGATAATGATTAGACAAGCACAATAACCCGTGCTAAACACGAGCATGTTTGCCGATTAAATTTGTAGTAATATATATAAGGTATCAATTAAAAAGAAATTAAGATCACGTAAATCATCTTCAAACACTTACTAACAACAATTTAGTATAGATAAAGCATAAAATTCTAAGTAAGGAATAAAGGGAGAGAAGATTTTGACGGTACCTTTTTTTCTTAATCTGAGAGTCTAGAATAGAATGAAGCAAAAGAAGCAAGGTGTAAAGGAAAAAAGTGGGAACAAGACTTGAGCGGTTTCATGTTCGAAGTGGGAGGAGAACGTGGGTTAGTTATAGAGAATAGTTATAACTAATGGTCAAATTTGGAAGTTACAATCAAAATTAGCTTGAAAACCTGGCACTTTAATATATAATAATTGGTGTTGAATCTAGAGCAGAGAATCAAACAAGGGATCAGTAGTAAGTAACTACTACCCTCTAATTTCGACTCTCATCCACGGGCCTATGATGAGGAGCCTAATCTTTAGGCCAGTCTCAAAGGTGGTGGCCAGAGGCTTACACACGTTCATCCTCGTGAAACCGATTGAAAAGTATTTTTACTGCCTCTATGAACATTTTATAAAATTAATTGACAAAGTAAAGTAAATTTAATATGAAATCAAATCACATTAATCCTGACTTTTAAAGATACCAAATTGGTATCTATCTAGCAATGTTTCTAGTATTCTACTATCTTTGTTTTGTGCTTGAAAGACTCCAAATCTTTCAGTCTTTTTAACAACAAAAGTGCTCTACCAAATTCTACAACACTAGAATTTACTTTCTCATTTCATCTCATCCCATTCTTCTGGATATCACTCCTCCCAAATTTCCCTCTTTTCTTTCTTCTGGTTTTGGCGCCGCATCTTTTCAGTGGGAAGAAAAGAAGAGAGAAAAGTATTTCTATAATCTTTGGGTTCAAAATTCAAATTTTCATCTGGGTTTTAAGGAATTGTGTTAAAGGAGAAAACCCATTTGGGATTTTGAGTTTTGTTTTGTCTATCCTTTCTTCTTCTGAATTCTATGTTTTTTTGTTATAGTTTTGAGAAAAGAAGTGTTAGTCTGAGTACATGCAGTATTTAGTTCAATATCTAAAATCTGGTTTGCAAAAAAAAAGAAAAAAAAACCTAAACCACATAATTCAGAAAGTAAAATTTGACTTACAGTATGAAGGCAGAAAAATAGAGAACAGTTGATGTGGCTATGTAATCCGGAAATCTGCAGAAGTGATGTGATCAAGGCTAGTGTTTGACACTATGTCCGTAAGATAAATTTTGCCCCCGCAGTGGTGCTTACGAGCTTCTATTGCGTTTGTCTTGTATGATACAATAATCTTCTTCTTCATACAGTAGCAGCACTTCGGACTGTGTGACTGGCGAGGTAGAACTGTAAAACAAACTCTCTCTGGACTTCGACCGATAACCCAGATGCAATGCAGTTGCAGAGAATGAATAACCAAAAATAGGTATGGACGAGATGGGTTTAAATAGCCTGCTTCATGACTCTTCATGTAGGTTTGCATCTATTCAGTCCAGTGGCTGTTCAATAGTGAACCGACACAGAGAACAACAATGTTTCTTTGGACACACCCTTCTAGACTTCGGACACACCCCATTTGGAAAAAGAAATTTTAAATAAAATTTCTCTAAAATATAAATGGGGAGTGGGCCAAGCTAAGCCCGGCTCATGCGTCAAGCCCATGCTTGGGGCAGGGCGCTCATGGTGGTGGTGAGCCCACCTTGGTCTAGGTCCTCTGTCTGCCACAAGGCAAACATATTTATTTCCAAAGAATCTTTAGCTCCCAAGCAATGTGGGATGCAAATTTATCACTTTCTTGTGTTACCATGTTCAAATAGTGGTGTTAGGAGTCAATTTCTTATTCAATCCTTAATGGATTAGAGCAACCTAATACATGTTCTTAATCTCCTCATGAAGCAGATCACATTTCCTTGTAGTCCCAGCTTTTCCTTGTAGTCCCAGCTAAAAGGGTAAGTGGGGTCTACTTTATTTTGACTCAAGGTTGAACAAAAACTTAGGTGCTCTATCCATTTTTCCAACTATGCTTTCTTCCTCTCCGGTTTTCTATTTCTCTCTCTTGTGGCCCAAACCCAGCCCACGGAAGGTTCCTGTTCTCCCTTCAATCTCTCTCGTTCCATATCCGATTAATTCTCACTCGTCGTAACTCGCCCGAGTCCACTCTGGTTGATCAGTCCCCGAGCCGAGACTTATGAACCCTTTTTATATGAGTCCTTCTCCCTCTCTCCAGACACCCCTTTAGCCTAATTAGTAAGAACAATCGCGTTCTCTAGGCAAAATCATCAACGATACCATCTCCTTTGGTGAAGGGCAAGTACCCCAGTATTTATTTTCTATATTTTAGATATATCTCGACGTTTTTATGAAGAATTAATCATGAGTAGATCCATATCTGCTTCATAGATAGGTTCTAGTAACTCTTGCAAGGGTGTTAGGGTGTTGTGTGTTGTGACTTGCGAGATCATGATAGCTGCATAATATTTCAATTTGCAATACTTCCCTCTCTTTAAATTTTATTTTCTGTTTTTTTGTGTTAAAAGTAGTAGAAAAGTAGCATCATTGATGGGGTCATGATGGATGGGGGTTTGTGTGATATCTACCATGTTTCTGTTGATTTGTGTGGATATTATGTTAAAGCATTTGATGAGTAATTCTGGGTTTTGTGCTACTATGTTCTATTTTGGTTTAGTTGCTTTGCACAGGTAGTACTTATGGAGGATGGACTTGCTGAGAAGCTCAAGAGTCCAATGGAATCTTTTGAGCTGTTGAATGTGAAAATGGGTCCTGGTTCATCAGATCAAAAGCACAAAAAGGATTCATCTGGTATGTGCTCAACCTCAGTTGATTGGTTTACTCTTAGATTACCCTTTCCTTTCCAAATCATATATATATATATATATATATATATATAGAGGGAGGTGCTTTTGTGAGACACTCTCACCTTATTATGAGAGATGAGGTGGGGCCCTCACATCCATATCCAATGTCAACAACCACCAAGTCGGGGCCCAATTTGGATGGTTAAAACAACCATACCATTTATTACCTTATCTAATCTATCATGGTAGTGATTAAATAAGTACAAGAGCCACTCACAAGAGAAAAACGGTTCATTCACGGTCCTTGTACTATCCCCAAAGGCTTTTGAAGTCTCTCTATACCAGCAAAAAGCCCAAAGTTGCTTCCCACTTGAGTAATCATCATCATTATCCTCATCATCAAAACCTTGTCCCAACTATGTTGGAATGCCTATATGAATTCTATTTTGCAATTTTGGCCTATCTTGGGCCTAATCCTTGGATAGGGTGCACTTTTCAGATCCATCCTTACTACTTTCATCCATGTTCTCTTCAGCCTACTTCTTTTCCTTGAGAGACCATCAAAGCAGCTCGAGTAATATCCTCCACAAAAGAATACCTTGAACTTTTATGTCGGCTTTTTTTTCATTATAGAAACCATAAGAAAGGACTCTCACTATTTGCTAAATTCTGCCTCTTGGCTGATCCATGGAAAACAAACGAACACTCCACGGACAAAGGATCATAATTCCACATGCCCATTTTGCTGGCAGCACACCAAATGCCTTAATGGGATGATTGCATTCTTGTTGACTTTTCCTGTAATTTATTGGCAACCTTGCTAATCTCTACTCTGGGTTTTAGATTTAAATGCAGCTGTATATGTAACTCTATATATTATTATCACAGTGCTGCTGAGTTGGGTGTCAGCTGTCAAGTGAAGGGCCAAAGAGTCCTATTCGTTGCCATTAAAAATGAATTAGTTTGTGAGAATTGGGCATATGATTTAAGAGTTGAATGAATGTAGTGGTAAATCTGCATTGGATCTTCTGAAGCTGTACATACAATTGTTTGACTTGGAGAGTTTTTACCATGTGGCATACGTTCTCCCTGGTCTACACATGTACCTCTTAACTTTTACTTTGTGCTTCTTAGTAGAGAGGCTAATTGTTTAGCATATTCTCTTGTGAAACATGGGATTTTTATGGTGCAGAGTCTCGAGACATGGGATTTTTTACAGTGTGGAGTCTGAGGGTTGTCACATGAAGTAGTTTTAATTTTTAATTTCATCTTCTATTTGGATTTGCACTATATGATATTGTTCATCTTTCATCAAAATTTTCTGTTAGTGAAAAGTGGAAAAAAAGAGAAGAAAAGAAAACCTCCTTGCTTCTTTTAATATGAGTATGACTAGTGTGCATTAATCTTTTGCGTTGCCTTAAATAAATTTATGCAGTTGAATCAGTTGAATATTTGGCCTGAGATGATGATGATGATGATGACAGTGAATTATGGTGTGAAGATGGATCTTTTTATGATGGTTCTAGTGATGGCTTAACTAAAGCATCTGAATTGAAAAGCGAGTGGGATCGGAGGAACAATCAATTTTATACAGTATCCTGACATCTTAACAAACAAACCTGCATGTCCTACTTCTGAAATATTAGTCTTTGTATGCTAGCCATGTAAATTCTATATTTCTTGACAATTTGTAGATTGGTTATCGAGATGGCCTCATCACAGGGAAGGAAGGTGCTGCTCAAGAGGGTTTCAATGCTGGTTTTAAGGAGTCTCTGCTTGTTGGGCACAGTTGGGGCCTTGTTAGAGGTGTCGCTAGGTAATATTATAAAGTAGACCTTTTTCAGTATTGCAGTTTTAAAGTTCTTAATTTAATTGTGACGAATGAATGAATCTCTGCTAGATCATATTTATAGTCCAGTGGCATTGGATTTGTAATTGTGGCTTCAATAGTTAAATGCTACAGATCATCACAAGCGTGGATTGCATTTGTAATTGTGGATTCCACACTTTAGATTCACCATGCACAAAACAAACAAGCGTGGGAGATCCAAGCCATTCCATATTTGGTTCTTACTACAACATGGTATATGGACTGTTGCTGCATTTTCTTAACTATCTATTTGCAATTCTGGTTTTGAATGGATAGAATTACTCCATCGGGGAAACTTTTGGGCCATGGTAAGTCTAAGCTGGGGCCCATCGAGTCAATGATCCGGATCCAACACACTTGTACCTTACGATCAAGACATGAGCTATGCATATCCTTAGGACAAGGTTCATATGGTCCTCTTCTATTTGATGTTAAATATGGAGCGTGTTTCACTGTTTCATTTTGTCTGTCTTTAATGTGACTTTGGCATCCACATTCGATATGTAGTGCGTTAGCTTGTCTTCCAGATGACCTGAGAGAAAAGCTTGTCAGCAAAGTAGAAGCGAGAGATAGGTTCCGGAACTTGTATGAATATGTGCATTCTATTTCATCAAAGGATGCACTTAAATTGTTTCATGATAACATCCTGAGAAGCGTATCAGAGCAATCCCAAAACAGGGGAAACGTTGATGTAGAGATCATGCAAAGAGATGTATCAGAATGCAATCAGCTGGGAAGGTTTTCAAGGGAGCTCGAATGCCTGCTTCATGAATGTGCTTCTGTTGAACTGCATGCAGCAGTGGATAGGCAGATGGTTGGATGACTTCCCCTACAACAAATGCAATTATTTTGATCAAACAATAATAAATATTTTTTGGAAGAGAAAATTTTACTGCTTGTACAGAGGGTCACTGTTTATCCTTAGAATTGTACCCATAGAGCTCTTTTTTTTTAGCAACTCGTATATTGTATTTTGTCTTGGAGGTGAGGTGAGGTGACAACTAATTAAATAGTCTTCAGTAATATATACATTTTTAAGCATCATATTTGTGTAGATGCTGGTGGTGTTTGATTCAACTAAATATTTTCGTTGTATGTGTTGAGTTTATATGGAAGGGGTAGCTCAGTTGGCCTAGGACCACGGTTTGCACCCAGAGTTTGCAGGTTCGAAACTGCATTACGACACTGGGGTTATAGGGGAGTTTACCTGGTTTCCCTCTGTGCTCGGATGGATTAGTCCAGCCCAAAGGATTATATGGAAGGGAGGAAGGGAAGTAAAAGTTGTAACCACCTGAGTGAGATGGGCAAACTACACCTTTCTCAAGTTTTCTTTGATGATTATTGATGGAAGTAAAACATTCAACCACCTTTTGAGAGTAAGAGAGAAGAGAGAGAAAGTTTGATGGAAGTTAAACGTCCAACCACCGGAGTTGTCATAGTTGTCATACATATATTTCATTTATGTATTCCATTTCTAAAAGACAAACTGCCCTAAAATGAACAGTAACAACTCAAAATATAAGTTTAGGAGTAATATCCATTTCCAAATTGATAAACATGTGCAAAATAAGGTGAGAAATTGATTTAAGCTTTTACTTCTACACAGATAATCCAATAGTGATTCTAGGCTGATATCCACATGAGAACTCTATGTTCACATTTTGCTATTAGGTAATTCAGGCTCCAATTTTCTTGATCTTAATTTTGACCATTGGTTATAATCTTGACAGACACTTATGCTTTAACATTCTCTCCACTACTCATGCAACTATCCATTCATTTTTTTAATCAAACCCCTCATGTTTCAATTGTTCTTTTATATAACTATTCCATTTCTGCTCCAATTTCTCTTTTTCTGTTTTATGCAACTTGCCCCATGAAAAGAGGAAATTGTGTTTTAATATTTTAATATACGATTATTTATTTTATAGTAGAGATATAGAGATACCATGCTGAGCACGGGTTATTGGGCTCGTTCATATTACACGGAACCAATGGGTCAATAGATGCCCATCCAATGAAAATAGTCTATAACTCAATTTCTCTAAAAGAAGAGACAAAATTATGGTTGATAATTGACATCCAAAGGTGCAAAATCCTCCAACTAGTTGCTGGGACCACCATAATGATATGGTTCTTTATAATATCGCCTCTCACAGATGGGCCCTAATTAAATGAACAGTCAGTTTCTTTGCATTTGTATTTAGAAGATTTTTATATGAGTGAATGATTATATCCAACGGTTCAAAATGTATTTCAATATTTTGGACATTTTTTTATAAAATTTTCAAAATTCATGAAGAATTAAGATAAGAAGTATTACATATTAGCCATATATAGAGGATGTATGGTGGATCATGAATTAGCAGCCCACATAAGTCCAAAAAAATAGATCTAATGATTTGGACTTCTTTACAAAAAAAAAATTCTTTGGACTTTTTTCACAAATTTCTCAAAATCCATGAAAATATAAGATTATTTTTGGGAATCTTAGCCTTTCTTAGCCATACAAAGAAGAAGCGATTTGAAGGTACATCTGGAGCCCATAGGAATGAAAAATAAAGTTCTTTTTATTTTTATTTTTATTTTAATGATAACCATAGGAGAGAAAATACCCTGAATTGCACTGTTGCATAGCTGTGGAATAGTTTCACACCTATGGGGTTGTGAAAATGAAGGTGTGAAAAATGCCTAATTTTCACACCTAATTCATGCACGTGTAAATTTTCACAAGCAGACATGATACGTGTAACCATTACAAATGTGAATCATTTAAAAATGTATATGATCGTCAACAAATGGCCCCTTGGTGATTTGGAGTCCAGCTATAGCATGAACTTGATTCACTTCAAACCGTTGTGCTCAAACTTACAAATTTCACTCACCCAAGATAAAAGTCATAGCCAAACGGAACTGAACCTTTTACTAACGCAAACGAGCTTAGTTTCCATAATACAGATCATTATCAAGATGATTCTTCACGTTGCATTGTTCACAAAAATCCACATAATAGATGGTTTATAGCTCACTTTTTTATATCTTATCATTCATTCCCCTCTTTGAGGCAAAAAATTGCCACAAACCCCATCTGCCCACACTTAAACGTGGAATTCTGGGTCCTGTTTTTATTTCCCTCCCATTGAGTATGATTGAAGGTAGTAGAGCTGTTTGTTTGCTTTGAATTAAATTTTTAGAAATTTATGGTAAAATGTGTTCTAATAAAGGAATGTTAAATTGGTTGATATAGATGACTGGATAATTATTTTCCATGAAAGGGGAGATTATTTGACACGAAGGGATTTGATGGTTCATTCAGATTAGTGCTCAGGAATAGGCTTTCGATATGTTCGGACCTTCGTTGGCTTCGTCATGGTCACCGTGGGAAAATGCGTCAGACGATCCAGACTCTTTTCCAAGATCTGAATTATTAGGATTCATGATGTCTATGTTTTTTCTTCTCAACTTTTAACCTCATATGGAAACACGATCTTAGGTATTCAATTACATGCAAAACGCATCTTGTTTAGACAAAAATATGTACACCCAAAACAAGATGAGGAATTTCATCGAACATCCTATGGGCATACAACAGCAGGAGCCTAAAATGCCTCAACAAAATCCCGAAACAAAAAAGAGGAATTTCATAGAAGAGCATAATCCCAAAAAAGCCCAACTAAATCGTAAAACAGTACTCCCCTGCGTTTGATCGTATTTGGCAATAATAATAAAAAAATCTAAGCCATTCAGAATAAATGCCTAAAAAAAATCTAAGCCGTTCATAATAAATGCCTTTATATGATATGGAATATCCTCAAGTTTTACCTTCAAATAAGATTTGTTCCCATCATAAGATATATCATGCAGTAAAAAATGTGATTTATGAATATGAATAAATTGTGTAGATTGCATTTTTAATTAAAAGGTTAATCTCATGTGGGACCAGCTCCATTTTTACTAAGATTTGAGAATACCCCATACAATAGAAGGTCATTTATTTCAATAGATGGGTCCCACTTTGAGTCCCACTCCTTCAACTCCGGATTTCAAGTCAAAGACCTAGAGTATCCAGACTAAAATTACTGAGTTGGGTTTGTACAGCCTTTCCTTATGAAAGGACAAGCTCGTGCATGAGTAGTTGCTGAGTGGCAAAATGGCGACAGTCAGGAATGCTTTCAATCCAGTCCATTGATCTAGTCAGCCCCACCTAGGATAGACGATATATTAATGCATTTTGACATACTTTCATCCTACGTGTGCAATGGGACTCATTATATCAATGGCTGCATCATCCAATGATTGAAAAATAATTTTGTTTTTTTGTGACGAGTCCGAATGTGGATTGGCTGAAACAGTATCTCCATGTTTCAATCGGGACTCAACAAAATCTGCAGGGGTGCTGGCAAGCGATGTGACTTACTTTTTAACCTCCTAATTTCCAAATCTGAGATATCATTCAACCCAACAAAGCTTCAAGCATTCAAGGACCCCCTAACCCAGTTGATAAAAGAAGATTTTGGAATCATCTCGGGGAATTAGGAAAAGGGGCAACACTTCCATGGATTATTGCAGGAGGCGAGGATTTAACTGGAAATATCACTTTACCGCACGTGTTATGCAATCAAACACTTTAGCAAGTGGGGCACCAATAAGAGCAATTGGACCTAATTTTTATTTTTACCTATTTGGCACATCGTCGGTGCCGACCTTATTTACACTAAATAAGGTCGGCAATGACCCTATTCACGAACCATATTAGGGCTCATATCCCTGTGTCTTCTCATTTTTCTCTTCTCTCTTCTAGCCTACCATCGAGACTGACCTTGGACAAGTGACGAAGAGCGGTTGCTTCCATTTCCAAAACTACCAGCCTTCAAACTAAATTCCTCAACTGCTTCTCTTTGCTCCCATCATTTTTTTCATTGTCCGTGATTTCTACCGACACTCTAGAGGTTATCATCTCTGTTGACACCAAAAAAGTCACTTTGCCTCATCAACATCAAGAAGCCACATGAAGCCGCATCCTACTGCAAATAGGCAATGCTACTTCAAGCATCAGATCTTGTCAGAATCAAGCAAAAACTGCAAGATCCTTCAAAACAGCCAAAAGAGGGGTACACATGAAGTTTCAGGCCATTCCAAAATCATTTGCCCTAACTTCACTCCTCTGACAACTAAACAGCCACTCCCGGCGGCGACAGTGTCGAAGACATTAAAACTTCGATCAGAGCCTACGGATGGTTCCAAAATACCTCCAAAAGGCTCATTGTCCAAATTCAAGTCAAACCGACAACGTTTGACCCTCCATCAGCCCTCAAGTAGCAAAATTAAGCCTCTTGGCGGTGAGAACCACCGGGGCAAAGACTCATCAAACAAAGTATATGAGTGGCTTCAACATGCTTCCAAAGGGCTGCACGTCGAATTTCAGGTCATTCTGACAACGTTTGACCAGACTTCAACGCTCCGAAACAAAATCAATCCTACCGGCGGCGGTGCACCCCGGAACCATGATATCCAAATCAGAGCTAATGGATCATCTCAAAATGACTCCAATAGGCTCCCTATCAAATTTCAGGTCAATCAAACATCGGTTGACCGTATATCAAAACTCGACATCTTCCTCCCGGCAAAATTAAGTCTAGTAGTGACGGGACCCCAAATGGCTTCAAAACTCAAATAAAAGCCCATGGTTGGTCCTATTTACTGCTCAAGAGGCTTCACCTCAAATTTCAGGTTATTCCGACATCGTTTGACCAAGTTTCGACTTTTGATGGAAAATCGGCTACAAAGTCATCAGCTTTTCCAAAAAAATGAGAAACTTTGTGCTTCGGTTTGCGCGGATTCTCGTCAAGTTTTCTTCAGGAAAATCAAGTCAATAATTGAGGAAAAATGTCAAGAAAAATACAGGAGAAAAAAGGAACGAAAAAGACCAAGAAACAGCCGAAAAACGGCGACCAAAAGGGGATAAACCCCCATGGTCGCCGGATTTTCCGCCGGGTGGCCCTTTTTCCAATCCTCTTCGAGTTTCGGGAATTCCAGCCCCTATGATTTTTTGAAAATCCAATTCTTGATGCTTGGAAACGACTGATCTTCGCCAACATCTCGAATCCGCCGTCAAGAGCATGAAATCATCATTGATCGCTCCAAGATCGCCAACCGGCTGACCAAGAAAGTACACTTTCTATCTGACCGATCAAGAAATCGACAAGACAGATGTTACCGGCCCACTGGCATCAATTAATGTTTGAAGTTGCATCGCCATCCGACATCAAACAACATGTGGATCCATCGGCGATCGTCACAAGAAGAACTTCAAAAGACGCGACGTGGCCCACGACTCTTCAAATGCCCTGGTGACCACTTAATGCTGTTAATTGACCCGTTTTATGACAACTTAATGCGGTCATTAACCCATTATTTTGGACGGCCCAATCAGAAGCAAGCAAATGAGAGTTACAAGTCCAAGCAATCATAGCATCTCATTTCAAACCCTTTCAAAAAAAAAAAAAAAAAATCTGATTTCTCTTTCTTGAATTCAATTTTGAGAAACTTTGATCCTCTCTTCTTCGAACTTGATAACTCACAGAAATGTTTGTAGCTATTGTTCATATCGGGGATTGGGCCATCTTTTCTCTTTGATGAGTCCGATAGGGGTTTTAAAAAAAAAAATCTCATTTCAAACTCTTTCAAAAAAAAAAATCTGATTTATCTTTCTTGGATTCAATTTTGAGAAACTTTGATCCTCTCTTTTTCGAACTTGATAGCTCATAGAAATGTTTGCAGCTATTGTTCGTATCGGGGATTGGGCCATCTTTTCTCTTTGATGAGTCCGATAGGAGTTTTTAAAAAAAAAATCTCATTTCAAACTCTTTCAAAAAAAAAAGAATCTGATTTCTCTTTCTTGGATTCAATTTTGAGAAACTTTGATCCTCTCTTCTTTGAACTTGATAGCTTATAGAAATATTTGCAGCTATTGTTCGTATCGGGGATTGGGCCATCTTTTCTCTTTGATGAGTCCGATAGGGGTTTTCATAAAAATAATCTCATTTCAAACTCTTTCAAAAAAAAATCTGATTTCTCTTTCTTGGATTCAATTTTGAGAAACTTTGATCCTTTCTCTTCTTCGAACTTTATAGCTCACAGAAATGTTTGCAGTTATTGTTCGTATTGGGGATTGGGCCATCTTTTCTCTTTGATGAGTCTGATAGGGGTTTTAAAAAAAAATCTCATTTTAAACTCTTTCAAAACAAATCTGATTTATCTTTCTTGGATTCAATTTTGAGAAACTTTGATCCTATCCTCTTCGAACTTGACAGCTCACAGAAATGTTTGTAGCTATTGTTCGTATCGGGGATTGGGCCATCTTTTCTCTTTGATGAGTCCGATAGGGTTTTTTTTTTTTAAAAAAAAAAAAACTCTAAGGTTGCACCAATTGCGTTCTTTGACCAAAGTGGATCTAAGAAAAGCCTTGTCCAGAGTGTGGAAACAGCTAGACTGTTCGAGGCAAGGGTCCTCCAAACGGGTTCATTAAGTAATCCTACCCTTACCTGGGGGCTGATCTATCTACTAAGGTTTCATAAGACCGAATTGGAAACCTATGTGCACCTTTCGAAAACAAATCTTCAAAAAAAAAAAAAAAAAAAAACACCTTTAAAAAAAAAATTCCGTCACTTTTGAGTTCAGATTTGAGAAATCTTGGTTCTTTCCTTTTCAAATTTAGTGATCGCAGAAATGTTTGAGCCTATGGTCGGATTGGAACACCTTTTGCTCTCTTTGATGAATTCAATCTTGACCTTGCAACAAAAAAAAAAAAAAAAAACTTCCGTCACTTTTGGGTTCAGATTCGAGAAATTTTGGTTCCTTCCCTTTCGGACTCAGTGCTCGCAGAAATGTTTGAGCCTGTGTTCGGATTAGAATACTTGCTCTCCTTTATGAATCCAATCTTGACCTTTCAAAAAGAAATCCCATATCGTGCCTATTCCAAGGATGCGATATGCAACATTTGTACCTAGCGGTGCTAGTACGCCCTTTCGGGTCTATTGTACTCGCGACTGACACATTTATATCTCCGACCTTATATCATCTTACCTTGAGTGAGCCTTGCTTCTCGGAAATTTGAATTAAAGTCTACAATTGCTTCTAGCAGTCACTGGGACTCTCACCCTGAGCCTATCATACCTGCATTTTAAACAATTGTACTATCTATGCCTTTTTGACTTTTTCATCTTGCTTGGGCTGGGCTATGTCCCCTCGAGCGATTTGAAAAGACAAAAGCATAGTTATTCTCCATTTATGATTACCATATTCTTGTGATTACTAATGGATGTGGTCTTGTTTCAAAAGTTTTCCAAAGTAACAATAGCAGCTTCATTGACCATCACTTTTGATGAGAACAAGTACCAGCTCATGCTTCAAGATAAGCAAAACAAGCGCACTCATAAGCGCCCTACTAGTTGCCGAAGCGTCATCTCCCTTGACAACTCTGAAAACACCGGGTCGACCTCTACTCCTCGGACCATCGTCTTCGGGTCGCTGGGACCATTCCCACACCCCGCAGAAGAAACTGCACCTTCCAAGAAGTAGAAAATCGCCCCGCAACGTGTCACTAACATAGCACCAAGGGCGAACACAAAGAAGCCTGAAGCCCATGACACTCCCACGAAGCTTCAACCTATAAGAAACCAAGTCTGCCCCAAGACCTGGTCCCCGAGACCTTCACCAAAACAAAGGAGGTCCCAAACATCTACAAAGCCAGCGTACCTAGCCCCTCTCAAGGAGAACCAGTTCTACCCTCTCTCTTACATAAAAGAGGAGAAACTTACCATCCGCCAAACAAACAAATCAACCCAGCACGAGCCGGCTTGTTCCTACAAGCCCAAAATCAAATCGTGCATCGTAAGTCCTCCGCAAAAACCCGCTGAAGCATGCACTCATACGAGTCGACCCTTCATCTCAACAGGGGCCGAACTCGCAAAATTCAAAGCCTCACTACGATAGGCAAAGGATAGCGTCCGGATCTTGTCCATGCCTAGCTTCAAAGAAGACAAGCTCGGATGCTGCGCACGGGGGACTACATCCTTCATCGCTAAAGCCCAGCCAAAGCTCACCGAAGCTTAAATTGCTCGTCGTATACATCGCCGCGCGGCATATCGACAAAAGAGACTAGAGAAGCAAAGAAGCCAGCATTCTACCCTCCAGGTCTCTAAAAAATGGGTCGAAAAAGAAAGACTCGACCAAGTTGTTGCTGTCCATATGGTTGGCAAAACTAGAAGACGCCAGAAGTCAGCAACCAAAATTCGTGTCAGACGTCCAGTGACTCGCATCGTCTCCCGGACATGAAGACATCTGGAAGAATCCTCTACTTTTTCAAACCAAGGACATCGGAGTAACCCTTCCTCAAGCTCTTCTACCAAAAGAATGAGCCCCAGCTCAGTCACCAGGACGATTTCTTCGTTCGAATCTCGAGGGATGAACGTCCTGGCTACAAATTCTGAGCCACCTCACAATCCACCTCCTGATGAGACGACCGCACGCATCCAACAATTGGAGCAAGGTCAGCAGAGGATCGAAACTCTCATGGAAAATCTTCTTCTTGCTTTTCAGTGTCAAGAAAATAATCAAGCTCCTCCGAGTCATCAAGATGATGAGGCTAATGCGGAAAACAATGAGTCACGCGCCCTTACCAAAAAGGACATTGACGATATCTCGCCAAAGCAAAAGAAGATGATACACTGAAGGAACATGGGATCAAGCCACCCCATCCCCTATGGATGGACTCGGTACCGTTCCCTACAAAATTCAAACAACCTACTCTCCAAACATATACGGGGAAAGGTTCAGCCGAACAGCATGTCATCCACTTTAAGATCCTGACGGGAGCTATCGCGGATCAAGATGCCCTCAAGATCCGTCTCTTTGCAAGTACCCTAAAAGGTATGACCTTTGATTGGTACTTCACTCTGCCGGAGGACTCCATCCAAAACTGGGCCATGCTGTCCTAACCCACTTCAAAGGTGAGGATCATCCTGTTACTATGGCTCAGCTCTACAGTCTAAAACAGGGAGAGAATGAGTCAACATACGACTTCACTCACAAGTGGAAGGCGATGGCGTACAAGTGCTCAGATGTACTACCACAAGCTTCGCTAGTCGACATCTGCTGTAACAACATGAGAGCAAGGATCTGCTCCATGATCATCGGCAACAAATTAAAGAACCTAGAAGAACTCCTAAAAGCATCCATGGAGGCTGAAACAGTGATCAAAGACCTCAACAGTCAGAAATCATCAAAGAAAGAGCCGACTGCCATTACAACCTCAAAACAAAAGAAAAAGGAGGTTCTTAATGTGCAAACCAAGTCAGCTCCTCAGCAGCCAAAGAAAGCCGAAAACAAAGCTACAGGTAAAAGACCTGAACTCTCTGACGCCTTCAAAGAATGAGTAGAAAAGAAATACCCGTTCGATGAAGATGTTGAAGACATCTTTGAGGCTCTCTTAGCAAACGACAAACTCACCTTACCTGAGCCTAAAAGACTGGGAGATGTTGGTAAAACCAACGATCCCCGGTATTGTTCGTAGCACCAGATGGTCTCGCATCCTCTCAATCAATGTTTCATTGTGAGAGAGAAGATCAATGAGATGTGGAAACATCACCTTTGACAAAAACTACGGGTCTGCTTCCGTTAACATGGTGTCATGTGGGCAAACTTCAAAGTCACCTAAGGAGAAGATCACTACTTCATTTAAGGTGATAAAAATGACTTAAACGTCCCAAGAGTTGGTTCCCTATCTAACACCAGATAGACAACCCATATGGGTGCATCCCGATCTCCTAGAAGATAAAAATTGGGAGATCGTCAAAATAAAGCCGACCGCTTAACAGCGAAGGCAAGCCAAGAGACAACTCTGCAAGCTCAAACAGCAACAGAAGTCTCAACCAAAACAAGAAGTCCCTGAAAAGGCAGAGACCTCTTCCACTGCTTCACTAAGACCAACGGAAGAATTCCTTCCCAAGACTTCAAAGGCGGTGGGAAAATTCACCCTTGTTGATTTCACGCCACCTCATTTCAGAAATGAAACTACGCAAAGGGCATCATACTCCTGCAACTCGGTAATTGGATTCTTCATGGATGGATACGAGTCCAGTGATACCGATGAGTGGGAAGAAACCCTTGAAACAGGAGAATAACTCTCTGATGAGGAATTGATTCCCGAATCTCATCTCATACCAGTAATCTGGATAACCCATTACACCACAAGGATCTTGGTCTGATGATGAAGAAGACCAAGAGGCTGTTCAAGAAAATGCTGTTGATCCAGCACCGGCCAATGCTCCAGTGGAACCCAACTATGTTTAACCACAAGGAGCAAATGACGAAGAAGATTTGGCTCATATACATGATCTTGAAGAATATGCAAGAATCTTGTAACATTTTGCCATAGAGCGGGAGCAGGATCGCATCAATAACCTTCGTCACGATCAAAATCAAGAACCAGAAGTCCCTGAAAATCAATAGGAACTTCCCCCTTCAACTCCTGAAGATGGAGAAAACTGCTGGATCGATGATCCTCTTACATCTGAGGATGAATCCGACTCCCAACAGTCTATTACTGGGGACATCTCTTATCGAGATAACCTGCAATGCGATAGCTCAGGATGATAGTTCCTCTGAAGCTTCATCTGCCGAAGATACGTACTCTCCAACCGGTAGTATATCTTTCGAAGCTACCTCTTCTCAGGTGACTTCCACTGAGATATCATCTTCTCAGCCTTCGTCCCCCGAAACTGTGACATCGGAGCTCAAGCCTCTTCCGACTGATCATCTTAAAAAAGCTCCTGTAAATGAAGTCTTCTTCAAAGAAAATCCGGTCAACTGGTCCCAGATAGGGTACCCGCTCTAGCCGAGATTACCATAAAAATTACAACCAACCTTCTTCTTCTTATGTAAATCCTTCGGGAAAGCAAATTGTAAACTCCCCAAGCGGCAGCAATAATGAAAATGCAGGCCCGAAGGAGGCTTTTAAGTATGACTTGATTGGGCACTTCAAACACATACCTGCACGACTGTACATCCTTGACTTATTACGAATGTCTTCACAAACTCGTGATAGTCTCATTTCAGAACTACAAAGGTTGAATACGGATGTCGATAAACATGCCCCACAAGTCCTACAAATCGAAATGGACTATAGGGTCAAAAAATCAAGTACTCCCTCAAAGGGAGAAAAGGAGAAAACTGAGAGATCAAGCATTGAATGCCTCTCGGTTCAAAAAGAAGCAAGTGCAACAATTGCCTTCGATAAGGATGTTTTCCTGCTAGGCGAAACAAAGCATAACCGACCTTTGTACTTAACGGGGCACGTCAGAGAGATGCCAGTACACAGAGTCCAAATCGACCCAGGTTCTGCACTCAACCTCATCTCTACTTCGGCACTCGAAGAGCTGGGCATCCCACCTAGCAAACTGAGTCACACATCTGTATCCATCTTCGGATATGACAAGAGCACTCAAAGGCCTATCGGCAAAATCAGGTTCAAATTCCAAATCGGTGATTTTATTTCTGAAGTCACTGTATATGCAATAAGGACCCTTCATGCTACAATATCCTTCTTGGACGCCCCTGGATACATGAGAATGGTGTCGTCCCTTCAACTCTACATCAGTGCATCAAGTTCGTTGGCAACGACGGTTTGATACATCGAGTGTTTGCAGACAAAAAGCCCTTCAAAGGTAAAGATGTCCATTTTGCAGATGCTCAAATGTATAAAGATAGAAAATAAGAAAAGGAGGAAGAAACAACACCCTTTGCCGAAAATCTCCAGAAAGATAAGGGCAAGGCTCCTCAGCAATCACCAGAAGAAAACAAACCTTCTAGCAAATTAGAAAAGAGCAGTCATTCTCCCTTCATTGTCTCTTTCAAATCTTCAAAGTCTCTGGTGATCACCATTAAAGCAAAAAAGACAAAACAAAAGGCTAGGTGCAAGTTCGTTGTCTCCTTTGTGTCTATTATGCATGACACAGACTCGGATTCAGAGCCAGAAGACGACACAGCATCAAGCCAAGCTGATACTCAGCAAGATCAGCCTGGTCTCACTCCATTGGAGACACCTGCTGACGTAGAAGATCCTACGTTTGCTTCTTTCGTTGTTCCGGTAACTTCGGCAGAAGAAAAAATACAATCTTCTTCCACAGATCGGGAGTCTCTTCATCAAATTCTTCGCTTGAACCTTTCCAAAACAAAGGTATGCCTCAACTATTCCTGAATAGTCATATGGCACAAGCTATCATGAAGAAAATGGGCTACGAAGCTCAGTATCTGACCAGTTTGGGAGGTGGCCGTGGTATTCTCATACCATTGGAACCCACCCTAACCAAAAGTCAACTGGAGGATTAGAACTCGCCATCGAATCTGGCATCACCGCGTTAGAAGCTTTTGGGGACTCTTAATTGATCGTCAACAGATAAATCAGAGATTTGAGGTCAGGAAGCCTGATTTATTGCCTTACTACAACAAGGCACAATCGCTTCGACAAAAGTTCAACATCAGTCACATCACCCACATCCTCAGAGGTGAAAACATCTATGAAGATGCCCTGGCCGGACTCGCCGCATCCATGGCAATCCAATAAGGGGAAAACATGCAAATTACAGTGTGTCAAAGAAGGATTCTCCCTCCTCTTAACACACACCAAGCAATTGTTGAATGCCACCAAGTGGTTGGAAGTCGAATGTCCATCCTCAAACCTCTGATTGGCGATTGGAGGGATCCGTTCATTGATTACATTATGTTCGGAATCCTACCTGAAGATCCAAAAGAATGGGTAAGCATCCAAAGACGTACCCCAAACTTTCATTTGGATATTCCTTCAAAAATACTTTAAAGAAAATCCTTTAACGAAGTACTTCTAGCTGCTTGTGGCAACAAGAGGCTGAGGAAACTCTCAAAGAAGTGCGTTCTGATCTTTGTGGAGCCCATCAGGCTGGACCTAAGCTCTATGATCAAATAAAAAGGTTAGGTTATTATTGGCCTACTATGGTAGCTGATGTAATGCAATTTGCTAAATGCTGCCAATAATGCCAAATTCAGGGAGATTATGTCCACATGCCTCCAGAATGGCTGCAGCTACAGCAATCTCATGGCCTTTCGAAGCCTGGGGTATGGACATCATAGGTCATATCTCTCCCCTATCAAGCAAAGGTTATCGCTTCATCTTCGCCGCTACGGATTATTTCTCCAAGTGGTCAGAAGCATTCGCGCTCAGCGAAATAAAGACCTCATTAGTCCTTCAATTCTTGCGCACCAACATTATTTGTCACTTCGGCATACCTAAAAGATTCGTCCATGATAACGGACCGCAATTCCGAGATTACAGATTCTACAGGTTCTGCGACAAGTACAAAATCCAAAGTTGTCATTCGACTCCATATAATCCTGTGGTGAGCGGACTAACAGAAGCCTTGAACAAGACACTTTGTAAAATTCTCAAGAAAATGGTTTCTAGTCACAAAAGAGACTGGGGTGACAAACTACCAGAAGCTTTGTGGGCCTATCAAACCACCGTTCGAGGACTAACCCATAGCACACCATTCTCCTTGGTCTATGGATGCGAAGCTGTTGTCTCTTTAGAAGTACAAATTCCTTCCTTAAGGGTATCTCTGCAAAATGACATGACGCAAGAAAGCAATGTCAAATTGAGACTCCAAGAGCTGGATAATCTCGATGAGAGACGGCTCGAAGCTCTATAAAGCATTGAGCTTTACCAAGCACGTATAGCAGGATCTTTCGACAGGAAGGTTAGGCAGCGCGCCTACAAAAGGGAGACTTGGTCCTTGCAGTAAAAAGACCCATGGTCTTTGCTCACAAATCCAATGTCAAATTCGAACCAAAATGGGAGGGACCCTTCGTCATCGACAAAGTCTTCTCTAACAGTGCATACACTCTTCTAAACATGGAAGGTGACAGATGTATGCTGCCCATTAACAGCAAGTTCTTGAAGCGGTACTACCCTTGAAGACTTCCTCCAATGGGTCAGAGCGATGCCTATATGGCTATTTTCATCTTTCTGTTGAAGTTTCTAAAAAAAAAAAAAAAAAACTCTCAAAGCAATGCTTACTTTCAGCGTTTCATTGTTGAAAAAATCATCAAATCCAAGTTTAGGAGCCTCTTCCCGGACTTGACCAAAATTTTCGATCCTTGAACCCAAAATTCATGCTTTGAAACAAAAATCAGGACTCAAGAATTTCCACCATAGTCCGCCCTGACTTTTACAACCAAAAATGGTTTTGAGTCAAAATTTACGACCCTCATGTTTTTAAACAAAAATGGTTTTTAGAAACCGCGGGAAAGCGACGCTCAGTCGATACTCGCAAAACCCAAAATCAGGAGGATGCGAACCCCATTCGATACTTCCAAAACCTTAAAATCAGGAGGATGCGAACCCCATTCGATACTTCGAAAACCTCAAAATCACAAGGAAGAGACAACTCGTCGATACTTGCAAAATTTCAAATTTAAAAAAAAATCGTGGAGACGCAACATTCCAGTTAATATCCACACAACCCAAATTTCAAAAAACCTCAAAAATCATGGGGAAACGACATTCAGTCGATACTCGCAAAACCAAAATTTTTGAAAAAGCAAGGAAGCAACGCTTAGTCGATACTTGCACCCCAATCCGTGAGGAGGTGACATTCCATCGATACTCGCAAACCGAATGAGTAAGGAAACGAGATTCCATCGATACTTGCAAGACCATTCAGCAGGGGGCGACCTTTGGTCGATACCTGCATTTTGAAAACCAAAAACCAGGTTATCAATGCCAAAAATCGGCTATAAATACCAAAAACCCGGCTATCAATGCCAACAATCGGCTATAAACGCCAAAATCCGGCTATAAACACCAAAATCCGGCTATAAACGCCAAAATTTGGCTATAAATGCCAAAAGTTCGGCTTTCATGCCAACCAAACAAAACTTGGTTTTCAAAAAATCTAACTCCCATGCCAAAAACAACAAACAAAATTCGGCTTTCATGTCATCTCAAAAACTTTGGCTTCCATGCCACAAAAAAAAAAAAAAAAAAAAAACTTTGGCTCTCATGCCATCCCAAATTTTGGCTTCCATGCCACAAACAAAATCGGCTCCTATGCCACAAACCTGGCTCTCATGCCAATTCAAAATTCGGCTTTCATGCTATCTCAAGAACTTTGGCTTCCATGCCATGAACAAATTTTGGCTCCCATGTTACAAACAAATTTTGGCTCTTACGCCACAAATTTCGACTTTCATGCCATCTCAAAAGTCAGCTTTCATGACATCAAAAACAAGGGTTTTGCCACAAAATCTGGCTTTTATGCCCAAAACAACCCTTTGACAAAAGATTTTCACAAAATGACAACCTTTTGATAAAATTTTCAAACAAACATTCTCATTTAGCTCTTGCTTAAATTTGTTTTCATCAAAAGATAATTTAGGTGAAAGGAGGGAATACAAAAAAAATATAGTACCAAAAATGTTTATACATGGAGGTACTAAAAAAAAGAAGAAAATGATTTTGTTACAACTCAGGAGTTCAGTCTAACATGGTCTTCAACCAAAGATTCAACTCCTCAAGCAGACCCTTGGCCTTGGCCTCCAAAACTTTCACGCCACGCTTCTTTAAAACATTCCCATAAAATGTGGCAGAATGCCGCAACCCATCTACAGCACGAGGAAGTTCTTCCCAGAGAATCTGTCATTGCTCATATTCCTGAGTCTTCCTCCGGAGATTGCTATCAGCCTCCTCAACCTGGCGAATGAGAGCTCCCTCCTTAGCACGAGCTTCCACAATGGCGGTCCATTTGGCAGTAGCTTCTTCCTCCAAAAGCTCAAGACGCTGCCTAGCCTCGACAACCTCCTTATCAAGGCGGTTCAGGTCTTGTGATAGCTCGATGATGGCCAACTCGGTAACTTTCCTCTCCCGAACAAATTGGTTCCAAGTTCGCGCGATCTCAGTCAGCTCAGATTTGACTTCGCTGGAAGGCTTCACAAACATCTCATTAAAGAAGTCACTATCTGGAAAACTCTTGGTCTCAGTCCACTTGTTGCCCAAAGCAATGACTTCATCAACAAAAGCCTTCGCACTTGCAATGTCTAGACCCACTTCTTCGCTATTAGCAAGAATGTCTTGCACATGCTTGATCATGCCGAAACCAGCTTCCAAGTAACCTGAAGAGAGAGTCTCAACCCATGAGCTCAAAACACTATTCAACACCTTTTTTGCATACTGAAGGTGCGGCCCGGATGAGGATTCTCCATGCTCCGGCGCCCGATTGCCCATGTCATGCCCCATTGAAGAAGTAATCAATAAGCTCTGTCCAATCGAAGATGCTGACTCATCATAAGGTTTCACACCTGCCGTGTTGAAACTAGTAGAAGAAGCCTCTACTTTAGGATCGGCTGCAGGTATCTCCTGATCTAGCCCCAAGGAAGACGGAGGAACTTCTCCTGTTGCTTCACAATAATCTGTCAATAAAAGACAAAAATGTATGAATATGATCTTGTTAAAAATCAATATCGAGATTATTATTACAAAATACCTTCTTCGACGACCAGCGGAGTACTTTCTGCTTCCATGAGCTGATCCGAAGCATCGTCAAAGGTTGCATCCATGGATGGCTCGAAGTCGTCATCAGAATCCTCTGGCAAGTCAGCTAACAAGAAAACAAAGCAACATGTTAGCAAATGACAGCACATATAAAAAGGAGGAAAAGCAAAAGAAATCATACCAGGTGAAGGTTCTGGAACCACTCCAGAGTCCATTGGCTCTTCCTCAAATGCCACAAATGGGTCTGTCATCGCCTCATCGGCCAGAACCTCAGGCATCACCAAATCATCGTCCTCTGCCAAAAGAAAATCAAGAAGCGGATCAAAACAAAAATCTCTCATAAGAGAAAAGAAGCGTAAACAAAAAGAAGGAGAATCATACCAGCTGTCTCCTCTTCTCAGCTCCTCTTCTCTGGAGGCTCGTCGGCGCCCCCCAGACACCTCAACGATGGTGAGAGGAACTTCTAGATCAGCAGGACTTTCATGCTGTCTCATATTACGGCATTGTCCTCTCTTCCTCTTACTTCTGTGGGACGGTCTGCTCGAAGATCCTGCCACACTATCAAAATCAGGTCTCTCACTAGAGTCCTCACTAGATGGTCTGCTTTTCCCAGTAGACTCCATGAAAGCCTTTATGCGCTCCGCTTGCATCCAAGCGTCGATCTCGGCCTCCTCTTCCAGCAGTTTTAAGACCTCACCAGGAATCCCTTGTGCAGCTCCTGATCTGATGACGTCTTGTTCACCGAGAAAGCCTATCTTATGCTTCTCTCCAAAAAGGAAAGCCAAAACTTCATTTCGACGGACACCATCTGATCTGCCAAGACCCTTCCTAGGAGATTGCTTGACGTCAAGCTCTTCTTGGAAAGCCCCCGATACACTGAAAAGCTCTCCACAAACCATTTCGTGAAGCCAAGAGTCCGGAAAGTGGGCAACTCAAGATAGGAAATCATGGCGGTAGTGTCCTCCGCACTGTAAAAAGCTCATACATTCCTCCCGTCCTGCAAACCTCCAACAACACTTTGAGAGAAGCCAAGCTGCAGCGCAAAACGTGAAGGGGTATACGGCTAGATATCAACGAAAAGATGTCTACGGTACACCATTGTACCAACCCGTATGTTGAAAATCCATCTCTTTTCTGCGTTTGTCAAAGCATAGTGTCTTCCTGACCCTGCCCTGGTGGAATCAAAAGCTTTCTTCCGCGGACCCGAAGAAAGCTTTACTGAAGACTGCCCAATCTCGACGTCCCTGAACCGTCGAATTCTCAAACGAACAGACAAAAGAGATTTGAAAACGGCTGTCCCTCTAACCAATCGAATCATAAAAGGGTCATCGTCCTGTGCAACTCCCAACTGATGGAAGTTAGGACAGTGGTATACATACCACGAATAAAAGATATGGGCTGAAAATACCATGTTCATAGGGAGTCCAAGCCTAACCAGAAAAGCAGCAGCCTGAAGTTAGGTACACAAATAGGAGTAAAGAGCAGGCACCAAAGCCAGTCGCTCTCTGAATGCCATTTGACAAGCCGGAAAAATACAAGCGGCCTGATGTGCGTTCCATCTCCTCCAGCAAAAACAGCCTCACCCAACCAGTAAGTGAGGTAAACAACGAATCTCTCCGCAATGCAATGTCAAGATAAATAGCGTCTGTGCTTGCGAAGAATTTCCTCAAGTCTTCTCGCATGGCGAGATCTTCTTCAAACCTGGGTTTTTAGCCCTAGCATCCTGGGCCATGCTATCAGAAGACTCCCCGCTGTAAAAAAAGTTGGAGCTACAACTCTTCCAACTGCTGCACCTGACTTTCGAGCCCTTCTTCTCCTTAAAAAAATCATAGAAGGCAACGAGCTGAAAGTACAAAAGCCTGAACTCCTCAAACTGCTCCTCAAGGACGCTGTCGATAGGCATGATCTCCTCATAGAGTTTGCCGAGGATAGGCAGCTTGGTGATGGCGCTCAATTCCTTCAAAGAAAAACCAATCTCACCATTCGTAACAATGAAGGTGTTGGTTTGTGGAAGGAATGACTCCAGCATGGCCATGAAAGCCTCATTGGAGAAAACCACGGTTCGCCGAAAAGCGTGAACCGCGTTAAAAATCTCGGCCTCCCGCAAAATGGCCCCACCAACCTTCAAGGTGCGATCAGTCCATGATTCCTAGCTTGAGTCAACACTGAAATGCACATTTACTACTTCTACGGAACACCCATGGCCATAACCGAGCACAAAACCCCCATCTAGCCGTCTAACCAAAAAAAAAAAAAGAGGCATACCTGGTCCTCTCTTTCCTCCCTCTTCTCCCCAGCCCACTCGTTCCTCACCTACAATGGCAGTAAAACATTAAAAAAAAAAAAAAAAGAAAGGAAAAGAAACAGAGAAGAGGAACGAAAAAAAAAAAACCTGGGCCAGGGGTTGAGCTCCCCTTCCTCTCCTCCCTTCGTTTCTCCTCTCTACTCTACCTGCAACCCAGTGGTTTTCCACCTGCAAACAGCAGCAGCTGGTGCCCAAAACAATAATATGAAGTAAAAGAGAAAAGAAGAAAGAAAATGAATGGCCCAGAAGAGATAGGACCCACGAACCTGGGCCACCCAAGGGCAAACTCCTCCCTTCTCTCCCTTCGTTCTCTCCTCCTCTCTTCACTCTACCTGCTCCATCACTCGGTTTTCACCTGCAAACAACAGCAGCAGCAGCAGGCACATAAAAAAAATCAAATCAAAAATAGAGAAAGAAGAAGAACAACGAAGAAGTAAAAAAAAACACACCTGGACCACCCAGGGGCTAGCGCCCCCTTTCTCTCCTCCCTGCTCTTCTTCTTCCCTGCTACCTTTCTTTTCACTCGTTCCCCACCTGCAACGACAGCAACAGAGTTCAAAAAAAAAAAAAAAAAGAAAGAAAATGAAGAAGAGAAGAAGAGAAAGAAGGAAAACAGAAAATGGAAAGGGAGGTTGAGACCCACTTACCTGAACGCCGGCGAACCTGCATGCTGCTGCTTCTTCCCCCTATTTCACCCACTTGGCCATGCCCTGTTCCTCACTCTCCTCTGTGCCTCACCTGAAGCAAAAGCAAGAAACGAAAGAAACGAAAGAAAGAAAGAGAGGGAAAGAGCGAATGAACAAAAATGAAAAGAAGGGGACAGCCCCAACACGTGTAGCCAGCAGCCTCATCTTTAGATGGGATCCCTCTCAAAGGGGGACCCACTTGAAAAATGGGCCTGTCTCTCTCTCTCCCAATAAAAAAATAATATAAACAAATAAAAAAAAAAAAACTAAACTAAAAAAAAAAAAAAAAAAAAACAGAGAAAAAGAGGGGAAGAGATCAAACCTAACATTGATCTAAACATCAATAAGGATGGAGTTAAAGACATAATTCACCTACAGGTTAAGTTAAAGTCAATTTTTATTAATAATTACAATCCAACCTTGACAAAATTTGACTTAACTTGATTACCAACCTCGACGCTAGACGAAGTTCAAGATTACCGGTGACACATTGATGGCCCATCTCTACCTACGAAGAACAACAGTACAAACAATATCCAAAGGTCGGTTGATTCGAAATACATTACGGATTCACCACAGGTATCATACATTAATAGTTCGTGCATCCAAATTCATGCATTTATCCACATAATCCACATCATCATACATCAACTAAAATGCACACACGCATAGAATGAAAATAATAAATAAAAAAATCATCATAAAAAAAAAAGGAAAAAAAAAAGAAAAAAAAAAAGAACTAAGAAGAAGTCCAGGCATAATCCCATAACTGCGATCACCATCAAACACCCATAAAATGGCTATCCAGCATAACTCATCATCATCATTAGCATCATCATAGCAAACCTCATTACCATTCAATACTAAGCACTACCACATATCAGCCCAAAATAAAAACAAAAAAAAAAAAAAAAAAAAATCTAAATCAACTTTTATTGAACTCCAATAAGAGTCATTAAACAATAACTATAGCAATGAACTAAATCAATTGATTCCTAAACGTTGACTAAAATAGAGGACACGACCTTTGCCCTTAATACCCTAGATGGGGTCTATCACTAACTAAGATGGTCCTAATGACTTGACCTCTCTTATAAACAAAGAGAAACTAGCCTAAGGTAAGGATTTCCGATAAAGTCTTTTATAGGGGGTGAACCATCCCGTTAAAAATTGGAAAACGAGCCAACCGTGCCTCCATTCTTGAGATGTGGGTCTCAAGCCGCCCCTTTATCTCCTCAAAATCCCTGAAACCCATGGCTCGGACGCGATCCTTCAGAGTGTCAGGCAGCACCGTCCACCACTCTTTCGCCTTTAGCCATCCCACCCGCATCCGAGCAAGAGGCACATGCTGAAATTAAGAAAGGCACCACAATCATTAGCCCAATAGTTGAAGATGAATAATGACTAGAGGCAATACGAGAAAAGAAAATACAGCTACCTTGCCCGCCTTTATCTCGTCAGCAAGGTGGGGATCCTCCGTGGTTCGTGATTTCTTACGCCTTTTTCCGGGGCGGGCCGCTGTCGGAGCCATCTCCGGCCCCTTAGCAAGTCCAACGCCAGGATCCTCCATGAGTCTATCTAAGGGAACACTCCCTGGGTCTCCTGATGGACCCCTTACCGACCCAACCATCATCGGGGCCCTCTTACAAGCGAGCCTCGTCTTCATCCTGCACATTTGGAAAGAAAAGAAAGCGCATATGAGAAGTGGCAAATAAGAAACGCACAAGTGGCAAGGTAAAATTTAAAAGATCTCACATTGAATACTATGCAGAGCAACCAAGCTGAACCCAATAGGGACATTAAAATAGACAAGCATTGACCAAACAATCCCAAGGTAAACCAATCCAAGAACAAAAGTAAAACCGATAACCAAGACTAAAAATAGTAATAATAAAAAATATATATAATATAACGAGTGAAGCAAATCCCCACTCAAGCCAAGACACCACCATCATGACCCTTGTCCCATCACGGTCAGAACCACCACACTCTATTCATCACCATCGAATCACCCCTATATATATTAGTCACTAAAATCACCCCACTTCGTCCCGATTAACTGAGACAGCCAATGTGTTCAGCCTCGCCAACAGGTCTTTTCAAGCCCCACCTAATCACATAAAACCCCCAAACCTTGCTCACAGTACCCAAACTCATTGCCCAGGTTGATTACTGAGCAACCATCTGGGGGGGGGGGGGGGGGGCTAAGGTAGCGTTTGGTTCGCGTGAATGGAAGTCGGAATAGAATGGTCATTCCAACGGAATGACCATTCTAGCGTTTGGTTCGCCAAAAAGGGGCGGAATGGCCATTACCTCCGGAATCCCATTCCTTTATGTGAGGGAATCACCATTCCATCCAAGAACGGAAGGAATTACCATTCCATTCCTTTCTAACTTTTTGTTGAGACCAAAATACCCTCGCTTGTAATATTATTATTATATAATAATAATAATATAATATCTTTTTCACCCAACCATTGTGGGGCCCACCCAAAATATTATAATAAAATATAATAATATATTATTATATAATAATAATAATAATATAATATCTTTTTCACCGAACCATTGTGGGGCCCACCCAAAATATTATAATAAAATATAATAATATATTATTATATCATAATAATAATAATATAATATCTTTTTCACCCAACCATTGTGGGGCCCCACCCAAAATATTATAATAAAATATAATAATATATTATTAGATCATAATAATAATATAATATCTTTTTCACCCAACCATTGTGGGGCCCACCCAAAATATTATATCTATCTATTTACTATTATAAAAGAGGCTATGTTATATGGTTTTTTCAACCAACCATTGTAGGGCCCACCCCCAAATATTATAATATAATATAAGAATATATTATTTTGAGAAATTGCAAAATTTTTCACTACACCTTTGTGGGGCCCACCCCAAAATATTATAATGCAAACTTTTTCACTACACATTGTGGGGCCCACCCCCAAATAGTATAATATAATATAATAATATATTATTATGAGAAATTACAAACTTTTCCACTACACCTTTATGGGGCCCACCCCCAAATCATCCACCACAAACAATGCAAATGTGACAGTAGAATCTAACAAGGGTATTTTGGTCAATCTTATATAAATTTGATTCCATTCCAGGCAGCATTCCAGCATATCAAACGCAGGAATAGGAATCAGAATTCCATTACTGGGTTGATTTCTCGGCGTACCAAACGCTGGAATGGAATTGACTATTCCTGCCTCATTCCATTCCATTGTCATTCCGGTCTCCATTCCATTCCTGCCTACAACCATTCTAGCGAACCAAACGCAACCTAAGAATTAGGATTTTTATTCCACGGCTAAGACAAGCCCCATCTACCATTTCAAATTCAAAACACCACTGAAATCCACATTTACTACTTCTACAGAACACCCATGGCCATAACCGAGCCCAAAACCCCCATCTTGCCGTCTAACCAAATAGAAAAAAAAAGAGGCATACCTGGTCCTCTCTTTCCTCCCTCTTCTCCTCAGCCCACTCGATCCTCACCTACAATGGCAGTAACACATTAAAAAAAAAACAAACAAAGAAAGGAAAAGAAACAGAGAATAGGAACGAAAAAAATAAAAAAAACATACCTGGGCCAGGGGTTGAGCTCCCCTTCCTCTCCTCCCTTCGTTTCTCCTCTCTACTCTACCTGCAACCCAGTGGGTTTCCACCTGCAAACAGCAGCAGCAGGTGCCCAAAACAATAATATGAAGTAAAAGAGAGAAGAAGAAAGAAAATGAATGGCCCAGAAGAGATAGGACCCACGAAACTGGGCCACCCAAGGGCAAACTCCTCCCTTCTCTCCCTTCGTTCTCTCCTCCTCTCCACTCTACCTGCTCCATCACTCGGTTTTCACCTGCGAACAACAGCAGCAGCAGCAGGCACATAAAAAAAATCAAATCAAAAATAGAGAAAGAAGAAGAACAACGAAGCAGTAAAAAAAAAAAAAAACACACCTGGACCACCCTGGGGCGAGCGCCCCCTTTCTCTCCTCCCTGCTACCTTTCTTTTCACTCGTTCCCCACCTGCAATGACAGCAACAGAGTTCAAAAAAAAAAAAAAAAAAAAAAAAGGAAATGAAGAAGAAAAGAAGAGAAAGAAGGAAAACAGAAAATGGAAAGGGAGGTTGAGACCCACTTACCTGAACGCCGGCGAACCTGCACCCTGCTGCTCCTTCCCCCTATTTCACCCACTCGGCCATGCCCTGTTCCTCACTCTCCTCTGCGCCTCACCTGAAGCTAGAGGTGTAAATATGGGCGGGCGGCCCAGGCCCAGCACGAAAAAACCGTGCCTGGGCCGTGCCTGGGCCCGTTGACTTGGTCAACGGGCTGGCCCGGCCCGGCCCGGAAGCCCTGATGGGCCGTGCTGGGCCCAGGTCCCCCAGGCCCGAGGCACGGCCAGGCACGGCACGGCTAAAATCCGTGCCGTGCTGGGCCAGTGCCCAGAGCCTGCGGGCGGCCCGGCCCGGCCCGAGGCACGGCCATGCCCACGGGCGGCCCGGCCCGGGCACGGCCCGCAGAGAGCCCAACGGCTCTTTTTTTCAAAAAATCCCCCCCACTTCCCAAAAAAAGGTCTTTTTACATTTTTAACCCCCTCCAACAGCTATAAACGGTCATATGGGAGGGTATTAGTGTCTTTTGATCATTTTTTACCATTATACCCCCCCCAACTGCTATAAAACGGTCATATGAGGGGGTATTTTATGTCATTTTATCACTTAAGAATTCTATAAATAGCCCTTATTCCTCTCATTTCTCTACACTCATCTACTCTCTCATTTCTCTACACTCATCTACTCTCTCATTTCTCACACTCCCTCTAAAGTTCTAAGGCTCTAAGCTCTCTTAAGTCTCATTCTAAAGTCTAAGCTCTCTATACAAAGTTTTCTAAGAAGTGAAGAGTGAGGGTGACTTCTCTAAAGTGGAGGATTCAACTAAGAAGAACTTCTCCATTAGCTCTCCCTTTCAAGTTTCAGCCTCTTTCATAAAGGTATTTATTTTCTTTAATTTTGAGTTTTACTTAGTAATAATATACATAGTAATATTATATATTAAGTCACATCTTCTCCCCTTTCTTATATAAATTATCACAAAAAACACATTATACATAATTATTTATCAAATTTTTTTTTATCTTTTATTTAGAAAAATGGCTGGACCATCACAACCTTTCAACCTTGACTTCTCTCTAAATGAGGAAGATCCTGGATTTATTCATTTAGATCAAAATCAGGACATAGAAGTAGATAGCAATAATCCCCAAAATCCAGCATCGTCTTCGGTTGCTGCAACTAAAAAGAAGAGAAAATCAAGATTGACTTCTCATGTATGGAATTGTTTTACTAAAGTTACTGTCCCATGTCCCACGGGAGGAACAGAGGAAAAGGCACAATGTAAAATTTGCAAAGATCTCCTCAGTGCCAAATCATCAAGTGGCACTGGGCACCTTAATAGACACATGAAAAAGTGTCTAAGCGACCAAGCGAAAAACGCTAACGATGAGGGAAAAGGTGGGAGCCGTGGGATGGTTCAAACACAACTTTCTCAAACAGATTCATCTGGCGGTTTAGGAATTTTCAATTATGACCCTACTAATGCTAGATATCAACTTATTAGGTATATAGTTTCTTCCGATTATCCATTTGTACTTTCCGAAGATCGACGTTTTGAAAGATTTTTGAGGTCTGCCTTTGTTCCTTCATGGCAAAGAATATCTAGAATTACTGCTAGAAATGATGCAATAAAAACTTTTTTGAAAGAAAAAGAGAATTTAAAAAATGTTTTTGAAAATATACCTGGAAAAATAGCTTTAACTTCAGATTTATGGACCTCCAAACAAAATCTGGAGTACATTGCAATCACATCACATTTTATTGATAGTGATTGGGTGATGCAGAAAAGAATAATTTCGTTTTCTATGCTAGAATTTCCACACACTGGTGCTAGGATAGGGTCCACCATCCTTGAAAAACTTAGAGAATATAGAATTGAAAATAAAATAATTTCTATAACTTTAGATAATGCAAGCACTAACAATGTCGCAGTAGAGTTAATAAAACAATCAATTCAACTTGATTTAAATGGAGATCTATTTCACAATAGATGTGCATGCCACATCATAAATCTTATTGTACAAGTAGGGGTGAAATTAATTAGAGATGATTTAGAGACTATTAAATGGATTGTAGGATACATTTTTTGTTCTCCCTCGCGAAAACAATGGTGGAGGGACATATGTGTAAATTTGAATCTAAGACCAAAGAAAATATCATATGATGTAAAGCATAGATGGAATTTTACCTATAAAATGTTAAAAGAATCATGTGCCTATAAAATGGCACTAAATCAATATTGTCAACTTTATTTGGAGCATGAAAATATTTTTATAAGTGATGATAAATGGACCCTTCTTGAGATAATAAGAGATTTTTTAGAAGTTTTTCATGATGCAACATTGTTTTTTTCTGGGGTATATTATCCCACATTAAATCAAGCTTTATCCCATTTTTTTGAAATAAGTATTACTTTTAAAAAGTATAGAGATTTTCCAATTTTTCAACTCATGTGTATACAAATGGAGGCAAAGTTTTCATCATATTGGAGAATAGCTCCTTTAACATTTTGTATAGCTGCTATATTAGACCCTAGATTGAAATTACAGGGTGTAGAAACCCTTCTTGATGAAATAAACTCTAATATGAATACAACTAATATAAATGACATTACAACAATTAAGACAAAATTAGAAACACTTTATTTGGATTATGCCACCCGATTAGGTAGATCGATAGCACCCACGGTCCCAACAGGCCCTCCCCAAGTACATAAAGGAAAAAAGAAGGCTATTTGGAGTATTTTGAAGAAATCTCATGGAAGTAACTCCTCTTCTTCCGGAGGATCTTACAACCTTAATGAATTAACAATGTACTTGGGGAGCGATCCTATTGTGGTCGAGGATGAAGATGAAGATGATTTTGATCTTTTGGCATGGTGGAAATCATTCGAAACTAAGTTTCCCGTGCTTTCCGCCATAGCCCGTGATATTCTAACAATACCAGCGTCTACAGTTGCATCAGAGCAAGCATTTAGTGCAAGTGGGCGCCTTATTGACCCTAGGAGGACTATGCTCTCAGAAGAAACCGTTGAGACCTGCATGTGCTTACGGGATTGGTATCAAGCACATGATAGGGAACAACACCTCGATGATGATGAGATCGAGATAGAAGACGAGCTAGCAGGGTTACATATATCATAGTATAATTTTTTTAGAATGTATAATAGGCTTTCAACTTGTAATTTATTTTTTAGAATGTATCATAGGTTTGTAAAATTGTAATTTATTTTTTAGAATGTATCATAAGTTTCTAAAGTTGTAATTTATTTTTTAGAATGTATCATAGGTTTATAAAGTTGTAATTTATTTTTTAGAATGTATCATAGGTTTTTAAAGTTGTAATTCTTTTTCATTTATTAGAAGGTTTGAATTTCATTATATATATTGATCCAAGTTCAAACTTGTAATTTTTTTGAACTTTTGTAACTTAAATTTCAAGGAAATACAATTTATTTGATGTATTTTTTCAAAACATCATTAGTGTTATTCTACTTGTTATTTCTCTTAATTTCTTTATTTTAGTGAAATTGGTCCAAGACATATTTTTTAAAGAACCTAAAAAAAAGACATAAAGAACCTAAAAAAAAAAAATTAAAAAAAAAAATATTGTGGGCCGCCCACGGGCTGCACGGCCCAGGCCCGACTAGGGCCCGGCCCAGCACGGCACGACCAGAGTCGTGCCCTGGGCCGGGCTGGGCTGGCCCCTGAGCCCTTGGGCCAGGCACGGCACTGCCCGTGTAATTACGTGGGCCGTGCCGGCCCGGCCCGGGCCCGGGCTGGGCCCTCCTTCGTGCCGGCACGGCCCAGATTTACACCCCTAGGCATATTACCTAGAAATGTCTGAATTCTTCATACATTTTTTCTTTTTGCACTACGCCCCAAATATTTGTTCAAACCTCTGAAATTTTTATTTACTTAGTGGGCTCAAAGAAACACGGACACGGACACACGAACACGGTATTTCTCAAAGAATGGGGACAGTTGTTGCATGAGATACCACAAAGTGACTCTTTCCACTACCTTGGCTCTATAATTAGTAATGATGGGGACTTTGATTAAGATGCTTTAACATAGGACAAAAGCGGGATGGTTCAAGTAGAGACTTGCTTCTGGAGTTCTTGTGACCGACGAATGCCAACAAGATTGAAGGGAATTTTCACAGGATAGAGATTAGACCAGCTATAACCTATGGAGCATAATGTTGGTCAATTAAGAAGCAGCATATGCACAAAATGGATGTAGCAGAGATAAGAATATTAAGGTGGATGTGTGGTAAAACTAGGAATGATAAAATTAGAAATGAGCGCTTTCAAGAGCATTTAGGAGTAGCAACAATAGAGAATAAAATTAGATAAACCTGTTTGAGATGGTTTGGGCATGTCCAACATAGGCCAGTGACGGCGTCGGTAAGGAAAAATGTGGCCATGAAGGTTGATGGGCCACCAAGGGGAAGGGGTAGGCCAAAAAGGTCGTTGATGGAGGTGGTAAAAATGGATATGAGGAGATGACTTATCTAAGAATTTGGCCCAAGATAGATCGGAATGTTAAAACAGAATTCGTGTAGCCGACCCCAACATGGGTGTGGGGGGTTTGGGTTCGGGTCAGGGAGGGGAAGAAATATATGTAAACATAAAAGATACCTAGGTGGTCACATATCTTCCTCACCAAGAGTTTAACCGACGAAGATTACAAAATTTGTCAACTCTTTACTTTTATCTTTATCTATCCCCTACAATACTAAATCTAAAGGGATGAAACGAATGATAAAAGATAAAAAGGATATGCTTATGTAGCTCATCATGTGTACACTTGGGTGCAGTCCTCGTTACAGCACTCCTCATGGGAACTTATTTTCAATATGCATCACTTAATGAAAATATGAAATAAAAAAAAAATAAGAAAGCCCATAACAGGAATATTTTCAAATGGAGAAACCCCAAATTTACATCATTGATATCATATGACTTGGGAAATAGTAATTTTATTACCTATGGCATATCCTTAATACCAATGTTCATATCCACAAAAGATGACATCGAACAATTAATCACATAATTGAGGACAAATATATCAATATGACATACCACTTCACTATAGAGTTTTCATCACTTCCATCCATTCCTGGGCCGTTATCAAAAATCAAAATCCCTTGCTCATCAACCGTTACACTGTAGAATAAATAAATAAATAAAAATAAAATATAAAAAAGATTGCAATGAGCACATTAGGACCAATCCATCTAATAAGAGAAAGGTAGATATATTAAATAGCCAACAAATGCAATTTATACCAATGAGCTCGAAAAAGAAGTTGGCTTAGTTGCATGAGTATGGGTATGTGTGTTGGGATTTAACATAAACGGAAGAGGGGGGGGGGGGGGGGGAGAAGGTTTGCGCATTGTGCTGGCAAACAGTAAAGGTTGAATTATAAGATAAAAATAATGACGCAATTTCATGAAAATGTAGGACTTTGGGTTTCAAAAATTCGGACTCAGCACTTTCCGCGGTCTTAAAGAGGGAGACTAACGCATTGCATGTGCTCTACAATAATAAAGAAAGAATGGGGACAGTTGTTGCCTGAGAAAAAAAAGAGTTGACTGTCCCAAGATCACCATTTGAAGTTGTCACCGGAATTCAGCTGCGCCTTCCAATTGACCTGAGTCCTCTACCAGCTGAAGCCAGGCCTAGCCAAGAAGCTGAACAATTTGCCTGGCACATGAAGGATGTTCATGATAAAGTCCGACAACAGATTGCCAAAAGTAATGACACTTACAAACAGCACGCGGACACTCGAAGGCGCCATGTTGAATTTAACGAAGGAGACATGGTCATGGTGCGCATCAAGCCAGAACGATTTCCCACAAGCACTTACAAAAAGATCTATCCCAGAAGTGCAGGTCCGTTCAAGATTTTGAAAAAAAATTAGCTGAAATGCCTATGTGCTCGATCTTCCGCCAGACATGAATATCAGTTCTACATTCAATGTCGAAGATCTCATAATTTATCATGGGCATTATCAAGATGAATCGTTTGAAGAGCAAGATATCCGGCTTCCCATAGTTCCAGTTCCTCGAGAAGAAATTGAAGATGTCTATGATGACTAGCTATTGTCAACAAAGGCTAGCGGATATCACAAGTTTTTGGTTAAGTAAAAAAGTAAACCATTCTCTGAAGCTACTTGGATCTCCACCGCTGACTTTCAGAGACTCAATCCGGATTTGTAAGTGAGGTACCAAGCGGACAACTCGCCGAAATCGAGTTTCTCCATGTCGGGGAGAGCTGATGCAGGCCAAACCAATGGGCCCCGTTTGAAAGTTTATTCCAGAAGGCCCAAAGCCAATAAGTCCCAACAATAAAGAAAGTCTCCAAGATAGGCAGTTTCCTATTCTAATAGGTTTTCTAAAATTAGTTGATTTCTTAGAGTTGAGTAATTATTGTGATTAAGCATTTACTAAGTTTTCTAGATTCATAGATTTAGTAGTTTCTAAAATTATATGGCTTGAAAACTAAAATTATGTGGACACTCAATTATATAAAGGATGTAATCCCTTCCTTGGGACAGATAGAAATTAATGAAATTTGAGTTGCTCATCGTGTGATGTTCTCTTTGTATTTGGTATGAGACCTAGACACCCGACCATAAGCCGTTTGGCATGAGGAATAGTCCGTTGGCTATAGAGGTGTAAATATGGGCGGGCGGCCCAGGCCCAGCACGGGCCCAGCACGAAAAAACCGTGCCTGGGCCGTGCCTGGGCCCGTTGACTTGGTCAACGGGCCGGCCCGGCCCGGCCCGGAAGCCCTGATGGGCCGTGCTGGGCCCAGGTCCCCCAGGCCCGAGGCACGGCTAAAATCCGTGCCGTGCTGGGCCAGTGCCCAGAGCCTGCGGGCGGCCCGGCCCGGCCCGAGGCACGGCCAGGCCCACGGGCGGCCCGGCCCGGGCACGGCCCGCAGAGAGCCCAACGGCTCTTTTTTTCAAAAAATCCCCCCCCCCCTTCCCAAAAAAAGGTCTTTTTACATTTTTAACCCCCTCCAACAGCTATAAACGGTCATATGGGAGGGTATTAGTGTCTTTTGATTATTTTTTACCATTATACCCCCCCAACTGCTATAAAACGGTCATATGAGGGGGTATTTTATGTCATTTTATCACTTAAGAATTCTATAAATAGCCCTTATTCCTCTCATTTCTCTACACTCATCTACTCTCTCATTTCTCTACACTCATCTACTCTCTCATTTCTCACACTCCCTCTAAAGTTCTAAGGCTCTAAGCTCTCTTAAGTCTCATTCTAAAGTCTAAGCTCTCTATACAAAGTTTTCTAAGAAGTGAAGAGTGAGGGTGACTTCTCTAAAGTGGAGGATTCAACTAAGAAGAACTTCTCCATTAGCTCTCCCTTTCAAGTTTCAGCCTCTCTCATAAAGGTATTTATTTTCTTTAATTTTGAGTTTTACTTAGTAATAATATACATAGTAATATTATATATTAAGTCACATCTTCTCCCCTTTCTTATATAAATTATCACAAAAAACACATTATACATAATTATTTATCAAATTTTTTTTTATCTTTTATTTAGAAAAATGGCTGGACCATCACAACCTTTCAACCTTGACTTCTCTCTAAATGAGGAAGATCCTGGATTTATTCATTTAGATCAAAATCAGGACATAGAAGTAGATAGCAATAATCCCCAAAATCCAGCATCGTCTTCGGTTGCTGCAACTAAAAAGAAGAGAAAATCAAGATTGACTTCTCATGTATGGAATTGTTTTACTAAAGTTACTGTCCCATGTCCCACGGGAGGAACAGAGGAAAAGGCACAATGTAAAATTTGCAAAGATCTCCTCAGTGCCAAATCATCAAGTGGCACTGGGCACCTTAATAGACACATGAAAAAGTGTCTAAGCGACCAAGCGAAAAACGCTAACGATGAGGGAAAAGGTGGGAGCCGTGGGATGGTTCAAACACAACTTTCTCAAACAGATTCATCTGGCGGTTTAGGAATTTTCAATTATGACCCTACTAATGCTAGATATCAACTTATTAAGTATATAGTTTCTTCCGATTATCCATTTGTACTTTCCGAAGATCGACGTTTTGAAAGATTTTTGAGGTCTGCCTTTGTTCCTTCATGGCAAAGAATATCTAGAATTACTGCTAGAAATGATGCAATAAAAACTTTTTTGAAAGAAAAAGAGAATTTAAAAAATGTTTTTGAAAATATACCTGGAAAAATAGCTTTAACTTCAGATTTATGGACCTCCAAACAAAATCTGGGGTACATTGCAATCACATCACATTTTATTGATAGTGATTGGGTGATGCAGAAAAGAATAATTTCGTTTTCTATGCTAGAATTTCCACACACTGGTGCTAGGATAGGGTCCACCATCCTTGAAAAACTTAGAGAATATAGAATTGAAAATAAAATAATTTCTATAACTTTAGATAATGCAAGCACTAACAATGTCGCAGTAGAGTTAATAAAACAATCAATTCAACTTGATTTAAATGGAGATCTATTTCACAATAGATGTGCATGCCACATCATAAATCTTATTGTACAAGTAGGGGTGAAATTAATTAGAGATGATTTAGAGACTATTAAATGGATTGTAGGATACATTTTTTGTTCTCCCTCGCGAAAACAATGGTGGAGGGACATATGTGTAAATTTGAATCTAAGACCAAAGAAAATATCATATGATGTAAAGCATAGATGGAATTTTACCTATAAAATGTTAAAAGAATCATGTGCCTATAAAATGGCACTAAATCAATATTGTCAACTTTATTTGGAGCATGAAAATATTTTTATAAGTGATGATAAATGGACCCTTCTTGAGATAATAAGAGATTTTTTAGAAGTTTTTCATGATGCAACATTGTTTTTTTCTGGGGTATATTATCCCACATTAAATCAAGCTTTATCCCATTTTTTTGAAATAAGTATTACTTTTAAAAAGTATAGAGATTTTCCAATTTTTCAACTCATGTGTATACAAATGGAGGCAAAGTTTTCATCATATTGGAGAATAGCTCCTTTAACATTTTGTATAGCTGCTATATTAGACCCTAGATTGAAATTATAGGGTGTAGAAACCCTTCTTGATGAAATAAACTCTAATATGAATACAACTAATATAAATGACATTACAACAATTAAGACAAAATTAGAAACACTTTATTTGGATTATGCCACCCGATTAGGTAGATCGATAGCACCCACGGTCCCAACAGGCCCTCCCCAAGTACATAAAGGAAAAAAGAAGGCTATTTGGAGTATTTTGAAGAAATCTCATGGAAGTAACTCCTCTTCTTCCGGAGGATCTTACAACCTTAATGAATTAACAATGTACTTGGGGAGCGATCCTATTGTGGTCGAGGATGAAGATGAAGATGATTTTGATCTTTTGGCATGGTGGAAATCATTCGAAACTAAGTTTCCCGTGCTTTCCGCCATAGCCCGTGATATTCTAACAATACCAGCGTCTACAGTTGCATCAGAGCAAGCATTTAGTGCAAGTGGGCGCCTTATTGACCCTAGGAGGACTATGCTCTCAGAAGAAACCGTTGAGACCTGCATGTGCTTACGGGATTGGTATCAAGCACATGATAGGGAACAACACCTCGATGATGATGAGATCGAGATAGAAGACGAGCTAGCAGGGTTACATATATCATAGTATAATTTTTTTAGAATGTATAATAGGCTTTCAACTTGTAATTTATTTTTTAGAATGTATCATAGGTTTGTAAAATTGTAATTTATTTTTTAGAATGTATCATAAGTTTCTAAAGTTGTAATTTATTTTTTAGAATGTATCATAGGTTTATAAAGTTGTAATTTATTTTTTAGAATGTATCATAGGTTTTTAAAGTTGTAATTCTTTTTCATTTATTAGAAGGTTTGAATTTCATTATATATATTGATCCAAGTTCAAACTTGTAATTTTTTTGAACTTTTGTAACTTAAATTTCAAGGAAATACAATTTATTTGATGTATTTTTTCAAAACATCATTAGTGTTATTCTACTTGTTATTTCTCTTAATTTCTTTATTTTAGTGAAATTGGTCCAAGACATATTTTTTAAAG
This sequence comes from Umbellularia californica, assembly GCA_028538565.1. Taxonomy (NCBI): domain Eukaryota; kingdom Viridiplantae; phylum Streptophyta; class Magnoliopsida; order Laurales; family Lauraceae; genus Umbellularia; species Umbellularia californica. Next base: position 30,164,017 of record JAPQWN010000008.1, on the reverse strand, counting down.
AACCTAAAAAAAAGACATAAAGAACCTAAAAAAAAAAAAATTAAAAAAAAAAATATTGTGGGCCGTCCACGGGCTGCACGGCCCAGGCCCGACTAGGGCCCGGCCCAGCACGGCACGACCAGAGTCGTGCCCTGGGCCGGGCTGGGCTGGCCCCTGAGCCCTTGGGCCAGGCACGGCACGGCCCGTGTAATTACGTGGGCCGTGCCGGCCCGGGCCGGGCCCGGGCTGGGCCCTCCTTCAGTGGCCGGCACGGCCCAGATTTACACCCCTAGTTGGCTATCCTCGTTCTCCCTACGCTACTTCATATAGTTGAAAATTAAAAATCCTATTTCAGCTTGGTTAGGTGTGGATTGACCACGTTGAAAGGGACAGTTGATCTACTGCTGCTCTCCTTTTCTCTAAAAGAAACTAAATGAAAGGGGCTAAGAAAACTGCACTAAGAAATTCAGAACACTGGATTCCAGAAAGTATGAAACCTAGGTAAAGGGCCTTAAAATATAATGTTCAGTAGTCAGTACACACTGCAGATCGACGCTTTTAGTGACAGCTACACAGCTGAAGACCTTGGGATTAGGACAAAATCGCCAAACTGTAGGGCAGCTAGACTGCTGGTTCTGGAATTAAAGCAACAATGCCTAAAGGAAAAGTTGCTAAGCTCCGACCCCAAAAACAGTTACAAAAACACTGAAATAATTTGCAGCTTCACTGCCGACCTGCACTTGACCACAATCTCAGAACTAAAAATCTTTTTCCCTGTTTCTTCAAATTTGAATGAATTCAATCCTTAACGCTGGCCAAATCTCTCCCCTTTCTGTAGTAATCATGATTCTAGAATCACTATCAGCAATATGAAAACAAAATAAAACAAAACAAAATAGAATAGACAGAATAGATGTTGAAAGAAGAAGATGCAAAAGGAAGGGATGATTGCAAACTAGATGAATGCAGTGACGGTAAAACCAATCACGAAACTAAACATCAAAATACACTTTAGGGTGGAATGGTTTGGTCATTAAATGGTGCAGCTGGATGAGCCCAATTGTGGGACCACCCACCCAAGTTTGGGACCTCCTAATAATAGTTTAGAAATATTTTTATATCCATAACTATTTGTTAGTAGGTTTCTAATTTTGTTGGAAGATTGTAATTAGGATAGTTTCTATTGCTTTCCTAGTTTGATTAGGTTTTTTTAGCCCCTAAGTTTACTTTTCTCATTTATATATTGCAAGTAGAGATTTAATTCTCGGACTTGATTAATAGAATTTGAATTGGTTTTATCCATTGAGGTGCATCCTCGTGTTGAAATCTCCGCAGAGATCTAGGATTGTGTTTGCGAACACATGCTTTGGCACTTCCACACAAGCCCTAACCCTAAGGCCTGCATATTTAAATCTTATTTAAAGATAATTTCGCAGTTATTGCTATAAGAAAGTTTATCTTTTAATTTGCCACTTAGACACTGTTATGCGGGGTGGTTATTGTCCTTATTATGTTGGTAGTTGGTACTCTTCATGGAGGTTTCCTTATGTGCATCTAGTTTCATAGTGACTCAACATTAATGAAAATGCATGTTAATAGGGGGGCAACATCAATGCAATTTACTTGCAGTTTCCAATTAGATGGACCATTCCATCCCATCTTCTTCTGTCTACATTAATGCTAAATATAATTCAATCCTCACAAAATAACAGAATCCCACTTACCCATCATACCAATTTAACAGTCATAAAATTCTTCGATTCATCAAAAGCAAGTTGAGTCTTGCATATAACGCCCAAAAAGTTCCAACATGAATTGTACAGGAGAAATAAGATGAATATCATAATCAATACAACAGAAAAACCAATTCATACGACTAAAGAACTTACATTTCATATTAAAGTTCAAGTAACCAAATGAATGAGTCAAAAATTATGCATAGCCTACGTCACCAATCTCCTCTCGCCAACACCATTAGACCATATCGCTTGTAATGAATTATCCTAGTGAAAATACATAGTGATCAGGAATAGAAATCACCTAAAGCAAGCAACACAAAACAACAGATAGATTCATCCCTTTAGCAGTATCACGTTTAAACTTATAAATGCCTTACAATTAAGTCTGCTAGAGCAGTTTCAAATGTATACTCTGCTGGAAGCTCGGAAAGTAGTTCGGTATCAGGTGTCAAATCCCACATATTCTGAGAAGAAGAATCCTACAAAATCAAACAACATAAGTTCAAGCATTAGAATCAAAGCATAAACCAAGCACATAATTTTATTTTATTTTTTAATGGTAAAGCACATAATTTTCTATACAGTAATTTGCATACACCCTTAAATAGAACAAAAAATGAAGAGCATGCATAAGTATCAGATGCATGTAAAAGCAGCTGCAATTAATAATTAAATCACAATTTTAAATAATAATGTCAAAAAGTTGCGATCCAAATGGAAAGGATAAGACTTTGATGGTGATGATGATAAATGCCTAAAGAAAATAATTAAACCAATATCACAGAAATGTAACTTCACCAGTATTAACATTCTGTCCTGCTCCATCCTAATGAAGAAAATAACAGTAGCATGTCATTCCTTATATAGCAGAGATGAGTCATAAAAGCCTCCAAACAATATAAAGAGAGGGGAGAAGTAGAGTATCATGCAAGATAAGGTTACAGGAGATGGAAGCAAGACTTACATGCAACCTCAGGATGTGCAATTTATTGGTCTTGAAGTGATTAAAAATTAATCTCCTCTTGATCTTGTTTTCTGACATATCTTCAAGATAAATATCAGCATCCCACATGATACTCGGCTTTGGATCAGCTGAACTTTTTTCACATCTCTCGAACTCTCTTCTTACATAACCAACAAATTCTTCCATAAACATACTGGCTCCAGGATCACGCAGAATTAGGTCCGTGATTCCACCGTTAGGCAACAAAATTTGAAATTTGTATGTCTTCACAGAACTACCATCTAAGCACTCCACAAGTGACCTTTTCCGAGGCCTTGTATGTGCCATTTCCTTCTTATCCAAATAAGATTTGAAAACACAGAAATGCTATTGAATTGGCTTTTCACAAAAAGAAGGCGCAAAACCTAAACTGCCCTGCAAAGTAAACATGAGGAGTTTTTTTTTTAATACATTTAAACCTCATAAATTTGTTAAACACAAGGGCTAAAAAACTAGCAAAAGGTGCTCTTGCTTATCTGCATGGGGATATAGCCCATGCATTTGCAGCATGAAATTTACATAGCTTATATCTATCTATGTACCCATGAAAGGTTAGAGTGCGTTTGTGTCGGTTTGGGGGGGGGGGGTTGGGGTGGGGGAGTTGATTATTTTCCAAGATCATAATCATAAATCAAATAGCCTGAGAGAACTGCACAATAGTACTGCAATCAGTTGGGCAATTGAATAATATTTTTTTTCTTTACTAAACAACACATCACATCTTATAATTCAGTACACTAAAATATTGGGGGGGGGGGGGGGGGGGGGGGGGGGGTGGTTTGATTATTTTCCAAGATCATAATCATAAATCAAATAGCCTGAGAGAACTGCACAATAGTACTGCAATCAGTTGGGCAATTGAATAATATTTTTTTTCTTTACTAAACAACACATCTTATAATTCAGTACACTAAAAAATTCAATGATACTTTGATCACTTTTGACATATATAAGGATTATGCAGTATGTACAAGCCCGCTTCATTGAAATTCAAAATCAACATGAACCGATCAGAATTAAATACATAACACTACGCTTTAACATATAATAATTCATTGCATCATCAGACATGTACTAGAAGAATGGAGTTAGAGACTAAGACTTACTTGTAATTCAATAAATCTAGGGGTCCTTATGTAATAAGTAGGAAACAAAGGGGTTTTCTTGTAATTTCTCAAAGTTAAGTTTTATATAAATACAGATGGTTGACCCACCCTTAAGGGTCATGATGATCTCCTCTTTTCTTCCCAATTTCTCTTAATTTTTCTCTAATAACAGGAACAGGTCAAAATAGAAAGCAAAATGCTCCTCTTTAATATAAAATAGTAAGACTGAATTGAATAATTATATTTTATTTATTTAGCAGCACACTTTTTTTTTTTTTTTTTGAAGAGTAAGTTAGGTCTTCATTTCCAATCACACATTTTCCTTCTAAAGGTTAAGCTCATTAAGATATTTCACTAAACAAGGAATGAGAAGATGGAAATTACATTTTTTCTTGGTTTTTATGAATGTTTTATATGAAAGGCTAGAATGGGACAAGGGATGCTTAAAATTAATATAATTTATCTCATCTTCATTCTTGATGAACATGGATTAACCCTGCTTGAAATGATCAACCCATCCATCGCCGCTGTCCCTTTCATAAAGGGGACCAAATAAGTGAGACGAAAACTATGTGCATAATTCTAGAGTTCTTTTCAACCTCAGTAAAAAATTTGAAAATAAAAAACAACAAAAAAAAAAATAGAATCTTTTTTAACAAATTCTAAGTACATGTCTGATTTAGAAAACAAGGGAAACAGCACCTTGTGACAATGTCAGCGCCAATGATGTATTGGTTGGCTTGAAAAGCTAAGTTTGAATTCTCTTGGATTTCAAATTTTATAGAACCATGGAATTAATTAAAGAAATCCAGTGAAACCAGAAATAAGAGGAGACAAATGGCGATGGTGGGGAATGTAAAATTTGGTGAGATGCGACATTAAATAAATTAGTTGCATTAGTTAGATACAGTAAAAATGAATTAAACTAATCATGCATGCTCAAAATGATGAAACTTGATACAGTTAACTGAATATAATGTGCAAGTCCAACCCTTAACGGCCAATGGGCCAACCTAGTTTGAGCCTCATACAACTGCCCCCACTATTAGATCTACGATCAAGGGGTCTTTGGCCGTCAATTGTGCAAGGCGTGTATCTTGATCATGAAAAGAATGATGCATCAATCTGGTCAATATTTAAACTGCAAATAAAAAGAAAAAGAAAAATAGTAGCCAATAAATTGTGTAAAATAGGATTAAAACTGAAGTACAAAAATTAACTTCAATAAGATTATGTTGGTCATCAAAATGAAAAAATAACTCAAATTCTGGCATTAGGGAAGTTCCAATTTGTTCAAATAACACTATCATAGCAAGGGAAATGAAATTTCTGATCTCTTCTGGGCCCACCCTTGATGGCTTAGACCAGATATAGGTAGCCCACCATGGATTGCTTACACTGGAAAAAAAAATCAACCTGAGAAAACCACCAAAGCCTTATCTCATCCCTTTAACTGGGTCAACCACCAAGAAACCACCATAACTGATGATCAAGTGCTTCCAACCAAGGTGGACGAGTAGGACATTGGTTGGTTAATAAAGTTTACTCCATTTATCAATTTCATGGGCCCTTAATGGGTGGTTCCAGAAATCCAATCCCATGCAGGCAGAACCAAGGTGGGCAAGAGACAAGGTGCTTGAATAAATACAGCTTAAGCCCTACCCCAGCTCCCTGACTCCCACAGCCCATGCAGAAACCTAGCAAACCATGAGAATACAAAGGCAGCCAAAAAAGCAAGAGCAGAACACGAGCCATTGCTCTAAAACATAGTTCAAAAAAAAAATTTAAGATGAGAGATAAAACAGCATTTGAATTCCAAGGGTCCACTTGGACTGCACATTTTCCACGGAAAATGAAAATCATTTCAACATTCACACACAGCATTTGTCATTTTACAAGGGAAAATCCCTTTCAGTTGCCAAAAGCAGATTCAGAAAACAGACCCAAAGAGATAGAAAACCATTTTTCTCCGCAGTGATGCAGAAAATGTTTAGCTGCACCGAACACGGAAACTGAAAAACAACAACAACAAAAATTCATTGTGAAAACAATGAAAGAAGAATAGTAATAGCTCTAGAACATCAAACAAACACACAGGAACCAGTCTAAAGAACTGATAGAAATGAAAACCAAGTGAAGAAAAACAAAAAGATAATGACATGAAAAAGTAAGTAAGAAGAACAGAAGACTCATTATCAAGGATTCTGCAAAACTGTTTCCAAACCAAAAGCACATTTCTTCAAATGAAAGAGAACACATACATGAGAGAACAAACAGAAGAAGAAGAAAAACAAAATGCATCTAAAAGACGGAAATGAATAGAAACCTAATGAGAATCATTCAAAACAACCAGAAAGAATGATTTGAGAAGCATAAGACAGCAAGAAACATCGATCGATCATTCTTACCTTTTTAGCTTCGATGGTTTTTTGAGAGCGTGGAAGAGATTTCAAGAAGCTTCTGATAGCTTTGCTTTTTGCTTTCTCTAGGGATGGGGATTAGGGTTTTAGTGAAGGAAAAGGGATATGCTGAGTGTAGGGGGGTCGCCCCCACAGGAGATAGGCGGGGCCCAGAGCCCCGGGCCTATTGTATACACTTCAGGCGATCGAAGGCGCATGGCCCCTAGCCCTAATCATGCGTTTGTCCCTCGATCCCGCATGGCGGGAGAGGGGGCCTCCCCGGGACTCGAACTCGAAACCTCTCGGTTGAGTGAGGAACCCGGTACCACTTGAGCTACTTTTGTAGGGGGGTCGCCCCCACAGCCAATTGTATACACTTCAGGCGATCGAAGGCGCATGGCCCCTAGCCCTAATCATGCGTTTGTCCCTCGATCCCACATGGCGGGAGAGGGGGCCTCCCCGGGACTCGAACTCGAAACCTCTCGGTTGAGTGAGGAACCCGGTACCACTTGGGCTAGTAGCCCAAGTGGTACCGGGTTCCTCACTCAACCGAGAGGTTTCGAGTTCGAGTCCCGGGGAGGCCCCCTCTCCCGCCATGTGGGATCGAGGGACAAACGCATGATTAGGGCTAGGGGCCATGCGCCTTCGATCGCCTGAAGTGTATACAATTGGCTGTGGGGGCGACCCCCCTACAAAAAGGCCGGCTTTTAATGCAGGGGGTCGCCCCCACAGCCAATTGTATACACTTCAGGCGATCGAAGGCGCATGGCCCCTAGCCCTAATCATGCGTTTTTCCCTCGATCCCGCATGGCGGGAGAGGGGGCCTCCCCGGGACTCGAACTCGAAACCTCTCGGTTGAGTGAGGAACCCGGTACCACTTGGGCTAGTAGCTCAAGTGGTACTGGGAACCTCACCCCACCGAGAGGTTGCGAGTTCGAGTCCCGGGAAGGCCCCCTCTCCCGCCATGCGGGATCGAGGGACAAATGCATGATTAAGGCTAGGGGCCATGCGCCTTCGATCGCCTGAAGTGTATACAATAGGCCCAGGGCTCTGGGCCCCGCCTATCTCCTGTGGGGGCGACCCCCCTACACTGAGAATGGGAAAGAAAAAGAAAACGCGGAAGAATTGACAGAAATGGAAATGGAAATGGAAATGGAAGGGTCGTGGTGTGTGTGTTGTGTTTGCATTTTTATGTCTAAGCGGAGAGGGAATGCCTAGCGTGCTCGGGAAGCGAAAAGTTGTAACTATACTATTTCCTGGAAATTGCATATAACCTCCTGTTTCTTTTGTTAATTTAACCTTTTTAAACTCTCAAGTCCAAAATTCCTATATCGTAGGGCCCACCTACTGAAAATCCAAACCGATAAATATATCAATATCATCCCCTCTAATGATGTATCACCATAGGATTGAGCGTATTACTAATAATAGGATTAGCAAAGTCTCATATGTTTCAAAAAATGTGTATCTAAGCACGCACGGTGCATCCTAATTTTCTTAGAGACAAGATCCACATTTGAATACACATATAAAATGCGTATGCATTATTGATTATATATAAACGTTGAATACATTATCAATCATGTTTTCAATCCTATTGTTTGACTAACTCTTTTAGAGTAAAATTTAAGGATATGTCATTGAGATAGATGTCATTCTTATTTCCCCTAAAATTTAAATTGAGTTTTGTAGGATTTCAATTTAAGTCTTTTTTATCTTTTTCTATATTTTAATTATATCTTATATGTTGACATACTAGCATTACTGATTCTTTTTTTATGCATATACATGAATGAGCTGAGGGGGTTAACTTAGTTCAAACATTTAAATTTCTAATCTTTTAAGATCACTTACCTATCAAAATTACTAATCATTCAAAATTAAGATAAAGTTTCTCTTAAAAAGGAATCTCATTTCTAATTGTTGTTTGGGTGGTAATGATTGGCCTTCTAAATAGCATTTTCAAGTTCTTCATATGATGAGTTTTAGATGGATTAAAGCCACGAAAGATTCATCCAATTTTGTATCAGTCATCTTAATCAAACCTATTCGCCAATACTAATGCCATGAACGTCTACATGACATCCACCGTATATAAGCAACCCATATATCTACTTGGGGACCCATTCCATCAAACCATATTAAACCAATAACCATAATGGGCATCTATAGCACACCTGCTGAAAGAAACATTTGGAAAATACTCTAGGAGTGGGACCTGATTGTTCTGGGCCTCTGTTTCATCATTTTGTGCCCAATGTTCTCTGATTTTTATTACTCATTAAGTCTATAGAAGTCCAAATGGTTAGCCTGTTGGTTTTTTAAAAGCCATTCTGGAGATGAAGAAAGCTTCAGGATTGCTTAGAAATATTTGGCAATTGAGCTTTGTCATTTGCCCAAAAAATTATTAGTGTTCAATGCTCATTTGGCACATAAAGCATGTTGAGCTGTGGGTGGTCGGTTGATGGAGGCATAACATTGAACCTACCAGTGTGCTACTTAACTGGGAGAAAGAATAAATACATACATAAAAATGAACATTCCTGATGAAATGGGATCCATAGTGGGCCTTCCATTGATGTCCCCAAATTTTACTTAAATAGAAGTTAGTCCTATATAAAGATTGATAATAAAATCAATCATATTCAATAATTATTAACATGTTCTAAATTTTGATGTAGAACATATTCCTACTGGATTAAAATTAGGAGACATCTCACAAAAGGGAAATTGTTCGTTCAGAGTGGTTGGCATTTTCTTTGTGATGGACCCGAAAGGAATCTTCCGTCCTCTCCTTCTGCACCCCAGGGGCTGACCTGGGTCTCGGCGGAGGAGGGAAAATCTCGGGCATCAACATTTTTGTACGGGTATGCCAGATTTACTTTCTACTTGGAATTTGGAATGGTGATAATCCGGAGATTAACCTTCACCAGTGGAAAGGAAATCAATCCTTTTTTCTAACTTTTCAAATTGCATAAATATTAAGAAAAGAGACAAGTTTGTTTTTTGAGAATGCCGTAGGAGGCGTTTTTGTTTGTTTGCCGTGAAAGGCGATTTTGTCGTGAAATGTGATTTTACAAAACTCATCAAGTATGAAAAACAAGAATTGTGATTTCTTTTGTCTCTTTAAGAAATACAAACTACAATAGAAAAGTAAGAAAAGGAATCTAACTTCTCAGGAGATTGTGGGGACACGTTGAGATCGACGGTCACAAGTCATGTATGGGGTTCGCCATCGTCCTTCAAATGAGAACATGTGATGCTTTGATTCTTTGGCTTGGCTCCTAACCTCGGTTTTTTAAAGGACAAGGACCAAGAGGAGGTCCTATATCCAATGAAAAACCAAGTAAACGGGCTGAAAAGCCGCGTTTAGGCCATGTTGGAGAAGGAGGAGACCTTGGGAGAGTGGCCCCCCAAGGGATGTTGATCACCTTGTGGTGCTTCCGAGAGCAAAGTAGCAGGACTTCGTCTCTCTCTTAGATTTTCTGGATTTTCAGAGCTTGCACTTGGGATCTCTTTTCATCATGCTTTCTTCTTGGAATGGACCTCCTTTTATAGGCTTTTGGTAGCCATGAGGTGTTTATTGGCATTGATGGCCATGATGAAAGAATTCATGAGGAGTTACAAGTTGATTTTGTAACTCCTTTTTCAAGGCTTGTGATTGGCCGATGAAGGTAGTGGGCATTTAATCACCTTTATGCTTCATGATGATGGGAGTTTCATGGGTTTAATGCCATGATTGCTTGGATTTGTAACTCCCAAATGCTTGAATCTGATTGGGCCGTCCAAAATAATGAGTTAATGACCGCATTAAGTTGTCATAAACGGGTCAATTAACGTCATTAAGTGGTCGCCGAGGCATGTGAAGAGTCGCTGGCCGCGCTGCGCCTTTTGAAATTCTTCTTGCGATCATCACAGATGGATCCATGCATTGTTTGATGTCGGATTGCGATGCAATTTCAGACATTAGTTGATGTTGGTGGGCCGGTGACATCTGTCTTGTCGATTTCACGATCGGTCGGACAGAAAGTGCACTTTCTTGGTCACCTGGTTGGCGATCTTGAGGCGATCAGTGATGATTTCATGCTTTTGACGGCGGATCCGAGATGTCGATGAAGATCAGTGGTTTTCGAGCACCAAAATTTGGATTTTCCGAAAATCACAGAGGCCGGAACACCCGAAACGCGAAAAGATCGAAAAACGATCAATTTGGTGCAAAATCCGGCGACCCGGATTTGCAGGGTCGCCGGGCGACCATGCACCCAGGGTTGCCGGCGACCTTGGGGTTTTTTGCCCTTTGGTCGCCGAGCTCCGTTTTCGGCCGATTTTGCGTCTTTTTCGTTCTTTTTTTCTTCTGTATTTTTCTTGACATTTTCCCTCAATTATTGACTTCATTTTCTTGGAGAAAACTTGACGAGAACCCGTGCGAAATCGGAGCACAAAGTTTCACATTTTTTCGGGAAAGCCGAAGACTTTGTAGCTGATTTTCCGTCAAGAGTTGAAACTAGGTCAAACGATGTCGGAATGACCTGAAAATTGAGGTGAAGCTTCTTGAGCAGTGGATAGGACCAACCATGGGCTTTTATTTGAGTTTTGGAGCCGTTTGGGGTCCCATCGATGCTTCACTTGATTTTGCTGAGGGGAAAATGCCGAGCTTTGATATGTGGTCAAACGATGTCCGATTGACCTGAATTTTGACGGGGAGCCTATTGGAGTCATTTTGAGACGTTCCATGGGTTCCGTTTTGGATGTCATGGTCCCGGGTTGCTCCGCCGCCGGTAGGCTTGATTTTCTCTCGGAGCATCGAAACCTGGTCAAACGTTGTCGGAATGACCTGAAAATTGATGTGCAGCCTTTTGGAAGCATGTTGAAGCCACTCATGTATTTTGTTCGATGAGTGATGGCTTCGGTGGTTCCCGCCGCCGGGAGGCTTGATTTTGCTGCTCAAGCATTGATGGAGGGTCAAACGTTGTCGGTTTGACTTGAAATTTGGCATGGAGCCCTTTGGAGACATTCTAGAGTCATCCGTAGGCTCTGATCAAAGTTTTGGAGTCTTTGATGATGTCGCCGCCGGGAGCGCTTGTTTAGCTGTCGGAGCAGTGAAGTTAGGCCAAACGCTGTCGGAATGGCCCGAAACCTCAGGTGTACCCCTCTTTTAGCTGTCTTGAAGGATCTCTCAGTTTCTGTCTGATTCTGAAAAGATCTGATGCTTGAAGTAGCCTTGCCTGTTTTATAGTAGGATGCAGCTTCACGAGGCTTCTTGATGTTGAGGAGACATAGTGCCTTTTTTGGTGTCAACAAATGCCCCCTCGAGGTACAGCGACGAGTAGCTTTTGGAGTCGATGTGCCTCGAAGAGAAACTTGGAGGAGAGATTCCAACTTGACCAAGAGTCTTGAGCATTTTTTTTTTTTGAATAGCCTTCTAAGTTTCCGGGGGAATTTTATGGTAGTGAGAGGGATCACTTACCATCGCAAGGCAAAGTTTTGAAAATGACATGGGGTATTTGGATTTTGGGTTTTGAATTTTTGTTTTTGACCTTGTGACCTAACAAGCTGTATGTGGCAAGTTAGGGGGTCAGGGTTTGATTTTTGATTTTGATTTTGACCTTGTGACCCAACAAGCTGTATGTGGCAGGTTGGGGGGTCAGATTTGGGGTTTTTGGTTTTGGGTTTGGTTTGGATTTTGATTTTGGTTTTGGTCTTGTGACCTAACAAGCTGTATGTGGCGAGCTAGGGGACCAGAATTTGGTTTTGTGAAATGTCAATTTCAAGATTTTGGCTCAATTTGGTTCATGAGGTTGGATGGTTTAGGTTTTGGAAACTCATGAGACTTTCTTTTCTCTCTTTTTTTTTTTTTTGAATGGTCCCATCAACTCAAAAGAGGCATGGGACCCCCTTTTTTTGCTCTTGGTAAGAGGAATATTTTGACTAAAAGCCACTTTTAGTGCCTACGTGGTCAAACCTGGCTCGTATGGGCTAACCCATGGGACCTTAGGCTTTGGAGATGGCCTAGATCTCATATAGTGTCATATTTGTAAAGAATATCTAAAAATATCTCTTTTGTGTAGAGAATATCTAAAAATATCTTACTTTGAGAGAATTTCTCAAGTTTTCTTTTTGTGGAAAGATTCTCTCAAAATATCTTTCTTTTTGGGATAGTAACTAAATTTTAGCACTTACCTCCTTTCTTTCTCCTTGTTTCCTCTTTTGGCTTGCTCTCTTCTATAAAAGCAAGAGGGTTGGTGCTTTTGCTCTATTACTTTCTTTTTGCAAGAAATCTTCAAGAGTGCTCTCCAAGATAAGAAGTGCTTTCTCTTCTTCAAGGATCTCCAAGCTTTTCTTCTTCTTCTCCATTAATGGCTTCAAGTAAGTTTTCTTCCTCCTCAAGAATCTCCTTTGTAGAAGTAGCTTCTTCATTTTTTTCTTTTCTTCTCTTCTTCTTTTTCTTTTCTTCTTCTTTTTCTTTTCTTTTCTTTCTTCTTCTTTTTTTTTCTCTCTTTTTTTTTCTCTTTTCATGCACGTTTTCCTTCTTTTTTTTTTTTCGTGCTTCTCTTTTTTTTCTTTCTTTCTTTTTTTCTTTTTTTTTTCTTTTCACGGTTTTCTCTCTTTCTTTTTTTTTCCGTGAACTTTTTTTTTCTTTCTGTTTTTTTTTTCCACGCTGATTTTTGTTTTTTTTCTTTTTTTTTCAGCGTTTTCTCTTCTTTTCTTTTTTTTTTTTTTCTCCTGGCTGTACGGACAGGTCCGTACAGCCACGTGGCAGTGGGCCACGGCCTGTGGGCCAAAATTTTTCTTTTTTTTTTTTTTTGCTGAGATTTTTTTTCTCTCTCCCTTTCTTTTTCTTTTTCCTTGTTTGCTCACCATGATAATGAGGTTATGCAATTTCAATATGTATGCATTTTCTTTCTCTCTTTTTTTTTTTTTTTGATGCATCAAGATAGAAGGCTAGAGTCTCTAGGTCAAGCCAACATGATTTTTGACTTGGACAAAGTTTGATTGGTTTTGACCAAATTGGGTTGGAATTGGTCAAACTTTGGTCAAGGTTTTCCTAGCATTTAATGCATGATGATATATTTTTGATGCATGAGTTTTGGTAAATGGATTTGGAAGTATGATGATGCATACCTGAAAATCTTTTGCAAGTATCGGGATTTTGAGCTCGCAGCGATTTTGAGCTCTTTCTCGGTCTTGCTGGATTTTGAGGAAGTTTGCAACTTTTGGATTTTGAAGCTCGCAGCAATGTTGAGCTCTTTTCCAGATTTAGCGGAAGTTTGATGAGATTGGCTTGTTCTTGCAGTGATGTTGAGTTCAAGCCTTCTTTGAGAATTCTCCACTGACTATGAGCTCGCAGCAATGTTGAGCTCATCTTCAGGCTTCCTGTCATTTTCGGAGTATTTTCCTTTTCTTTGGAATTGCCCTGGAACCATGTCAAAATTTTGCTAGAATTTTTGTAGCAGAATTCTGTCATTTTGATGTTGATTGATCTTTTCTCTTCCATCTTTTGCAGGCAGTTCCTCTAGAACGTACAAGGGTAAAGGTCCTGTTACTGACGCACCTCGTCGGTCTGCTAGATCTTCCAATGCTGCCGTTCAGCAGGCTTGGGAGAAGGTTCAGTTTGTTGAGAAGAACTTGGAAGAGTGTGATTCCCTCAATCGTGATGAGATGAGACAGCGATTGATCACTCTCAAAGATGAGGAGTTCTACAAAATCATGGTAAGCGGTCGTCCTTGGGTTACGGACGATCAGAGCATTGTGCTCAAGCCTACCTTCTTCTTCGGTGATGCAGTCCCCTACGACTTGACATACCAAAGGAGATGTTTTCAGTTCTCTTACACAGCAGATGGTGAGGAGAGAACTATTTCTACCCGGTCGTCTTTTGATCGAACCATCTCGATCCTGAGCCTTTCTCCCACGTGCCCTAAGAGGGAAGATCCTCCGAGCTGGGTGAAGAGGACCAGTGTGATCAAGACCGGGGTTTTTATTGGTGGATCTTCCGGTTTTGCAGAGAAGCCACCTGTCCGTATGGACATGTTGATGCCAGCCAGTGGCTACGAAGGTTCTGATAATCCATCGGTTGATTTGAGACCGATGGGCCTTGGCCTTTTTCGGGGTGACGGCAGCAATTGGGTGAAGCCTTTTCGACTTCGTGGCCGTTTTAGTGCTGACTCGAGCTGGGAGTCATGGACTGATCACATCCTGAGGATTGGCGAGGCCGTTTTGCCGGAGGCCGAGATTTTTGATGCGGTTCGCGCTTTTCGGCAAACCGTCGTTTTCTCCGATGAGGCTTTCATGGCCATGCTGGAGTCATTCCTTCCACAAACCAACACCTTCATTGTGACGAATGGTGAGATTGGTTTTTCTTTGAAGGAACTGAGCGCCATCACCGGATTGCCTATCCTCGGCAAACTCTATGAGGAGTTCATGCCTATTGACAGCGTCCTTGAGGAGCAGTCTGAGGAGTTTAGGCTTGTGTACTTTCAGCTCGTCGCCCTCTATGATTTTTTTAAGGAGAAGGAGGGCTCGAAAGTTAGATGCAGTAGTTGGAGAAGTCGCAGCTCCAACTTTTTTGACAGCAAGGATTCTTCTGATGGCATGGCCCAGGATGCTAGGGCTAAAGCATCAAGTTTGAAGAAGATCACTGCTATGCGAGAAGATTTGAAGAAGTTCTTCGCAAGTACGGATGCCTTTTGTCCTGACATTGCGTTGCGGAGAGATCTCGCTGTTTACCTCACTTATTGGCTAGGTGAGGCTGTTTTTGCTGGAGAAGATGGAACGCACATCAGGCTGCACTGTATTTTTTCGGCTTGTCAAATGGCGTTTGGAGAGCGGCTGGCTTTGGTACCTGCTCTTTACTCCTATTTGTGTACCGAACTGCAGGCTGCTGCCTTTCTGGTTCGGCTTGGGCTTCCCATGAATAGGGTGTTGTCAGCCCATATCTTCTATTCGTGGTATGTATACCACTGTCCTAGCTTCCATCGTTTGGGAGTTGCACAGGACGAAGACCCCTTTATGATTCGTTTGGCTAGAGGAACAGTCGTTCCCGAATCACTTTTGTCTGCCCGTTTAAGGATCTAACGATTTAGGGACGTCGAGATTGGGCAGTCTTCGGTGAAGCTTTCTCCGGGCTTGCGGAAGAAGGCTTTTGACTTTGGTGTCTCCTGTGATTCGACCAAGGCAGGGTCGGGAAGACACTATGCTTTGACAGACGCGGAGAAGAGATGGCTCTTCAACATACGGGTTGGTACGATGGTGTACCGCAGACATCTTTTTGTCGATATTCAACCGTATGTCCCTTCGTGTTTTGCATTGCAGCTTGGCTTCTCTCAAGGCGTTGTTGGAGCGCCTTCGAGCATGGTGAAGCGTTTTGTAGGTTTGCAGGATGGGAGAAATGCATGGGCTTTTTATAGCGCCGAGGACACTACCGCCATGATTTCCTATCCTGAGTTGCCCACCTTCCGGACTGCTGGCTTCACGAAGTGGTTCGTGGAGAGCTTCTCAGTGCACCGAGGGCTTTCCAAGAAAGAGCTCGATATTAAGCAATCTCCCGGGAAAGGTCTTGGCAAATCGGATGGTGTCCGTCGGGAGAAAGTTTTGGCCTTCCTTTCTGGAGAGAAGCACAAGATAGGCTTTCTCAATGGGCAGGACATCATCAGATCAGGAGCTGCACAAGGGATTCCTGGTGAGGTCTTGAGACAGCTGGAGGAGGAGGAGGCCGAGATCGATGCTATGATACAGGCAGAGCATACGAAGGCTTCCATGGAGTCTACTGAGAAAAGTAGACCATCCAGTGAGGACTCTTGTGAGAGGCCTGATGTTGATAGTGGGGCAGGATCGTCGAGCAGATTGACCCACCGAGGCAAGAGGAGGAGAGGACAACGCCGTAACATGAGACGGCACGATAGTCCTTCTGATCTTGAAGTTCCTCTCACCATTGCTGAGGAGGTTTCTGAAGATGCTGACGAGCCTCCGGAGAAGAGAAGCAGAGAAGAGGAGACAGCTGGTATGATCCTCTTTCTTTCCTTTGTTTCTTCTTTTTTTTTTTTTTCTTGTGAAAGATTTTGTTTTGATCCGCTGCTTCTTTTTTTTTAGCAGAGGATGATGACCTGGTGATGCCTGAGGTTCCTACCAATGAGGCGATGACGGATCCAATGTGGCATCTGAGGAAGAGCCCAGGGACTCTGGAGTGGTTCCAGAATCTTCACCTGGTATGATTTGCTTTGGCTTTTTTTTTTCTTTTGCTGTCATTTGCTAACATGTAGCTGACTTGCCAGAGGATTCCGACGATTTCGAGCCATCCATGGATGCAACTTTTGACGATGCTTCGGATGAGCTCAAAGAGGCAGAGAGTACTCCGCCGGTCGTCGAAGCAGGTATATTTGCAATAATAATCTTGATATATTTTTGGCAAGATTATATTCATACCTTTTTTGTCTTTTTCCTTGACAGATTGTGGAGCAGCAGGAGAGGTTCCTCCGCCTTCCTCAGAGCCAGAACAGGGGATACCTGCGGCTGATGCAGAAGTAGGGGCTTCTTCCACTTTCAATGAGTCAGCTTCTTCCATTGGAAAGAGTTTATTGATTACTCTTCCAATGGAGTATGACGTGGGCAGTCGGGCACCAGAGCATGGCGAATCCTCATCTGCACTGCACCTTCAGTATGCAAGGAAGGTGTCGAAGACTGTCTTGAGCTCATGGGTTGAGACTCTTTCTTCAGGTCATTTGGAAGCTTTTTTGGCATGATCAAGCATGTGCAGGACATCCTCGCTGATAGCAAAGAAGTCGGTCTGGACATCGCAAGTGCCAAGGATTTTGTTGAGGAGATCATCACCTTGGGGAGCAAATGGACTAAGACCAAGAGTTTCCCAGATGGTGACTTCTTTGATGAGATGTTCATAAAACCTTCCAGCAGAGTCAAAGCTGAGCTGACTGAGGTCACGAAGACTCGGAGGCAGATCGTTTGGGAGAAGAACGTTACCGAGTTATCCATCATGGGGCTGAAGCAAGACTTGGACCGCCTTGATAAGGAGGTCGTCGAGGCTAGGCAACGTCTTGATCTTTTAGAGGAAGAGGCTGCTGCCAAATGGACCACCATTGTGGAGGCTCGTGACAAGGAGGGGACTCTCATTCGCCAGGTTGAGGAAGCTGAAGGTAATGTCCGGAGAAAGACTCAGGAGCATGAGCAGTGGCAGGTCCTCTGTGAAGAACTTCCTCGTGCTGCAGATGGGTCACGGCATTCGGCCGCGTTTTATGGGGACATTTTGAAGAAGCGTGGCCTAAAAACTTTGGAAGTGAAGGCCAAGGGTCTGCTTGAGGAGTTGAAACTTTGGTTGAAGACCATGTCGGATTGAGCTCCTGAGTTGTAACAAACTCTTTTCTTCTTCCTTTTTTGGTACCTCCATGTATAAACAATTTTGGTACTATATTTTGTATCCCCTTCCTTTCACTTAAATCATTTTTTGATGAAAACAATTTTGAGCAAAAGTTTGATGGGAATGTTTGTTTAAGAATTTGATCAAAAGGTTGTCATTTTGTGAAAATCTTTTGTCAAAGGGTTGTTTTGGGCATGAAAGCCAATTTTGTGGCGAAAAGCCTAGTTTTTTTATGGTTTGAAAACCGAAATTTTGGATGGCATGAAAGCCTAATTTTGTGGCGTAAGAGCCAAAATTTGTTTTGCGGCATGGGAGCCAAAATTTTTGGATGGCGTGAAAGCCGAATTTTGGAATGGCATAGAAGCCGAATTTCATTTTGTGGCATGGGAGCCAAATTTTGTTTGTGGCATGAGAGCCAAAATTTTTGTTTGTGGCATGAGAGCCAAGGTTTTTTGTTTGTGGCATGAGAGCCAAAGTTTTTGTATGGCATGAAAGCTGATTTTGGCGTTTATAGCTGACTTTTGGCGTTTATAGCCGATTTTTTGGCGTTCATAGCCGATTTTTGGCTTTTATAGCCGAGTTTCTTGAAAACCAAGTTTTGTTTTGTTGGCATGAAAGCCGATTTTGGCGTTTATAGCCGATTTTTTTTTTGTTTTGGCATTTATAGCCAGATTTTGGCGTTTATAGCCGGGTTTTTTTTTTTTTTTTTTGTTTTGGCATTTATTGCCGAATTTGGCGTTTATAGCCGATTTTTTGGCGTTTATAGCCGGATTTGGTTTTCAAAATGCAGGTATTGACTAAATGTCGCCTCCCCGCTGAATGGTCTTGCAAGTATCGATCGAATGTCGCTTCCTTGCTCATTCGGTTTGAGAGTATTGATGGAATGTCACTTTCTCGCGGGCTGGGTTTTGCGAGTATCGATGGAATGTCGCTTCCTCGCAAATTGGGGTGCAAATATCGACTAAGCGTCGCTTCCCTGCTTTTCCCAAAACTTTTGGTTTTCATGAGTACTGACTTGGTGTTGTTTCCCCACGATTTTTGAAATTTGAGGTTTTCTCAAACCATTTGAAATTTGGGTTGTGGATAGCAACTGGTATGTTGCGTCTCCACGATTTTTTGAAATTTGGGTTATGGATATCAACTGGTTTGTTGCTTCTCCACGATTTTTGAAAATTTGCAAGTATCGAATGGGGTTTGCTTCCTTGCGATTTTTTGGGTTTTGGAAGTATCGAATGAGGCTCGCATCCTTCCGGTTTTTGGGTTTTGCGAGTATCGACTAAGTGTCGCTTCCCCACGGTTTCTAAAAACCAATTTTTTTTGTTTAAAGACACGAAGGTCATACATTTCGGCTTAAAACCATTTCGATTGTAAAAGCCAAGGTAGACTAGGGTGAAAATTCCTGAGTCCTGGTTTTTGTTTCAAACCATGAATTTTGGGTTCAAGGATTGAAAATTTTGGTCAAGGCTGGGAAGAGGCTCCTAAACTTGGATTTTCGATTTGATTTTTCTTTTGAACAATGAAACGGTGAAAGTAAGCATTGTTTTGAGAGATTTTTTTTTGGAAACTTCAACATAAAGATGAAAATTTCAAAAGGGGTGGGTTTGACGAGCAAGTACCTGGAAATAGGCTTTGGCCATGTAGATATCGCGCTGACCCGTTTTAGGAAGTCTTCAAGGGTAGTACCGCTTCAAGAACTTGCCGTTGATGGGTAGCATACGTTTGTCTCCTTCCATGTTTAGAAGAGCGTATGCACCATTGGAGAAGACTTCGTCGATGACGAAGGGTCCCTCCCATTTTGGTTCGAATTTGCCTTTGGATTTGTGGGCAAAGACTATGGGTCTTTTTATTGCAAGAACCAAGTCACCCTTTTTGTAGGAGTGTTGCCTGACCTTTTTGTCTAAAGATCCTGCCATGCGTGCTTGGTACAACTCAATGCTTTGTAGAGCTTCGAGTCGTCTTTCATCGAGATTATCCAGCTCTTGGAGTCTCAATTTGACATTGCTTTCTTGCGACATGTCATTTTGCAAAGATACCCTTAAGGAAGGAATTTGTACTTCCAAAGGGACAACTGCTTCGCATCCATAGACCAACGAGAATGGTGTACTATGGGTTGGTCCTCGAACGGTGGTTCGATAGGCCCACAAAGCTACTGGTAGTTTGTCACCCCAGTCTCTTTTGTGACTAGAGACCATTTTCTTGAGAATTTTACAGAGTGTCTTGTTCAAGGCTTCTGCTAGTCCATTCGTTGCTGGATTATATGGAGTCGAAGGACAACTTTGGATTTTGTACTTGTCGCAGAACCTGTAGAATCTGTGATCCCAGAATTGTGGTCCGTTATCATGGACGAATCTTTTAGGTATGCCGAAGCGACAAATAATGTTGGTGCACAAGAACTGAAGGACTGATGAAGTCTTCATTTCGTTGAGCGCAAATGCTTCTGACCACTTGGAGAAATAATCCGTAGCGGTGAAGATGAAGCGATGACCTTTGCTTGATGGGGGAGAAATGGGACCTACGATGTCCAAACCCCAGGCTTCGAAAGGCCATGAGATTGTTGTTGGATGTAGCCATTCTGGAGGCATGTGGACATAATCTCCGTGAATCTGGCATTTTTGGCAGCTCTTGGCAAATTGCATTGCATCAGCTACCATGGGAGGCCAATAATAACCTAGCCTTTTTATCTGGTTGTAGAGCTTAGGGCCAGCCTGATGGGCTCCACAAAGACCAGCATGAACTTCTTTGAGAGTTTCCTCAGTCTCTTGTTGTGACAAGCAGCGTAGGAGTACCCCGTTGAAGGATTTTCTATAAAGTACTTTTGAAGGTATATCCAAATGAAAGTTCGGGGCTCGTCTTTGGATGCTTACCCGTTCTTTTGGATCTTCAGGTAGGATTCCGAACATGATGTAATCAATGAACGGATCTCTCCAGTTGTCAATCGGAGGTTTGAGGATGGACATCCGACTTCCAACCACTTGGTGGCATTCAGCAACTGCTTGGTGTGTGTTGAGAGGAGGGAGAATCCTTCTTTGACACACCGTGACTTGCATGTTTTCCCCTTCTTGGATTGCCATGGATGCGGTGAGTCCGGCCAGGGCATCGGATGCTTTCACCTATGAGGATGTGGGTGATGTGACAAATGTTGAATTTTTGTCGAAGCGATTGTGCCTTATTTTAGTAAGGTAGCAAATCAGGCTTCCTAACTTCATATTTCTGATTCATCTGGTTGACGACCAGTTGAGAGTCTCCAAAAGCTTCCAGCGTGGTGATACCGGATTCGAGGGCGAGTTCCAATCCTACAATCAGGGCTTAGTACTCAGCTGCATTGTTTGAACATGGTCCAGTAGCGAGAAGGCATGTGGAATCATGTATTTGTCGGGACTGACAAAGAGGATGCCAATTCCCGATATTTGCTTTCCCTTTTCATTTGTCCTGGTTGCACCGTCAAAGTACATGTCCCAGGAAACGTTTGACAAGGAAGTTTCCACATTGTAGACAAATTCGTCTGGGAGATCATCCCTGAGTGGAGAATCTTTAGGCAATGGATGCTCTATGAGGAAGTCTGCTAGAGCTTGGCCTTTGATTGCTTTTTATGGTACATACCTAATATCAAACTGTGATAAAAGGATGGACCATTTTGCCAGTCGGGCATTGAGAGAACATGCTTTTGTGACAAGGACTTTTAGGAGGTTGATCCTCGAAATCAGGTAGACTGTGTTCGACAGCAGATAGTGACGCAGCTTTTGTACGGCGAACATTACTGCAAGGCATTCTTTTTCGACTGGGGAGTAGCGATGCTCTACACCTACCATCATGCGGCTAAGGTAATATAGAGCAGCTTCTTTTCCGTCGTCGTTTTCTTGTGCGAGTAGAGCACCCAAAGAGTGGTCGAGAGCTCTTGTGTACAAGATAAATGGTTTTCCAGTTTTGGGGGCAGCCAGCACTGGAGGTTTGGTGAGGTATGCTTTGATGTCTTGAAATGCATTTTCACATTCAGCATCCCAGACAAAGTCCACGCCTTTCTTCATCAGACGAGAGAATGGACGGCATTTCCCTGATAGATTGGAGATGAACCGTCGAATGTAGGCTAGCCTTCCTTGAAGCCCTTTTAATTCTCTTAGGGTTCTGGGAGATGGCATTTCCAGGATAGCCTTGACTTTGGTGGGGTCAAGTTCTATTCCAACTTTCCGTACTATGAATCCGAGAAACTTACCCGATGAGACACCAAAGAAGCACTTTAGTGGATTCATCCGTAATTTGTGTTTGCGAAGTCGGAGGAAGACTTCTCGAAGATCATCGAGATGGTCTTCTTTTCTTCTGCTTTTGATGGCGAGGTCGTCAATATAGCATTCGACCGTCTTGTGCTGCATATCTTGGAATATTTTCAGCATAGCCCTCTGATATGTTGCACCTACATTTTTCAGACCAAACGGCATAACAATGTAGCAATACACGTCGAATGGTGTCCGAAATGATGTATGCCTTTCATCTTCAGGATGCATCTTTATCTGGTTGTAGCCAGAGAATCCATCCATGAATATCATTCGCTCGAATCCAAAGGTGTTGTCAATCATCACCTCTGGTATGGGAAGCGGGAATTCATCTTTAGGGCATGCATTATTCAGGTCTCTGTAGTCGATACAGACCCTTATCTGCCCATTTTTCTTTGTCACGGGGACAATGTTGGCCAACCATTCAGGATGCTGTTCCTCGCGAATGAAGCCAACGTTTTTGAGTTTCTGAACTTCTTGTTCAATTTTGTCCATCACGTCGGGACGGAATCTTCTTTGGCCTTTGATGGAACGCGCTCCGAGGCGCCGTGGGGCGACTACCGGGGTCGGCGGAACGTGGGAGTCCGTCGGGTCCGGCCCTTTCGCGCCCTGGCGGGCCTGAAGCGTGCATCAACATTTCTTTTATGTGGGTGTGCCAGATTTTCTATTTTACTTGGAATTGCAAGTGGTAATCCGGAGATCAACCTTCGCAAGTAAAAAGGAAATCAACTTCCTTCAAGTTTTCCATTGCACAAATATTTAAGAAAAGAGACATTTTCTTAATTTACCGTGAAAGGCGATTTGTTTAGCATTTATAGCCGATTTTGGCGTTTATAGCCGATTTACAATTCTTATCAATAATGAAAGACAAGAGTTGTGATTTTTGTCTCTTTAGAAAAATACAAACTACAATGAAAAGCAAGAAAAGGAAGATCTAACTTTTCAGGAGATTGTGGGGGACTCGTTCAGATTGACGGTCGCAAGCCATGTATGGGCTTCGCCATCATCCATGCAGATGAGAACAGAAGATGCTCTTGATTCGCTTGGCTTGGCTATAACCTCAGGTTTTTAGAGGACAAAGACCAAGAGAAGGTCCTATGTCCAATAAAAAGCTAAGTAGACGGGCTGAAAAGCCACGTCTAAGCCATTGGAGGCAGCGGGAGAAGGCAAGGACCTTGGGGGGGGGGCCCCCAAGGGACTTTTGTCACCTTGTAGTGGTGGCCGGTGCAGAACTTCAGCAGAGTTTTTCTCTCTTTTTCTTTCTCTCAGATCTCTTTCTGATCTTTTTTTTTCTGATTTTCTCTGATCCTGATTTTCTCCTTTTTTTTCCGATCCCGATTTCAATGGAATGCTCTCCTATTTATAGGCTTTTGGTAGCCATTTGGAGGGTTTATGAGCCTTAATGGCTTTAATGGGAGGAGTTACAAGATTTATTTCTTGATTTTGTAACTCCTTTTTCCTTGAATCTGATTGGCCGATGGAGATTAAGGGCTTTTAATCACCTTAATTACCATAATGGGAGGAGTTTCATGGTTTAAATGCCATGAATCAATTGACTTGTAACTCCCAAATGCTTGCTTCTGATTGGGCCGTCCAAAGAAATGAATTAATGACCATAATAAAGTTAGTCAATTAACCACATTAATTGGTCGCCGAGCAGTCGAAGAGTCGCGGGCCGTGCCGTGTCTTCTGGAATTCTTCTGGCGATGATCATCGATGGATCTACATGCTGATCGACATCGGATGAACATGTAACTTCAGACAGTGATAGCTAAGAGCGGGCCGGTGACATCTGTCTTGTCGATTTCACGATCGGTCGGACAGAAAGTGCACTTTCTTGGTCAGCCGGTTGACGATCTTGGAGCGATCAATGATGATTTTATGCTTTTGACGGCGGATCCGAGATGTCGTCGGATATGAGTCAATTTAAAGCACTAAAAATCACATTTTCAGGAAACCACAGGGGCCAAAGTGCGCGAAACGCGAAAAAAGACGGAAAAACGGGTCACCGGCGGAAAATCCGGTGACCCGGACCTCCATGGTCGCCGGCGACCATGGACCGGCGACCATGGGCCATGGTCGCAGGGGCCTGCGACCATGGGCCATGGTCGCAGGGGTCTGCGACCCTGGGGGATTTTTCCCCTTCGGAGCCCGTTTTGCGGTCGTTTTGAGGTCTTTTTCGTCGCCGTTTTCTTCTGTATTTTTCTTGACATTTCTTCTCATTTATTGGCTTGATTTCCCTGTAGAAAACCTGATGAGAATCCTTGCATTTTTAGAGTGCAAAGTTTCCAATTTTCCGGGAAAGCCGAAGACTTTGTCGCGTAAAGCTGTTGATTTTCCGCCCGAAGCTGAAACTTGGTCAAACGATGTCGGAATGACCTGAAATTTGAGGTGAAGCCTCCTGAGCAATAAATAAGACCAACCATAGGCTTTTGTTTGAGTTTTGAAGCCATTTGGGGTCCCGTCGATGCTTCACTTGATTTTGCTGCGGGGAAAATGCCGAGCTTTGATATGTGGTCAAACGATGTCCGATTGACCTGAAATTTGACGGGGAGCCTATTGGAGTCATTTTGAGACGTTCCATGGGCTCCGTTTTGGATGTCATGGTCCCGGGTTGCTCCGCCGCCGGTAGGCTTGATTTTCTCTCGGAGCATCGAAACCTGGTCAAACGTTGTCGGAATGACATGAAATTCGACGTGCAGCCTTTTGGAAGCATGTGGAAGCCACTCATGCACTTGGTTTGATGAGCGAAGGCTTCGGTGGTTCCCGCCGCCGGGAGGCTTGATTTTGCTGCTCGAGCATTGATGGAGGGTCAAACGTTGTCGGTTTGACTTGAAATTTGGCATGGAGCCCTTTTGAGACATGCTGGAGTCATCTGTAGGCTCTGATCGAAGTTTTGACGTCTCCGATGATGTCGCCGCCGGGAGCGCCATTTTAGCTAACGGAGAAGCGAAGTTAGGCCAAATGATTCTGAAATGGCCCGAAACTTCATGTGTACTCTTCTCTTGGCTATCTTGAAGGATCTTGCAGTTTTTGTTTGATTCTGACAAGATTTGATTTTTTGGAGAAGTTGCATTGCCTATTTATGGCAGGTTGCGACTTCATGCAGCTTTCTTGATTTGGAGAGGCAAAGTGACATTTTTGGTGTCAACAAATGCCCCCTCGAGGTACAGCGACGAGTTGCTTGACTTCTGTAGTCGATGTACCTCGAAGAGATTCTTGAAGGAGAGCTTGTGTCTTGACCAAGAGTCTTTGAGCAATCTTTCCTTTGGTAGAGTAGCCTTTGAGCTTCCAGGGGAATTTTATAGTAATGAAAGGAATCAAGTACCATCTCGAGGCAAAGTTTTGAAGATGACATCAGGGATGTGGATTTGGGCTTTTGTTTTTGACCTTGTGACCTAACAAGCTGTATGTGGCAGGTTAGGGGATCGGTTTGGTTTTGATCTTGTAGACCTAACAGGCTGTATGTGGCAAGTTAGGGGATCAGGATTTGGTTTTTGGCTTTGGTCTTGTGACCTAACAAGCTGTATGTGGCAAGTTAGGGGACCAGGATTTGGTTTTTGGTCACTCTTTGGGACTGTGTGGGTCCATTGGAGTGGTTTGGATTTTTGTGAAATGTCAATTTCAAGATTTTGGCTCAATTTGGTTTATGAGGCTGGATGGTTTGATTTTTGGAAGCTCATGGGGCTTGGAATTTTTTGTATGGTTCAATCAACTCAAAAGAGGCATGGAACCATTTTTGTATGCTCTTGGTAAGAGGGATTTTTTTTCTGACTAAAAGCCCATTTTTTTTTTTTAGTGCCTAGGTGGTCAAACCTGGCTCATATGGGCTAACCCATGGGACCTTAAGCTTTTTAGGATGGCTTAGATCTCATGTGGGGCCATTTTTGTAAAGAATATCTAAAGATATCTCATTTGGATAGAGAATATCTAAAAATATCTTTATGGGAGAGAATCTCTCATATTCCCTTAATTTGGGAGAGAATATCTCAAGGTATCTTTCTTTTTGGGAAAGAATCTCCAATCTCCTATTTTGTTGGAGAGAATCTCTCATTGATTGATTTTGGGAGAAAATCTCTCAAAGACATCTTTCTTTTTGGGAAAGAATCTTTCTAATTCCTTCTCTTTTGGTAAGGTTACTAATTAGTAGCACTTACCTTTCTTTTTTGTTTCCTTCTTTGATTTGCTCTCTTCTATAAAAGCAAGGAGGGTAGGATCTCTTGCTCTTATTGCTTTCTTTTGCAACAATCTCAAGAGAGCTCCAAGGCCAAGAATTTTTCTTCTTCAAGGATCTTCAAGCTTTTTCCTTCTTCTTCTCCATCAATGGCTTCAAGTAAGTTTTCTCTCTTTTTCTTTCAAGAAAACTCCATGTAGAGAATAGGATGGAAAAAAAATGTCTTCTCTTTTTTTTTTCTTTCTTCTTGTTTTTTTTTTTTTCTTTCTATTCTTCTTCTTTTTTTTTTTCCCACGTGATTTCTTCTTTTTTTTTTTTTTTCACACGTTTTTTTTCTTCTTTTCTCTTTTTTTTTTTTTTTTTTTTTTTTTTTTTTTTTTTTTTTGTGGGCCGTACGGACAGATCCGTACGGATCTGGTCCGTACGGCCACGTGGCCTATTTTTTTTTTTTTTTTTTTTTTTTTTTTGAAAATTTCTCTGTTTTTTTTTCTTTTCTTTCTCCCTCTTTTTTTGAGAAAGTTTCTTTTTTTTTTTTTTAGCTCATCATGATAATGCGTTTTTATGCAAATCTAGATGTTCATGCATGTACTTTTTGTAGATTGAGCATGATAGCATACCTGAAAATCTTTGCAAATTTGGGAATTTGGAGCTCGCAGCGATGTTGAGCCCTTCTTGATTTTGCGGAGATTTTGAGGTTTCGAAAGTTTGGAGTTTCGGAGCCCGCAGCAATGTTGAGCCCATCTTCAAACTTTCTATTTCCGTCGGGGTATTTCCTTTTTCTTTGGAATTGCCCCGGAGTCATGCCAAAATTTCGCCAGATTTTTGGTGGGACAAAGTGACCCCTTTTTTTTTTTTAGCGAAATCCTGTCATTTTGATGACGATCTTTTTCTTTTCCAACCTTTGCAGGTGGTTCCTCCAGAGCGAACAAGGGTAAAGAGCCTGCTACAAGCGTACCTCGTCGATCTGCTAGATCTTCCAATGTGGCCGTTCAGCAGGCCTGGGAGAAGGTCCAGTTTGTTGAGAAGAACTTGGAAGAGTGCGATTCCCTCAATCGCGATGAGATGAGACAGCGATTGATCGCTCTCAAGAATGAGGAATTCTATAAGATCATGGTAAGCAACCGTTCTTGGGTTATGGACGATCTGAGGGTTTTACTCAAGCCTACCTTCTTCTTTGGAGATGCAGTCCCTGACGACTTGACATACCAAAGGAGATGTTTTCAGTTCTCTTACACAGCAGATGGTGAAGAGAAGACTGTTTCTACCCGGTCGTCTTTTGATCGTACCATCTCGATCATGAGCCTTGCTCCCACGTGCTCTAAGAGGGAAGATCCTCCGAGCTGGGTGAAGAGGACCAGTGTGATCAAGACCGGGGTTTTTGTTGGTGGACCCTCCGGATATGCGGAGAAGCCACCTGTCCGTATGGACATGTTGATGCCAGCCAGCGGCTACCAGGGCTCTGATTATCCGTCGGTCGATTTGAGACCGGTGGGCCTTGGCGTTTTCAGCGGTGACGGGAGTACTTGGGTGAAGCCTTTTCGACTTCGTGGCCGTTTCAATGTTGACTCCGATTGGAAGTCATGGACTGACCACACCTTGCTGATTGGGGGCGCTGTTTTGAAGGAAGCCGGGATTTTTGACGCGGTCCGCGCTTTTAGGGAGACCGTGACTTTTTCCGATGATGCCTTCATGGCTATGTTGGAGTCTTTCCTCCCTCAGACCAATACCTTCGTTGTCACGAACGGTGAGATTGGTTTTTCTCTGAAGGAGTTGAGTGCTATTACTGGATTACCCATCCTTGGCAAACTCTATGAGGAGTTCATGCCGATTGACAGCGTCCTTGAGGAGCAGTCAGAGGAATTCAGGCTCCTATACTTTCAGCTCGTCGCCTTCTATGATTTTTTGAAGGAGGGCTCGAAAGTCAGATCCAGCAGTTGGAAGAGTTATGGCTCTTCATTCTTCAACTTCTTTGACAGCAAAGAGTCTCCTGATAGCATGACCCGGGAAGACAGGAAGAAGACTTTGGCCATGCAGGAAGAGTTGAAGGGTTTCTTCGCGAGCACAGATGCCCTTTATTCTGACATTGCACTGCGGAGAGATCTTGCTATTTACCTCACTTATTGGCTAGGTGAGGCTGTGTTTGCTGGTGGAGATGGGACTTACATCAGGCCGCATTGTATTTTTCCGGCTTGTCAGATGGCGTTTGGAGAGCGGCTTGCTTTGGTGCCCGCTCTTTACTCCTACCTGTGTACCGAACTGCAGGCTGCTGCTTTCTTGGTTCGGCTTGGGCTCCCTATGAATAGGGTATTTTCAGCCCATATCTTTTATTCGTGGTTTGTATACCACTGTCCTGGCTTCCACCAGCTGGGTGCTGCACAGGATGATGATCCTCTGATGATTCGATTGGCTAAGGGAAAAGCCGTATCTGAATCACTTTTGTTTGCCCGCATGAGGATCCGACGGTTCAGGGACGTCGAGATGGGGCAGTCTTCAGTTAAGCTTTCTCCGGAGTTGCGGAAGAAGGCTTTTGATTTTGGTGCCTCCCGAGACTCTACCAGAGCAGGGTCGGGAAGGCATTACTCTTTGACCAATGCAGAGAAGGAGTGGCTTTTCAGCATACGAGTCGGCACAATGGTGTACCGTAGACATCTTTTCGTCGACATCCAGCCGTATGTACCTTCTCGCTTTGCGCTTCAGTTGGGCTTCTCTCAAGGCGTTGTTGGAGCGCCTTCGAGTATGGTGAAGCGTTTTGGGGGTTTGCAGGATGGCAGAAACGCATGGGCTTTCTATAGTGCTGAAGACACTACTGCCACGATTTCTTATCCTGAGCTGTCGACTTTCCGAACTGCCGGCTTCACGAAGTGGTTCGCGGAGAGCTTTTTGGCATATCGGGGGCTTTCCAAGAAGGAGCTTGATGTAAAGCTGTCTTCTGGAAAAGGCATTGGGAAGTCGGATGGCATCCGGCGAGAGGAAGTTTGGGCCTTCCTTTCTGGAGAGAAGCACAAGATAGGCTTTCTCGGTGACCAGGGCGTCATTGGTTTTGAAGCTGTTCGGGAAGTACCTGATGAGGCTTTGGAGCAGCTAGAACAGGAGGAAGCTGAGCTCGACGCTTGGATGCAAGCGGCACAGAGGCGAGCTTCCGCGGAGTCTACTGGCGAGAGCAGACCATCCAGTGAGGAGTCAAGTGAGAAACCTGACTCTGATAGTGGGGCGGGTTCTTCTAGGAAGCGAACCCGTAGAGGTAGGAAGAGGAGGAGGAGTCAGCGTCACACGGGGCGGGACGGAGACTCTCCTAATGTGGAAGTCCCTCTCACTGTCAATGAGGAGGTGCCAGAGGCTGTCGACGAGCCTCCAGAGAAGAGGAGTCGTGGGGAAGAGACTATTGGTGAAGGTATGATTCTTCCTTTTTCTTTTTCTACTTCTTTCATGGGGCTTTCCATGTTCTGATTTGTTTTCTCACCCTGCTGCTGCTTTTTTTTTTTAGCAGAGGATGAAGACTTGCCGATGCCTGAGGTTCCGACCGATGAGGCGGTGATGGAGCCGGTTATGGCATCTGAAGAAGAACCGAGGGACTCTGGAATGACTCCGGAATCTCCAATTGGTATAACTTCTTTCGCTTTCTCTTTTTTTTTTTGCCTGCGACTTGATTTGCTAACATTTTTTTCTTGTCAGCTGACTTGCCACAGGATTCCGATGACTTTGAACCATCAATGGACGCAAATGTCGATGATGCTTCTGATGAGTTCATGGAGGAAGAGAGTGTTCCGCCAGTCGTCGAAGAAGGTACTTTGTAGTGATGACCCTGATGATTTTTTTTGAACAGGATCATATTCATACCTTTTTGTGTTTCATTTGCAGGTTTTGAAGTGACAGAAGAGAGTCCATCGCTTTCTTCAGAACCAGAGCAAGGGATGCCAGAGGTCGATCCGGAGGTAGAGACCAGTTCAGACATGATTGAGGAGATGCCTCGTGTTGAGATTCCCTCTCCAGTGGCTCCAAGTGAAAAGAGTTCTTTTGTTACTCTTCCAATGGGACATGACATGAGCAGCCGATCAGCGGAGAAGGGTGAATCTTCATCCAGTTCGTCTCTTCAATTTGCGAAGAAGGTGCTGGCTCGGGTTTTGAGTTCTTGGGTCAAGACTCTCCTTTCTGGACACTTGGAGGCAGGATTTGGCATGATCCCACATGTACAGGAGATTCTGACCGACACCGAAGAGGTTGGTCTGGATGTCACAGGTGCCAGGGCGATCGTTGATAGGATCGTTGCACTGGGTGACAAGTGGTTTGAGACCATGGGTTTCCCTGACGACCAATTCTTCAAGGAGATGTTCTTGGACCCTGCTGATAAGGCTAAGTCTGACCTGAATGAGGCTACACAAAGCAAGAAGCAGCTAGTTCGGGAGAAGAACAAGGAAGAGCTAGCCATCATCGGATTGAGGCATGACCTTAACGTCCTTGATAGGGAAGTTGAGGAGGCCAGAAAACGTCTTGAGCATTTGAAGGCACAAGTCGATGCGAAGTGGGCTGCTATAACAGAGGCTCGTGACAGGGAGAGTACTCTGATTCGCAGGGTTGCAGATGCCGGTCAAGTTCTCGAGAGGAGGACTCTAGAAAACGAACGATGGCAAACTGCTGGGGAAGAGCTTCCCGGTGTAAAAGAAGGGTTACGGCATTCGCCAGCATCTCATGGCAAGTTCCTGAAGAAGCGTGCCTTGGAAACTCTGACGGCTGAGGCCAAAAGTTTGCTTGAGGAGCTGAAGCTTTGGCTGGAGACCATTTTTGGCTGAGCTCCTGATTTTTTATAGCAGAAACCATTCTTCTTTTTTTTTGGTACCACATGTATTTTTTTTGTACTCTTCTTTTTTTTTTTTTTTTTTTTTAGTGCTTGTGAACACTTTCTTTTTTTTTTTGGTACCACATGTATTTTTGGTACTTCTTTTTTTTTTTGTTTTCCCTACGCTCACTCAAATCTTTTTGTGATGAAAGCAATTGCTAAATGGGATTTGATCAAAAGCTTTGTCATTTTGTGAAAATCTTTTGTCAAATAATTGTTTTGGCATGGGAGCCTGATTTTGGTTGTGGCGTGAAAGCCGCTTTTGAGATGGCATGGAAGCCGAAATTTTATGGCGTAAAAGCCAAAATTTGGGTTGGCATGGAAGCCGGTGTTTTTGTGGCATTTACAGCCAGTTTGGTTGCATTGATAGCCAATTTGTGGCATTTATAGCCGGTTTTGTGGCATTGATAGCCGGGTTTTTTTTTTTGAAAGCCAAGTTTTGGTTTGTCGGCGTGAAAGCCAATTTTTTGTGGCATTGATAGCCGGTTTGTGGCATTTATAGCCGGTTTGACATGAGAGTCAGGTTTTTTTTTTTGTGTGGCATTTATAGCCGATTTTTTTTTGAAAACCAAGTTTTGTTTTATTGGCATGAAAGCCGGTTTTGGCGTTTATAGCCGGAAATTTTTGTTTTGGCATTTATAGCCGGATTTTGGCATTTATAGCCGAGTTTTGGTTTTCAAAATGCAGGTATCGACTAAATGTCGCCTCCCCGCTGAATGGTCTTGCAAGTATCGATGGAATGTCGCTTCCTTGCTCATTCGGTTTTGCGAGTATTGATGGAATGTCACTTCCTCGTGGGTTAGGTTTTGCAAGTATCGATGGAATGTCGCTTCCTCGCGAATTGGGGTGCAAATATCGACTAAGCGTCGCTTCCCTGCTTTTCCCAAAACTTTTGGTTTTGCGGGTACTGACTTGATGCCGTTTCTCCGCGATTTTTGAAATTTGAGGTTTTCTCGAACCATTTGTAATTTTGGGTTGTGGATAGCAACTGGTATGTTACATCTCCACGATTTTTGGAAATTGGGTTGTGGATATCAACTGGTTTGTTGCTTCTCCACGATTTTAGGTTTTCTCGAACCTTTGAAATTTGGGTTGTGGATATCAACTGAAATGTTGTGTCTCCACGATTTTTGAAATTGGGTTGTGGATATCAACTGGTTTGTTGCTTCTCCACGGTTTTTGGATTTTGCAAGTATCGACGAAATGTTGCTTCCCTGCGATTTTGGGTGCAAGTATCGATGGAATGTCGCATCCTTGCTTTTTTTCAAAATTTTTGTTTTGCGGGTACTGACTTTGATGTCATTTCCCCACGATTTTTGAAAAACCATTTTTTTGTTTAAAGACACGAGGGTCGTAAATTTTGACCTAGAACCATTTGGCGGTAAAAGGTAAGGTGGACTAGGGTGGAAATCCCTGAATCCGGATTTTTGTTTCAAACCATGAATTTTGGTTCAAGGATCGAAAGCTTTGGTCAAGTCAGGGAGAGGCTCCTAAACTTGGATTTTTTTTTGTTTTTGAACAATTAAACGATGAAAGTAAGCATTGTTTTTGAATCTCTAGAAATTTTGACATTTGATATGAAAATTCTAAAGAGAGTGGGTTTGACGAGCGAGTACCTGAGAACAGGTTTTGGCCATACAGGCATTGCTCTTACCCAGTTGGGTAAGTCTTCAAGGGTAGTACCGCTTCAAGAACTTGCCGTTGATAGGCAGCATACATCTGTCGCCTTCCATGTTTAGGAGGGCATATGCGCCGTTGGAGAAGACTTTATCGATGATGTAGGGTCCCTCCCATTTTGGTTCAAATTTGCCTTTGGATTTGTGTGCGAAGACCATTGGTCTTTTTACCGCAAGAACCAAGTCACCCTTTTTGTAGGCGCGTTGCCGGACCCTTTTGTCAAAAGATCCTGCCATGCGTGCTTGGTAAAGTTCAATGCTTTGTCGAGCTTCGAGCCGTCTCTCATCGAGATTGTCCAGCTCATGAAGTCGTAATTTCGCATTGCTTTCTTGAGTCATGTCATTTTGTAGAGATACCCTCAGAGAAGGAATTTGTACCTCTAGGGGCACGACAGCTTCGCATCCATAGATCAAGGAGAATGGTGTGCTATGGGTTGGTCCTCGAACGGTGGTTCGATAGGCCCACAAAGCTTCAGACAGTTTATCGCTCCAGTCTCTTTTGTGACTAGAGACCATTTTCTTGAGGATTTTGCAGAGTGTCTTGTTGAAGGCTTCTGCTAATCCGTTTGCTGCCGGATTGTATGGAGTCGAAGGACAGCTTTGAATTTTGTATTTGTCGCAAAACCTGTAGAATCGATGATCCCGGAATTGTGGTCCGTTATCATGGACGAATCTCTTGGGTATGCCGAAACGACAAATGATGTTGGTGCACAGGAACTGAAGAACTGATGAGGTCTTCATTTCGTTGAACGCAAATGCTTCTGACCACTTGGAGAAATAATCCGTAGCGGCGAAGATGAAGCGATGACCTTTGCTTGAAGGGGGAGAGATAGGACCTATGATGTCCATGCCCCATGCTTCAAAAGGCCATGAGATTGCTGTAGGATGCAGCCATTCCGGAGGCATGTGAATGTAATCTCCGTGAACTTGGCATAGCTGGCAACGTTTGGCAAATTGCATTGCATCAGCAACCATGGTAGGCCAATAGTAACCTAACCTTTTTATCTGGTCATAGAGCTTAGGACCTGCCTGATGGGCTCCACAAAGACCAGCATGAACTTCTTTAAGTGTTTCTTCGGCCTCTTGTTGTGACAAGCAGCGTAGAAGTACTCCGTTGAAGGATTTCCTGTAGAGGATTTTTGAAGGAATATCCAAATGAAAGTTTGGGGTTCGCCTTTGAATGCTTACCCGTTCTTTTGGATCTTCAGGTAGGATTCCGAACATAGTGTAATCAATGAACGGATCCCTCCAGTCGCCGATTGAAGTTTGAAGGATAGAGATCCGACTTCCAACCACTCGGTGGCATTCAGCAACTGCTTGGTGTGTGTTAAGAGGAGGGAGGATCCTTCTCTCACTCACTGTAATTTCCATGTTTTCCCCTTCCTGGATCGCCATTGATGCTGCAAGTCCGGCCAGGGCATCTGCACGGATGTTTTCACCTCTACGAATGTGGGTGATGTGACAGATGTCAAACTTTTGCAGAAGCGATTGTGCCTTATTGTAATAAGGCAGCAGATCAGGCTTCCTGACTTCATATTTCTGATTCATCTGGTTGACGATCAGTTGAGAGTCTCCAAAGACTTCCAGCATAGTGATACCGGATTCGATGGCGAGTTCCAATCCTAGGATCAGAGCTTGGTATTCAGCTGCATTGTTTGTGCATGGTTCCAGTAGCGAGAAAGCGTGTGGAATCATGCATTTGTCGGGGCTAACAAAGAGGATGCCAACTCCCGAGATCAGCTTTCTGTTTTCATTTGTCCTGGTTGCACCGTCAAAGTACATGTCCCAGGAGGCATTTGGCGAGAAAGTCTCCACGTTGTAGATAGGTTCGTCTGGGAGATCATCTCTGAGTGGTGAATCTTTAGGCAATGGATGCTCTGCGAGGAAATCTGCTAGAGCTTGGCCTTTGATTGCTTTTTGTGGCACATACCTAATATCAAATTGTGATAGAAGGATGGACCATTTTGCCAGTCGGGCATTGAGAGAACCGGCCTTTGTGACAAGGACCTTCAAGAGGTTGATCCTTGAGACTAGGTAGACTGTGTTGGAAAGCAAGTAGTGACGTAGCTTTTGTACGGCGAACATCACTGCAAGGCATTCTTTTTCGACTGGAGAGTAGTGATGCTCTGCACCTACTAGCATGCGGCTGAGGTAGTATAGAGCAGCTTCTTTTCCCTCACCATTCTCTTGTGCAAGCAAAGCGCCTACAGAATGATCAAGAGCTCTTGTGTACAAGATGAATGGTTTTCCAGTGGCAGGGGCAGCTAACACTGGAGGTTTGGTCAGGTATGACTTGATATCTTGAAATGCGGCTTCACAGTCGGCATCCCAGACAAAGTCTACACCTTTTTTCATCAATCGAGAGAATGGACGGCATTTCCCCGAAAGATTGGAGATGAACCGTCTGATGTAGGCCAATCTCCCTTGAAGCCCTTTTAATTCTCTCAAGGTTCTTGGAGAGGGCATTTCTAGAATAGCTTTGACTTTTATGGGGTCAAGTTCTATTCCAGCTTTCCGAACAAGGAATCCGAGAAACTTACCCGACGAGACGCCGAAGAAGCATTTTAGAGGATTCATCCGCAGTTTGTGTTTGCGGAGTCGGAGGAAGACTTCCCGAAGATCTTTGAGATGGTCTTCTTTTCTTCTGCTTTTGATGGCGAGGTCATCAACGTAACATTCGACCGTCTTGTGCTGCATATCTTGGAATATTTTCATCATAGCCCTCTGATATGTGGCACCAGCATTTTTCAGACCAAATGGCATGACAGTGTAGCAATACACGCCAAATGGAGTCCGAAATGAAGTGTGTTTTTCATCCTCGGGATGCATCTTTATCTGATTGTAACCAGAGAAGCCATCCATGAACGTCATTCGCTCGAATCCGCAGGTATTGTCAATCATCACCTCCGGTATGGGGAGCGGGAATTCATCTTTAGGGCAAGCGCCATTCAAGTCTCTATAGTCAATACAGACTCTGATCTGCCCAGTTTTCTTTGTCACGGGGACAATATTGGCCAACCACTCTGGATGTTGTTCCTCACGGATGAAGCCGACGCTTTTGAGCTTTTGAACTTCTTGTTCAATTTTATCCATCACATCTGGACGGAATCTTCTTTGGCCTTGTTTGACAGGCTTGATGTCTTCTTGAAGATTGAGTTTGTGGACTGCTACTTTGGGGTCTAAACCAGGCATTTCAGCATAGGACCATGCAAAGCAATCAACGAACTCACGAAGAAAAGCGATATACTCGGGTAACTCATCATCCTTTATATTCTTGCTTATGAATACAGGACGTGGGTTATCAGGTGTTCCCAAGTCTATCTTTTCAACAGGATCTTCTATCGGAAGGTTCGAAGGTGGTTCCTCCACAATATTTTCGGAGGCTTCCAACTCAACGAAACCTTCTGGAGTTTCAACTGCATTAACAGACCAAGGCTCTGTTCCTTTCCATGGATTTTCTTGATTGGTGATCTCCTCAAGGCTTGCTATGAGATAGTCCCAATCGCCTGTTGAGTCTGGTATTTCTTTTGGAGACGAGGGTTCTTCTGGGTCAGAATAGCACAAGTCTGTATTATCGGACGATTCCTCTTTATCATCAGAGAAATCGTACCAATTGGATGAGCTTCCTGGATCTTTGTCAGGTAACTCTTTAAAGAGATATCCAGGGAGATCGATGTCTTCATGGACTTGAGATGTTGAGGCTTGGTCGGTAAAACGACTTTTA
Organism: Umbellularia californica; assembly: GCA_028538565.1. Classification (NCBI taxonomy): domain Eukaryota; kingdom Viridiplantae; phylum Streptophyta; class Magnoliopsida; order Laurales; family Lauraceae; genus Umbellularia; species Umbellularia californica. The sequence continues at coordinate 30,127,750 of JAPQWN010000008.1, read as the reverse complement.
AGCCTTTGTGTCAACTGTCTCAGAGGAGTGTCGGGATCATACCCTAACCCATATGAAGACTTTTCTACATGACCGTAGAGTCTCCAATCTTCCAGCTGGCTTTTGGTCAAGGCGGGCTCCAATGGCGTGAGAATACCGCGTCTTTCTCCCAAACCGACTGGGTTTTGAGCGTCATAGCCCATTTTCTTCATAATTGCTTGTGCCACAGGACTATATAGAGATAGCTGAGGCATACCTTCATTTTGGAAAGGTTCCAGCATGGAGTTTGATGAAGAAGCATCCGATCTATGGAAGAAGATCGGCCTTTGCTTTGGTGATGTTGTCGGAACAACAAAGGTAGCAGACGTAGGATCTTCTACATCAGCAGGTGTCTCCATCGGAGTGAGAGCAGGCTGAACTTGCTGAGTGTCAGCTTGGCTTGACGATGCATCGTCTTCTGGCTCTGAGTCCGAGTCTGTGTCTTGCATGATAGACACGAGAGAGACAACAAATTTGCCCCCAGGCTTTTGTTTCGCTTTCTTCACTTTAGTCGTGATGACCAAAGGTTTTGAATTCTTGAGGGAGATAACGAAGGGAGATTGACTACTCTCTTCTAATTTGCCGGAGGGTTTGTTTTCTTTCGGTGATTTTTGAGGAGCCTTGCCTTTATCTTTCTGGAGATTTTCAGCAGGGGGTACTATTTCCTCTTCTTCTTCTTTTTCGCCTTCATACATTTGGGAGTCTGCGAAGTGGACTTCTTTACCTTTGAAGGGTTTCATGTCCGCAAAGACTCGATGTACCATGCCGTCGTCGCCGACAAACTTGATGCATTGATGTAGAGTTGAAGGGACAACACCGTTCTCGTGTATCCAAGGATGTCCGAGAAGGATGTTGTAGCATGAGGGGGTTTTTATTGCATACACAGTAACCTCAGAGATAAGATCACCGATTTGCAATTTGAACCTGATTTTGCCGATAGGCCTTTGAGTGCTCCCATCGTATCAAAAGATAGATACAGATGTGTGGCTTAGCTTGCTGGGTGGGATGCCCAACTCTTCAAGAGCCGAAGTGGAGATAAGGTTGAGTGCAGAACCTGGGTCGATCTGAACTCTATGTATCGGCATTTCTTTGATGTACCCTGTGAAGTACAGGGGTCGGTTGTGCCTTGCTTCGCCAAGTAGGAGGTCTTCCTTAGTGAAGGCGATGGTTGCACTGGCTGCCTTTTGAACCGAGAGGCATTGGATGCATGATCCCTCAGTTTTCTTTTCTCCCTTTGAGGAAGTTTCAGAGTTTTTGACCCGGTAGTCCATTTCAATTTGGAGGACTTGCGGGGCATGTTTGTCGACATCCTCATTCAGTTTTTGTAATTCTGAGATGAGATTATCACGAGTGCGTGGAGACATTCGTAATAAATCCAGGATGTGAAGACGTGCAGGTATGTGTTTGAAGTGCTCAACCAAGTCATACTTGAAAGCCTCCTTAGGGCCTGCATGTTCATCATTGTTGCCACTGGGGGCGCTTACAACATCTTTTCCCGAAGGATTTACATAAGTAAAGGAAGATTGGTTGTAATTTTTGTGGTAGTCCCGGCCCGAACGGGTGCCTCTACCAACTTCGAGAGCTTCTTGAGAAGGATCTTTGTTTGGAAGATTGTCTTCAGGATCAAGAGGCTGTCGGTTTTCATCTACTGGGGATGTATCTGCAGCAGAGTTGCCATCCTCAGTGATTGTGTTGCACGGAGCATTTTTCGGGAGCAAGTCCTGAACAGCATCCAGCAGCTTTTCTTCTTCGTTGACCCATCCATCACCCCAAGTTGGGTTTTCTTCATGATGATGAGTCGGGAAGAATGTGTATCCTGAAGTCACAGTCTCAGGAGAAGAAACCTGAGAGGGTGTCATCTCTGTGGAAGTCACGTGAGACGAGGTAGCTCCAGAGGATACAATGCTAGGCGTCGTCGGAGTATAGGTAATCTCATCAGACGACGCTTCAGAAGAGCTATAGTTCTGATATATTACATTACAGGAAGCACTGATAGGAGATGTTGCCTGCTCGGAGTCAGACTCATCCTCGGATGTAAGAGGATCATCTATCCAGCAATGTTCTCCATTTTCAGGAGTTGAGGGAGGAGGTACCTGATGGGCTTCAGGGACTTCTGGCTCTGGATTGTGAGGAATCTCGTTGACGCGGTCTTGCTCTTGTTCTAGAGCGAGACGCTGCAAGATCCTTGCATATTCTTCAAGATCAGGCATGGGAGCCAGATCTTCTTCTTCGTCTTCTCCGTGTGGCTCAACATAGTTGATTTCCACTGGAGCAATGACAGGTGCTGGGTTAACAGCATCTTCTTATGCAGCCTCTTGGTCTTCTTCATCATCAGACCAGGATCCTTGTGGTTGCAAGGGGTTATACCAGATTACTGGCATAAGGTGAGTTTCAGGAACCCATTCTTCATCGGAGAGATATTCTCCTGTTTCAAGAGATTCCTCCCACTCATCGGTGTAGTTGGGCTCGAATCCATCGTCGGTGTCGCTGGACTCGTATCCATCAATGGAGAATCCAACTACCGAGTTGCAAGAGTATGATGCCCCCTGCATGGCTTCTTTTTTGAATTGAGGTGGCATGAAATCACTGAGAGTGAAGTTTCTTACCGCCTTTGAAGTCTCTGGAAGGGACGTTTCTGCTGCCCCGAGTGAAGTGGTAGAGGAGGCCTCTGCCTTTTCATGGACTTCTTGTTTTGGCTGGGTCTTCTCTTGCCGTTTGAGCTTGAGGAGATGTTTCTTGGCTTGCCTTCGCTGCTGAGCGGTCGGCTTTGTCTTGACGATCTCCCAATTTTCATCTTCCAGGAGATCGGGATGTACCCATATGGGTTGTCCGTCTGGTGTCGGGCAAGGAACCAACACTTCGGACGTTTGAATTCTTTTTATCACCTTGAAGGAAGTAGTGATCTTCTTCTTCGGTGATTTTGGTGTTTGTCCACGTGACACCATGTTGACGGAGGCGGGGCCATAATTTTTGTCAAAGGTGATGACTCCGTTTTTCCACATCTCGTTTATCTTCTCTCTCACAACAAAGCATTGATTGAGAGGATGCGAGACCATCTAGTGGTATGGACAGTACCGAGGATCATTGGTTTTGCCAACGTCTCCAGGTCTTTTGGGCTCTGGCAAAATGAGTTTGCCATTTGCTAGGAGAGCCTCAAAGATTTCTTCGACGTCTTCATCGAACGGATATTTCTTTTCTACTCGCTCTTTGAAGGCATCAGAGAGTTCAGGTCTCTTACCTGCAGCTCTATTTTCAGCTTTCTTTGGTTGCTGAGGAGCTGACTTGGTTTGCACATTAAGGACCTCTTTCTTCTTTGGTTTAGAGGTTGCAATGGCGGTTGGCTCTTTTCTTGATGACTTCTGACTGTTGAGGTCTTTGATCACCATTTCAGCTTCCATGGAAGCTTCGAGGAGTTCCCCCAGGTTCTTTGATTTATTGCCGATGATCATGGAGCGGATTTTAGCTCTCATGTTGTTTCGGCAGATGTCGACTAGCGACGCTTGTGGCAGTACATCTGAGCATTTGTACGCCATTGCTTTCCACTTGTGAATGAAGTCATAAGTTGACTCATTCTCTCCCTGTTTTAGGCTGCAGAGCTGAGCCATAGTAACAGGATGATCCTCACCTTGGAAGTGGGTCAGGAAGCGTGTCTCCAGCATAGCCCAGTTCTGAATGGAGTTCTCCGGCAGAGTGGAGTACCAATCGAAGGCCGTACCTTTTAGGGTACTTGCAAAGAGGCGAATCTTGAGTGCATCTTGATCCGCGATAGCTCCCGTCAAGATCTTGAAGTGGATGACGTGCTGTCTGGCCGATCCTTTCCCCGTATATGTTTGGAGAGTAGGATGTTTGAATTTTGTGGGGAACGGGACCGAGTCCATCCATAAAGGATATGGTGGCTTGATCCCATGCTCTTTGAGTATATCCTCTTCTTTTGCTTTGGCGAGGATACTGTCTACGTCCTTTTTGGTAAGGGCGCGTGACTCATTTTCTTCTCCATTTTCCTCGTTATTGCCATGATTCGGAGGAGGCTCATTGTTCACCTGATTTTGGACGACAAGGAGAAGGTTTTCCATCAGAGTTTCAATCCTCTGCTGGCCTTGTTCCAACTGCTGGATGCGTGTGAGCGCATCATCTCGAGGTGAATTCTGAGGTGGCGGCTCAGAACTTGTAGCCAAGACGTTCATCCCTCGGGATTCGAACGAAGAAATCGTCCTGGTGACCGAGCTGGGGCTCATTCTTTTTTATGAAGAGCTTGATGAAGGATTACTCTCCCGTCCTTGGCTTGAAGGGGCAGGAGATTCTTCGGGATGTCTTTGTGTCCTGGTGACGCTACGGGTCACCGGACGTCGGACATGGATTTTTGATGCTGACCTTTGGCGTCTTCTGGTTTTTCCAACCATATGGACGGCAGCAACTTGGTCGGGTCTTTCTTTTTCGACCCATTTGTGGGAGACTTGAAGTGTAGGAGGCTGGGTCCGTTGCTTCTCTAGTCTCTTTTGTCGATATGACGCACGGCGGCGTGCTCGACGAGCGATTTGAGCTTTGGTCAGCTCTGGCTGGGCTCTGACGATGAAGGATGTGCTCCCTCGGGCGCAGCAGCCGAGCTTGTCTTCTTTGTAGCTAGGCAAGGACAGGATCCGGACCCGGTCCTTTGCCCGCTGCAGCGAAGCTTTGAATTTTTCAAGTTCGGCCCCTGTAGAGATAAAGGGTCGAACCGAAGGAGTGTAGGCCTTAGCAGGTGCTTGTAGAGGCCTGGTGATGCGTGATCTGATTCTGGGCTTGTGGGAGCAAGCCGGTTCATGCTGGGTCGACTTGGGAGTCAGGTTGGAGATGGGTCTCTCCTCTTTCATGTAGGCAAGAGGGTAGAACTGGTTCTCCTTGAGTGGGGCCAGGTATGCTGGCTTGGTGGAGGTTTGAGACCTCCTTTGTTTTGGGGAAGGTCTTGGAGACCAAGTCTTGGGATAGACCTGGTTGTTTGTGGGTCGAGGCTTCGCGGGGGTGCCGCGGGCTTCGGGCTTTTGGGCTTTCGCCTTTGGTGTCACGAGAGTGACACGTTGAGAGGCGATCTTCTGCTTTTTGGCAGGAGCAGCTTGTTCTTCGGGAAGTGGGAATGGTCCCAGTGTCCCGAAGACGATGGTCCGGGGAGTCAAGGTCGACCCTGAGTTCAGAGAGTTGCCGAGGGAGTTGATGCTTCGGCAGCTGGCGGGGCGCTTGTAAGTGCGCTCGGTTTGCTTCTGTTGAAGCATGAGTTGGTGCTTGTTCTCATCGAAGATAATGGTTAAGGCTGCCATTGTTAGTTTCGAAAAAGTTCTGAAACAAGACCACATCCATTAGTAATCACAAGAATATAATGATCATAAATGGGAATTTCTATGGTTGTCTTTTCAAATCGCTCAAGGGATATGACCCAAGCGACATGAAGAAGGCAAAAAGCCATAGATGGTACAATTGTTCTGACAGCAAGTATGGTGAGCCCAGAATGAGCGTTCCAGTGACTGCTAGAAGCAATTGTAAACCTAAATTCGACTTATCGAGAAGCAGGGCTTGCTCGAGATAAGAAGAATATAAGGTAGGAGTTACAAATGTGCCGGTCACAGATACAGTAGACCCTGAAAGGGCGTACCAGTACTGCTATGCACAAATGTTGGAGATCGCATCCATGAGATGGGATTCTTTGTTTTGAAATGTCAGAAATGGATTCGTCAAAGAGAGCAGGTGGCATTCCGATTCAAATACGGGCTCAACGATTTCCGCGAGCGCCAGTACTCAGAAGGGAAGAGACCACAATTTCTCGAATCTGAATCCAAAAGTGACGAGTTTTTTTTTGAAATGTCAAGATTGGTTCCATCAAGGAGAGCAAATGGTATTCTGATCTGAACACGGTCTCGGCGATTTCCGCGAGCGCCAGTGCTCAGAAAAGAAGAAACCAAAATTTCTCAGATCTGAAATCAAAAGTCACGAGTTTTTGGAGATTTTTTTTTTTGAAATGATTTTTTATTTTATTATTTTTATTTTTATTTTATTTTTTTTAAAATATATTTTTATTTATTTATTTTTTATTTTTTTTTTGAAAATTTTTGTTTTTTTTTTTTTTAAGATTTTTTTTTGAAAATCTTTTTTTTATTTTTTTTATTTTTTTTTAATTTTTTAAGATTTAAAGACGAGAGAGTACACATAGGCCTCCTAACCCGGTCTTATGAAACCTCAATTGATAGAATTGCCCCCAAGTAAGGGTAGGATTACTTAATGAACCCGTTTGGAGGACCCTTGCCTAGAACAGTCAAGCTGTCTCCACACTCTGGACAAGGCTTTTCTTGAATCAATCGTGATCAAAGAACGCAATTGGTTTAACCTTAGTGGTCTATGTCCTTTTTTTTTTTATAAAAATCCCAAATAGACTCATCGAAGAGAAACGATGGCCCAAAACCTTAGTCGAACGGGCTCAACATTTCTGCAAGCACCAAAGAACGATAGGATAGGATCAAAGTTTCTCAATTTTGAATCCAAACTAAGAAAGCTGATTTATTTATTTATTTATTTTTTTTTGAAATCTCTAATGAACTCATCGAAGAGAAACGATGGTCCAAAACCTTAGTCGAACGGGCTCAACATTTCTGCAAGCACCAAAGAACGATAGGATAGGATCAAGGTTTCTCAATTTTGAATCCAAACTAAGAAAACTGATTTTTTTTTTATTTTTTTTTTTGAAATCTCTAATGAACTCATCGAAGAGAAACGATGGCCCAAAACCTTAGTCGAACGGGCTCAACATTTCTGCAAGCACCAAAGAACGATAGGATAGGATCAAAGTTTCTCAATTTTGAATTCAAACTAAGAAAACTGATTATTTTTTTTTTTTGATTTTTTTTTTTGCAAAGAGAAAGAGTGGAAACAAACTTAAAGAAGTAGAAATTTCCAAAAAATCCCATCTCATTTTTTTTTAGGATGCAAAATCCAACATAGGCCACCAGCTAGAAAGTAGCCAAGGAATCTGGAGAAGAAGTATAAGCATAGAGCAAAAATATGGTATGCAAATATTTCATTTCCAAGCACCGTGTTCTCAAATGAATGAGTCCCGCCGGGTGTGCCAGCTTGATGGAACGCGCTCCGAGGCGCCGTGGGGCGACTACCGGGGTCGGCGGAACGTGGGAGTCCGTCGGGTCCGGCCCTTTCGCGCCCTGGCGGGCCTGAAGCGTGCATCAACATTTCTTTTATGTGGGTGTGCCAGATTTTCTATTTTACTTGGAATTGCAAGTGGTAATCCGGAGATCAACCTTCGCAAGTAAAAAGGAAATCAACTTCTTTCAAGTTTTCCATTGCACAAATATTTAAGAAAAGAGACATTTTCTTAATTTACCGTGAAAGGCGATTTGTTTAGCATTTATAGCCGATTTTGGCGTTTATAGCCGATTTACAATTCTTATCAATAATGAAAGACAAGAGTTGTGATTTTTGTCTCTTTAGAAAAATACAAACTACAATGAAAAGCAAGAAAAGGAAGATCTAACTTTTCAGGAGATTGTGGGGGACTCGTTCAGATTGACGGTCGCAAGCCATGTATGGGCTTCGCCATCATCCATGCAGATGAGAACAGAAGATGCTCTTGATTCGCTTGGCTTGGCTATAACCTCAGGTTTTTAGAGGACAAAGACCAAGAGAAAGTCCTATGTCCAATAAAAAGCTAAGTAGACGGGCTGAAAAGCCACGTCTAAGCCATTGGAGGCAGCGGGAGAAGGCAAGGACCTTGGGGGGGGGGTGCCCCCCAAGGGACTTTTGTCACCTTGTAGTGGTGGCCGGTGCAGAACTTCAGCAGAGTTTTTCTCTCTTTTTCTTTCTCTCAGATCTCTTTCTGATCATTTTTTTTCTGATTTTCTCTGATCCTGATTTTCTCCTTTTTTTTCCGATCCCGATTTCAATGGAATGCTCTCCCATTTATAGGCTTTTGGTAGCCATTTAGGAGGGTTTATGAGCCTTAATGGCTTTAATGGGAGGAGTTACAAGATTTATTTCTTGATTTTGTAACTCCTTTTTCCTTGAATCTGATTGGCCGATGGAGATTAAGGGCTTTTAATCACCTTAATTACCATAATGGGAGGAGTTTCATGGTTTAAATGCCATGAATCAATTGACTTGTAACTCCCAAATGCTTGCTTCTGATTGGGCCGTCCAAAGAAATGAATTAATGACCATAATAAAGTTAGTCAATTAACCACATTAATTGGTCGCCGAGCAGTCGAAGAGTCGCGGGCCGTGCCGTGTCTTCTGGAATTCTTCTGGCGATGATCATCGATGGATCTACATGCTGATCGACATCGGATGAACATGTAACTTCAGACAGTGATAGCTAAGAGCGGGCCGGTGACATCTGTCTTGTCGATTTCACGATCGGTCGGACAGAAAGTGCACTTTCTTGGTCAGCCGGTTGACGATCTTGGAGCGATCAATGATGATTTTATGCTTTTGACGGCGGATCCGAGATGTCGTCGGATATGAGTCAATTTAAAGCACTAAAAATCACATTTTCAGGAAACCACAGGGGCCAAAGTGCGCGAAACGCGAAAAAGACGGAAAAACGGGTCACCGGCGGAAAATCCGGTGACCCGGACCTCCATGGTCGCCGGCGACCATGGGCCATGGTCGCAGGGGCCTGCGACCATGGGCCATGGTCGCAGGGGCCTGCGACCATGGGCCATGGTCGCAGGGGCCTGCGACCATGGGCCATGGTCGCAGGGGTCTGCGACCCTGGGGGATTTTTCCCCTTCGGAGCCCGTTTTGCGGTCGTTTTGAGGTCTTTTTCGTCGCCGTTTTCTTCTGTATTTTTCTTGACATTTCTTCTCATTTATTGGCTTGATTTCCCTGTAGAAAACCTGATGAGAATCCTTGCATTTTTAGAGTGCAAAGTTTCCAATTTTCCGGGAAAGCCGAAGACTTTGTCGCGTAAAGCTGTTGATTTTCCGCCCGAAGCTGAAACTTGGTCAAACGATGTCGGAATGACCTGAAATTTGAGGTGAAGCCTCCTGAGCAATAAATAAGACCAACCATAGGCTTTTGTTTGAGTTTTGAAGCCATTTGGGGTCCCGTCGATGCTTCACTTGATTTTGCTGCGGGGAAAATGCCGAGCTTTGATATGTGGTCAAACGATGTCCGATTGACCTGAAATTTGACGGGGAGCCTATTGGAGTCATTTTGAGACGTTCCATGGGCTCCGTTTTGGATGTCATGGTCCCGGGTTGCTCCGCCGCCGGTAGGCTTGATTTTCTCTCGGAGCATCGAAACCTGGTCAAACGTTGTCGGAATGACATGAAATTCGACGTGCAGCCTTTTGGAAGCATGTGGAAGACACTCATGCACTTGGTTTGATGAGCGAAGGCTTCGGTGGTTCCCGCCGCCGGGAGGCTTGATTTTGCTGCTCGAGCATTGATGGAGGGTCAAACGTTGTCGGTTTGACTTGAAATTTGGCATGGAGCCCTTTTGAGACATGCTGGAGTCATCTGTAGGCTCTGATCGAAGTTTTGACGTCTCCGATGATGTCGCCGCCGGGAGCGCCATTTTAGCTAACGGAGAAGCGAAGTTAGGCCAAATGATTCTGAAATGGCCCGAAACTTCATGTGTACTCTTCTCTTGGCTATCTTGAAGGATCTTGCAGTTTTTGTTTGATTCTGACAAGATTTGATTTTTTGGAGAAGTTGCATTGCCTATTTATGGCAGGTTGCGACTTCATGCAGCTTTCTTGATTTGGAGAGGCAAAGTGACATTTTTGGTGTCAACAAATGCCCCCTCGAGGTACAGCGACGAGTTGCTTGACTTCTGTAGTCGATGTGCCTCGAAGAGATTCTTGAAGGAGAGCTTGTGTCTTGACCAAGAGTCTTTGAGCAATCTTTCCTTTGGTAGAGTAGCCTTTGAGCTTCCAGGGGAATTTTATAGTAATGAAAGGAATCAAGTACCATCTCGAGGCAAAGTTTTGAAGATGACATCAGGGATGTGGATTTGGGCTTTTGTTTTTGACCTTGTGACCTAACAAGCTGTATGTGGCAGGTTAGGGGATCGGTTTGGTTTTGATCTTGTAGACCTAACAGGCTGTATGTGGCAAGTTAGGGGATCAGGATTTGGTTTTTGGCTTTGGTCTTGTGACCTAACAAGCTGTATGTGGCAAGTTAGGGGACCAGGATTTGGTTTTTGGTCACTCTTTGGGACTGTGTGGGTCCATTGGAGTGGTTTGGATTTTTGTGAAATGTCAATTTCAAGATTTTGGCTCAATTTGGTTTATAAGGCTGGATGGTTTGATTTTTGGAAGCTCATGGGGCTTGGAATTTTTTGTATGGTTCAATCAACTCAAAAGAGGCATGGAACCATTTTTGTATGCTCTTGGTAAGAGGGATTTTTTTTCTGACTAAAAGCCCATTTTTTTTTTTTTTTAGTGCCTAGGTGGTCAAACCTGGCTCATATGGGCTAACCCATGGGACCTTAAGCTTTTTAGGATGGCTTAGATCTCATGTGGGGCCATTTTTGTAAAGAATATCTAAAGATATCTCATTTGGATAGAGAATATCTAAAAATATCTTTATGGGAGAGAATCTCTCATATTCCCTTAATTTGGGAGAGAATATCTCAAGGTATCTTTCTTTTTGGGAAAGAATCTCCAATCTCCTATTTTGTTGGAGAGAATCTCTCATTGATTGATTTTGGGAGAAAATCTCTCAAAGACATCTTTCTTTTTGGGAAAGAATCTTTCTAATTCCTTCTCTTTTGGTAAGGTTACTAATTAGTAGCACTTACCTTTCTTTTTTGTTTCCTTCTTTGATTTGCTCTCTTCTATAAAAGCAAGGAGGGTAGGATCTCTTGCTCTTATTGCTTTCTTTTGCAACAATCTCAAGAGAGCTCCAAGGCCAAGAATTGGAGGAGCTTTCAGGATTTTTGACGAGTAACTCCTCAAAGAGATATCCAGGGATATCGATGTCTTCATGAGATGTTGAGGCTTGGTCGGTAAAGCGACTTTGTAGCCATGGTGTCAACTATCTCATAGGAGTGGTAGGATCATACCCCAACCCATATGAAGACTTGCCTTTGTGAAGGTGGATTTTCCAATCTTCTGCTTGACTTTTGGTTAGGGTGGGTTCCAATGGTGTAAGAATACCACGGCCACCTCTTAAACCAGTCGGATTTTGAGCGTTGTAGCCCATTTTCTTCATGATAGCTTATGCCATTGGACTATACAGGAATAGCTGAGGCATACCTTCATTTTGGAAAGGTTCAAGCAGAGAGTTCAGTGGAGATGCTCCCGATCTATGGAAGAAGATTGCTTTTTCTTCTGGCGAAGTTGCCGGAATAACAAAGGAAGCAGACGTAGGGTCTTCTATGTTTGCAGGTGTCTCCAATGGATTGAGAGCGGGCTGATCTCGCTGAGTATCAGCTTGGCTCGATGCTGTGTCATCTTCTGGCTCTGACTCTGAGTCTGTGTCATGCATAATAGAGACAAAGGAGACAGTGAACTTGCCCTCAGCCTTTTGTTTTGTCTTCTTTGCTTTGGTAGTGATTACCAAAGGCCTTGGAGATTTGAAGGAGACAACGATGGGAGCTTGACCGCTTACTTCGAGTTTGGTGGAGGGTTTGTTTACCTCCGATGATTGCTGAGGAGCCTTGCCTTTATCTTTCTGGAGACTGTCAGCAAAGTGAATTGTTTTTTCCTACTGTTCTTTTCCATCTTTATATATTCGAGCATCTGCAAAATGGACATCTCTGCCTTTGAAGGGCTTTTTGTTTGCAAACACTCGATGTATCAAGCCATCGTTGCCAACGAACTTGATGCACTGATGTAGAGTTGAATGGACGACACCATTCTCATGTATCCAGGGGCGTCCAAGGAGTATATTGTAGCATGAAGGGGTCCTTATTGCATACACGGTGACTTCAGAAATAAGATCACCGATTTGCAATTTGAACCTGATTTTCTTGATAGGCCTTTGAGCGCTCCCGTCGTATCCGAAGATGGATACGGACGTGTGACTCAGTTTGCTAGGTGGGATGCCTAGCTCTTCGAGTGCCGAAGTAGAGATGAGGTTGAGTGCAGAACCTGGATCGATCTGAACTCTGTGTACTGGCATTTCTTTGACGTACCCCGTAAAGTACAAGGGACGGTTGTGCTTTGTTTCGCCTAGGAGGAGGTCATCCTTGTCGAAGGCAATTGTTGCGCTTGCTGCTTTTTGTACCGAGAGGCATTCATTGCTTGATCCCTCTGTTTTCTTCTTTTCTCCCTTCGAGGGAGTATTTGATTTTTTGACCCTATAGTCCATTTCAATTTGTAGGACTTGTAGGGCATGTTTGTCGATATGCGCATTCAGCCTTTGTAATTCTGAAATGAGACTATCACGAGTTTGTGGAGACATTCGTAATAAGTCAAGGATGTGCAGACGTGCAGGTATGTGTTTGAAGTGCTCAATCAAGTCGTACTTGAAAGCCTCCTTCGGGCTTGCATTTTCATTATTATTACCACTTGGGGCGCTTACAACTTGCTTTCCCGAAGGATTTACATAAGAAGAAGAGGGTTGATTGTAATTTTTGTGGTAATCCCAGCCAGAACGGGTACCTCTACCAACTTCAAGGGCCCCTAGAGAAGGGTCTTCTTTTGGAAGATCGTTCTCAGGATCAAGGGGTTGATCCTCTGCTGAAGACGTCTCTGTAATAGCATTGGTGTCTTCAGTAATTGTGTTGCACGGTGCAATTTCCAGGAACAAGTCCTGAACAGCATCCGGCAACTTTTCTATATTAGCCTAGACATCGCCCGTGGGATCGGGTATCTTGGACCAATTGACTGAGTTTTCATTGAAGAAGATTTCATTGGCAGAAGTTTCTTCAAGATGATCAATCGGGAGAGGCTTGAGTTCTGATGTCACAGCTTCAGGAGACGAGGGCTGAGAGGATGTTATCTCAGTGGAAGTCACCTGAGAGGATGTAGCTCCGGAAGATACGCTACCGGTTGGGGAGTACGTGTCTTCGGAAGCTTCAGAGGCACTGTCGTTCTGAGCTATTGTATTGCAGGTTATCCTGACAGGAGATGCCCCCAGTGCAGACTGTTGGGAATCGGACTCATCCTTAGATGTGAGAGGATCATCGATCCAACTTTTTTCTCCATTTTCAGGGGTTAAGGGAGAAAGTTCCTGTTGATTTTCAGGGACTCCGGTTCTGGATCATGACGAAGATTGATGCGATCCTGCTCCTGCTCTATGGCAAGATGTTGCAAGATTCTTGCATATTCCTCAAGATCAGGCATGGGAGCCAAATCTTCTTCGTCATTTGCTCCTTGTGGTTTGCCCATGTTGGGTTCCACTGAAGCATTTGTTGGTGCTGGATCGACAGCGTTTTCTTGAACAGGGTCCTGGTCTTCTTCATCATCAGACCAAGATCCTTGTGGCTGCAATGGGTTATACCAGATTACTGGCATAAGATGAGACACGGGAATCCATTCCTCGTCGGAGAGGGATTCTCCTGTTTCAAAGGATTCTTCCCACTCATCTATATCACTGGCAGTATCACTGGACTCGTATCCATTCATGGAGAATCCAACTACCGAGTTGCAAGAGTATGATGCCCCCTGCATATTTCCATTTTTGTATAGAGGTGGTATGAAATCATCAAGAGTGAATTTTCTTACCGCCTTGGAGGTTTTGGGAAGAGATTCTTCCGTCGTCCCTAGTGAAGCAGTGGAAGAAGTTTTTGCTTTTTCAAGGACTTCTTGTTTTGGTTGAAATTTCTGCTGCTGTTTGAGCTTGCGGAGTTGTCTCTTGGCTTGCCTTCGCTGCTGAGCGGTCGGCTTTGTTTTGACGATCTCCCAATTTTCATCATCTAGGAGATCGGGATGCACCCATATAGGCTGTCCGTCTGATGTTGGATAGGGAACCAATTCTTGGGATGCTTGAGCCATTTTTATCACCTTGAATGAAGTAGTGATCTTCTCCTTCGGTGACTTTGAAGTTTGCCGACATGACACCATGTTGACAGACGCGGGGCCATAGTTTTTATCATAGGTTATGACTCCGTTTTTCCACATCTCATTGATCTTCTCTCTCACAACGAAGCATTGATTGAGAGGATGTGAGATCATCTGATGGTATGGACAGTATCAGGGATCATTGGTTTTGCCAACATCTCCCAGTCTTTTGGGCTCTAGCAAAATGAGTTTGCCATTTGCTAGGAGAGCCTCAAAGATTTCTTCAACATTTTCATCGAACGGATATTTCTTTTCTACAAGTTCTTTGAAGGCATCAGAGAGTTCAGGTCTTTTACCTGCAGTTTTGTTTTCAGGTTTCTTTGGTTGCTGAGGAGCTGATTTAGTCTGCACATTGAGAACCTCCTTTTTCTTTGGTTTTGAGGTTGTAACAGCAATCGGCTCTTTCTTTGATGATTTCTGACTGTTGAGGTCTTTGATCACCATTTCAGCTTCCATGGAAGCTTCGAGGAGTTCTCCCAGGTTCTTTGATTTGTTGCCGATGATCGTGGAGCGAATTTTTGCGCTCACATTGTTACGGCAGATGTCGACTAGCGACGCTTGTGGCAGTACATCTGAGCATTTGTACGCCATTGCCTTCCATTTGTGAATGAAGTCGTATGTTGACTCATTCTCTCCCTGTTTTAGGCTGCAGAGTTGAACCATAGTAACAGGATGATCCTCACCTTGGAAGTGGGTCAGGAAGCGTGTCTCTAGCATAGCCCAGTTCTGGATGGATTTCTCTGGTAGAGTGGAGTACCAATCAAAGGCTGTACCTTTTAGGGTACTTGCAAAGAGGCGAATCTTGAGGGCATCTTGATCCGCAATGGCTCCCGTCAGGATTTTGAAATGGATGACATGCTGTCTGGCTGAACCTTTCCCAGTATATGTCTGGAGAGTAGGTTGCTTGAATTTTGCAGGGAACGGAACCGAGTCCATCCATAAAGGGTAGGGTGGCTTGATCCCATGTTCATTCAATGTATCCTCTTCTTTTGCTTTTGCGAGGATATCGTCCACGTCCTTTCTGGTAAGGGCGCGAGACTCGTTGTTTTCTGCATTACCCTCATCATCTTCATGATTCGGAGGGGTTTCATTGTTAGGTGGTGGTCGCTGTAGCGTGAGAATAAGGTTTTCCATCACAGCCTCAATTCTCTGTTGTCCTTGCTCCAACTGCTGGATGCGTGCGGTTACATCATCATGCGGTGGAGGCTGCTCAGAACTTGTAGCCAAGACGTTCATCCCTCGGGATTCGAACGAAGAAATCGTTCTGGTGACTGAGCTGGGGCTCATTCTTCTGGATGAAGAATCTGAGGAGTGGTTACTCCGGTGTTCTTGGCTTAGAGGAGTGGAAGATTCTTCCAGATGTGTTCGTGTCCGGGAGACGCTGCGAGTCACTGGACGTCTAACACTGATTTTGGTTGCTGACTTCTGGCGTTTTCTGGTTTTGCCAACCATATGAACAGCAACGAATTGGTCAGGTCTTTCTTTTTGGACCCATTTGTTTGAGACGTGGAGAGTAGAACGCTGGGTTATTTATTTCTCGATTCTCTTTTGTCGATATGCAGTGCGGCGACGCATACGACGAGCAATTTGAGCTTCAGTCAGCTCTGGCTGGGCTCTGGCGATGAAGGATCTAGTCCCTCGTGCGCAGCAGCCGAGTTTGTCTTTTTTGAAGCTGGGCAAGGACAGAATCTGGACGCGGTCCTTTGTCTGTCGCAATGAAGACTTGAATTTTACGAGCTTGGCCCCTGTTGAGATGAAGGGTCTACTCGAGGGAGTGCAGGCTTCAGCATGTTTTTGCGTAGGCCTAACAATGCAGGATTTAATTTTGGGCTTGTAGGAGCAAGCCGGCTCATGATGATTTTGTTTGTTTTTTGGGCGGAGGGTAGGTTTCTCCTCTTTCATTTAAGAGAGAGGGTAGAACTGATTCTCCTTGAAAGGGGCCAGGTATGCTAGCTTTGCAGATGTTTGGGACCTTCGTTGCTTTGGTGAAGATCTCGAGGACCAAGTTTTGGTGTAAACCTGGTTTCTTGTGGGTTGAGGCTTCGTGGGAACGCCACGGGCTTCAGGCTTCTTGGTGTTCGCCCTTGGTGTCATTTTAGTGACACGTTACGGGGCGGTTTTCTGCTTCTTGGCAGGTACAGTGTCTTCTGCGGGAAGTGGGAATGGTCCCAGCGATCCGAAGACGATGGTCCGGGAGTTGAAGTTGACCCGGTATTTGGAGAGTTGTCGAGGGAGATGACGTTTCGGCAACTGGCAGGGCGCTTATGCTTGTTTTGCTTGTCTTGAAGTATAAGCTGGTACTTGTTCTCATCGAAAGTGATGGTCAATGAAGCTGCCATTGTTAGTTTTGGAAAACTTCTGAAACAAGACCAAATCCATTAGTAATCACAAGAATATGGTGATCGTAAATGGAGAACAACTATGGTTTTGTCTTTTCAAATCACTTGAGGGGACATGGCCCAACCCAAGGACGATGAAGAAGGCAAAAAGCCATAGAGGATACAATTGTTCTAGAATGCAAGTATGGTAGGCTCAGAGTGAGCATTCCAGTGACTGCTAGAAGCAATTGTAGACCTTAATTCAAATTACCGAGAAGCAAGGCTTACTCGAGGTAAAATGATATAAGGTTGGAGATACAAATGTGTCGGTCGCGAATACAGTAGACCCGAAAGGGCGTACTAGCACCGCTAGGCACAAATGTTGCAAATCGCATCCTTGGAAAGGACACTAGATGGGATTTTTTTTTTGAAAGGTCAAAATTGAATTCATCAAAGAGAGCAAATGGTGTTCCGTCCCGAACAAAGGCTCAACATTTCTGCGAGCGCTAAATTCAGAAGGGAAGGAACCAGATTTCTCGGATGTGAATCCAATAATGACGGGAGTTTTTTTTGAAGGGTCAAGATTGAATTCATCAAAGAGGGCAAATGGTGTTCCGTTCCGAACAAAGGCTCAACATTTCTGCGAGTGCTAAATCCGAAAGGGAAGGAACCAAAATCTCTCAACTCTGAACTCAAAAGTGACGGAAGTTTTTTTTTTTGAATGGTCAAGATTGAATTCATCAAAGAGAGCAAATGGTGTTCCATTCCGAACAAGGCTCAACATTTCTGCGAGCGTTAAATCCGAAAGGGAAAGAACCAAGATTTCTCAACTCTGAATTCAAAAGTGACAGAAGTTTTTTTTTTTTAAAGATTTTTTTTAAAGGATTGTTTTTTGAAAGGTGCACATAGATTTCCAATTCGATCTTATGAAACCTTAGTAGATAGATCAGCCCCCAGGTAAGGGTAGAATTACTTAATGAACCCGTTTGGAGGACCCTTGCCTCGAATAGTCTAGCTGTCTCCACACTCTGGACAAGGCTTTTCTTAAATCTACTTTGGTCAAAGAACGCAACTAGTGGAACCTTAGTGTTTTTTTTTTTTTTTTTTTTTACTCTTTTTTTTTGAAAGGTTTTTTAATGAACTCGTCAAAAAGAGTGAATGGTGTTCCAATCCGAACAAAGGCTCAACATTTCTGCGAGCGCTAAATCCGAAAGGGAAGGAACCAAGGTTTCTCAAATTTGAATGCAAAAGAGAGAAAACTAAATTTTTTTTTTGAATTTATAAATTTTTTTTGAAATCCCAATTGGACTTATCAAAGAGAAAAGATTGCCCAATCCCCGATATAAACGATAGCTGCGAACATTTTTGTGAGCTATCAAGTTTAAAGAGGAGAGGATCAAAATTTCTCAAAATTGAATCTTGAGAAAGAGAGATCATTTTTTTTTTGAAAGAGTTTGAAATGAAGGTGTTTGTTTTTTTTTTTTTTTTTTGAAATCCCAATTGGACTCATCAAAGAGAAAAGATGGCCCAATCCCCGATATGAACGATAGCTGCGAACATTTCTATGAGCTATCAAGTTCGAAAAGGGAAGGATCAAAATTTCTCAAAGTTGAGTTTTTAAGAAAACGAGATCAGATTTGTTTTTTTTTTTTTTTGAAGTGAGAAAGAACAATTGAAATCCCATCTCATGTTTTTTTTTAGATGCAAGATGCAACATAGGCCACCAACTAGAAAGGAGCCAAGTGATCAAAGCATCACGTTCTCAAGTCAACGTGTCCCACCAGGTGTGCCAACTTGATGGACCCGAAAGGAATCTTCCGTCCTCTCCTTCCGCACCCCGGGGGCTGACCTGGTTCTCGGCGGAGGAGGGAAAATCTCGGGCATCAACATTTTTGTACGGGTATGCCAGATTTACTTTCTACTTGGAATTTGGAATGGTGATAATCCGGAGATTCACCTTCACCAGTGGAAAGGAAATCAATCCTTTTTTCTAACTTTTCAAATTTCATAAATATTAAGAAAATAGACAAGTTTGTTTTTTGAGAATGCCGTAGGAGGCGTTTTTGTTTGTTTGCCGTGAAAGGCGATTTTGCCGTGAAATGCGATTTTACAAAACTCATCAAGTATGAAAGACAAGAATTGTGATTTCTTTTGTCTCTTTAAGAAATACAAACTACAATAGAAAAGTAAGAAAAGGAATCTAACTTCTCAGGAGATTGTGGGGACACGTTGAGATCGACGGTCGCAAGTCATGTATGGGCTTCGCCATCGTTCGTCAAATGAGAACATGTGATGCTTTGATTCTTTGGCTTGGCTCCTAACCTCGGTTTTTTAAAGGACAAGGACCAAGAGGAGGTCCTATATCAAATGAAAAACTAAGTAAACGGGCTGAAAAGCCGCGTTTAGGCCATGTTGGAGAAGGAGGAGACCTTGGGGGGGTAGCCCCCCAAGGGATGTTGATCACCTTGTGGTGCTTCCGGGAGCAAAGTAGCAGGACTTCGTCTCTCTCTTGGATTTTCTGGATTTTCAGAGCTTGCACTTGGGATCTCTTTTCATCATGCTTTCTTCTTGGAATGGACCTCCTTTTATAGGCTTTTGGTAGCCATGAGGTGTTTATTGGCATTGATGGCCATGATGAAAGAATTCATGAGGACTTACAAGTTGATTTTGTAACTCCTTTTTCAAGGCTTGTGATTGGCCGATGAAGGTAGTGGGCATTTAATCACCTTTATGCTTCATGATGATGGGAGTTTCATGGGTTTAATGCCATGATTGCTTGGATTTGTAACTCCCAAATGCTTGAATCTGATTGGGCCGTCCAAAATAATGAGTTAATGACCGCATTAAGTTGTCATAAACGGGTCAATTAACGTCATTAAGTGGTCGCCGAGGCATGTGAAGAGTCGCTGGCCGCGCTGCGCCTTTTGAAATTCTTCTTGCGATCATCACAGATGGATCCATGCATTGTTTGATGTCGGATTGCGATGCAATTTCAGACATTAGTTGATGTTGGTGGGCCGGTGACATCTGTCTTGTCGATTTCACGATCGGTCGGACAGAAAGTGCACTTTCTTGGTCACCTGGTTGGCGATCTTGAGGCGATCAGTGATGATTTCATGCTTTTGACGGCGGATCCGAGATGTCGATGAAGATCAGTGGTTTTCGAGCACCAAAATTTGGATTTTCCGAAAATCACAGAGGCCGGAACACCCGAAACGCGAAAAGATCGAAAAACGATCAATTTGGTGCAAAATCCGGCGACCCGGATTTGCAGGGTCGCCGGGCGACCATGCACCCAGGGTTGCCGGCGACCTTGGGGTTTTTTGACCTTTGGTCGCCGAGCTCCGTTTTCGGCCGATTTTGCGTCTTTTTCGTTCTTTTTTTCTTCTGTATTTTTCTTGACATTTTTCCTCAATTATTAACTTCATTTTCTTGGAGAAAACTTGACGAGAACCCGTGCGAAATCGGAGCACAAAGTTTCACATTTTTTAGGGAAAGCCGAAGACTTTGTAGCCGATTTTCCGTCAAGAGTTGAAACTAGGTCAAATGATGTCGGAATGACCTGAAAATTGAGGTGAAGCTTCTTGAGCAGTGGATAGGACCAACCATGGGCTTCTATTTGAGTTTTGGAGCCGTTTTGGGTCCCATCGATGCTTCACTTTATTTTGTTGCGGGGAAAATGCCGAGCTTTGATATGTGGTCAAACGATGTCCGATTGACCTGAAATTTGACAGGGAGCCTATTGGAGTCATTTTGAGACGTTCCATGGGCTCCGTTTTGGATGTCATGGTCCCGGGTTGCTCCGCCGCCAGTAGGCTTGATTTTCTCTCGGAGCATCGAAACCTGGTCAAACGTTGTCGGAATGACCTGAAAATTGACGTGCAGCCTTTTGGAAGCATGTTGAAGCCACTCATGTATTTTGTTTGATGAGTGATGGCTTCGGTGGTTCCCGCCGCTGGGAGGCTTGATTTTGCTGCTCGAGCATTGATGGAGGGTCAAACGTTGTCAGTTTGACTTGAAATTTGGCATGGAGCCCTTTGGAGACATTCTGGAGTCATCCGTAGGCTCTGATCAAAGTTTTGGTGTCTTTGATGATGTCGGCGCCGGGAGCGCTTGTTTAGCTGTCAGAGCAGTGAAGTTAGGCCAAACGCTGTCGGAATGGCCCGAAACCTCAGGTGTACCCCTCTTTTAGCTGTCTTGAAGGATCTCTCAGTTTCTATCTGATTCTGAAAAGATCTAATGCTTGAAGTAGCCTTGCCTGTTTTATAGCAGGATGCAGCTTAACGAGGCTTTTTGATGTTGAGGAGACATAGTGACTTTTTTGGTGTCAACACTTTGTATGGGTTCTAAAAGTAGCAGTCCTCCACTACAGGGATAGAGATGGCAACGGGGCGGATCGGGGACAGAATTGGGGTTCCCCGCCCCCGCCCCCGCCCCGAACTTGCCCCGCCCCGCCCTTCGAGGTAATTGATATGCCCTGTCCCTGCCCCGAGGGTACCTCGCCCCGCCCCGCCCCTCAAATGTAAAAATTTTAAATATTTGGGATTCGAACTTGGGTGGAGGAGCAACTAAAGGTTTGCCTTACCACTAGACCAAACTTCATTTCTTGTAATGTTTTACCTTATTTAAAATATATTAATATATTCAAGATTGTTACACACATATACATATATACACACACACACATTCATATACATATATGTACACACATATACATATATACATACACATACACATACATATACATATATATAAACTTATTTAATAGCGGGGCGGGGTACGGGGCAGGACACGGGGCGGGGAAAAGAGCAAATCCATCCCCGCCCCGCCTCCGGGGCACAGTTTTATTCCCCGTCCCCGCCCCACCTAAGGATCGAAGTGGGGAAAACCCGCACGGGGCGGGGTGGGGCAAAATTACCACCCCTGTACAGGGAGCATGAGAAATATGCTTAGATGATCCAGACTATGCAAAACTGATGAGGAACAGGGGTGTTCATGGGTCGGGTTGGATCGGGTTGCACAATATTCATCGTCGGCCTAATGTTTAAACCATTGGTTTAAGCTTGGCCCTAGCCCAACTTGGGCGATAAGTGCTTGACCGAGTCCGGTCAGCCTGAAAAAGTTTAAGCCCAATCACAAGCCTGGATGGAGGGTAGTTTCTATAAAAGAAAAGGCATCTGTTCATTGTCCTAAGTTGTAGCTCAATTGGTTGAATCTCATGTATGCGTAGGAGGGTGTATGTGTTTGAATCCCCATTATAGCAAATACATTGATTTTGCTTTAAATTGTGTCTCTCATTCAGGCAAGTCTGGGATTCTGGCTTTCTACAATGAATCTAAGCTAGGCCCGTGTGCTAAGAACTAAGGCGCGAGCCTGGTCCAAAGTGGGTTGTGCCTTGGTCGGGCTAAGGCCAACCCAATCCATGAGCACCCCTAGTGAAGGGCCTGCCTTTTTCCATTTTTAGTATATAGTGTCTCTCCAAAAAAAAAAAAAAAAAGGCTGAGATAGGTATGAGGATGATATGTTACCTTATCATTGTAAAATGAAGAAAATAATTCTGAATATTTCCCCTTGGGACGTCCTAATTGGGAAGTCAGTAAAAAAGGCACAAGCCCATCAAATTTTGTACCCTCAAGAGAGGTGAGGACCCATAAAAGAAACACCCCTTCAAATTAAGGGCAAGTTTGTTGAGGTCCGCTGAAAATTCCAGCTCATTTTTACACTTTCTTCTTGTGAAAAAAGTGGTCACACCAAATGTGGACTATTTTTTCTATAGAAAAAAGGCCAAATTTCCACTCCTGCTCTCTGGCAACACAACTGCACAAAACAAGCCATGAAGGTTATCATGGCAACATCAAAATGCAACATCCCTTAGCTGCATCTGTGCTATGAAAGGAAAATTATCCTTATTTTTTAGCAGCATACAATTACTTTGTTTAAGTAACATATTTTCAATTAAAAGGAGAAAAGATTAAAATAATTTTCCTTCTACATATAGAAATGATTTCAAATCTCCAATATAATAGTAACAGTCACCGAAGAGGATTCCTCTCCAATTTTCCTCGCTGCCATGGAAAACCCATGTTTAGTAAATCGTGGTTTTCCTTCACTTGCATTTGCTGTCTCCTCTTTTCAAGAGAAAGGCGCCTTCAGCTCCTCAATTCCAAGTTCTCGAACTCTCGCTCAAATCTCCTTCTCACCCTGAATCTCTCTGATCACTCGTTCATGTAATCTTGCACAACTCATCTCCTCTCACTTCCCTGAGTCTCTTTGATCACTCATTTCTACAATTTCGCCAAACTCATCTCTTCTTTCTCACACTAATCTCTTCGATCGCTCCTACTTGCATTATTGTGGTCTCGCCCATCTTCTCCCTGTTGCTTGGATAGATCCTCGAATTCTCACCGCCGGAAGCTTTTGCTTCTCTTTCTCCCTCCCTCTCTCTAACTCTCTATCTCTATTGTCCCCTGAAAAAAAATGAAAGGTCTTCTCTCTCTCTCTTTCTGTTCTAAAAAAACAATCCCAGCTCTTGATCGGTTAACTTTGGTATACATTGTTACATCTTTTCTCTGTCAACTTAAGCTTTTAAGTGGTGCATGGCATCAGAGTGAGTTCTGTTAGGGATTTTGTGTATTGCAATTTGATGGATGCATTATTCATTTATATTCATCATTTGAATTTTCACACATGCATTGTTTTAGAGATCTTGAAATCTTAATTTACTCATGCATGTTTTGGTTTCAAACTTGGATGCATTTATATTTGGAAAAGTTTTATAAATCAAGCTAGCCATTTGGTTTCAAAGTTTCAAATTATAATTAGCTTTTAATGTCTCATGATTTTATAACACTTGGATTGGTTTAAATCATGTTTCCATGCTTGGTTTTATGGCCCAAAGATCCCACAAGAAATTTACTTTGAAAAATGCAAAAGTTGGGATTTTTGTCTTAGGCTGTCGGTCAACCGACAAGCTGATTGTCGGCTAATCGACAAGTTAGCCGAGGTCAACCGATGGATCTGTCGATCCGAATTCCAGAGAGCTACAAATTTCAGATCTTCTCTGTCGGTCCACTCGTCGGTTCATATCGGTCAACCGACAGTACATAAAAATCCAAACCGAAGCTCTCTCGGTTAGAAAACCAGAGAGGAGTTTTCTGACCAAGTTTACATTGTCGGTTAGGATGTCGGTCAGGCCTCGGTTAACCGAACATTTAGGCTAACCGAACCATTCTTTATGGTCAGCAAATTTTCGAAAATATGACTGTTGGCCTGTGACCGTTGGGAGTGTCGGTTAACCGACTCCTCGATGTCGGCTAACCGACATGTAGCCGTTGGCCCAAAATTTCTATAAAAACAAAGTCTTTCCATGGCCAAATTGTATGATTCTTGATGATCTAAGAAGCCCTCTTTGACACACATTAAGATAAAAGAAAGTGAATCAAGCCAAGAAATGTTAAAGTTTGGATCAATGAAGTTAAATCTCCGAATAAGCTTTGCTTAATCTTAAACATATGTTTTATGCTTTGACTAAACTATTGGTAAATATTTTCTAGCATATAAACTATGTTGTGTTGAATTCTAAACCATTTAAACTTTGATTTAAAACTTTGAATTCTTCACTTTGATTTCAAAACAAGTTTGCTTTAAAAACTTTAATACATGTTCTTGTCAAAATCTTGGATTTGTTTGATAACATGTTTTGTTGAACTTGTTTGAATCATCCATGTTGTTTTCACAATCCTAAACCTTTGTTGCACTAGTTTTTTAAAACAACACTTAGCATGCTCACTTGTCTAAACCCTAATTAGTTACAAGTGACTTGCTTTAAACTTCAATCAAATCCTTGTATGCATTAAACCCTTGAATGCTTCTTAGCATACATTGATTGATTTTAAACTTTTAATATTGATTGAAGTTTCCACACACTCACTTCATAAGCATACATCTTTGCATTCATAGTGTTTGTGTGAGTTTGATTTTCACCTTCATATTTGCCTATTCTAGAGGCATTTCAATTGAGCCTAATTGTATTCTCTTGAAGTGTTTTGAAGACACTAATCTTGAGAAGAAAATCCTTGTTTGTAAAGGTTATTGCTTAACCTAGAAAAGCATTGTGTAAAGGTTGTTATTTAGCCTTGAAAAACAACATTGTAAGGTTATTGCTTATCATTGGAAAGCATAGTGTAGAGGTTACTGCTTAGCCTATTGAAAAGCACAGATAGTGGAAATCCGGTGGGGTGTGAGATCACAAGCCGGTAGTGGATGTAGGCATTGAGGCCGAACCACTATAAATGATTGTGTTATGGTGAATGCTTTTGTGGTGATTGTTGTTGTTTAGCTTTCGCATTTTATTTGTTAATCATCACAAGTGGCTAATTATTTTAAAGAAGTTTAAAATTGGCATAATTGGTCATTAAGTTGTAGCTCACCCTATTCACCCCCCCTCTAGGGTTCGGATCCAAAACTTTCAAGTTCCGATCCGGTCATTTTTTAGATAGCCCACGTGGCATACCTATCCATAAAATTTGTTGGAAGGGAGGGGGGTTAACCTTGATATACATTGTTATACCGTTCTCTATCGATTTAAGTTTTTTGGGAGTGGTGTAGACACCTCACTTGGCCCCCTATGATGGACTTAAACACCTGTCATATATAACGGTGCCCCCATTTCACCCATAATTGAATGGTTAATGGCATAATTAAGATTAATTAATGACGATGAAGATGCTTGTTGAAAATTTTATGCTTAGTTCGACAATATTTAGAAATTCGTGAGAGAAAAGGCCGAATCGCGTTGAGACTTCAAGTCCAACCCACTACTCATACAAGACTTAGGCTAAAACACTATCCCAAGTCCCTTCCAGACTACATAGGACACACTCAAGTTGATCCCAAAGATATTACACTTAGTTTACCTAAGTACGATGCAATTAGTATGATTTACACGGTTAGAATCTTTGATCCAGATATCCCTACTATTTTCTGAACTCTAATCACTATGACATATGGACCAAAAGATTCTACGTTCCGAGAGCTTTCCGTCGATATATAGAACGTCCAAATCCGATGAACGAATCAAAAGATATGGTCGTCGGAAGATTACCCTGCGAACCCCCCACCAGGCACATACCTGGGCGCCCATGTAGGTGCGCCCATGTCCCAGACTTGTACTTGGGCGCCCACACAGGTGCGCCCAGGTCCCTAGTTGCCTTAGGGAAGCACTTAGGTGCACATTTAAACACATCCCACTTTACCTTTCATAGCTTTGACCCGATCTCAATCTAAGAAATGAACCGGAACCAAACCTCGAGCCCGTTCGACCAAGACATGACATGGGCGCACCTGTGGGTGCGCCCAAGTCCTGGAACCAACTTGGGCGCCACCCCATGTGCGCCCAAGTCCCAAGATGCCTCAAAAATGCACTTTGATGCATACTTAGGTACGTTTGACTCTACCCTTTGCAGTTTCGACTCGGTTTAGACCCGAAAACAACCCGGAACTGGACCCTAGACCCATTAGGCATCAAAGTTAGACATGGGCGCCACCATATGGGCGCCCAAGTCATGGGACCCACTTGGGCGCACCTCCATGTGCGCCCAAGTCTCCGAGAGCCCTAATCTCACCTTGGTTTGCGTGAAACCCTTGGGAACTCGTGCAAGAAGTAACCCTAACTCTTCCTCCACGTCAAAATCACTATAAAGAGACCTCATATGCTACTTTTGCAAAAAGAGGCTACCAAAAGAGAGAAAAAAAAGTAGAGTAAGAAAGAGAGAAAAAGAGAGAGGTCATAAAGGAGATCTCTAGATCTAGAAGAAAGGAGAAAGAAGATTGCTTTGGTTCTCCAAGATCAGCAATGGAGAAAGCCTCCCAAAGCCATGGACTTGCGAAAGAACTTCAACTTAGGACTTAAAGAACACGATTCGAATCGGTATTTATAGGTTTCTTTTGTTTATTTGCTTTACACCATCATTATTGTTTAGAAATATGTTTAGGATCATGCACACATTGTAGATCTGTATTAATAGTACTATTTTACAGTAGATCTGATATTCAGTATTCATTCCTCATTAGAAACATGCTTAGGATCATCCGTAGTTTGTAGATCTGCATTATTTTCATCATTCTGAACTCGTGATTAGAACAGATCTTGCATCCATATTGTTTTCATTAGGAAAAATCCGAATCTGAAAGGAAAAGTGTTAAAAAACAAGAGAAGAGTACTTGGGCGCCACTGTGTGTGCGCCCAAGTCCCAAGAGTGGGATTTTGACCCTAGTCTCATCCCGCTTGCAATTTCTCTCTCAAATCCGGATTTCTATTCATATAAGTTAGTATTAGTACCTTCGGACTTGTGACTTTGTATTCAAAATCGCGCGAAAAGCATTGAAAAAGAAACAAAAGAGGAAGAAAACACAGAAAAGCACTTGGGTGCCCATACAGGTGCGCCCAAGTCCAAAATTGGAGATTTGACTCCCGTTTTCCATTTCGCGCGCATTCTGCTTCGGAAATCCGAGTCCATCTTCGTATAAGTTGATATCAAAGCATTCGGACGTGTTAAAGGTATTGAAAGAATCGAAAAGGGACCAAATATATCATTGAAAAGAAGAAAAAGTATAGGAAGGTACTTGGGAGCAACCGTAGGTGCGCCCAAGTCCAAAAGTAGGCTTTTGGTCCCTATTTGTTTGATTCATGTGCATTTTGCTTCTTGAATTCGAGTCAATCCTCATATAAGTTGATATCAAGGCATTTGGATTTATTAAGAGTATTGAAAGAATCGAAAAGGGACCAAACATAACATTGAAAAGAAGAAAAAGTACAGGAAGGTACTTGGGAGCAACTGTAGGTGCGCCCAAGTCCCTGCAAAGGGATTCACCCTCGAGTCCTTGTGCTTGCATTATTATTTTCAAATCCGGAAGCTTTGATATTAATAATTTACAATAGTACCTTGCATTTAGTCTCAAATTGCTAGAAATCATACCGGGATATCGATAGAAGCCCGAAATACATCACAACCCGCAGGGGGAACACTTGGGCGCCACTGTGTGTGCGCCCAAGTCCCGCAGAGACACTTGGGCGCCCCTGTAGGTGCGCCCAAGTCCTTGGCTTGTTCTTCAGCCCGTATTTGCTACATCTTGCGTCTAATTTAACATGATGTTCCATATTTGTGATGATTTCAATTAATTGCCGAACTTCTAGACTTCGAATCTTCAAATTATCATACTTAGGTTGCATTTTTTGCATAAAATACCAAAAAAATCATAAAGTCATAAAACTATTCCCTTCTCATCTTGCTCTTTAGTAATTAGAGAAGAGAACAAAAAAATTAAAAGAAATAGAAAAATACATAAAAAGAAAAAGAATAGACATTAAGTAGAAGACACTAGATTGTTCTTTAGGATAGCTTACATTGCTTTCGCATAAAAAAACCAAAAGACCAAAAAAAAATCATAACATCATAAAACACTTCTCCTCTCATCTTGCTCTCTAGTAATTAGAGAAGAGAACAAAAAGAAATTAAAAGAAATAGTAGAATTATAGAGTTAGGCATTAACTAGGTAATCCTAGCTTATTCCATTCATGCTTGAGTGAATTAATAAACTTAATCAACCCTCATCTAAACACTCAATTAATTCGAAGCAATTAATTAAATCACGCAATTAAAATCCACATATTTAATTAATTAATTAAATCCCTAAAACTTATTAACAACTCCTAGTGAAACCCCTGATTAAATAAAACTTTAATCAACAAGTCCCAATTAAAATCCCGATTAACAAACCTAATCCATAAGCTTTAATTTATTAAAAGAAATTAACTTAAAGACACCCCAGAAGATAACAAACTACTAGACTGACACTTAGGAGCAACCACAGGTGCGCCCAAGTCACCCCAGACACTTAGGAGCAACCACAGGTGCGCCCAAGTCACCCTTGACACTTAGGAGCAACCACAAGTGCTCCCAAGTCACCCTTAACACTAAGGAGCAAACACAAGTGCGCCCAAGTCATCTCAGACACTTAGGAGCAACCACAGGTGCGCCCAAGTCATCCCAGACACTTAGGAGCAGCCATAGGTGCGCCCAAGTCACATTTAGTTTGGGAATCACCGAATCCCTATTAATTTCAAACTTCGACCCATATCAACACACTAGAACACCCTTACGATTTGAAACAACTATAGCCAGTAGCCCAAATTAACCTAAAAGATTAAACCGACTTAAACCACAAAAACATCCACGTAGGCACCAATCTCTTAACACTTAGCCTCCCATAATCATTAAGAAATCTAATTAATTGAAACCTAATTTAATTCCAATTGACACAACACAATAAAAACACAGTTAATTCAAAGAACATCAAACGATAAACACTCAACCTCAAATTAACCCAGAAACAAGAGAAACACGAAAACCGGACACTTGGGAGCAACCACAGTTGCGCCCAAGTCACCTTTTAAACTTAGGCGCCCCCACAGGTGCGCCCAAGTCCATTTCCACTCCCTTGGGACTACCGAATCCCCATCCATTTCCAATTTCGATCTAGATCATTACCTTAAAACTATCACAGAATCAATAACAACCTTTAAATCAAAACCTTGATCAACTTAGACTCGTCCGGCACTTCAAACCGAGCCAAAGTGACCAAAAGATTTCAAATTCCAACTTGGGCGCCACTACTGGTGCGCCCAAGTGCACAGGAATACATAGGCGCATGCACAGGTGCGCCCAAGTCCTCTATCACATCCAAGTTGAGAACCTTGGTTTCGTTTCGAATCCTGGACTTAAGACTATTAAAATTAATTGACCCAAAGTTAAAGACAACATCAAAACAGAAGCCTACATTGATTAGAACCCCACGATATTCCAAAATCTAGCCAACACCAGCGCAAACAACCGAATCACAAAGAGCAACCACTTGGGCGCCGCTACAGGTGCGCCCAAGTCACCAAGAGGACCTAGGCGCCACCACAGGTGCGCCCAAGTCCTCCCGTCCATCACTTCACTGGTTTCGACACCTTTTGATCATTTAAATTGAAACTCAAAATTCCAGAACCTTTGGCATACTAAAACAGAACCTTAAAACACTCTTAACTCATCCCTAAATAACTCTTAATCAAACCACAACTTGAACCAAACTAAATCAAATTAATAAGCCGTTTAGCTTAGGAGCTATCAAACTTAGACAATTTACACGCTAGCATTAAATCGGATTTCCTCATTAGATAGATTAGAGCATTAGGCTTCGCCCCATCACTCTTCCTGTTCCGTTAGGGGACCGGGAGAGCTAATGTGGGCGGTCTAGGACCTTAGGTTTAGGGTTAATCCGATGATCAGTAATAAAGCATTAATTATGTAAATCCAAGTAAAATCCTCTAGTTAGGCCCTTCTAGCCCCAATATCAAAAATCCATAAAAACTATAAAACCAATAAAATAAACACAAAAAGATTTTTCCTTTATTTCTTCCTCCACCTCAGGTGCCAGATATTTAATTGAACTTAATGATAAAAGGGAAAGAAGAACTGATTTCTAAAATTGAATAAATGAGAATGACGAGATGAGATAAATGATTTCGCACACACTTTTAAAACAATCACGGCCCATCGGCCACTCTAAAACAAATATCGGCCCATCGGCCACCTTTAGTCAATTACGGCCCATCGGCCTTTCACCTTTATCACTCGTGTATCGCACACGAAAAACACAGAAATCACAAGTCAAAGTCTCATTTGCATCATTGTTTTGGTTTGCAAAGTCAGCCTTTAAACCCTATTTTGCCAAGGGATTTGAAGGGGGTACCCGGGAACGGGGCCGATCCTCTTCTTAAATATTTGGCACCTCCCCCCTTTTTATTTTCTTTATCTTAATTGTTTTACTTTACTTGGATATACTATGATTTTGCTATGTGAGGATTAATCTTTATTTGGACTTTAACGCGTAACCCTGAATTGACCCTGTATTAAAGAGACCCAAAAAGACCCAAATTAATGTGACAAGACAACCGTCGTGTGTTGCCGGCAGTACATTAGACGAGAGGAAGAACCCACCTATTTATCTTCTCCCATTTTTCTTCGGCTTTCGTCGAAGGACGGTGTTACGGCCGTTACCATAGCTGGCGATCGTGATCCGTCGATTTTGAGGGTAGTCGGAATCCTCACTTTCGATGTAAAATTAAAATAGCACATGTATAGATGAATGGAGATTCTTCCCAAGCCCCATTGGTTGGCGCGGGGGGGTCGAAAATTCACATCCGACAGCCTGGCGATCGTGATGGGACCTCTTTTGTTGTCTTGTCACGAATTTGGGTCTTTCTGCAGTTCTATTGTAGGACACGAACATCCAATCAATGATCAGATGTCCGTGTCCCATTCAGTTTAGGGTTATTATAAGTTTAGTCCCAAATTAAACCTAAGGTTCGAATGAACCGTCCACTAAGCTTTCCCCCATTACATCATAAGAAACAAACCTACACCAACACTCACTACCCAAGAACATAAAACGTGCTTTTCTCATCCCCCCTTCTCTCTACTCTCATCTAAATATTTCTTCACAAATGGAGGGTTACACGTTCGGAATGTCCGACCTACAACCCCTCTCTCCCCCACTG
This sequence comes from Umbellularia californica, assembly GCA_028538565.1. Lineage (NCBI taxonomy): Eukaryota > Viridiplantae > Streptophyta > Magnoliopsida > Laurales > Lauraceae > Umbellularia > Umbellularia californica. The sequence goes on along the minus strand of JAPQWN010000008.1, from coordinate 30,096,828 downwards.
TTGACTCGTACTAATGGCGGATCACAACAAACACCACAAAATATAGAATCATCAAGGATACTAGAGGGGTCCTTAGCGTATTCAAGTCATGACCCACAACAGATAAGACAGTCTCTTTTTGAAGGAGGCCCCATCCCAGTCAATACCATTACAATGGGCAGGAATCATTCTAACATATCTACCCCATCTCATTCGTCAGGGGAGAACCAATTCTCCGCACATTCAGGAGTAACTTACACGGACCTAGTCAGCCCCACCGGCCAAGTTATAAGATATAGGGTCCACGACAATGTCTCGTCAAGAGATCACTCTCTTCGCGCGGACAACCCTGTTGTCTCACAGGTTATACCCTACTCTTCCCTAATCAGTCAGACCGAGCCAATCACGTCTTCTATCCCACAATATGGGATGCCTACTGATGCACCTATCACTACCCCGGCTAGAGCTATCGCACCATCCCAGACTCTCACGATAAACGAGAATCTATATCGACAGCCGAGTCATGGCTTAGTAAACCCGGGTCTGTTGGTGACATCCAACACCTCGCGCCAAAACCCTTTGGCTCATATGGGAACGCCAGATGTCTACCAACAACGTGAGGCAGCTCGACCTCAATTTCAAGTAATGACTCCTCCGCCAATCAATCAAATGAATTACAACCCTGTGACGGCTAGCAACGATATATTATATCCCCAGCCGATTCAATATGAGAGGACCTCTCCTGTTTATCAAAATCAGACCCCCCTAACCTACCAAGTGCCTAATTCAAATCAGGATCCCCCAATCCAAAACAGTCAGGTTATCAATCCATCAGGCGTTAGAAATTCTTATCAAACATACCCAGGAAACGAGCCACGCTATCAACAGGCATATCAACCGTTCGCATTAAGTCCGATGATTGATCAACACAGAGGACAATCAGTTGGTTATGGAGGAACTCAGTTGAACCAAAACTATCATCTTATTCAACAACCATATCCCCGAGAGCAATTCCAAGAGCCGGCCTATGCCCCGACCCCACTAGGACCTCAAGGAGGATACCAACCACAGACAATCCAATACCTAGATCCTTTAGCATTTAAAGAATTGCAGAAAAACGTAGAAGAACTTAAAAATGAAATTAAGAAGAAGTCCTCAAGCTCGACTGGAAGAAAGCTAGGTTTCTACGATTTTACCAAAAAAGAAGAAAAGGAGAGATCACCCTTCCCTGTCAGAGCGCCTAAATTCGTACCCTATGATGGGACAACCGACCCTCAACACCATTTGGTTTCGTTCTGCAATAAGTGTCGTGCCATCGCTGACAATGACTCTATGCTCATAAACTATTTTCAAGAATCTCTAACAGGGGATGCACTAACTTGGTATACGTCTGTACCTTCCCACGAAATTAATACATTCGAGGATGTAATAGAGAAGTTCCTAGCGCGATACCAGCACTTGACTAAGAACAAACCCCTTTGGCATGACTTAGCGAACCTCAAACAAAAGAATAACGAGGATTACGAGGAATTCGCAGTGAGATGGCAAAATCAATTTGCGCGATCAGATTGCAATATGCAAGAGGAGGAACAAGTGAGAATGGCCATATCAAACATGAAGGATCCAATGAGGGCTTTGATGACGATCGGGGAAGTAGTTAGCTGGAGTGGTTTATACCGTAGATTGTCTAGGATGAAACAAAACTTGGACGAAGGAGTGTTAAACACCATTATTGACCATAAGAAAAACACGCGTAGGATAGGCACAACCACCCAACCAGAAAGCCGTGCAACCCCTGAGGTAAGCTCAAATCAAGAAGAGGTTTACCGACCATACCAAGAACATAATAGTGTCAGCTTTAACCAACACCAAAATCAAGGGCAAAATGGCAATCCTAATTTCCAGGGTGGTAACCCGAATTTTCAAAGGAACAACCAGAATTATCAGCGGAACAATCAAAACTTCCGAAACCCTCCTAGAAACAATCAAGGCTATGACCCACCGCCAAGGAACCAAGGACCCCCGGTGAATCAAAATCAGAACCCCGACCACGCGCAATCGGTTCCGAATTCAACTGTTCTGCCACCAAACCAGAACGCGAATCCTCAACCCAACTATGGTACGGTTCCCTTCAATTACAATAGAGACAACAATGGCAACCAAAATAATGCAAACAATGGAAATAGAAAGAGATTCAGACCCAAGAGGACAAGCTACCCATCCCTGCCACAACCTTGGACTGCTGTCTTCTGGTCTCTTCTAAATCAGAACGCCCTCCGACTCCCACTAGAACGACCGCAGGCGTGGTCAGAACACCTGGACAAGACCAAGTTTTGTGCCTACCATAGGATGCCGGGGCATGACCTCACCCAATGCTATACAATTAGAGATCTGATTTACGACCTTAATGATGAAGGTAGGATTGATTGGAACAATATCAGGCCGATAGGCACAAGCGACCCACAGAATACACCTCCTAATCAAAACGCTGCCGCTAATCCAACACAGAATATTCCAAACATGCAGATTTATACAAACCCGCTACCTAAGCATGGGCCATCAACCTCTGGACAAACCTCGCAAACTCAATTGATAAACATCGCCATGATAGAACACCAATACATTGATATCGCGACCCAAGGGAGCATAAATCGTAATCAACCATGCCATGATGATTTCTTTGAAGAAGAAGACTATAGAAAATACATCACGCCATGGGACGGAAAGACGAAGTTCAAAATCTACGACTCCGGAATGGACGCGATTGTCGATTCTCCTGACCTTTACAAAGTAAATTTTGATGAACCAAATGACCAAGGACCACCGATCCTCGCGAACTCTGGATTAGATCCTCACCCGGATACAAATGCATCTCAAGCCCATCTCCGATCCGGGCGAATTCGTCCTTCCCGATTACCCCCTCATCCGGTCACTCGAGATCCAGAATCGCAGAACCCCAACACTCAAGTTGAGGAAATAGTCGATGAAAGAGCCCATATTTCGATAGAAACGGGAATAGAATATGATCTCTTAGGACACCTCACGAAGATCCCAGCTAAGGTATCCGTCCTCGACTTAATTAAAACCTCACCCAAACATCAGCAACAGTTACTTGAGGCTATTACGCGGTTGCAAGTCCCGGTAAACATAACTCCCGAAGAGTTGAGAACTACCATCGCAACCTTAGCCCCGGGAACCCCTTTTCCTGCCCTTACGTTTACCGAAGAAGAACTAAAAGAGATACCGCCTGAAGCGAGGACATCTCCCCTACATCTAACGATCAAGATAGCAGGAAAGGAAATATCAGGAGCTTTGGTCGACACTGGCGCATCATTAAACATATGCCCATTGAAAACCTACAAAGCTTTAGGGCTCACAACAAAAGACTTAACTCCGGCCCCCATGGTGGTGACTGGTTATGATGGGAATAAGAAAACAGTATGTGGAAAAGTTATGTTATTAGTACAAGCGGGTCCGATTTCGATGCCAGAAGAATTTTATATCATGGACATCCCCGCCACTTTCAATTTAATTTTAGGACGCCGATGGTTGAATCATATGAACGCCGTCATGTCAAGCAGGCATCAATGTGTCAAATTCCCCCATTTAGGCAAGATCATAAAAATGATGGGGGACCCACCTGTGATCGAACCGGAAGAACTCCAAATACTCCCGACCTTACAACCCGCTCCCATGACGCCAGAGGTCAAGATTCATGGATACAGAGTTGATCCTCTCATCTCCTTAATGGATATGGACCCCATGCAAAATATGTTTCATGAATTTTCCCCCCTCCAAAATCCAACAACAAACAATCGGAATCAAGCGCAAGGATGGACTCTGATGAGGAAGATGGGATATCAACCCGGATTTGGACTAGGAAAAGACGGGGAAGGTGCTATCAACCCCTACATACCAGATCCTAGAGTAAAAGCAGAAGGATTAGGATACGATGCACATAGTAATATGAGAGGTAAACAAGAGGACTGGACTTTAGATGAACACTTTATAAAGCACGATAAAACTCTAGATCCCAATGCATCACCAACTAGAGAGGAACGTGACAATTTGGATCCGAACGATAAAGGTAAGACCGTTCTAGTAGAAGATTGGGAAGACTCTACGTCATCTGAAAGTGAGATCTACGAGCAAATCTTTGGCACTTGGAGAGAGTTCCATTCACCAGAAGAAGTGGATGATGCAAATTGCACTGTCAATCTAAGGTTCCAGACCCTATCGTGCAACATGTTGACTATGAACAAATCAACTCGTTTACCCAAAAAAAAACGCCGATTGCCAAACTCAGAGAAAGTCGCGAAACATGGGAAATTGAAGACCCTACCCGCGAGGAAGTGGTATATTGGCCCGTTGCCTGGCACAATTGGCGAAAAGACCCCTCTCAAGAAGACCATGAAGTTTGGGAAGCAGATGACCAAAACGACCATGAAGTGGTATACCGCCCCACTACCTGGCTACGCCAGCGGGGAGGATCCTCCTTGGTAGACAGCCCATCTTCAAACTCACCTGTACCATATCATTTCGAAAATCCAAAAAAATTAGAAAACCCCAAAAACCCCAAAAAATTAGAAAATAGAAAACCCAAAAACATAGGAACCGTAGGAGTAGAAGACTTTAGTCCTCATCAAAACATGGGCAATCCAAGGAGATGGAAGTTACCTCCGGTAGAGCGGTCCCGACTAGAGGAGATTATGACCAACATCGATAAGTTAGGCTGTGAGTCTCTACCGATCATTCCAGAGCCCGAACCCTTAGTGCAACCTACAAACACCAATGATGGAATGGGTGTTTACGAACTAGTAGACGCCGAAGAAGGGGATGACGAAATTTCTGAAGAATTCGGGAGAGTAATCAAGAAATTTGATGAAGAGACGCAAGCGGCTGCCGAAAAGACAAAAGAAATAAACCTAGGGACGGATGAGAGACCCAAACAAGTCCAGATCAGTGCATGCCTAGAACCTGACGAAGAAAGTAAAATCCTTGAGATCCTAAGAGAGTATCAGGACGTGTTCGCGTCAGATTATAGTGATATGCCCGGTCTTGCACCCGATCTGGTGGAGCACCGAATTCCGCTAGAGGAAAATGCTAAACCTGTCAAACAAAAGTTGAGAAAGATGCTTCCCGACGCTGCCCTGAAAGTGAAGGAGGAGGTTGACAAGCTCCACCAAGCTAAATTCATCAGGGTCGTATTATTCCCTCAATGGGTCGCCAACATAGTTCCGGTAAAGAAGAAAGACGGACGCGTCCGAGTTTGTATTGACTTTCGAAATCTGAACAAGGCATCTCCCAAAGACGATTTCCCTTTGCCTCACATTGACTTGCTTGTTGATAATACTGCAGGGCACGCCATGCTATCATTCATGGATGGTTACTCAGGGTACAATCAAATCAGGCTGTCACCAGAGGATCAGGAGAAGACATCATTTACTACACCCTGGGGGACCTATTGCTACGTTGTGATGCCTTTTGGCTTGAAAAATGCCGGTGCCACTTATCAGAGAGCCATGATGGCGATATTCCACGACATGATACACGATTGTGTAGAGGTTTATGTAGATGACATTCTAATCAAATCCAAAACCCGTGAGGATCATATCGTAGCCCTTAGGAGAGTCCTTCAACGATCTAGGGACACCCAACTGAAGATGAATCCGAAGAAATGTGTTTTTGGAGTATCCTCTGGCAAACTCCTGGGCTTCATGGTAAGTAACCGGGGAATCGAAGTTGATCCTTCTAAGATAAAGGCCATCCTTGAAATGCCGCCCCCGAAGAATCTCAAAGAATTGAGGGGCCTCATAGGACGACTACAGTTCATCAGGAGATTCATTTCACAGCACTCCCAAAAATGCGAGCCGTTTTACAAATTGCTAAAAGGAGGCGTAAGGTACCACTGGGATGACGACTGCCAGAAGGCATTTGAAGATCTGAAGAAATATTTGTTGAGTCCTCCTGTCCTGAAGGCCCCTATAAAAACCAAGCCTCTCATTTTATATGTGTCAGCGACAGAATCTGCGATAGGTGTCGTCCTGGGGCAACATGATGAAACCGGTCGAAAGGAGAACGCTATTTATTACTTGAGCAAATCTCTATTACCCTACGAAAGGAAATACTCCCCAATGGAAAGGACTTGCTTAGCCGTAGTTTGGGCAGCTCAAAAATTGAGACACTACTTTCTGGCCCATCAGATCAAACTCCTAGCAAGGATGGATCCTTTGAAATACATTTTCGAGAAGCCAGTCACTTCGGGGAGAGTCGCGCGATGGCAAATGCTCCTGGTCGAATTTGACATAATCTACGTTACACAAAAATCCATAAAAGGACAGGCGATCGCTGACCATCTAGCACACCTCCCCTTGCCTCAGTACGAGCCAGTTAGAACTGATTTCCCTGACGAGAGCATTTTGTTTACATATGTTGAAGAGGTTAAAGATGATGATTCATGGACTATGTACTTTGATGGAGCTTTGAACCAAAATGGAAAAGGAGTCGGGATAGTGCTATTATCCCCGGAAGGGGTTGTCATACCAAAGGCCTACAAGATCGGATTTCCAGCAACCAACAATGTGATGGAATATGAAGCTTTGCTAGCGGGGCTAAGAGAGGCCCAGGCTCTAGGTGTCATGAAGCTGAGAGTCTTCGGTGATTCCAAAGTTGTTATTTCCCAAATAGCCGGAGAATGGAAGGTCAATGCCCCCAAGCTTGCACATTACCACGCAAAGGCAAAAGAATTGATGTCTAGTTTCAAGGAAGTTTCCTTCCTCTACATTCCTCGAGCCTTGAACAGCTTAGCCGATTCATTAGCAATTTTAGCTTCCATTATAGAAATCCCCGACAACAAAGATTCCGAAGAATTCTTGATTAGAAGGCTAGCTTCACCGTCCGTCAAATCGATAGATCTAACCAAAGGGAACCTTGCTGAAGCTCTGCAGAAAATTTCGAAGGAAAAGGGTAAAAAAGTCAAGGCCAAGGAGTCCGACCAAGAAGAGAACGCCAAACCAGTAGAAGGAGTCCTGGCTCGCATACAACATAATGATGACCTAGTAGACGATCACCCGTGGTACTACGATATCTGGAATTACTTACATGATGGCTACATCCCTGAATATGCCAGCCGATCAGATAAAAAAGCGCTGAAAGAAATGGTTCAAAGATATGTCATAGTCGCGGGACTACTGTACCGCAGATCTTTCAGTGGAATTCTCCTACGATGTGTGACTGCAGAAGAAGGGCAAGAAATAATCGAAGAGGCACATTCAGGAGAGTGTGGAGGACACGTCAATGGCCAAATGTTAGCTAAGAAGATCATCCGTTTAGGTTATTATTGGCCATCCTTAGAGTCGGATTCAGTTCATTACGTTAGGAGATGCAAAGAGTGTCAGTTACATGCCGACCTAATTCATGCCCCTGCATCATCCCTTCACCCCACCACAGCTCCATGGCCTTTCTCGACCTGGGCTTTTGATATCATAGGACCCTTGGCCCCTACTTTAGAAAACACACAAAATAAAGCATTCATATTGACAGCCACAGAATATTACACTAAATGGGCAGAAGCAGAAGCATATGTTAACATTAAGGCTACTTCTGTGGTCAAATTCATTAAAACGAATATAATAGCCAGGTTTGGCATCCCTAAAGTATTCATAACAGACAATGGACCCCAGTTTATATCCCAACAAATGAATGAGTTGTGCATAAAATATGACATTGAATTGCATCATTCCACCCCATATTACCCCCAAGCAAATGGCCAAGCCGAAGCAACCAACAAGACTTTACTGAAGATTATCAAAAAGACTGTGCAAACCACCAAAGGTAGTGATTGGCCAGACCGTTTGGTTGAAGCGTTGTGGGCATACCGGACTTCCATAAGGACTCCTACAGGAGAAACCCCATACTCTTTGACCTACGGAATGGAAGCAGTCCTTCCCCTCGAAGTCCTTCACCCGTCGCTACGCATCCAGCTAGATGAAGCTATGACAGAAGACCAGAGGAGAGAAGCATTGCTACTTCAGCTAGACCTACTCGACGAGAAAAGAATGAAGGCAGCAGAACATGCACAAGTATATCAGAAAAGAATCGCCAGAGCCTACGACAAACATGTCAAAGAGCGGAAATTCAAAGTTGGTGACTCCGTCTTGAAGCGCATCGCTCCATCACAGCTTCCGCATCCTAGAGGTAAGTTACGACCCAATTGGGAAGGCCCTTATGTAATTAAAGAAGCATATTCTGGTAATGCATATAGACTAGTAAATGCAGAAGGGGAAGAGCTCCCCGATCCATGGAACGCTATGTACCTGAAAAGGTACATAGTATGACCCTCCCTTACTTCTCACGGAGTATGGCCCTCCTTGTCCCTTAGTGTAGTTGTAGAAATCCCGTAGGAAGACAGAAGAGATGCACTCTAATCAAACTTGGAACTCGAACACACCCCGGCACTTAAAAATACACAAAATGGCGAGTCTACCCCACACGGATTCAGCACGGTTAAGGCCACCCAATGTGAAGGTTTATAGGTGAGATTGCCCATGTCATGAAAGCTTCTTCACCGTTTGCAGCTAAAAAACAAAAAAAAAAAAAAAAAAAAAAAGGCTTTGTGACTAGTCTGGGTCCTTAGCCTTTTTAACTCGAGCCAGAAAGCTCGTAGGGGTATTTAAATACCTAGTGCCCTAAAGCCACCTGGTTTGGGAGTCACTGGCCGAATGCTCGTTACATGGGTTAATTAGAAAGCTTAAGGGATCCAGACATTGCACAGTCATATGATTATAAAAAAAAAAAAAAAAAAAAAAAAAAAGAAAAAAAAAAGAAAAAAAAAAAAACGAAGAAAAGAAAGAGTCTAGTTAGGGGTCTTGGAAACAATAAAGGTTTTGTGACTAGCTCGGGTTTGTAGCCTTTTTTAGCTCGAGCCAGTAAGCCCGTAGGGGTATGTACATATCTAGTGCCCTAAAGCCACCTGGTTTGGGAGTCATTGGCCGAATGCTCGTTACATGGGTTAATTAGAAAGCTTAAAGGACCCGAGCATTGCACAGTCACAATGGATCCGAAAAAAAATATATATATATATATCTTAGGCTTGCTAGACTGACATGGGCACTCATCAGGTGAACTAAGCAGAAGGTAGTTGAACACCACAACACTAAGGTAGCACGGTGACTCACCACCCTACACACAAACATTACTCACAAATGAGCCCTAGATGCGGTCAGATGCTCTCCGAAGTTCGACCGAAAAGACTAAGCAGCTACAAAAGGGGCCCGTGAGGGCTCGACCTCCAAAGGACGGTTAGGGAAGACCATGTTGCCACTTAGGTGACAATTATGGATCGAGAAGCTAATCTCCTTTCGCACTCTCACCCACAGCCAGAATAGATACTAGTCTTATGCTGGGGCATTTTTTTGGTTTATATATACACATGAACAAATGCTTAGCTCACACGGCTTCCCAACTTGGGTCCTCATCGCATACACAGTTGCCACGGGCACTCACTAGGTTGCACACACACTCACCTCATACATGTTTTTACTACTAATGACTTTTAGTTGGATGCAGAAAAAAAAAATATATCCCCTAAGGTATGAATTCAATCTTGTTATTCTCAAAGCTTGAGTGCCAAAATGGCCCCCTGACATTTTTACCGAGAAAGAAAATGCCACCTTAGCCAAACTATGCAGGGGACCTAAAAATATTAAACTAACAAGTTTGTTTTGAGACCTTGCAGGGAAACCAACCCCGATTACATTCATAACATCCCACAAGCTGGGGCATTTATTTACTATAAACGGGTACTATTTTGTGCACAATTCCTCATGACTTGAAAAGATCAAAGTTACGATAAACAAACTGGGAAAATATGAGTTATGTCTGTTGTGTTATCCAATGATGAATTTGATTATAGATGTATGCTGTACACACCCTTTATGACGTCACATATGATTGTAGTATTGAAAGTGCAATTATCTTGAACCTCTGCCTTTATACTTATAGCTAACAATGTGAATGCCTTAAAACATAGAATTGTTTAGGTCACAAATGTCACGCACTCAGGCACCCCCTATTGTTTGAGAACCTCATTCTGTGTTTCTTACTAAGTTTAGATTGATGAGAGATTGTGCTTATTCTCTTTTTGTTATATGAAATCTCGCTTCATTAACTCTAAACTACTAGTGATCCTTCCTATGAGATCCATGCTCAGAACACAAATTTCGAGATATTCTAGAAAAAATTCGGCAGCACTTCCCCTTGTTTTTTGGACCCTGGAAAATTTCAGAATACATAAGGACCTGTTACCTGTGAGAAGAACACTTCGTATATTCCCCTGGCACCCCACAATGACCCCTCATCGATCAACGACAATCCTATAGCACTTCTTATAGCATCAAACACACTATCTCAACTATACATACATAGTATACATACGCACAACATACACATACATATGAGCCCCCACCACGAGCCAAAGATAGGGTGCAACACCATAAATACAGGACTAGGACATATGAATACAATATAGAACAAGGATACATAAGGGATGCATCCCTAGGAGATCAATCAAAGGACAATAGCCCTATGGACCAGCTCCATTATGACGAGCCGACGAAGCAAATGAAGACGGACCAGGGGCACGCTGAGAAGGAGCTCGGGTCGAGTCCGAAAACGCATAACCTCTCTCTTCCGCCCTCCGGCGATATCGATCGAGGCGCCTCCGTAAATCAGCAACCACCTCCTCATGACCTCGCGCCATACGATCCATGCGCTCAATATACTGATCATGAATAAGGGCTCTCTCCTCGCCCACGCTGAGAGGCGGAGGAACAAAGGCGACAACGGCACCACTCTACAAGACGACATTTTAAGAACACCTTATACTCAACAAACCTTACAGCAGTGAACGCAGAACTTAAAAGAGGAGGAAAGACCTTCACCTGCGTAGAGGCCTCGTAGCTCCTGAGCTTGGCACGCAACTCGCGAACCTGCATATCACCAGATTACAAATCACATCAACAACGGATCTGAGGAATCAAGTTTGAAATGTCACATGGGAAAACCTCATACCTGTGCCTCTGAAGCATCTCTCTCGACAAGCGCCTTGTCACGCTCACTATGAGCCTCCGCCTAGAATATCACAAAAGCAAACAACCAGGGATCGGTCATTATACAAAAGAAGAACTCAATAAAAGTCTAAACCTCACTAACCTGCAACTGGTCCATCTCAGCTCGCAGTGTCTGGAGCTCGCCCTCCAGTTTGATTCTTGTAGCTTCGGATGCTGCCAAGTCCCTGTCTCTCTGCACAACGACCAGAGGCCATAAACATCAACTCAAAATGAACAACCAAGTTAGTGACCTTATACCTCGGAGGTGTCCACTGGTGCATCAATAACAGCATCACGTCGTTTTAGCTCCTCCTGCAGGATCTCATCGGGTAAGATAAAAGAAATTGTTAGGCTCAAAAGGCTACTTCTACAATGGATGGGGAATAGTGATCTCCATGCCTCTTTAGCTGTCAATGATGCCTGTAACCTCACTGTCATAGCTTCCTGAAATAAATAGGATAATAACATGACACGGTGAGTGGATGCCTTAATGCATGACATCAAGAGTCAAGACTCCCCAAATCCCTAGGCTACGACCTCAACAAACATTACCTTATCTCTCACCAGCTCTGTCAACCGAGATACCTCCTCACGAAGGGCTGCCTCAACATCGGAAACCGCTCTCCTAGAGGTCCCCTACCACAAAGCATAACAAGTACAATTAGAAAAGAAGGATAAGACAATATGGTTAATAAACCCGGTGAGATTTACCTCGCCTAGATCATTGCCTAACGAGCACGTCCCGCGACATTCCGTTTCTACAGAGGAAACCATCTGAAATAGAAGAACAACATATTGGATCAGATCGAGAATAGGGGATCATATCTAGGCAGGTGAAGATCAATTGATTACCCGAAGTGACAACAACGTCTCCATCGCCTCAGCACAATTTCGGATAGAATGGGAAGACCCGCCGGAATACGACTTGGGGAATATGTATCGGTGCGTGATATCCCTCCAACGCCGTTCATAATCACCCGTTGCTTCTTTATCTGTACCAAAGGCAGGTGCTTTCCCCCCTCCATCCCAATCATCAATCTCAGGCTGATGTGGGTGAGAATGACCAAATACTGCTTCACCCCATCCCCTATATGAATGACTCATGTTAGGTTCGGGAGGTAGGACAACCTGATGACCACCGAACTGGCGAGCAACCCGACTCACGACGAGCCTAGAAATGATCTGGGGAGCGTGTAGCCATATATCTCTTGCAAATAAATGTACCCCATCTCGCACTACCACTAGCTCATCTTCAGGGCCGCCGTGGTAAGGACACCAAATGATCTGAAAAATAGGAGGAAGCATAACCCTGAAGGATATCAACTGTTAGCAACTCGAAGTAGGAGAGTGACCGATTCCGGCTTAGTTCCAAAGCGAGTTAATAACTTAAAAGGAAAAGGAGGAAAGAACGACTCACTTCTCGGTCCATTAACTCATTCAAGATGAAGCGATAGCCCTGCTCATCAGGCCTCATCCTCAAATCCTTGGTTCCTTTTGCCAGCTCTGTAGGGAGGACGTCCGCGAAGCCCCGTACAGTAGCATTCGGATACCACTGCGCCGCCCGGGGAGCAAGGCTCAACCGCACTGGCAAATGCTCGGGGCGACACTGCAGGACATGCTCCCACATCCACACCTATCTCGAAACGATTGAATCATTAGTGAGGCGAAATGTTCAAAGTAGAAGATTGACAAATATGGGAAGTTGACTCACCTGAAGGATCGGAACAAAACCCCGGAGACTCCTGTGGCCCCTCTGCACCTGACATCTATCATCCAGGCTATGGAAGAGAAAGGCGAGGGCTGCCGCACCCCAGGCATAATCACCTACTCGGCTCAAATCATCCACAAACCTGAGCAAGGTGCCAGGCGCTCTGTTGCCCGTCGCATTGGCAAATAAACATTTCCCGAAGAAATAGAGAAGGAATACGCGTAGACTCTCGTCCTCGCCTTGCCTAGCCGACGATAGCCGAGGACGTCTCAATGCGACATCAGGTCGGGTCCCCCGTTTCCCTGCCAAAGTGACAAAGATGTTCAATCAATGATATTCATCAATTTACGGAAAGTAATGCCGGAATCATGGCTTGCTACTCACCAGTCACATAGAAGGTCTCGCAAGGAATCCCCACTCTCTTTCGACGATAGTACCCATCAACGGGTACCTCTCTACACTCGTGCTCTGCAAATGAGAAGGGATTATAGATGTTGGCCACCCAAACAACGAGGGGTAAGAATAAACTTGAGAATTTACCAGTAGGGGAGACGACGTCATCACCACCCCTCTCATCCTCACTACCCCTCTCGTCCATTGGATCATCACTATCATCGAACGCAAATAACTCATCCAGGGGTGCTATGTACTCCTCATCATCGGAGCCGCTAGCCGCATCCTCACCTCCACCCATCCCGGCATCCGGGCAAATAGCATCGGCCGTGCCTGTCCTCGCCCGCTCGCCGGTAGTCGGGGCAGGTCCGTTGTCCCCACCCCTGACTGATGAACCTCCGACAGCTGCCATCTGCGCCTCATGACCTGCTAAAAACTCCGCCTGATCACGAGACCAACCTGGAATGCATACGAGACGATAGTGAGTAAGAGAACAAACGAATCGAAATTACAAGGACAAGGCTAGAATGCTCACGATCTAGCCTCCTCGCCCCCGCCGGACCATAGGCTTCCCATAGCCACTCAATATCAATCTGGCTGGAGCCAAGATAAGGCCGGGCACCAAACAATCGCTGGAGCAAGGGCCGAACGAGCTCAGGATTAGCATCTGTCGCACCAGTCGAGGCCGGCAGACCGCTCACCCTCAAACCCCAGCATCTCGCTATATCCTCAAGGGTGATGGTCATCTCGCCAGTCGGGAAATGAAAAGAATGAGTCTCATCCCTCCATCTCTCCGAGAGTGCACTAATAAGAGCGCGATCAGGGCGGAAAGCGACGATTGACATAAAATCCCCGAAACCCATGGCCCGGACACGATCTTTCAGAGTGTCAGGCAGCACCATCCACCACTCTTTCACCTTTAGCCATCCCACCCGCATTCGAGCAAGGGGGACATGCTAAAGTTGAGGGAAGCATCACAATTATTAGCCCAATAATTGAAGATGAATAATGACTAGAGGCAATACAAGAAAAGAAGATACAGCTACCTTGCCCGCCTTTATCTTGTCAGCAAGGTGGGGGTCCTTCGTGGCTCGTGGTTTCTTACGCCTTTTTCCGGGGCGGACCGCTGTCGGATCCATATCCGTCCCCTTGGCAAGCCCAACGCCAGGATCCTCCATGGGTCTATCTAAGGGAACACTCCTCGGGTCTCCCGATGGACCCTCTGCCGACTCACCCGTCATCGGGGCCCTCTTGCAAGCCAACCTCGTCTTCATCCTGCACATTTGGAGAGAAAAGAAAGCACATATGAGAAATGGCAAGTAAGAAACGCACAAGTGGCGAGGTAAAATTTGAAAGGCCTCACACTGCATACTATGCAGAGCAACCAAGCTGAACCCAAGAGAGATATTAAAATAGGGAAGCCTTGACCAAACAATCCCAAGGTGAACTAATCCAAGAACAAAAGCGAAACCGATGGCCAAGACTAATAACAATAATGATAATAATAAATATAATATGACAAGTGAAGCAAATCCCCACTCAAACTAAGACACCACCACCATGACCCTTGTCCCATCATGATCAGAACCACCACTCTATTCATAATCATCGTATCACCCCTACACACGCATCAATCACTAAAATAACCTCACTTCGTCCTGATTAACCGAAACAACCAATGGGTTCGGCCCCACCAACGGATCTTTTCGGACCTCACCGAATCACATAAAACCCCCAAACCTTGCTCACAGTACCCAAAATCATTGCCCAGGTTGGTTACTAAACGACCACCTGTGGGGGGGGGGGGGGGGGGGGGGGGGGGGGGGCGGCTAAGAATCAAGATTTTCCTTCCACAGCTATGATGAGCTCCATCTACCATTCAAATTCAAAACTCCACTGAACTCCACATTTACTACTTCTACAGAACACCCATGGCCATGACCAAGTCCAAAACTCCATTCTGCAGCTAATTAAAAAAAAAAAAAAAAAAAAAAAAAAAAAAGAAAAGGGAGGAGAAGACAGTCAAGAAGATGAGACCCACGTACCTGGGCCATTCAAGGGCAAACCCCCCTTTCTTTTTTTTCTCTTTCCCCTGTTCCTCCTCAGCCCACTCGGTCTTCACCTGAAATCACAGTAGCATTCAAAAAAAAAAAAGAGACTAGAAAAGGAAATAGAAAGGATAGAATGGAGAAAGAGGAAGATAGAAACAAGAAGATGGGACCCACCTACCTGGGCCACTCAAGGGCGAGCTCCCCCTTCTTTTCCCTTTTCCCTGTTCTTCCTCAGCCTACTCGGCCTTCACCTGCAAATGGCAGCAGCAACACATTAAAAAAAAAAAAAAAAAGAGAGAGAGAGAGAAAAGAGAAAAGAAACAAAGTAAAAGAAAAAAAAAAAAAAAAAAACATACCTGGGCCAGGGGCTGGGCCCCCCTTCCTCTTCTCCCTTCTCTCCCTTCGTTCTCTCTTCCTCTCCTCACTCAACCTGCCCCTTCACTCACGGTTTTCACCTGCATACAGCAGAAGCAGGCGTTTCAGAAATGGAAAAGAAAAAAAAGAAGAAAGAAGAAGAAGAAGATGAAGTCCACATACCTGGCCAGGGACGAGCTTCCCCTTTCTCTCCACGCCTCTGCTGCTTCTTTTTTTTATTATTCACCTGCAACAATGGCAGCCACAGCAGAGTTCAAAACAAAAAAAAAATAGAAAATGAAGAAAGAAGAGAGAATAGAAGAAAGGAAAAGAAAGAACTACATACCTTGAACTCCTTTTCCTCCTCCCCTCAATCTCCTTGCTGCATCCAAGATCTCCACCTGCAACAATGGCAGGAAGTAAGAAAAAAAAAAAAAAAAGAAAAGAGAAGAAGAGAAGAAGGAAAATAGAAAATGGAAAGAGATGTCGAGGCCCACTTACCTGAACGCCGGCTAACCTGCGCGTTGCTGCTGCCTCCCCCTATTTCACCAACTCGTCCCTGCCTCACCTGGCACAGCAAAAGCAAGAAAGAAAGGAACGAAAGAAAGGAAGAGAGGGAAAGATGAACAAAAGAAAAGAAAAGAGGGGGAAAGCCCCAACACGTGTAGCCAGCAGCTTGGCCCAGCCTCCTTATCAGATGGGGGGCCCTCTCTAAGGGCGACCCACCTCTAAATGGCCCATCTCTCTCGCCCAATAACAATAATAACAAAAAAAAGAAAACTGAAAAAAAAAAAAGAAAAAAAAAAGAAAGAGGGATTAGAGATCAAGCCTAACATTAAATTAAGCCTCAAGAGGGATGAAAATTAAAACGTGATTCACCCACTAATTAAGTTCAAGTCAATCTTTATTAATAATAACTACAATCCAACCTTGACAAAAAAAAAAAAAAACTGACTTAACTTGAGTACCAACCTCAACTCTAGACGGAGCTCAGGATTATCGGCGGCACATCGATGGCCCATCTCTACCTACGAAGAACAACAGTGCAAACAACATGCAAAGGTAGGTTGATTCAAAATACATTATGGATTCACCATTAGGCATCACATATTAATAGTTCATGCATCCAAATCCCTGCATTCATCCACATATTCCATATCATCATATCCCAACTAAAATACACACACGCATAAAACGAAAAAATATATATATATATAAATAATAATAATAATAAATAAGAATAAAAAAATCTAAATCAACTTTTATTGAACTCCGATAAGAGTCATTAAATAATAACTATAGCAATGAACTACATCAATTGAATCCTAGACATTGACTAAAATAGAGGTCACGATCCGTGCTCCTAATACCCTAGATGGGTCTATCACTAACTGAGATGGTCCTAATGACCTGACCTCTCGTATAAAAAAAAAAAAAAAAAAACCTAGACTAGGGTAATGATTTCCGTCTTCTATAGGGGGTGAACCATGCCATTAAAAATAGGAAAATGAGCCAACCGCGCCTCCATTCCTAAGATGTGGGTCTCAAGCCGCCCCTTCACTTCCTCGAAAGTGGTTAAAGGGTCTCGAAGAGCATCACCAATCTCCCGAAGCAGCCTAAAATCGTCCAGATGAGCGGTGTACACTGGATGGATAAGCGCTGAAAGAGTGGTGTTTTGCATTTCGAAATACTTTCTATAGCGCCTCGGGACAGCAGATTCAGCTTCATGTGGGCAGGACATCGTCATGAGCTCTAACTGATCCATCCGCCTATGTATTGCGTTAAATTCCTCGATAGGAGCTCTTTCACTGGTAGTCTTCATACCCTCCCAGACTTCAAGCATCGCCTGAAGGTCCATCATGCTCCACAAAAGGGGCTGGAGTACGTCATTAATGAAAGCTGGCAAGTCTCCCAGAAGTCCATCGTAGCCGCACAACCTGTTAAGAGCGGTCCTCCCTACAACGCACAAATCTCCGTACAATCCGCATATCTTCCTGTATTTCATCACCAGCAAATCGTACTTCCCACGCTTGGCTTCGACGAGTTGTTGATCCATCACCTCCTCAAACTGGAACACGCAACCGTAGGTGGCAGGCATGGATGACCCGTGCTGGAGGTAGAACTCAATTCGTTCCTCGGAGTCATAGTAACCTATCCTTCCATCCCCCGAGGACCAATACTCGTCCCCTGGTGAGTAGGGCTTGCAGGCAGGAGTAGCTCGAGCACCATCAATTACGAACGAGAACATTGGAGCGCCAGCCATTGGAATAGAATGAGACCTATAAACACATACACGAGGCATTAAAGAACTTTCGCTGAATCAAAAATAACCCAAAGAGGCTTAGATTGAAGGAACCCAAAAAAAAAAAAAAAAAAAAAAAAAAAAAAACCACTTGGGCGCACCAAGGGTGGCGCCCAAGTCTGTCCCAAGGAACTTCTCCCGAAAGGTCGGGGTTCAGTAATGGAAATTATATCAAGCTTTCCCAAATCCGTGCTAAATACTCTTAGAAGTACTGTGGGATTATTCTAACCCGTTTTAAGACCCAAGAGTCCAAATTACATACAACATCTAAACACAAATAAAAAAAAAAAAAAAAGAAAGGGGGTGACACAATGATAACAAAGGAAACATCATAAGATCAAAGTAAGAATAATGAAAGAGTGATGAGCTAAAACACAGGATGAGGACTAAACAAGTATAAATAAATTATAAAATTAAAAAAAAAAAAAAAAAAAAAAAAAAAAAAAAACAGCACACACACTTGGGCGCAACTAGGGTGGCGCCCAAGTCCACTTCAGGGACTTCATCGCCAATGGGGCCCGGTTCAACCTAGGATTATCCATCACAACCCCTCAAATCCGTGGGGTAAATCACCAATGGTACTGTTTGGTCACTTTCAGACCATTAGAAAAAAAAAAAAAAAAAAGAAAAAAAAAAAAAACGTGCCTCCTTGTCAAAGTAACTCTAAATTAGACACTCATGCAAAGCAACATCTTTGTTTCTTTTGAAAAAAAAAAAGAGAGAGAGAAGAAGAGAAGGAAAATTAAAGATGATACAACCCAAACAAAAAATATATATATATATATATATATAAACAAATCTGAATTTTAAGTTTGCATCATGCCAAAAGAGAGAACAAAATAAACTAGAATATATGTTGCATGAACTAGAACCAACAGAGATAAAAGAGTGCATACTTGGGAGCAAGAGAGAGATCAAAGACCCTTGAATTCGGAATTTGGAAGAGTAGGAAGTGTGATAAAACCCAAAGGCAGCCATTCCTTATATAGATTAGTGTCTTAATTTGAAAAGAAGACGGACTGGCACTTGGGCGCACTCCTAGTGGCGCCCAAGTCCTTCTACCTCCCAAACTTTGTAAGAGTGCCACTTGGGCGCACTCCTAGTGGCGCCCAAGTCCCTTCACTTCCCAATTTCACTACACAACCAATATCTCGCGTAAACGCATCATAGAATCCTAAACCAAGTAGGAGAGACTACTTGGGCGCACATAGAGGTGCGCCCAAGTACCCAGAAACACATGGGCGCCCCTCCATGTGCGCCCAACTATTTTTTTTAACCCGGGAAGCCGCGCGATGCACAAGTCTAGACCATAATGACTCTATGATGATTGATGACTAAAACAAACAAAAAACAACAGCAAACAATGATTAAAAGAGTGTAATAAAAGGAACTAAGCGGCGAAAATCCGCGCACCGGACATCACCCCTTCGCAGGGAAAAATCATCATACACTTTAGTCCCATCACGCACACATTATGCATTGCATCCCATGTCATCTCCATCAATGAAACTAGAAGTGTTACCTTTACAAGTTATGAAACTGAGCACTAACAAAAAATGCAGAATCTTTTAGTGTTTGTTCAATGCAGGTTTCCAAAGCAAAAATGAGAGCACCAAAGGTGATTTAAGCAGACTATTGGAGATGAATGGCATGAACTTTCAGCAAATGAACACTGAAAGAAAGCAATAATGACCTCTATCAACGGATTTACAAAAAAAAAACTCTTGAGGTAAGTATCCCTAACCATGATTTTCATGATTTTACCTCACGTCTGGAAAATTGAGTCGCCGTAGGCCTCCCTTAAGCGCTTATGATCGGTATGGCGACCATAATACTGTGTTATCACGAATTGTGGTGTTTGCTGACTCAAGTCTTGACGTTGGAGGATGGAATCCGTGTAACTTGAAACTCTCCATGATAAGCATGAAATGATGATTGAATCTATCCCGGGTTCTCATCTAAGCTGGGTGAAGACCAAGATCCCTAGAGAGTGACAGTTATTCCGGTGAACATCTTCCATTGATTTAGCTTTTTCTATGCATACCTGAGTTTCGAAAATAAAATCTCTTTGTAAAAACAAAAAAATATGCATCTCATTCTCACATACACTTCACACCATTGCTTGAACTATGTTTATGATTGCTTTCAAGATCCCCATTATTACAAGTTAATGTTAACTATGCCTTGAGTATTCAACTATGAATGAAAGTTAAAAGACATTGTGTATGACAAAATTGAATTGAACTCTATTACAAGAACAAATGAAACTCTAATAGTGACTTAGCCAATCGAAAGACCAATTCTTGATTCAGACCACTGGGGCACAGTTCCCACCATCACTTTAAATTAAGCAACCGGGGCACAGTTCCCAACCCGCCACGTGGCAATACCACGGGCACCGAGGCACAGATCTCGGATTTCCGATCAAATCAGTAGGCACGTAACTTCTTGTTTTTTTTTTTTCCTTTTTCCCCTGAATCAGAATTGATCCTAGAAAAGTGAACCTCACCCTTAGAACGAGTTTGCAATTGCATACATCTGTGGGTGGCCACTCCCGCGAGCTCAAAGGCTCCCCACTCCCGCGAGCTCAAAGGCTCCCGTGAGTCATGAGTGTTGTGTCTACTTTCTTTGGAGTACAACTCTCCATGTGTTGTTCTCCAAAGAGGGGCATACTGTAGACACCTCACTTGGCCCCCTATGATGGACTTAAACACCTGTCATATATAACGGTGCCCCCATTTCACCCATAATTGAATGGTTAATGGCATAATTAAGATTAATTAATGACGATGAAGATGCTTGTTGAAAATTTTATGCTTAGTTCGACAATATTTAGAAATTCGTGAGAGAAAAGGCCGAATCGCGTTGAGACTTCAAGTCCAACCCACTACTCATACAAGACTTAGGCTAAAACACTATCCCAAGTCCCTTCCAGACTACATAGGACACACTCAAGTTGATCCCAAAGATATTACACTTAGTTTACCTAAGTACGATGCAATTAGTATGATTTACACGGTTAGAATCTTTGATCCAGATATCCCTACTATTTTCTGAACTCTAATCACTATGACATATGGACCAAAAGATTCTACGTTCCGAGAGCTTTCCGTCGATATATAGAACGTCCAAATCCGATGAACGAATCAAAAGATATGGTCGTCGGAAGATTACCCTGCGAACCCCCCACCAGGCACATACCTGGGCGCCCATGTAGGTGCGCCCATGTCCCAGACTTGTACTTGGGCGCCCACACAGGTGCGCCCAGGTCCCTAGTTGCCTTAGGGAAGCACTTAGGTGCACATTTAAACACATCCCACTTTACCTTTCATAGCTTTGACCCGATCTCAATCTAAGAAATGAACCGGAACCAAACCTCGAGCCCGCTCGACCAAGACATGACATGGGAGCACCTGTGGGTGCGCCCAAGTCCTGGAACCAACTTGGGCGCCACCCCATGTGCGCCCAAGTCCCAAGATGCCTCAAAAATGCACTTTGATGCATACTTAGGTACGTTTGACTCTACCCTTTGCAGTTTCGACTCGGTTTAGACCCGAAAACAACCCGGAACTGGACCCTAGACCCATTAGGCATCAAAGTTAGACATGGGCGCCACCATATGGGCGCCCAAGTCATGGGACCCACTTGGGCGCACCTCCATGTGCGCCCAAGTCTCCGAGAGCCCTAATCTCACCTTGGTTTGCGTGAAACCCTTGGGAACTCGTGCAAGAAGTAACCCTAACTCTTTCTCCACGTCAAAATCACTATAAAGAGACCTCATATGCTACTTTTGCAAAAAGAGGCTACCAAAAGAGAGAAAAAAAAGTAGAGTAAGAAAGAGAGAAAAAGAGAGAGGTCATAAAGGAGATCTCTAGATCTAGAAGAAAGGAGAAAGAAGATTGCTTTGGTTCTCCAAGATCAGCAATGGAGAAAGCCTCCCAAAGCCATGGACTTGCGAAAGAACTTCAACTTAGGACTTAAAGAACACGATTCGAATCGGTATTTATAGGTTTCTTTTGTTTATTTGCTTTACACCATCATTATTGTTTAGAAATATGTTTAGGATCATGCACACATTGTAGATCTGCATTAATAGTACTATTTTACAGTAGATCTGATATTCAGTATTCATTCCTCATTAGAAACATGCTTAGGATCATCCGTAGTTTGTAGATCTGCATTATTTTCATCATTCTGAACTCGTGATTAGAACAGATCTTGCATCCATATTGTTTTCATTAGGAAAAATCCGAATCTGAAAGGAAAAGTGTTAAAAAACAAGAGAAGAGTACTTGGGCGCCACTGTGTGTGCGCCCAAGTCCCAAGAGTGGGATTTTGACCCTAGTCTCATCCCGCTTGCAATTTCTCTCTCAAATCCGGATTTCTATTCATATAAGTTAGTATTAGTACCTTCGGACTTGTGACTTTGTATTCAAAATCGCGCGAAAAGCATTGAAAAAGAAACAAAAGAGGAAGAAAACACAGAAAAGCACTTGGGCGCCCATACAGGTGCGCCCAAGTCCAAAATTGGAGATTTGACTCCCGTTTTCCATTTCGCGCGCATTCTGCTTCGGAAATCCGAGTCCATCTTCGTATAAGTTGATATCAAAGCATTCGGACTTGTTAAAAGTATTGAAAGAATCGAAAAGGGACCAAATGTATCATTGAAAAGAAGAAAAAGTATAGGAAGGTACTTGGGAGCAACCGTAGGTGCGCCCAAGTCCAAAAGTAGGCTTTTGGTCCCTATTTGTTTGATTCATGTGCATTTTGCTTCTTGAATTCGAGTCAATCCTCATATAAGTTGATATCAAGGCATTTGGATTTATTAAGAGTATTGAAAGAATCGAAAAGGGACCAAACATAACATTGAAAAGAAGAAAAAGTACAGGAAGGTACTTGGGAGCAACTGTAGGTGCGCCCAAGTCCCTGCAAAGGGATTAACCCTCGAGTCCTTGTGCTTGCATTATTATTTTCAAATCCGGAAGCTTTGACATTAATAATCTACAATAGTACCTTGCATTTAGTCTCAAATTGCTAGAAATCATACCGGGATATCGATAGAAGCCCGAAATACATCACAACCCGCAAGGGGAACACTTGGGCGCCACTGTGTGTGCGCCCAAGTCCCGCAGAGACACTTGGGCGCCCCTGTAGGTGCGCCCAAGTCCTTGGCTTGTTCTTCAGCCCGTATTTGCTACATCTTGCGTCTAATTTAACATGATGTTCCATATTTGTGATGATTTCAATTAATTGCCGAACTTCTAGACTTCGAATCTTCAAATTATCATACTTAGGTTGCATTTTTTGCATAAAATACCAAAAAAATCATAAAGTCATAAAACTATTCCCTTCTCATCTTGCTCTTTAGTAATTAGAGAAGAGAACAAAAAAATTAAAAGAAATAGAAAAATACATAAAAAGAAAAAGAATAGACATTAAGTAGAAGACACTAGATTGTTCTTTAGGATAGCTTACATTGCTTTCGCATAAAAAAACCAAAAGACCAAAAAAAAATCATAACATCATAAAACACTTCTCCTCTCATCTTGCTCTCTAGTAATTAGAGAAGAGAACAAAAAGAAATTAAAAGAAATAGTAGAATTATAGAGTTAGGCATTAACTAGGTAATCCTAGCTTATTCCATTCATGCTTGAGTGAATTAATAAACTTAATCAACCCTCATCTAAACACTCAATTAATTCGAAGCAATTAATTAAATCACGCAATTAAAATCCACATATTTAATTAATTAATTAAATCCCTAAAACTTATTAACAACTCCTAGTGAAACCCCTGATTAAATAAAACTTTAATCAACAAGTCCCAATTAAAATCCCGATTAACAAACCTAATCCATAAGCTTTAATTTATTAAAAGAAATTAACTTAAAGACACCCCAGAAGATAACAAACTACTAGACTGACACTTAGGAGCAACCACAGGTGCGCCCAAGTCACCCCAGACACTTAGGAGCAACCACAGGTGCGCCCAAGTCACCCTTGACACTTAGGAGCAACCACAAGTGCTCCCAAGTCACCCTTAACACTTAGGAGCAAACACAAGTGCGCCCAAGTCATCTCAGACACTTAGGAGCAACCACAGGTGCGCCCAAGTCATCCCAGACACTTAGGAGCAGCCATAGGTGCGCCCAAGTCACATTTAGTTTGGGAATCACCGAATCCCTATTTATTTCAAACTTCGACCCATATCAACACACTAGAACACCCTTACGATTTGAAACAACTATAGCCAGTAGCCCAAATTAACCTAAAAGATTAAACCGACTTAAACCACAAAAACATCCACGTAGGCACCAATCTCTTAACACTTAGCCTCCCATAATCATTAAGAAATCTAATTAATTGAAACCTAATTTAATTCCAATTGACACAACACAATAAAAACACAGTTAATTCAAAGAACATCAAACGATAAACACTCAACCTCAAATTAACCCAGAAACAAGAGAAACACGAAAACCGGACACTTGGGAGCAACCACAGTTGCGCCCAAGTCACCTTTTAAACTTAGGCGCCCCCACAGGTGCGCCCAAGTCCATTTCCACTCCCTTGGGACTACCGAATCCCCATCCATTTCCAATTTCGATCTAGATCATTACCTTAAAACTATCACAGAATCAATAACAACCTTTAAATCAAAACCTTGATCAACTTAGACTCGTCCGGCACTTCAAACCGAGCCAAAGTGACCAAAAGATTTCAAATTCCAACTTGGGCGCCACTACTGGTGCGCCCAAGTGCACAGGAATACATAGGCGCATGCACAGGTGCGCCCAAGTCCTCTATCACATCCAAGTTGAGAACCTTGGTTTCGTTTCGAATCCTGGACTTAAGACTATTAAAATTAATTGACCCAAAGTTAAAGACAACATCAAAACAGAAGCCTACATTGATTAGAACCCCACGATATTCCAAAATCTAGCCAACACCAGCGCAAACAACCGAATCACAAAGAGCAACCACTTGGGCGCCGCTACAGGTGCGCCCAAGTCACCAAGAGGACCTAGGCGCCACCACAGGTGCGTCCAAGTCCTCCCGTCCATCACTTCACTGGTTTCGACACCTTTTGATCATTTAAATTGAAACTCAAAATTCTAGAACCTTTGGCATACTAAAACAGAACCTTAAAACACTCTTAACTCATCCCTAAATAACTCTTAATCAAACCACAACTTGAACCAAACTAAATCAAATTAATAAGCCGTTTAGCTTAGGAGCTATCAAACTTAGACAATTTACACGCTAGCATTAAATCGAATTTCCTCATTAGATAGATTAGAGCATTAGGCTTCGCCCCATCACTCTTCCTGTTCCGTTAGGGGACCGGGAGAGCTAATGTGGGCGGTCTAGGACCTTAGGTTTAGGGTTAATCCGATGATCAGTAATAAAGCATTAATTATGTAAATCCAAGTAAAATCCTCTAGTTAGGCCCTTCTAGCCCCAATATCAAAAATCCATAAAAACTATAAAACCAATAAAATAAACACAAAAAGATTTTTCCTTTATTTCTTCCTCCACCTCAGGTGCCAGATATTTAATTGAACTTAATGATAAAAGGGAAAGAAGAACTGATTTCTAAAATTGAATAAATGAGAATGACGAGATGAGATGAATGATTTCGCACACACTTTTAAAACAATCACGGCCCATCGGCCACTCTAAAACAAATATCGGCCCATCGGCCACCTTTAGTCAATTATGATGGAACGCGCTCCGGGGCGCCCGCTGGGGCGGCTACCGGGGTCGGCGGAACGTGGGAGTCCGTCGGGTCCGGCCCTTTCGCGCCCTGGCGGGCCCTGAAGCGTGCATCAACATTTCTTTTTTGTGGGTGGGTGTGCCAGATTTTCTATTTTACTTGGAATTGCAAGTGGTAATCCGGAGATCAACCTTCGCAAGTAAAAAGGAAATCAACTTCTTTCAAGTTTTCCATTGCACAAATATTTAAGAAAAGAGACATTTTCTTGGTTTGCCGTGAAAGGCGATTTTGTTTGGCATTTATAGCCGATTTTGGCGTTTATAGCCGATTTACAATTCTCATCAATAATGAAAGACAAGAGTTGTGATTTTTGTCTCTTTTAGAAAAATACAAACTACAATGAAAAGCAAGAAAAGGAAGATCTAACTTTTCAGGAGATTGTGGGGGACTCGTTCAGATTGACGGTCGCAAGCCATGTATGGGCTTCGCCATCATCCATGCAGATGAGAACAGAAGATGCTCTTGATTCGCTTGGCTTGGCTATAACCTCAGGTTTTTAGGGGACAAAGACCAAGAGAAGGTCCTATGTCCAATAAAAAGCTAAGTAGACGGGCTGAAAAGCCATGTCTAAGCCATTGGAGGTAGCGGGAGAAGGCAAGGACCTTGGGGGGGGGGTGCCCCCCAAGGGACTCTCGTCACCTTGTAGTGGTGGCCGGTGCAGAACTTCAGCAGAGTTTTCTCTCTTTTTTCTTTCTCTGGATTCTTTCTGATCCCTTTTTTCTGATCTTCTGATTTTCTCCTCTTTTTTTCCCGATCTTTTTTCCGATCTGAATTTCAATGGAATGCTCTCCTATTTATAGGCCTTTGGTAGCCATTTAGGAGGGTTTATGAGCCTTAATGGCTTTAATGGGAGGAGTTACAAGATTTATTTCTTGATTTTGTAACTCCTTTTTCCTTGAATCTGATTGGCCGATGAAGATTAAGGGCTTTTAATCACCTTAATTACCATAATGGGAGGAGTTTCATGGGTTAAATGCCATGAATCAATTGACTTGTAACTCCCAAATGCTTGCTTCTGATTGGGCCGTCCAAAGAAATGAATTAATGACTGCAATAAAGCTAGTCAATTAACCACATTAATTGGTCGCCGAGCAGTCGAAGAGTCGCGGGCCATGCCGTGTCTTCTGGAATTCTTCTGGCGATGATCATCGATGGATCTACATGCTGATCGACATCGGATGAACATGTAACTTCAGACATTGATGGCTAAGAGCGGGCCGGTGACATCTGTCTTGTCGATTTCACGATCGGTCGGACAGAAAGTGCACTTTCTTGGTCAGCCGGTTGGCGATCTTGGAGCGATCACTGATGATTTTATGCTTTTGGAGGTTGACCCGTGATTTTGACGGATGTCGTCGGATATGAGTCAATTTCAAGCACTAAAAATCACATTTTCAGGAAACCACAGGGGCCAAAGTGCGCGAAACGCGAAAAAAGACGGAAAAACGGGTCACCGGCGGAAAATCCGGTGACCCGGACCTCCATGGTCGCCGGCGACCATGGACCGGCGACCATGGCCCATGGTCGCAGGGGCCTGCGACCCTGGGGGATTTTTCCCCTTCTGAGCCCGTTTTGCGGTCGTTTTGAGGTCTTTTTCGTCGCCGTTTTCTTCTGTATTTTTCTTGACATTTCTTCTCATTTATTGGCTTGATTTCCCTGTAGAAAACTTGATGAGAATCCTTGCATTTTTAGAGTGCAAAGTTTCTAATTTTCCGGGAAAGCCGAAGACTTTGTCGCGTAGAGCTGCTGATTTTCCGCCAGAAGTCGAAACTTGGTCAAACGATGTCGGAATGACCTGAAATTTGAGGTGAAGCCTCCTGAGCAATAAATAAGACCAACCATAGGCTTTTGTTTGAGTTTTGAAGCCGTTTGGGGTCCCGTCGATGCTTCACTTGATTTTGCTGCGGGGAAAATGCCGAGCTTTGATGTGCGGTCAAACGATGTCCGATTGACCTGAAATTTGACGGGGAGCCTATTGGAGTCATTTTGAGACGTTCCATGGGCTCCGTTTTGGATGTCATGGTCCCGGGTTGCTTTGCCGCCGGTAGGCTTGATTTTCTCTCGGAGCATCGAAACCTGGTCAAACGTTTTCGGAATGACCTGAAATTTGACGTGCAGCCTTTTGGAAGCATGTCGAAGCCACTCATGCACTTGGTTTGATGAGCGAAGGCTCCGGTGGTTTCCGCCGCCGGGAGGCTTGATTTTGCTGCTCGAGCATTGATGGAGGGTCAAACGTTGTCGGTTTGACTTGAAATTTGGCATGGAGCCCTTTTGAGACATGCTGGAGTCATCTGTAGGCTCTGATCGAAGTTTTGACGTCTCCGATGATGTCGCCGCCGGGAGCGCCATTTTAGCTGTCGGAGAAGCGAAGTTAGGCCAAATGATTCTGAAATGGCCCGAAACTTCATATGTACTCTTCTCTTGGCTATCTTGAAGGATCTTGCAGTTTTTGTTTGATTCTGACAAGATTTGATTTTTTGAGAAGTTGCATTGCCTATTTATGGCAGGTTGCGACTTCATGCAGCTTTCTTGATGTTGAAGAGGCAAAGTGACATTTTTGGTGTCAACAAATGCCCCCTCGAGGTACAGCGACGAGTTGCTTGACTTTTGTAGTCGATGTGCCTCGAAGAGATTTTTGAAGGAGAGCTTGTGTCTTGACCAAGAGTCTTTGAGCAATCTTTCCTTTTGTAGAGTAGCCTTTGAGCTTCCAGGGGAATTTTATGGTAGTGAAAGGAATCACACACCATCTCGAGGCAAAGTTTTGAAGATGACATCAGGGATGTGGATTTGGGTTTCTGTTTTTGACCTTGTGACCTAACAAGCTATATATGGCAGGTTAGGGGATCGGGTTTTGGTTTTGACCTTGTGACCCAACAAGCTGTATGTGGCAAGTTGGGGGATCATGATTTGGTTTTTGGTTTTGGTCTTGTGACCTAACAAGCTGTATGTGGCAAGTTAGGGGACCAGGATTTGGTTTTTGGTCACTCTTTGGGACTGTGTGGATCCATTGGAGTGGTTTGGATTTTTGTGAAATGTCAATTTCAAGATTTTGGCTCAATTTGGTATATGAGGCTGGATGGTTTGATTTTTGGAAGCTCATGGGGCTTGGGATTTTTTTGTATGGTTCAATCAACTCAAAAGAGGCATGGAACCATTATTATATGCTCTTGGTAAGAGGGATTTTTTCTGACTGAAAGCCCTTTTTTTTTTATTTATTTATTTATTTTTTTTTTTTAGTGCCTAGGTGGTCAAACCTGGCTCATATGGGCTAGCCCATGGGACCTTAAGCTTTTTAGGATGGCTTAGATCTCATGTGGGGCCATTTTTGTAAAGAATATCTAAAGATATCTCATTTGGATAGAGAATATCTAAAAATATCTTTATGGGAGAGAATCTCTCATCTTCCCCTAATTTGGGAGAGAATATCTCAATGTATCTTTCTTTTTGGGAAAGAATCTTCAATATCCTTTTTTGTTGGAGAGAATCTCTCATTTGATTGATTTTGGGAGGAGATCTCTCAAAGACATCTTTCTTTTTGGGAAAGAATCTTTCTAATTCCTTCTCTTTTGGTAAGGTTACTTAATTAGTAACACTTACCTTTCTTCTTTGTTTCCTTCTTTGATTTGCTCTCTCCTATAAAAGCAAAGGAAGGTAGGATCTCTTGCTCTTATTGCTTTCTTTTGCAACAATCTCAAGGGAGCTCCAAGACCAAGAGTTCTTCTTCTTCAAGGATCTTCAAGCTTTTTCCTTCTTCTTCTCCATCAATGGCTTCAAGGAAGTTTTCTCTCTTTTTCTTTCAAGAAAACTCCATGTAGAGAATAGGATGGTAAAAAAAGAAAGTTTCTCTCTTTTTTTTTTTCCCTTCTTTTTTTTTTCTTTTCTTTTTTCTTTTCTTTCTATTCTTCTTCTCTTTTTTTTTTTCTTTTCTTTTCCACGTGATTTCTTTTTTTTTCACGTTTTTTTTTTTTTTCTTTTTTTTTTGTGGGCCGTACGGACAGATCCGTACGGATCTGGTCCGTACGGCCACGTGGCCTATTTTTTTTTTTTTTTTTTTTTTTTTTTTTTTTTGTTTGAGAAAGTTTCTTTTTTTTCTTTTCTTTCTCCCCCTTTTTTTTCGAGAAAGTTTCTTCTTTCTTCTTTTTTTTTTTTTTTTTTTTTTGCTCATCATGATAATGCGTTTTTTGTGCAAATCTAGATGTTCATGCATGTACTATTTGTAGATTGAGCATGATAGCATACCTGAAAATCTTTGCAAATTTGGGAATTTGGAGCTCGCAGCGATGTTGAGCCCTTCTTGATTTTGCGGAGATTTTGAGGTTTCGAAAGTTTGGAGTTTCAGAGCCCGCAGCAATGTTGAGCCCATCTTCAAAATTTTCTATTTCTTTCGGGGTATTTCCTTTTTCTTTGGAATTGCCCCGGGGTCATGCCAAAATTTCGCCAGATTTTTGGTGGGACAAAGTGACCCTTTTTTCTTTTTTTAGCGAAATCCTGTCATTTTGATGACGATCTTTTTCTTTTCCAACCTTTGCAGGTGGTTCCTCCAGAGCGAACAAGGGTAAAGAGCCTGCTACAAGCGTACCTCGTCGATCCGCCAGATCTTCTAATGTGGCCGTTCAGCAGGCCTGGGAGAAGGTCCAGTTTATTGAGAAGAACTTGGAAGAATGCGATTCCCTCAATCGTGATGAGATGAGACAGCGATTGATCGCTCTCAAGGATGAGGAGTTCTATAAGATCATGGTAAGCAACCGTCCTTGGGTTATGGACGATCTGAGGGTTTTGCCCAAGCCTACCTTTTTCTTTGGAGATGCAGTCCCTGACGACTTGACATACCAAAGGAGATGTTTTCAGTTCTCTTACACAGCTGATGGTGAAGAGAGAACTATTTCTACCCGGTCGTCTTTTGACCGGACCATCTCGATCCTGAGCCTTTCTCCCACGTGCCCTAAGAGGGAAGATCCTCCGAGCTGGGTGAAGAGGACCAGTGTGATCAAGACCGGGGTTTTTGTTGGTGGACCTTCCGGTTTTGCGGAGAAGCCACCTGTCCGTATGGACATGTTGATGCCAGCCAGCGGCTACCAGGGCTCTGATTATCCGTCGGTCGATTTGAGACCGGTGGGCCTTGGCGTTTTCAGCGGTGACGGCAGTACTTGGGTGAAGCCTTTTCGACTTCGTGGCCGTTTCAATGCTGACTCCGATTGGAAGTCATGGACTGACCACACCTTGCAGATTGGGGGCGCCGTTTTGAAGGAAGCCGGGATTTTTGACGCGGTCCGCTCTTTCAGGGAGACCGTGACTTTTTCCGATGATGCCTTCATGGCTATGTTGGAGTCTTTCCTCCCTCAGACCAATACCTTCGTTGTTACGAACGGTGAGATTGGTTTTTCTCTGAAGGAGTTGAGTGCTATTACTGGATTGCCCATCCTTGGCAAACTCTACGAGGAGTTCATGCCGATTGACAGCGTCCTTGAGGAGCAGTCAGAGGAGTTCAGGCTCCTATACTTTCAGCTCGTCGCCTTCTATGGCTTTTTGAAGGAGGGCTCGAAAGTGAGATCCAGCAGTTGGAAGAGTTGTGGCTTTTCATTCTTCAACTCCTTTGATGGTCGAGAACCTTCTGATAGCATGACCCGGGAAGACAGGAAGAAGACTTCGGCCATGCAGGAAGAGTTGAAGGGTTTCTTCGCGAGCACAGATGCCATTTGTTCTGACATTACACTGCGGAGGGATCTTGCTGTTTACCTCACTTTTTGGCTGGGTGAGGCTATTTTTGCTGGTGGAGATGGGACGCACATCAGGCCGCATTGTATTTTTCCGGCTTGTCAGATGGCGTTTGGAGAGCGGCTTGCTTTGGTGCCCGCTCTTTACTCCTACCTGTGTACCGAACTGCAGGCTGCTGCTTTTTTGGTTCGGCTTGGGCTCCCTATGAATAGGGTATTTTCAGCCCATATCTTTTATTCGTGGTTTGTATACCACTGTCCTGGCTTCCACCAGCTGGGTGCTGCACAGGATGATGATCCTCTGATGATTCGATTGGCTAAGGGAAAAGCCGTATCCGAATCACTTTTGTTTGCCCGTATGAGGATCCGACGGTTCAGGGACGTCGAGATGGGGCAGTCTTCAGTTAAGCTTTCTCCGGAGTTGCGGAAGAAGGCTTTTGATTTTGGTGCCTCCCGAGACTCTACCAGAGCAGGGTCGAGAAGGCATTACTCTTTGACCAATGCAGAGAAAGAGTGGCTTTTCAGCATACGAGTCGGCACGATGGTGTACCGTAGACATCTTTTCGTCGACATCCAGCCGTATGTACCTTCTCGCTTTGCGCTTCAGTTGGGCTTCTCTCAAGGCGTTGTTGGAGCGCCTTCGAGTATGGTGAAGCGTTTTGGGGGTTTGCAGGATGGCAGAAATGCATGGGCTTTCTATAGTGCTGAAGACACTACTGCCACGATTTCTTATCCTGAGCTGTCGACTTTCCGAACTGCCGGCTTCACGAAGTGGTTCGCGGAGAGCTTTTTGGCATATCGGGGACTTTCCAAGAAGGAGCTTGATGTAAAGCTGTCTTCTGGAAAAGGCATTGGGAAGTCGGATGGCGTCCGGCGAGAGGAAGTTTGGGCCTTCCTTTCTGGAGAGAAGCACAAGATAGGCTTTCTCGGTGACCAGGGCGTCATTGGTTCTGAAGCTGCTCGGGAAGTACCTGATGAGGCTTTGGAGCAGCTAGAACAGGAGGAAGCTGAGCTCGACGCTTGGATGCAAGCGGCACAGAAACGAGCTTCCGTGGAGTCTACTGGCGAAAGCAGACCATCCAGTGAGGAGTCGAGTGAGAAACCTGACTCTGATAGTGAGGCGGGTTCTTCTAGGAAGCGAACCCGTAGAGGTAAGAAGAGGAGGAGTCATCATCGCAGCGAGGGGCCACATGAGGACTCTCCTGACATGGAAATCCCTCTTACCATCAACGAGGAGGTGCCAGAGGCTGTCGACGAGCCTCCAGAGAAGAGGAGTCGTGGGGAAGAGACCATTGGTGAAGGTATGATTCTTCCTTTTTCTTTTTCTACTTCTTTCATGGGGCTTTCCATGTTCTGATTTGTTTTCTCACCCTGCTGCTGCTTTTTCCTTTTTTTTTTTTTAGCAGAGGATGAAGACTTGCCGATGCCTGAGGTTCCGACCGATGAGGCGGTGATGGAGCCGGTTATGGCATCTGAAGAAGAACCGAGGGACTCTGGAATGACTCCGGAATCTCCAATTGGTATAGCTTCTTTCGCTTTCTCTTTTTTTTTTTTTGCCTGCGACTTGATTTGCTAACAGTTTTTTTTTCTTGCCAGCTGACTTGCCACAGGATTCCGATGACTTTGAACCATCAATGGACGCAAATGTCGATGATGCTTCTGATGAGTTCATGGAGGAAGAGAGTGTTCCGCCAGTCGTCGAAGAAGGTACTTTGTAGCGATGACCCTGATGATGATTTTTTTTTTCTTTTTTTTTTTTTTTTTTTTTTTGAACAGGATCATATTCATACCTTTTTGTGTTTCATTTGCAGGTTTTGAAGTGACAGAAGAGAGTCCATCGCTTTCTTCAGAACCAGAGCAAGAGATGCCAGAGGTCGATCCGGAGGTAGAGACCAGTTCTGACATGATTGAGGAGATGCCTCGTGTTGAGATTCCCTCTCCAGTGGCTCCAAGTGGAAAGAGTTCTTTTGTTACTCTTCCAATGGGACATGACATGAGCAGCCGATCAGCGGAGAAGGTTGAATCTTCATCCAGTTCGTCTCTTCAATTTGCGAAGAAGGTGCTGGCTCGGGTTTTGAGTTCTTGGGTCAAGACTCTCCTTTCTGGACACTTGGAGGCAGGATTTGGCATGATCCCACATGTACAGGAGATTCTGACCGACACCGAAGAGGTTGGTCTGGATGTCACAGGTGCCAGGGCGACCGTTGATAGGATCATTGCACTGGGTGACAAGTGGTTTGAGACCATGGGCTTCCCTGACAACCAATTCTTCAAGGAGATGTTCTTGGACCCTGATGATAAGGCTAAGTCTGACCTGAATGAGGCTACACAAAGCAAGAAGCAGCTAGTTCGGGAGAAGAACAAGGAAGAGCTAGCCATCATCGGATTGAGGCATGACCTTAACGTCCTTGATAGGGAAGTTGAGGAGGCCAGAAAACGTCTTGAGCATTTGAAGGCACAAGTCGATGCGAAGTGGGCTGCTATAACAGAGGCTCGTGACAGGGAGAGTACTCTGATCCGCAGGGTTGCAGATGCCGGTCAAGTTCTCGAGAGGAGGACTCTAGAAAACGAACGATGGCAAACTGCTGGGGAAGAGCTTCCCGGTGTAAAAGAAGGGTTACGGCATTCGCCAGCATCTCATGGCAAGTTCCTGAAGAAGCGTGCCTTGGAAACTCTGACGGCTGAGGCCAAAAGTTTGCTTGAGGAGCTGAAGCTTTGGCTGGAGACCATTTTTGGCTGAGCTCCTGATTTTTTATAGCAGAAACCATTCTTCTTTTTTTTTGGTACCACATGTATTTTTTTGGTACTTTTCTCTTTTTTTTTGGTACTACATGTATTTTTTGGTACTCTCCTTTTTTTTGTTTTGGTACCACATGTATTTTTTGGTACTCTCTTTTTTTTTGTTTTCCCTACGCTCACTCAAATCTTTTTGTGATGAAAGCGATTGCTAAATGGGATTTGATCAAAAGTTTTGTCATTTTGTGAAAATCTTTTGTCAAATAATTGTTTTGGTAGGGGAAACGAATTTGGCGTGAAAGGCGGATTTTTGTGGCATTTACAGCCAGTTTTGACATGAGAGTCAGGTTTTTTTTTTTGTGTGGCATTTATAGCCGATTTTTGAGATGGCATAAGAGCCAAAAATTTTGTTCGTGGCATGGGAGCCAATTTTGAGATGGCATGGAAGCCGAAATTTTATGACGTAAAAGCCAAAATTTGGGTTGGCATGGAAGCCGAAATTTTATGGCGTAAAAGCCAAAATTTGGGTTGGCATGGAAGCCGGTGTTTGTTTTGTTGGCATCTATAGCCAGTTTGGTGGCATTGATAGCCAATTTGCGGTATTTATAGCCGGTTTGGTGGCATTGATAGCCAATTTGTGGCATTTATAGCCGGTTTGGTGGCATTGATAGCCATTTTTGAAAGCCAAGTTTTGGTTTGTCGGCGTGAAAGCCAATTTTTTGTGGCATTGATAGCCGGTTTGTGGCATTTATAGCCGGTTTGGTGGCATTGATAGCCGGTTTTTGGGCAAAAGAGCCAGGTTTTGGCGTTTATAGCCAGATTTTTTTTTTTTTGCTTTCAAAATGCAGGTATCGACTAAATGTCGCCTCCCCGCTGAATGGTCTTGCAAGTATCGATGGAATGTCGCTTCCTTGCTCATTCGGTTTTGCGAGTATTGATGGAATGTCACTTCCTCGCGGGTTAGGTTTTGCAAGTATCGATGGAATGTCGCTTCCTCGCGAATTGGGGTGCAAATATCGACTAAGCGTCGCTTCCCTGCTTTTCCCAAAACTTTTGATTTTGCGGGTACTGACTTGATGTCGTTTCCCCGTGATTTTTGAAATTTGAGGTTTTCTCGAACCTTTGAAATTTGGGTTGTGGATAGCAACTGGTATGTTGCATCTCCACGATTTTTGAAATTGGGTTGTGGATATCAACTGGTTTGTTGCTTCTCCACGGTTTTTGGATTTTGCAAGTATCGACGAAATGTCGCTTCCCTGCGATTTTGGGTGCAAGTATCGATGGAATGTCGCATCCTTGCTTTTTTTCAAAATTTTTGTTTTGCGGGTACTGACTTTGATGTCATATCCCCACGATTTTTGAAAAACCATTTTTTTTTGTTTAAAGACACGAGGGTCGTAAATTTTGACCTAGAACCATTTGGCGGTAAAAGGTAAGGTGGACTAGGGTGGAAATCCCTGAATCCGGATTTTTGTTTCAAACCATGAATTTTGGTTCAAGGATCGAAAGCTTTGGTCAAGTCAGGGAGAGGCTCCTAAACTTGATTTTTTTTTGTTTTTGAACAACGAAACGATGAAAGTAAGCATTGTTTTTGAATCTCTAGAAATTTTGACATTTGATATGAAAATTCTAAAGAGAGTGGGTTTGACGAGCGAGTACCTGAGAACAGGTTTTGGCCATACAGGCATTGCTCTTACCCAGTTGGGTAAGTCTTTAAGGGTAGTACCGCTTCAAGAACTTGCCGTTGATAGGCAGCATACATCTGTCGCCTTCCATGTTTAGGAGGGCATATGCGCCGTTGGAGAAGACCTTGTCGATGACGTAGGGTCCCTCCCATTTTGGTTCAAACTTGCCTTTGGACTTGTGAGCGAAGACCATTGGTCTTTTTACCGCAAGAACCAAGTCACCCTTTTTGTAGGCGCGTTGCCTGACCTTTTTGTCAAAAGATCCTGCCATGCGTGCTTGGTAAAGTTCAATGCTTTGTCGAGCTTCGAGCCGTCTCTCGTCGAGATTGTCCAGCTCATGGAGTCGCAATTTGACATTGCTTTCTTGAGTCATGTCATTTTGTAGAGATACCCTCAGAGAAGGAATTTGTACCTCTAGGGGCACGACAGCTTCGCATCCATAGACCAAGGAGAATGGTGTGTTATGGGTTGGTCCTCGAACGGTGGTTCGATAGGCCCACAAAGCTTCAGACAGTTTATCGCTCCAGTCTCTTTTGTGACTAGAGACCATTTTCTTGAGGATTTTGCAGAGTGTCTTGTTGAAGGCTTCTGCTAATCCGTTTGCTGCCGGATTGTATGGAGTCGAAGGACAGCTTTGAATTTTGTATTTGTCGCAGAACCTGTAGAATCGATGATCCCGGAATTGTGGTCCGTTATCATGGACGAATCTTTTGGGTATGCCAAAACGACAAATGATATTGGTGCGTAGGAACTGAAGAACTGATGAGGTCTTCATTTCGTTGAACGCAAATGCTTCTGACCACTTGGAGAAATAATCCGTTGCGGCGAAGATGAAGCGATGACCTTTGCTTGAAGGGGGAGAGATAGGACCTATGATGTCCATGCCCCATGCTTCGAAAGGCCATGAGATTGCTGTAGGATGTAGCCATTCCGGAGGCATGTGAATGTAGTCTCCATGAACTTGGCATTGTTGGCAGCGCTTAGCAAATTGCATTGCATCAGCAACCATGGTAGGCCAATAGTAACCTAACCTTTTGATTTGGTCGTAGAGCTTGGGACCAGCCTGATGAGCTCCACAAAGACCAGCGTGAACTTCTTTGAGTGTTTCTTCAGCTTCTTGTTGTGACAAGCAGCGTAGGAGTACTCCATTGAAGGATTTCCTGTAAAGGATTTTCGAAGGGATATCCAAATGAAAGTTTGGGGCTCGCCTTTGGATGCTTACCCGTTCTTTTGGATCTTCAGGTAGGATTCCGAACATAGTGTAATCAATGAACGGATCCCTCCAGTCGCCGATTGAAGTTTGAAGGATAGAGATCCGACTTCCAACCACTCGGTGGCATTCAGCAACTGCTTGGTGTGTGTTAAGAGGAGGGAGGATCCTTCTCTCACACACTGTAATTTGCATGTTTTCCCCTTCCTGGGTCGCCATTGATGCGGCAAGTCCGGCCAGGGCATCTGCACGGATGTTTTCACCTCTACGAATGTGGGTGATGTTGCAGATGTCAAACTTTTGCAGAAGTGATTGTGCCTTGTTGTAGTAAGGCAGCAGATCAGGCTTCCTGACTTCATATTTCTGATTCATCTGGTTGACGATCAGTTGAGAGTCTCCAAAGACTTCCAGCATAGTGATACCAGATTTGATGGCGAGTTCCAATCCTAGGATCAGAGCTTGGTATTCAGCTGCATTGTTTGTGCATGGTTCCAGTAGCGAGAAAGCGTGTGGAATCATGCATTTGTCGGGGCTAACAAAGAGGATGCCAACTCCCGAGATCAGCTTTCTGTTTTCATTTGTCCTGGTTGCACCGTCAAAGTACATGTCCCAGGAGGCATTTGGTGAGGAAGTCTCCACGTTGTAGACAGGTTCGTCTGGGAGATCATCTCTGAGTGGAGAATCTTTAGGCAATGGATGCTCTGCGAGGAAATCTGCTAGAGCTTGGCCTTTGATTGCTTTTTGTGGCACATACCTTATATCAAATTGTGATAGAAGGATGGACCATTTTGCCAGTCGGGCATTGAGAGAACCTGCCTTTGTGACAAGGACCTTCAAGAGGTTGATCCTCGAGACCAGGTAGACTGTGTTGGAAAGCAAGTAGTGACGTAGCTTTTGTACGGCGAACATCACTGCAAGGCATTCTTTTTCGACTGGAGAGTAGCGATGCTCTGCACCTACTAGCATGCGGCTGAGGTAGTATAGAGCAGCTTCTTTTCCCTCACCATTCTCTTGTGCAAGCAAAGCGCCTACAGAATGATCAAGAGCTCTTGTGTACAAGATGAATGGTTTTCCAGTGGCAGGGGCAGCTAACACTGGAGGTTTGGTCAGGTATGACTTGATATCTTGAAATGCGGCTTCACAGTCGGCATCCCAGACAAAGTCTACACCCTTTTTCATCAATCGAGAGAATGGACGGCATTTCCCTGAAAGATTGGAGATGAACCGTCTGATGTAGGCCAATCTCCCTTGGAGCCCTTTTAGTTCCCTTAGGGTTCTTGGAGGGGGCATTTCTAGAATAGCCTTGACTTTTATGGGGTCAAGTTCTATTCCAGCTTTCCGAACAAGGAATCCGAGAAACTTACCCGACGAGACGCCGAAGAAGCATTTTAGAGGATTCATCCGCAGTTTGTGTTTGCGAAGTCGGAGGAAGACTTCCCGAAGATCTTTGAGATGGTCTTCTTTTCTTCTGCTTTTGACGGCGAGGTCATCAACGTAACATTCGACCGTCTTGTGCTGCATATCTTGGAATATTTTCATCATAGCCCTCTGATATGTGGCACCAGCATTTTTCAGACCAAATGGCATGACAGTGTAGCAATACACGCCAAATGGAGTCCGAAAAGATGTGTGTTTTTCATCCTCGGGATGCATCTTTATCTGATTGTAGCCAGAGAAGCCATCCATGAATGTCATTCGCTCGAATCCGCAGGTATTGTCAATCATCACCTCCGGTATGGGGAGCGGGAATTCATCTTTAGGGCAAGCGCCATTCAAGTCTCTATAGTCAATACAGACTGATCTGCCCAGTTTTCTTTGTCACGGGGACAATGTTGGCCAACCATTCTGGATGTTGTTCCTCACGGATGAAGCCGACGCTTTTGAGCTTTTGAACTTCTTGTTCAATTTTATCCATCACATCTGGACGGAATCTTCTTTGGCCTTGTTTGACAGGCTTGATGTCTTCTTGAAGATTGAGTTTGTGGACTGCTACTTTGGGGTCTAAACCAGGCATTTCAGCATAGGACCATGCAAAGCAATCAACGAACTCACGAAGAAAAGCGATATACTCGGGTAACTCATCATCCTTTATATTCTTGCTTATGAATACAGGACGTGGGTTATCAGGTGTTCCCAAGTTTATCTTTTCAACAGAATCTTCTGTCGGAAGGTTCGAAGGTGGTTCCTCCACAATATTTTCGGAGGCTTCCAACTCAACGAAACCTTCTGGAGTTTCAACTGCATTACCAGACCAAGGCTCTGTTCCTTTCCATGGATTTTCTTGATTGGTGATCTCCTCAAGGCTTGCTATGAGATAGTCCCAATCGCCTGTTGAATCTGGTATTTCTTTTGGAGACGAGGGTTCTTCTGGGTCAGAATAGCACAAGTCTGTATTATCGGACGATTCCTCTTCATCATCAGAGAAATCGTACAAATTGGATGAGCTTCCTGGATCTTTGTCAGGTAACTCTTTAAAGAGATATCCAGGGAGATCGATGTCTTCATGGACTTGAGATGTTGAGGCTTGGTCGGTAAAACGACTTTTAAGCTTTTGTGTCAACTGTCTCAGAGGAGTGTCGGGATCATATCCTAACCCATATGAAGACTTTTCTACATGACCGTAGAGTCTCCAATCTTCCAGCTGGCTTTTGGTCAAGGCGGGCTCCAATGGCGTGAGAATACCGCGTCTTTCTCCCAAACCGACTGGGTTTTGAGCGTCAAAGCCCATTTTCTTCATAATTGCTTGTGCCACAGGACTATATAGAGATAGCTGAGGCATACCTTCATTTTGAAAAGGTTCAAGCAGAGAACTTGATGAAGAAGCATCCGATCTATGAAAGAAGATCGGTCTTTGGTTTGGTGATGTTGCCGGAACAACAAAGGTAGCAGACGTAGGATCTTCTACATCAGCAGGTGTCTCCATCGGAGTGAGAGCAGGCTGAACTTGCTGAGTGTCAGCTTGGCTTGACGATGCATCGTCTTCTGGCTCTGAGTCCGAGTCTGTGTCTTGCATGATAGACACGAGAGAGACAACAAATTTGCCCCCAGGCTTTTGTTTCGCCTTCTTCACTTTAGTCGTGATGACCAAAGGTTTTGAAGATTTGAGGGAGATGAGGAAGGGAGATTGACTACTCTCTTCTAACTTGCCGGAGGGTTTGTTTTCTTCCGGTGATTTTTGAGGAGCCTTGCCTTTATCTTTCTGGAGATTTTCAGCAGGGGGTGTTGTTTCCTCTTCTTCTTTTTCTCCTTCATACATCTGGGAGTCTGCGAAGTGGACTTCTTTACCTTTGAAGGGTTTTCTGTCCGCAAAGACGCGATGTACCATGCCGTCGTCGCCGACGAACTTGATGCATTGATGTAGAGTTGAAGGGACAACACCGTTCTCGTGTATCCAAGGACGTCCGAGAAGAATGTTGTAGCATGAGGGGGTTTTTATTGCATACACAGTGACCTCAGAGATAAGATCACCGATTTGCAATTTGAACCTGATTTTGCCGATAGGCCTTTGAGCGCTCCCATCGTATCCAAAGATAGATACAGATGTGTGGCTTAGCTTGCTGGGTGGGATGCCCAACTCTTCAAGAGCCGAAGTGGAGATAAGGTTGAGTGCAGAACCTGGGTCGATCTGAACTCTATGTATTGGCATTTCTTTGATGTACCCTGTGAAGTACAGGGGTCGGTTGTGCCTTGCTTCGCCAAGTAGGAGGTCTTCCTTAGTGAAGGCGATGGTTGCACAGGCTGCCTTTTGAACCGAGAGGCATTGGATGCATGATCCCTCGCTTTTCTCTTTTTCTCCTTTTAAGGAGGTTTCTGAGTTTTTGACCCGGTAGTCCATTTCAATTTGGAGGACTTGTGGGGCATGTTTGTCGACATCCTCATTCAGTTTTTGCAATTCTGAGATGAGAT
The DNA here is from genome assembly GCA_028538565.1 of Umbellularia californica. Taxonomy (NCBI): domain Eukaryota; kingdom Viridiplantae; phylum Streptophyta; class Magnoliopsida; order Laurales; family Lauraceae; genus Umbellularia; species Umbellularia californica. Next base: position 30,055,906 of record JAPQWN010000008.1, on the reverse strand, counting down.
TATCACGAGTGCGTGGAGACATTCGTAATAAATCCAGGATGTGAAGACGTGCAGGTATGTGTTTGAAGTGCTCAACCAAGTCATACTTGAAAGCCTCCTTAGGGCCTGCATGTTCATCATTGTTGCCACTGGGGGCGCTTACAACATCTTTTCCCGAAGGATTTACATAAGTAAAGGAAGATTGGTTGTAACTCTTGTGGTAGTCCCGGCCCGAACGGGTGCCTCTACCAACTTCGAGAGCTTCTTGAGAAGGATCTTCGTTTGGAAGATTGTCTTCAGGATCAAGAGGCTGTCGTTTTTCATCTACTGGGGATGTATCTGCAGCAGAGTTGCCATCCTCAGTGATTGTGTTGCACGGAGCATTTTCCGGGAGCAAGTCCTGAACAGCATCCAGCAGCTTTTCTTCTTCGTTGACCCATCCATCACCCCAAGTTGGGTTTTCTTCATGATGATGAGTCGGGAAGAATGTGTATCCTGAAGTCACAGTCTCAGGAGAAGAAACCTGAGAGGGTGTCATCTCTGTGAAAGTCACGTGAGACAAGGTAGCTCCAGAGGATACATTGCTAGGCGTCGTCGGAGTGTAGGTAATCTCATCAGACGACGCTTCAGAAGAGCTATAGTCCTGATATATTACATTACAGGAAGCTCTGATAGGAGATGTTGCCTGCTCGGAGTCAGACTCATCCTCGGATGTAAGAGGATCGTCAATCCAGCAATGTTCTCCATTTTCAGGAGTTGAGGGAGGAGGTACCTGATGGGCTTCAGGGACTTCCGGCTCTGGATTGTGAGGAATCTCGTTGACGCGGTCTTGCTCTTGTTCTAGAGCGAGACGCTGCAAGATCCTTGCATATTCTTCAAGATCAGGCATGGGAGCCAGATCCTCTTCTTCGTCTTCTCCGTGTGGCTCAACATAGTTGATTTCCACTGGAGCAATGACAGGTGCTGGGTTAACAGCATCTTCTTGTGCAGCCTCTTGGTCTTCTTCATCATCAGACCAGGATCCTTGTGGTTGCAAGGGGTTATACCAGATTACTGGTATAAGGTGAGTTTCAGGAACCCATTCTTCATCGGAGAGATATTCTCCTGTTTCAAGAGATTCCTCCCACTCATCGGTGTAGTTGGGCTCGAACCCATCGTCGGTGTCGCTGGACTCGTATCCATCAATGGAGAATCCAACTACCGAGTTGCAAGAGTATGATGCCCCCTGCATAGCTTCTTCTCTGAATTGAGGTGGCATGAAATCACTGAGAGTGAGTTTTCTTACCCCCTTTGAAGTCTCTGGAAGGGACGTTTCTGTTGCCCCGAGTGAAGTGGTAGAGGAGACCTCTGCCTTTTCAGGGACTTCTTGTTTTGGCTGGGTCTTCTCTTGCCGTTTGAGCCTGAGGAGATGTTTCCTAGCCTGCCTTCGCTGTTGAGCTGTTGGCTTTGTTTTGACGATCTCCCAATTTTCATCTTCCAGGAGATCGGGATGTACCCATATAGGTTGTCCGTCTGGTGTCGGGAAAGGAACCAACACTTCGGACGTTTGAATTCTTTTTATCACCTTGAAGGAAGTAGTGATCTTCTTCTTCGGTGATTTTGGTGTTTGTCCACGTGACACCATGTTGACGGAGGCGGGGCCATAGTTTTTATCAAAGGTTATGACTCCGTTCCTCCACATCTCATTTATCTTCTCTCTCACAACGAAGCATTGATTGAGAGGATGCGAGACCATCTGGTGGTATGGACAGTACCGAGGATCGTTGGTTTTGCCAACGTCTCCCGGTCTTTTGGGCTCTGGCAAAATGAGTTTGCCATTTGCTAGGAGAGCCTCAAAGATTTCTTCGACGTCTTCATCGAACGGATATTTCTTTTCTACTCGCTCTTTGAAGGCATCAGAGAGTTCAGGTCTCTTACCTGCAGCTCTATTTTCAGCTTTCTTTGGTTGCTGAGGAGCTGACTTAGCCTGCACATTGAGAACCTCTTTCTTCTTTGGTTTAGAGGTTGCAACAGCAGTCGGCTCTTTCTTTGATGATTTCTGACTGTTGAGGTCTTTGATCACCGTTTCAGCTTCCATGGAAGCTTCCAGGAGTTCCCCCAGGTTCTTTGATTTATTGCCGATGATCATGGAGCGGATTTTAGCTCTCATGTTGTTTCGGCAGATGTCGACTAGCGACGCTTGTGGCAGTACATCTGAGCATTTGTACGCCATTGCTTTCCACTTGTGAATGAAGTCATAAGTTGACTCATTCTCTCCCTGTTTTAGGCTGCAGAGCTGAGCCATAGTAACAGGATGATCCTCACCTTGGAAGTGGGTCAGGAAGCGTGTCTCCAGCATAGCCCAGTTCTGAATGGAGTTCTCCGGCAGAGTGGAGTACCAATCGAAGGCCGTACCTTTTAGGGTACTTGCAAAGAGGCGAATCTTGAGTGCATCTTGATCCGCGATAGCTCCCGTCAAGATCTTGAAGTGGATGACGTGCTGTCTGGCCGATCCTTTCCCCGTATATGTTTGGAGAGTAGGATGCTTGAATTTTGTGGGGAACGGGACCGAGTCCATCCATAAAGGATATGGTGGCTTGATCCCATGCTCTTTGAGTATATCCTCTTCTTTAGCTTTGGCGAGGATACTGTCTACGTCCTTTTTGGTAAGGGCGCGTGACTCATTTTCTTCTCCATTTTCCTCGTTATTGCCATGATTCGGAGGAGGCTCATTGTTCACCTGATTTTGGACGACAAGGAGGAGGTTTTCCATCAGAGTTTCAATCCTCTGCTGGCCTTGTTCCAACTGCTGGATGCGTGTGAGCGCATCATCTCGAGGTGGATTCTGAGGTGGCGGCTCAGAACTTGTAGCCAAGACGTTCATCCCTCGGGATTCGAACGAAGAAATCGTCCTGGTGACCGAGCTGGGGCTCATTCTTTTTGATGAAGAGCTTGATGAAGGATTACTCTCCCGTCCTTGGCTTGAAGGGGCAGGAGATTCTTCAGGATGTCTTCGTGTCCCGGTGACGCTACGGGTCACCGGACGTCGGACATGGATTTTTGATGCTGACTTTTGGCGTCTTCTGGTTTTTCCAACCATATGGACGGCAGCAACTTGGTCGGGTCTTTCTTTTTCGACCCATTTGTGGGAGACTTGAAGTGTAGGAGGCTGGGTCCGTTGCTTCTCTAGTCTCTTTTGTCGATATGACGCACGGCGGCGTGCTCGACGAGCGATTTGAGCTTCAGTCAGCTCTGGCTGGGCTCTGACGATGAAGGATGTGCTCCCTCGGGCGCAGCAGCCGAGCCTGTCTTCTTTGTAGTTGGGCAAGGACAGGATGCGGACCCGGTCCTTTGCCTGTTGCAGCGAAGCTTTGAACCTTTCGAGTTCGGCCCCTGTAGAGATGAAGGGTCGAACTGAAGGAGTGTAGGCCTTAGCAGGTGCTTGTAGAGGCCTGGTGATGCATGATCTAATTTTGGGCCTGTAGGAACAAGCCGGCTCATGCTGGGTTGACTTGGGAGTCAAGTTGGAGATGGGTCTCTCCTCTTTCATGTAGGCAAGAGGGTAGAACTGGTTTTCTTTGAGTGGGGCCAGGTATGCTGGCTTGGTGGAAATTTGAGACCTTCTTTGTTTTGGGGAAGGTCTTGGAGACCAAGTCTTGGGATAGACCTGGTTGTTTGTGGGTCGAGGCTTCGCGGGGGTGCCGCGGGCTTCGGGCTTTTGGGCTTTCGCCTTTGGTGTCACGAGAGTGACACGTTGAGAGGCGATCTTCTGCCTTTTGGCAGGCGCAGTTTGTTCTTCGGGAAGTGGGAATGGTCCCAGTGTCCCGAAGATGATGGTCCGGGGAGTCGAGGTCGACCCGGAGTTCAGAGAGTTGCCGAGGGAGTTGATGCTTCGGCAGCTGGCAGGGCGCTTATGGGTGCGCGTGCTTTGCTTCTGTTGAAGCATGAGTTGGTGCTTGTTCTCATCGAAGATAATGGTTAAGGCTGCCATTGTTAGTTTCGAAAAAGTTCTGAAACAAGACCACATCCGTTAGTAATCACATGAATGTAATGATCATAAATGGGAATTTCTATGGTTGTCTTTTCAAATCGCTGAAGGGATATGACCCAAGCGACATGAAGAAGGCAAAAAGCCATAGATGGTACAATTGTTCTGACAGCAAGTATGGTGAGCCCAGAATGAGCGTTCCAGTGACTGCTAGAAGCAATTGTAAACCTAAATTCGACTTATCGAGAAGCAGGGCTTGCTCGAGATAAGAAGAATATAAGGTAGGAGTTACAAATGTGCCGGTCACAGATACAGTAGACCCTGAAAGGGCGTACCAGTATTGCTATGCACAAATGTTGGAGATCGCATCCATGAGATGGGATTCTTTGTTTTGAAATGTCAGAAATGGATTCGTCAAAGAGAGCAGGTGACATTCCGATTCAAATACGGGCTCAACGATTTCCGCGAGCGCCAGTACTCAGAAGGAAAGAGACTACAATTTCTCGAATCTGAATCCAAAAAGTGACGAGTTTTTGGAGATTTTTTTTTTGAAATGATTTTTTTTTATTTTATTTTTATTTTATTATTTTTTTTTATTATTTTTTTTTTAAAATATTTTTTTTTATTTATTTTTTTATTTTATTTTTTTTTTGAAAATTTTTGTTTTTTTTTTTTTTAAGATTTTTTTTTGAAAATCTTTTTTTTTTATTTTTATTTTTTTTAATTTAAGATTTAAAGACGAGAGAGTACACATAGGCCTCCTAACCCGGTCTTATGAAACCTCAATTGATAGAATTGCCCCCAGGTAAGGGTAGGATTACTTAATGAACCCGTTTGGAGGACCCTTGCCTAGAACAGTCAAGCTGTCTCCACACTCTGGACAAGGCTTTTCTTGAATCAATCGTGATCAAAGAACGCAATTGGTTTAACCTTAGTGGTCTATGTCCCTTTTTTTTATAAAAATCCCAAATAAACTCATCGAAGAGAAACGATGGCCCAAAACCTTAGTCGAACGGGCTCAACATTTCTGCAAGCACCAAAGAACGATAGGATAGGAACAAAGTTTCTCAATTTTGAATCCAAACTAAGAAAACTAATTTTTTTTTATTTTTATTTTTTTTTGAAATCTCTAATGAACTCATCGAAGAGAAACGATGGCCCAAAACCTTAGTCGAACGGGCTCAACATTTCTGCAAGCGCCAAAGAACGATAGGATAGGATCAAAGTTTCTCAATTTTGAATTCAAACTAAGAAAACTGATTTTTTGATTTTTTTTTTCTTTGAAATCTCTAATGAACTCATCGAAGAGAAACGATGGCCCAAAACCTTAGTCGAACGGGCTCAACATTTCTGCAAGCGCCAAAGAACGATAGGATAGGATCAAAGTTTCTCAATTTTGAATCCAAACTAAGAAAACTAATTTTTTTTTATTTTATTTTTTTTTTGAAATCTCTAATGAACTCATCGAAGAGAAACGATGGCCCAAAACCTTAGTCGAACGGGCTCAACATTTCTGCAAGCACCAAAGAACGATAGGATAGGATCAAGGTTTCTCAATTTTGAATCCAAACTAAGAAAACTGATTTTTTTTTTGAAATCTCTAATGAACTCATCGAAGAGAAACGATGGTCCAAAACCTTAGTCGAACGGGCTCAACATTTCTGCAAGCACCAAAGAACGATAGGATAGGATCAAGGTTTCTCAATTTTGAATCCAAACTAAGAAAACTGATTTTTTTTTTGAAAAGAGAAAGAATGGAAACAAACTCAAAGAAATAGAAATTTCCAAAAAATCCCATCTCATTTTTTTTTTAGGATGCGAAATCCAACATAGGCTACCAGCTAGAAAGTAGCCAAGGAATCCGGAAAAGAAGTATAAGCATAGAGCAAAAAGTATGATATGCAAATATTTCATTTCCAAGCACCGTGTTCTCAAATGAACGAGTCCCACCGGGTGTGCCAGCTTGATGGAACGCGCTCCGGGGCGCCCGCTGGGGCGGCTACCGGGGTCGGCGGAACGTGGGAGTCCGTCGGGTCCGGCCCTTTCGCGCCCTGGCGGGCCCTGAAGCGTGCATCAACATTTCTTTTTTGTGGGTGGGTGTGCCAGATTTTCTATTTTACTTGGAATTGCAAGTGGTAATCCGGAGATCAACCTTCGCAAGTAAAAAGGAAATCAACTTCTTTCAAGTTTTCCATTGCACAAATATTTAAGAAAAGAGACATTTTCTTGGTTTGCCGTGAAAGGCGATTTTGTTTGGCATTTATAGCCGATTTTGGCGTTTATAGCCGATTTACAATTCTCATCAATAATGAAAGACAAGAGTTGTGATTTTTGTCTCTTTTAGAAAAATACAAACTACAATGAAAAGCAAGAAAAGGAAGATCTAACTTTTCAGGAGATTGTGGGGGACTCGTTCAGATAGACGGTCGCAAGCCATGTATGGGCTTCGCCATCATCCATGCAGATGAGAACAGAAGATGCTCTTGATTCGCTTGGCTTGGCTATAACCTCAGGTTTTTAGGGGACAAAGACCAAGAGAAGGTCCTATGTCCAATAAAAAGCTAAGTAGACGGGCTGAAAAGCCATGTCTAAGCCATTGGAGGTAGCGGGAGAAGGCAAGGACCTTGGGGGGGGGTGCCCCCCAAGGGACTCTCGTCACCTTGTAGTGGTGGCCGGTGCAGAACTTCAGCAGAGTTTTCTCTCTTTTTTCTTTCTCTGGATTCTTTCTGATCCCTTTTTTCTGATCTTCTGATTTTCTCCTCTTTTTTTCCCGATCTTTTTTCCGATCTGAATTTCAATGGAATGCTCTCCTATTTATAGGCCTTTGGTAGCCATTTAGGAGGGTTTATGAGCCTTAATGGCTTTAATGGGAGGAGTTACAAGATTTATTTCTTGATTTTGTAACTCCTTTTTCCTTGAATCTGATTGGCCGATGAAGATTAAGGGCTTTTAATCACCTTAATTACCATAATGGGAGGAGTTTCATGGGTTAAATGCCATGAATCAATTGACTTGTAACTCCCAAATGCTTGCTTCTGATTGGGCCGTCCAAAGAAATGAATTAATGACTGCAATAAAGCTAGTCAATTAACCACATTAATTGGTCGCCGAGCAGTCGAAGAGTCGCGGGCCATGCCGTGTCTTCTGGAATTCTTCTGGCGATGATCATCGATGGATCTACATGCTGATCGACATCGGATGAACATGTAACTTCAGACATTGATGGCTAAGAGCGGGCCGGTGACATCTGTCTTGTCGATTTCACGATCGGTCGGACAGAAAGTGCACTTTCTTGGTCAGCCGGTTGGCGATCTTGGAGCGATCACTGATGATTTTATGCTTTTGGAGGTTGACCCGTGATTTTGACGGATGTCGTCGGATATGAGTCAATTTCAAGCACTAAAAATCACATTTTCAGGAAACCACAGGGGCCAAAGTGCGCGAAACGCGAAAAAAGTCGGAAAAACGGGTCACCGGCGGAAAATCCGGTGACCCGGACCTCCATGGTCGCCGGCGACCATGGACCGGCGACCATGGCCCATGGTCGCAGGGGCCTGCGACCATGGGCCATGGTCGCAGGGGGCTGCGACCCTGGGGGATTTTTCCCCTTCTGAGCCCGTTTTGCGGTCGTTTTGAGGTCTTTTTCGTCGCCGTTTTCTTCTGTATTTTTCTTGACATTTCTTCTCATTTATTGGCTTGATTTCCCTGTAGAAAACTTGATGAGAATCCTTGCATTTTTAGAGTGCAAAGTTTCTAATTTTCCGGGAAAGCCGAAGACTTTGTCGCGTAGAGCTGCTGATTTTCCGCCAGAAGTCGAAACTTGGTCAAACGATGTCGGAATGACCTGAAATTTGAGGTGAAGCCTCCTGAGCAATAAATAAGACCAACCATAGGCTTTTGTTTGAGTTTTGAAGCCGTTTGGGGTCCCGTCGATGCTTCACTTGATTTTGCTGCGGGGAAAATGCCGAGCTTTGATGTGCGGTCAAACGATGTCCGATTGACCTGAAATTTGACGGGGAGCCTATTGGAGTCATTTTGAGACGTTCCATGGGCTCCGTTTTGGATGTCATGGTCCCGGGTTGCTCTGCCGCCGGTAGGCTTGATTTTCTCTCGGAGCATCGAAACCTGGTCAAACGTTTTCGGAATGACCTGAAATTTGACGTGCAGCCTTTTGGAAGCATGTTGAAGCCACTCATGCACTTGGTTTGATGAGCGAAGGCTCCGGTGGTTTCCGCCGCCGGGAGGCTTGATTTTGCTGCTCGAGCATTGATGGAGGGTCAAACGTTGTCGGTTTGACTTGAAATTTGGCATGGAGCCCTTTTGAGACATGCTGGAGTCATCTGTAGGCTCTGATCGAAGTTTTGACGTCTCCGATGATGTCGCCGCCGGGAGCGCCATTTTAGCTGTCGGAGAAGCGAAGTTAGGCCAAATGATTCTGAAATGGCCCGAAACTTCATATGTACTCTTCTCTTGGCTATCTTGAAGGATCTTGCAGTTTTTGTTTGATTCTGACAAGATTTGATTTTTTGAGAAGTTGCATTGCCTATTTATGGCAGGTTGCGACTTCATGCAGCTTTCTTGATGTTGAAGAGGCAAAGTGACATTTTTGGTGTCAACAAATTACGGCCCATCGGCCTTTCACCTTTATCACTCGTGTATCGCACACGAAAAACACAGAAATCACAAGTCAAAGTCTCATTTGCATCATTGTTTTGGTTTGCAAAGTCAGCCTTTAAACCCTATTTTGCCAAGGGATTTGAAGGGGGTACCCGGGAACGGGGCCGATCCTCTTCTTAAATATTTGGCACCTCCCCCCTTTTTATTTTCTTTATCTTAATTGTTTTACTTTACTTGGATATACTATGATTTTGCTATGTGAGGATTAATCTTTATTTGGACTTTAACGCGTAACCCTGAATTGACCCTGTATTAAAGAGACCCAAAAAGACCCAAATTAATGTGACAAGACAACCGTCGTGTGTTGCCGGCAGCACATTAGACGAGAGGAAGAACCCACCTATTTATCTTCTCCCATTTTTCTTCGGCTTTCGTCGAAGGACGGTGTTACGGCCGTTACCGTAGCTGGCGATCGTGATCTGTCGATTTTGAGGGTAGTCGGAATCCTCACTTTCGATGTAAAATTAAAATAGCACATGTATAGATGAATGGAGATTCTTCCCAAGCCCCATTGGTTGGCGCGGGGGGGTCGAAAATTCACATCCGACAAGTGGTACATGGTATCAAAATGGATTTTGATCATGTCTTTCTTACGTGCCCCACGTGACAAGCCCGTCCATGAAATCTATTGGGCCTGCAAGTAAGGGGGAGTGTTGGGAAAGTCATACATCCCACATCGCCGAAGTAATGGGTTTGATAGGGAGTCATATACCTATTTAGGCCTTCCACATATAGGCTTAAGCTTTTGGTTTGATACTTGGTGGCTTATGCATCCTTCACAAGGGGATGGGCTGGATTGGGTAGTCTTGCCCATGGCTGACCCTGAAGGTGGTGAGCATTCAAAACTAGGCCATGCCTAACACGCCTAGGTGGGCTCTACTATGGAGCTCTGCTCCTTGCTTCCTTCTTTCCTGATGATGGCTGGGTTGATGGTGATCATGGTCGAGTTGATGATAATCTCTCAGGATCAGTGATTAATTTGGCTCCATATCAGATGATGATGGATTTGGCGATGAATTGTGCAGCGGGCATCTATTTTGATGACGATGGTGGCCCATAATTGATGAGACAGAGGAAATGATGGATTTGATGATGGGTTGTGAATGGGCATTTATGATGATGATGATGATGAGGCCCATAATTAATTCGCAAGAGATCACAGATTTATGGATGGGTATTGCAATGGGACTCAAGAACGTGGCCAGGCAGGATACGTGGTCTAAACTAAGGAATCCATGACAGCACCAAACATAATCAAGACCAATTCACTGTGGAAAAGAAAAATTGCACCAAACATGATTTTTCTAACTTCCATTGAAACCATTTTCCGTGGTATTCATTTACCAAAGAATTAGCTGATGTGGCAATTTCCTCATTCCATGGAAAAGGGGGAGGGAAAGACGATCATTAAAGGTAAACTATGGGTCAAAACCCCCAAAAATTTTTGGGGGAAATGTTCTCATGATAGCAGACCATATTGCTTAAATGTGGTCCAGCTCATGGGTTACAAATAGATGTTCTATGTCAGTGGGGATGGGGTAGATAGAAGGTTCCTCACATGGACACGCATCAAGATTAAAAATCAGTTTAATCATATGATCCTAGCCATTTGTTTAACCACTTTAAAATTTAGTTGTCCTTTAACCATTGATTTCTTTGTAATTCAATCCAACGGTGCATAACTGTTTGATGAGAGTAAAATTTGATGTGGTGCCAGATCATGAGGGGATGAGATTGTTAAAGGGCCTAATGTTGGTGCTGACCTCAATTGGTAAACAAAAGATGATTTTGAAAAAGAAATGCAAGAAAGACAAATAAAGTCTGCCTTTTCCTTTTGTAATTGTACGTGTCAGTTGGATTTGTGGGGAAAAGTATTCATTAGAAAGTATGAAAAACCTCATTTATTGGGATTTTCATATCCGACCACTCCCATAGGATTTGAAAATCTTCTCTTAAATGGATGTACACACCTAACCCTATTTTTCTTAGTTATATGTATCGATACACACCAATATCAATGTGAAATCGACTATACAAACCACAGCAAGGAATCTTTGTTCCAGTGGTAGTGAAGAATCATCGGATCTATGGATTCCTCACCTGTTACCAAACGTGCCCACCACATTGCTAGAAGAGATTTCATATTTTTCTTTCTGCATAAATGCCCCAAAGGTTTACTAGATTTGTAAATAGGCTATAATGATTTTAGTATTTGTAAATGGGCCCTCTCTTCATTCTGATACCTGCCATGTCCCCAAAACGAATATTTCCATTGACAACATGCAACCACAGTCAGTCTTGGATTGGATTTTTATGAAAGTGAAAGCTTTTCCCTTACATCCATTAAAAAAATGAGTATACTATTATTTATAAAAATATCATTATTGTATCCCAACTCCCGATGGCCTCTTAATAAAACTCTCATGCTCATTAAGCCTATTCTTGTATTTTGAAGCTTTCATCAATCCAATGGTGGGTCATGCATGGATTGGATCATTTATATCTAAACATGAGTACACTGTTGATTGTCATTATGATCGGGTTGGATTTAATGAAATGAACCCATATTAAAAAATAGGTTTATGTTTTATTTTCTCTCGCTAAATGTAATTATTAACGTTACAAGCTTTAAAAAAAACCAAATCCAAGCATTTGAAATTATACATATAAGGATAAAAGACATGGGCAAAAGTTGCATTTCACTCCAAAAACTTAAGGTAGTTGGAAGACTACTAATTTTGGGGGTATTAAAATGAAAAGGCACGGGCTTATTTACTAATATTAAAACCATAAGGACCTATTTACAAATCTTAGAAACCTTAGGAAGTATATATAAAAAACTCGTTTTAGCCACTTCTACATTTTTTTTAGATGGATAGATCATGGCCTGGAAGACATGGATGGAAATAATAAAAATAAATCCCAAAGATTTGACCAAAGAAAGATTAGTGTGGAGAAATAGAATCCTTGCAGCTGAACCCAACATAATTGAGACAAGGCTTTGATGATGATGATGATGACAATGAAATCCCGGCCTGGCTAGCTGTGTGAGATGAGACGCTTGACATAGGGATTAGGGTGTTTCGAGTTTCTTCTCCATTATCTTCTCGCTTACATCATAAAATTCAAACAAAATAAAATAAAATTTGAAGTATCCTATTCCAAACCCAATTATAAGATAGGAGCTTTGATTTCTGATTTTTATTTATTTAGCTCATTTTTATGCAGAAATTCCTAAACAATTGTACACTTACGCCCAAGTTCCTAACATTCTAAATGTTATGGTAGAGTGTTTTCATACAAGGATAATACAAAAATGTCTGAAAATATAGTTTTTTTCTGGATGTTATGAAAAAAGGCCTCAAATATCCCTATGCCTCAAAATCAGTCCTCATGTACACGTGTTGCCCAAATCAATCATCTCCCTTAGCACTCCCTTTTTTTACGCTAAATTGAAATTCACTTGTTTTTTTCGTGAGCTCATGAGAAATATTTCTAGCTCACGATTAGATCCATGCAATGCTGAGGATTGTACCTGCAGTATTTGTGCAAGTTTTACCCTTCCACTTCCTTTGAAGTCTATGATGTCAGTCTTCCTCTTTTCTATTTTATAACTTGTAGGCCTTGAATTTGATGAGAATTAGCTCTAAGTTATGGATTTTTTTCATTAGTTTTCTTAATTTAAAATATGAAAATAACTAAAACATGATTCAGTCGTGAGCTCGGGATTTTATTATAAAACTCGAGAGTATACTCGTGAATTCGAGAGTTAAACTTTCATCAAATAAGATAGTCTAAGTTTCATCACATTGGATTAAAAAAACTTCAAGATGAAGCGACAATTTATTTAGTGGTATTGGTTTTAGATACCCTAAGTGTTTGTTGAACAGTATGTAAAGAAATGGATTGTGCATGTTTTAGATGATCTAAGATATATTGTCATTTACAGCCTCAGTTATTGGCATTTACATAAGTCTATAGGATTTAGAAATTCAGAAAGGGAATCCAGCATATCCTCACTTGAGATTTTCCAAAGACATGACTAGCGAGCTCGAGAAATGACATTTGTAAGATCGAGACATTGCTCGTGAGCCAACGAAAAAACAAGCGGAGGGCAATCTTGTTGACACTCGTGAGCTTGATATATTACTCGCGAACTGAAATGAAAGAAAAGTGAAGGGGAATTTGATCTTAGAAAAAAAGGGCAATGTGGGAGATGATCGATTTGGACAATATGTATATTTGAGGACTGATTTCGATGTATAGGGATATATGAGTCCTTTTTTTTCCATAAAATATCCTTTCTTATACTATGTTAGCTTTGGGTAATGCAAATCAATTTTTTTAGGAGAAGCACGAGAGATCCTAGTGGTCGGTTGTTTCTTTTTTGGAATAAGAATAAGGAGGGTTTTATTAAGATCTTTTAGTGGGAACTTCTTTTGATTTTTTTTTTTTTTTTGGATTATGCTCATTATATCTGGGCCCACATCCTCCACATATGTTGATAGAATTTAGCTGGGAAGCCATCAGGGCAAGAGATTTTAAAGGCCCAAGTTGAAAGGTAGCTTCTTTAATCTCATTTTCTAAAGGAGGGTTAATAAGGCTTAAATTTTCTTCCCAAGATATGATTGGGCTTATAGCTTCTTTAATTTTACTCATGTCTCTTGGACCACTTGAAGTCAAGATAATCTGAAGGTGATTACAGAGTTTGTGCCAATCTCTTCCCTATTGTTAAGCCATTTTTCTTCTCCATTCTTAATTTTATTTATTTTATTGGATATTCTCCTTTTTAAGGTAATTGAATGAAAAGATTTAGTATTTTTATCTCCTTTAAGCTATATTTCTCTAGACTTTTGTCTCCACATGTCCTCTTCCTTAATTAAATATTCTTCAAGTTTTTGGCTTAGCTCTAACTATCTTTTAATAATATCCGCATTAGGTGGTTTCAATTTGATGTTTTCTAATTCAGTTCTAGTGTTTTTACCAACTTCTTCAATTTTACTAATATTATTTTTATTCCATTAAACTAAATCCTTTCCTAGATAGAATAAGGTTTTACAAATATCTCTTTCATCCACATCATTAGATTTATACCATCTATCTTTAATGACATGCCTCTCACATTCCTCCTCTCTAAACCACGAATTTTGAAACCAAAAAGGACGGGGAAATCTTTATTTTTCAGGTTTAAGGGGTGTTCGAAAATGAGATATTTTATGAGATTATGCTATATTATCTCCCACTTTAGAATATAATATGCTCACCTAAAAAGGAGGTGTTTGAATAACTTAGAAAGTATCTTACAATATCTCACTTTCTTTAAAAAAACCTTCATATTAGATTATTTAACAATAAGATGTATAAAATATTCTTTTGTTAAAAATATCTTTTATAAATATGAATGGAGAGTTTTAGTAAAAACCATTGGAGAGTTCATTAGCATCTATATAATAAGGGAGAGCAGTATTTGAATCCCTGGACATTTTGGACCCTTGGATTTATGTACATATTTTTGTACATAAATCCTAGGGCTGAGAAGGGATTCAAGAGCTTGGTAATTTTGTAATTATTTGAAAACAAAGGGGTAGTAACTTTTTACTAAGAACAAGAGGATACGGGAGTGCCATTGATTTTCTGTGAAATTACGAAACATGCCATTATCTTTTCCCAGAGCATATGGGAGTGTCCTTGGTTTTCTATGAAATTACAAAACGTGCCATTATCTTTTCAAAACTTCCTTGCAAGTAAAGACATGATTAAACACATGGCTATGATTGCAATTGAGTGATTGAACGGTGTGGAATTTGGGCCCACAACTTACCAGTTTGCCCCTTCACATATATATGCTGTTTTTCACGGATTGTGGAATCTGGGCTAACTTGGATTGTTTTGGTAGCAGATGTAAACGTGGCTTGCATGCAATTAAACTAGACTGCTTATAGTAGTGGGCCACTTCTGGTATTCAATGGTGGTTAAGCAAAGGTCCAATCGGTTGAGCTGTTTTACCTAAAAAAATAAAATCCAGCTGGGCTTGATTTGAAGCTGATTGATCCAATGGGCCACATAGAAAATTTGAGTTAAATTTGTTAAATTATGGGCGGTGTTAGTTGTTAGGTGGTCAAAAGAAGAGTAATTAGATTTAGTTGTGCTCCGATCGTGGTGCGCTGTGCCTTTAGGCACGGGCAATGACTAGTACATTAATAATTCTTACAGGAGTGCAACTATGACCCCATTAATATTAGATTGATCCCACAGTACTTACAAATTTAATGTGGGGTCCTATAGCCATATCATAATTACACAACCCTTGTTAATTATCAATATTAGGTGGGACCTACAAATGTCATACTAGGGGCTTTTATCGTGATTACCAACATTAGGTGGGTCCCATAGTACTAAAATTAATTAGGTCTCATACATATTATTGAGATAGAATTATGTGATTGCAATTATCAGTTTACCATCATTAAATGGGTCCCACCAGTTGATAGCTTTCTAGTGTTAATATGACTACTAATATCAAATGGGCCGGCCCCACAATGATTTCTCATAGATGTATTCATCAATAATGTCTAACATTAGATAAGGTAAAAAAAACTAAACAGGGTCATTTTGTGATAATCACCATTAGATGTATCATACTATGGTTACCAACATTTAGTGGATCCACCTTAATTAAATAAGATTGCTTGGATCTCATGGTTTTGACATTTAATACTGTGATTTTTTAACAATAGATGGGTCCTAATATGATTATTAACACTTGTGATTACTAATCAGTGGGTCATGCATTCGGTCAATTGATCACTTTCTCTCTATTTGTTGTTCAAATGTATATTGAGACTTTTGGAAATTGCAAAACACCATAAGTGACACAATATAATAATATGACACTATTTTATTCTAAGATAATAAAATCTTACAATATTTAAATTTATTGATATTATGTTATGCATGTATCCAAACACCCCCTTAGTATTAAAGAGGAGAGGGGAATGATCTAATTCTGCTGCTGTGAGAATGGTTAGAGTAGCCTAATGAAATAGGGATTGCCATTCGACATTCCCTACTGCTTATATCTATGATGTAGGCCGGACCTTTTCTTTTATTACTCCATGTAAAAGCCACCCCGATAGAATCTATGTCAAGCATTCCCATTCTATTTAGAAATTCTATGCAACATTTGGCCTTCCCTGCTTTAAAACCTTTCCCTCCTAATTCTTCATTTTTGTTAAGAATTTCATTAAAGCCTCTTGCGAGGATTTAACCGGAAAAAACACTTTATCTGTACGTGTTATGCGATCAAGTACTCTAGCAAGTGGGGCACCAATTAGAGCAATTGGGCTCAATTTTCATTTTTTTTTTTTACCAATTTGGCACATCGTAGGCTCCGACCTTATTTACACTAAATAAGGTCGACGATGACCCTGTCCACAAACCCTACATAATCCGATTTCAAGCTTCATTCGTCTCACTTCTCCAAAATCGCAAAGGCCGCCTTCCTTCAACATTGTATATCTGCGAAACATGATGACTAGTGTGTTTTTCCACCGTTGATGTCATCATTAATTTTTTGTCAATCTCATCTTGCTATTGATAGGGTCTACATAAAGGAGGTAATGAGAAATTTTCTCTTCACATGATGGAATCCTAGAAATCAATCTCCTCTTTCTATTGACAACGTATAATACATATACCATCATTCAATGCATGGATACATGTTCTCTTTCACTGTATGATGTTTATTGTATGTTTCATTGATTATGGTATTCGTTGCACAGGAGCCCTAGTTACTGTTTTACACTGCTCAAAGTACTTTATACATAATTAGTTTCTAATAAGGAGGAAAACGTTCACAAATTTAATCTACACCCCATGCATTATTGCGTGAGAAGGATGGTCTAGGTAATTTATGCTTTTTATGATATTCTAATAGCATGTTAGATGTTGAGCACCTAATAATCTTTCACTATGACGGTGAGTTTGAATTTGAGCTCAATCATCCTCAGTACAAGGGTGGAAGGCAGAAGATGAGATATTTCTTGCGCAATGTCACGTTCAAGGAGCTGTCCAAAATTGCTTTAGAAGCATCGAATTAGGCAACAACTTCCGATGAGATAACTCTAAAGTGCCTTCTACACAATGGTAATTTTTTTCGTTGATAGATATCGACGATGATAATGATATCAATGGTTTGTTAAAATTGTCAAGAAGCGAAGCAAAATGGATATTATTATTCGTTTTAAGAAGGTTATGCGATGAAAGTAGTTTCCAACACACCCGTGGCAATAGGTATGTTCTGAAGTTAAAACCATATTTCAACATTTTCAGCCTGGATCGAAAGAATTTTTTTTTTCATAACTCTATATTACAGTCTTTACAAGATGAAAAAAACGAAATCATTCGAGACACTTTGAGCATTGGAAAGCCTGATAATAAATTAAAAGGCATGCTACCACACTCACCTCCACCTTTTAAAGATTTTGAGAGGCTAGTCTTAGCATACGAACCCATTCACATTGTCAAAATGAAGAAACACAAAAAGGGACAAATGAACTACTAGTAGCATTTGACCGCATACAACATCCTCAAGTTTGGAAAACAAAAATAACTCACTCAAACTTCTTTTGAAGTGTTAAAAAAAACCCCAATCTTCCATCGTTATTCTCAACTGAAAATACCCTAAATTTGGAATCTATAAACCCTAATCAATGCAAACAAATAATGTACAAATTGAGTAGACGTTGAAGATAACAAACCATGCACTTCGATATCATGTGCGGGATGGCGGGAAAACAAAAGGGAGGGAAAATACAAAAACATCGATAATGATTCAAAAACGGAAGGAGATTGATGGACCCTGCTTTCGTCCTCTCCTTCCGCCCCGGGGCTGCCGAGGTCCGGCAGAGGAGAAAAGCGGGTATCAACATTTTTTGTATGGGTATGCCAGATTTTCTATTCTACTTGGAATTTGATGTGGTGATTCGGAGATTCACCTTCACAAGTAGAAAGGAAATCAAACTTTTTTTCTAACTTTTCAAATTGCATAAATATTTAAGAAAAGAGACAAGTTTTTTGAATGCCGTCGGAGGCGATTTTTTGTTTGTTTGCCGTAAAAGGCGATTTTTGCCGTAAAAGGTGAGTTTGCCGTGAAAGGCGATTTTTTCAGTGAAAGGCGATTTACAAATGTCATCAATAATGAAAGACAATAATTATGATTTTTTTTTGTCTCTTTAAAAAATACAAGATCATAGAAAAGAAAGAAAATGGATCTAACTTCTCAGGAGATTGTGGGGACTCGTTCAGATCGACGGTCGCAAATCATGTATGGACTTCGCCATCGTCCTTCAAATGAGAACGCATGATGCTTTGATTCTTTTGGCTTGGCTTAGACCTCAATCTTTTAGAGGACAAAAACCAAGGGGAGGTCCTATATCAAATAAAAAAAATCAAGTAAACGGGCTGAAAAGCCGCGTTTAGGCCATGTTGGATAGAAGAATAGGACCTTGGGGGGGTGGCCCCCAAGGGACTTCGATCACCTTGTGGTGTTTCTTACAACAGAGTAGCAGGACCTCTTCAGAATTTCTCTGGGATTTTCCAGACTCTAGCCTTCTTGTTGTGGATGTGTGTATGTGTGTCTCTCTCTTTAGAATGACACCCTTTTATAGGCTTTTGGTAGCCATGGGGTGGTTTATGAGCATTGATGGCCATGATGAGAGGTTTGATGGAATTGATGCTCCATGATGGGAGGTTTGATGGCATTGATGCTCCATGATGGGAGGAGTTATAAGTTTTTATTTCTTGATTTTGTAACTCCTTCTTGGCTTGTGATTGGCCGATGGAGAATTATGGGCATTTAATCGCCTTTAATCTCCATGATGAGGGGAGTTTCATGGCTTTAATGCCATGATTGTTTGGACTTGTAACTCCCATTTGCTTGCTTCTGATTGGGCCGTCCAAAATAATGGGTTAATGACCGCATGAAGTTGTCATAAAACGGGTCAATTAACAGCATTAAGTGGTCGCCGAGGCATTTGAAGAGTCGCGGGCCGTGTTGCGTCTTTTGAAATTCTTCTTGTGATGATCACCGATGGATCCACATGTTGTTTGATGTCGGATGACAATGCAACTTCAGACATTGATTGATGCTAGTGGGCTGGTGACATATGTCTTGTCGATTTCTTGATCAGTCGGACAGAAAGTGTACTTTCTTGGTCAGCCGGTTGGCGATCTTGGAGCGTTCAATGATGATTTCATGCTCTTGATGGCGGATTCGAGATGTTGGCGAAGACCAGTCATTTCCAAGCATTAAGAATTGGATTTTCGGAAAATCACAGGGGCTGGAATTCCCGAAACACGAAGAGGATCGGAAAACGGGCCACCCGGTGGAAAATCCGGTGACCTGGATTTCCAGGGTCGCCGGCGACCATGGGGGTTTATCCCTTTTTGGTAGTCGTTTTTCGGCTGTTTCTTGGTCTTTTTCGTTCCTTTTTCTCCTTTATTTTTCTTGAAATTTTTCCTCAATTATTGACTTGATTTTCCTGAATAAAACTTGACGAGAATCCGCGCAAATTGGAGCACAAAGATTCCCCTTTTTTTTTGGAAAAGTCGAAGACTTTGTAGCCGATTTTCCGTTAAGAGTCGAAACTAGGTCAAACGTATTGGAATGACCTGAAATTTAAGGTGAAGCCTCTTGAGCAGTAAATAGGACCAACCATGGGCTTTTATTTGAGCTTTGAAGCCGTTTGGGGTCCCGTCAATGCTAGACTTGATTTTGCCGCGAGGAAGATGTCAAGCTTTGATATACGGTCAACCGATGTCCGATTGACCTGAAATTTGACAGGAAGCCTATTGGAGTCATTTTGAGACGATCTATTAGCTCTGATTTGGATGTCATGGTTCCGTGGTGCTCCACCGCCGGTAGGTTTGATTTTGTTTTGGAGTGTCGAAGTCTGGTCAAACGTTGTCGGAATGACCTGAAATTCGACGTGCAACCCTTTGGAAGCATGTTGAAGCCACTCATATACTTTGTTTGATGAGTGATGGCCTCGGTGGTTCTCACCGCCAAGAGGCTTAATTTTGCTGCTCGAGGGTTGATGGAGGGTCAAACTTTGTCGGTTTGACTTGAATTTTGACAAGGAGTCTTTTGAGGTATTTTGGAACCATCCGTAGGCTCTGATCGAAGTTTTGATGTCTCCAACACTGTCGCCGCCGGGAGCGCCTGTTTAGCTGTCGGAGGAGTGAAGTTAGGGCAAATGATGTTGGAATGGCTTGAAACTTCATGTGTACCCCTCTTTTGGCTGTTTTGAAGGATCTTACAGTTTTTGCTTGATTCTGACAATATTTGACGCTTGAAGTATCATTGCCTTTTTGCAGTAGGATGTGGCTTCATGTGGCTTCTTGATGTTGAGGAGGCAAAGTGACTTTTTGGTTTCAACAAATGCCTCTTCGAGGTACAGCGATTAGTAGCTTTTGGAGTCGTTGTGCCTCGAAGAGAAACTTGAAGGAGAGCTTCTGACTTGACCAAGAGTCTTGAGAAATTTTTTTTTTAATAGCCTTTTGAGTTTCCAGGGGAATTTTATGGTAGTGAGAAGGATCACGTACCATCTCAAGGCAAAGTTTTGAAAATGACATAGGGGATTTGGATTTTTGGGTATTAAGTTTTCCCTTTTGACCTTGTGAACCTAAAGGCTTTATGTGGCACATTAGGCGGTCAAGAAAGGCTTTTTGGTTTTTGACCTTGTGACCTAACATGCTGTATGTGGCAGGTTAGGGGGTCAAGGTTTGATTTTTTATTTTGACCTTGTGACCCAACAAGCTGTATGTGGCAAGTTGGGGGGCCAGATTTGGTTTTTGGTTTTGGTTTTGGTCTTGTGACCTAATAAGCTGTACGTGGCGAGCTAGGGGACCAGGGTTTTTTTTTTTTTTTTTTTTTTTGTGGAATGTCTATTTCAAGATTTTGGCTTAATTTGGTTCATGAGGTTGGATGGTTTGGTTTTTTGGAAACTCATGAGGTTTTTTTTTTTTTGAATGGTCCAATCAACTCAAAAGAGGCATTGACCCATTTTTTTGTATGCTCTTGGTAATAGGGATTTTTTGACTAAAAGCCACTTTTAGTGCCTAAGTGGTCAAACCTGGCCCATATGGACTAACCTATGGGACTTAAGGCTTTAGAGATGGCCTAGATCTCATATGGTGTCATTTTTGTAGAGAATATCTAAAAATATCTCTTGTGGGTAGAGAATATCTAAAAATATTCTTACTCGGAGAGAATCTCTCAAGTTTCCTTGTTTTGGGAGAGATTTTCTCAAAGTATCTTTCTTTTAGAAAAGTTACTAATTTTTAGCACTTACCTCCTTGCTTTTCTCCTTGTTTCCTCTTTTGGTTTGCTCTCTTCTATAAAAGTAAAGGGGAGGTTGGATCTTTTGCTCCGTTGCTTCCTTTTTGCAAGAATCTTCAAGAGTGCTCCAAGATCAAGAGCTTCTCTTCTTCTTCAAGGATTTTTAACCTTTTTCTTCTTCTCCATCCATAGCTTCAAGTGAGTTTTCTTCCTTCACAAGAAACTCCATGTAAAAATAGAAAAAATTATTTTCTTTTCTTTTTCTCTCTTTTTTTTGTTAAGCACGTTTTCTCTGTTTTTTTTTCTTTTTTTTTTTCGTGCTTCTTCTCTCTTTTTTTTTTCTTTTTTCCTTTTTTCTTTTCTTCTTTTTTTTCCTTTTTCTTCCACGGTGTTTCCCTTTTTTTTCACCTTTTTTTTCTTTTTTTCTTCGCTGCAAGGACAGGTCTGTACCGACCTGGCCGTACTGCCACGTGGCAGTGGGCCAGGGCTTGTGGGCCCGCATAATTTTTTTTTTCACACCATAATAATGAGGTTATGCAATTTCAAGATGTTCATGCATTTTTTTTATGCATCAAGATAGAAGGCTAGAGTCTCTAGGTCAAGCCAACATGATTTTTGACTTGGACAATGTTTGATTGATTTTGACCAAGTCGGGTTGGAATTGGTCAAACTTTGGTCAAGATTTCATAGCATCTAATGCATGATGGTTTTCTTTGATGCATGATTTTTAGTAAATTGATTTGGGAGCATGATGATGCATACCTGGAAATCTTTTACAAGTCTTGGGATTTGGAGCTCGCAGCGATGTTGAGCCCTTCCTTAGTCTTGCTAGATTTTGAGGAGCTTTGCAAGTTTTGGAGTTTGGAGCTCGCAGCAATGTTGAGCCCTTTTCCAATTTTGCAGAAATTTGATAAGATTAGATTGATTTCGCAGTAATGTTTGAGTTCAAACCTTCTTTGAGAATCTTCCACTGACTATGAGCTTGCAGCGATGTTGAGCTCATCTTCAAGCTTCATATCTTTTTCGGGGTACTTCCCTTTTCTTCGGAATTGCCCCGGAACCATGTCAAAATTTCACTAGAAATTTTAGCAAAATTCCGTCATTTTGATGATTGTTCTTTGTTTTTCTTTCGATCCTCTGCAGGTAGTTCTTCCAGAACGAACAAGGGTAAGGGGCCTGTTACTGACGCACCTTGTCGGTCTGCCAGATCTTCTAATGTGGCTGTTGAGCAGGCCCGGGAGAAGATCCAGTTTGTTGAGAATAACTTGGAAGAGTGTGACTCCCTCAATCGTGATGAGATAAGACAGTGATTGATCGCTCTCAAAGATGAGGAATTCTACAAGATCGCGGTAAGCAACCGTCATTGGGTTACGGACGATCAGAGCATTGTGCCCAAGCCAACCTTTTTCTTTGATGATGCAGTCCCTAGCGACTTTGTTGTATATGAATTTCGACCCCCCCGCTCCCCCCTTGGGCTTGGGAAAATATCCATCCATCTATATATATACTATTTAAATTTTACATCGAAAATGAGGATTCCGACTACCCTCAAAATCGACGGATCACGATCGCCAGCTACGGTAACGGCCGTAACACCGTCCCTCGATGAAAGCTGAAGAAAAAATGGGAGAAAATAAATAGGTGGGTCCTTCCTCTCGTCTAATGTGTTGTCGGCAACACACGATGGTTGTCTTGTCACATTAATTTGAGTCTCTTTAATATAGAGTCAATTCAGGGTTACGAGTTAAAGTCCAAATAAAGTTAATCCTCACATAGCAAAATCATAGTATATCCAAGTAAAATAAAATAATTAAATTAAAAGAAAATAAAAAAAGGGGGGAGGTGCCAAATATTTAAGAAGAGGATCGGCCCCGTTCCCGGGTACCCCCTTCAAATCATTTGGCAAAATAGGGTTTAAAGGCTGACTTTGCAAACCAAAACGATGATGCAAATGAGACTTTGACTTGTGATTTCTTTATTTTTCGTGTGCGATACACGAGTGATAATAGTGAAAGGCCGATGGACCGAAATTGATTGGAGGTGGCCGATGGGCCGGTATTTGTTTTAAAGTGGCCGATGGGCTGGTGTTTGTTTTAAAAGTATGTGCGAAATCATTCATCTCATCTCATCATTCTCATCTATTCAATTTTAGAAATCAGTTCTTCATTCCCTTTTATCATTAAGCTCAATTAAATATCTGGCACCTGAGGTGGAGGAAGAAATAAAGGAAAAATATTTTTGGGTTTATTTTGTTAGTTTTATAGTTTTTTTTTATGGATTTTTGATATTGGGGCTAGAAGGGCCTAACTAGGGGATTTTACTTGGATTTACGTGATTAATGTTGTATTACTGATCATCGGATTAACCCTAACCTAAGGTCCTAGACCGCCCACATCGGCTTTCTTGATCCCCTAACGGAACAGGAAAAGTGATGGGACGAAGCCTAATGCTCTAAGCTATCTAATGGGGAAACCCGATCTAATGCTAGGGTGTAAATAGTGTAAGTTTGATAGCTCCTATGCCTAAATAGCTTATTAATTTTGATTTGGTTTGTTTTAAGTTGTGGTTTGATTAAGAGTTATTTAGGGATGAGTTAAGAGTGTTTTAAGGTTATGTTTTAGTGTGTTAAAGGTTCTGGAGTCTCGGGTTTCACTTTAAATGACGAGAGGATGTTAGAACTAGCAAGACGGGGATGGAAGAGGACTCGGGTGCACTTGTGGTGGCACCTAGGTCACTCTGGTGACTTGGGAGCACCTGTGGTGGCGCCCAAGTGACTGCTCTATATGGTTCGATTGATTGCAACGGTGTTGGCTTGATTTTGGAGTTTCGCGGGGTTCTAATTAATATAAGCTTCTGTTCTGATGTTGTCTTATGTTTTGGGTCAATTAATTTTAATAGTCTTAAGTCCGGGGTTTGAAACGGAACTTGAGTTCTTAATTTGGGTTTGACAGAGGACTTGGGCGCACCTGTGTGTGTGCCTAGGTGTTTCTGTGCACTTGGGCGCACCAGTAGTGGCGCCCAAGTTGGAATTTGAAATTCTTGGGTCACTCTTCCTTGATTCGAGGTTCCGGATGGGTTTAAGCTAATTGAATTTTTTATTTCAAGGTTGTTGTTGGTTCGGTGAGGGTTCTAAGATGTTAATTTTAATCGAGATTTGAAGCGAATTGGGATTCGATGGTCCCGGGGCCAGAATGAGACTTGGGCGCACCTATGGTGGCACCTAAGTCTCTCTGGATGACTTGGCCGCACCTGTGGGGACGCCCAAGTGTTCAGTTCATGTGTTTTTCTCTTATTTATTTTTTTTTTGGTTGATTTGAGGTTGAACTTTTATGATTTGATGTCCTTTAAATTAACTGTGTTTTTATTGTGTTGTGTCGATTGGAATTAAGTTAGGTTTCAATTAATTAGATTTCTTAGCGATTTGGGGAGGATGGGTGCCAAGAGACTAGTGCCTATGTGGATGTTTTCGTAGCTTAAGTCAGTTTGATCTTTTAGGTTAATCTCGGCTACTAGCTCTAGTTGTTTCAAATCGTAAGGGTGTTTTAGTGTGTTGATTTTGGTCAAAGTTTGAAATTAACAGGGATTCGATGATTCCCGAACTAAATGTGACTTGTGCGCACCTATGGTTGCTCCTAAGTGTCTGGGATGACTTGGGCGCACCTGTGGTTGCTCCTAAGTGTCTGGGATGACTTGGGCGCACTTGTGGTTGCTCCTAAGTGTCGAGGGTGACTTGGGCGCACCTGTGGTTGCTCCTAATTGTCGGTCTAGTAGTTTGTTATCTTGTAGGGTGTCTTTAAGTTAATTTCAAGTATTCGGTTTTTGTTAGGAGGTGTTTTTATTTTCGGGATTTGATTGGTATATTATTTTGATGAGGGTTTAAATTAAGGGTCGATTATCAAGGTTCGATTAAAGTTTGATTAAGGCTTGAATTTAGAGTTGTTAATTGGATTTCATTGATTAGGGTCTTAATAAATTAAAGCTTATTGATTAAGCTTGTTAATCGGGATTTTAATTGGGACTTGTTGATTAAAGTTTTATTTAATTAAGGGTTTTATTAGAAGTTATTAATCAGTTTTAGGGATTTAATTAAGTAACTGAGTGTTTTGATTGAGTGTTTTAATTAGGTGTCTCAAATTAATTAAGTGTTTAAGCTAGGGTTGGTCAAGTTTATTAATTTACTTAGGCCTGAATGGAATAACCTTGGATTATCCGGTTAATATCTAATTCTATAATTCTACTATTTCTTTTAATTATTTTTGTTCTCTTCTCTAATTACTAGTGAGCAAGATGAGAGGAGAAATGTTTTTATGATTTAGTGGCTTTTCTTTTTGGGTGTTTGGTTTTTTTTTTTTTTTTTTATGCAAAAGCAATGCAATCTAACCTAAAGAATAACCTACGGTGCTCTACGTAATGTCTATTCTTTTCCTTTTATGTACTTTTCTATTTCTTTTAATTTTTTTGTTCTCTTCTCTAGTTACTAAAGAGAAAGATAAGAAGGGAAGACTTTTATGATTTTATGAATTTTTTGGTATTTTATGCAATATAAATGCTACTTAACCTAAGTGTGATAATCCAATGTTTTGAAGTCCGGAAGTTGAGCAATCAATTAAAACTATCATGGAGATCTAATAGCAAGTTAAATGCAATGCAAAATGAGGGAAATGCAGGCCAGAAGTCAAACTGGGCGACCTGGGCGCACACACAAGGATGCCCAAGTGTTCCTGCAGGACTTGGGCGCACACACAGTGCCGCCCAAGTGTTCCCTCTGCGGGTTGTGGTGTATTTCAGACTTCTAGCGATATCCCGGTGTGATTTCTAACAATTCGCGACTAAGTGCAGCGTCCTACTATGAGTTATTAATGTCAAAGCTTTCGGATTTGAAAATAATAATGCAAGCACAAAGATTAGGGGGTGAATCCCTTTGCAGGGACTTGGGCACGCCTGTGGTTGCTCGCAAATATCTTCCCGTACTTTTTTCCTCTTTTCAACAATATGCTTGGTCCCTTTTCGACTCTTTCAATACTTTTTAACAAATCCGAATGTTTTGATATCAACTTATATGAGGATTGACACGAATTCAAGAAACAAAATGCACATGAAGCAGAAAATCGGGACCAAAAACCTACTTTTGGGCTTGGGCGCACCTGTGGTTGCTCCCAAGTACCTTCCTGTACTTTTTTCCTCTTTTCAACAATATGCTTGGTCCCTTTTCGGCTCTTTCAATACTTTTAACAAATCCGAATGCCTTGATATCAACTTATATGAGGATTGACTCGAATTCAAGAAGCAAAATGCACATGAAGCAAAAAATCGGGACCAAAAACCTACTTTTGGACTTGGGCGCACCTGTGGTTGCTCCCAAGTACCTTCTTGTACTTTTTTCCTCTTTTCAACAATATGCTTGGTCCCTTTTTGGCTCTTTCAATGCTTTTAACAAATCTGAATGCCTTGATATCAACTTATATGAGGACGGACCCGGATTTCCGAAGCAAAATGCACGCGAAATGGAAAGTTGGAGTCAAATCTCCAATTTTGGACTTGGGCGCACCTATATGGGCGCCCAAGTTCTCTGTTGCACTTTTCTTTCTCTTTTGTTTCTTTTTTTTTTCACCGCTTTTCGCGCGATTTTGGACACAAAGTCACAGGTCCGAGGGTACTGATGCCAACTTATATGAATAGAAACCCGGATTTGAGAGGGAAATTGCAGGCGGGATGAAAACTACGGTCAAAACCTAACACCTGGGACTTGGGTGCACACACAGTGGTGCCCAAGTGCTCCTCTTTTTTTTTTTTTAGCACTTTTCCTTTCAGATTCGGATTTTTCTTAACAAGAACAATATGGATGCAAAATCTATTCTAATCACGAGTTCAGAATGATGAAAGTAATGCAGATCTACAAACTACGGATGATCCTGAGCATGTTTTTTTAATGATGAATGAATACTATGTATCAGATCTATTGTAAAATACTACTACTAATGCAGATCTACAATGTATGGATGGTCCTAAGCATGTTTCTAACTACTAATGGTGCTGAATACCAATCAAAAGAACTAGATCTAGAAATACCGGTATGGGTTACGTCTTTAAGTCCTGAACTGAAACTCTCGCGCAGATCCGTAGCTTTGGGAGGCTTTCTCCATTGCTGGTCTTGGAGAACCAAAGCAATCTTCTTTCTCCTTTCTTCTAGAGCTAAGAATCTCCTTTATGATCTCTCTCTTTTCTCTCTTTTTTACTCTACTTTTTCTCTCTTTTTGGTAGCCTCCTTTGCAAAAGTAGTATATGAGGTCTCTTTATAATGATTTTGACGTGGAGGAGGGCTACTGCTTGCACGAGTTTTCAGAGGTTTCACGCAAACCAAGGTGAGATAGGGCTTTCGGAGACTCGAGCGCACATGGAGGTGCACCCAAGTGGGTCCCATGAGTTGGGCGCCCACATGGTGGCGCCCATGTCTAATTTTGAAGCCCAATGGGTCTAGGATCCGGTTTCGGATTGTTTTTGGGTGTAAACCGAGTCGAAACTGCGAAGAGTAGAGTAAATCATACCTAAGCATGCATCAAAGTGCATTTTTAGGGCAACTTGGGACCTAGGCGCACCTGGGGTGGCGCCCAAGCTGATTCCAGGACTTGGGCGCACACACAGGTGCGCCCATGTCATGTCTTGGGTCAAATGGGCTCGGGTTTGGTTCCTTCTTTTTTTAGGTTGAGATCGGGTCGGAACTATGAAAGGTAAAGTGGGATGCAGTTAAATATGCCCCTAAGTGCTTTCCTAAGGCAACCAGGGACCTGGACGCACCTGTGTGGGCGCCCAAGTACACCCTTGGCACATGGGCGCAACTACAGGGGGGCCTAGGTGTGTGCCTGGTGGGGGTTTGCAGGGTAATGTTCCGACGGCCATATCTTTTGATTCGTTCATCGGATTTGAACGTTCTATATATCAACGGAAAGCTCTCGGAATGTAAAATCTTTTGGTCCACACATCCTAATAATTAGAGTTTGGGAAATAGTAGGGATCTCTGGGTCAAAGATTCTAGTTGTTTAAATCATGCTAGTTGCATCGTACTTAGGTAAACTAAGTGTAATCTCTTAGGGATCAACCTGAGTGTGTCCTATGTAGTCTGGAAGGGACTTGGATAGTGTTGTGGCCTATTCTTTGTATGAGTAGTGGGTTGGACTCGAAATCTCGACGCAATTTGGCCTTTTCTCTCACGAATTTCTATGAATCATCGAACTATGTCGAAAATTATCAACAAGCATCTTCATCGTCATTAATTAATCTGAATTATGCCATTAACCATTCAATTATGGGTGAAATGGGGGCACCGTTATATGTGACAGGTGTTTAAGGCTATCATAGGTGTCTGATGTGAATTTCAACCCCCCCCCCCCCCCCCCCCCCCGCGCCAACAAATGGGCTTGGGAAAAATCTCCATTCATCTATATATGTGCTATTTAAATTTTACATCGAAAATGAGAATTCCGACTACCCTCAAAATCGACGGATCACGATCGCAGCTACGGTAACGGCCGTAACACCGTCCTTCGACGAAAGCCGAAGAAAAATGGGAGAAAATAAATAGGTGGGTTCTTCCTCTCGTCTAATGTGTTACCGACAACACATGACGGTTGTCTTGTCACATTAATTTGGGTCTCTTTAATATAGGGTCAATTCAGGGTTACAAGTTAAAGTCCAAATAAAGGTTAATCCTCACATAGCAAAATCATGGTATATCCAAGTAAAATAAGATAACTAAAATAAATAAAATAAAAGGGGGGAGGTGCCAAATATTTAAGAAGAGGATCGGCCCCGTTCCCAGGTACCCCCTTCAAATCCCTTGGCGAAATAGGGTTTAAAGGCTGACTTTGCAAACAAAAACAATGATGCAAATGAGACTTTGACTTGTGATTTCTTTGTTTTTCGTGTGCGATACAGGAGTGATAAAAGTGAAAGGCCGATGGGCCGAAATTGACTAAAGATGGCCAATGGGCCGGTATTTGTTTTAGGATGGCCGATGGGCCGTGCTTGTTTTAAAGGAGCCGATGGGCCGTAATTGTCTTAAAAGTGTGTGCGAAATCACTCATCTCATCTCGTCATTCTCATCTATTCAATTTTAGAAATCAGTTCTTCATTCCCTTTTATCATTAAGTTCATTTAAATATTTAGCACCTGAGGTGGAGGAAGAAATAAAGGAAAAATCTTTTTGGGTTTATTTTGTTGGTTTTATAGTTTTTATGGATTTTTGATATTAGGGCTAGAAGGGCCTAAATAGGGAATTTTTACTTGGATTTACGTGATTAATGCTTTATTACTGATCATCGGATTAACCCTAACCTAAGGTCCTAGACCGCCCACATCGGCTCTCCCGGTCCCCGAATGGAACAGGAAAAGTGATGGGACGAAGCCTAATGCTCTAATCTATCTAATGGGGAAACCCGATCTAATGCTAGGGTGTAAATTGTCTAGGTTTGATAGCTCCTATGTCTAAACAGCTTAGTGGTTTGATATGGTTTGTTTTAAGTTGTGGTTTGATTAAGATTTAATTAGGGATGAGTTAAGAGTGTTTTAAGGTTCTGTTTTAGTATGCTAAAGGCTCTGGAATTTTGTGTTTCACTTTAAATGATTAAAAGGTGTCGAAACCAGCGAAATGGTGGACGGGAGGACTTGGGCGCACCTGTGGTGGCGCCCAAGTGACTGCTCTATGTGGTTCGATTAGTGGCGATAGTGTTGGCTTGATTTTGGAGTTTCGTGGAGTTCTAATCAATGTAAGCTTTTGTCCTGAGGTCGTCTTATGTTTTGGGTCAACTAATTTTAATAGTCTTAAGTTCGGAACTCGAAACGTAACTTAAGTTCTCAATTTGGATGTGACACAGGACTTGGGCACACCTGTGTGTGCGCCTAGCTATTCTTGTGCACTTGGGCGCACCAGTAGTGGTGCCCAAGTTGGAATTTGAAATCTTTTGGTCGCTTTGGCTTGATTGGAAGTTCCAGACGGGTCTAAGTTGATCAAGGTTTTAATTTAAAGGTTATTATTGGTTCTGTGATAGTGCTGAGGTAATGATCTAGATCGAGATTGGAAATGAATAGGGATTCGATGGTCCCAGGGAATGGAAATGGACTTGGGCGCACTTTTGGTTGCTCCTAAGTGTCTGGGATGACTTGGGCACACTTATGGTTGCTCCTAAGTGTCAGGGATGACTTGGGCGCACTTATGGTTGCTCCTAAGTGTCTGGGATAGCTTGGGCGCACTTGTGGTTGCTCCTAAGTGTCTGAGATGACTTGGGCACACTTATGGTTGCTCCTAAGTGTCAGGGATGACTTGGGTGCACTTATGGTTACTCCCAAGTGTTAGGGATAACTTGGGCGCACTTGTGGTTGCTCCTAAGTGTCTGTCCAGTGGTTTGTTATCTTCTATGGTGTCTTTAAGTTAATTTCTTTTAATAAATTAAAGCTTATTAATTAGGTTTGTTAATCGGGATTTTAATCGAGACTTGTTGATTAAAGTTTTATTTAATTAGGGGTTTTATTAGAAGTTGTTAATCAATTTTAGGGATTTAATTAATTAATTAATTAAGTCCATGGATTTTAATTGAGTGTTTTGATTAATTGCTTCGAATTAATTAAGTGTTTAAATGAGGGTTGATTAAGTTTATTAATTTACTTAATCATTAATGAAATAAACTAGGATCACCTAGTTAATGCCTAACTCTACAATTCTACTATTTCTTTTAATTTCTTTTTGCCCTCTTCTCTAATTACTAAAGAGCAAGATGAGAGGAGAAGTGTTTTATAATTTTGTAATTTTTTTGATGTTTGGTTTTTTATCCAAAAAACAATGCAAGCTATCCTAAAGAACAATCTAGGGTCTTTTACTTAACGTCTATTCCTTTTCCTTTTTTTATGTACTTGTCTATTTCTTTTAATTTTTTTGTTCTCCTCTCTAATTACTAAAGAACAAGATAAGAAGGGAAGAGTTTTATGATTTTATGATTTTTTTTGGTATTTTATGCAATATAAATGCTACTTAACCTAAGTGTAATAATCCAAAGTTTTGAAGTCCGAAAGTTGAGCAATCAATTAAAAATATCACAGAGATCCAATAGCAAGTTAAATGCAATGCAAAATGAAGAAAATGCGGGCTTACAGTCAAACTGGGGACTTGGGCACACACACAGCGCCGCCCAAGTGCTCCTGTAGGACTTGGGCGCACACACAGTGGCGCCCAAGTGTTCCCTCTGCGGGACTTAGTGTATTTCGGGCTTCTGTCGATATCCCGATGTGATTTCTAACAATTCGAGACTAAGTGCAAGGTACTACTGTAAATTATTAATATCCAAACTTTCGGATTTGAAGAGTAACAATGCGAGGACCAAGATTCGGGGATGAATCCCTTTGCAGGGACTTGGGCGCACCCACAGTGTACTTTTGTCTCTTTTCCTTCTCCTTTGGCAATAATATTTACTCCCCTTTTGTTTCTTTTAATGCTCCTTACTAGTCCGAAGACTTTGATATCAATTCGTATGAGGATTGACTCGAATTCAAAGAGCAAAGAAGCACACGAAACGGAAAATCGGAGTCAAATCCCCAAACTTGGGACTTGGGTGCACCTGTGGTTGCTCCCAAGTACCTTCCTGTACTTTTTTCTCTTTTACTTCCCGTTTGGTCCCTTTTCGATTCTTTCAATACTTTTAATAAATCCGAATGCTTTGATATCAACTTATACAAGGATGGACTCGCATTTCCAAAGCAAAATGCGCGCGAAATAGAAAATGGGAGTCAAATCTCCAATCTTGGACTTGGGCGCACCAGTATGGGCGCCCAAGTTCTATATTGCACTTTTCTTTCTCTTTTATTTCTTTTCCAATGCTTTTCGCGCGATCTTGAACACAAAGTCACATATCCGAGGGTATTGATGCCAACTTATATGAATAGAAACCCGGATTTGAGAGAGAAATTACAGGTGGGATGAGAACTAAGGTCAAAATCCCACTCTTGGGACTTGGGCGCACACACAGTGGCGTCCAAGTGCTCTTCTCTTTTTTTTAGCATTTTTCCTTTCAGATTCGGATTTTCCTAACAAGAATGAGATGGATGCAAAATCTATCATAATCACGAGTTCAGGATGATGAGAATAATGCAGATCTACAAACTACGGATGATCCTAAGCATGTTTCTAATGAGGAATGAATGCTGAATATCAGATCTACTGTAAAATAGTACTATTAATGCAGATCTACAATGTGTGCATGATCCTAAGCATGTTTCTAAACGATAATGATGGTGTAATGCAAATAAACAAAAAAAATCTATAAGTACCGGTTCGAATCATGTTCTTTAAGTCCTAAGTTGAAGTTCTTGTGGAAGTCCATGGCTTTGGGAGGCTTTCTCCATTGCTGATCTTGGAGAACCAAAGCAATCTTCTTTCTCCTTTCTTCTAGATCTAGAGATCTCCTTTATGACATCTCTCTTTTTCTCTCTTTTTTACTCTACTTTTTCTCTCTTTTTTTGGTAGTCTCCTTTGCAAAAGTAGTATATGAGGTCTCTTTATAGTGATTTTGACGTGGAGGAGTGGTTAGGGCTACTTCTTGCATGAGTTTCCAAGGGTCTTCACGCAAACCAAGGTGAGATAGGGCTTTCAGAGACTTGGGCGCACATGGAGGTGCGCCCAAGTGGGTCTCATGACTTGGGCGCCCACATGGTGGCGCCCATGTCTAACTTTGAAGCCTAATGGGTCCAGAGTCCGGTTCCGGATTGTTTTTGGGTCTAAACCGAGTTGAAACTGCGAAGGGTAGAGTAAATCATGTCTAAGTTCATCTCAAAGTACATTTTTAGGGCTACTTGGGACCTGGGCGCACCTAGGGTGGCGCCCAAGTTGATTCCAGGACTTGGGTGCGCCCATGTCATGTCTTGGTCAAACGGGCTCAAGGTTTGGTTCCGGTTCGTTTTTTAGGTTGAGATCGGGTCAGAACTATGAAAGGTAGTGCGGGATGCAGTCAAATATGCGCCTAAGTGCTTTCCTAGGGCAATCAGGGACCTGGGCGCACCTGTGTGGGCGCCTAAGTACAAGCTTGGGACATGGGCACACCTACAGGGGCGCCCAGGTAAGTGCCTGGTGGGGTGTTCGCAGGGTAATCTTCCGACAGCCATATCTTTTGATTCGTTCATCGGATTTGGACGTTCTATATATCAACGGAAAGCTCTCAGAACGTAGAATATTTTGGTCCATACATCCTAGTGATTAGAGTTCAGAAAGTAGTTGTGATATCTGGGTCAAAGATTCTAGCTGTTTAAATCATACTAGTCGCATCGTACTTAGGTAAACTAAGTGTAATCTCTTTGGAATCAACCTGAATGTGTTCTATGTAGTCTGGAAGGGACTTGGATAGTGTCGTAGCCTATTCTTTGTATGAGTAGTGGGTTGGACTCGAAGTCTCAACGCGATTCGGCCTTTTCTCTCACGAATTTCTAAAGGTTGTCGAACTAAGCATAAAATTTTCAACAAGCATCTTCATCGTCATTAATTAATCTTAATTATGCCATTAACCATTCAATTATGGGTGAAATGGGGGCACCGTTATATATGACAGGTGTTTAAGTCTATCATAGGGGGCCAAATGAGGTGTCTACAATAGGGGGCCAAATGAGGTGTCTACAGTATGCCCCTCTTTGGAGAACAACACGTGGAGAGTTGTACTCCAAAGAAAGTAGACACACCACTTATGACTCACGGGAGCTTTTGAGCTCGCGGGAGTAGCCACCTACGGATGTATGCAATTGCAAACTCGTTCTAAGGGTGAGGTTCACTTTTCTAGGATCAATTCTGATTCAGGGGAAAAAGGAAAAAAACAAGAAGTTACGTGCCTACTGATTTGATTGGAAATCCGAGATCTGTGCCTCGGTGCCCGTGGTATTGCCACGTGGCGGGTTGGGAACTGTGCCTAAGTTGCTTAATTTAAAATGATGGTGGGAACTGTGCCCCGGTGGTCTGAATCAGAAGTTGGTCTTTCAATTGGCTAAGTCACTATTAGAGTTTCATTTGTTCTTGTAATAGAGTTCAATTCAATTTTGTCATACATAATGCCTTTTAACTTTCATCCACAGCTGAGTACTTAAGGTATAGTTAAAATTAACTAGCAATAATGGGGATCTTGAAGGCATTCATAAGCATAGTTCAAGCAATGGTGTGAAGTGCATGTGAGAATGAGATGCATATATAAATATTTAAACAGATTTTATTTTGAAACTCAGGTATGCATAGAAAAAAAAAGCTAAATCAATGGAAGATGTTCACCGAAATAACTGTCACTCTCTAGGGATCTTGGTCTTCACCCAAGCTTAGACGAGAACCTAGGATAGATTCGATCACCATTTCGTGCTTATCATGGAGAGTTTCGAGTTACACGGATTCCATCCTCCAACGTCAAGATTTAAGTCGGTAAACACCACAATTCATGATAACACAGTATTATGGTCACCGTACCGATTATAAGCGCTTAAGGGAGGCTTACGGCAACTCAATTTCCAGACGTGACGTAAAATCATGAAAATCATGGTTAGGGATACTTACCTCAAGAGTTTCCTGTAAATCCGTTGATAGGGATCATTACCGCTTTCTTTCAATGTTCATTTGCTGAAGTTCAGGCCATTCATCTCCACTAGTGTGCTTGAATCACCTTTGGTGCTCTCATTTTCGCTTTGGAAACTTGCATTGAACAAACACTAAAAGATTCTGTATTTTTTGTTAGTGCTCAGTTTCATAACTTGCAAAGGTAACACTTCTGATCTCATTGACGGAGATGACATGGGATGCAATGCATAATGTATGCGTGACGGGACTAAAGTATGTAATGATTTTCCTTGGAAAGGGGTGATGTTCGGTGCACGGGTTTTGGCCACTTAGTTTCTTTTATTACTCTCTTCTAATCATCATTTGTTGTAATTTTTGTTTGTTTTAGTCACCAATCATCAGAGAGTCATGGTCTCAAATCCTTGCATCACGCGGCTCCCCGGGTTAAAAAAAAAAAATAGTTGGCCGCACATGGAGGGGCGCCCATGTGTTTTTGGGTACTTGGGCGCACCTCTATGTGCGCCCAAGTGGTCTCTCCTACTTGGTTCAGGATTCTTCGATGCGGTTACGCGAGGTATTCTTTGCGTAGTGAAATTGGGAAGTGAAGGGACTTATCGCCACTAGGAGTGCGCCCAAGTGGCACTCCTACAAAATTTGGGAGGTAGAAGGACTTGGGCGGCACCAGAAGTGCGCCCAAGTAGCAGTCCGTCTTCTTTTCAAATTAGGACACTAACCTATATAAAGAATGGCTGCCTTTGGGTTTTTTCACACTTCCTACTCTTCCAAATTTCGGATTCCAGGGTCTTTGGCCTCTCTCTTGCTCCCAAGTAAGCACTCTTTCATCTTTGTTGGTTCTAGTTCATGCAACATGTCTTCTAGCTTATTTTACTCTTTTGTCATGGTGTGACTTTTATTTTCTTTAATTTCAGATTGATTTTTTTTTGTTTGGGTTGTATCATCTTTAATTTCCCTTCTCTTCTTCTCTCTCTCTCTCTCTCTCTCTCTCTCTCTCTCTCTTTTGAAAAAAAAACAAAGATGTTGCATTACATGAACATTTTATTCAGAGTTACTTTGACAAGGAGGCATGTTTTTGGTTCCCTAATGATCTGAAAGTGACCGAACAGTACCCTTGGTGATTTATCCCACGGATTTCAGGGGCTGTGATGGATAATTTTAGGCTAAACCGGACCCATTCGTGATGAAGTTCCTGAAGTGGACTTGGGCGCCACCCTTGGTGCACCCAAGTGTGTGTGTGTTGTTTTTTTTTTTTTTTTTAATGCGTATTTGTTTAGCCCTCATTCTCTGTTTCAGTTCATCACTCTTTCATTGTTCTTCTTTTGATCGTAAGATGTTTGCTTTGTTATCGTTATGTTACTCTCTTTCTTTTCATTTGTGTTTAGATGTTGTATGCAATTTGGACTTTTGGCTCCTAAAACAGCTTAGGATAATCCCACAGTACTTCTAAGAGTATTTAGCACGGATTTGGGAAGGTCTGATAGAATTTCCATCGCTGAACCCCGACATTTTGGGATTAGTTCCTTGGGACAGACCTGGGCGCCATCCTTGGTGCGCCCATGTGGTTTTTTGTTTTTTTTAAGGGTTCCTTCAATCTAAGCCTCTTTGGGTTATTTTTGATTCAGTGAAAGGTTTCTAATGCTTTGTATATGTGTTTATAGGTCTCATTCTATTCTGATGGCTGGCGCTCCAATATTCTCGTTCGTCATTGATGGTGCTGGACGTCCCCCTGCTTGCAAGCCCTATTCACCAGGGGACAAGTATTGGTCCTCAGGGGATGGAAGGGTGGGTTACCATGACTCCGAGGAGCGAATTGAGTTCTATCTCAAGCATGGGTCATCCATTCCTGCCACCTACGATTGCGTGTTCTAATTTGAGGAGATGATGGATCAGCAGCTCGTGGAGGTCAAGCGTAGGAAGTATGATTTACTGGTGATGAAATATAAGAAGATATGCGGGCTGTACGGAGATTTATGCATCGTAGGGAGGACCGTTCTTGACAGGTTGTGTGGTTACGATGGGATTCAGGAAGACTTACCAGTTTTCATTAATGACGTACTCCAGTCCCTTTTGTGGAGTATGATGGACCTTCAGGCAATGCTTGAAGTCTAGGAGGGTATGAAGACTGCTAGCGAAAGAGCTCCTATCGAGGAATTTAACGCATTACATAGGCGGATGGATCAGTTAGAGCTCATGACCATGTCCTTCCCACACGAAGCAGAATCAGCTATCCAAAGGCGCTATAGAAAGTATTTCGAAATGCAAAACACCATCATTTCGGCGCTTATCCATCCAGTGTACACTGCTTATTTGGACGATTTCAGGCTAATTCGGGAGATAGGTGAAGCTCTTCGGGATCCTTTAAACACTTTTGAGGAGGTAAAGGGGCGGCTTGAGAACCACATCTCAGGAATGGAGGCACGGTTGGCTCGTTTTCCAATTTTTAACGAGATGGTTCACCCCCTATAGAAGATTTTATCGGAAATCCTTACCTTAGGCTAGTTTCTCTTTGTTTATATGAGAGGTCAGGTCATTAGGACCATCTTAGTTAGTGATAGACCCCATCTAGGGTATTAGGGGCAAAGGTCGTGACTTCTATTTTAGTCAATGTTTAGGATTCAATTGATTTAGTTCATTGCTATAGTTACTGTTTAATGACTCTTATTGGAGTTCAATAAAAGTTGATTTTGATTTATTTTTTTTAATTTTATTTTGGGTTGTTATGTGGTAGCGCTTAGTATTGAATGGTAATGAGGTTTGCTATGATGATGCTAATGATGATGATGAGTTATGCTGGATAGCCATTTTATGGGTGTTCGATGTGGCGCCGATAATCTTGCACTTCGTCTAGCGTCGAGGTTAGTAATCAAGTTAAGTCAAATTTTGTCAAGGTTGGATTGTAGTTATTAATAAAAATTGACTTTAACTTAACCTGTAGGTGAATTATGTCTTTAACTCCATCCTTATTGATGTTTAGATCAATGTTAGGTTTGATCTCTTCCCCTCTTTTTCTCTGTTTTTTTTAAGTTTAGTTTCTTTCTTTTTATTTTTTATATTATTTTTTTATTGGGAGAGAGAGAGAGAGACAGGCCCATTTTTCAGGTGGGTCCCCCTTTTTAGAGGGATCCCACGTGTTGGGGCTTTCCCCCTCTTTTCGTTTTTGTTCATTCACTCTTTCCCTCTCTTTCTTTCTTTCTTGCTTTTGCTTCAGAGCCAACGGACTATTCCTCATGCCAAACGGCTTATGGTAGGGTGTCTAGGTCTCATACCAAATACAAAGAGAACATCACACGATGAGCAACTCAAATTTCATTAATTTCTATCTGTCCCAAGGAAGGGATTACATCCTTTATATAATTGAGTGTCCACATAATTTTAGTTTTCAAGCCATATAATTTTAGAAACTACTAAATCTATGAATCTAGAAAACTTAGTAAATGCTTAATCACAATAATTACTCAACTCTAAGAAATCAACTAATTTTAGAAAACCTATTAGAATAGGAAACTGCCTATCTTGGAGACTTTCTTTATTGTTGGGACTTATTGGCTTTGGGCCTTCTGGAATAAACTTTCAAACGGGGCCCATTGGTTTGGCCTGCATCAGCTCTCCCCGACATGGAGAAACTCGATTTCGGCGAGTTGTCCGCTTGGTACCTCACTTACAAATCCGGATTGAGTCTCTGAAAGTCAGCGGTGGAGATCCAAGTAGCTTCAGAGAATGGTTTACTTTTTTACTTAACCAAAAACTTGTGATATCCGTTAGCCTTTGTTGACAATAGCTAGTCATCATAGACATCTTCAATTTCTTCTCGAGGAACTGGAACTATGGGAAGCCGGATATCTTGCTCTTCAAACGATTCATCTTGATAATGCCCATGATAAATTATGAGATCTTCGACATTGAATGTAGAACTGATATTCATGTCTGGCGGAAGATCGAGCA
Source organism: Umbellularia californica (assembly GCA_028538565.1). Lineage (NCBI taxonomy): Eukaryota > Viridiplantae > Streptophyta > Magnoliopsida > Laurales > Lauraceae > Umbellularia > Umbellularia californica. The sequence goes on along the minus strand of JAPQWN010000008.1, from coordinate 30,017,419 downwards.
CATAGGCATTTCAGCTAATTTTTTTTCAAAATCTTGAACGGACCTGCACTTCTGGGATAGATCTTTTTGTAAGTGCCTGTGGGAAATCGTTCTGGCTTGATGCGCACCATGACCATGTCTCCTTCGTTAAATTCAACATGGCGCCTTCGAGTGTCCGCGTGCTGTTTGTAAGTGTCATTACTTTTGGCAATCTGTTGTCGGACTTTATCATGAACATCCTTCATGTGCCAGGCAAATTGTTCAGCTTCTTGGCTAGGCCTGGCTTCAGCTGGTAGAGGACTCAGGTCAATTGGAAGGCGCAGCTGAATTCCGGTGACAACTTCAAATGGTGATCTTGGGACAGTCAACTCTTTTTTTTCTCAGGCAACAACTGTCCCCATTCTTTCTTTATTATTGTAGAGCACATGCAATGCGTTAGTCTCCCTCTTTAAGACCGCGGAAAGTGCTGAGTCCGAATTTTTGAAACCCAAAGTCCTACATTTTCATGAAATTGCGTCATTATTTTTATCTTATAATTCAACCTTTACTGTTTGCCAGCACAATGCGCAAACCTTCCCCCCCCCCTCTTCCGTTTATGTTAAATCCCAACACACATACCCATACTCATGCAACTAAGCCAACTTCTTTTTCGAGTTCATTGGTATAAATTGCATTTGTTGGCTATTTAATATATCTACCTTTCTCTTATTAGATGGATTGGTCCTAATGTGCTCATTGCAATCGTTTTTATATTTTATTTTTATTTATTTATTTATTCTACAGTGTAACGGTTGATGAGCAAGGGATTTTGATTTTTGATAACGGCCCAGGAATGGATGGAAGTGATGAAAACTCTATAGTGAAGTGGTATGTCATATTGATATATTTGTCCTCAATTATGTGATTAATTGTTCGATGTCATCTTTTGTGGATATGAACATTGGTATTAAGGATATGCCATAGGTAATAAAATTACTATTTCCCAAGTCATATGATATCAATGATGTAAATTTGGGGTTTCTCCATTTGAAAATATTCCTGTTATGGGCTTTCTTATTTTTTATTTATTTCATATTTTCATTAAGTGATGCATATTGAAAATAAGTTCCCATGAGGAGTGCTGTAACGAGGACTGCACCCAAGTGTACACATGATGAGCTACATAAGCATATCCTTTTTATCTTTTATCATTCGTTTCATCCCTTTAGATTTAGTATTGTAGGGGATAGATAAAGATAAAAGTAAAGAGTTGACAAATTTTGTAATCTTCGTCGGTTAAACTCTTGGTGAGGAAGATATGTGACCACCTAGGTATCTTTTATGTTTACATATATTTCTTCCCCTCCCTGACCCGAACCCAAACCCCCCACACCCATGTTGGGGTCGGCTACACGAATTCTGTTTTAACATTCCGATCTATCTTGGGCCAAATTCTTAGATAAGTCATCTCCTCATATCCATTTTTACCACCTCCATCAACGACCTTTTTGGCCTACCCCTTCCCCTTGGTGGCCCATCAACCTTCATGGCCACATTTTTCCTTACCGGCGCCGTCACTGGCCTATGTTGGACATGCCCAAACCATCTCAAACAGGTTTATCTAATTTTATTCTCTATTGTTGCTACTCCTAAATGCTCTTGAAAGCGCTCATTTCTAATTTTATCATTCCTAGTTTTACCACACATCCACCTTAATATTCTTATCTCTGCTACATCCATTTTGTGCATATGCTGCTTCTTGATTGACCAACATTATGCTCCATAGGTTATAGCTGGTCTAATCTCTATCCTGTGAAAATTCCCTTCAATCTTGTTGGCATTCGTCGGTCACAAGAACTCCAGAAGCAAGTTTCTACTTGAACCATCCCACTTTTGTCCTATGTTAAAGCATCTTAATCAAAGTCCCCATCATTACTAATTATAGAGCCAAGGTAGTGGAAAGAGTCACTTTGTGGTATCTCATGCAACAACTGTCCCCATTCTTTGAGAAATACCGTGTTCGTGTGTCCGTGTCCGTGTTTCTTTGAGCCCACTAAGTAAATAAAAATTTCAGAGGTTTGAACAAATATTTGGGGCGTAGTGCAAAAAGAAAAAATGTATGAAGAATTCAGACATTTCTAGGTAATATGCCCCGACCTTTTTTCTATATAAAAATAACCCTGAGGTCGGAGCCATTTTAGGAAGTGGGTGGTTTGGATCTTTAGGCCCATTGTGGGGACCACAAATCTGAAAAGCCATATTAAGAAGAGGGAGGAACATTGAGAAATGAAGCACCCAATTGTCTTGTCACATCGTCTCGAGACTTGTGACAAAAACATCTAGAAAGGAGGGAAGGCAAAAGAGGAATAGGGAGGAAAGGGAGAGAGGAAGACGAAGAAGGAGAATAAGGCAGAGGAGGAGATGTGTCGTCGAGGAGATCTGCCATGGATCTTGGTCCTTTCCCTGTACATTTCTCAGTGGTGTTGTTTGGTATGGGGTATTTTGCTTTTCCTCGCCGTTTCTTCTTGCTTGCGATTCTCCTTCTCCTTTTTATAAAATATTTGCGATATTTTGGGGAAATTCTGAGCGATTCATAACAAGTTTATGATCAGAATACTCCTGAAAGGATCAATACAAGAAGGAACTTGAGGATTTTATCAGCGAATTGGTACTGATTGGTGCATTTTATTAGCACAACTTGAGGATTGATTGCGATGTCAAGATCAGCTGGAATATCCTCTTTTGACCTCTCTCTTTATTTACTTGGAACTCCATTGTGAACTCCATTGTTGCCACTACTGTATCCTAAAGTTTTCCGCTATATCCCAACCATATCTTACCGTTTCTTATACCGATATCCGTATTGTACCGTGTCGGTGCAAGTACCATAGGTCAAATTTTGTATTCGAGTGTCAGTGTGTGCGGCCCACCCACCTTTACTTATTCCATTAGTTTGTTTTTTTTTTCTTTTTTTTATTTAATTATGGATTGATTAGTTTAAGTGATGTTTTATTTATTTATTTATTTTTTAGTTGGATGTTATGGTCTTGATCGTAGGATGAATTAGATTGTTGGGATCTATATTAGGGTTCGGTTTTCTTTATAAAAGTTGTAAAGACCTCTTTCTCACTTGATGATCGAATGAGACTATCAGGTGTGAGACTATCCGGCGTGAGGCCTTGTAGTTAGAGATCGTGAATTAGGTATCTTCGTTTTCGTCTTGCTTATATTTCTCAAGTTATTGTTGGTTTTCTTCTGCCAAAATTATCTCTCTCAACTTGGATGCCATGTGGCGAGCCTTGGAAAATCTTGGACGTAGAGCTCGTAGTGCTATGAACACAAATACATTATCCACAACAGAAGCAAACATGTTTGTAAGAGAACTTTCTTCGAAAATGTCTAAGGGTAAGTAGATTTGTATAGACTACTGGTGATTAGCCTATTGTAATCAACTGATAACAAGTGAGTGGTTAAGAAGAGAGAAGTAGAATAAACCTAATCCCACAAAAGCCATTTGCTTATATTCCCTTTGGGTCCCGGATACTCTTATATTTGTTAGTGTTTTACAGTGCAGAAGCACCTGTGTATTCCCAACTTGGATGCCAATAGACCTTAGGACATATGTGTAAGGCCCAAGTAGATTTAGGATTTTTTCATTCAGTACTTATATTTTAGTTTCTAATTTAATTATAATTAGGATTCGGTTTCCAATATTATTTAGTTCCAAAAGAAGTGAAGGAACTATGTCCTGAAGGTATGTATTTTTCCTTTTTGATACTCTGTTCTCTTGGGGATTGTAAAGGCATGTACGTAGGGAAATAATCCCCTTCTGTTGTAATAATTGTTGGCTATGATGTACGAACACTTCAAAATGGGCAACGTATTGTGTTGTATTGTATCCGATACTTGACCTTTTATGTGTAAAATCCTTGTTCCTGCCGTGCCTACGATGTGTCCTTGCTGTATCCACGCCATATCTGTGCATCATAGATTGTTGGAAATCCTTAAAGACATATTGTCCCTTAGAATCAGAACGAAGTGTTTTAATTTAGGTGGAGGATTCAAGTTAAACTGAGAAAACTTTAGAACTTTCAAAAGTGTTAAAAATAAATCCAAGTAAACCGGTTATAATCATCAATAAAGGTAACAAAGTACTTAAAATGAGAGTGAGATAACATAAGTAATACCCCATACGTCACTCTGAACAAGATCAAAGCACTGTAGAGCTAAAGGATCATGCATTGAAAACAGAAATGTTTTACTTTTCGCCATTTTACAACTAGTGCAATCAAAAGAGACATCATTAAAAGAAACTTTATTAACATTCAACAAATTTGAATTTATCAATAACGTGAAAGTTTTAGAGTTTGGATGTCCTAATCTTCTATGCCATAGTTGGCATTTATTAAAACTAGCATCACAAAGTAAAGCTCTTTTCCCTTCAGATGAATCTGAAATTGGAAAGCCCACGGAGAATAGATCTTCCCTTTATACTTAATTAGAGGAATTTTATTCTTATCCATCTCAGTTAGTGGATTATTAGATCCCTTCAAAAGAACTGTTCTTTAAGACAACTTACAGAACCCAGCAAGACAGAGAAGCCTAAAAAAAGGAGATGATTTCAATAAACAGCAAGAGATCACTGTAGATTTTTAGAAATCTGGATCAAAATCTTAGAAAAGATGTTTAGAAAGCCACTGATCTGTGAATCACAGAATTTAAATAAATCAGGTTAGGCTACCTCTTCTGGCTGCGATTTTATGATCATGTGTGGTCCAGAATCTGATCAGAATGAAGATCAGATCTTAAATCCTGAAAGACCCCATAATTCCCAATCATCACACCAAATTTCATGCAAAAATCCTCAAGATCCAATGATTTGAACGGATCTGATGAATACTACAACAGATTTCTAAAAAAACACAAATCACAGTAAATGGCCTACCTCTGATGTCCAAACTACTATGAAAAAAACTTCAGAAATCCTAAAATAAGTGGTCGACAAGCTCTAATAATCTTGGCTGGATCTGATCAACCAAGTAGGCCCCATAGAAAAATGAGGCGATATGAAAGTCGACTACTGTTGCAACGCAAAGTCCGGAGGGCTGAAAATCTGCAAAATCCATCCTTGCGGAGGATAGATATAGACCCAACGATTTTGCTTTGAATCCTTCTGATGAGGATTGATCACAGGCGGGCACAGAAGATTGAGTATTCTTCAATACTGTCAAAGGGATCTCTGTACGCTGGAGCTCTCTGCTGCAACCGTGCACTAGATATACCAAGCTTTGATACCATGTCATCCGGTACTCAATACATATAACGGAGAGATTGTGCAATAGTTGGATGCCCTCAATGGGTCGATCCTCCTTTCTATTTATAATGTTTAGATGCCTTGAAGAAGGCTCTAATTACAATCAATCTTAGGTGTAAAACTTTACAAAAGAGGAAAGAAAATCTATATACAGTTGACCTATTGACTAAGTATTATCTCACATGGTTTTAATGTATACTGCGCCAAGGCCCATTTAATATACAAGTGGGTATAACAATATTAACACAGGCCACTTAGAGTGAGGGGTCTTTTTTATATTTATCGGAGCAGTGCCTGTTGCTATGGCTGATATATGTCAGCTGCTATGTAGCTGATATTACAATCCTTGATTTCAAGACCAAGGAAGTCAGTCAATGATCCCAAAACCTTCATCTTAAAGGTACACCAAAGTCTTAATTTGTCTGAAGTCTCTTATACCTGATGGACCCGAAAGAAATCTTCCGTCCTCTCCTTCCGCACCCTGGGGGCTGACCTGGGTCTCGGCGGAGGAGGGAAAATCTCGGGCATCAACATTTTTGTACGGGTATGCCAGATTTACTTTCTACTTGGAATTTGGAATGGCGATAATCCGGAGATTCACCTTCACAAGTGGAAAGGAAATCAATCCTTTTTTCTAACTTTTCAAATTGCATTAATATTAAGAAAAGAGACAAGTTTGTTTTTTTAGAATGCCGTAGGAGGCGTTTCTGTTTGTTTGCCGTAAAAGGCGATTTTGCCGTGAAAGGCGATTTTACAAAACTCATCAAATGTGAAAGACAAAAATTGTGATTTCTTTTTGTCTCTTTAAGAAATACAAACTACAATAGAAAAGTAAGAAAAGAGATCTAATTTCTTAGGAGATTGTGGGGACACGTTGAGATCGACGGTCGCAAGTCATGTATGGAGTCGCCATCGTCCTTCAAATGAGAACATGTGATGCTTTGATTCTTTGGCTTGGCTCCTAACCTCAGTTTTTTAAAGGACGAGGACCAAGAGAAGGTCCTATATCCAATGAAAAACCGAGTAAACGGGCTGAAAAGCAGCGTTTAGGCCATGTTGGAGAAGGAGGTGACCTTGGGGGGGTGGTCCCCAAGGGACGTTGATCACCTTGTGGTGTTCTTTGCAGCAGAGTAGTAGGACTTCGTCCAGATTTCTTTGGAAGAAGTGCAGAATTTCAAGTCGATAGATATCGATGATCCTCTCTCTCTTGGAAATGGATCTCCTTTTATAGGCTTTTGGTAGCCATGGGGTGGTTATGGGCATTGATAGCCATGATGAGAGCATTGATGAGGATTTTCATGGCTTGTGATTGGCCGATGAAGGTAGTGGGCTTTTTAATTGCCTTTATGCTTCATGATGATGGGAGTTTCATGGGTTAAATGCCATGATTGCTTGGATTTGTAACTCCCAAATGCTTGAATCTGATTGGGCCGTCCAAAATAATGAGTTAATGACCGCTTTAATTTGTCATAAACGGGTCAATTAATGACATTAAGTGGTCGCCAAGGCATGTGAAAAGTCGCGGGCCGCGCCGCGTCTTTTGAGATTCTTCTTGCGATCATCACAGGTGGATCCACGCATTGTTTGATGTCGAATTGCGATGCAATTTCAGACATTAGTTGATGTTGGTGGGCCGTGATGGAACGCGCTCCGAGGCGCCGTGGGGCGGCTACCGGGGTCGGCGGAATGTGGGAGTCCGTCGGGTCCGGCCCTTTCGCGCCCTGGCGGGCCTGAAGCGTGCATCAACATTTCTTTTATGTGGGTGTGCCAGATTTTCTATTTTACTTGGAATTGCAAGTGGTAATCCGGAGATCAACCTTCGCAAGTAAAAAGGAAATCAACTTCTTTCAAGTTTTCCATTGCACAAATATTTAAGAAAAGAGACATTTTCTTAATTTGCCGTGAAAGGCGATTTTGTTTGGCATTTATAGCCGATTTTGGCGTTTATAGCCGATTTACAATTCTTATCAATAATGAAAGACAAGAGTTGTGATTTTTGTCTCTTTAGAAAAATACAAACTACAATGAAAAGCAAGAAAAGGAAGATCTAACTTTTCAGGAGATTGTGGGGGACTCGTTCAGATTGACGGTCGCAAGCCATGTGTGGGCTTCGCTGTCATCCATGCAGATGAGAACAGAGGATGCTCTTGATTCGCTTGGCTTGGCTATAACCTCAGATTTTTAGAGGACAAAGACCAAGAGAAGGTCCTATGTCCAATAAAAAGCTAAGTAGACGGGCTAAAAAGCCACGTCTAAGCCATTGGAGGCAGCAGGAGAAGGCAAGGACCTTGGGGGGGGGGGGTGCCCCCCAAGGGACTTTTGTCACCTTATAGTGGTGGCCGGTGCAGAACTTCAGCAGAGTTTTTCTCTCTTTTTTTCTTTCTCTGGATACGAGCTCTGGATTCTTTCCGATCGATCGATCTCGATTTTCTGATTTCGATTTTTTCTTCTTTCATTTCAATGGAATGCTCTCCTATTTATAGGCCTTTGGTAGCCATTTAGGAGGGTTTATGAGCCTTAATGGCTTTAATGGGAGGAGTTACAAGATTTATTTCTTGATTTTGTAACTCCTTTTTCCTTGAATCTGATTGGCCGATGGAGATTAAGGGCTTTTAATCACCTTAATTACCATAATGGGAGGAGTTTCATGGTTTAAATGCTTGCTTCTGATTGGGCCGTCCAAAGAAATGAATTAATGACTATAATAAAGCTAGTCAATTAACCACATTAATTGGTCGCCGAGCAGTCGAAGAGTCGCGGGCCGTGCCGTGTCTTCTAGAATTCTTCTGGCGATGATCATCGATGGATCTTCATGCTGATCGACATCGGATGAACATGTAACTTCAGACATTGATAGCTAAGAGCGGGCCGGTGACATCTGTCTTGTCGATTTCTCGATCGGTCGGACAGAAAGAGCACTTTTTTTGGTCGACCGGTTGGCGATCTTGGAGCGATCAATGATGATTTTGTGCTTTTGGAGGTTGACCCGTGATTTTGACGGATGTCGGAGGATATGAGTCAATTTCAAGCACTAAAAATCACATTTTCAGGAAACCACAGGGGCCAAAGTGCGAGAAACGCGAAAAAAGACGGAAAAACGGGTCACCGGCGGAAAATCCGGTGACCCGGACCTCCATGGTCGCCGGCGACCATGGGCCGGCGACCATGGGCCATGGTCGCAGGGGCCTGCGACCCTGGGGGAATTTTCCCCTTCGGAGCCCGTTTTGCGGTCGTTTTGAGGTCTTTTTCGTTGCCGTTTTCTTCTGTATTTTTCCTGACATTTCTTCTCATTTATTGGCTTGATTTCCCTGTAGAAAACTTGATGAGAATCCTTGCATTTTTAGAGTGCAAAGTTTCCAATTTTCCGGGAAAGCCGAAGACTTTGTCGCGTAAAGCTGCTGATTTTCCGCCAGAAGCTGAAACTTGGTCAAACGATGTCGGAATGACCCGAAATTTGAGGTGGAGCCTCCTGAGCAATAAATAAGACCAACCATAGGCTTTTGTTTGAGTTTTGAAGCCGTTTGGGGTCCCGTCGATGCTTCACTTGATTTTGCTGCGGGGAAAATGCCGAGCTTTGATATGTGGCCAAACGATGTCCGATTGACCTGAAATTTGACGGGGAACCTATTGGAGTCATTTTGAGACGTTCCATGGGCTCCGTTTTGGATGTCATGGTCCCGGGTTGCTCCGCCGCCGGTAGGCTTGATTTTCTCTCGGAGCAGCGAAACCTGGTCAAACGTTGTCGGAATGACCTGAAATTCGACGTGCAGCCTTTTGGAAGCATGTGGAAGCCACTCATGCACTTGGTTTGATGAGCGAAGGCTTCGGTGGTTCCCGCCGCCGGGAGGCTTGATTTTGCTGCTCGAGCATTGATGGAGGGTCAAACGTTGTCGGTTTGACTTGAAATTTGGCATGGAGCCCTTTTGAGACATGCTGGAGTCATCTGTAGGCTCTGATCGAAGTTTTGACGTCTCCGATGATGTCGCCGCCGGGAGCACCATTTTAGCTGTCGGAGAAGCGAAGTTAGGCCAAATGATTCTGAAATGGCCCGAAACTTCATGTGTACTCTTCTCTTGGCTATCTTGAAGGATCTTGCAGTTTTTGTTTGATTCTGATAAGATTTGATTTTTTGGAGAAATTGCATTGCCTATTTATGGCAGGTTGCGACTTCATGCAGCTTTCTTGATTTGAAGAGGCAAAGTGACATTTTTGGTGTCAACAGGCCGGTGACATCTGTCTTGTCGATTTCACGATCGGTCAGACAAAAAGTACACTTTCTTGGTCAGCCGGTTGGCGATCTTGGAACAATCGGTGATGATTTCATGCTTTTGACGGCAGATCCAAGATGTCGACGAAGATCAGTCGTTTCCAAACATCAAACATTGGATTTTCAGAAAATCACAGAGGCAGGAACACCCGAAACGCGAAAAGGATCGAAAATTGGGCATTTTGGTGCAAAATCCGGCGACCCGGATTTGCAGGGTCGCCAGGCGACCATGCACCCAGGGTCGCCGAGCGTCGTTTTCGGCCGTTTTTCCGTCTTTTTCGTTCCTTCTTTCTTCTGTATTTTTCTTGGCATTTTTCCTCAATTATTGACTTGATTTTCTTGGAGAAAACTTGACGAGAACCCGCGCGAAATCGGAGCACAAAGTTTCTCATTTTTCGGGAAAGCCGAAGACTTTGTAGCCGGTTTTCCGTCAAGAGTCGAAACTTGGTCAAACGATGTCGGAATGACCTGAAAATTGAGGTGAAGCTTCTTGAGCAGTGGATAGGACCAACCATGGGCTTTTATTTGAGTTTTGAAGCCGTTTGGGGTCCCATCGATGCTTCACTTGATTTTGCTGCGGGAAAATGTCGAGCTTTGATATGTGGTCAAACGATGTCCGATTGACCTGAAATTTGACAGGGAGCCTATTGGAGTCATTTTGAGACGTTCCATCAGCTCCGTTTTGGATATCATGGTCCCGGGATACTCCGCCGCCGGTAGGCTTGATTTTCTCTTGGAGCATCGAAACCTGGTCAAACGTTGTCGGAATGACCTGAAATTCGACGTGCAGCCTTTTGGAAGCATGTTGAAGCCACTCATGTATTTTGTTTGATGAGTGATGGCTTTGGTGGCTCCCGCCACTGGGAGGCTTAATTTTGCTGCTCGAGCATTGATGGAGGGTCAAACGTTGTCGGTTTGACTTGAAATTTGGCATGGAGCCCTTTGGAGACATTCTGGAGTCATCCGTAGGCTCTGATCAAAGTTTTGGCGTCTTTGATGATGTCGCCGCCGGGAGCGCTTGTTTAGCTGTCGGAGCAGTGAAGTTAGGCCAAATGCTGTCGGAATGACCCGAAACCTTAGGTGTACCCCTCTTTTGGCTGCCTTGAATGATCTTTCAGTTTTTGTCTGATTCTGACAAGATCTGATGCTTGAAGTAGCTTTGCCTGTTTTGTAGCAGGATGCAGCTTCACGAGGCTTCTTGATGTTGAGGAGACATAGTGACTTTTTTTGGTGTCAACAAATGCCCCCTCGAGGTACAGCGATGAGTAGCTTTTTGGAGTCAATGTGCCTCGAAGAGAAACTTGGAGGAGAGATTCCAACTTGACCAAGAGTCTTGAGCTTTTTTTTTTTTTTTTAATAGCCTTCTGAGTTTCCGGGGGAATTTTATGGTAGTGAGAGGGATCACACACCATCTCAAGGCAAAGTTTTGAAAATGACATGGGATATTTGGATTTTGGGTTTTGGATTTTGATTTTTGACCTTGTGACCTAACAAGCTGTATGTGGCAAGTTAGGGGGTCGGGGTTTGATTTTTGATTTTGACCTTGTGACCCAACAAGCTGTATGTGGCAAGTTGGGGGGTCAGATTTGGGGTTTTTGGTTTTGGGTTTGGTTTGGATTTTGATTTTGGTTTCGGTCTTGTGACTTAACAAGCTGTATGTGGCGAGCTAGGGGACCGGAATTTGGTTTTGTGAAATGTCAATTTCAAGATTTTGGCTCAATTTGGTTCATGAGGTTGGATGGTTTGGTTTTTGGAAACTCATGAGACTTTCTTTTCTCTCTTTTTTTTAAATGGTCCCATCAACTCAAAAGAGGCATGGGACTTTTTTTGCTCTTTTCTTTTTTTTTGCTCTTGGTAAGAGGAATATTTTGACTAAAAGCCACTTTTAGTGCCTCGGTGGTCAAACCTGGCTCATATGGGCTAACCCATGGGACCTTAGGCTTTGGAGATGGCCTAGATCTCATATGGTGTCATATTTGTAAAGAATATCTAAAAATATCTCTTTTGTGTAGAGAATATCTAAAAATATCCTTATTTGGAGAGAATTTCTCAAGTTTCCTCCTTTTGTGGAAAGATTCTCTCAAAATATCTTTCTTTTTTGAAAGTAGCTAAATTTTAGCACTTACCTCCTTTCTTTCTTCTTGTTTCCTCTTTTGGCTTGCTCCCTTCTATAAAAGCAAGAGGGTTGCTCCATTGCTTTCTTTTTGCAAGAAATCTTCGAGAGTGCTCTCCAAGATTAGAAGTGCTTTTTCTTCTTCAAGGATCTCTAAGCTTTTCTTCTTCTTCTCCATCAATGGCTTCAAGTAAGTTTTCTTCATCCACAAGAATATCCATTGTAGAAAATAGCTTCTTCATTTTTTTTTCTTCTCTTCTTCTTTTTCTTTTCTTTCTTTCTTTTTTTTTTTAAGCACGTTTTCCCTTTTTTTTTCGTGCTTCTTCTCTTTTTTTTTTTCTTTCTTTTCACGGTTTTCTTTTTTTTTTTTACCGTGTACTTTTCCCCTTTTTTTTTTCTACACGCTGATTTCTGTCTTTTTTTTTTGTTTCAGCATTTTTTTTTCTGTTTTTTTTTATTTTTGCATGTTGATTTTTTTTCTGTCAGAGTTTTTTTTTTTTTTTTTCTTGGCTGTACGGACATTGTGCCATGTGGCAGTGGGCCACGGCTTGTGGGCCAGCAATTTTTTTTTTCTCACCATGATAATGAGGCTATGCAATTTCAATATGTATGCATTTTTTTTTTTGATGCATCAAGATAGAAGGCTAGGGTTTCTAGGTCAAGCCAACATGATTTTTGACTTGGACAAAGTTTGATATGTTTTGACCAAATTGGGTTGGAATTGGTCAAACTTTGGTCAAGGTTTTCCTAGCATCTAATGCATGATGATATTTTTTTTATGCATGATTTTGTAAATGAATTTGGAAGTATGATGATGCATACCTAAAAATCTTTTGCAAGTATCGGGATTTTGAGCTCGCAGCGATGTTGAGCTCTTTCTCGGTCTTGCTGGATTTTGAGGAGTTTGCAATTTTTGGATTTTGAAGCTCGCAGCAATGTTGAGCTCTTTTCCAGATTTTGCGGAAGTTTGATGAGATTGGCTCGTTCTCGCAGCGATGTTGAGTTCGAACCTTCTTTGAGAATTCTCCACTGAATATGAGCTCGCAGCGATGTTGAGCTCATCTTCAGGCTTTCTATCTTTTTCGGAGTATTTTCCTTTTCTTTGGAATTGCCCCGGAACCATGTCAAAATTTTGTTAGAATTTTTGTAGCAGAATTCTGTCATTTTGATGTTGATTGATCTTTTCTCTTCCATCTTTTGCAGGTAGTTCTTCTAAAACGAACAAGGGTAAAGGTCCTGTTACTGACGCACCTCATCGGTCTGCTAGATCTACCAATGCGGCCGTTCAACAGGCTTGGGAGAAGGTCCGGTTTGTTGAGAAGAACTTGGAAGAGTGTGATTCCCTCAATCGTGATGAGATGAGACAGCGATTGATCGCTCTCAAAGATGAGGAGTTCTATAAGATCATGGTAAGCAGCCGTCCTTGGGTTACAGACGATCAGAGTGTTGTGCTCAAGCCTACCTTCTTCTTTGGTGATGCAGTCCCCGACGACTTGACATACCAAAGGAGATGTTTTCAGTTCTCTTACACATCAGATGGTGAGGAGAGAACTATTTCCACCCGGTCGTCTTTCGATCAGACCATCTCGATCCTGAGCCTTTCTCCCACGTGCCCTAAGAGGGAAGATCCTCCGAGCTGGGTGAAGAGGACCAGTGTGATCAAGACCGGGATTTTTGTTGGCGGCCCTTCTGGTTTTGCAGAGAAACCGCCTGTCCGTATGGACATGTTGATGCCAGCTAGTGGCTACCAAGGTTCTGATCATCCATCGATCGATTTGAGACCGGTGGGCCTTGGCGTTTTTCGGGGTGACGACAGCAATTGGATGAAGCCTTTTCGACTTCGTGGCCATTTTAGTACTGACTCGAGCTGGGAGTTATGGACTGATCACACCCTGAGGATTGGTGAGGCCGTTCTTCGGGAGGCCGAGATTTTTGATGCGGTTCACACTTTTCGGCAAACCGTCGTTTTCTCCGATGACTCTTTCATGGCCATGCTGGAGTCATTCCTTCCACAAACCAACACCTTCATTGTGGCGAATGGTGAGATTGGTTTTTCTTTGAAGGAGTTGAGCGCCATCACCGGGTTGCTATCCTCGGCAAACTCTATAAGGAGTTCATGCCTATTGACAGCGTCCTTGAGGAGCAATCTGAGGAGTTTAAGCTTGTGTACTTTCAGCTCGTCGCCTTCTATGATTTTTTGAAGGAGAAGGAGGGCTCGAAAGTTAGATGCAGTAGTTGGAGAAGTTGCAGCTCCAACTTTTTTGACAGCGGGGATTCTTCTGATGGCATGGCCCAAGATGCTAGGGCTAAAACATCAAGTTTGAAGAAGATCGTTGCTATGCGAGAAGATTTAAAGAAGTTCTTCGCAAGCACAAATGCCATTTGTCCCGACATTGCGTTGCGGAGAGATCTCGCTGTTTACCTCACTTACTGGCTAGGTGAGGCTGTTTTTGCTGGAGGAGATGGGCCGCACATCAGGCCCCACTGTATTTTTCCGGCTTGTCAAATGGCGTTTGGAGAGCGACTGGCTTTGGTACCTGCTCTTTACTCCTATTTGTGTACCGAACTGCAAGCTGCTGCTTTCCTAGTTCGGCTGGGCTTCCCATGAACTGGGTATTTTCAGCCCATATCTTCTGTTCGTGGTATGTATACCACTGTCCTAGCTTCCATCGTTTGGGAGTTGCACAGGACGAAGATCCCTTTATGATTCGTTTGGCTAGAGGGACAGCCGTTCCCGAATCACTTTTGTCTGCCCGTTTAAGGATCCGATGATTTAGGGACGTCGAGATTGGGCAGTCTTCGGTGAAGCTTTCTCCGGGCTTGCGGAAGAAGGCTTTTGACTTTGGTGTCTCCCGTGATTCGACCAGGGCAGGGTCGGGAAGACACTATGCTTTGACAGACGCGTAGAAGAGATGGCTCTTCAACATACGGGTTGGTACGATGGTGTACCGCAGACATCTTTTCGTCGATATCCAACCGTATGTCCATTCGCGTTTTGCATTGCAGCTTGGCTTCTCTCAAGGCGTTGTTGGGGCGCCTTCGAGCATGATGAAGCATTTTGGAGGTCTACAGGATGGGAGAAATGCATGGGCTTTTTATAGCGCCGAGGACACTACCGCCATGACTTCCTATCCGAGCTGCCCACCTTCCGGACTGCTGGCTTCACGAAGTGGTTCGTGGAGAGCTTCTCAGTGCACCGGGGGCTTTCTAAGAAAGAGCTCGATATTAAGCAATCTCCTGGGAAAGGTCTTGGCAAATCGGATGGTGTCCGTCGGGAGGAAGTTTTGGCCTTCCTTTCTGGAGAGAAGCACAAGATAGGCTTTCTCAACGGGCACGACATCATCAGATCAGGAGCTGCACAAGGAATTCCTGGTGAGGTCTTGAGACAGGTGGAGGAGGTGGAGGCCGAGATCGATGCTATGATATAGGCAGAGCATTCGAAGGCTTCCATGGAGTCTATTGAGAAGAGCAGACCATCCAGTGAGGACTCTAGTGAGAGGCCTGGTGTTGATAGTGGGGCAGGATCGTCGAGCAGATTGACCCGCCGAGGCAAGAGGAGGAGAGGACAACGCTGTAACATGAGACGGCACGATAGTCCTTCTGATCTTGAAGTTCCTCTCACCATTGTTGAGGAGGTGTCTGAAGAAGAGCCTCCAGAGAAGAGGAGCAAAGAAGAGGAGACAGTTGGTATGATCCTCTTTCTTTCTTTTGTTTCTTCTTTTCTCTTGTGAAAGATTTTTTTTTTGATCCGCTGCTTTCTTTTTTTTTTTTTTAGCAGAGGACGATGACCTGGTGATGCCTGAGGTTCCTACCGATGAGGCGATGACGGATCCAGTCTTGGCATCTAAGGAAGAGCGCAGGGACTCTGGAGTGGTTCTAGAACCTTCACCTGGTATGATTGCTTTGGCTTCTCCTTCTTTTTTTTTTTGTGCCGTCATTTGCTGACATGTAGCTTTTGTTTTCTTGTTAGCTGACTTGCCAGAGGATTCCGACGATTTCGAGCCATCCATGGACACAACTTTTGACGATGCTTCGAATGAGCTCAAAGAGGCAGAGAGTACTCCGCCGGTCGTCGAAGTAGGTATATTTGCAATAATAATCTTGATATATTTTTGACAAGATTATATTCATACATTTTTGTTTTTTTTTTCTTAGCAGGAAGTAGGGGCTTCTTCCTCTTTCAATGAGTCAGCTTCTTCCGTTGGAAAGAGTTTATTGATTGCTCTTCCAATGGAGCATGACGTGGGCAGTTGGGCACCAGAGCATGGCGAATCATCATCTGCACCTCACCTTCAGTATGCAAGGAAGGTGTTGAAGACTGTCTTGAGCTCATGAGTTGAGACTCTTTCTTCAGGTCATTTGGAAGCTGGTTTTGGCATGATCAAGCATGTGCAGGACATCCTCGCTGATAGCAAAGAAGTCAGTCTGGACATCGCAAGCACCAAGGATTTTGTTGAGGAGATCATCACCTTGGGGAACAAATGGACTGAGACCAAGAGTTTCCCAGATGGTGACTTCTTTGATGAGATGTTCATAAAACCTTCCAGCAAAGTCAAAGCTGAGCTGACTGAGGTCACGAAGACTCGGAGGCAGATCGTTCGGGAGAAGAACGTTACCGAGTTATCCATCATGGGGCTGAAGCAAGAGTTGGACCGCCTTGATAAGGAGGTCGTCGAGGTTAGGCAGCGTCTTGTTCTTTTAGAGGAAGAAGCTGCTGCCAAATGGACCGCCATTGTGGAGGCTCGTGACAAGGAGGGGACTCTCATTCGCCAGGTTGAGGAAGCTGAAGGTAATGTCCGGAGGAAGACTCAGGAGCATGAGCAGTGGCAGGTCCTCTGGGAAGTACTTCCTCGTGCTGCAGATGGATCACGGCATTCGGCCGCGTTTTATGGGGACATTTTGAATAAGCGTGGCCTAAAAACTTTGGAAGTTAAGGGCAAGGGTCTGCTTGAGGAGTTGAACCTTTGGTTGAAGACCATGTCGGATTGAGCTCCTGAGTTGTAACAAACTCTTTTTCCTTCTTCTTTTTTTAGTACCTCCATGTATAAACAGTTTTGGTACTATATTTTTGTATCCCCTTCCTTTCACTTAAATCAATTTTTTTTATGAAAACAAATTTGAGCAAAAGTTGATGGGAATGTTTGTTTAAGAATTTGATCAAAAGGTTGTCATTTTGTGAAAAATTTTTGTCAAAGGGTTGTTTTGGGTATGAAAGCCAATTTTGTGGCGAAAAGCCTGGTTTTTTATGGTTTGAAAACCGAAATTTTGGATGGCATGAAAGCCTAATTTTGTTTGTGGCATGGGAGCCAAATTTTGTTTTGCGGCATGAGAGCCAAAGCTTTTTGGATGGCGTCAAAGCCGAATTTTGGAATGGCATAGAAGCCGAATTTCATTTTGTAGCATGAGAGCCAAATTTTGTTTGTGGCATGGGAGCCAAAAATTTTGAGATGGTATTAGAGCCAAAGTTTTTTTTTTTGAATGGCATGAAAGCCGATTTTTTGGAATGGCATAGGAGCCGAGTTTTGTTTTGTTTGTGGCGTGAGAGCCAAAGTTTTTGTATGGCATGAAAGCCGATTTTGGCGTTTATAGCCGACTTTTGGCGTTTATAGCCGATTTTTGGCGTTTATAACCGGATTTCGGCGTTTATAGCCGAGTTTTTTGAAAACCAAGTTTTGTTTTATTGGCGTGAAAGCCGATTTTGGCGTTTATAGCCAAATTTTTTTTGTTTGTTTTGGCATTTATAGCCGGGTTTTGGCGTTTATAGCCGAGTTTTGGCGTTTATAGCCGAATTTTGGTTTTCAAAATGCAGGTATCGACTAAATGTCGCCTCCCCGCTGAATGGTCTTGTAAGTATCGATGGAATGTCGCTTCCTTTCTCATTCGGTTTTGCGAGTATTGATGGAATGTCACTTCCTCGCGGGCTGGGTTTTGCGAGTATCGATGGAATGTCGCTTCCTCGCGAATTGGGGTACAAGTATCGACTAAGCGTCGCTTCCCTGCTTTTCCCAAAACTTTTGGTTTTGCGGGTACTGACTTCGTGTCGTTTCCCCGCGATTTTTGAAATTTGAGGTTTTCTCGAACCATTTGAAATTTGGGTTGTGGAGAAATAAGACCTACGATGTCCATACCCCATGCTTCGAAAGGCCATGAGATTGCTGTTGGATGTAGCCATTTTGGAGGCATGTGGACATAATCTCCGTGAATCTGGCATTTTTGGCAGCGCTTGGCAAATTGCATTGCATCAGCTACCATAGTAGGCCAATAATAACCTAGCCTTTTTATCTGGTTGTAGAGCTTAGGGCCAGACTGATGGGCTCCACAAAGACCAGCATGAACTTCTTTGAGAGTTTCCTAAGCCTCTTGTTGTGACAAGCAGCGTAGGAGTACTCCGTTGAAGGATTTTCTGTAAAGTGCTTTTGAAAGTATATCCAAATGAAAGTTCGAGGCTCGTTTTTGGATGCTTACCCGCTCTTTTGGATCTTCAGGTAGGATTCCGAACATGATGTAATCAATGAACGGATCTCTCCAGTCGCGAATCGGAGGTTTGAGGATGGACATCCGACTTCCAACCACTTGGTGGCATTCAGCAACTGCTTGGTGTGTGTTGAGAGGAGGGAGAATCCTTCTTTGACACATTGTGACTTGCATGTTTTCCCCTTCTTGGATTGCCATGGATGCAGCGAGTCCGGCCAGGGCATCTGCACGAATGTTTTCACCTCTGAGGATGTGGTGATATGGCAGATGTTGAATTTTTATCGAAGCGACTGCGCCTTATTGTAGTAAGGTAGCACATCAGGCTTCCTGACTTCATATTTCTGATTCATCTGGTTGACGATCAGTTGAGAGTCCCCGAAAGCTTCCAACATGGTGATGCCAGATTCGAGGGCGAGTTCCAATCCTACAATCAGGGCTTGGTACTCAGCTGCATTGTTTGAACATAGTTTCAGTAGCGAGAAGGCGTGTGGAATCATATATTTGTCGGGACTGACAAAGAGGATGCCGATTCCCGATATTTGCTTTCCTTTTTCATTTGTAATGGTTGCACCGTCAAAGTACATGTCCCAGGAAGCATTTGATAAGGAAGTTTCCACATTGTAGACAAATTCGTCTGGGAGATCATCCCTGAGTGGAGAATCTTTAGGCAATGGATGCTTTGCGAGAAAGTCTGCTAGGGTTTGGCCTTTGATTGCTTTTTGTGGTACATACCTAATATCAAACTGTGATAAAAGGATAGACCATTTTGCCAGTCGGGCATTGAGAGAGCCTGCTTTTGTGACAAGGACCTTTAGGAGATCGATCCTCGAAATCAGGTAGACTGTGTTCGACAGCAGATAGTGAAGCAGCTTTTGTACGGCGAACATTACTGTAAGGCATTCTTTTTCGACTGGGGAGTAGCGATGCTCTGCACCTACCATCATGCGGCTAAGGTAATATAGAGCAGCTTCTTTTCCGTCGTCGTTTTCTTGTGCGAGCAGAACACCCAAAGAGTGGTCGAGAGCTCTTGTGTACAAGATAAATGATTTTCCAGTTATGGGGGCAGCCAGCACTGGAGGTTTGGTGAGGTATGTTTTGATGTCTTGAAATGCATTTTCACATTTAGCATCCCAGACAAAGTCTACGCCTTTCTTCATCAGGCGAGAGAATGGACGGCATTTCCCTGATAGATTGGAGATGAACCATCGAATGTAGGCCAGCCTTCCTTGAAGCCCTTTTAATTCTCTTAGGGTTCTGGGAGATGGCATTTCCAGGATAGCCTTGACTTTGGTGGGGTCGGGTTCTATTCCAGCTTTCCGTACTATGAATCCAAGAAACTTACCTGATGAGACACCGAAGAAGCACTTTAGTGGATTCATCCGCAATTTGTGTTTGAGAAGTCGGAGGAAGACTTCTCGAAGATCTTCGAGATGGTCTTCTTTTCTTCTGCTTTTGATGGCGAGGTCGTCAACATAGCATTCGACCGTCTTGTGCTGCATATCTTAGAATATTTTCATCATAGCCCTCTGATATGTTGCACCTGCATTTTTCAGACCAAACGGCATAACAGTGTAGCAATACACGTCGAATGGTGTCTGAAATGATGTATGCCTTTCATCTTCAGGATGCATCTTTATCTGATTGTAGCCAGAGAATCCATCCATGAATGTCATTCGCTCGAACCCATAGGTGTTGTCAATCATCACCTCTGGTATGGGGAGAGGGAATTCATCTTTAGGACATGCATTATTCAGGTCTCTTTAGTCTATACAGACCCTTATCTGCCCATTTTTCTTTGTCACGGGGACGATGTTGGCCAACCATTCAGGATGCTGTTCCTTACGGATGAAGCCAACGTTTTTGAGTTTCTGAATTTCTTTTTCAATTTTGTCCATCACGTCGGGACGGAATCTTCTTTGGCCTTGTTTGATAGGCTTGATTTCTTTTTGCAAGTTGAGCTTGTGGACTGCTACTTTGGGATCTAAGCCAGGCATTTCGGCATAAGACCATGCAAAGCAATCAACGAACTCATGAAGAAAAGAGATATACTCGGGTAACTCATCATCCTTTATATTCTTGCTTATGAATACAGGACGTGGGTTATCAGATGTTCTCAAGTCTATCTTTTGAATAGGGTCTTCTGTCGGAAGGTTTGAAGGTGGTTCCTCCACAATGTTTTCGGAGGCTTCCAACTCAACAAGACCTTTTGGAGTGCCAGAGGCATTTTCAGACTGGGGCTCTGTTTCTGTCCATGAATCTTCTTGATCAGTATCCTTCTCAAGGCTTGCAATGAGATGGTCCCAATCATTTGCTGGAATTGGGTTGAAGTAGGGTACTTCTTTTGGAGACGATGGTTCTTTTGGGACAGAGAACCGCTCGTCTGTGTCATCGGGCAATTCCTCTTTATTATCAGAGAAATTATACCAATTGGAGGAGTTTTCTGGATTTTTGACGAGTAACTCCTCAAAGAGATATCAAGGGATATCAATGTCTTCATGAGATGTTGAGGCTTGGTCGGTAAAGCGACTTTGCAGCCATGGTGTCAACAGTCTCATAGGAGCGGTAGGATCATACCCCAACCCATATGAAGACTTGCCTTTGTGAAGGTGGATTTTCCAATCTTCTGGTTGACTTTTGGTCAGGGTGGGTTCCAATGGTGTAAGAATACCACGGCCACCTCCCAAACCAGTCGGATTTTGAGCGTCGTAGCCCATTTTCTTCATCATAGCTTGTGCCATTGGACTATACAGGGATAGCTGAGGCATACCTTCATTTTGGAAAGGTTCAAGCAGAGAGTTCAGTGGAGATGCTCCCGATCTGTGGAAGAAGATTGTTTTTTCTTCTGGCGAAGTTGCCGGAATAACAACGGAAGCAGACGTAGGGTCTTCTATGTCTGCAGGTGTCTCCAATGGATTGAGAGCGGGCTGATCTCGCTGAGTATCAGCTTGGCTCGATGCTGTGTCATCTTCTGGCTCTGACTCTGAGTCTGTGTCATGCATAATAGACACAAAAGAGACAGTGAACTTGCCCCCAGCCTTTTGTTTTGTCTTCTTTGCTTTGGTAGTGATTACCAAAGGCTTTGGAGATTTGAAGGAGACGACGAAGGGAGTTTGGCCGCTTACTTCGAGTTTGGTGGAGGGTTTGTTTACCTCCGATGATTGCTGAGGAGCCTTGCCTTTATCTTTCTGGAGACTGTCGACAAAGTGAATTGTTTTTTCCTCTTGTTCTTCTTTTCCATCTTTATACATCTGAGCATCTGCAAAATGGACATCCTTGCCTTTGAAGGGCTTTTTGTCTGCAAATAATCGATGTATCAAGCCATCGTTGCCAACGAACTTGATGCACTGATGTAGAGTTGAAGGGACGACACCATTCTCATGTATCCAGGGGCGTCCAAGGAGTATATTGTAGCATGAAGGGGTCCTTATTGCATACACGGTGACTTCAGAAATAAGATCACCGATTTGCAATTTGAACCTGATTTTGCCGACAGGCCTTTGAGCGCTCCCGTCATATCCGAAGATGGATGCGGACGTGTGACTCAGTTTGCTAGCTGGGATGCCCAGCTCTTCGAGTGCCGAAGTAGAGATGAGGTTGAGTGCAGAACCTGGATCGATCTGAACTTTGTGTACTGGCATTTCTTTGATGTACCCCGTAAAGTACAAGGGTCGGTTGTGCTTTGTTTCGCCTAAGAGGAGGTCATCCTTATCGAAGGCAATTGTTGCACTTGCTGCTTTTTGTACCGAGAGGCATTCATTGCTTGATCCCTCAGTTTTCTTCTTTTCTCCCTTTGAGGGAGTATTTGATTTTTTGACCCAATAGTCCATTTCAATTTGTAGGACTTGTGGGGCATGTTTGTCGACATCCGCATTCAGCCTTTGTAATTCTGAAATGAGACTATCACGAGTTTGTGGAGACATTCGTAATAAGTCAAGGATGTGCAGACGTGCAGGTATGTGTTTGAAGTGCTCAATCAAGTCGTACTTGAAAGCCTCCTCCGGGCCTGCATTTTCATTATTATTGCCACTTGGGGCGCTTACAACTTGTTTTCCCGAAGGATTTACATAAGAAGAAGAAGGTTGGTTGTAATTTTTGTGGTAATCCCGGCCAGAACGAGTACCTCTACCAACTTCAAGAGCCTCTAGAGAAGGGTCTTCTTTTGGAAGATCGTTCTCAGGATCAAGGGGTTGATCCTTTGCTGAAGACGTCTCTGTAACAGCATTGGTGTCTTCAGTAATTGTGTTGCACGGAGCAATTTCCGGGAACAAGTCCTGAACAGCAGCCGGCAACTTTTCTGTATTAGTCCAGACATTACCTGTGAGATCGGGTATCTGGGACCAATCAACTGGGTTTTCATTGAAGAAGATTTCATTGACAGAAGTTTCTTCAAGATGATCAATCGGGAGAGGCTTGAGTTCTGATGTCACAGCTTCAGGAGACGAGGGCTGAGAGGATGATATCTCAGTGGAAGTCACCTGAGAAAATGTAGCTCCAGATGATACACTACCGGTTGGGGTGTACGTGTCTTCGGAAGCTTCAGAGGCACTATCGTCCTGAGCTATCGCATTGCAGGTCATTTGGACAGGAGATGCCCCCAGTGCAGACTGTTGGGAATCAGACTCATCCTCAGATGTAAGAGGATCATCGATCCAACTGTTTTCTCCATTTTCAGGAGTTAAGGGAGGGAGTTCCCAACTTTCCATTGAATTTCAGGGAATTCTGGTTCTGGATTATGACGAAGATCATTAACGCAGTCTTGCTCCTGGTCTATGCAAGATGTTGCAAGATTCTTGAATATTCTTCAGGATCAGGCATGGGAGCCAAATCTTCTTCGTCATTTGCTACTTGTGGTTCGCCCATGTTGGGTTCCACTGAAGCATTTGCTGGTGCTGGATCAACAGCGTTTTCTTAAACAGGGTCCAGGTCTTCTTCATCATCAGACCAAGATCCTTGTGACTGCAATGGGTTATACTAGATTACTGGCATAAGATGAGACTCGGGAATCCATTCCTCGTCGGAGAGGTATTCTCCTGTTTCAAGGGATTCTTCCCACTCATCGATATTACTGGCAGTGTCACTGGACTCGTATCCATCCATAGGGAATCCAACTACCGAATTGCAGGAGTATGATGCCCCCTGTGCAGTTTCATTTTTGTATTGAGGTGGCATGAAATCATCAAGAGTGAATTTTCTTACCGCCTTGGAGGTTTTGGGAAGAGATTCTTCCGTCGTCCCAAGTGAAGCAGTGGAAGAAGTTTTTGTTTTTTCAAGGACTTCTTGTTTTGGTTGAGACTTTTGCTGCTGTTTGAGCTTGCGGAGCTGTCTCTTGGCTTGCCTTCGCTGCTGAGTGGTCAGCTTTGTTTTGACGATCTCCCAATTTTCATCATTTAGGAGATCGGGATGCACCCATATAGGCTGCCCATCTGATGTTGGATAGGGAACCAATTCTTGGGACGCTTGAGCCATTTTTATCACCTTGAATGAAGTAGTGGTTTTCTCCTTCGATGATTTTGAAATTTGTAGACATGACACCATGTTGACAAAAGTGGAGCCGTAGTTTTTGTCGAAAGTTATGACTCCGTTTTTCCACATGTCATTGATCTTCTCTTTCACAACGAAGCATTGATTGAGAGGATGTGAGATCATCTGATGGTATGGACAGTATCGGGGATCATTGGTTTTGCCAACATCTCCCAGTCTTTTGGGCTCTGGCAAAATGAGTTTGCCATTTGCTAGGAGAGCCTCAAAGATTTCTTCAACATCTTCATTGAACAGATATTTCTTTTCTACATGTTCTTTGAAGGCATCAGAGAGTTCGGGCCTTTTACCTGTAGTTTTGTTTTCAGGTTCCTTTGGCTGCTGAGGAGCTGACTTAGTCTGCACATTGAGAACCTCCTTTTTCTTTGGTTTTGAGGTTGTAACAGCAGTCGGCTCTTTCTTTGATGATTTTTGACTGTTGAGGTCTTTGATCACCATTTCAGCTTCCATGGAAGCTTCGAGGAGTTCCCCCAGGTTCTTTGATTTGTTGCCGATGATCATGGAGCGAATTTTTGCTCTCATATTGTTACGGCAGATGTCGACTAGCGACGCTTGTGGCAGTACATCTGAGCATTTGTACGCCATTGCCTTCCATTTGTGAATGAAGTCGTATGTTGACTCATTCTCTCCCTGTTTTAGGCTGCAGAGTTGAGCCATAGTAACAGGATGATCCTCACCTTGGAAGTGGGTCAGGAAGCGTGTCTCTAGCATAGCCCAGTTCTGAATGGAGTTCTCCGGCAGAGTGGAGTACCAATCAAAGGCTGTACCTTTTAGGGTACTTGTAAAGAGACGAATCTTGAGGGCATCCTGATCCGCAATAGCTCCCGTCAGGATCTTGAAGTGGATGATGTGTTGTCTGGCTGAACCTTTCCCAGTATATGTCTGGAGAGTAGGTTGCTTGAATTTTGCAGGGAACGGAACCGAGTCCATCCATAAAGGGTAGGGTGGCTTGATCCCATGTTCCTTTAATGTATCATGTTCTTTTGCTTTTGCGAGGATATCGTCCTTGCGAGGATATCGTCCACATCCTTTTTGGTAAGGGCGCGAGACTCATTATTTTCTGCATTGCCCTCATCATCTTCATGATTCGGAGGGTTTCGTTGTTAGGTGGCGGACGCTGTAAAGTGAGAATGAGGTTTTCCATCAAAGCCTCAATTCTCTGTTGTCCTTGCTCCAACTGCTGGATGCGTGCGGTTACATCGTCATGCTGTGGAGGCGGCTCAGAACTTGTAGCCAAGACGTTCATCCCTCAGGATTCGAATGAAGAAATCGTCCTGGTGACTGAGCTGGGGCTCATTCTTCTGGATGAAGAATCTGAGGAGTGGTTACTCCGGTGTTCTTGGCTTGCAGGAGTGGAAGATTCTTCCAGATGTGTTCTTGTCCGAGAGACGCTGCGAGTCACTGGACGTCTAACACTGATTGTGGTTGCTGACTTCTGGCGTTTTCTGGTTTTGCCAACCATATGGACAGCAATGAATTGGTTGGGTCTTTCTTTTTCGACCCATTTGTTTGAGACATGGAGAGTAGAACGCTGGGTTCTTTGTTTCTCGAGTCTCTTTTGTCGATATGCAGTGCGGCGACGCATACGACGAGCAATTTGAGCTTCAGTCAGCTCTGGCTGGGCTCTGGCGATAAAGGATGCAGTCCCTTGTGCGCAGCAGCCGAGTTTGTCTTCTTTGAAGCTTGGCAAGGACAGAATCTGGACGCGGTCCTTTGTCTGTCGCAGTGAAGATTTGAATTTTGCGAGCTCGGCCCCTGTTGAGATGAAGGGTCGACTCGCGGGAGTGCAGGCTTCAGCATGTTTTTGCATAGGCCTAACGATGCAGGATTTGATTTTGAGCTTGTAGGAGCAAGCCGGCTCATGATGATTTTGTTTGTTTTTTCGGTGGAGGGTAGGTTTCTCCTCTTTCATGTAAGAGAGAAAGTAGAACTGATTCTCCTTGAGAGGGGCCAGGTATGCTGCCTTTGCAGATGTTCGGGACCTCCGTTGCTTTGGTGAAGATCTTGGGGACCAAGTTTTGGTGTAAACCTGGTTTCTTGTGGGTTGAGGCTTCGTGGGAACGCCATGGGCTTCAGGCTTCTTGGTGTTCGCCCGTGGTCCCATTTTAGTGACACGTTGCGGGGCGGTTTTCTGCTTCTTGGCAGGTACAGTGTCTTTTGCGGGAAGTGGGAATGGTCCCAGCGATCCGAAGACGATGGTCCGGGGAGTTGAAGTTGACCCGGTGTTTGGAGAGTTGTCGAGGGAGATGATGCTTCGGCAACTGGTAGGGCGCTTATGCTTGTTTTGTTTATCTTGAAGCATAAGCAGGTACTTGTTTTCATCGAAAGTGATGGTCAATGAAGCTGCCATTGTTAGTTTTGGAAAACTTCTGAAACAAGACCAAATCCATTAGTAATCACAAGAATATGGTGATCGTAAATGGAGAACAACTATGGTTTTGTCTTTTCAAATCACTTGAGGGGACATGGCCCAACCCAAGGACGATGAAGAAGGCAAAAAGCCATATAGGATACAATTGTTCTAAAATGCAAGTATGGTAGGCTCAGAGTGAGCGTTCCAGTGACTGCTAGAAGCAATTGTAGACCTTAATTCAAATTACCGAGAAGCAAGGCTCACTCGAGGTAAAATGATATATGGTTGGAGATACAAATGTGTCGGTCGCGAATACAGTAGACCCGAAAGGGCGTACTAGCACCGCTAGGCACAAATGTTGCAAATCGCATCCTTGGAAAGGACATGAGATGGGATTTTTTTTGAAAGGTCAAATTTGGATTCATAAAGGAGAGCAACTGGTATTCCAATCCGAACCACAACTCAACATTTCTGCAACCGTTAAATCCGAAAAGGAAGGAAACCAGAATTTCTCAAATGTGAATCAAGACGTGACGGAAGTTTTTTTTTTTTGAAAGGTCAAGATTGAATTCATCAAAGAGAGCAAATGGTATTCCAATCCGAAACACAACTCAACATTTCTGCGAGCGTTAAATCCGAAAGGGAAAGAACCAAAATTTCTCGATTCTAAATCTAAAAGTGACGGAAGTGTTTTTTTTTCTTTTTTTTTTTTTTGAAGGTTTAAGATTGAATTCATCAAAGGGAGCAAATGGTGTTCCAATCCGAACCACGACTCAACATTTCTGCGAGCGTTAAATCCGAAAGGGAAAGAACCCAAAATTTCTCGATTGTAAATCCAAAAGTTGAAGAATTTTTTTTTGAAATGCACCTAGGTTTTCAATTTGATCTTATGAAACCTTAGTAGATAGATCAGCCCCCAGGTAAGGGTAGGATTACTTAATGAACCCGTTTGAAGGACCCTTGCCTCGAACAGTCAAGCTGTCTCCACATTCTGGACAAGGCTTTTCTTAAATCCACTTTAGTCAAAGAGCGCAATTGGTGCAACCTTAGTGTTTTTTTTTTTTTTTTTAAAAGGTTTCTAATGAACTCGTCAAAGAGAACAAGTGGTGTTCCAATCCGAACCACAACTCAACATTTCTGCAAGCGTTAAATCTGAAAAGGAAAGAACCAAAGTTTCTTTGTGAATTTGAATTCAAAAGAAGATTTTTTTTTGAAATTATTTTTTTTAATCTCAATTGGACTCATCAAAAAGAAAAGATGGCCCAATCCCTGATATGAACGATAGCCTGTGAGCTATCAAGTTCGAAGAGGGAAGGATCAAAGTTTCTCAAAGTTGAGTTTTTAAGAAAAAGAGATCATTTTGTTTGAAAGAATAAATTTTTTTGAAATCTCAATTGGACTCATCAAAGAGAAAAGATGGCCCAATCCTCGATATGAACAATAGCTGCTAACATTTCTGTGAGCTATCAAGTTTGAAGATTAAAGGATCAAAGTTTCTCAAAGTTGAGTCTAAGAAAAAGAGATCATTTTTTTGAAGTGAGAAAGAACAATTGAAATCCCATCTCATGTTTTTTTTTTTTTTAGATGCAAGATGCAACATAGGCCACCAACTAGAAAGGAGCCAAGGGATCAAAGCATCACGTTCTCAAGTCAACAGGTCCCACCGGGTATGCCAACTTGATGGACCCGAAAGAAATCTTCCGTCCTTTCCTTCCGCACCCCGGGGGCTGACCTGGGTCTCGACGGAGGAGGGAAAATCTCGGGCATCAACATTTTTGTACGGGTATGCCAGATTTACTTTCTACTTGGAATTTGGAATGGTGATAATCCGGAGATTCACCTTCATAAGTGGAAAGGAAATCAATCCTTTTTTCTAACTTTTCAAATTGCATTAATATTAAGAAAAGAGACAAGTTTGTTTTTTTAGAATGCCGCAGGAGGCGTTTTTGTTTGTTTGCCGTAAAAGGCGATTTTGCCGTGAAAGACGATTTTACAAAACTCATCAAATGTGAAAGACAAGAATTGTGATTTCTTTTTGTCTCTTTAAGAAATACAAACTACAATAGAAAAGTAAGAAAAGGGATCTAACTTCTCAAGAGATTGTGGGGACACGTTGAGATCGACGGTCGCAAGTCATGTATGGACTTCGCCATCGTCCTTCAAATGAGAACATGTGATGCTTTGATTCTTTGGCTTGGCTCCTAACCTCAGTTTTTTAAAGGACAAGGACCAAGAGAAGGTCCTATATCCAATGAAAAACCAAGTAAACGGGCTGAAAAGCCGCGTTTAGGCCATGTTGGAGAAGGAGGTGACCTTGGGGGGGTGGCCCCCCAAGGGACGTTGATCACCTTGTGGTGTTCTTTGCAGCAGAGCAGCAGGACTTCGTCTGGATTTCTTTGGGAGAAGTGCAGAATTTCAAGTCGATAGATGTCGATGATCCTCTCTCTTGGAAATGGATCTCCTTTTATAGGCTTTTGGTAGCCATGGGGTGGTTATGGGCATTCATAGCCATGATGAGAGCATTGATGAGGAGTTACAAGTTAATTTTGTAACTCCTTTTTCATGGCTTGTGATTGGCCGATGAAGGTAGTGGGCTTTTAATTGCCTTTATGTTTCATGATGATAGGAGTTTCATGGGTTAAATGCCATGATTGCTTGGATTTGTAACTCTCAAATGCTTAAATCTGATTGGGCCGTCCAAAATAATGAATTAATGACCGCTTTAATTTGTCATAAACGGGTCAATTAACGACATTAAGTGGTCGCCAAGGCATGTGAAAAGTCGCGGCCCGCGCCGCTTCTTTTGAGATTCTTCTTGCGATCAACACAGGTGGATCCACGCATTGTTTGATGTCAGATTGCGATGCAATTTCAGACATTAGTTGATGTTGGTGGGCCGGTGACATCTGTCTTGTCGATTTCACGATCGGTCGGACAGAAAGTGCACTTTCTTGGTCAACCGGTTGGCGATCTTGGAACGATCGGTGATGATTTCATGCTTTTGACGGCGGATCCAAGATGTCGACGAAGATCAGTCGTTTCCAAGCATCAAACATTGGATTTTCAGAAAATCACAGAGGCAGGAACACCCGAAACGCGAAAAGGATCGAAAATCGGGCATTTTGGTGCAAAATCCGGCGACCCGGATTTGCAGGGTCGCCGGGCGACCATGCACCCAGGGTCGCCGGCGACCATAGGGCTTTGGCCCGTTTGGTCGCCGAGCGTCGTTTTCGGCCGTTTTTCCGTTTTTTTCGTTCCTTCTTTCTTCTGTATTTTTCTTGACATTTTTCCTCAATTATTGACTTCATTTTCTTGAAGAAAACTTGACGAGAACCCGTGCGAAATCGGAGCACAAAGTTTCCCATTTTTCGAGAAAGCCGAAGACTTTGTAGCCGATTTTCCGTCAAGAGTCAAAACTAGGTCAAACGATGTCGGAATGACCTGAAAATTGAGGTGAAGCTTATTGAGTAGTGGATAGGACCAACCATGGGCTTTTACTTGAGTTTTGAAGCCGTTTGGGGTCCTATCGATGCTTCACTTGATTTTGTTGCGGGGAAAATGTCGAGCTTTGATATGTGGTCAAACGATGTCTGATTGACCTGAAATTTGACAGGGAGCCTATTGGAGTCATTTTGAGACGTTCCATCAGCTCCGTTTTGGATGTCATGGTCCCGGGATGCTCCGCCGCCGGTAGGCTTGATTTTCTCTCTGAGCATCGAAACCTGGTCAAACGTTGTCGGAATGACCTGAAATTCTGCATGGAGCCCTTTGGAGACATTCTGGAGTCATCCGTAGGCTCTGATCAAAGTTTTGGCATCTTTGATGATGTCGCCGCCGGGAGCGCTTGTTTAGCTGTCGGAGCAGTGAAGTTAGGCCAAACGTTGTCGGAATGGCCCGAAACCTTAGGTGTACTCCTCTTTTGGCTGCCTTGAAAGATCTTTCAGTTTTTGTCTGATTCTGACAAGATCTGATGCTTGAAGTAGCTTTGCCTGTTTTGTAGCAGGATGCAACTTCACGAGGCTTCTTGATGTGGAGGAGACATAGTGACTTTTTTTTGTGTCAATAATACCAATATCATCTATACCACTGATTATCATGTTTGTGAACGTGGATAATCATTATAATGCAGCCTCTGGATGTCTGACAAATCAGTAAGTTGTACAATTTATGAGGCTGGAGAATATACTAGCGTTCCTACAATTAAGCCTTAATTGGGGCTAATCAATAAACTATGAATAAGAAACTATAACAAACTGCTATCTATGCGAAGCTAGTATCCCTGTCATTCTGCTAATTGATACTGTACAAAATTTCTTCATATACAAACATGGCATAGTTCTTCTGATTTCATAGTAGCGTTCATGTGGGTACCATTATCCCTGTACTCCCTATCTCTCTACCTAGAGAATAGATCATGGAAGATGACAAAAGAAGGTAAATTATTAACAATAAGACCTCAAGTGGAATAGTTTACATTGTTTCCTTGGAAGCACCATGCAAGAAGACCCTTTTACTTGAAAAGTAGACCAGGATTTGGAAGCAACCATTGATGGTTATGAAATCGCTAACTGGAGGATGGGTTCTTTTAAGTGGGGGAGGATGATGTTTATCAACCTGCATCAATTGATGGTTAAGAAAAAAATAGAGTGGCGGATCAAACATTTTTGGTATCCCCATGTATGGGATGTTTCCTGTTCTTAATGGTCTTACTAGAAGATACCAAGCCATTTTATAAGTGAATCATAATTACCACAGTTTTTAGTGTCATTTTCTTAGATTTCCTTGTATGTAGCAATTTCTGAAAAATGGTTCATAGTTCATTCTTTCAAATTACATCATGAAGGAGTATGATTCTGGATAAATTGTTTTGGTATATATTGGCAGGTTGAAATTCAAGAGCTAAAAACAAGAGGCTTGGAAACTTTTCAACTTGAATGTAGGCTAAAGGACATCTATTTTCCTTATATTCAGGTGTGCTTCAAGTAAACAAAATGTTGTCCCTCATAATTATAAGTTCTACCTTGTTGCCACATGTTATATGTAGCATACTTTTATTTTATTTTGACTTTACAAGAGACTCAAAGTTTCACATCCAGGCATACCACACTAGGTCTCTAACTAGCTGGGCAACAGTTGGTGACTACGTGTCATTCATTTGATTATGTATCCAGGTGTGTCCTTTTGGATAATAAAAGGATATATTCCATTGTTTTGTGAATAATAACTCTAATGATAGTATATTCCGTTGTTTTGTGAATAACAACACTAAAGATAGTGATGCTTGCCACCCACTACGAAGAAAATGTATGTATGTGAAAAAAAATTGTCCACCTCGATTTTTGTTGGCATTGGTGCTTACGGTGAATTTGAAGATAAAAAGGACAATTGCAGCTGGTGGTAAGGAGTGAGCAAAAGAAAGGTTTAATTTTATTGCGAGTCATTTTGACAGAGAAATTGTCTTTAGTCCAATTTGAAGATGCAGCTGGTCTGGTAACAGTAGTTCAAGCCCTTTGGTCTGGTAACAGTAGTTCAACCCCTTTGGTGTAAATTGAGAGCCCATTTTTTGTATTCAAAGTGGCAGACTTGCAAATTCTATATTGAAGTATAACAAAGTCTAATGTAGTAAATGATTACTAGCTTTACCGCCCCTGCTTAAATCACTGCATAGTATATGCATATAAAAGCCTATATTAATTCATGTTGGGACCACGGTGTCAAAACTCGGCCGCGTTTGAATCGATTTAGCTTGGCTGTTTTAGGCTTAGCCATGACCGAGTCTCCTTCCAGCTACTTGTTCCTCTTTTTCCATTTCTATCTC
Source organism: Umbellularia californica (assembly GCA_028538565.1). Taxonomy (NCBI): domain Eukaryota; kingdom Viridiplantae; phylum Streptophyta; class Magnoliopsida; order Laurales; family Lauraceae; genus Umbellularia; species Umbellularia californica. The sequence continues at coordinate 29,985,584 of JAPQWN010000008.1, read as the reverse complement.
TTCCTCTTCTTCTACTTCTAAGTCTCTCTCCATTGGCTTTAAATCTCCAACATTTTCATGCCACATCCATCAAAATTCCCGAATCTCTTTCTTATTCCATGCCTTTTGAAGACCCATCCACACCACACCCATAAAAATCCTAAACCCATTTTCCGATTATCTGGCCATGGTATGGGCGTTCCATACCACTTTTATCCTTCATCTTCTTGTGGCAAATCTCTTTTCCTATGTGCCCTCCCAACCCCCCGCCGTCTCTCTCTCTCTCTCTCTCTCTCTCTGAGACTGTTCAGCTCCATAGAAAAGGAAAAGAAAAACGAACTACAGGTGAACAAACTCAGTCCGGGTTGAGTTCGAGTCTGAGTTTTTAATCTCTTGTTGTCACAAGCCGTTGATGATGATTTACAAAATGAAAACTATGTGAAACCAATGAAAAGTTCACCTAAAATTTATGCAAAATAAAAAACTAATGCGAATTTAAGGTGAAAGTTGCCAGAATTTGAAGCATCGTATTCTTGCCACATTTAAGAATAGGTACAAAAACTAACAAATGGAAAAAACCTTGCAACTCGCAGAAAATAAAAAAAAAGTACATTTAATAGAAATATATATGTTTTTCTTTACTGACATATACCCACAACTTCAAAGATTAAGATCACATTTGTGTAATTTTGCACTACACAGAACAAAAAAAAAAAGATACATGTAAGTGAATATGCATGTGTATTGTTATTGACATATGCCTAAAAGTTAATGAGTGAAAATGTCACGTCCCCAAACCGGAATGCCTCAGTCAATATGACTTTTGGGGCGCAATGCTATGGAATTATTTAAAGTTCCACACTTGTTCCCAAACGATTATACAAAGTGAGGTTATGTCAAATTCTACCATTTCTCAAATATTGCAGCGGAAAATTAATCAAACCATCAATTTCATTTACAGAGACTGTAAAACAATAAAGGGTTAGCACAACCAAATTCCCAAATTTCATTCCAAAATATTAAAGTTGATCATAGTTACAAAATCAAAGTATTTTAATTACAATTGGCTACAATAGGGCATACAAAAGAAATAAGAAAACGAGAATGTGATGGCTGTCATATGCAGCCACATTACGTCTCAGACTACGTCTTTTGCACACCAATACGATTACCCTTGTGGATCCTTTGGAATTGCCTCACTCTCTGGCTCAAAGCTAGAGTTCTGTCACCTGCACCACCAAGTGTATATCATCGGCTTGCCGTGAGGTCGTCGAGGTTCATTCCTTGTCTGGCATGGTTTCAAGATCTACAGTAACCCCTCAATAGATTGGGTTTACGGCTAGCCGTAGGTGCCCTACGGGTAGCCGAGGCCTAACCGTTGTGGAATCTATATTTAGCCTCTTTTGAAGCTTACAACGGCTAGCCGTAACATTTAGAAATCAAAATTGTTAGGCGTTCAGGATAGATTTCAAGGGAGCCATCTCCCCCCTACATCCAGTGGGGTTACTAATACCTTCTAAAGGCCTGTTTCTTTACTGGAATTCCTGTCTGGGGAATTTTGAAATTCTCAGACATGGTGGAATTCTTGAATGTTTTCTTTTACTTGAGCATCCAAAAATCCCACCAAAAAACAAATGGGTTGAAATTCTTGAATTCTCAAATGTTATTTGAGACCTTTCAGGTGGCTGGAATTTTGAAATGCTTGTCAAGAAACATGGCATTTGTAAATGCTAAGCTACAAGATGTCACATCATGTCCGAAAATCCCCAACATGGCAAATTCCTGTCAGAAATTCTTATAAAGAAATAGGCCCTAACGGTAGTCCAATGCACCTTTTTGTCACACCCACCTAGCATTTTAAAGGCCATTACACCAAACACCATTAATGCCCATTAAAGACCTTAGCTACCACATTCATCACATAAATGAGCTTACATGGGGTTTATGATGTCCAGATACAGCAAGGACACGCCATAGGCACGGCAGGGACACGGATTTTACACATAAAAAATTAAAGTATCGGATACGATACGACACGAAACGTTGCCCATTTTGAAGTATCCGTGCATCATTGCATAGGGTATCTAGCACGAACAAAAGCTTGTAATCAGTCAATCAAATCATAAATACCATGTTATAAACATTTATTCACTTGTTTGCGAAAACCCCCTTCGGTGCCTAAGGTTTCCAAGTCCTTTATATCAAAGATGTTCTTACACCACGCAAGAGTTTAGGAGATCTACATGAAGATTGGGGAAAATTAGCTCATCTAGAAGAGGAAGAAGAAGAGGTTGGAGAAGATGATTGTGTGGCTTGTGGCTTGTCCTGTATTGGAGTCCTTGGGAGAGGGTAATGTAGAGGGTGGAGGGGAAAGAGTAGTGAGTGAGGTAAACGGAGAAAAGGAAGGAGTCTAGGCTTTGTGGATAAAGTTTCCTGAATTTACCAAAAAAGGGGCTTTATGGATTAAAATTAAATTGGGCTTTTCGATGGGTTTTGGGCTGCTTGATTGCGACAAGTCCAACATAAAAGATGACATGCATGATGAGAACTACCTGATGCACCCAACTACTCTTAAGTTTTTGAAATTGCATCTTACCCCTTCTAGTTTTCCTAAATTACAAAATACCCCCTACTACCCTCAAACTCACTCCGATCACCTTGAAATTTACCGAAACTATTCTTAGTGCTAAAACTATTGGGTTAGGCTATTAAGCTTGATTAACTAACCTTAATCCTAATTATTATCACTAATACTCCTAATTAAGGCTAGGGCCTTACACTATGCACTTGGGAGTAGCTATGAGAGGGTTTGATTGAGAGAAGTAGGCCATTATATCTAGTGCTTCGACCTCTCCTGCCCAAAATCCAATAGTTGACCTTGATTCAGTGAACCGGTACCACTCCATTGATTTTTGGCCTCTAGTGATATGCACGAAAATGGTTTTACACATCAACTGTGCTTTCATTAATTGGGTGTGTAGGTTAGCTTAAAAAAGCTCCATGCTATGTTGCTGCAAGACCCGGTTCTTGTTTAGCGCAGGGTAGTAGACATGACATGAATTGGGATTCATCATTTGTCAGGTGTCTGAGGCCCCCCTCCACATCTATAACTACTTTTGACTTCTTTTGACAAATCTTTAAACAAGAATTTTACGTGGTGCAATGGCTAGAGTAGCACTTGAAAAGCTTTAAGAAGTGAGAGGTTGAGTTCAAATGTTTACATGCCGTACATTTTAGTTTTTTAAGAATGGGTTTGGGTTTAGCCTGACCTATACCAATGTTTACTAGCTATTCATATTAGTGGGATCCATGCAAAGTCAATACTAATTGCAATAGTCGAAATTATAAATGGAGGAGTCAAAATCAATAATGTGCGTGTCATATAAAATTCTTACTTGTACTCTCTGTACAATCTAAGTTATTGGATCATCATCGATGCCTTATTGCATATCATTCCATCTATTTTGAGGTTTCTATATTGAACTGTTTCAATGCAATTATGTGTTTATTAAATTTGTTTTGCAGTGTGATGACATGCTTAGCAGCGGAAAGACTACTATGCCAATTGAATTTCAGGTTAGGCATTTGTTAAATGTAATTTATTATTTTCTATGAAATCATTATTCTTGTTTTTTTTTAAATAGTTTCTTTTGGGCAATTCCACTACTTGAAACCACCATCTTTGAAATTAGTCAATTAGAATTTTGTCTGTAAGCCAAAAAGAGAAGGTGGCCTGGGCTTTAGATTGCTGTTCCAAATGAATAAAGCCCTTCTCGGGAAATGATTTTGGAGGATAGGGGAGCACTTTAACAGTCTGCGGAGGCATCTTATCATGACCAAATATGAAGTGACACGAAATGGTTGGGATGTATCAGGCTCGTCGTACAAATTATCTAGTATATGGATAGGTATTATCTTGGTTATGGAACTCTTTGAATCTCATGTTAGATTCAAGATTGGTTCAGGGGAAGATGTCTTCTTTTGGCATGATGTCTGGGTGGGAGAAAAACCTCTTGCGGAGGAGTACACTACCCTTTTCAGATGTGCCTGAAATAAATTAGCTATAGTCAAGGACTACATGGACATAATTAATGAGTATACGGTTTGGACCCCAATCTTTTGAAGACATCTTCGATAGGATGAGGACAGAGAGCTTATTCGTCTCCTAGGGGTCTTAAATCAGGTCTTCAATCCTGCAGTGGGGGCTGATTGCAGGGTCTGGCCTCCTTCCAAAGAAGGGGTCTTCGCAGTTTCTTCTTTCTTTTCGGCCATGTCAGTTGTTCCTTCCCTTCAAAGCCATTTTGGTTTTCTTTGGAATTCAAAGGCCCTTCCTAGAGTGTTGGCTTTTGGTTGGTACTTCAACGTCGTCGTAAAGGGATATTGTTGTAGGCCAGTTACACTAATCATGTGGCATGGTTAATTTGGTGGTAGGCCCAACTTTGATATTTGGTAGTGGTAGGCACACCAAAGCTATAGTCAATAACCTTCGCCGTCGTAAAGTGATATTGGTCAATGCCTGCCCACTGTGCTTGTATGCTGAAGAAATAGTGAACTACCTTCTCCTGCTTTGTCCTATGGCTTCCGACATTTGGAATTCGCCCCTTCAATCCTTCGATCTGTCCTAGGTTCTCCCTTCATCGATTTTAGAACCGTTTCGAGCTTGGAAGTTCGTGTTTGGTTCTATCAAGAGGAGGCTGCTTTGGTGTGCTTCTTTTTTGGCAACCATTTGGGCTATCTGGAAGGAGAGAAACTCTAGATGTTTCCAAGGAATCTTTTGCCTGTCATCTGTTGTTACGGCCCGAACTTCGTGCGCATCGTACGGCACCTATGCACGAAAATGTTGATATGCGCGTTTTAAGACATTTCGAGATGCTTTTCGGGTAAAAACGGTTTTGGGAAGATTCTTGGGTCTGAAAAACACTTCAGGCAGTTCGGAGCTCGAAACGGCTCCGGCCCAAGCTTCGTGCGCATCATACGACGCCAGTGCAAGAAATGTTGAGATGCGCGTTTTAGGACATTTCGAGATGCTTTTCGATTAAAAACGGTTTTGGGGAGATTCTTGGGTCTAGAAAACAATTTAGGCAGTTCGACGCTCGAAACGGCTACGGCTCGAACTTTGTGCGCATCGTACGACACCTTTGCACGAAAATGTTGAGATGCGCGTTTTAGGACATTTCGAGATGCTTTTCGGTTAAAAACGGTTTTGGGGTGATTCTTTGGTCTGGAAAACACTTCAGGCAGTTTGGCGCTCGAAACGGCTCCGGCCCGAACTTCGTCCGCAACTACGGCACCTGTGCACGAAAATGTTGATATGCGCATTTTAGGACATTTCGAGATGCTTTTCAGTTAAAAACGGTTTTGGGGAGATTCTTGGGTCTGGAAAACACTTCAGGTTGTTCGGCGCTCGAAACGGCTCCGGCCCGAACTTCGTCCGCATCGTACGTCACCTTTGCACGAAAATGTTGAGATGCACGTTTTAGGACATTTCGAGATGCTTTTCGGTTAAAAACGGTTTTGGGGTGATTCTTCGGCCTGGAAAACACTTCAGGCAGTTCGGCGTTCGAAACGGCTCCGGCCCGAACTTCGCGCGCATCGTACGGCACCGGTGTACGAAAATGTTGAGATTCGCTTTTTAAGATATTTCGAGATGCTTTTCGGTTAAAAACGGTTTTGGGGCGATTGTAGGGTCTAGAAAACACTTTAGACAGTTCGGCGCTCGGCACCCGTGCATTAAAATGTTGAGATGCGCGTTTTAGGACATTTCGAGACACTTTTCGGTTAAAAATGGTTTTGGGGCGATTCTTCGGTCTGGAAAACACTTCAAGCAGTTCGGCGCTCGAAACGGCTCCGGCCCGAACTTCGTGCGCATCGTACGGCACCTGTGCACGAAAATGTTGAGATGCGCGTTTTAGGATATTTCGAGATGCTTTTCGGTTAAAAACGGTATTAGGGCGATTGTTGGGTCTGGAAAACACTTAAGACAGTTCGGCGCTCGAAACGACTCCTGCCCGAGCTTCGTGCGCATCGCATGGCGCCTGTGCACGAAAATATTGAGATGCGCGTTTTAGGAAATTTCGAGATGCTTTTCGGTTAAAAACCGTTTTGGGGAGATTCTTGGGTCTAGAAAAAACTTCAGGCAGTTCGGTGTTCGAAACGGCTCCGGACGGATTTTCGTGCGCATCTAAGGCAACTGTGCACTAAAATATTGAGATACGCGTTTTAGGACATTTCGAGATGATTTTCGGTTAAAAACGGTTTTGGGTAGTTTCTTGGGTCTGGAAAACACTTCAACCAGTTCGGCGCTCGAAACGGCTCCGCACCGATTTTCGTGCGCATCTATGGCCCCTGTGCACGAAAATGTTGAGATGCGCGTTTTAGGACATTTCAAGATGATTTTCGGTTAAAAACGGTTTTGGGGAGTTTCTTGGGTCTGGAAAACACTTCAGGCAGTTCGGCGCTCGAAACGGCTAGGGACGGATTTTCGTGCGCATCTACGGCACATGTGCACGAAAATGTTGAGATGCGCGTTTTAGGACATTTCGAGATGATTTTCGGTTAAAAACGGTTTTGGGTAGTTTCTTGGGTCTGGAAACACTTCAGGCAGTTCGGCGCTCGAAACGGCTACGGACGGATTTCCGTGCGCATCTACGGCACCTGTGCACTAAAATATTGAGATGCGCGTTTTAGGACATTTCGAGATGATTTTCGGTTAAAAACGATTTTGGGGAGTTTCTTGGGTTTAGAAAACACTTCAGGCAGTTCGGCGCTCGAAACGGCTCCGGACCGATTTTCGTGCGCATCTACGGCACATGTGCACGAAAATGTTGAGATGCGTGTTTTGGGACATTTCGAGATGATTTTCGGTTAAAAACGGTTTTGGGTAGTTTCTTGGGTCTGGAAAACACTTCAGGCAGTTCGGCGCTCGAAACGTCTACGGACGAATTTTCGTGCGCATCTACGGCACCTGTGCACGAAAATATTGAAATGCCCGTTTTAGGACATTTCGAGATGCTTTTCGGTTAAAAACGGTTTTGGGGAGTTTCTTGGGTCTGTAAAACAGTTCAGGCAGTTCGGCGCTCGAAACGGGTCCGGACGGATTTTCGTGCGCATCTACGGCACCTGTGCACGAAAGTATTGAAATGCCCGTTTTAGGACATTTCGTGATGCTTTTCTGTTAAAAACGGTTTTGGGGAGTTTCTTGGGTCTGGAAAACACTTCAGGCAGTTCGTTGCTCGAAACGGCTCCGGGCGGATTTTCGGCCGCATCTACGGCACATGTGCACGAAAATATTGAAATGCCCGTTTTAGGACATTTCGAGATGCTTTTCGGTTAAAAACGGTTTTGGGGAGTTTCTTGGGTCTGTAAAACAGTTCAGGCAGTTTGGCGCTCGAAACGGGTCCGGACGGATTTTCGTACGCATCTACGGCACCTGTGCACGAAAGTATTGAAATGCCCGTTTTAGGACATTTCGTGATGCTTTTCGGTTAAAAACGGTTTTGGGGAGTTTCTTGGGTCTGGAAAACACTTCAGGCAGTTCGGCGCTCGAAACGGCTCCGTGCGGATTTTCGTGCGCATCTACGGTACCTGTGCACGAAAATATTGAAATACCCGTTTTAGGACATTTCAAGATGCTTTTCGGTTAAAAACGGTTTTGGGGAGTTTCTTGGGTCTGTAAAACAGTTCAGGCAGTTCGGCGCTCGAAACGGGTCCGGACGGATTTTCGTGCGCATCTACGGCACCTGTGCACGAAAGTATTGAAATGCCCGTTTTAGGACATTTCGTGATGCTTTTTGGTTAAAAACGGTTTTGGGGAGTTTCTTGGGTCTGGAAAACACTTCAGGCAGTTCGGCGCTCGAAACGGCTCCGTGCGGATTTTCGTGCGCATCTACGGTACCTGTGCACGAAAATATTGAAATGCCCGTTTTAGGACATTTCGAGATGCTTTTCGGTTAAAAACGGTTTTGGGGAGTTTCTTGGGTCTGTAAAACAGTTCAGGCAGTTCGGCGCTCGAAACGGGTCCGGACGGATTTTCGTGCGCATCTACGGCACCTGTGCGCGAACAATTGAGATGCGCGTTTTTGGACATTTCGAGATGCTTTTCGGTTAAAAACGGTTTTGGGGAGTTTCTTGGGTCTGGAAAACACTTCAGGCAGATCGGCGCTCGAAACGGCTCCGTGCGGATTTTCGTGCGCATCTACGGCACCTGTGCACGAAAATATTGAAATGCCCGTTTTAGGACATTTCGTGATGCTTTTCGGTTAAAAACGGTTTTGGGGAGTTTCTTGGGTCTGTAAAACAGTTCAGGCAGTTCGGCGCTCGAAACGGGTCCGGACGGATTTTCGTGCGCATCTACGGCACTTGTGCGCGAACAATTGAGATGCGCGTTTTAGGACATTTCGAGATGCTTTTCGGTTAAAAACAGTTTTGGGGAGTTTCTTGGGTCTGGAAAACACTTCAGGCAGTTCGTTGCTCGAAACGGTTCCGGGCGGATTTTCGTGCGCATCTACGGCACCTGCGCACGAGAATATTGAAAGGCCCGTTTTAGGACATTTCGAGATGCTTTTCGGTTAAAAACGGTTTTGGGCAGTTTCTTGGGTCTGTAAAACAGTTCAGGCAGTTGGCGCTCGAAACGGGTCCGGACGGATTTTCGTGCGCATCTACGGCACCTGTGCGCGAACAATTGAGATGCGCGTTTTAGGACATTTCGAGATGCTTTTCGTGTTAAAAACGGTTCTGGGGAGTTTCTTGGGTCTAGAAAACACTTCAGGCAGTTCGGCGCTCGAAACGGCTCCGGACGGATTTTCGTGCGCATCTTCGGCACCTTTGCACGAAAATATTGAAATTCCCGTTTTAGGACATTTCGAGATGCTTTTCGGTTAAAAACGGTTTTGGGGAGTTTCTTGGGTCTGTAAAACAGTTCAGGCAGTTCGGCGCTCGAAACGGGTCCGGACGGATTTTCGTCCGCATCTACGGCACCTGTGCCCGAAAGTATTGAAATGCCCGTTTTAGGACATTTCGTGATGCTTTTCGGTTAAAAACGGTTTTGGGGAGTTTCTTGGGTCTGGAAAACACTTCAGGCAGTTCGTTGCTCGAAACGGCTCCGGGCGGATTTTCGGCCGCATCTACGGCACCTGTGCACGAAAATATTGAAATGCCCGTTTTAGGACATTTCGATATGCTTTTCGGTTAAAAACGGTTTTGGGGAGTTTCTTGGGTCTGTAAAACAGTTCAGGCAGTTCGGCGCTCGAAACGGGTCCGGACGGATTTTCGTGCGCATCTACGACACCTGTGCACGAAAGTATTGAAATGCCCGTTTTAGGACATTTCGTGATGCTTTTCGGTTAAAAACGGTTTTGGGGAGTTTCTTGGGTCTGGAAAACACTTCAGGCAGTTCGGCGCTCGAAACGGCTTCGTGCGGATTTTCGTGCGCATCTACGGTACCTGTGCACGAAAATATTGAAATGCCCGTTTTAGGACATTTCGAGATGTTTTTCGGTTAAAAACGGTTTTGGGGAGTTTCTTGGGTCTGTTAAACAGTTCAGGCAGTTCGGCGCTCGAAACGGGTCCGGACGGATTTTCGTGCGCATCTACGGCACCTGTGCACGAAAGTATTGAAATGCCCGTTTTAGGACATTTCGTGATGCATTTCGGTTAAAAACGGTCTTGGGGATTTTCTTGGGTCTGGAAAACACTTCAGGCAGTTCGGCGCTCGAAACGGCTCCGTGCGGATTTTCGTGCGCATCTACGGCACTATGCACGAAAATATTGAAATGCCCGTTTTAGGACATTTCGAGATGCTTTTCGGTTAAAAACGGTTTTGGGGAGTTTCTTGGGTCTGTAAAACAGTTCAGGCAGCTCGGCGCTCGAAAGGGGTCCGGACGGATTTTCGTGTGCATCTAAGGCACCTGTGCGCGAACAATTGAGATGCGCGTTTTAGGACATTTCGAGATGCTTTTCGGTTAAAAACAGTTTTGGGGAGTTTCTTGGGTCTGGAAAATACTTCAGGCAGTTCGTTGCTCGAAACGGGTCCGGGCGGATTTTCGTGCGCATCTACGGCACCTGTGCACGAAAATATTGAAATGCCCGTTTTAGGACATTTCGAGATGCTTTTCGGTTAAAAACGGGTTTGGGGTGTTTCTTGGGTCTGTAAAACAGTTCAGGCAGTTCGGAGCTCGAAAGGGATCCGGACGGATTTTCGTGCGCATCTACGGCACCTGTGCACCAAAATATTGACATGCCCGTTTTAGGACATTACGAGATGCTTTTCGATTAAAAACGGTTTTGGGGAGTTCCTTGGGTCTGGAAAACACTTCAGGCAGTTCGGCGCTCGAAACGGCTCCGTGCGGATTTTCGTGCGCATCTACGGCACTATGCACGAAAATATTGAAATGCCCGTTTTAGGACATTTCGAGATGCTTTTCGGTTAAAAACGGTTTTGGGGAGTTTCTTGGGTCTGTAAAACAGTTCAGGCAGCTCGGCGCTCGAAAGGGGTCCGGACGAATTTTCATGTGCATCTAAGGCACCTGTGCGCGAACAATTGAGATGCGCGTTTTAGGACATTTCGAGATGCTTTTCGGTTAAAAACAGTTTTGGGGAGTTTCTTGGGTCTGGAAAATACTTCAGGCAGTTCGTTGCTCGAAACGGGTCCGGGCGGATTTTCGTGCGCATCTACGGCACCTGTGCACGAAAATATTGAAATGCCCGTTTTAGGACATTTCGAGATGCTTTTCGGTTAAAAACGGGTTTGGGGTGTTTCTTGGGTCTGTAAAACAGTTCAGGCAGTTCGGAGCTCGAAAGGGATCCGGACGGATTTTCGTGCGCATCTACGGCACCTGTGCACCAAAATATTGACATGCCCGTTTTAGGACATTACGAGATGCTTTTCGATTAAAAACGGTTTTGGGGAGTTCCTTGGGTCTGGAAAACACTTCAGGCAGTTCGGCGCTCGAAACGGCTCCGTGCGGATTTTCGTGCGCATCTACGGCACTATGCACGAAAATATTGAAATGCCCGTTTTAGGACATTTCGAGATGCTTTTCGGTTAAAAACGGTTTTGGGGAGTTTCTTGGGTCTGTAAAACAGTTCAGGCAGCTCGGCGCTCGAAAGGGGTCCGGACGAATTTTCATGTGCATCTAAGGCACCTGTGCGCGAACAATTGAGATGCGCGTTTTAGGACATTTCGAGATGCTTTTCGGTTAAAAACAGTTTTGGGGAGTTTCTTGGGTCAGGAAAATACTTCAGGCAGTTCGTTGCTCGAAACGGCTCCGGGCGGATTTTCGTGCGCATCTACGGCACCTGTGCACGAAAATATTGAAATGCCCGTTTTAGGACATTTCGAGATGCTTTTCGGTTAAAAACGGGTTTGGGGTGTTTCTTGGGTCTGTAAAACAATTCAGGCAGTTCGGCGCTCGAAACGGGTCCGGACGGATTTTCGTGCGCATCTACGGCACCTGTGCACGAACAATTGAGATGCGCGTTTTAGGACATTTCGAGATGCTTTTCGGTTAAAAACGGTTTTCGGGAGTTACTTGGGTCTTGAAAACACTTCAGGCAGTTCGGCGCTCGAAACGGGTCCGGACGGATTTTCGTGTGCATCTACGGCACCTGTGCTCGAAAGTATTGAAATGCCCGTTTTAGGACATTTCGTGATGCTTTTCGGTTAAAAACGGTTTTGGGGAGTTTCTTGGGTCTGTAAAACAGTTCAGGCAGTTCGGAGCTCGAAAGGGATCCGGACGGATTTTCGTGCGCATCTACGGCACCTGTGCGCGAACAATTGAGATGCGCGTTTTAGGACATTTCGAGATGCTTTTCGATTGAAAACGGTTTTGGGGAGTTTCTTGGGTCTAGAAAACACTTCAGGCAGTTCGGCGCTCGAAACGGCTCCGGGCGGATTTTCGTGCGCATCTTCGGCACCTTTGCACGAAAATATTGAAATGCCCGTTTTAGGACATTTCGAGATGCTTTTCGGTTAAAAACGGTTTTGGGGAGTTTCTTGGGTCTGTAAAACAGTTCAGGCAGTTCGGCGCTCGAAACGGGTCCGGACGGATTTTCGTATGCATCTACGGCACCTGTGCTCGAAAGTATTGAAATGCCCGTTTTAGGACATTTCGAGATGCTTTTCGGTTACAAACGGTTTTGGGGAGTTTCTTGGATCTGGAAAACACTTCAGGCGGTTCGGCGCTCGAAACGGCTCCGGACGGATTTTCGTGCGCATCTTCGGCACCTTTGCACGAAAATATTGAAATGCCCGTTTTAGGACATTTCGAGATGATTTTCGGTTAAAAACGGTTTTGGGGAGTTTCTTGGGTCTGTAAAACAGTTCATGCAGTTCGGCGCTCGAAACGGGTCCGGACGGATTTTCGTGCGCATCTACGGCACCTGTGCACGAAAGTATTGAAATGCCCGTTTTAGGACATTTCGTGATGCTTTTCGGTTAAAAACGGTTTTGGAGAGTTTCTTGGGTCTGGAAAACACTTCAGGCAGTTCGTTGCTCGAAACGGCTCCGGGCGGATTTTCGGCCGCATCTACGGCACTTGTGCATGAAAATATTGAAATGCCCGTTTTAGGACATTTCGAGATGCTTTTCGGTTAAAAACGGTTTTGGGGAGTTTCTTGGGTCTGTAAAACAGTTCAGGCAGTTCGGCGCTCGAAACAGGTCCGGACGGATTTTCGTGCGCATCTACGGCACCTGTGCACGAAAGTATTGAAATGCCCGTTTTAGGACATTTCGTGATGCTTTTCGGTTAAAAACGGTTTTGGGGAGTTTCTTGGGTCTGGAAAACACTTCAGGCAGTTCGGCGTTCGAAACGGCTCCGTGCGGATTTTCGTGCGCATCTACGGTACCTGTGCACGAAAATATTGAAATGCCCGTTTTAGGACATTTCGAGATGCTTTTCAGTTAAAAACTGTTTTGGGGAGTTTCTTGGGTCTGTAAAACAGTTCAGGCAGTTCGGCGCTCGAAACGGGTCCGGACGGATTTTCGTGCGCATCTACGGCACCAGTGCACGAAAGTATTGAAATGCCCGTTTTAGGACATTTCGTGATGCTTTTCGGTTAAAAACGATTTTGGGGAGTTTCTTAGGTCTGGAAAACACTTCAGGCAGTTCGGCGCTCGAAACGGCTCCGTGCTGATTTTCGTGCGCATCTACGGTACCTGTGCACGAAAATATTGAAATGCCCGTTTTAGGACATTTCGAGATGCTTTTCGGTTAAAAACGGTTTTGGGGAGTTTCTTGGGTCTGTAAAATAGTTCAGGCAGTTCGGCGCTCGAAACGGGTCCGGACGGATTTTCGTGCGCATCTACGGCACCTGCGCGCGAACAATTGATATGCGCGTTTTAGGACATTTCGAGATGTTTTTTGGTTAAAAACGGTTTTGGGGAGTTTCTTGGGTCTGTAAAACAGTTCAGGCAGTTCGGCGCTCGAAACGGGTCCGGACCGATTTTCGTGTGCATCTACGGCACCTGTGCTCGAAAGTATTGAAATGCCCGTTTTAGGACATTTCGTGATGCTTTTCGGTTAAAAACGGTTTTGGGGAGTTTCTTGGGTCTGTAAAACAGTTCAGGCAGTTCGGAGCTCGAAAGGGATCCGGACGGATTTTCGTGCGCATCTACGGCACCTGTGCACCAAAATATTGACATGCCCGTTTTAGGACATTACGAGATGCTTTTCGATTAAAAACGGTTTTGGGGAGTTCCTTGGGTCTAGAAAACAGTTCAGGCAGTTCGGCGCTCGAAACGGCTCCGGGCGGATTTTCGTGCGCATCTTCGGCACCTTTGCACGAAAATATTGAAATGCCCGTTTTAGGACATTTCGAGATGCTTTTCGGTTAAAAACGGTTTTGGAGAGTTTCTTGGGTCTGTAAAACACTTCAGGCAGTTCGTTGCTCGAAACGGCTCCGGGCGGATTTTCGTGCGCATCTACGACACCTGTGCACGAAAATATTGAAATGCCCGTTTTAGGACATTTCGAGATGCTTTTCGGTTAAAAACGGTTTTGGGGAGTTTCTTGGGTCTGTAAAACAGTTCAGGCAGTTCGGCGCTCGAAACGGGTCCGGACGGATTTTCGTGTGCATCTACGGCACCTGTGCTCGAAAGTATTGAAATGCCCGTTTTAGGACATTTGGAGATGCTTTTCGGTTAAAAACGGTTTTGGGGAGTTTCTTGGGTCTAGAAAACACTTCAGGCAGTTCGGCGCTCGAAACGGCTCCGGACGGATTTTCGTGCGCATCTTCGGCACCTTTGCACGAAAATATTGAAATGCCCGTTTTAGGACATTTCAAGATGCTTTTCGGTTAAAAACGGTTTTGGGGAGTTTCTTGGGTCTGTAAAACAGTTCAGGCAGTTCGGCGCTCGAAACGGGTCCGGGCGGATTTTCGTGCGCATCTACGGCACCTGTGCACGAAAGTATTGAAATGCCCGTTTTAGGACATTTCGTGATGTTTTTCGGTTAAAAATGGTTTTGGGGAGTTTTTTGGGTCTGGAAAACACTTCAGGCAGTTCGTTGCTCGAAACGGCTCCGGGCGGATTTTCGGCCGCATCTACGGCACCTGTGCATGAAAATATTGAAATGCCCGTTTTAGGACATTTCGAGATGCTTTTCGGTTAAAAACGGTTTTGGGGAGTTTCTTGGGTCTGTAAAACAGTTCAGGCAGTTCGGCGCTCGAAACGGGTCCGGACGGATTTTCGTGCGCATCTACGGCACCAGAGCACGAAAATATTGAAATGCCCGTTTTAGGACATTTCGTGATGCTTTTCGGTTAAAAACGGTTTTGGGGAGTTTCTTGGGTCTGTAAAACAGTTCAGGCAGTTCGGCGCTCGAAACGGGTCCGGGCGGATTTTCGTGCGCATCTACGGCACCTGTGCACGAAAGTATTGAAATGCCCGTTTTAGGACATTTCGTGATGTTTTTCGGTTAAAAATGGTTTTGGGGAGTTTTTTGGGTCTGGAAAACACTTCAGGCAGTTCGTTGCTCGAAACGGCTCCGGGCGGATTTTCGGCCGCATCTACGGCACCTGTACATGAAAATATTGAAATGCCCGTTTTAGGACATTTCGAGATGCTTTTCGGTTAAAAACGGTTTTGGGGAGTTTCTTGGGTCTGTAAAACAGTTCAGGCAGTTCGGCGCTCGAAACGGGTCCGGACGGATTTTCGTGCGCATCTACGGCACCAGAGCACGAAAATATTGAATGCCCGTTTTAGGACATTTCGTGATGCTTTTCGGTTAAAAACGATTTTGGGGAGTTTCTTAGGTCTGGAAAACACTTCAGGCAGTTCGGCGCTCGAAACGGCTCCGTGCGGATTTTCGTGCGCATCTACGGTACCTGTGCACGAAAATATTGAAATGCCCGTTTTAGGATATTTCGAGATGCTTTTCGGTTAAAAACGGTTTTGGGGAGTTTCTTGGGTCTGTAAAATAGTTCAGGCAGTTCGGCGCTCGAAACGGGTCCGGACGGATTTTCGTGCGCATCTACGGCACTTGTGCGCGAACAATTGAGATGCGCGTTTTAGGACATTTCGAGATGCTTTTCGGTTAAAAACATTTTTGGGGAGTTTCTTGGGTCTGGAAAACACTTCAGGCAGTTCGTTGCTCGAAACGGTTCCGGGCGGATTTTCGTGCGCATCTACGACACCTGTGCTCGAAAGTATTGAAATGCCCGTTTTAGGACATTTCGAGATGCTTTTCGGTTAAAAACGGTTTTGGGGAGTTTCTTGGGTCTACAAAACACTTCAAGCAGTTCGGCGCTCGAAACGGCTCCGGACGGATTTTCGTGCGCATCTTCGGCACCTTGGCACGAAAATATTAAAATGCCCGTTTTAGGACATTTCGAAATGCTTTTCGGTTAAAAACGGTTTTGGGGAGTTTCTTGGGTCTGTAAAACAGTTCAGGCAGTTCGGCGCTCGAAACGGGTCCGGACGGATTTTCGTGCGCATCTACGGCACCTGTGCACGAAAGTATTGAAATGCCCGTTTTAGGACATTTCGTGATGCTTTTCGGTTAAAAACGATTTTGGGGAGTTTCTTGGGTCTAGAAAACACTTCAGGCAGTTCGGCGCTCGAAACGGCTCCGGGCGGATTTTCGTGCGCATCTTCGGCACCTTTGCACGAAAATATTGAAATGCACGTTTTAGGACATTTCGAGATGCTTTTCGGTTAAAAACGGTTTTGGAGAGTTTCTTGGGTCTGTAAAACACTTCAGGCAGTTCGTTGCTCGAAACGGCTCCGGGCGGATTTTCGTGCGCATCTACGACACCTGTGCACGAAAATATTGAAATGCCCGTTTTAGGACATTTCGAGATACTTTTCGGTTAAAAACGGTTTTGGGGAGTTTCTTGGATCTGTAAAACAGTTCAGGCAGTTCGGCGCTCGAAACGGGTCCGGACGGATTTTCGTGTGCATCTACGGCACCTGTGCTCGAAAGTATTGAAATGCCCGTTTTAGGACATTTCGAGATGCTTTTCGGTTAAAAACGGTTTTGGGGAGTTTCTTGGGTCGAGAAAACACTTCAGGCAGTTCGGCGCTCGAAACGGCTCCGGACGGATTTTCGTGCGCATCTTCGGCACCTTTGCACGAAAATATTGAAATGCCCGTTTTAGGACATTTCGAGATGCTTTTCGGTTAAAAACGGTTTTGGGGAGTTTCTTGGGTCTGTAAAACAGTTCAGGCAGTTCGGCGCTCGAAACGGGTCCGGGCGGATTTTCGTGCGCATCTACGGCACCTGTGCACGAAAGTATTGAAATGCCCGTTTTAGGACATTATTGATGTTTTTCGGTTAAAAATGGTTTTGGGGAGTTTTTTGGGTCTGGAAAACACTTCAGGCAGTTCGTTGCTCGAAACGGCTCCGGGCGGATTTTCGGCCGCATCTACGGCACCTGTGCATGAAAATATTGAAATGCCCGTTTTAGGACATTTCGAGATGCTTTTCGGTTAAAAACGGTTTTGGGGAGTTTCTTGGGTCTGTAAAACAGTTCAGGCAGTTCGGCGCTCGAAACGGGTCCGGACGGATTTTCGTGCGCATCTACGGCACCAGAGCACGAAAATATTGAAATGCCCGTTTTAGGACATTTCGTGATGCTTTTCGGTTAAAAACGATTTTGGGGAGTTTCTTAGGTCTGGAAAACACTTCAGGCAGTTCGGCGCTCGAAACGGCTCCGTGCGGATTTTCGTGCGCATCTACGGTACCTGTGCACGAAAATATTGAAATGCCCGTTTTAGGATATTTCGAGATGCTTTTCGGTTAAAAACGGTTTTGGGGAGTTTCTTGGGTCTGTAAAATAGTTCAGGCAGTTCGGCGCTCGAAACGGGTCCGGACGGATTTTCGTGCGCATCTACGGCACTTGTGCGCGAACAATTGAGATGCGCGTTTTAGGACATTTCGAGATGCTTTTCGGTTAAAAACATTTTTGGGGAGTTTCTTGGGTCTGGAAAACACTTCAGGCAGTTCGTTGCTCGAAACGGTTCCGGGCGGATTTTCGTGCGCATCTACGACACCTGTGCTCGAAAGTATTGAAATGCCCGTTTTAGGACATTTCGAGATGCTTTTCGGTTAAAAACGGTTTTGGGGAGTTTCTTGGGTCTACAAAACACTTCAAGCAGTTCGGCGCTCGAAACGGCTCCGGACGGATTTTCGTGCGCATCTTCGGCACCCTTGCACGAAAATATTGAAATGCCCGTTTTAGGACATTTCGAAATGCTTTTCGGTTAAAAACGGTTTTGGGGAGTTTCTTGGGTCTGTAAAACAGTTCAGGCAATTCGGCGCTCGAAACGGCTCCGTGCTGATTTTCGTGCGAATCTACGGTACCTGTGCACGAAAATATTGAAATGCCCGTTTTAGGACATTTCGTGATGCTTTTCGGTTAAAAACGGTTTTGGGGAGTTTCTTGGGTCTGTAAAACAGTTCAGGCAGTTCGGAGCTCGGAAGGGGTCCGGACGGATTTTCGTGCGCATCTACGGCACCTGTGCGCGAACAATTGAGATGCGCGTTCTAGGACATTTCGAGATGCTTTTTGGTTAAAAACGGTTTTGGGGAGTTTCTTGGGTCTGTAAAACAGTTCAGGCAGTTCGGCGCTCGAAACGGGTCTGAACGGATTTTCGTGTGCATCTTCGGCACCTGTGCTCGAAAGTATTGAAATGCCCGTTTTCGGACATTTCGTGATGCTTTTCGGTTAAAAACGGTTTTGGGGAGTTTCTTGGGTCTGTAAAACAGTTCAGGCAGTTTGGAGCTCGAAAGGGGTCCGGACGGATTTTCGTGCGCATCTACGGCACCTGTGCGCGAACAATTGAGATGCGCGTTCTAGGACATTTCGAGATGCTTTTCGATTAAAAACGGTTTTGGGGAGTTTCTTGGGTCTAGAAAATACTTCAGGCAGTTCGGCGCTCGAAACGGCTCCGGGCGGATTTTCGTGCGCATCTTCGGCACCTTTGCACGAAAATATTGAAATGCCCGTTTTAGGACATTTCGAGATGCTTTTCGGTTAAAAACGGTTTTGGAGAGTTTCTTGGGTCTGTAAAACACTTCAGGCAGTTCGTCGCTCGAAACGGCTCCGGGCGAATTTTCGTGCGCATCTACGACACCTGTGCACGAAAATATTGAAATGCCCGTTTTAGGACATTTCGAGATGCTTTTCGGTTGAAAACGGTTTTGGGGAGTTTCTTGGGTCTGTAAAACAGTTCAGGCAGTTCGGCGCTCGAAACGGGTCCGGACGGATTTTCGTGTGCATCTACGGCACCTGTGCTCGAAAGTATTGAAATGCCCGTTTTAGGACATTTCGAGATGCTTTTCGGTTAAAAACGGTTTTGGAAAGTTTCTTGTGTCTAGAAAACACTTCAAGCAGTTCGGCGCTCGAAACGGCTCCGGACGGATTTTCGTGCGCATCTTCGGCACCTTTGCACGAAAATATTGAAATGCCCGTTTTAGGACATTTCGAGATGCTTTTCGGTTAAAAGTTTTGGGGAGTTTCTTGGGTCTGTAAAACAGTTCAGGCAGTTCGGCGCTCGAAACGGGTCCGGACGGATTTTCGTCCGCATCTACGGCACCTGTGCCCGAAAGTATTGAAATGCCCGTTTTAGGACATTTCGTGTTGCTTTTCGGTTAAAAACGGTTTTGGGGAGTTTCTTGGGTCTGGAAAACACTTCAGGCAGTTCGTTGCTCGAAACGGTTCCGGGCGGATTTTCGGCCGCATCTACGGCACCTGTGCACGAAAATATTGAAATGCCCGTTTTAGGACATTTCGAGATGCTTTTCGGTTAAAAACGGTTTCGGTGAGTTTCTTGGGTCTGTAAAACAGTTCAGGCAGTTCGGCGCTCGAAACGGGTCCGGACGGATTTTCGTGCGCATCTACGGCTCCTGTGCACGAAAGTATTGAAATGCCCGTTTTAGGACATTTCGTGATGCTTATCGGTTAAAAACGGTTTTGGGGAGTTTCTTGGGTCTGGAAAACACTTCAGGCAGTTCGGCGCTCGAAACGGCTTCGTGCGGATTTTCGTGCGCATCTACAGTACCTGTGCACGAAAATATTGAAATGCCCGTTTTAGGACATTTCGAGATGTTTTTCGGTTAAAAACGGTTTTGGGGAGTTTCTTGGGTCTGGAAAATACTTCAGGCAGTTCGTTGCTCGAAACGGCTCCGGGCGGATTTTCGTGCGCATCGACGGCACCTGTGGACGAAAATATTGAAATGCCCGTTTTAGGACATTTCGAGATGCTTTTCGGTTAAAAACGGTTTCGGGGAGTTTCTTGGGTCTGTAAAACAGTTCAGGCAGTTCGGCGCTCGAAACGGGTCCGGGCGGATTTTCGTGCGCATCTACGGCACCTGTGCACGAAAGTATTGAAATGCCCGTTTTAGGACATTTCGTGATGCTTTTCGGTTAAAAACGGTTTTGGGGAGTTTCTTGGGTCTGGAAAACACTTCAGGCAGTTCGGCGCTCGAACCGGCTTCGTGCGGATTTTCGTGCGCATCTACGGTACCTGTGCACGAAAATATTGAAATGCCCGTTTTAGGACATTTCGAGATGTTTTTCGGTTAAAAACGGTTTTGGGGAGTTTCTTGGGTCTGTAAAACAGTTCAGGCAGTTCGGCGCTCGAAACTGGTCCGGACCGATTTTCGTGCGCATCTACGGCACCTGTGCACGAAAGTATTGAAATGCCCGTTTTAGGACATTTCGTGATGCTTTTCGGTTAAAAACGGTTTTGGGGAGTTTCTTGGGTCTGGAAAACACTTCAGGCAGTTCGGCGCTCGAAACGGCTCCGTGCGGATTTTCGTGCGCATCTACGGCACTATGCACGAAAATATTGAAATGCCCGTTTTAGGACATTTCGAGATGCTTTTCGGTTAAAAACGGTTTTGGGGAGTTTCTTGGGTCTGTAAAACAGTTCAGGCATTTCGGCGCTCGAAAGGGGTCCGGACGGATTTTCGTGCGCATCTACGGCACCCGTTCGCGAACAATTGAGATGCGCGTTTTAGGACATTTCGAGATGCTTTTCGGTTAAAAACGGTTTTGGGGAGTTTCTTGGGTCTGGAAAATACTTCAGGCAGTTCGTTGCTCGAAACGGCTCCGGGCGGATTTTCGTGCGCATCTACGGCACCTGTGCACGAAAATATTGAAATGCCCGTTTTAGGACATTTCGAGATGCTTTTCGGTTAAAAACGGGTTTGGGGTGTTTCTTGGGTCTGTAAAACAATTCAGGCAGTTCGGCGCTCGAAACGGGTCCGGACGGATTTTCGTGCGCATCTACGGCACCTGTGCGCGAACAATTGAGATGCGCGTTTTAGGACATTTCGAGATGCTTTTCGGTTAAAAACGGCTTTCGGGAGTTTCTTGGGTCTTGAAAACACTTCAGGCAGTTCGGCGCTCGAAACGGGTCCGGACGGATTTTCGTGCGCATCTACGGCACCTGTGCGCGAACAATTGAGATGCGCGTTTCAGGACATTTCGAGATGCTTTTCGGTTAAAAACGGTTTTGGGGAGTTTCTTGGGTCTAGAAAACACTTCAGGCAGTTCGGCGCTCGAAACGGCTCCGGACGGATTTTCGTGCGTATCTTCGGCACCTATGCACGAAAATATTGAAATGCCCGTTTTAGGACATTTCGAGATGCTTTTCGGTTAAAAACGGTTTTGGGGAGTTTCTTGGGTCTGTAAAACAGTTCAGGCAGTTCGGCGCTCGAAACGGGTCCGGACGGATTTTCGTGCGCATTTACGGCACCTGTGCTCGAAAGTATTGAAATGCCCGTTTTAGGACATTTCGAGATGCTTTTCGGTTAAAAACGGTTTTGGGGAGTTTCTTGGGTCTGTAAAACAGTTCAGGCAGTTCGGCGCTCGAAACGGGTCCGGGCGGATTTTCGTGCGCATCTACGGCACCTGTGCGCGAACAATTGAGATGCGCGTTTTACGACATTTCGAGATGCTTTTCGGTTAAAAACGGTTTTGGGGAGTTTCTTGGGTCTAGAAAACACTTCAGGCAGTTCGGCGCTCGAAACGGGTCCGGGCGGATTTTCGTGCGCATCTTCGGCACCTTTGCACGAAAATATTGAAATGCCTGTTTTAGGACATTTCGAGATGCTTTTCGGTTAAAAACGGTTTTCGGGAGTTTCTTGGGTCTGTAAAACAGTTCAGGCAGTTCGGCGCTCGAAACGGGTCCGGACGGATTTTCGTGCGCATCTACGGCACCTGTGCGCGAACAATTGAGATGCGCGTTTTAGGACATTTCGAGATACTTTTCGGTTAAAACCGGTTTTGGGGAGTTTCCTGGGTCTGTAAAACAGTTCAGGCAGTTCGACGCTCGAAATGGGTCTGGACGGATTTTCGTGCGCATCTACGACACCTGTGCACGAAAATATTGAAATGCCCGTTTTAGGACATTTCGAGATGCTTTTCGGTTAAAAACGGTTTTGGGGAGTTTCTTGGGTCTGGAAAACACTTCAGGCAGTTCGGCGCTCGAAACGGCTCCGTGCGGATTTTGGTGCGCATCTACGGCACCTGTGCACGAAATTATTGAAATGCCCGTTTTAGGACATTTCGAGATGCTTTTCGGTTAAAAACGGTTTTGGGGAGTTTCTTGGGTCTGTAAAACAGTTCAGGCAGTTCGACGCTCGAAACGGGTCCGGACGGATTTTCGTGCGCATCTACGGCACCTGTGCGCGAACAATTGAGATGCGCGTTTTAGGACATTTCGAGATGCTTTTCGGTTAAAATCGGTTTTGGGGAGTTTCTTGGGTCTAGAAAACACTTCAGGCAGTTCGGCGCTCGAAACGGGTCCGAACGGATTTTCATACACATCTTCGGCACCTTTGTACGAAAATATTGAAATGCCCGTTTTAGGACATTTCGAGATGCTTTTCGGTTAAAAACGGTTTTGGGGAGTTTCTTGTGTCTGTAAAACAGTTCAGGCAGTTCGGCGCTCGAAACGGGTCCGGACGGATTTTCGTGCGCATCTACGGCACCTGTGCGCGAACAATTGAGATGCGCGTTTTAGGACATTTCGAGATGCTTTTCGGTTAAAAACGGTTTTGGGGAGTTTCTTAGGTCTAGAAAACACTTTAGGCAGTTCGGCGCTCGAAACGGGTCCGGACGGATTTTCGTGCGCATCTTCGGCACCTTTGCACGAAAATATTGAAATGCCCGTTTTAGGACATTTCGAGATGCTTTTTGGTTAAAAACGGTTTTGGGGAGTTTCTTGGGTCTGTAAAACAGTTCAGGCAGTTCGGCGGTCGAAACGGGTCCGGACGGATTTTCGTGCGCATCTACGGCACCTGTGCACGAAAATATTGAAATGCCCGTTTTAGGACATTTCAAGATGCTTTTCGGTTAAAAACGGTTTTGGGGAGTTTCTTGGGTCTGTAAAACACTTCAGGCAGTTCAGCGCTCGAAACGGGTCCGGACGGATTTTCGTGCGCATCTACGGCACCTGTGCACGAAAATACTGAAATGCCCGTTTTAGGACATTTCGAGATGCTTTTCGGTTAAAAATGGTTAGGGGAGTTTCTTGGGTCTGTAAAATAGTTCAGGCAGTTCGGCGCTCGAAACGGGTCCGGACGGATTTTCGTGCGCATCTACGGCACCTGTGCACGAAAATATTGAAATGCCCGTTTTAGGACATTTCGAGATGCTTTTCGGTTAAAAACGGTTTTGGGGAGTTTCTTGGGTCTGGAAAACACATCAGGCAGTTCGGCGCTCGAAACGGCTCCGTGCGGATTTTCGTGCGCATCTACGGCACCTGTGCACGAAATTATTGAAATGCCCGTTTTAGGACATTTCGAGATGCTTTTCGGTTAAAAACGGTTTTGGGGAGTTTCTTGGGTCTGTAAAATAGTTCAGGCAGTTCGGCGCTCGAAACGGGTCCGGACGGATTTTCGTGCGCATCTACGGCACCTGTCCACAAAAATATGGAAATGCCCGTTTTAGGACATTTCGAGATGCTTTTCGGTTAAAAACGGTTTTGGGGAGTTTCTTGGGTCTGGAAAACAGTTCAGGCAGTTCGGCGCTCGAAACGGGTCCGGACGGAATTTCGTGCGCATCTACGGCACCTGTGCGCGAACAATTGAGATGCGCGTTTTAGGACATTTCGAGATGCTTTTCGGTTAAAAACGGTTTTGGGGAGTTTCTTGGGTCTAGAAAACACTTCAGGCAGTTCGGCGCTCGAAACGGGTCCGGACGGATTTTCGTGCGCATCTTCGGTAGCTTTGCACGAAAATATTGAAATGCCCGTTTTAGGACATTTCGAGATGGTTTTCGGTTAAAAACGGTTTTGGGGAGTTTCTTGGGTCTGTAAAACAGTTCAGGCAGTTCAGCGCTCGAAACGGGTCCGGACGGATTTTCGTGCGCATCTACGGCACCTGTGCGCGAACAATTGAGATGCGCGTTTTAGGACATTTCGATATGCTTTTCGGTTTAAAACGGTTTTGGGGAGTTTCCTGGGTCTAGAAAACACTTCAGGCAGTTTGGCGCTCGAAACGGGTCCGGACGGATTTTCGTGCGCATCTTCGGCACCTTTGCACGAAAATATTGAAATGCCCGTTTTAGGACATTTCGAGATGCTTTTCGGTTAAAAACGGTTTTGGGGAGTTTCTTGGGTCTGTAAAACAGTTCAGGCAGTTCGGCGGTCGAAAAGGTCCGGACGGATTTTCGTGCGCATCTACGGCACCTGTGCATGAAAATATTGAAATGCCCGTTTTAGGACATTTCGAGATGCTTTTCGGTTAAAAACGGTTTTGGGGAGTTTCTTCGCCCTGTAAAACAGTTCAGGCAGTTCGGCGCTCGAAACGGGTTCGGACGGATTTTCGTGCGCATCTACGGCACCTGTGCACGAAAATATTGAAATGCCCGTTTTAGGACATTTCGAGATGCTTTTCGGTTAAAAACGGTTTTGGGGAGTTTCTTGGGTCTGGAAAACAGTTCAGGCAGTTCGGCGCTCGAAACGGGTCCGGACGGATTTTCGTGCGCATCTACGGCACCTGTGCGCGAACAATTGAGATGCGCGTTTTAGGACATTTCGAGATGCTTTTCGGTTAAAAACGGTTTTGGGGAGTTTCTTGGGTCTAGAAAACACTTCAGGCAGTTCGCCGCTCGAAACGGGTCCGGACGGATTTTCGTGCGCATCTTCGGCACCTTTAAACGAAAATATTGAAATGCCCGTTTTAGGACATTTCGAGATGCTTTTCGGTTAAAAACGGTTTTGGGGAGTTTCTTGGGTCTGTAAAACAGTTCAGGCAGTTCGGCGCTCGAAACGGGTCCGGACGGATTTTCGTGCGCATCTACGGCACCTGTGTGCGAACAATTGAGATGCGCGTTTTAGGACATTTCGAGATGCTTTTCGGTTAAAAATGGTTTTGGGGAGTTTCTTGGGTCTGTAAAACAGTTCAGGCAGTTCGGCGCTCGAAACGGGTCCGGACGGATTTTCGTGTGCATCTACGGCACCTGTGCGCGAACAATTGAGATGCGCGTTTTAGGACATTTCGAGATGCTTTTCGGTTAAAAACGGTTTTGGGGAGTTTCTTGGGTCTGTAAAACAGTTCAGGCAGTTCGGCGCTCGAAACGGGTCCGGACGGATTTTCGTGCGCATCTACGGCACCTGTGCGCGAACAATTGAGATGCGCGTTTTAGGACATTTTGAGATGCTTTTCGGTTAAAAACGGTTTTGGGGAGTTTCTTGGGTCTAGAAAACACTTCAGGCAGTTCGGCGGTCGAAACGGGTCCGGACGGATTTTCGTGCGCATCTACGGCACCTGTGCACGAAAATATTGAAATGCCCGTTTTAGGACATTTCGAGATGCTTTTCGGTTAAAAATGGTTTTGGGGAGTTTCTTGGGTCTAGAAAACACTTTAGGCAGTTCGGCGCTCGAAACGGCTCCGGACGGATTTTCGTGCGCATCTTCGGCACCTTTGCATGAAAATATTGAAATGCCCGGTTTAGGACATTTCGGGATGCTTTTCGGTTAAAAACGGTTTTGGGGAGTTTCTTGGGGCTGTAAAACAGTTCAGGCAGTTCGGCGGTCGAAACGGTTCCGGACGAATTTTCGTGCGCATCTACGGCACCTGTGCACGAAAATATTGACATGCCCGTTTTAGGACATTTCGAGATGCTTTTTGGTTAAAAACGGTTTTGGGGAGTTTCTTGGGTCTGTAAAACAGTTCAGGCAGTTCGGCGCTCGAAACGGGTCCGGACGGATTTTCGTGCGCATCTACGGTACCTGTGCGTGAACAATTGAGATGCGTGTTTTAGGACATTTCGAGATGCTTTTCGGTTAAAAATGGTTTTGGGGAGTTTCTTGGGTCTAGAAAACACTTCAGGCAGTTCGGCGTTCGAAACGGGTCCGGACGGATTTTCGTGCGCATCTACGGCACCTGTGCACGAAAATATTGAAATGCCCGTTTTAGGACATTTCGAGATGCTTTTCCGTTAAAAACGGTTTTGGGGAGTTTCTTGGGTCTGTAAAACAGTTCAGGCAGTTCGGCGCTCGAAACGGGTCCGGACGGATTTTCGTGCGCATCTACGGCACCTGTACACGAAAATATTGAAATGCCCGTTTTAGGACATTTCGAGATGCTTTTCAGTTAAAAACGGTTTTGGGGAGTTTCTTGGGTCTGGAAAACAGTTCAGGTAGTTCGGCGCTCGAAACGGGTTCGGACGGATTTTCGTGCGGATCTACGGCACCTGTGCGCGAACAATTGAGATGCGCGTTTTAGGACATTTCGAGATGCTTTTCGGTTAAAAACGGTTTTGGGGAGTTTCTTGGGTCTAGAAAACACTTCAGGCAGTGCGGCGCTCGAAACGGGTCCGGACGGATTTTCGTGCGCATCTTCGGCACCTTTGCACGAAAATATTGAAATGCCCGTTTTAGGACATTTCGAGATGCTTTTCGGTTAAAAACGGTTTTGGGGAGTTTCTTGGGTCTGGAAAACAGTTCAGGTAGTTCGGCGCTCGAAACGGGTTCGGACGGATTTTCGTGCGGATCTACGGCACCTGTGCGCGAACAATTGAGATGCGCGTTTTAGGACATTTCGAGATGCTTTTCGGTTAAAAACGGTTTTGGGGAGTTTCTTGGGTCTAGAAAACACTTCAGGCAGTGCGGCGCTCGAAACGGGTCCGGACGGATTTTCGTGCGCATCTTCGGCACCTTTGCACGAAAATATTGAAATGCCCGTTTTAGGACATTTCGAGATGCTTTTCGGTTAAAAACGGTTTTGGGGAGTTTCTTGGGTCTGTAAAACAGTTCAGGCAGTTCGGCGCTCGAAACGGGTCCGGACGGATTTTCGTGCGCATCTACGGCACCTGTTCGCGACCAATTGAGATGCGCGTTTTAGGACATTTCGAGATGCTTTTCGGTTAAAAATGGTTTTGGGGAGTTTCTTGGGTCTAGAAAACACTTCAGGCAGTTCGGCGCTCAAAACGGGTCCGGACGGATTTTCGTGCGCATCTTCGGCACCTTTGAACGAAAATATTGAAATGCCCGTTTTAGGACATTTCGAGATGCTTTTCGGTTAAAAACGGTTTTGGGGAGTTTCTTGGGTCTGTAAAACAGTTCAGGCAGTTCGGCGCTCGAAACGGGTCCGGATGAATTTTCGTGTGCATCTACGGCACCTGTGCGCGAACAATTGAGATGCGCGTTTTAGGACATTTCGAGATGCTTTTCGGTTAAAAACGGTTTTGGGGAGTTTCTTGGGTCTGTAAAACAGTTCAGGCAGTTCGGCGCTCGAAACGGGTCCGGACGGATTTTCGTGTGCATCTACGGCACCTGTGCGCGAACAATTGAGATGCGCGTTTTAGGACATTTCGAGATGCTTTTCGGTTAAAAACGGTTTTGGGGAGTTTCTTGGGTCTGTAAAACAGTTCAGGCAGTTCGGCGCTCGAAACGGGTCCGGACGGATTTTCGTGCGCATCTACGGCACCTGTGCGCGAACAATTGAGATGTGCGTTTTAGGACATTTTGAGATGCTTTTCGGTTAAAAACGGTTTTGGGGAGTTTCTTGGGTCTAGAAAACACTTCAGGCAGTTCGGCGCTCGAAACGGCTCCGGACGGATTTTCGTGCGCATCTTCGGCACCTTTGCACGAAAATATTGAAATGCCCGTTTTAGGACATTTCGAGATGCTTTTCGGTTAAAAACGGTTTTGGGGAGTTTCTTGGGTCTGTAAAACAGTTCAGGCAGTTCGGCGGTCGAAACGGGTCCGGACGGATTTTCGTGCGCATCTACGGCACCTGTGCACGAAAATATTGAAATGCCCGTTTTAGGACATTTCGAGATGCTTTTCGGTTAAAAATGGTTTTGGGGAGTTTCTTGGGTCTGTAAAACAGTTCACGCAGTTCGGCGCTCGAAACGGGTCCGGACGGATTTTCGTGCGCAGATACGGCACCTGTGCGCGAACAATTTAGATGCGCGTTTTAGGACATTTCGAGATGCTTTTCGGTTAAAAACCTGTTTTCGGGAGTTTCTTGGGTCTAGAAGACACTTCAGGCAGTTCGGCGCTCGAAACGGCTCCGGACGGATTTTCGTGCACATCTTCGGCACCTTTGCACGAAAATATTGAAATGCCCGTTTTAGGACATTTCAAGATGCTTTTTGGTTAAAAACGGTTTTGGGGAGTTTCTTGGGTCTGTAAAACAGTTTAGGCATTTCGGCGCTCGAAACGGGTCCGGACGGATTTTCGTGCGCATCTACGGCACCTGTACACGAAAATATTGACATGCCCGTTTTAAGACATTTCGAGATGCTTTTCGGTTAAAAACGGTTTTGAGGAGTTTCTTGGGTCTAGAAAACACTTCAGGCAGTTCGGCGCTCGAAACGGCTCAGTGCGGATTTTCGTGCGCATCTACTGCACCTATGCACGAAATTATTGAAATGCCCGTTTGAGGACATTTCGAGATGCTTTTCGGTTAAAAACGGTTTTGGGGAGTTTCTTGGGTCTGTAAAACAATTCAGGCAGTTCGGCGCTCGAAACGGGTCCGGACGGATTTTCGTGCGCATCTACGGCACCTTTGCACGAAAATATTGAAATGCCCGTTTTAGGACATTTCGAGATGCTTTTCGGTTAAAAACGGTTTTGGGGAGTTTCTTGGGTCTGTAAAACAGTTCAGGCAGTTCGGCGCTCGAAACGGGTCCGGACGGATTTTCGTGCGCATCTACGGCACCTTTGCACGAAAATATTGAAATGCCCGTTTTAGGACATTTCGAGATGCTTTTCGGTTAAAAACGGTTTTGGGGAGTTTCTTGGGTCTGTAAAACAGTTCAGGCAGTTCGGCGCTCGAAACGGGTCCGGACGGATTTTCGTGCGCATCTACGGCACCTTTGCACGAAAATATTGAAATGCCCGTTTTAGGACATTTCGAGATGCTTTTCCGTTAAAAACGGTTTTGGGGAGTTTCTTGGGTCTTTAAAACAGTTCAGGCAGTTCGGCGCTCGAAACGGGTCCGGACGGATTTTCGTGCGCATTTACGGCACCTGTGCATGAAAATATTGAAATGCCCGTTTTAGGACATTTAGAGATGCTTTTCGGTTAAAAATAGTTTTGGGGAGTTTCTTGGGTCCGTAAAACAGTTCAGGCAGTTCGGCGCTCGAAACGGGTCCGGACGGATTTTCGTGCGCATCTACGGCACCTGTGCGCGAACAATTGAGATGCGCGTTTTAGGACATTTCGAGATGCTTTTCGGTTAAAAATGGTTTGGGGAGTTTCTTGGGTCTGTAAAATAGTTCAGGCAGTTCGGTGCTCGAAACGGGTCCGGACGGATTTTCGTGCGCATCTACGGCACCTGTGCACGAAAATATTGAAATGCCCGTTTTAGGACATTTCGAGATGCTTTTCGGTCAAAAACGGTTTTGGGGAGTTTCTTGGGTCTGGAAAACACATCAGGCAGTTCGGCGCTCGAAACGGCTCCGTGCGGATTTTCGTGCACATCTACGGCACCTGTGCACGAAATTATTGAAATGCCCGTTTTAGGACATTTCGAGATGCTTTTCGGTTAAAAACGGTTTTGGGGAGTTTCTTGGGTCTGTAAAACAGTTCAGGCAGTTCGGCGCTCGAAACGGGTCCGGACGGATTTTCGTGCGCATCTACGGCACCTGTGCGCGAACAATTGAGATGCGCGTTTTAGGACATTTCGAGATGCTTTTCGGTTAAAAACGATTTTGGGGAGTTTCTTGGGTCTAGAAAACACTTCAGGCAGTTCGCCGCTCGAAACGGGTCCGGACGGATTTTCGTGCGCATCTTCGGCACCTTTGCACGGAAATATTGAAATGCCCGTTTTAGGACATTTCGAGATGCTTTTCGGTTAAAAACGGTTTTGGGGAGTTTCTTGGGTCTGTAAAACAGTTCAGGCAGTTCGGCGCTCGAAACGGGTGCGGACGGATTTTCGTGCGCATCTACGGCACCTGTGCGCGAACAATTGAGATGCGCGTTTTAGGACATTTCGAGATGCTTTTCGGTTAAAAACGGTTTTGGGGAGTTTCTTGGGTCTAGAAAACACTTCAGGCAGTTCGGCGCTCGAAACGGGTCCGGGCGGATTTTCGTGCGCATCTTCGGCGCCTTTGCACGAAAATATTGAAATGCCCGTTTTAGGACATTTCGAGATGCTTTTCGGTTAAAAACGGTTTTGGGGAGTTTCTTGGGTCTGTAAAACAGTTCAGGCAGTTCGGCGCTCGAAACGGGTCCGGACGGATTTTCGTGCGCATCTACGGCACCTGTGCGCGAACAATTGAGATGCGCGTTTTAGGACATTTCGAGATGCTTTTCGGTTAAAAACGGTTTTGGGGAGTTTCTTGGGTCTAGAAAACACTTCAGGCAGTTCGGCGCTCGAAACGGGTCCGGGCGGATTTTCGTGCGCATCTTCGGCGCCTTTGCACGAAAATATTGAAATGCCCGTTTTAGGACATTTCGAGATGCTTTTCGGTTAAAAACGGTTTTGGGGAGTTTCTTGGGTATGTAAAACAGTTCAGGCAGTTCGGCGCTCGAAACGGGTCCGGACGAATTTTCGTGCGCATCTACGGCACCTGTGCGCGAACAATTGAGATGCGCGTTTTAGGACATTTCGAGATGCTTTTCGGTTAAAAACGGTTTTGGGGAGTTTCTTGGGTCTAGAAAACACTTCAGGCAGTTCGGCGCTCGAAACGGGTCCGGGCGGATTTTCGTGCGCATCTTCGGCACCTTTGCACGAAAATATTGAAATGCCCGTTTTAGGACATTTCGAGATGCTTTTCGGTTAAAAACGGTTTTGGGGAGTTTCTTGGGTCTGTAAAACAGTTCAGCCAGTTCGGCGGTCGAAACGGGTCCGGACGGATTTTCGTGCGCATCTACGGCATCTGTGCACGAAAATATTGAAATGCCCGTTTTAGGACATTTCGAGATGCTTTTCGGTTAAAAATGGTTTTGGGGAGTTTCTTGGGTCTGTAAAACAGTTTAGGCAGTTCGGCACTCGAAACGGGTCCGGACGGATTTTCGTGCGCATCTACGGCACCTGTGCACGAAAATATAGACATGCCCGTTTTAGGTCATTTCGAGATGCTTTTCGGTTAAAGACGGTTTTGGGGAGTTTCTTGGGTCTAGAAAACACTTCAGGCAGTTCGGCGCTCGAAACGGCTCCAGACGGATTGTCGTGCGCATCTTCGGCACCTTTAAACGAAAATATTGAAATGCCCGTTTTAGGACATTTCGAGATGCTTTTCGGTTAAAAACGGTTTTGGGGAGTTTCTTGGGTCTGTAAAACAGTTCAGGCAGTTCGGCGCACGAAACGGGTCCGGACGGATTTTCGTGCGCATCTACGGCACCTGTGCACGAAAATATTGACATGCCCGTTTTAGGACATTTCGAGATGCTTTTCGGTTAAAAACGGTTGTGGGGAGTTTCTTGGGTCTAGAAAACACTTCAGGCAGTTCGGCGCTCGAAACGGCTCCGGACGGATTTTCGTGCGCATCTTCGGCACCTTTGCACGAAAATATTGAAATGCCCGTTTTAGGACATTTCGAGATGCTTTTCGGTTAAAAGTTTTGGGGAGTTTCTTGGGTCTGTAAAACAGTTCAGGCAGTTCGGCGCTCGAAACGGGTCCGGACGGATTTTCGTCCGCATCTACGGCACCTGTGCCCGAAAGTATTGAAATGCCCGTTTTAGGACATTTCGTGATGCTTTTCGGTTAAAAACGGTTTTGGGGAGTTTCTTGGGTCTGGAAAACACTTCAGGCAGTTCGTTGCTCGAAACGGTTCCGGGCGGATTTTCGGCCGCATCTACGGCACCTGTGCACGAAAATATTGAAATGCCCGTTTTAGGACATTTCGAGATGCTTTTCGGTTAAAAACGGTTTTGGGGAGTTTCTTGGGTCTGGAAAACACTTCAGGCAGTTCGGCGCTCGAAACGGCTTCGTGCGGATTTTCGTGAGCATCTACGGTACCTGTGCACGAAAATATTGAAATGCCCGTTTTAGGACATTTCGAGATGTTTTTCGGTTAAAAACGGTTTTGGGGAGTTTCTTGGGTCTGGAAAATACTTCAGGCAGTTCGTTGCTCGAAACGGCTCCGGGCGGATTTTCGTGCGCATCGACGGCACCTGTGGACGAAAATATTGAAATGCCCGTTTTAGGACATTTCGAGATGCTTTTCGGTTAAAAACGGTTTCGGGGAGTTTCTTGGGTCTGTAAAACAGTTCAGGCAGTTCGGCGCTCGAAACGGGTCCGGGCGGATTTTCGTGCGCATCTACGGCACCTGTGCACGAAAGTATTGAAATGCCCGTTTTAGGACATTTCGTGATGCTTTTCGGTTAAAAACGGTTTTGGGGAGTTTCTTGGGTCTGTAAAACAGTTCAGGCAGTTCGGCGCTCGAAACGGGTCCGGACGGATTTTCGTGCGCATTTACGGCACCTGTGCTCGAAAGTATTGAAATGCCCGTTTTAGGACATTTCGAGATGCTTTTCGGTTAAAAACGGTTTTGGGGAGTTTCTTGGGTCTGTAAAACAGTTCAGGCAGTTCGGCGCTCGAAACGGGTCCGGGCGGATTTTCGTGCGCATCTACGGCACCTGTGCGCGAACAATTGAGATGCGCGTTTTACGACATTTCGAGATGCTTTTCGGTTAAAAACGGTTTTGGGGAGTTTCTTGGGTCTAGAAAACACTTCAGGCAGTTCGGCGCTCGAAACGGGTCCGGGCGGAATTTCGTGCGCATCTTCGGCACCTTTGCACGAAAATATTGAAATGCCTGTTTTAGGACATTTCGAGATGCTTTTCGGTTAAAAACGGTTTTCGGGAGTTTCTTGGGTCTGTAAAACAGTTCAGGCAGTTCGGCGCTCGAAACGGGTCCGGACGGATTTTCGTGCGCATCTACGGCACCTGTGCGCGAACAATTGAGATGCGCGTTTTAGGACATTTCGAGATGCTTTTCGGTTAAAACCGGTTTTGGGGAGTTTCCTGGGTCTGTAAAACAGTTCAGGCAGTTCGACGCTCGAAATGGGTCTGGACGGATTTTCGTGCGCATCTACGACACCTGTGCACGAAAATATTGAAATGCCCGTTTTAGGACATTTCGAGATGCTTTTCGGTTAAAAACGGTTTTGGGGAGTTTCTTGGGTCTGGAAAACACTTCAGGCAGTTCGGCGCTCGAAACGGCTCCGTGCGGATTTTGGTGCGCATCTACGGCACCTGTGCACGAAATTATTGAAATGCCCGTTTTAGGACATTTCGAGATGCTTTTCGGTTAAAAACGGTTTTGGGGAGTTTCTTGGGTCTGTAAAACAGTTCAGGCAGTTCGACGCTCGAAACGGGTCCGGACGGATTTTCGTGCGCATCTACGGCACCTGTGCGCGAACAATTGAGATGCGCGTTTTAGGACATTTCGAGATGCTTTTCGGTTAAAATCGGTTTTGGGGAGTTTCTTGGGTCTAGAAAACACTTCAGGCAGTTCGGCGCTCGAAACGGGTCCGAACGGATTTTCATACACATCTTCGGCACCTTTGTACGAAAATATTGAAATGCCCGTTTTAGGACATTTCGAGATACTTTTCGGTTAAAAACGGTTTTGGGGAGTTTCTTGTGTCTGTAAAACAGTTCAGGCAGTTCGGCGCTCGAAACGGGTCCGGTCGGATTTTCGTGCGCATCTACGGCACCTGTGCGCGAACAATTGAGATGCGCGTTTTAGGACATTTCGAGATGCTTTTCGGTTAAAAACGGTTTTGGGGAGTTTCTTAGGTCTAGAAAACACTTTAGGCAGTTCGGCGCTCGAAACGGGTCCGGACGGATTTTCGTGCGCATCTTCGGCACCTTTGCACGAAAATATTGAAATGCCCGTTTTAGGACATTTCGAGATGCTTATTGGTTAAAAACGGTTTTGGGGAGTTTCTTGGGTCTGTAAAACAGTTCAGGCAGTTCGGCGGTCGAAACGGGTCCGGACGGATTTTCGTGCGCATCAACGGCACCTGTGCACGAAAATATTGAAATGCCCGTTTTAGGACATTTCAAGATGCTTTTCGGTTAAAAACGGTTTTGGGGAGTTTCTTGGGTCTGTAAAACACTTCAGGCAGTTCAGCGCTCGAAACGGGTCCGGACGGATTTTCGTGCGCATCTACGGCACCTGTGCACGAAAATACTGAAATGCCCGTTTTAGGACATTTCGAGATGCTTTTCGGTTAAAAATGGTTAGGGGAGTTTCTTGGGTCTGTAAAATAGTTCAGGCAGTTCGGCGCTCGAAACGGGTCCGGACGGATTTTCGTGCGCATCTACGGCACCTGTGCACGAAAATATTGAAATGCCCGTTTTAGGACATTTCGAGATGCTTTTCGGTCAAAAACGGTTTTGGGGAGTTTCTTGGGTCTGGAAAACACATCAGGCAGTTCGGCGCTCGAAACGGCTCCGTGCGGATTTTCGTGCGCATCTACGGCACCTGTGCACGAAAATATTGAAATGCCCGTTTTAGGACATTTCGAGATGCTTTTCGGTTAAAAACGGTTTTGGGGAGTTTCTTGGGTCTGGAAAACAGTTCAGGCAGTTCGGCGCACGAAACGGGTCCGGACGGAATTTCGTGCGCATCGACGGCACCTATGCGCGAACAATTGAGATGCGCGTTTTAGGACATTTCGAGATGCTTTTCGGTTAAAAACGGTTTTGGGGAGTTTCTTGGGTCTAGAAAACACTTCAGGCAGTTCGGCGCTCGAAACGGGTCCGGAAGGATTTTCGTGCGCATCTTCGGTACCTTTGCACGAAAATATTGAAATGCCCGTTTTAGGACATTTCGAGATGGTTTTCGGTTAAAAACGGTTTTGGGGAGTTTCTTGGGTCTGTAAAACAGTTCAGGCAGTTCAGCGCTCGAAACGGGTCCGGACGGATTTTCGTGCGCATCTACGGCACCTGTGCGCGAACAATTGAGATGCGCGTTTTAGGACATTTCGAGATGCTTTTCGGTTAAAAACGGTTTTGGGGAGTTTCCTGGGTCTAGAAAACACTTCAGGCAGTTCGGCGCTCGAAACGGGTCCGGACGGATTTTCGTGCGCATCTTCGGCACCTTTGCACGAAAATATTGAAATGCCCGTTTTAGGACATTTCGAGATGCTTTTCGGTTAAAAACGATTTTGGGGAGTTTCTTGGGACTGTAAAACAGTTCAGGCAGTTCGGCGGTCGAAAAGGTCCGGACGGATTTTCGTGCGCATCTACGGCACCTGTGCATGAAAATATTGAAATGCCCGTTTTAGGACATTTCGAGATGCTTTTCGGTTAAAAACGGTTTTGGGGAGTTTCTTCGGTCTGTAAAACAGTTCAGGCAGTTCGGCGCTCGAAACGGGTTCGGACGGATTTTCGTGCGCATCTACGGCACCTGTGCACGAAAATATTGAAATGCCCGTTTTAGGACATTTCGAGATGCTTTTCGGTTAAAAACGGTTTTGAGGAGTTTCTTGGGTCTGGAAAACAGTTCAGGCAGTTCGGCGCTCGAAACGGGTCCGGACGGATTTTCGTGCGCATCTACGGCACCTGTGCGCGAACAATTGAGATGCGCGTTTTAGGACATTTCGAGATGCTTTTCGGTTAAAAACGGTTTTGGGGAGTTTCTTGGGTCTAGAAAACACTTCAGGCAGTTCGCCGCTCGAAACGGGTCCGGACGGATTTTCGTGCGCATCTTCGGCACCTTTAAACGAAAATATTGAAATGCCCGTTTTAGGACATTTCGAGATGCTTTTCGGTTAAAAACGGTTTTGGGGAGTTTCTTGGGTCTGTAAAACAGTTCAGGCAGTTCGGCGCACGAAACGGGTCCGGACGGATTTTCGTGCGCATCTACGGCACCTGTGCACGAAAATATTGACATGCCCGTTTTAGGACATTTCGAGATGCTTTTCGGTTAAAAACGGTTGTGGGGAGTTTCTTGGGTCTAGAAAACACTTCAGGTAGTTCGGCGCTCGAAACGGCTCCGGACGGATTTTCGTGCGCATCTTCGGCACCTTTGCACGAAAATATTGAAATGCCCGTTTTAGGACATTTCGAGATGCTTTTCGGTTAAAAGTTTTGGGGAGTTTCTTGGGTCTGTAAAACAGTTCAGGCAGTTCGGCGCTCGAAACGGGTCCGGACGGATTTTCGTCCGCATCTACGGCACCTGTGCCCGAAAGTATTGAAATGCCCGTTTTAGGACATTTCGTGATGCTTTTCGGTTAAAAACGGTTTTGGGGAGTTTCTTGGGTCTGGAAAACACTTCAGGCAGTTCGTTGTTCGAAACGGTTCCGGGCGGATTTTCGGCCGCATCTACGGCACCTGTGCACGAAAATATTGAAATGCCCGTTTTAGGACATTTCGAGATGCTTTTCGGTTAAAAACGGTTTCGGGGAGTTTCTTGGGTCTGTAAAACAGTTCAGGCAGTTCGGCGATCGAAACGGGTCCGGACGGATTTTCGTGCGCATCAACGGCACCTGTGCACGAAAGTATTGAAATGCCCGTTTTAGGACATTTCGTGATGCTTTTCGGTTAAAAACGGTTTTGGGGAGTTTCTTGGGTCTGGAAAACACTTCAGGCAGTTCGGCGCTCGAAACGGCTTCGTGCGGATTTTCGTGCGCATCTACGGTACCTGTGCACGAAAATATTGAAATGCCCGTTTTAGGACATTTCGAGATGTTTTTCGGTTAAAAACGGTTTTGGGGAGTTTCTTGGGTCTGGAAAATACTTCAGGCAGTTCGTTGCTCGAAACGGCTCCGGGCGGATTTTCGTGCGCATCGACGGCACCTGTGGACGAAAATATTGAAATGCCCGTTTTAGGACATTTCGAGATGCTTTTCGGTTAAAAACGGTTTCGGGGAGTTTCTTGGGTCTGTAAAACAGTTCAGGCAGTTCGGCGCTCGAAACGGGTCCGGGCGGATTTTCGTGCGCATCTACGGCACCTGTGCACGAAAGTATTGAAATGCCCGTTTTAGGACATTTCGTGATGCTTTTCGGTTAAAAACGGTTTTGGGGAGTTTCTTGGGTCTGGAAAACACTTCAGGCAGTTCGGCGCTCGAACCGGCTTCGTGCGGATTTTCGTGCGCATCTACGGTACCTGTGCACGAAAATATTGAAATGCCCGTTTTAGGACATTTCGAGATGTTTTTCGGTTAAAAACGGTTTTGGGGAGTTTCTTGGGTCTGTAAAACAGTTCAGGCAGTTCGGCGCTCGAAACTGGTCCGGACGGATTTTCGTGCGCATCTACGGCACCTGTGCACGAAAGTATTGAAATGCCCGTTTTAGGACATTTCGTGATGCTTTTCGGTTAAAAACGGTTTTGGGGAGTTTCTTGGGTCTGGAAAACACTTCAGGCAGTTCGGCGCTCGAAACGGCTCCGTGCGGATTTTCGTGCGCATCTACGGCACTATGCACGAAAATATTGAAATGCCCGTTTTAGGACATTTCGAGATGCTTTTCGGTTAAAAACGGTTTTGGGGAGTTTCTTGGGTCTGTAAAACAGTTCAGGCATTTCGGCGCTCGAAAGGGGTCCGGACGGATTTTCGTGCGCATCTACGGCACCCGTTCGCGAACAATTGAGATGCGCGTTTTAGGACATTTCGAGATGCTTTTCGGTTAAAAACGGTTTTGGGGAGTTTCTTGGGTCTGGAAAATACTTCAGGCAGTTCGTTGCTCGAAACGGCTCCGGGCGGATTTTCGTGCGCATCTACGGCACCTGTGCACGAAAATATTGAAATGCCCGTTTTAGGACATTTCGAGATGCTTTTCGGTTAAAAACGGGTTTGGGGTGTTTCTTGGGTCTGTAAAACAATTCAGGCAGTTCGGCGCTCGAAACGGGTCCGGACGGATTTTCGTGCGCATCTACGGCACCTGTGCGCGAACAATTGAGATGCGCGTTTTAGGACATTTCGAGATGCTTTTCGGTTAAAAACGGCTTTCGGGAGTTTCTTGGGTCTTGAAAACACTTCAGGCAGTTCGGCGCTCGAAACGGGTCCGGACGGATTTTCGTGCGCATCTACGGCACCTGTGCGCGAACAATTGAGATGCGCGTTTCAGGACATTTCGAGATGCTTTTCGGTTAAAAACGGTTTTGGGGAGTTTCTTGGGTCTGTAAAACAGTTCAGGCATTTCGGCGCTCGAAAGGGGTCCGGACGGATTTTCGTGCGCATCTACGGCACCCGTTCGCGAACAATTGAGATGCGCGTTTTAGGACATTTCGAGATGCTTTTCGGTTAAAAACGGTTTTGGGGAGTTTCTTGGGTCTAGAAAACACTTCAGGCAGTTCGGCGCTCGAAACGGCTCCGGACGGATTTTCGTGCGCATCTTCGGCACCTACGCACGAAAATATTGAAATGCCCGTTTTAGGACATTTCGAGATGCTTTTCGGTTAAAAACGGTTTTGGGGAGTTTCTTGGGTCTGTAAAACAATTCAGGCAGTTCGGCGCTCGAAACGGGTCCGGACGGATTTTCGTGCGCATCTACGGCACCTGTGCGCGAACAATTGAGATGCGCGTTTCAGGACATTTCGAGATGCTTTTCGGTTAAAAACGGTTTTGGGGAGTTTCTTGGGTCTAGAAAACACTTCAGGCAGTTCGGCGCTCGAAACGGCTCCGGACGGATTTTCGTGCGCATCTTCGGCACCTATGCACAAAAATATTGAAATGCCCGTTTTAGGACATTTCGAGATGCTTTTCGGTTAAAAACGGTTTTGGGGAGTTTCTTGGGTCTGTAAAACAGTTCAGGCAGTTCGGCGCTCGAAACGGGTCCGGACGGATTTTCGTGCGCATCTACGGCACCTGTGCGCGAACAATTGAGATGCGCGTTTTAGGACATTTCGAGATGCTTTTCGGTTAAAAACGGCTTTCGGGAGTTTCTTGGGTCTTGAAAACACTTCAGGCAGTTCGGCGCTCGAAACGGGTCCGGACGGATTTTCGTGCGCATCTACGGCACCTGTGCGCGAACAATTGAGATGCGCGTTTCAGGACATTTCGAGATGCTTTTCGGTTAAAAACGGTTTTGGGGAGTTTCTTGGGTCTAGAAAACACTTCAGGCAGTTCGGCGCTCGAAACGGCTCCGGACGGATTTTCGTGCGCATCTTCGGCACCTATGCACGAAAATATTGAAATGCCCGTTTTAGGACATTTCGAGATGCTTTTCGGTTAAAAACGGTTTTGGGGAGTTTCTTGGGTCTGTAAAACAGTTCAGGCAGTTCGGCGCTCGAAACGGGTCCGGACGGATTTTCGTGCGCATTTACGGCACCTGTGCTCGAAAGTATTGAAATGCCCGTTTTAGGACATTTCGAGATGCTTTTCGGTTAAAAACGGTTTTGGGGAGTTTCTTGGGTCTGTAAAACAGTTCAGGCAGTTCGGCGCTCGAAACGGGTCCGGGAGGATTTTCGTGCGCATCTACGGCACCTGTGCGCGAACAATTGAGATGCGCGTTTTACGACATTTCGAGATGCTTTTCGGTTAAAAACGGTTTTGGGGAGTTTCTTGGGTCTAGAAAACACTTCAGGCAGTTCGGCGCTCGAAACGGGTCCGGGCGGATTTTCGTGCGCATCTTCGGCACCTTTGCACGAAAATATTGAAATGCCTGTTTTAGGACATTTCGAGATGCTTTTCGGTTAAAAACGGTTTTCGGGAGTTTCTTGGGTCTGTAAAACAGTTCAGGCAGTTCGGCGCTCGAAACGGGTCCGGACGGATTTTCGTGTGCATCTACGGCACCTGTGCGCGAACAATTGAGATGCGCGTTTTAGGACATTTCGAGATGCTTTTCGGTTAAAAACGGTTTTGGGGAGTTTCTTGGGTCTGTAAAACAGTTCAGGCAGTTCGGCGCTCGAAACGGGTCCGGACGGATTTTCGTGCGCATCTACGGCACCTGTGCGCGAACAATTGAGATGCGCGTTTTAGGACATTTTGAGATGCTTTTCGGTTAAAAACGGTTTTGGGGAGTTTCTTGGGTCTAGAAAACACTTCAGGCAGTTCGGCGCTCGAAACGGCTCCAGACGGATTGTCGTGCGCATCTTCGGCACCTTTAAACGAAAATATTGAAATGCCCGTTTTAGGACATTTCGAGATGCTTTTCGGTTAAAAACGGTTTTGGGGAGTTTCTTGGGTCTGTAAAACAGTTCAGGCAGTTCGGCGCTCGAAACGGGTCCGGACGGATTTTCGTGCGCATCTACGGCACCTGTGCGCGAACAATTGAGATGCGCGTTTTAGGACATTTTGAGATGCTTTTCGGTTAAAAACGGTTTTGGGGAGTTTCTTGGGTCTAGAAAACACTTCAGGCAGTTCGGCGGTCGAAACGGGTCCGGACGGATTTTCGTGCGCATCTACGGCACCTGTGCACGAAAATATTGAAATGCCCGTTTTAGGACATTTCGAGATGCTTTTCGGTTAAAAATGGTTTTGGGGAGTTTCTTGGGTCTAGAAAACACTTCAGGCAGTTCGGCGCTCGAAACGGCTCCGGACGGATTTTCGTGCGCATCTTCGGCACCTTTGCACGAAAATATTGAAATGCCCGGTTTAGGACATTTCGGGATGCTTTTCGGTTAAAAACGGTTTTGGGGAGTTTCTTGGGGCTGTAAAACAGTTCAGGCAGTTCGGCGGTCGAAACGGTTCCGGACGAATTTTCGTGCGCATCTACGGCACCTGTGCACGAAAATATTGACATGCCCGTTTTAGGACATTTCGAGATGCTTTTTGGTTAAAAACGGTTTTGGGGAGTTTCTTGGGTCTGTAAAACAGTTCAGGCAGTTCGGCGCTCGAAACGGGTCCGGACGGATTTTCGTGCGCATCTACGGCACCTGTGCGTGAACAATTGAGATGCGTGTTTTAGGACATTTCGAGATGCTTTTCGGTTAAAAATGGTTTTGGGGAGTTTCTTGGGTCTAGAAAACACTTCAGGCAGTTCGGCGCTCGAAACGGGTCCGGACGGATTTTCGTGCGCATCTACGGCACCTGTGCACGAAAATATTGAAATGCCCGTTTTAGGACATTTCGAGATGCTTTTCCGTTAAAAACGGTTTTGGGGAGTTTCTTGGGTCTGGAAAACAGTTCAGGCAGTTCGGCGCTCGAAACGGGTTCGGACGGATTTTCGTGCGGATCTACGGCACCTGTGCGCGAACAATTGAGATGCGCGTTTTAGGACATTTCGAGATGCTTTTCGGTTAAAAACGGTTTTGGGGAGTTTCTTGGGTCTAGAAAACACTTCAGGCAGTGCGGCGCTCGAAACGGGTCCGGACGGATTTTCGTGCGCATCTTCGGCACCTTTGCACGAAAATATTGAAATGCCCGTTTTAGGACATTTCGAGATGCTTTTCGGTTAAAAACGGTTTTGGGGAGTTTCTTGGGTCTGTAAAACAGTTCAGGCAGTTCGGCGCTCGAAACGGGTCCGGACGGATTTTCGTGCGCATCTACGGCACCTGTTCGCGACCAATTGAGATGCGCGTTTTAGGACATTTCGAGATGCTTTTCGGTTAAAAATGGTTTTGGGGAGTTTCTTGGGTCTAGAAAACACTTCAGGCAGTTCGGCGCTCAAAACGGGTCCGGACGGATTTTCGTGCGCATCTTCGGCACCTTTGCACGAAAATATTGAAATGCCCGTTTTAGGACATTTCGAGATGCTTTTCGGTTAAAAACGGTTTTGGGGAGTTTCTTGGGTCTGTAAAACAGTTCAGGCAGTTCGGCGCTCGAAACGGGTCCGGATGAATTTTCGTGTGCATCTACGGCACTTGTGCGCGAACAATTGAGATGCGCGTTTTAGGACATTTCGAGATGCTTTTCGGTTAAAAACGGTTTTGGGGAGTTTCTTGGGTCTGTAAAACAGTTCAGGCAGTTCGGCGCTCGAAACGGGTCCGGACGGATTTTCGTGTGCATCTACGGCACCTGTGCGCGAACAATTGAGATGCGCGTTTTAGGACATTTCGAGATGCTTTTCTGTTAAAAATGGTTTTGGGGAGTTTCTTGGGTCTGTAAAACAGTTCAGGCAGTTCGGCGCTCGAAACGGGTCCGGACGGATTTTCGTACGCATCTACGGCACCTGTACGCGAACAATTGAGATGTGCGTTTTAGGACATTTTGAGATGCTTTTCGGTTAAAAACGGTTTTGGGGAGTTTCTTGGGTCTAGAAAACACTTCAGGCAGTTCGGCGCTCGAAACGGCTCCGGACGGATTTTCGTGCGCATCTTCGGCACCTTTGCTAGAAAATATTGAAATGCCCGTTTTAGGACATTTCGATATGCTTTTCGGTTAAAAACGGTTTTGGGGAGTTTCTTGGGTCTGTAAAACAGTTCAGGCAGTTCGGCGGTCGAAACGGGTCCGGACGGATTTTCGTGCGCATCTACGGCACCTGTGCACGAAAATATTGAAATGCCCGTTTTAGGACATTTCGAGATGCTTTTCGGTTAAAAATGGTTTTGGGGAGTTTCTTGGGTCTGTAAAACAGTTCACGCAGTTCGGCGCTCGAAACGGGTCCGGACGGATTTTCGTGCGCAGATACGGCACCTGTGCGCGAACAATTTAGATGCGCGTTTTAGGACATTTCGAGATGCTTTTCGGTTAAAAACCTGTTTTCGGGAGTTTCTTGGGTCTAGAAGACACTTCAGGCAGTTCGGCGCTCGAAACGGCTCCGGACGGATTTTCGTGCCCATCTTCGGCACCTTTGCACGAAAATATTGAAATGCCCGTTTTAGGACATTTCAAGATGCTTTTTGGTTAAAAACGGTTTTGGGGAGTTTCTTGGGTCTGTAAAACAGTTCAGGCATTTCGGCGCTCGAAACGGGTCCGGACGGATTTTCGTGCGCATCTACGGCACCTGTACACGAAAATATTGACATGCCCGTTTTAAGACATTTCGAGATGCTTTTCGGTTAAAAACGGTTTTGAGGAGTTTCTTGGGTCTAGAAAACACTTCAGGCAGTTCGGCGCTCGAAACGGCTCCGTGCGGATTTTCGTGCGCATCTACTGCACCTATGCACGAAATTATTGAAATGCCCGTTTGAGGACATTTCGAGATGCTTTTCGGTTAAAAACGGTTTTGGGGAGTTTCTTGGGTCTGTAAAACAATTCAGGCAGTTCGGCGCTCGAAACGGGTCCGGACGGATTTTCGTGCGCATCTACGGCACCTTTGCACGAAAATATTGAAATGCCCGTTTTAGGACATTTCGAGATGCTTTTCGGTTAAAAACGGTTTTGGGGAGTTTCTTGGGTCTGTAAAACAGTTCAGGCAGTTCGGCGCTCGAAACGGGTCCGGACGGATTTTCGTGCGC
The DNA here is from genome assembly GCA_028538565.1 of Umbellularia californica. Lineage (NCBI taxonomy): Eukaryota > Viridiplantae > Streptophyta > Magnoliopsida > Laurales > Lauraceae > Umbellularia > Umbellularia californica. The sequence goes on along the minus strand of JAPQWN010000008.1, from coordinate 29,942,465 downwards.
ATCTACGGCACCTTTGCACGAAAATATTGAAATGCCCGTTTTAGGACATTTCGAGATGCTTTTCGGTTAAAAACGGTTTTGGGGAGTTTCTTGGGTCTGTAAAACAGTTCAGGCAGTTCGGCGCTCGAAACGGGTCCGGACGGATTTTCGTGCGCATCTACGGCACCTTTGCACGAAAATATTGAAATGCCCGTTTTAGGACATTTCGAGATGCTTTTCCGTTAAAAACGGTTTTGGGGAGTTTCTTGGGTCTTTAAAACAGTTCAGGCAGTTCGGCGTTCGAAACGGGTCCGGACGGATTTTCGTGCGCATTTACGGCACCTGTGCATGAAAATATTGAAATGCCCGTTTTAGGACATTTAGAGATGCTTTTCGGTTAAAAATAGTTTTGGGGAGTTTCTTGGGTCTGTAAAACAGTTCAGGCAGTTCGGCGCTCGAAACGGGTCCGGACGGATTTTCGTGCGCATCTACGGCACCTGTGCGCGAACAATTGAGATGCGCGTTTTAGGACATTTCGAGATGCTTTTCGGTTAAAAATGGTTTGGGGAGTTTCTTGGGTCTGTAAAATAGTTCAGGCAGTTCGGTGCTCGAAACGGGTCCGGACGGATTTTCGTGCGCATCTACGGCACCTGTGCACGAAAATATTGAAATGCCCGTTTTAGGACATTTCGAGATGCTTTTCGGTCAAAAACGGTTTTGGGGAGTTTCTTGGGTCTGGAAAACACATCAGGCAGTTCGGCGCTCGAAACGGCTCCGTGCGGATTTTCGTGCACATCTACGGCACCTGTGCACGAAATTATTGAAATGCCCGTTTTAGGACATTTCGAGATGCTTTTCGGTTAAAAACGGTTTTGGGGAGTTTCTTGGGTCTGTAAAACAGTTCAGGCAGTTCGGCGCTCGAAACGGGTCCGGACGGATTTTCGTGCGCATCTACGGCACCTGTGCGCGAACAATTGAGATGCGCGTTTTAGGACATTTCGAGATGCTTTTCGGTTAAAAACGATTTTGGGGAGTTTCTTGGGTCTAGAAAACACTTCAGGCAGTTCGCCGCTCGAAACGGGTCCGGACGGATTTTCGTGCGCATCTTCGGCACCTTTGCACGAAAATATTGAAATGCCCGTTTTAGGACATTTCGAGATGCTTTTCGGTTAAAAACGGTTTTGGGGAGTTTCTTGGGTCTGTAAAACAGTTCAGGCAGTTCGGCGCTCGAAACGGGTCCGGACGGATTTTCGTGCGCATCTACGGCACCTGTGCGCGAACAATTGAGATGCGCGTTTTAGGACATTTCGAGATGCTTTTCGGTTAAAAACGGTTTTGGGGAGTTTCTTGGGTCTAGAAAACACTTCAGGCAGTTCGGCGCTCGAAACGGGTCCGGGCGGATTTTCGTGCGCATCTTCGGCGCCTTTGCACGAAAATATTGAAATGCCCGTTTTAGGACATTTCGAGATGCTTTTCGGTTAAAAACGGTTTTGGGGAGTTTCTTGGGTATGTAAAACAGTTCAGGCAGTTCGGCGCTCGAAACGGGTCCGGACGAATTTTCGTGCGCATCTACGGCACCTGTGCGCGAACAATTGAGATGCGCGTTTTAGGACATTTCGAGATGCTTTTCGGTTAAAAACGGTTTTGGGGAGTTTCTTGGGTCTAGAAAACACTTCAGGCAGTTCGGCGCTCGAAACGGGTCCGGGCGGATTTTCGTGCGCATCTTCGGCACCTTTGCACGAAAATATTGAAATGCCCGTTTTAGGACATTTCGAGATGCTTTTCGGTTAAAAACGGTTTTGGGGAGTTTCTTGGGTCTGTAAAACAGTTCAGCCAGTTCGGCGGTCGAAACGGGTCCGGACGGATTTTCGTGCGCATCTACGGCATCTGTGCACGAAAATATTGAAATGCCCGTTTTAGGACATTTCGAGATGCTTTTCGGTTAAAAATGGTTTTGGGGAGTTTCTTGGGTCTGTAAAACAGTTTAGGCAGTTCGGCACTCGAAACGGGTCCGGACGGATTTTCGTGCGCATCTACGGCACCTGTGCACGAAAATATAGACATTCCCGTTTTAGGTCATTTCGAGATGCTTTTCGGTTAAAGACGGTTTTGGGGAGTTTCTTGGGTCTAGAAAACACTTCAGGCAGTTCGGCGCTCGAAACGGCTCCAGACGGATTGTCGTGCGCATCTTCGGCACCTTTAAACGAAAATATTGAAATGCCCATTTTAGGACATTTCGAGATGCTTTTCGGTTAAAAACGGTTTTGGGGAGTTTCTTGGGTCTGTAAAACAGTTCAGGCAGTTCGGCGCACGAAACGGGTCCGGACGGATTTTCGTGCGCATCTACGGCACCTGTGCACGAAAATATTGACATGCCCGTTTTAGGACATTTCGAGATGCTTTTCGGTTAAAAACGGTTGTGGGGAGTTTCTTGGGTCTAGAAAACACTTCAGGCAGTTCGGCGCTCGAAACGGCTCCGGACGGATTTTCGTGCGCATCTTCGGCACCTTTGCACGAAAATATTGAAATGCCAGTTTTAGGACATTTCGAGATGCTTTTCGGTTAAAACGGTTTTGGGGAGTTTCTTGGGTCTGTAAAACAGTTCAGGCAGTTCGGCGGTCGAAACGGCTCCGTGCGGATTTTCGTGCGCATCTACGGCACCTGTGCACGAAATTATTGAAATGCCCGTTTTAGGACATTTCGAGATGGTTTTCGGTTAAAAACGGTTTTGGGGAGTTTCTTGGGTCTGTAAAACAGTTCAGGCAGTTCGGCGCTCGAAACGGGTACGGACGGATTTTCGTTCGCATCTACGGCACCTGTGCGCGAACAATTGAGATGCGCGTTTTAGGACATTTCGAGATGCTTTTCGGTTAAAAATGGTTTTGGGGAGTTTCTTGGGTCTGGAAAACACTTCAGGCAGTTCGGCGCTCGAAACGGCTCCGGACGGATTTTCGTGCGCATCTTCGGCACCTTTGCACGAAAATATTGAAATGCCCGTTTTAGGACATTTCGTGATGCTTTTCGGTTAAAAACGGTTTTGGGGAGTTTCTTGGGTCTGTAAAACAGTTCAGGCAGTTCGGCGCTCGAAACGGGTACGGACGGATTTTCGTTCGCATCTACGGCACCTGTGCGCGAACAATTGAGATGCGCGTTTTAGGACATTTCGAGATGCTTTTCGGTTAAAAATGGTTTTGGGGAGTTTCTTGGGTCTAGAAAACACTTCAGGCAGTTCGGCGCTCGAAACAGGTCCGGGCGGATTTTCGTGCGCATCTTCGGCACCTTTGCACGAAAATATTGAAATGCCCGTTTTAGGACATTTCGAGATGCTTTTCGGTTAAAAACGGTTTTGGGGAGTTTCTTGGGTCTGTAAAACAGTTCAGGCAGTTCGGCGGTCGAAACGGGTCCGGACGGATTTTCGTGCGCATCTACGGCACCTGTGCACGAAAATATTGAAATGCCCGTTTTAGGACATTTCGAGATGCTTTTCGGTTAAAAATGGTTTTGGGGAGTTTCTTGGGTCTGTAAAACAGTTCACGCAGTTCGGCGCTCGAAACGGGTCCGGACGGATTTTCGTGCGCAGATACGGCACCTGTGCGCGAACAATTTAGATGCGCGTTTTAGGACATTTCGAGATGCTTTTCGGTTAAAAACCTGTTTTCGGGAGTTTCTTGGGTCTAGAAGACACTTCAGGCAGTTCGGCGCTCGAAACGGCTCCGGACGGATTTTCGTGCACATCTTCGGCACCTTTGCACGAAAATATTGAAATGCCCGTTTTAGGACATTTCAAGATGCTTTTTGGTTAAAAACGGTTTTGGGGAGTTTCTTGGGTCTGTAAAACAGTTCAGGCATTTCGGCGCTCGAAACGGGTCCGGACGGATTTTCGTGCGCATCTACGGCACCTGTACACGAAAATATTGACATGCCCGTTTTAAGACATTTCGAGATGCTTTTCGGTTAAAAACGGTTTTGAGGAGTTTCTTGGGTCTAGAAAACACTTCAGGCAGTTCGGCGCTCGAAACGGCTCCGTGCGGATTTTCGTGCGCATCTACTGCACCTATGCACGAAATTATTGAAATGCCCGTTTGAGGACATTTCGAGATGCTTTTCGGTTAAAAACGGTTTTGGGGAGTTTCTTGGGTCTGTAAAACAGTTCAGGCAGTTCGGCGCTCGAAACGGGTCCGGACGGATTTTCGTGCGCATCTACGGCACCTGTGCGCGAACAATTGAGATGCGCGTTTTAGGACATTTCGAGATGCTTTTCGGTTAAAAACGGTTTTGGGGAGTTTCCTGGGTCTAGAAAACACTTCAGGCAGTTCGGCGCTCGAAACGGGTCCGGACGGATTTTCGTGCGCATCTTCGGCACCTTTGCACGAAAATATTGAAATGCCCGTTTTAGGACATTTCGAGATGCTTTTCGGTTAAAAACGGTTTTGGGGAGTTTCTTGGGTCTGTAAAACAGTTCAGGCAGTTCGGCGGTCGAAAAGGTCCGGACGGATTTTCGTGCGCATCTACGGCACCTGTGCATGAAAATATTGAAATGCCCGATTTAGGACATTTCGAGATGCTTTTCGGTTAAAAACGGTTTTGGGGAGTTTCTTGGGTCTGTAAAACAGTTCAGGCATTTCGGCGCTCGAAAGGGGTCCGGACGGATTTTCGTGCGCATCTACGGCACCCGTTCGCGAACAATTGAGATGCGCGTTTTAGGACATTTCGAGATGCTTTTCGGTTAAAAACGGTTTTGGGGAGTTTCTTGGGTCTGGAAAATACTTCAGGCAGTTCGTTGCTCGAAACGGCTCCGGGCGGATTTTCGTGCGCATCTACGGCACCTGTGCACGAAAATATTGAAATGCCCGTTTTAGGACATTTCGAGATGCTTTTCGGTTAAAAACGGGTTTGGGGTGTTTCTTGGGTCTGTAAAACAATTCAGGCAGTTCGGCGCTCGAAACGGGTCCGGACGGATTTTCGTGCGCATCTACGGCACCTGTGCGCGAACAATTGAGATGCGCGTTTTAGGACATTTCGAGATGCTTTTCGGTTAAAAACGGCTTTCGGGAGTTTCTTGGGTCTTGAAAACACTTCAGGCAGTTCGGCGCTCGAAACGGGTCCGGACGGATTTTCGTGCGCATCTACGGCACCTGTGCGCGAACAATTGAGATGCGCGTTTCAGGACATTTCGAGATGCTTTTCGGTTAAAAACGGTTTTGGGGAGTTTCTTGGGTCTAGAAAACACTTCAGGCAGTTCGGCGCTCGAAACGGCTCCGGACGGATTTTCGTGCGCATCTTCGGCACCTATGCACGAAAATATTGAAATGCCCGTTTTAGGACATTTCGAGATGCTTTTCGGTTAAAAACGGTTTTGGGGAGTTTCTTGGGTCTGTAAAACAGTTCAGGCAGTTCGGCGCTCGAAACGGGTCCGGACGGATTTTCGTGCGCATCTACGGCACCTGTGCGCGAACAATTGAGATGCGCGTTTTAGGACATTTCGAGATGCTTTTCGGTTAAAACCGGTTTTGGGGAGTTTCCTGGGTCTGTAAAACAGTTCAGGCAGTTCGACGCTCGAAATGGGTCTGGACGGATTTTCGTGCGCATCTACGACACCTGTGCACGAAAATATTGAAATGCCCGTTTTAGGACATTTCGAGATGCTTTTCGGTTAAAAACGGTTTTGGGGAGTTTCTTGGGTCTGGAAAACACTTCAGGCAGTTCGGCGCTCGAAACGGCTCCGTGCGGATTTTGGTGCGCATCTACGGCACCTGTGCACGAAATTATTGAAATGCCCGTTTTAGGACATTTCGAGATGCTTTTCGGTTAAAAACGGTTTTGGGGAGTTTCTTGGGTCTGTAAAACAGTTCAGGCAGTTCGGCGCTCGAAACGGGTCCGGACGGATTTTCGTGCGCATCTACGGCACCTGTGCGCGAACAATTGAGATGCGCGTTTTAGGACATTTCGAGATGCTTTTCGGTTAAAACCGGTTTTGGGGAGTTTCCTGGGTCTGTAAAACAGTTCAGGCAGTTCGACGCTCGAAATGGGTCTGGACGGATTTTCGTGCGCATCTACGACACCTGTGCACGAAAATATTGAAATGCCCGTTTTAGGACATTTCGAGATGCTTTTCGGTTAAAAACGGTTTTGGGGAGTTTCTTGGGTCTGGAAAACACTTCAGGCAGTTCGGCGCTCGAAACGGCTCCGTGCGGATTTTGGTGCGCATCTACGGCACCTGTGCAGGAAATTATTGAAATGCCCGTTTTAGGACATTTCGAGATGCTTTTCGGTTAAAAACGGTTTTGGGGAGTTTCTTGGGTCTGTAAAACAGTTCAGGCAGTTCGACGCTCGAAACGGGTCCGGACGGATTTTCGTGCGCATCTATGGCACCTGTGCGCGAACAATTGAGATGCGCGTTTTAGGACATTTCGAGATGCTTTTCGGTTAAAATCGATTTTGGGGAGTTTCTTGGGTCTAGAAAACACTTCAGGCAGTTCGGCGCTCGAAACGGGTCCGAACGGATTTTCATACACATCTTCGGCACCTTTGTACGAAAATATTGAAATGCCCGTTTTAGGACATTTCGAGATGCTTTTCGGTTAAAAACGGTTTTGGGGAGTTTCTTGTGTCTGTAAAACAGTTCAGGCAGTTCGGCGCTCGAAACGGGTCCGGACGGATTTTCGTGCGCATCTACGGCACCTGTGCGCGAACAATTGAGATGCGCGTTTTAGGACATTTCGAGATGCTTTTCGGTTAAAAACGGTTTTGGGGAGTTTCTTAGGTCTAGAAAACACTTTAGGCAGTTCGGCGCTCGAAACGGGTCCGGACGGATTTTCGTGCGCATCTTCGGCACCTTTGCACGAAAATATTGAAATGCCCGTTTTAGGACATTTCGAGATGCTTTTTGGTTAAAAACGGTTTTGGGGAGTTTCTTGGGTCTGTAAAACAGTTCAGGCAGTTCGGCGGTCGAAACGGGTCCGGACGGATTTTCGTGCGCATCTACGGCACCTGTGCACGAAAATATTGAAATGCCCGTTTTAGGACATTTCAAGATGCTTTTCGGTTAAAAACGGTTTTGGGGAGTTTCTTGGGTCTGTAAAACACTTCAGGCAGTTCAGCGCTCGAAACGGGTCCGGACGGATTTTCGTGCGCATCTACGGCACCTGTGCACGAAAATACTGAAATGCCCGTTTTAGGACATTTCGGGATGCTTTTCGGTTAAAAATGGTTAGGGGAGTTTCTTGGGTCTGTAAAATAGTTCAGGCAGTTCGGCGCTCGAAACGGGTCCGGACGGATTTTCGTGCGCATCTACGGCACCTGTGCACGAAAATATTGAAATGCCCGTTTTAGGACATTTCGAGATGCTTTTCGGTCAAAAACGGTTTTGGGGAGTTTCTTGGGTCTGGAAAACACATCAGGCAGTTCGGCGCTCGAAACGGCTCCGTGCGGATTTTCGTGCGCATCTACGGCACCTGTGCACGAAAATATTGAAATGCCCGTTTTAGGACATTTCGAGATGCTTTTCGGTTAAAAACGGTTTTGGGGAGTTTCTTGGGTCTGGAAAACAGTTCAGGCAGTTCGGCGCTCGAAACGGGTCCGGACGGAATTTCGTGCGCATCTACGGCACCTATGCGCGAACAATTGAGATGCGCGTTTTAGGACATTTCGAGATGCTTTTCGGTTAAAAACGGTTTTGGGGAGTTTCTTGGGTCTAGAAAACACTTCAGGCAGTTCGGCGCTCGAAACGGGTCCGGACGGATTTTCGTGCGCATCTTCGGTACCTTTGCACGAAAATATTGAAATGCCCGTTTTAGGACATTTCGAGATGGTTTTCGGTTAAAAACGGTTTTGGGGAGTTTCTTGGGTCTGTAAAACAGTTCAGGCAGTTCAGCGCTCGAAACGGGTCCGGACGGATTTTCGTGCGCATCTACGGCACCTGTGCGCGAACAATTGAGATGCGCGTTTTAGGACATTTCGAGATGCTTTTCGGTTAAAAACGGTTTTGGGGAGTTTCCTGGGTCTAGAAAACACTTCAGGCAGTTCGGCGCTCGAAACGGGTCCGGACGGATTTTCGTGCGCATCTTCGGCACCTTTGCACGAAAATATTGAAATGCCCGTTTTAGGACATTTCGAGATGCTTTTCGGTTAAAAACGGTTTTGGGGAGTTTCTTGGGTCTGTAAAACAGTTCAGGCAGTTCGGCGCACGAAACGGGTCCGGACGGATTTTCGTGCGCATCTACGGCACCTGTGCACGAAAATATTGACATGCCCGTTTTAGGACATTTCGAGATGCTTTTCGGTTAAAAACGGTTGTGGGGAGTTTCTTGGGTCTAGAAAACACTTCAGGCAGTTCGGCGCTCGAAACGGCTCCGGACGGATTTTCGTGCGCATCTTCGGCACCTTTGCACGAAAATATTGAAATGCCCGTTTTAGGACATTTCGAGATGCTTTTCGGTTAAAAGTTTTGGGGAGTTTCTTGGGTCTGTAAAACAGTTCAGGCAGTTCGGCGCTCGAAACGGGTCCGGACGGATTTTCGTCCGCATCTACGGCACCTGTGCCCGAAAGTATTGAAATGCCCGTTTTAGGACATTTCGTGATGCTTTTCGGTTAAAAACGGTTTTGGGGAGTTTCTTGGGTCTGGAAAACACTTCAGGCAGTTCGTTGCTCGAAACGGTTCCGGGCGGATTTTCGGCCGCATCTACGGCACCTGTGCACGAAAATATTGAAATGCCCGTTTTAGGACATTTCGAGATGCTTTTCGGTTAAAAACGGTTTCGGGGAGTTTCTTGGGTCTGTAAAACAGTTCAGGCAGTTCGGCGCTCGAAACGGGTCCGGACGGATTTTCGTGCGCATCTACGGCACCTGTGCACGAAAGTATTGAAATGCCCGTTTTAGGACATTTCGTGATGCTTTTCGGTTAAAAACGGTTTTGGGGAGTTTCTTGGGTCTGGAAAACACTTCAGGCAGTTCGGCGCTCGAAACGGCTTCGTGCGGATTTTCGTGCGCATCTACGGTACCTGTGCACGAAAATATTGAAATGCCCGTTTTAGGACATTTCGAGATGTTTTTCGGTTAAAAACGGTTTTGGGGAGTTTCTTGGGTCTGGAAAATACTTCAGGCAGTTCGTTGCTCGAAACGGCTCCGGGCGGATTTTCGTGCGCATCGACGGCACCTGTGGACGAAAATATTGAAATGCCCGTTTTAGGACATTTCGAGATGCTTTTCGGTTAAAAACGGTTTCGGGGAGTTTCTTGGGTCTGTAAAACAGTTCAGGCAGTTCGGCGCTCGAAACGGGTCCGGGCGGATTTTCGTGCGCATCTACGGCACCTGTGCACGAAAGTATTGAAATGCCCGTTTTAGGACATTTCGTGATGCTTTTCGGTTAAAAACGGTTTTGGGGAGTTTCTTGGGTCTGGAAAACACTTCAGGCAGTTCGGCGCTCGAACCGGCTTCGTGCGGATTTTCGTGCGCATCTACGGTACCTGTGCACGAAAATATTGAAATGCCCGTTTTAGGACATTTCGAGATGTTTTTCGGTTAAAAACGGTTTTGGGGAGTTTCTTGGGTCTGTAAAACAGTTCAGGCAGTTCGGCGCTCGAAACTGGTCCGGACGGATTTTCGTGCGCATCTACGGCACCTGTGCACGAAAGTATTGAAATGCCCGTTTTAGGACATTTCGTGATGCTTTTCGGTTAAAAACGGTTTTGGGGAGTTTCTTGGGTCTGGAAAACACTTCAGGCAGTTCGGCGCTCGAAACGGCTCCGTGCGGATTTTCGTGCGCATCTACGGCACTATGCACGAAAATATTGAAATGCCCGTTTTAGGACATTTCGAGATGCTTTTCGGTTAAAAACGGTTTTGGGGAGTTTCTTGGGTCTGTAAAACAGTTCAGGCATTTCGGCGCTCGAAAGGGGTCCGGACGGATTTTCGTGCGCATCTACGGCACCCGTTCGCGAACAATTGAGATGCGCGTTTTAGGACATTTCGAGATGCTTTTCGGTTAAAAACGGTTTTGGGGAGTTTCTTGGGTCTGGAAAATACTTCAGGCAGTTCGTTGCTCGAAACGGCTCCGGGCGGATTTTCGTGCGCATCTACGGCACCTGTGCACGAAAATATTGAAATGCCCGTTTTAGGACATTTCGAGATGCTTTTCGGTTAAAAACGGGTTTGGGGTGTTTCTTGGGTCTGTAAAACAATTCAGGCAGTTCGGCGCTCGAAACGGGTCCGGACGGATTTTCGTGCGCATCTACGGCACCTGTGCGCGAACAATTGAGATGCGCGTTTTAGGACATTTCGAGATGCTTTTCGGTTAAAAACGGCTTTCGGGAGTTTCTTGGGTCTTGAAAACACTTCAGGCAGTTCGGCGCTCGAAACGGGTCCGGACGGATTTTCGTGCGCATCTACGGCACCTGTGCGCGAACAATTGAGATGCGCGTTTCAGGACATTTCGAGATGCTTTTCGGTTAAAAACGGTTTTGGGGAGTTTCTTGGGTCTAGAAAACACTTCAGGCAGTTCGGCGCTCGAAACGGCTCCGGACGGATTTTCGTGCGCATCTTCGGCACCTATGCACGAAAATATTGAAATGCCCGTTTTAGGACATTTCGAGATGCTTTTCGGTTAAAAACGGTTTTGGGGAGTTTCTTGGGTCTGTAAAACAGTTCAGGCAGTTCGGCGCTCGAAACGGGTCCGGACGGATTTTCGTGCGCATTTACGGCACCTGTGCTCGAAAGTATTGAAATGCCCGTTTTAGGACATTTCGAGATGCTTTTCGGTTAAAAACGGTTTTGGGGAGTTTCTTGGGTCTGTAAAACAGTTCAGGCAGTTCGGCGCTCGAAACGGGTCCGGGAGGATTTTCGTGCGCATCTACGGCACCTGTGCGCGAACAATTGAGATGCGCGTTTTACGACATTTCGAGATGCTTTTCGGTTAAAAACGGTTTTGGGGAGTTTCTTGGGTCTAGAAAACACTTCAGGCAGTTCGGCGCTCGAAACGGGTCCGGGCGGATTTTCGTGCGCATCTTCGGCACCTTTGCACGAAAATATTGAAATGCCTGTTTTAGGACATTTCGAGAAGCTTTTCGGTTAAAAACGGTTTTCGGGAGTTTCTTGGGTCTGTAAAACAGTTCAGGCAGTTCGGCGCTCGAAACGGGTCCGGACGGATTTTCGTGCGCATCTACGGCACCTGTGCGCGAACAATTGAGATGCGCGTTTTAGGACATTTCGAGATGCTTTTCGGTTAAAACCGGTTTTGGGGAGTTTCCTGGGTCTGTAAAACAGTTCAGGCAGTTCGACGCTCGAAATGGGTCTGGACGGATTTTCGTGCGCATCTACGACACCTGTGCACGAAAATATTGAAATGCCCGTTTTAGGACATTTCGAGATGCTTTTCGGTTAAAAACGGTTTTGGGGAGTTTCTTGGGTCTGGAAAACACTTCAGGCAGTTCGGCGCTCGAAACGGCTCCGTGCGGATTTTGGTGCGCATCTACGGCACCTGTGCACGAAATTATTGAAATGCCCGTTTTAGGACATTTCGAGATGCTTTTCGGTTAAAAACGGTTTTGGGGAGTTTCTTGGGTCTGTAAAACAGTTCAGGCAGTTCGACGCTCGAAACGGGTCCGGACGGATTTTCGTGCGCATCTACGGCACCTGTGCGCGAACAATTGAGATGCGCGTTTTAGGACATTTCGAGATGCTTTTCGGTTAAAATCGGTTTTGGGGAGTTTCTTGGGTCTAGAAAACACTTCAGGCAGTTCGGCGCTCGAAACGGGTCCGAACGGATTTTCATACACATCTTCGGCACCTTTGTACGAAAATATTGAAATGCCCGTTTTAGGACATTTCGAGATGCTTTTCGGTTAAAAACGGTTTTGGGGAGTTTCTTGTGTCTGTAAAACAGTTCAGGCAGTTCGGCGCTCGAAACGGGTCCGGACGGATTTTCGTGCGCATCTACGGCACCTGTGCGCGAACAATTGAGATGCGCGTTTTAGGACATTTCGAGATGCTTTTCGGTTAAAAACGGTTTTGGGGAGTTTCTTAGGTCTAGAAAACACTTTAGGCAGTTCGGCGCTCGAAACGGGTCCGGACGGCTTTTCGTGCGCATCTTCGGCACCTTTGCACGAAAATATTGAAATGCCCGTTTTAGGACATTTCGAGATGCTTTTTGGTTAAAAACGGTTTTGGGGAGTTTCTTGGGTCTGTAAAACAGTTCAGGCAGTTCGGCGGTCGAAACGGGTCCGGACGGATTTTCGTGCGCATCTACGGCACCTGTGCACGAAAATATTGAAATGCCCGTTTTAGGACATTTCAAGATGCTTTTCGGTTAAAAACGGTTTTGGGGAGTTTCTTGGGTCTGTAAAACACTTCAGGCAGTTCAGCGCTCGAAACGGGTCCGGACGGATTTTCGTGCGCATCTACGGCACCTGTGCACGAAAATACTGAAATGCCCGTTTTAGGACATTTCGAGATGCTTTACGGTTAAAAATGGTTAGGGGAGTTTCTTGGGTCTGTAAAATAGTTCAGGCAGTTCGGCGCTCGAAACGGGTCCGGACGGATTTTCGTGCGCATCTACGGCACCTGTGCACGAAAATATTGAAATGCCCGTTTTAGGACATTTCGAGATGCTTTTCGGTCAAAAACGGTTTTGGGGAGTTTCTTGGGTCTGGAAAACACATCAGGCAGTTCGGCGCTCGAAACGGCTCCGTGCGGATTTTCGTGCGCATCTACGGCACCTGTGCACGAAAATATTGAAATGCCCGTTTTAGGACATTTCGAGATGCTTTTCGGTTAAAAACGGTTTTGGGGAGTTTCTTGGGTCTGGAAAACAGTTCAGGCAGTTCGGCGCTCGAAACGGGTCCGGACGGAATTTCGTGCGCATCTACGGCACCTATGCGCGAACAATTGAGATGCGCGTTTTAGGACATTTCGAGATGCTTTTCGGTTAAAAACGGTTTTGGGGAGTTTCTTGGGTCTAGAAAACACTTCAGGCAGTTCGGCGCTCGAAACGGGTCCGGACGGATTTTCGTGCGCATCTTCGGTACCTTTGCACGAAAATATTGAAATGCCCGTTTTAGGACATTTCGAGATGGTTTTCGGTTAAAAACGGTTTTGGGGAGTTTCTTGGGTCTGTAAAACAGTTCAGGCAGTTCAGCGCTCGAAACGGGTCCGGACGGATTTTCGTGCGCATCTACGGCACCTGTGCGCGAACAATTGAGATGCGCGTTTTAGGACATTTCGAGATGATTTTCGGTTAAAAATGGTTTGGGGAGTTTGTTGGGTCTGTAAAATAGTTCAGGCAGTTCGGTGCTCGAAACGGGTCCGGACGGATTTTCGTGCGCATCTACGGCACCTGTGCACGAAAATATTGAAATGCCCGTTTTAGGACATTTCGAGATGCTTTTCGGTTAAAAACGGTTTTGGGGAGTTTCTTGGGTCTAGAAAACACTTCAGGCAGTTCGGCGCTCGAAACGGGTCCGGACGGATTTTCGTGCGCATCTTCGGCACCTTTGCACGAAAATATTGAAATGCCCGTTTTAGGACATTTCGAGATGCTTTTCGGTTAAAAACGGTTTTGGGGAGTTTCTTGGGTCTGTAAAACAGTTCAGGCAGTTCGGCGGTCGAAAAGGTCCGGACGGATTTTCGTGCGCATCTACGGCACCTGTGCATGAAAATATTGAAATGCCCGTTTTAGGACATTTCGAGATGCTTTTCGGTTAAAAACGGTTTTGGGGAGTTTCTTCGGTCTGTAAAACAGTTCAGGCAGTTCGGCGCTCGAAACGGGTTCGGACGGATTTTCGTGCGCATCTACGGCACCTGTGCACGAAAATATTGAAATGCCCGTTTTAGGACATTTCGAGATGCTTTTCGGTTAAAAACGGTTTTGGGGAGTTTCTTGGGTCTGGAAAACAGTTCAGGCAGTTCGGCGCTCGAAACGGGTCCGGACGGATTTTCGTGCGCATCTACGGCACCTGTGCGCGAACAATTGAGATGCGCGTTTTAGGACATTTCGAGATGCTTTTCGGTTAAAAACGGTTTTGGGGAGTTTCTTGGGTCTAGAAAACACTTCAGGCAGTTCGCCGCTCGAAACGGGTCCGGACGGATTTTCGTGCGCATCTTCGGCACCTTTAAACGAAAATATTGAAATGCCCGTTTTAGGACATTTCGAGATGCTTTTCGGTTAAAAACGGTTTTGGGGAGTTTCTTGGGTCTGTAAAACAGTTCAGGCAGTTCGTCGCTCGAAACGGGTCCGGACGGATTTTCGTGCGCATCTACGGCACCTGTGTGCGAACAATTGAGATGCGCGTTTTAGGACATTTCGAGATGCTTTTCGGTTAAAAATGGTTTTGGGGAGTTTCTTGGGTCTGTAAAACAGTTCAGGCAGTTCGGCGCTCGAAACGGGTCCGGACGGATTTTCGTGTGCATCTACGGCACCTGTGCGCGAACAATTGAGATGCGCGTTTTAGGACATTTCGAGATGCTTTTCGGTTAAAAACGGTTTTGGGGAGTTTCTTGGGTCTGTAAAACAGTTCAGGCAGTTCGGCGCTCGAAACGGGTCCGGACGGATTTTCGTGCGCATCTACGGCACCTGTGCGCGAACAATTGAGATGCGCGTTTTAGGACATTTTGAGATGCTTTTCGGTTAAAAACGGTTTTGGGGAGTTTCTTGGGTCTAGAAAACACTTCAGGCAGTTCGGCGCTCGAAACGGCTCCAGACGGATTGTCGTGCGCATCTTCGGCACCTTTAAACGAAAATATTGAAATGCCCGTTTTAGGACATTTCGAGATGCTTTTCGGTTAAAAACGGTTTTGGGGAGTTTCTTGGGTCTGTAAAACAGTTCAGGCAGTTCGGCGCACGAAACGGGTCCGGACGGATTTTCGTGCGCATCTACGGCACCTGTGCACGAAAATATTGACATGCCCGTTTTAGGACATTTCGAGATGCTTTTCGGTTAAAAACGGTTGTGGGGAGTTTCTTGGGTCTAGAAAACACTTCAGGCAGTTCGGCGCTCGAAACGGCTCCGGACGGATTTTCGTGCGCATCTTCGGCACCTTTGCACGAAAATATTGAAATGCCCGTTTTAGGACATTTCGAGATGCTTTTCGGTTAAAAGTTTTGGGGAGTTTCTTGGGTCTGTAAAACAGTTCAGGCAGTTCGGCGCTCGAAACGGGTCCGGACGGATTTTCGTCCGCATCTACGGCACCTGTGCCCGAAAGTATTGAAATGCCCGTTTTAGGACATTTCGTGATGCTTTTCGGTTAAAAACGGTTTTGGGGAGTTTCTTGGGTCTGGAAAACACTTCAGGCAGTTCGTTGCTCGAAACGGTTCCGGGCGGATTTTCGGCCGCATCTACGGCACCTGTGCACGAAAATATTGAAATGCCCGTTTTAGGACATTTCGAGATGCTTTTCGGTTAAAAACGGTTTCGGGGAGTTTCTTGGGTCTGTAAAACAGTTCAGGCAGTTCGGCGCTCGAAACGGGTCCGGACGGATTTTCGTGCGCATCTACGGCACCTGTGCACGAAAGTATTGAAATGCCCGTTTTAGGACATTTCGTGATGCTTTTCGGTTAAAAACGGTTTTGGGGAGTTTCTTGGGTCTGGAAAACACTTCAGGCAGTTCGGCGCTCGAAACGGCTTCGTGCGGATTTTCGTGCGCATCTACGGTACCTGTGCACGAAAATATTGAAATGCCCGTTTTAGGACATTTCGAGATGTTTTTCGGTTAAAAACGGTTTTGGGGAGTTTCTTGGGTCTGGAAAATACTTCAGGCAGTTCGTTGCTCGAAACGGCTCCGGGCGGATTTTCGTGCGCATCGACGGCACCTGTGGACGAAAATATTGAAATGCCCGTTTTAGGACATTTCGAGATGCTTTTCGGTTAAAAACGGTTTCGGGGAGTTTCTTGGGTCTGTAAAACAGTTCAGGCAGTTCGGCGCTCGAAACGGGTCCGGGCGGATTTTCGTGCGCATCTACGGCACCTGTGCACGAAAGTATTGAAATGCCCGTTTTAGGACATTTCGTGATGCTTTTCGGTTAAAAACGGTTTTGGGGAGTTTCTTGGGTCTGGAAAACACTTCAGGCAGTTCGGCGCTCGAACCGGCTTCGTGCGGATTTTCGTGCGCATCTACGGTACCTGTGCACGAAAATATTGAAATGCCCGTTTTAGGACATTTCGAGATGTTTTTCGGTTAAAAACGGTTTTGGGGAGTTTCTTGGGTCTGTAAAACAGTTCAGGCAGTTCGGCGCTCGAAACTGGTCCGGACGGATTTTCGTGCGCATCTACGGCACCTGTGCACGAAAGTATTGAAATGCCCGTTTTAGGACATTTCGTGATGCTTTTCGGTTAAAAACGGTTTTGGGGAGTTTCTTGGGTCTGGAAAACACTTCAGGCAGTTCGGCGCTCGAAACGGCTCCGTGCGGATTTTCGTGCGCATCTACGGCACTATGCAC
The DNA here is from genome assembly GCA_028538565.1 of Umbellularia californica. Taxonomy (NCBI): domain Eukaryota; kingdom Viridiplantae; phylum Streptophyta; class Magnoliopsida; order Laurales; family Lauraceae; genus Umbellularia; species Umbellularia californica. The sequence goes on along the minus strand of JAPQWN010000008.1, from coordinate 29,926,060 downwards.
GAAAATATTGAAATGCCCGTTTTAGGACATTTCGAGATGCTTTTCGGTTAAAAATGGTTTTGGGGAGTTTCTTGGGTCTGTAAAACAGTTCAGGCATTTCGGCGCTCGAAAGGGGTCCGGACGGATTTTCGTGCGCATCTACGGCACCCGTTCGCGAACAATTGAGATGCGCGTTTTAGGACATTTCGAGATGCTTTTCGGTTAAAAACGGTTTTGGGGAGTTTCTTGGGTCTGGAAAATACTTCAGGCAGTTCGTTGCTCGAAACGGCTCCGGGCGGATTTTCGTGCGCATCTACGGCACCTGTGCACGAAAATATTGAAATGCCCGTTTTAGGACATTTCGAGATGCTTTTCGGTTAAAAACGGGTTTGGGGTGTTTCTTGGGTCTGTAAAACAATTCAGGCAGTTCGGCGCTCGAAACGGGTCCGGACGGATTTTCGTGCGCATCTACGGCACCTGTGCACGAACAATTGAGATGCGCGTTTTAGGACATTTCGAGATGCTTTTCGGTTAAAAACGGCTTTCGGGAGTTTCTTGGGTCTTGAAAACACTTCAGGCAGTTCGGCGCTCGAAACGGGTCCGGACGGATTTTCGTGCGCATCTACGGCACCTGTGCGCGAACAATTGAGATGCGCGTTTCAGGACATTTCGAGATGCTTTTCGGTTAAAAACGGTTTTGGGGAGTTTCTTGGGTCTAGAAAACACTTCAGGCAGTTCGGCGCTCGAAACGGCTCCGGACGGATTTTCGTGCGCATCTTCGGCACCTATGCACGAAAATATTGAAATGCCCGTTTTAGGACATTTCGAGATGCTTTTCGGTTAAAAACGGTTTTGGGGAGTTTCTTGGGTCTGTCAAACAGTTCAGGCAGTTCGGCGCTCGAAACGGGTCCGGACGGATTTTCGTGCGCATTTACGGCACCTGTGCTCGAAAGTATTGAAATGCCCGTTTTAGGACATTTCGAGATGCTTTTCGGTTAAAAACGGTTTTGGGGAGTTTCTTGGGTCTGTAAAACAGTTCAGGCAGTTCGGCGCTCGAAACGGGTCCGGGAGGATTTTCGTGCGCATCTACGGCACCTGTGCGCGAACAATTGAGATGCGCGTTTTACGACATTTCGAGATGCTTTTCGGTTAAAAACGGTTTTGGGGAGTTTCTTGGGTCTAGAAAACACTTCAGGCAGTTCGGCGCTCGAAACGGGTCCGGGCGGATTTTCGTGCGCATCTTCGGCACCTTTGCACGAAAATATTGAAATGCCTGTTTTAGGACATTTCGAGATGCTTTTCGGTTAAAAACGGTTTTCGGGAGTTTCTTGGGTCTGTAAAACAGTTCAGGCAGTTCGGCGCTCGAAACGGGTCCGGACGGATTTTCGTGCGCATCTACGGCACCTGTGCGCGAACAATTGAGATGCGCGTTTTAGGACATTTCGAGATACTTTTCGGTTAAAACCGGTTTTGGGGAGTTTCCTGGGTCTGTAAAACAGTTCAGGCAGTTCGACGCTCGAAATGGGTCTGGACGGATTTTCGTGCGCATCTACGACACCTGTGCACGAAAATATTGAAATGCCCGTTTTAGGACATTTCGAGATGCTTTTCGGTTAAAAACGGTTTTGGGGAGTTTCTTGGGTCTGGAAAACACTTCAGGCAGTTCGGCGCTCGAAACGGCTCCGGGCGGATTTTGGTGCGCATCTACGGCACCTGTGCACGAAATTATTGAAATGCCCGTTTTAGGACATTTCGAGATGCTTTTCGGTTAAAAACGGTTTTGGGGAGTTTCTTGGGTCTGTAAAACAGTTCAGGCAGTTCGACGCTCGAAACGGGTCCGGACGGATTTTCGTGCGCATCTACGGCACCTGTGCGCGAACAATTGAGATGCGCGTTTTAGGACATTTCGAGATGCTTTTCGGTTAAAATCGGTTTTGGGGAGTTTCTTGGGTCTAGAAAACACTTCAGGCAGTTCGGCGCTCGAAACGGGTCCGAACGGATTTTCATACACATCTTCGGCACCTTTGTACGAAAATATTGAAATGCCCGTTTTAGGACATTTCGAGATGCTTTTCGGTTAAAAACGGTTTTGGGGAGTTTCTTGTGTCTGTAAAACAGTTCAGGCAGTTCGGCGCTCGAAACGGGTCCGGACGGATTTTCGTGCGCATCTACGGCACCTGTGCGCGAACAATTGAGATGCGCGTTTTAGGACATTTCGAGATGCTTTTCGGTTAAAAATGGTTTGGGGAGTTTCTTGGGTCTGTAAAATAGTTCAGGCAGTTCGGTGCTCGAAACGGGTCCGGACGGATTTTCGTGCGCATCTACGGCACCTGTGCACGAAAATATTGAAATGCCCGTTTTAGGACATTTCGAGATGCTTTTCGGTTAAAAACGGTTTTGGGGAGTTTCTTGGGTCTAGAAAACACTTCAGGCAGTTCGGCGCTCGAAACGGGTCCGGACGGATTTTCGTGCGCATCTTCGGCACCTTTGCACGAAAATATTGAAATGCCCGTTTTAGGACATTTCGAGATGCTTTTCGGTTAAAAACGGTTTTGGGGAGTTTCTTGGGTCTGTAAAACAGTTCAGGCAGTTCGGCGGTCGAAAAGGTCCGGACGGATTTTCGTGCGCATCTACGGCACCTGTGCATGAAAATATTGAAATGCCCGTTTTAGGACATTTCGAGATGCTTTTCGGTTAAAAACGGTTTTGGGGAGTTTCTTCGGTCTGTAAAACAGTTCAGGCAGTTCGGCGCTCGAAACGGGTTCGGACGGATTTTCGTGCGCATCTACGGCACCTGTGCACGAAAATATTGAAATGCCCGTTTTAGGACATTTCGAGATGCTTTTCGGTTAAAAACGGTTTTGGGGAGTTTCTTGGGTCTGGAAAACAGTTCAGGCAGTTCGGCGCTCGAAACGGGTCCGGACGGATTTTCGTGCGCATCTTCGGCACCTTTGCACGAAAATATTGAAATGCCCGTTTTAGGACATTTCGAGATGCTTTTTGGTTAAAAACGGTTTTGGGGAGTTTCTTGGGTCTGTAAAACAGTTCAGGCAGTTCGGCGGTCGAAACGGGTCCGGACGGATTTTCGTGCGCATCTACGGCACCTGTGCACGAAAATATTGAAATGCCCGTTTTAGGACATTTCAAGATGCTTTTCGGTTAAAAACGGTTTTGGGGAGTTTCTTGGGTCTGTAAAACACTTCAGGCAGTTCAGCGCTCGAAACGGGTCCGGACGGATTTTCGTGCGCATCTACGGCACCTGTGCACGAAAATACTGAAATGCCCGTTTTAGGACATTTCGAGATGCTTTTCGGTTAAAAATGGTTAGGGGAGTTTCTTGGGTCTGTAAAATAGTTCAGGCAGTTCGGCGCTCGAAACGGGTCCGGATGGATTTTCGTGCGCATCTACGGCACCTGTGCACGAAAATATTGAAATGCCCGTTTTAGGACATTTCGAGATGCTTTTCGGTCAAAAACGGTTTTGGGGAGTTTCTTGGGTCTGGAAAACACATCAGGCAGTTCGGCGCTCGAAACGGCTCCGTGCGGATTTTCGTGCGCATCTACGGCACCTGTGCACGAAAATATTGAAATGCCCGTTTTAGGACATTTCGAGATGCTTTTCGGTTAAAAACGGTTTTGGGGAGTTTCTTGGGTCTGGAAAACAGTTCAGGCAGTTCGGCGCTCGAAACGGGTCCGGACGGAATTTCGTGCGCATCTACGGTACCTATGCGCGAACAATTGAGATGCGCGTTTTACGACATTTCGAGATGCTTTTCGGTTAAAAACGGTTTTGGGGAGTTTCTTGGGTCTAGAAAACACTTCAGGCAGTTCGGCGCTCGAAACGGGTCCGGACGGATTTTCGTGCGCATCTTCGGTACCTTTGCACGAAAATATTGAAATGCCCGTTTTAGGACATTTCGAGATGGTTTTCGGTTAAAAACGGTTTTGGGGAGTTTCTTGGGTCTGTAAAACAGTTCAGGCAGTTCAGCGCTCGAAACGGGTCCGGACGGATTTTCGTGCGCATCTACGGCACCTGTGCGCGAACAATTGAGATGCGCGTTTTAGGACATTTCGAGATGCTTTTCGGTTAAAAATGGTTTGGGGAGTTTCTTGGGTCTGTAAAATAGTTCAGGCAGTTCGGTGCTCGAAACGGGTCCGGACGGATTTTCGTGCGCATCTACGGCACCTGTGCACGAAAATATTGAAATGCCCGTTTTAGGACATTTCGAGATGCTTTTCGGTTAAAAACGGTTTTGGGGAGTTTCTTGGGTCTAGAAAACACTTCAGGCAGTTCGGCGCTCGAAACGGGTCCGGACGGATTTTCGTGCGCATCTTCGGCACCTTTGCACGAAAATATTGAAATGCCCGTTTTAGGACATTTCGAGATGCTTTTCGGTTAAAAACGGTTTTGGGGAGTTTCTTGGGTCTGTAAAACAGTTCAGGCAGTTCGGCGGTCGAAAAGGTCCGGACGGATTTTCGTGCGCATCTACGGCACCTGTGCATGAAAATATTGAAATGCCCGTTTTAGGACATTTCGAGATGCTTTTCGGTTAAAAACGGTTTTGGGGAGTTTCTTCGGTCTGTAAAACAGTTCAGGCAGTTCGGCGCTCGAAACGGGTTCGGACGGATTTTCGTGCGCATCTACGGCACCTGTGCACGAAAATATTGAAATGCCCGTTTTAGGACATTTCGAGATGCTTTTCGGTTAAAAACGGTTTTGGGGAGTTTCTTGGGTCTGGAAAACAGTTCAGGCAGTTCGGCGCTCGAAACGGGTCCGGACGGATTTTCGTGCGCATCTACGGCACCTGTGCGCGAACAATTGAGATGCGCGTTTTAGGACATTTCGAGATGCTTTTCGGTTAAAAACGGTTTTGGGGAGTTTCTTGGGTCTAGAAAACACTTCAGGCAGTTCGCCGCTCGAAACGGGTCCGGACGGATTTTCGTGCGCATCTTCGGCACCTTTAAACGAAAATATTGAAATGCCCGTTTTAGGACATTTCGAGATGCTTTTCGGTTAAAAACGGTTTTGGGGAGTTTCTTGGGTCTGTAAAACAGTTCAGGCAGTTCGGCGCTCGAAACGGGTCCGGACGGATTTTCGTGCGCATCTACGGCACCTGTGTGCGAACAATTGAGATGCGCGTTTTAGGACATTTCGAGATGCTTTTCGGTTAAAAATGGTTTTGGGGAGTTTCTTGGGTCTGTAAAACAGTTCAGGCAGTTCGGCGCTCGAAACGGGTCCGGACGGATTTTCGTGTGCATCTACGGCACCTGTGCGCGAACAATTGAGATGCGCGTTTTAGGACATTTCGAGATGCTTTTCGGTTAAAAACGGTTTTGGGGAGTTTCTTGGGTCTGTAAAACAGTTCAGGCAGTTCGGCGCTCGAAACGGGTCCGGACGGATTTTCGTGCGCATCTACGGCACCTGTGCGCGAACAATTGAGATGCGCGTTTTAGGACATTTTGAGATGCTTTTCGGTTAAAAACGGTTTTGGGGAGTTTCTTGGGTCTAGAAAACACTTCAGGCAGTTCGGCGGTCGAAACGGGTCCGGACGGATTTTCGTGCGCATCTACGGCACCTGTGCACGAAAATATTGAAATGCCCGTTTTAGGACATTTCGAGATGCTTTTCGGTTAAAAATGGTTTTGGGGAGTTTCTTGGGTCTAGAAAACACTTCAGGCAGTTCGGCGCTCGAAACGGCTCCGGACGGATTTTCGTGCGCATCTTCGGCACCTTTGCACGAAAATATTGAAATGCCCGGTTTAGGACATTTCGGGATGCTTTTCGGTTAAAAACGGTTTTGGGGAGTTTCTTGGGGCTGTAAAACAGTTCAGGCAGTTCGGCGGTCGAAACGGTTCCGGACGAATTTTCGTGCGCATCTACGGCACCTGTGCACGAAAATATTGACATGCCCGTTTTAGGACATTTCGAGATGCTTTTTGGTTAAAAACGGTTTTGGGGAGTTTCTTGGGTCTGTAAAACAGTTCAGGCAGTTCGGCGCTCGAAACGGGTCCGGACGGATTTTCGTGCGCATCTACGGCACCTGTGCGCGAACAATTGAGATGTGCGTTTTAGGACATTTTGAGATGCTTTTCGGTTAAAAACGGTTTTGGGGAGTTTCTTGGGTCTAGAAAACACTTCAGGCAGTTCGGCGCTCGAAACGGCTCCGAACGGATTTTCGTGCGCATCTTCGGCACCTTTGCACGAAAATATTGAAATGCCCGTTTTAGGACATTTCGAGATGCTTTTCGGTTAAAAACGGTTTTGGGGAGTTTCTTGGGTCTGTAAAACAGTTCAGGCAGTTCGGCGCTCGAAACGGGTCCGGACGGATTTTCGTGCGCATCTACGGCACCTGTGCATGAAAATATTGAAATGCCCGTTTTAGGACATTTCGAGATGCTTTTCGGTTAAAAATGGTTTTGGGGAGTTTCTTGGGTCTGTAAAACAGTTCAGGTTGTTCGGCGGTCGAAACGGGTCCGGACGGATTTTCGTGCGCATCTACGGCACATGTGCATGAAAATATTGAAATGCCCGTTTTAGGACATTTCGAGATGCTTTTCGGTTAAAAACGGTTTTGGGGAGTTTCTTGGGTCTGTAAAACAGTTCAGGCAGTTCGGCGCTCGAAACGGGTCCGGACGGATTTTCGTGCGCATCTACGGCACCTTTGCACGAAAATATTGAAATGCCCGTTTTAGGACATTTCGAGATGCTTTTCAGTTAAAAACGGTTTTGGGGAGTTTCTTGGGTCTGTAAAACAGTTCAGGCAGTTCGGCGCTCGAAACGGGTCCGGACGGATTTTCGTGCGCATTTACGGCACCTGTGCATGAAAATATTGAAATGCCCGTTTTAGGACATTTAGAGATGCTTTTCGGTTAAAAATAGTTTTGGGGAGTTTCTTGAGTCTGTAAAACAGTTCAGGCAGTTCGGCGCTCGAAACGGGTCCGGACGGATTTTCGTGCGCATCTACGGCACCTGTGCGCGAACAATTGAGATGCGCGTTTTAGGACATTTCGAGATGCTTTTCGGTTAAAAATGGTTTGGGGAGTTTCTTGGGTCTGTAAAATAGTTCAGGCAGTTCGGTGCTCGAAACGGGTCCGGACGGATTTTCGTGCGCATCTACGGCACCTGTGCACGAAAATATTGAAATGCCCGTTTTAGGACATTTCGAGATGCTTTTCGGTCAAAAACGGTTTTGGGGAGTTTCTTGGGTCTGGAAAACACATCAGGCAGTTCGGCGCTCGAAACGGCTCCGTGCGGATTTTCGTGCACATCTACGGCACCTGTGCACGAAATTATTGAAATGCCCGTTTTAGGACATTTCGAGATGCTTTTCGGTTAAAAACGGTTTTGGGGAGTTTCTTGGGTCTGTAAAACAGTTCAGCCAGTTCGGCGGTCGAAACGGGTCCGGACGGATTTTCGTGCGCATCTACGGCATCTGTGCACGAAAATATTGAAATGCCCGTTTTAGGACATTTCGAGATGCTTTTCGGTTAAAAATGGTTTTGGGGAGTTTCTTGGGTCTGTAAAACAGTTTAGGCAGTTCGGCGCTCGAAACGGGTCCGGACGGATTTTCGTGCGCATCTACGGCACCTGTGCACGAAAATATAGACATGCCCGTTTTAGGTCATTTCGAGATGCTTTTCGGTTAAAGACGGTTTTGGGGAGTTTCTTGGGTCTAGAAAACACTTCAGGCAGTTCGGCGCTCGAAACGGCTCCAGACGGATTTTCGTGCGCATCTTCGGCACCTTTAAACGAAAATATTGAAATGCCCGTTTTAGGACATTTCGAGATGCTTTTCGGTTAAAAACGGTTTTGGGGAGTTTCTTGGGTCTGTAAAACAGTTCAGGCAGTTCGGCGCACGAAACGGGTCCGGACGGATTTTCGTGCGCATCTACGGCACCTGTGCACGAAAATATTGACATGCCCGCTTTAGGACATTTCGAGATGCTTTTCGGTTAAAAACGGTTGTGGGGAGTTTCTTGGGTCTAGAAAACACTTCAGCCAGTTCGGCGCTCGAAACGGCTCCGGACGGATTTTCGTGCGCATCTACGGCACCTGTGCACGAAAATATTGAAATGCCAGTTTTAGGACATTTCGAGATGCTTTTCGGTTAAAACGGTTTTGGGGAGTTTCTTGGGTCTGTAAAACAGTTCTGGCAGTTCGGCGGTCGAAACGGCTCCGTGCGGATTTTCGTGCGCATCTACGGCACCTGTGCACGAAATTATTGAAATGCCCGTTTTAGGACATTTCGAGATGGTTTTCGGTTAAAAACGGTTTTGGGGAGTTTCTTGGGTCTGTAAAACAGTTCAGGCAGTTCGGCGCTCGAAACGGGTACGGACGGATTTTCGTTCGCATCTACGGCACCTGTGCGCGAACAATTGAGATGCGCGTTTTAGGACATTTCGAGATGCTTTTCGGTTAAAAATGGTTTTGGGGAGTTTCTTGGGTCTAGAAAACACTTCAGGCAGTTCGGCGCTCGAAACGGCTCCGGACGGATTTTCGTGCGCATCTTCGGCACCTTTGCACGAAAATATTGAAATGCCCGTTTTAGGACATTTCGTGATGCTTTACGGTTAAAAACGGTTTTGGGGAGTTTCTTGGGTCTGTAAAACAGTTCAGGCAGTTCGGCGCTCGAAACGGGTACGGACGGATTTTCGTTCGCATCTACGGCACCTGTGCGCGAACAATTGAGATGCGCGTTTTAGGACATTTCGAGATGCTTTTCGGTTAAAAATGGTTTTGGGGAGTTTCTTGGGTCTATAAAACACTTCAGGCAGTTCGGCGCTCGAAACAGGTCCGGGCGGATTTTCGTGCGCATCTTCGGCACCTTTGCACGAAAATATTGAAATGCCCGTTTTAGGACATTTCGAGATGCTTTTCGGTTAAAAACGGTTTTGGGGAGTTTCTTGGGTCTGTAAAACAGTTCAGGCAGTTCGGCGGTCGAAACGGCTCCGGACGGATTTTCGTGCACATCTTCGGCACCTTTGCACGAAAATATTGAAATGCCCGTTTTAGGACATTTCAAGATGCTTTTTGGTTAAAAACGGTTTTGGGGAGCTTCTTGGGTCTGTAAAACAGTTCAGGCATTTCGGCGCTCGAAACGGGTCCGGACGGATTTTCGTGCGCATCTACGGCACACGAAAATATTGACATGCCCGTTTTAAGACATTTCGAGATGCTTTTCGGTTAAAAACGGTTTTGAGGAGTTTCTTGGGTCTAGAAAACACTTCAGGCAGTTCGGCGCTCGAAACGGCTCCGTGCGGATTTTCGTGGGCATCTACTGCACCTATGCACGAAATTATTGAAATGCCCGTTTGAGGACATTTCGAGATGCTTTTCGGTTAAAAACGGTTTTGGGGAGTTTCTTGGGTCTGTAAAACAGTTCAGGCAGTTCGGCGCTCGAAACGGGTCCGGACGGATTTTCGTGCGCATCTACGGCACCTGTGCGCGAACAATTGAGATGCGCGTTTTAGGACATTTCGAGATGCTTTTCGGTTAAAAATGGTTTTGGGGAGTTTCTTGGGTCTAGAAAACACTTCAGGCAGTTCGGCGCACGAAACGGCTCCGGACGGATTTTCGTGCGCATCTTCGGCACCTTTGCACGAAAATATTGAAATGCCCGTTTTAGGACATTTCGAGATGCTTTTCGGTTAAAAACGGTTTTGGGGAGTTTCTTGGGTCTGTAAAACAGTTCAGGCAGTTCGGCGGTCGAAACGGGTCCGGACGGATTTTCGTGCGCATCTACGGCACCTGTGCATGAAAATATTGAAATGCCCGTTTTAGGACATTTCGAGATGCTTTTCGGTTAAAAATGGTTTTGCGGAGTTTCTTGGGTCTGTAAAACAGTTCAGGCAGTTCGGCGCTCGAAACGGGTCCGGACGGATTTTCGTGCGCATCTACGGCACCTGTGCATGAAAATATTGAAATGCCCGTTTTAGGACATTTCGAGATGCTTTTCGGTTAAAAATGGTTTTGCGGAGTTTCTTGGGTCTGTAAAACAGTTCAGGCAGTTCGGCGCTCGAAACGGGTCCGGACGGATTTTCGTGCGCATCTACGGCACCTTTGCACGAAAATATTGAAATGCCCGTTTTAGGACATTTCTAGATGCTTTTCCGTTAAAAACGGTTTTGGGGAGTTTCTTGGGTCTGTAAAATAGTTCAGGCAGTTCGGCAGTCGAAACGGATCCGGACGGATTTTCGTGCGCATCTACGGCACCTGTGCATGAAAATATTGAAATGCCCGTTTTAGGACATTTCGAGATGCTTTTCGGTTAAAAACGGTTTTGGGGAGTTTCTTGGGTCTGTAAAACAGTTCAGGCAGTTCGGCGCTCGAAACGGGTCCGGACGGATTTTCGTGCGCATCTACGGCACCTTTGCACGAAAATATTGAAATGCCCGTTTTAGGACATTTCTAGATGCTTTTCCGTTAAAAACGGTTTTGGGGAGTTTCTTGGGTCTGTAAAATAGTTCAGGCAGTTCGGCAGTCGAAACGGATCCGGACGGATTTTCGTGCGCATCTACGGCACCTGTGCATGAAAATATTGAAATGCCCGTTTTAGGACATTTCGAGATGCTTTTCGGTTAAAAACGGTTTTGGGGAGTTTCTTGGGTCTGTAAAACAGTTCAGGCAGTTCGGCGCTCGAAACGGGTCCGGACGGATTTTCGTGCGCATCTACGGCACCTGTGCGCGAACAATTGAGATGCGCGTTTTAGGACATTTCGAGATGCTTTTCGGTTAAAAATGGTTTTGGGGAGTTTCTTGGGTCTTGAAAACACTTCACGCAGTTCGGCGCACAAAACGGCTCCGGACGGATTTTCGTGCGCATCTACGGCACCTTTGCACGAAAATATTGAAATGCCCGTTTTAGGACATTTCGAGATGCTTTTCCGTTAAAAACGGTTTTGGGGAGTTTCTAGGGTCTGTAAAACAGTTCAGGCAGTTCGGCGGTCGAAACGGGTCCGGACGGATTTTCGTGCGCATTTACGGCACCTGTGCATGAAAATATTGAAATGCCCGTTTTAGGACATTTCGAGATGCTTTTCGGTTAAAAATGGTTTTGGGGAGTTTCTTGGGTCTGTAAAACAGTTCAGGTTGTTCGGCAGTCGAAACGGGTCCGGACGGATTTTCGTACGCATCTACGGCACCTGTGCATGAAAATATTGAAATGCCCGTTTTAGGACATTTCGAGATGCTTTTCGGTTAAAAACGGTTTTGGGGAGTTTCTTGGGTCTGTAAAACAGTTCAGGCAGTTCGGCGCTCGAAACGGGTCCGGACGGATTTTCGTGCGCATCTACGGCACCTTTGCACGAAAATATTGAAATGCCCGTTTTAAGACATTTCGAGATGCTTTTCCGTTAAAAACGGTTTTGCGGAGTTTCTTGGGTCTGTAAAACAGTTCAGGCAGTTCGGCGCTCGAAACGGGTCCGGACGGATTTTCGTGCGCATCTACGGCACCTTTGCACGAAAATATTGAAATGCCCGTTTTAGGACATTTCGAGATGCTTTTCCGTTAAAAACGGTTTTGGGGAGTTTCTTGGGTCTGTAAAACAGTTCAGGCAGTTCGGTGGTCGAAACGGGTCTGGACGGATTTTCGTGCGCATTTACGGCACCTGTGCATGAAAATATTGAAATGCCCGTTTTAGGACATTTCGAGATGCTTTTCGGTTAAAAATGGTTTTGGGGAGTTTCTTGGGTCTGTAAAACAGTTCAGGCAGTTCGGCGGTCGAAACGGGTCCGGACGGATTTTCGTGCGCATCTACAGTACCTGTGCATGAAAATATTGAAATGCCCGTTTTAGGACATTTCGAGATGCTTTTCGGTTAAAAATGGTTTTGCGGAGTTTCTTGGGTCTGTAAAACAATTCAGGCAGTTCGGCGGTCGAAACGGGTCCGGGCGAATTTTCGTGCGCATCTACGGCACCTGTGCAAGAAAATATTGAAATGCCCGTTTTAGGACATTTCGAGATGCTTTTCGGTTAAAAATGGTTTTGTGGAGTTTCTTGGGTCTGTAAAACAGTTCAGGCAGTTCGGCGCTCGAAACGGGTCCGGACGGATTTTCGTGCGCATCTACGGCACCTTTGCACGAAAATATTGAAATGCCCGTTTTACGACATTTCGAGATGCTTTTCCGTTAAAAACGGTTTTGGGGAGTTTCTTTGGTCTGTAAAACAGTTCAGGCAGTTCGGCGCTCGAAACAGGTCCGGACGGATTTTCGTGCGCATTTACGGCACCTGTGCACGAAAATATTGAAATGCCCGTTTTAGGACATTTCGAGATGCTTTTCGGTTAAAAACGGTTTTGGGGAGTTTCTTGGGTCTGTAAAACAGTTCAGGCAGTTCGGCGCTCGAAACGGGTCCGGACGGATTTTCGTGCGCATCTATGGCACCTGTACACGAAAATATTGAAATGCCCGTTTGAGGACATTTCGAGATGCTTTTCGGTTAAAAACGGTTTTGGGGAGTTTCTTGGGTCTGTAAAACAGTTCAGGCAGTTCGGCGCTCGAAACGGGTCCGGACGGATTTTCGTGCGCAACTACGGCACCTGTGCGCGAACAATTGAGATGCGCGTTTTAGGATATTTCGAGATGCTTTTCGGTTAAAAACGGTTTTGGGGAGTTTCTTGGGTCTAGAAAACACTTCAGGCAGTTCGGCGCTCGAAACGGGTCCGGGCGGATTTTCGTGCGCATCTTCGGCACCTTTGCACGAAAATATTGAAATGCCCGTTTTAGGACATTTCGAGATGCTTTTCGGTTAAAAACGGTTTTGGGGAGTTTCTTGGGTCTGTAAAACAGTTCAGGCAGTTCGGCGCTCGAAACGGGTCCGGACGGATTTTCGTGCGCATCTACGGCACCTGTGCACGAAAATATTGAAATGCCCGTTTTAGGACATTTCGAGATGCTTTTCGGTTAAAAACGGTTTTGGGGAGTTTTTTGGGTCTGGAAAACACTTCAGGCAGTTCGGCGCTCGAAACGGCTCCGTGCGGATTTTCGTGCGCATCTACGGCACCTGTGCATGAAAATATTGAAATGCCCGTTTTAGGACATTTCGAGATGCTTTTCGGTAAAAAATGGTTTTGGGGAGTTTCTTGGGTCTGTAAAACAGTTCAGGCAGTTCGGCGCTCGAAACGGGTCCGGACGGATTTTCGTGCGCATCTACGGCACCTTTGCACGAAAATATTGAAATGCCCGTTTTAGGACATTTCGAGATGCTTTTCCGTTAAAAACGGTTTTGCGGAGTTTCTTGGGTCTGTAAAACAGTTCAGGCAGTTCGGCGCTCGAAACGGGTCCGGACGGATTTTCGTGCGCATCTACGGCACCTTTGCACGAAAATATTGAAATGCCCGTTTTAGGACATTTCTAGATGCTTTTCCGTTAAAAACGGTTTTGGGGAGTTTCTTGGGTCTGTAAAAGAGTTCAGGCAGTTCGGCGGTCGAAACGGGTCCGGACGGATTTTCGTGCGCATTTACGGCACCTGTGCATGAAAATATTGAAATGCCCGTTTTAGGACATTTCGAGATGCTTTTCGGTTAAAAATGGTTTTGGGGAGTTTCTTGGGTCTGTAAAACAGTTCAGGCAGTTCGGCGGTCGAAACGGGTCCGGACGGATTTTCGTGCGCATCTACAGCACCTGTGCATGAAAATATTGAAATGCCCGTTTTAGGACATTTCGAGATGCTTTTCGGTTAAAAATGGTTTTGCGGAGTTTCTTGGGTCTGTAAAACAGTTCAGGCAGTTCGGCGGTCGAAACGGGTCCGGACGGATTTTCGTGCGCATCTACGGCACCTGTGCACGAAAATATTGAAATGCACGTTTTAGGACATTTCGAGATGCTTTTCGGTTAAAAACGGTTTTGGGGAGTTTCTTGGGTCTGTTAAACAGTTCAGGCAGTTCGGCGGTCGAAACGGGTCCGGACGGATTTTCGTGCGCATCTACGGCACCTGTGCACGAAAATATTGAAATGCCCGTTTTAGGACATTTCGAGATGCTTTTCGGTTAAAAACGGTTTTGGGGAGTTTCTTGGGTCTGTAAAACAGTTCAGGCAGTTCGGCGCTCGAAACGGGTCCGGACGGATTTTCGTGCGCATCTACGGCACCTGTGCGCGAACAATTGAGATGCGCGTTTTAGGACATTTCGAGATGCTTTTCGGTTAAAAATGGTTTTGGGGAGTTTCTTGGGTCTAGAAAACACTTCACACAGTTCGGCGCACAAAACGGCTCCGGACGGATTTTCGTGCGCATCTACGGCACCTTTGCACGAAAATATTGAAATGCCCGTTTTAGGACATTTCGAGATGCTTTTCCGTTAAAAACGGTTTTGGGGAGTTTCTAGGGTCTGTAAAACAGTTCAGGCAGTTCGGCGGTCGAAACGGGTCCGGACGGATTTTCGTGCGCATTTACGGCACCTGTGCATGAAAATATTGAAATGCCCGTTTTAGGACATTTCGAGATGCTTTTCGGTTAAAAATGGTTTTGGGGAGTTTCTTGGGTCTGTAAAACAGTTCAGGTTGTTCGGCGGTCGAAACGGGTCCGGACGGATTTTCGTACGCATCTACGGCACCAGTGCATGAAAATATTGAAATGCCCGTTTTAGGACATTTCGAGATGCTTTTCGGTTAAAAACGGTTTTGGGGAGTTTCTTGGGTCTGTAAAACAGTTCAGGCAGTTCGGCGCTCGAAACGGGTCCGGACGGATTTTCGTGCGCATCTACGGCACCTTTGCACGAAAATATTGAAATGCCCGTTTTAAGACATTTCGAGATGCTTTTCCGTTAAAAACGGTTTTGCGGAGTTTCTTGGGTCTGTAAAACAGTTCAGGCAGTTCGGCGCTCGAAACGGGTCCGGACGGATTTTCGTGCGCATCTACGGCACCTTTGCACGAAAATATTGAAATGCCCGTTTTAGGACATTTCGAGATGCTTTTCCGTTAAAAACGGTTTTGGGGAGTTTCTTGGGTCTGTAAAACAGTTCAGGCAGTTCGGTGGTCGAAACGGGTCTGGACGGATTTTCGTGCGCATTTACGGCACCTGTGCATGAAAATATTGAAATGCCCGTTTTAGGACATTTCGAGATGCTTTTCGGTTAAAAATGGTTTTGGGGAGTTTCTTGGGTCTGTAAAACAGTTCAGGCAGTTCGGCGGTCGAAACGGGTCCGGACGGATTTTCGTGCGCATCTACAGTACCTGTGCATGAAAATATTGAAATGCCCGTTTTAGGACATTTCGAGATGCTTTTCGGTTAAAAATGGTTTTGCGGAGTTTCTTGGGTCTGTAAAACAATTCAGGCAGTTCGGCGGTCGAAACGGGTCCGGGCGAATTTTCGTGCGCATCTACGGCACCTGTCCATGAAAATATTGAAATGCCCGTTTTAGGACATTTCGAGATGCTTTTCGGTTAAAAATGGTTTTGTGGAGTTTCTTGGGTCTGTAAAACAGTTCAGGCAGTTCGGCGCTCGAAACGGGTCCGGACGGATTTTCGTGCGCATCTACGGCACCTTTGCACGAAAATATTGAAATGCCCGTTTTACGACATTTCGAGATGCTTTTCCGTTAAAAACGGTTTTGGGGAGTTTCTTTGGTCTGTAAAACAGTTCAGGCAGTTCGGCGCTCGAAACAGGTCCGGACGGATTTTCGTGCGCATTTACGGCACCTGTGCACGAAAATATTGAAATGCCCGTTTTAGGACATTTCGAGATGCTTTTCGGTTAAAAACGGTTTTGGGGAGTTTCTTGGGTCTGTAAAACAGTTCAGGCAGTTCGGCGCTCGAAACGGGTCCGGACGGATTTTCGTGCGCATCTATGGCACCTGTACACGAAAATATTGAAATGCCCGTTTGAGGACATTTCGAGATGCTTTTCGGTTAAAAACGGTTTTGGGGAGTTTCTTGGGTCTGTAAAACAGTTCAGGCAGTTCGGCGCTCGAAACGGGTCCGGACGGATTTTCGTGCGCAACTACGGCACCTGTGCGCGAACAATTGAGATGCGCGTTTTAGGATATTTCGAGATGCTTTTCGGTTAAAAA
Organism: Umbellularia californica; assembly: GCA_028538565.1. Classification (NCBI taxonomy): domain Eukaryota; kingdom Viridiplantae; phylum Streptophyta; class Magnoliopsida; order Laurales; family Lauraceae; genus Umbellularia; species Umbellularia californica. The sequence goes on along the minus strand of JAPQWN010000008.1, from coordinate 29,910,076 downwards.
CGGTTTTGGGGAGTTTCTTGGGTCTAGAAAACACTTCAGGCAGTTCGGCGCTCGAAACGGGTCCGGGCGGATTTTCGTGCGCATCTTCGGCACCTTTGCACGAAAATATTGAAATGCCCGTTTTAGGACATTTCGAGATGCTTTTCGGTTAAAAACGGTTTTGGGGAGTTTCTTGGGTCTGTAAAACAGTTCAGGCAGTTCGGCGCTCGAAACGGGTCCGGACGGATTTTCGTGCGCATCTACGGCACCTGTGCACGAAAATATTGAAATGCCCGTTTTAGGACATTTCGAGATGCTTTTCGGTTAAAAACGGTTTTGGGGAGTTTTTTGGGTCTGGAAAACACTTCAGGCAGTTCGGCGCTCGAAACGGCTCCGTGCGGATTTTCGTGCGCATCTACGGCACCTGTGCATGAAAATATTGAAATGCCCGTTTTAGGACATTTCGAGATGCTTTTCGGTAAAAAATGGTTTTGGGGAGTTTCTTGGGTCTGTAAAACAGTTCAGGCAGTTCGGCGCTCGAAACGGGTCCGGACGGATTTTCGTGCGCATCTACGGCACCTTTGCACGAAAATATTGAAATGCCCGTTTTAGGACATTTCGAGATGCTTTTCCGTTAAAAACGGTTTTGCGGAGTTTCTTGGGTCTGTAAAACTGTTCAGGCAGTTCGGCGCTCGAAACGGGTCCGGACGGATTTTCGTGCGCATCTACGGCACCTTTGCACGAAAATATTGAAATGCCCGTTTTAGGACATTTCTAGATGCTTTTCCGTTAAAAACGGTTTTGGGGAGTTTCTTGGGTCTGTAAAAGAGTTCAGGCAGTTCGGCGGTCGAAACGGGTCCGGACGGATTTTCGTGCGCATTTACGGCACCTGTGCATGAAAATATTGAAATGCCCGTTTTAGGACATTTCGAGATGCTTTTCGGTTAAAAATGGTTTTGGGGAGTTTCTTGGGTCTGTAAAACAGTTCAGGCAGTTCGGCGGTCGAAACGGGTCCGGACGGATTTTCGTGCGCATCTACAGCACCTGTGCATGAAAATATTGAAATGCCCGTTTTAGGACATTTCGAGATGCTTTTCGGTTAAAAATGGTTTTGCGGAGTTTCTTGGGTCTGTAAAACAGTTCAGGCAGTTCGGCGGTCGAAACGGGTCCGGACGGATTTTCGTGCGCATCTACGGCACCTGTGCACGAAAATATTGAAATGCACGTTTTAGGACATTTCGAGATGCTTTTCGGTTAAAAACGGTTTTGGGGAGTTTCTTGGGTCTGTTAAACAGTTCAGGCAGTTCGGCGGTCGAAACGGGTCCGGACGGATTTTCGTGCGCATCTACGGCACCTGTGCACGAAAATATTGAAATGCCCGTTTTAGGACATTTCGAGATGCTTTTCGGTTAAAAACGGTTTTGGGGAGTTTCTTGGGTCTGTAAAACAGTTCAGGCAGTTCGGCGCTCGAAACGGGTCCGGACGGATTTTCGTGCGCATCTACGGCACCTGTGCACGAAAATATTGACATGCCCATTTTAGGACATTTCGAGATGCTTTTCGGTTAAAAAGGTTTTGGGGAGTTTCTTGGGTCTAGAAAACACTTCAGGCAGTTCGGCGATCGAAACGGCTCCGGACGGATTTTCGTGCGCATCTTCGGTACCTTTGCACGAAAATATTGAAATGCCCGTTTTAGGGCATTTCGAGATGCTTTTCGGTTAAAAACGGTTTTGGGGAGTTTCTTGGGTCTGTAAAACAGTTCAGGCAGTTCGGCGCTCGAAACGGGTCCGGACGGATTTTCGTGCGCATCTACGGCACCTGTACACGAAAATATTGAAATGCCCGTTTGAGGACATTTCGAGATGCTTTTTGGTTAAAAACGGTTTTGGGGAGTTTCTTGGGTCTGTAAAACAGTTCAGGCAGTTCGACGCTCGAAACGGGTCCGGACGGATTTTCGTGCGCAACTACGGCACCTGTGCGCGAACAATTGAGATGCGCGTTTTAGGACATTTCGAGATGCTTTTCGGTTAAAAACGGTTTTGGGGAGTTTCTTGGGTCTAGAAAACACTTCAGGTAGTTCGGCGCTCGAAACGGGTCCGGGCTGATTTTCGTGTGCATCTTCGGCACCTTTGCACGAAAATATTGAAATGCCCGTTTTAGGACATTTCGAGATGCTTTTCGGTTAAAAACGGTTTTGGGGAGTTTCTTGGGTCTGTCAAACAGTTCAGGCAGTTCGGCGCTCGAAACGGGTCCGGACGGATTTTCGTGCGCATCTACGGCACCTGTGCACGAAAATATTGAAATGCACGTTTTAGGACATTTCGAGATGCTTTTCGGTTAAAAACGGTTTTGGGGAGTTTCTTGGGTCTGTTAAACAGTTCAGGCAGTTCGGCGGTCGAAACGGGTCCGGACGGATTTTCGTGCGCATCTACGGCACCTGTGCACGAAAATATTGAAATGCCCGTTTTAGGACATTTCGAGATGCTTTTCGGTTAAAAACGGTTTTGGGGAGTTTCTTGGGTCTGTAAAACAGTTCAGGCAGTTCGGCGCTCGAAACGGGTCCGGACGGATTTTCGTGCGCATCTACGGCACCTGTGCACGAAAATATTGACATGCCCATTTTAGGACATTTCGAGATGCTTTTCGGTTAAAAAGGTTTTGGGGAGTTTCTTGGGTCTAGAAAACACTTCAGGCAGTTCGGCGCTCGAAACGGCTCCGGACGGATTTTCGTGCGCATCTTCGGTACCTTTGCACGAAAATATTGAAATGCCCGTTTTAGGGCATTTCGAGATGCTTTTCGGTTAAAAACGGTTTTGGGGAGTTTCTTGGGTCTGTAAAACAGTTCAGGCAGTTCGGCGGTCGAAACGGGTTCGGACGGATTTTCGTGCGCATCTACGCCACCTGTGCACGAAAATATTGAAATGCCCGTTTCAGGACATTTCGAGATGCTTTTCGGCTAAAAACGGTTTTGGGGAGTTTTTTGGGTCTGGAAAACACTTCAGGCAGTTCGGCGCTCGAAACGGCTCCGTGCGGATTTTCGTGCGCATCTACGGCACCTGTGCACGAAATTATTGAGATGCCCGTTTTAGGACATTTCGAGATGCTTTTCGGTTAAAAACGGTTTTGGAGAGTTTCTTGGGTCTGTAAAACAGTTCAGGCAGTTCGGCGCTCGAAACGGGTCCGGACGGATTTTCGTGCGCATCTACGGCACCTGTGCACGAAAATATTGACATGCCCGTTTTAGGACATTTCGAGATGCTTTTCGGTTAAAAACGGTTTTGGGGAGTTTCTTGGGTCTAGAAAACACTTCGGGCAGTTCGGCGCTCGAAACGGCTCCGGACGGATTTTCGTGCGCATCTTCGGCACCTTTGCACGAAAATATTGAAATGCCCATTTAGGACATTTCGAGATGCTTTTCGGTTAAAAACGGTTTTGGGGAGTTTCTTGGGTCTGTAAAACAGTTCAGGCAGTTCGGCGCTCGAAACGGCTCCGGACGGATTTTCGTGCGCATCTTCGGCACATTTGCACGAAAATATTGAAATGCCCGTTTTAGGACATTTCGAGATGCTTTTCGGTTAAAAACGGTTTTGGGGAGTTTCATGGGTCTGTAAAACAGTTCAGGCAGTTCGGCGCTCGAAACGGGTCCGGACGGATTTTCGTGCGCATCTACGGCACCTGTGCACGAAAATATTCAAATGCCCGTTTTAGGACATTTCGAGATGCTTTTCGGTTAAAAACGGTTTTGGGGATTTTCTTGGGTCTGTAAAACAGTTCAGGCAGTTCGGCGCTCGAAACGGGTCCGGACGGATTTTCGTGCGCATCTACGGCACCTGTGCACGAAAATATTGACATGCCCGTTTTAGGACATTTCGAGATGCTTTTCGGTTAAAAACGGTTTTAGGGAGTTTCTTGGGTCTAGAAAACAGTTTAGGCAGTTCGGCGCTCGAAACGGGTCCGGACGGATTTTCGTGCGCATCTACGGCACCTGTGCACGAAAATATTCAAATGCCCGTTTTAGGACATTTCGAGATGCTTTTCGGTTAAAAACGGTTTTGGGGAGTTTCTTGGGTCTGTAAAACAGTTCAGGCAGTTCGGCGGTCGAAACGGGTCCGGACGGATTTTCGTGCGCATCTACGGCACCTGTGCACGAAAATATTGAAATGCCCGTTTTAGGACATTTCGACATGCTTTTCGGTTAAAAATGGTTTTGGGGAGTTTCTTGGGTCTGTAAAACAGTTCAGGCAGTTCGGCGGTCGAAACGGGTCCGGACGGATTTTCGTGCGCATCTACGGCACCTGTGCACGAAAATATTGAAATGCCCGTTTTAGGACATTTCGAGATGCTTTTCGGTTAAAAACGGTTTTGGGGAGTTTCTTGGGTCTGTAAAACAGTTCAGGCAGTTCGGCGCTCGAAACGGGTCCGGACAGATTTTCGTACGCATCTACGGCACCTGTGCACGAAAATATTGAAATGCCCGTTTTAGGACATTTCGACATGCTTTTCGGTTAAAAATGGTTTTGGGGAGTTTCTTGGGTCTGTAAAACAGTTTAGGCAGTTCGGCGCTCGAAACGGGTCCGGACGGATTTTCGTGCGCATCTACGGCACCTGTGCACGAAAATATTCAAATGCCCGTTTTAGGACATTTCGAGATGCTTTTCGGTTAAAAACGGTTTTGGGGAGTTTCTTGGGTCTGTAAAACAGTTCAGGCAGTTCGGCGCTCGAAACGGGTCCGGACGGATTTTCGTGCGCATCTACGGCACCTGTGCACAAAAATATTGAAATGCCCGTTTTAGGACATTTCGAGATGCTTTTCGGTTAAAAATGGTTTTGGGGAGTTTCTTGGGTCTGTAAAACAGTTCAGGCAGTTCGGCGCTCGAAACGGGTCCGGACGGATTTTCGTACGCATCTACGGCACCTGTGCACGAAAATATTGAAATGCCCGTTTTAGGACATTTCGAGATGCTTTTCGGTTAAAAACGGTTTTGGGGAGTTTCTTGGGTCTGTAAAACAGTTCAGGCAGTTCGGCGCTCGAAACGGGTCCGGACGGATTTTCGTGCGCATCTACGGCACCTGTGCACGAAAATATTGACATGTCCGTTTTAGGACATTTCGAGATGCTTTTCGTTTAAAAACGGTTTTGGGGAGTTTCATGGGTCTAGAAAACACTTCAGGCAGTTCGGCGCTCGAAACGGCTCCGGACGGATTTTCGTGCGCATCTTCGGCACCTTTGCACGAAAATATTGAAATGCCCATTTTAGGACATTTCGACATGCTTTTCGGTTAAAAATGGTTTTTGGGAGTTTCTTGGGTCTGTAAAACAGTTTAGGCAGTTCGGCGCTCGAAACGGGTCCGGACGGATTTTCGTGCGCATCTACGGCACCTGTGCACGAAAATATTCAATTGCCCGTTTTAGGACATTTCGAGATGCTTTTCGGTTAAAAACGGTTTTGGGGAGTTTCTTGGGTCTAGAAAACACTTCAGGCAGTTCGGCGCTCGAAACGGGTCCGGACGGATTTTCGTGCGCATCTACGGCACCTGTGCACGAAAATATTGACATGCCCATTTTAGGACATTTCGAGATGCTTTTCGGTTAAAAACGGTTTTGGGGAGTTTCTTCGGTCTAGAAAACACTTCAGGCAGTTCGGCGCTCGAAACGGCTCCGGATGGATTTTCGTGCGCATCTTCGGCACCTTTGCACGAAAATATTGAAATGCCCGTTTTAGGACATTTCGACATGCTTTTCGGTTAAAAACGGTTTTGGGGTGTTTCTTGGGTCTGTAAAACAGTTCAGGCAGTTCGGCGGTCGAAACGGGTCCGGACGGATTTTCGTGCGCATCTACGGCACCTGTGCACGAAAATATTGAAATGCCCGTTTTAGGACATTTCGACATGCTTTTCGGTTAAAAATGGTTTTGGGGAGTTTCTTGGGTCTGTAAAACAGTTCAGGCAGTTCGGCGCTCGAAACGGGTCCGGACGGATTTTCGTGAGCATCTACGGCACCTGTGCACGAAAATATTGAAATGCACGTTTTAGGACATTTCGAGATGCTTTTCGGTTAAAAACGGTTTTGGGGAGTTTCTTGGGTCTGTTAAACAGTTCAGGCAGTTCGGCGGTCGAAACGGGTCCGGACGGATTTTCGTGCGCATCTACAGCACCTGTGCACGAAAATATTGAAATGCCCGTTTTAGGACATTTCGAGATGCTTTTCGGTTAAAAACGGTTTTGGGGAGTTTCTTGGGTCTGTAAAACAGTTCAGGCAGTTCGGCGCTCGACACGGGTCCGGACGGATTTTCGTGCGCATCTACGGCACCTGTGCACGAAAATATTGACATGCCCATTTTAGGACATTTCGAGATGCTTTTCGGTTAAAAAGGTTTTGGGGAGTTTCTTGGGTCTGTAAAACAGTTCAGGCAGTTCGGCGCTCGAAACGGGTCCGGACGGATTTTCGTGCGCATCTACGGCACCTGTGCACCAAAATATTGAAATGCCCGTTTTAGGACATTTCGAGATGCTTTTCGGTTAAAAACGGTTTTGGGGAGTTTCTTGGGTCTGTAAAACAGTTCAGGCAGTTCGGCGCTCGAAACGGGTCCGGACGGATTTTCGTGTGCATCTACGGCACCTGTGCGCGAACAATTGAGATGCGCGTTTTAGGACATTTCGAGATGCTTTTCCGTTAAAAACGGTTTTGGGGAGTTTCTTGGGTCTGTAAAACAGTTCAGGCAGTTCGGCGCTCGAAACGGGTCCGGACGGATTTTCGTGCGCATCTACGGCACCTGTGCACAAAAATATTGAAATGCCAGTTTTAGGACATTTCGAGATGCTTTTCGGTTAAAAACGGTTTTGGGGAGTTTCTTGGGTCTGTAAAACAGTTCAGGCAGTTCGGCGCTCGAAACGGGTCCGGACGGATTTTCGTGCGCATCTACGGCACCTGTGCGCGAACAATTGAGATGCGCGTTTTAGGACATTTCGAGATGCTTTTCCGTTAAAAACGGTTTTGGGGAGTTTCTTGGGTCTGTAAAACAGTTCAGGCAGTTCGGCGCTCGAAACGGGTCCGGACGGATTTTCGTGCGCATCTACGGCACCTGTGCACGAAAATATTGAAATGCCCGTTTTAGGACATTTCGAGATGCTTTTCGGTTAAAAAGGTTTTGGGGAGTTTCTTGGGTCTGTAAAACAGTTCAGGCAGTTCGGCGCTCGAAACGGGTCCGGACGGATTTTCGTGCGCATCTACGGCACCTGTGCACCAAAATATTGAAATGCCCGTTTTAGGACATTTCGAGATGCTTTTCGGTTAAAAACGGTTTTGGGGAGTTTCTTGGGTCTGTAAAACAGTTCAGGCAGTTCGGCGCTCGAAACGGGTCCGGACGGATTTTCGTGTGCATCTACGGCACCTGTGCGCGAACAATTGAGATGCGCGTTTTAGGACATTTCGAGATGCTTTTCCGTTAAAAACGGTTTTGGGGAGTTTCTTGGGTCTGTAAAACAGTTCAGGCAGTTCGGCGCTCGAAACGGGTCCGGACGGATTTTCGTGCGCATCTACGGCACCTGTGCACAAAAATATTGAAATGCCAGTTTTAGGACATTTCGAGATGCTTTTCGGTTAAAAACGGTTTTGGGGAGTTTCTTGGGTCTGTAAAACAGTTCAGGCAGTTCGGCGCTCGAAACGGGTCCGGACGGATTTTCGTGTGCATCTACGGCACCTGTGCGCGAACAATTGAGATGCGCGTTTTAGGACATTTCGAGATGCTTTTCCGTTAAAAACGGTTTTGGGGAGTTTCTTGGGTCTGTAAAACAGTTCAGGCAGTTTGGCGCTCGAAACGGGTCCGGACGGATTTTCGTGCGCATCTACGGCACCTGTGCACGAAAATATTGAAATGCCCGTTTTAGGACATTTCGAGATGCTTTTCGGTTAAAAATGGTTTTGGGGAGTTTCTTGGGTCTGTAAAACAGTTCAGGCAGTTCGGCGCTCGAAACGGGTCCGGACGGATTTTCGTGCGCATCTACGGCACCTGTGCACGAAAATATTGAAATGCCCGTTTTAGGACATTTCGAGATGCTTTTCGGTTAAAAACGGTTTTGGGGAGTTTCTTGGGTCTGTAAAACAGTTCAGGCAGTTCGGCGCTCGAAACGGGTCCGGACGGATTTTCGTGTGCATCTACGGCACCTGTGCGCGAACAATTGAGATGCGCGTTTTAGGACATTTCGAGATGCTTTTCCGTTAAAAACGGTTTTGGGGAGTTTCTTGGGTCTGTAAAACAGTTCAGGCAGTTTGGCGCTCGAAACGGGTCCGGACGGATTTTCGTGCGCATCTACGGCACCTGTGCACGAAAATATTGAAATGCCCGTTTTAGGACATTTCGAGATGCTTTTCGGTTAAAAATGGTTTTGGGGAGTTTCTTGGGTCTGTAAAACAGTTCAGGCAGTTCGGCGGTCGAAACGGGTCCGGACGGATTTTCGTGCGCATCTACGGCACCTGTGCACGAAAATATTGAAATGCCCGTTTTAGGACATTTCGAGATGCTTTTCGGTTAAAAATGGTTTTGGGGAGTTTCTTGGGTCTGTAAAACAGTTCAGGCAGTTCGGCGCTCGAAACGGGTCCGGACGGATTTTCGTGCGCATCTACGGCACCTGTGCACGAAAATATTGAAATGCCCGTTTTAGGACATTTCGAGATGCTTTTCGGTTAAAAACGGTTTTGGGGAGTTTCTTGGGTCTGGAAAACACTTCAGGCAGTTCGGCGCTCGAAACGGCTCCGTGCGGATTTTCGTGCGCATCTACGGCACCTGTTAACGAAATTATTGAAATGCCCGTTTTAGGACATTTCGAGATGCTTTTCGGTTAAAAACGGTTTTGGGGAGTTTCTTGGGTCTGTAGAACAGTTCAGGCAGTTCGGCGCTCGAAACGGGTCCGGACGGATTTTCGTGCGCATCTACGGCACCTGTGCGCGAACAATTGAGATGCGCGTTTTAGGACATTTCGAGATGCTTTTCGGTTAAAAACGGTTTTGGGGAGTTTCTTGGGTCTAGAAAAAACTTCAGGCAGTTCGGCGCTCGAAACGGCTCCGGACGGATTTTCGTGCGCATCTTCGGCACCTTTGCACGAAAATATTGAAATGCCCGTTTTAGGACATTTCGAGATGCTTTTCGGTTAAAAATGGTTTTGGGGAGTTTCTTGGGTCTGTAAAACAGTTCAGGCAGTTCGGCGCTCGAAACGGGTCCGGACGGATTTTCGTGCGCATCTACGGCACCTGTGCACGAAAATATTGAAATGCACATTTTAGGACATTTCGAGATGCTTTTCGGTTAAAAACGGTTTTGGGGAGTTTCTTGGGTCTGTAAAACAGTTCAGGCAGTTCGGCGCTCGAAAAGGGTCCGGACGGATTTTCGTGCGCATCTACGGCACCTGTGCACGAAAATATTGACATGCCCATTTTAGGACATTTCGAGATGCTTTTCGGTTAAAAAGGTTTTGGGGAGTTTCTTGGGTCTAGAAAACACTTCAGGCAGTTCGGCGCTCGAAACGGCTCCGGACGGATTTTCGTGCGCATCTTCGGCACCTTTGCACGAAAATATTGAAATGCCCGTTTTAGGACATTTCGAGATGCTTTTCGGTTAAAAACGGTTTTGGGGAGTTTCTTGGGTCTGTAAAACAGTTCAGGCAGTTCGGCGGTCGAAACGGGTCCGGACGGATTTTCGTGCGCATCTACGGCACCTGTGCACGAAAATATTGAAATGCCCGTTTTAGGACATTTCGACATGCTTTTCGGTTAAAAATGGTTTTGGGGAGTTTCTTGGGTCTGTAAAACAGTTCAGGCAGTTCGGCGCTCGAAACGGGTCCGGACGGATTTTCGTGCGCATCTACGGCACCTGTGCACGAAAATATTGAAATGCACGTTTTAGGACATTTCGAGATGCTTTTCGGTTAAAAACGGTTTTGGGGAGTTTCTTGGGTCTGTTAAACAGTTCAGGCAGTTCGGCGGTCGAAACGGGTCCGGACGGATTTTCGTGCGCATCTACAGCACCTGTGCACGAAAATATTGAAATGCCCGTTTTAGGACATTTCGAGATGCTTTTCGGTTAAAAACGGTTTTGGGGAGTTTCTTGGGTCTGTAAAACAGTTCAGGCAGTTCGGCGCTCGAAACGGGTCCGGACGGATTTTCGTGCGCATCTACGGCACCTGTGCACGAAAATATTGACATGCCCATTTTAGGACATTTCGAGATGCTTTTCGGTTAAAAAGGTTTTGGGGAGTTTCTTGGGTCTGTAAAACAGTTCAGGCAGTTCGGCGCTCGAAACGGGTCCGGACGGATTTTCGTGCGCATCTACGGCACCTGTGCACAAAAATATTGAAATGCCCGTTTTAGGACATTTCGAGATGCTTTTCGGTTAAAAACGGTTTCGGGGAGTTTCTTGGGTCTGTAAAACAGTTCAGGCAGTTCGGCGCTCGAAACTGGTCCGGACGGATTTTCGTGTGCATCTACGGCACCTGTGCGCGAACAATTGAGATGCGCGTTTTAGGACATTTCGAGATGCTTTTCCGTTAAAAACGGTTTTGGGGAGTTTCTTGGGTCTGTAAAACAGTTCAGGCAGTTCGGCGCTCGAAACGGGTCCGGACGGATTTTCGTGCGCATCTACGGCACCTGTGCACGAAAATATTGAAATGCCCGTTTTAGGACATTTCGAGATGCTTTTCGGTTAAAAACGGTTTTGGGGAGTTTCTTGGGTCTGTAAAACAGTTCAGGCAGTTCGGCGCTCGAAACGGGTCCGGACGGATTTTCGTGCGCATCTACGGCACCTGTGCACGAAAATATTGACATGCCCATTTTAGGACATTTCGAGATGCTTTTCGGTTAAAAAGGTTTTGGGGAGTTTCTTGGGTCTGTAAAACAGTTCAGGCAGTTCGGCGCTCGAAACGGGTCCGGACGGATTTTCGTGCGCATCTACGGCACCTGTGCACAAAAATATTGAAATGCCAGTTTTAGGACATTTCGAGATGCTTTTCGGTTAAAAACGGTTTTGGGGAGTTTCTTGGGTCTGTAAAACAGTTCAGGCAGTTCGGCGCTCGAAACGGGTCCGGACGGATTTTCGTGTGCATCTACGGCACCTGTGCGCGAACAATTGAGATGCGCGTTTTAGGACATTTCGAGATGCTTTTCCGTTAAAAACGGTTTTGGGGAGTTTCTTGGGTCTGTAAAACAGTTCAGGCAGTTTGGCGCTCGAAACGGGTCCGGACGGATTTTCGTGCGCATCTACGGCACCTGTGCACGAAAATATTGAAATGCCCGTTTTAGGACATTTCGAGATGCTTTTCGGTTAAAAATGGTTTTGGGGAGTTTCTTGGGTCTGTAAAACAGTTCAGGCAGTTCGGCGCTCGAAACGGGTCCGGACGGATTTTCGTGCGCATCTACGGCACCTGTGCACGAAAATATTGAAATGCCCGTTTTAGGACATTTCGAGATGCTTTTCGGTTAAAAACGGTTTTGGGGAGTTTCTTGGGTCTGTAAAACAGTTCAGGCAGTTCGGCGCTCGAAACGGGTCCGGACGGATTTTCGTGTGCATCTACGGCACCTGTGCGCGAACAATTGAGATGCGCGTTTTAGGACATTTCGAGATGCTTTTCCGTTAAAAACGGTTTTGGGGAGTTTCTTGGGTCTGTAAAACAGTTCAGGCAGTTTGGCGCTCGAAACGGGTCCGGACGGATTTTCGTGCGCATCTACGGCACCTGTGCACGAAAATATTGAAATGCCCGTTTTAGGACATTTCGAGATGCTTTTCGGTTAAAAATGGTTTTGGGGAGTTTCTTGGGTCTGTAAAACAGTTCAGGCAGTTCGGCGGTCGAAACGGGTCCGGACGGATTTTCGTGCGCATCTACGGCACCTGTGCACGAAAATATTGAAATGCCCGTTTTAGGACATTTCGAGATGCTTTTCGGTTAAAAATGGTTTTGGGGAGTTTCTTGGGTCTGTAAAACAGTTCAGGCAGTTCGGCGCTCGAAACGGGTCCGGACGGATTTTCGTGCGCATCTACGGCACCTGTGCACGAAAATATTGAAATGCCCGTTTTAGGACATTTCGAGATGCTTTTCGGTTAAAAACGGTTTTGGGGAGTTTCTTGGGTCTGTAAAACAGTTCAGGCAGTTCGGCGGTCGAAACGGGTCCGGACGGATTTTCGTGCGCATCTACGGCACCTGTGCACGAAAATATTGAAATGCCCGTTTTAGGACATTTCGAGATGCTTTTCGGTTAAAAATGGTTTTGGGGAGTTTCTTGGGTCTGTAAAACAGGTCAGGCAGTTCGGCGCTCGAAACGGGTCCGGACGGATTTTCGTGCGTATCTACGGCACATGTGCATGAAAATATTGAAATGCCCGTTTTAGGACATTTCGAGATGCTTTTCGGTTAAAAACGGTTTTGGGGAGTTTCTTGGGTCTGGAAAACACTTCAGGCAGTTCGCCGCTCGAAACGGCTCCGTGCCGATTTTCGTGCGCATCTACGGCACCTGTTAACGAAATTATTGAAATGCCTGTTTCAGGACATTTCGAGATGCGTTTCGGTTAAAAACGGTTTTGGGGAGTTTCTTGGGTCTGTAAAACAGTTCAGGCAGTTCGGCGCTCGAAACGGGTCCGGACGGATTTTCGTGCGCATCTACGGCACCTGTGCGCGAACAATTGAGATGCGCGTTTTAGGACATTTCGAGATGCTTTTCGGTTAAAAACGGTTTTGGGGAGTTTCTTGGGTCTGTAAAACAGTTCAGGCAGTTCGGTGCTCGAAACGGGTCCGGACGGATTTTCGTGCGCATCTACGGCACCTGTGCACGAAAATATTGAAATGCACATTTTAGGACATTTCGAGATGCTTTTCGGTTAAAAACGGTTTTGGGAGTTTCTTGGGTCTGTTAAACAGTTCAGGCAGTTTTGCGGTCGAAACGGGTCCGGACGGATTTTCGTGCGCATCTACGGCACCTGTGCACGAAAATATTGAAATGCCCGTTTTAGGACATTTCGAGATGCTTTTCGGTTAAAAATGGTTTTGGGGAGTTTCTTGGGTCTGTAAAACAGGTCAGGCAGTTCGGCGCTCGAAACGGGTCCGGACGGATTTTCGTGCGTATCTACGGCACATGTGCATGAAAATATTGAAATGCCCGTTTTAGGACATTTCGAGATGCTTTTCGGTTAAAAACGGTTTTGGGGAGTTTCTTGGGTCTGGAAAACACTTCAGGCAGTTCGCCGCTCGAAACGGCTCCGTGCCGATTTTCGTGCGCATCTACGGCACCTGTTAACGAAATTATTGAAATGCCTGTTTCAGGACATTTCGAGATGCGTTTCGGTTAAAAACGGTTTTGGGGAGTTTCTTGGGTCTGTAAAACAGTTCAGGCAGTTCGGCGCTCGAAACGGGTCCGGACGGATTTTCGTGCGCATCTACGGCACCTGTGCGCGAACAATTGAGATGCGCGTTTTAGGACATTTCGAGATGCTTTTCGGTTAAAAACGGTTTTGGGGAGTTTCTTGGGTCTGTAAAACAGTTCAGGCAGTTCGGTGCTCGAAACGGGTCCGGACGGATTTTCGTGCGCATCTACGGCACCTGTGCACGAAAATATTGAAATGCACATTTTAGGACATTTCGAGATGCTTTTCGGTTAAAAACGGTTTTGGGGAGTTTCTTGGGTCTGTAAAACAGTTCAGGCAGTTCGGCGCTCGAAAAGGGTCCGGACGGATTTTCGTGCGCATCTACGGCACCTGTGCACGAAAATATTGACATGCCCATTTTAGGACATTTCGAGATGCTTTTCGGTTAAAAAGGTTTTGGGGAGTTTCTTGGGTCTAGAAAACACTTCAGGCAGTTCGGCGCTCGAAACGGCTCCGGACGGATTTTCGTGCGCATCTTCGGCACCTTTACACGAAAATATTGAAATGCCCGTTTTAGGGCATTTCGAGATGCTTTTCGGTTAAAAACGGTTTTGGGGAGTTTCTTGGGTCTGTAAAACAGTTCAGGCAGTTCGGCGGTCGAAACGGGACCGGACGGATTTTCGTGCGCATCTACGGCACCTGTGCACGAAAATATTGAAATGCCCGTTTTAGGACATTTCGAGATGCTTTTCGGTTAAAAACGGTTTTGGGGAGTTTCTTGGGTCTGTAAAACAGTTCAGGCAGTTCGGCGCTCGAAACGGGTCCGGACGGATTTTCGTGCGCATCTACGGCACCTGTGCACGAAAATATTGACATGCCCATTTTAGGACATTTCGAGATGCTTTTCGGTTAAAAAGGTTTTGGGGAGTTTCTTGGGTCTGTAAAACAGTTCAGGCAGTTCGGCGCTCGAAACGGGTCCGGACGGATTTTCGTGCGCATCTACGGCACCTGTGCACGAAAATATTGAAATGCCCGTTTTAGGACATTTCGAGATGCTTTTCGGTTAAAAACGGTTTTGGGGAGTTTCTTGGGTCTGTAAAACAGTTCAGGCAGTTCGGCGCTCGAAACGGGTCCGGACGGATTTTCGTGTGCATCTACGGCACCTGTGCGCGAACAATTGAGATGCGCGTTTTAGGACATTTCGAGATGCTTTTCCGTTAAAAACGGTTTTGGGGAGTTTCTTGGGTCTGTAAAACAGTTCAGGCAGTTCGGCGCTCGAAACGGGTCCGGACGGATTTTCGTGCGCATCTACGGCACCTGTGCACAAAAATATTGAAATGCCAGTTTTAGGACATTTCGAGATGCTTTTCGGTTAAAAACGGTTTTGGGGAGTTTCTTGGGTCTGTAAAACAGTTCAGGCAGTTCGGCGCTCGAAACGGGTCCGGACGGATTTTCGTGTGCATCTACGGCACCTGTGCGCGAACAATTGAGATGCGCGTTTTAGGACATTTCGAGATGCTTTTCCGTTAAAAACGGTTTTGGGGAGTTTCTTGGGTCTGTAAAACAGTTCAGGCAGTTTGGCGCTCGAAACGGGTCCGGACGGATTTTCGTGCGCATCTACGGCACCTGTGCACGAAAATATTGAAATGCCCGTTTTAGGACATTTCGAGATGCTTTTCGGTTAAAAATGGTTTTGGGGAGTTTCTTGGGTCTGTAAAACAGTTCAGGCAGTTCGGCGCTCGAAACGGGTCCGGACGGATTTTCGTGCGCATCTACGGCACCTGTGCACGAAAATATGGAAATGCCCGTTTTAGGACATTTCGAGATGCTTTTCGGTTAAAAACGGTTTTGGGGAGTTTCTTGGGTCTGTAAAACAGTTCAGGCAGTTCGGCGCTCGAAACGGGTCCGGACGGATTTTCGTGTGCATCTACGGCACCTGTGCACGAAAATATTGACATGCCCATTTTAGGACATTTCGAGATGCTTTTCGGTTAAAAAGGTTTTGGGGAGTTTCTTGGGTCTAGAAAACACTTCAGGCAGTTCGGCGCTCGAAACGGCTCCGGACGGATTTTCGTGCGCATCTTCGGCACCTTTGCACGAAAATATTGAAATGCCAGTTTTAGGACATTTCGAGATGCTTTTCGGTTAAAAATGGTTTTGGGGAGTTTCTTGGGTCTGTAAAACAGTTCAGGCAGTTCGGCGCTCGAAATGGGTCCGGACGGATTTTCGTGCGCATCTACGGCACCTGTGCACGAAAATATTGACATGCCCGTTTTAGGACATTTCGAGATGCTTTTCGGTTAAAAACGGTTTTGGGGAGTTTCTTGGGTCTGTAAAACAGTTCAGGCAGTTCGGCGCTCGAAACGGGTCCGGACGGATTTTCGTGTGCATCTACGGCACCTGTACGCGAACAATTGAGATGCGCGTTTTAGGACATTTCGAGATGCTTTACCGTTAAAAACGGTTTTGGGGAGTTTCTTGGGTCTGTAAAACAGTTCAGGCAGTTTGGCGCTCGAAACGGGTCCGGACGGATTTTCGTGCGCATCTACGGCACCTGTGCACGAAAATATTGAAATGCCCGTTTTAGGACATTTCGAGATGCTTTTCGGTTAAAAATGGTTTTGGGGAGTTTCTTGGGTCTGTAAAACAGTTCAGGCAGTTCGGCGCTCGAAACGGGTCCGGACGGATTTTCGTGCGCATCTACGGCACTTGTGCACGAAAATATTGAAATGCCCGTTTTAGGACATTTCGAGATGCTTTTCGGTTAAAAACGGTTTTGGGGAGTTTCTTGGGTCTGTAAAACAGTTCAGGCAGTTCGGCGCTCGAAACGGGTCCGGACGGATTTTCGTGTGCATCTACGGCACCTGTGCGCGAACAATTGAGATGCGCGTTTTAGGACATTTCGAGATGCTTTTCCGTTAAAAACGGTTTTGGGGAGTTTCTTGGGTCTGTAAAACAGTTCAGGCAGTTTGGCGCTCGAAACGGGTCCGGACGGATTTTCGTGCGCATCTACGGCACCTGTGCACGAAAATATTGAAATGCCCGTTTTAGGACATTTCGAGATGCTTTTCGGTTAAAAATGGTTTTGGGGAGTTTCTTGGGTCTGTAAAACAGTTCAGGCAGTTCGGCGGTCGAAACGGGTCCGGACGGATTTTCGTGCGCATCTACGGCACCTGTGCACGAAAATATTGAAATGCCCGTTTTAGGACATTTCGAGATGCTTTTCGGTTAAAAATGGTTTTGGGGAGTTTCTTGGGTCTGTAAAACAGTTCAGGCAGTTCGGCGCTCGAAACGGGTCCGGACAGATTTTCGTACGCATCTACGGCACCTGTGCACGAAAATATTGAAATGCCCGTTTTAGGACATTTCGACATGCTTTTCGGTTAAAAATGGTTTTGGGGAGTTTCTTGGGTCTGTAAAACAGTTTAGGCAGTTCGGCGCTCGAAACGGGTCCGGACGGATTTTCGTGCGCATCTACGGCACCTGTGCACGAAAATATTCAAATGCCCGTTTTAGGACATTTCGAGATGCTTTTCGGTTAAAAACGGTTTTGGGGAGTTTCTTGGGTCTGTAAAACAGTTCAGGCAGTTCGGCGCTCGAAACGGGTCCGGACGGATTTTCGTGCGCATCTACGGCACCTGTGCACGAAAATATTGACATGCCCGTTTTAGGACATTTCGAGATGCTTTTCGGTTAAAAACGGTTTTGGGGAGTTTCTTGGGTCTGTAAAACAGTTCAGGCAGTTCGGCGCTCGAAACGGGTCCGGACGAATTTTCGTGCGCATCTACGGCACCTGTGCACGAAAATATTGACATGCCCGTTTTAGGACATTTCGAGATGCTTTTCGGTTAAAAACGGTTTTGGGGAGTTTCTTGGGTCTGTAAAACAGTTCAGGCAGTTCGGCGCTCGAAACGGGTCCGGACGGATTTTCGTGCGCATCTACGGCACCTGTGCACCAAAATATTGAAATGCCCGTTTTAGGACATTTCGAGATGCTTTTCGGTTAAAAACGGTTTTGGGGAGTTTCTTGGGTCTGTAAAACAGTTCAGGCAGTTCGGCGCTCGAAACGGGTCCGGACGGATTTTCGTGTGCATCTACGGCACCTGTGCGCGAACAATTGAGATGCGCGTTTTAGGACATTTCGAGATGCTTTTCCGTTAAAAACGGTTTTGGGGAGTTTCTTGGGTCTGTAAAACAGTTTAGGCAGTTCGGCGCTCGAAACGGGTCCGGACGGATTTTCGTGCGCATCTACGGCACCTGTGCACAAAAATATTGAAATGCCCGTTTTAGGACATTTCGAGATGCTTTTCGGTTAAAAATGGTTTTGGGGAGTTTCTTGGGTCTGTAAAACAGTTCAGGCAGTTCGGCGCTCGAAACGGGTCCGGACGGATTTTCGTACGCATCTACGGCACCTGTGCACGAAAATATTGAAATGCCCGTTTTAGGACATTTCGAGATGCTTTTCGGTTAAAAACGGTTTTGGGGAGTTTCTTGGGTCTGTAAAACAGTTCAGGCAGTTCGGCGCTCGAAACGGGTCCGGACGGATTTTCGTGCGCATCTACGGCACCTGTGCACGAAAATATTGACATGCCCGTTTTAGGACATTTCGAGATGCTTTTCGGTTAAAAACGGTTTTGGGGAGTTTCATGGGTCTAGAAAACACTTCAGGCAGTTCGGCGCTCGAAACGGCTCCGGACGGATTTTCGTGCGCATCTTCGGCACCTTTGCACGAAAATATTGAAATGCCCATTTTAGGACATTTCGACATGCTTTTCGGTTAAAAATGGTTTTGGGGAGTTTCTTGGGTCTGTAAAACAGTTTAGGCAGTTCGGCGCTCGAAACGGGTCCGGACGGATTTTCGTGCGCATCTACGGCACCTGTGCACGAAAATATTCAAATGCCCGTTTTAGGACATTTCGAGATGCTTTTCGGTTAAAAACGGTTTTGGGGAGTTTCTCGGGTCTAGAAAACACTTCAGGCAGTTCGGCGCTCGAAACGGGTCCGGACGGATTTTCGTGCGCATCTACGGCACCTGTGCACGAAAATATTGACATGCCCATTTTAGGACATTTCGAGATGCTTTTCGGTTAAAAACTGTTTTGGGGTGTTTCTTCGGTCTAGAAAACACTTCAGGCAGTTCGGCGCTCGAAACGGCTCCGGATGGATTTTCGTGCGCATCTTCGGCACCTTTGCACGAAAATATTGAAATGCCCGTTTTAGGACATTTCGACATGCTTTTCGGTTAAAAACGGTTTTGGGGAGTTTCTTGGGTCTGTAAAACAGTTCAGGCAGTTCGGCGGTCGAAACGGGTCCGGACGGATTTTCGTGCGCATCTACGGCACCTGTGCACGAAAATATTGAAATGCCCGTTTTAGGACATTTCGAGATGCTTTTCGGTTAAAAATGGTTTTGGGGAGTTTCTTGGGTCTGTAAAACAGGTCAGGCAGTTCGGCGCTCGAAACGGGTCCGGACGGATTTTCGTGCGCATCTACGGCACCTGTGCACGAAAATATTGAAATGCCCGTTTTAGGACATTTCGAGATGCTTTTCGGTTAAAAACGGTTTTGGGGAGTTTCTTGGGTCTGGAAAACACTTCAGGCAGTTCGGCGCTCGAAACGGCTCCGTGCGGATTTTCGTGCGCATCTACGGCACCTGTGCACGAAATTATTGAAATGCCCGTTTTAGGACATTTCGAGATGCTTTTCGGTTAAAAACGGTTTTGGGGAGTTTCTTGGGTCTGTAAAACAGTTCAGGCAGTTCGGCGCTCGAAACGGGTCCGGACGGATTTTCGTGCGCATCTACGGCACCTGTGCGCGAACAATTGAGATGCGCGTTTTAGGACATTTCGAGATGCTTTTCGGTTAAAAACGGTTTTGGGGAGTTTCTTGGGTCTAGAAAACACTTCAGGCAGTTCGGCGCTCGAAACGGCTCCGGACGGATTTTCGTGCGCATCTTCGGCACCTTTGCACGAAAATATTGAAATGCCCGTTTTAGGACATTTCGAGATGCTTTTCGGTTAAAAACGGTTTTGGGGAGTTTCTTGGGTCTGTAAAACAGTTCAGGCAGTTCGGCGGTCGAAACGGGTCCGGACGGATTTTCGTGCGCATCTACGGCACCTGTGCACGAAAATATTGAAATGCCCGTTTTAGGACATTTCGACATGCTTTTCGGTTAAAAATGGTTTTGGGGAGTTTCTTGGGTCTGTAAAACAGTTCAGGCAGTTCGGCGCTCGAAACGGGTCCGGACGGATTTTCGTGCGCATCTACGGCACCTGTGCACGAAAATATTGAAATGCACGTTTTAGGACATTTTTTTTTTGAAGTGTAAGTTAGTGCTTTATTTCTCCTAAAGGAATTATATACAAAAGAATGGAATTCTAAGAGCCAACACTGGCACTAGAAATTCCTAATGGGGCATACCCCATTAATACAAATAATAAATCAGCAAAGAATTAAAACCAAAGCCCACAACCTGGGCTCAATGAAAACAATTTCTCCATAACATTGCTATTTCAACATTGGAGATATGAGAAGGAGACAATCTGTTTCTACTCAATAGTTTGCTAAACTGAACCGTCGGAGTTTGAAGGCCCACTCCGACGTTTTAGGACATTTCGAGATGCTTTTCGGTTAAAAACGGTTTTGGGGAGTTTCTTGGGTCTGTTAAACAGTTCAGGCAGTTCGGCGGTCGAAACGGGTCCGGACGGATTTTCGTGCGCATCTACAGCACCTGTGCACGAAAATATTGAAATGCCCGTTTTAGGACATTTCGAGATGCTTTTCGGTTAAAAACGGTTTTGGGGAGTTTCTTGGGTCTGTAAAACAGTTCAGGCAGTTCGGCGCTCGAAACGGGTCCGGACGGATTTTCGTGCGCATCTACGGCACCTGTGCACGAAAATATTGACATGCCCATTTTAGGACATTTCGAGATGCTTTTCGGTTAAAAAGGTTTTGGGGAGTTTCTTGGGTCTGTAAAACAGTTCAGGCAGTTCGGCGCTCGAAACGGGTCCGGACGGATTTTCGTGCGCATCTACGGCACCTGTGCACGAAAATATTGACATGCCCGTTTTAGGACATTTCGAGATGCTTTTCGGTTAAAAACGGTTTTGGGGAGTTTCTTGGGTCTGTAAAACAATTCAGGCAGTTCGGCGCTCGAAACGGGTCCGGACGGATTTTCGTGCGCATCTACGGCACCTGTGCACGAAAATATTGACATGCCCGTTTTAGGACATTTCGAGATGCTTTTCGGTTAAAAACGGTTTTGGGGAGTTTCTTGGGTCTGTAAAACAGTTCAGGCAGTTCGGCGCTCGAAACGGGTCCGGACGGATTTTCGTGCGCATCTACGGCACCTGTGCACAAAAATATTGAAATGCCAGTTTTAGGACATTTCGAGATGCTTTTCGGTTAAAAACGGTTTTGGGGAGTTTCTTGGGTCTGTAAAACAGTTCAGGAAGTTCGGCGCTCGAAACGGGTCCGGACGGATTTTCGTGTGCATCTACGGCACCTGTGCGCGAACAATTGAGATGCGCGTTTTAGGACATTTCGAGATGCTTTACCGTTAAAAACGGTTTTGGGGAGTTTCTTGGGTCTGTAAAACAGTTCAGGCAGTTTGGCGCTCGAAACGGGTCCGGACGGATTTTCGTGCGCATCTACGGCACCTGTGCACAAAAATATTGAAATGCCCGTTTTAGGACATTTCGAGATGCTTTTCGGTTAAAAACGGTTTTGGGGAGTTTCTTGGGTCTGTAAAACAGTTCAGGCAGTTCGGCGCTCGAAACGGGTCCGGACGGATTTTCCTGTGCATCTACGGCACCTGTGCGCGAACAATTGAGATGCGCGTTTTAGGACATTTCGAGATGCTTTTCCGTTAAAAACGGTTTTGGGGAGTTTCTTGGGTCTGTAAAACAGTTCAGGCAGTTCGGCGCTCGAAACGGGTCCGGACGGATTTTCGTGCGCATCTACGGCACCTGTGCACAAAAATATTGAAATGCCAGTTTTAGGACATTTCGAGATGCTTTTCGGTTAAAAACGGTTTTGGGGAGTTTCTTGGGTCTGTAAAACAGTTCAGGCAGTTCGGCGCTCGAAACGGGTCCGGACGGATTTTCGTGTGCATCTACGGCACCTGTGCGCGAACAATTGAGATGCGCGTTTTAGGACATTTCGAGATGCTTTTCCGTTAAAAACGGTTTTGGGGAGTTTCTTGGGTCTGTAAAACAGTTCAGGCAGTTTGGCGCTCGAAACGGGTCCGGACGGATTTTCGTGCGCATCTACGGCACCTGTGCACGAAAATATTGAAATGCCCGTTTTAGGACATTTCGAGATGCTTTTCGGTTAAAAATGGTTTTGGGGAGTTTCTTGGGTCTGTAAAACAGTTCAGGCAGTTCGGCGCTCGAAACGGGTCCGGACGGATTTTCGTGCGCATCTACGGCACCTGTGCACGAAAATATTGAAATGCCCGTTTTAGGACATTTCGAGATGCTTTTCGGTTAAAAACGGTTTTGGGGAGTTTCTTGGGTCTGTAAAACAGTTCAGGCAGTTCGGCGCTCGAAACGGGTCCGGACGGATTTTCGTGTGCATCTACGGCACCTGTGCGCGAACAATTGAGATGCGCGTTTTAGGACATTTCGAGATGCTTTTCCGTTAAAAACGGTTTTGGGGAGTTTCTTGGGTCTGTAAAACAGTTCAGGCAGTTTGGCGCTCGAAACGGGTCCGGACGGATTTTCGTGCGCATCTACGGCACCTGTGCACGAAAATATTGAAATGCCCGTTTTAGGACATTTCGAGATGCTTTTCGGTTAAAAATGGTTTTGGGGAGTTTCTTGGGTCTGTAAAACAGTTCAGGCAGTTCGGCGGTCGAAACGGGTCCGGACGGATTTTCGTGCGCATCTACGGCACCTGTGCACGAAAATATTGAAATGCCCGTTTTAGGACATTTCGAGATGCTTTTCGGTTAAAAATGGTTTTGGGGAGTTTCTTGGGTCTGTAAAACAGTTCAGGCAGTTCGGCGCTCGAAACGGATCCGGACGGATTTTCGTGCGCATCTACGGCACCTGTGCACGAAAATATTGAAATGCCCGTTTTAGGACATTTCGAGATGCTTTTCGGTTAAAAACGGTTTTGGGGAGTTTCTTGGGTCTGTAAAACAGTTCAGGCAGTTCGGCGGTCGAAACGGGTCCGGACGGATTTTCGTGCGCATCTACGGCACCTGTGCACGAAAATATTGAAATGCCCGTTTTAGGACATTTCGAGATGCTTTTCGGTTAAAAATGGTTTTGGGGAGTTTCTTGGGTCTGTAAAACAGGTCAGGCAGTTCGGCGCTCGAAACGGGTCCGGACGGATTTTCGTGCGTATCTACGGCACATGTGCATGAAAATATTGAAATGCCCGTTTTAGGTCATTTCGAGATGCTTTTCGGTTAAAAACGGTTTTGGGGAGTTTCTTGGGTCTGGAAAACACTTCAGGCAGTTCGGCGCTCGAAACGGCTCCGTGCGGATTTTCGTGCGCATCTACGGCACCTGTTAACGAAATTATTGAAATGCCCGTTTTAGGACATTTCGAGATGCTTTTCGGTTAAAAACGGTTTTGGGGAGTTTCTTGGGTCTGTAAAACAGTTCAGGCAGTTCGGCGCTCGAAACGGGTCCGGACGGATTTTCGTGCGCATCTACGGCACCTGTGCGCGAACAATTGAGATGCGCGTTTTAGGACATTTCGAGATGCTTTTCGGTTAAAAACGGTTTTGGGGAGTTTCTTGGGTCTAGAAAAAACTTCAGGCAGTTCGGCGCTCGAAACGGCTCCGGACGGATTTTCGGGCGCATCTTCGGCACCTTTGCACGAAAATATTGAAATGCCCGTTTTAGGACATTTCGAGATGCTTTTCGGTTAAAAATGGTTTTGGGGAGTTTCTTGGGTCTGTAAAACAGTTCAGGCAGTTCGGCGCTCGAAACGGGTCCGGACGGATTTTCGTGCGCATCTACGGCACCTGTGCACGAAAATATTGAAATGCACATTTTAGGACATTTCGAGATGCTTTTCGGTTAAAAACGGTTTTGGGAGTTTCTTGGGTCTGTTAAACAGTTCAGGCAGTTCGGCGGTCGAAACGGGTCCGGACGGATTTTCGTGCGCATCTACGGCACCTGTGCACGAAAATATTGAAATGCCCGTTTTAGGACATTTCGAGATGCTTTTCGGTTAAAAACGGTTTTGGGGAGTTTCTTGGGTCTGTAAAACAGTTCAGGCAGTTCGGCGCTCGAAACGGGTCCGGACGGATTTTCGTGTGCATCTACGGCACCTGTGCGCGAACAATTGAGATGCGCGTTTTAGGACATTTCGAGATGCTTTTCCGTTAAAAACGGTTTTGGGGAGTTTCTTGGGTCTGTAAAACAGTTCAGGCAGTTCGGCGCTCGAAACGGGTCCGGACGGATTTTCGTGCGCATCTACGGCACCTGTGCACAAAAATATTGAAATGCCAGTTTTAGGACATTTCGAGATGCTTTTCGGTTAAAAACGGTTTTGGGGAGTTTCTTGGGTCTGTAAAACAGTTCAGGCAGTTTGGCGCTCGAAACGGGTCCGGACGGATTTTCGTGCGCATCTACGGCACCTGTGCACGAAAATATTGAAATGCCCGTTTTAGGACATTTCGAGATGCTTTTCGGTTAAAAATGGTTTTGGGGAGTTTCTTGGGTCTGTAAAACAGTTCAGGCAGTTCGGCGCTCGAAACGGGTCCGGACGGATTTTCGTGCGCATCTACGGCACCTGTGCACGAAAATATTGAAATGCCCGTTTTAGGACATTTCGAGATGCTTTTCGGTTAAAAACGGTTTTGGGGAGTTTCTTGGGTCTGTAAAACAGTTCAGGCAGTTCGGCGCTCGAAACGGGTCCGGACGGATTTTCGTGTGCATCTACGGCACCTGTGCGCGAACAATTGAGATGCGCGTTTTAGGACATTTCGAGATGCTTTTCCGTTAAAAACGGTTTTGGGGAGTTTCTTGGGTCTGTAAAACAGTTCAGGCAGTTTGGCGCTCGAAACGGGTCCGGACGGATTTTCGTGCGCATCTACGGCACCTGTGCACGAAAATATTGAAATGCCCGTTTTAGGACATTTCGAGATGCTTTTCGGTTAAAAATGGTTTTGGGGAGTTTCTTGGGTCTGTAAAACAGTTCAGGCAGTTCGGCGGTCGAAACGGGTCCGGACGGATTTTCGTGCGCATCTACGGCACCTGTGCACGAAAATATTGAAATGCCCGTTTTAGGACATTTCGAGATGCTTTTCGGTTAAAAATGGTTTTGGGGAGTTTCTTGGGTCTGTAAAACAGTTCAGGCAGTTCGGCGCTCGAAACGGATCCGGACGGATTTTCGTGCGCATCTACGGCACCTGTGCACGAAAATATTGAAATGCCCGTTTTAGGACATTTCGAGATGCTTTTCGGTTAAAAACGGTTTTGGGGAGTTTCTTGGGTCTGTAAAACAGTTCAGGCAGTTCGGCGGTCGAAACGGGTCCGGACGGATTTTCGTGCGCATCTACGGCACCTGTGCACGAAAATATTGAAATGCCCGTTTTAGGACATTTCGAGATGCTTTTCGGTTAAAAATGGTTTTGGGGAGTTTCTTGGGTCTGTAAAACAGGTCAGGCAGTTCGGCGCTCGAAACGGGTCCGGACGGATTTTCGTGCGTATCTACGGCACATGTGCATGAAAATATTGAAATGCCCGTTTTAGGTCATTTCGAGATGCTTTTCGGTTAAAAACGGTTTTGGGGAGTTTCTTGGGTCTGGAAAACACTTCAGGCAGTTCGGCGCTCGAAACGGCTCCGTGCGGATTTTCGTGCGCATCTACGGCACCTGTTAACGAAATTATTGAAATGCCCGTTTTAGGACATTTCGAGATGCTTTTCGGTTAAAAACGGTTTTGGGGAGTTTCTTGGGTCTGTAAAACAGTTCAGGCAGTTCGGCGCTCGAAACGGGTCCGGACGGATTTTCGTGCGCATCTACGGCACCTGTGCGCGAACAATTGAGATGCGCGTTTTAGGACATTTCGAGATGCTTTTCGGTTAAAAACGGTTTTGGGGAGTTTCTTGGGTCTAGAAAAAACTTCAGGCAGTTCGGCGCTCGAAACGGCTCCGGACGGATTTTCGGGCGCATCTTCGGCACCTTTGCACGAAAATATTGAAATGCCCGTTTTAGGACATTTCGAGATGCTTTTCGGTTAAAAATGGTTTTGGGGAGTTTCTTGGGTCTGTAAAACAGTTCAGGCAGTTCGGCGCTCGAAACGGGTCCGGACGGATTTTCGTGCGCATCTACGGCACCTGTGCACGAAAATATTGAAATGCACATTTTAGGACATTTCGAGATGCTTTTCGGTTAAAAACGGTTTTGGGAGTTTCTTGGGTCTGTTAAACAGTTCAGGCAGTTCGGCGGTCGAAACGGGTCCGGACGGATTTTCGTGCGCATCTACGGCACCTGTGCACGAAAATATTGAAATGCCCGTTTTAGGACATTTCGAGATGCTTTTCGGTTAAAAACGGTTTTGGGGAGTTTCTTGGGTCTGTAAAACAGTTCAGGCAGTTCGGCGCTCGAAACGGGTCCGGACGGATTTTCGTGTGCATCTACGGCACCTGTGCGCGAACAATTGAGATGCGCGTTTTAGGACATTTCGAGATGCTTTTCCGTTAAAAACGGTTTTGGGGAGTTTCTTGGGTCTGTAAAACAGTTCAGGCAGTTCGGCGCTCGAAACGGGTCCGGACGGATTTTCGTGCGCATCTACGGCACCTGTGCACAAAAATATTGAAATGCCAGTTTTAGGACATTTCGAGATGCTTTTCGGTTAAAAACGGTTTTGGGGAGTTTCTTGGGTCTGTAAAACAGTTCAGGCAGTTCGGCGCTCGAAACGGGTCCGGACGGATTTTCGTGTGCATCTACGGCACCTGTGCGCGAACAATTGAGATGCGCGTTCTAGGACATTTCGAGATGCTTTTCCGTTAAAAACGGTTTTGGGGAGTTTCTTGGGTCTGTAAAACAGTTCAGGCAGTTTGGCGCTCGAAACGGGTCCGGACGGATTTTCGTGCGCATCTACGGCACCTGTGCACGAAAATATTGAAATGCCCGTTTTAGGACATTTCGAGATGCTTTTCGGTTAAAAATGGTTTTGGGGAGTTTCTTGGGTCTGTAAAACAGTTCAGGCAGTTCGGCGCTCGAAACGGGTCCGGACGGATTTTCGTGCGCATCTACGGCACCTGTGCACGAAAATATTGAAATGCCCGTTTTAGGACATTTCGAGATGCTTTTCGGTTAAAAACGGTTTTGGGGAGTTTCTTGGGTCTGTAAAACAGTTCAGGCAGTTCGGCGCTCGAAACGGGTCCGGACGGATTTTCGTGTGCATCTACGGCACCTGTGCGCGAACAATTGAGATGCGCGTTTTAGGACATTTCGAGATGCTTTTCCGTTAAAAACGGTTTTGGGGAGTTTCTTGGGTCTGTAAAACAGTTCAGGCAGTTTGGCGCTCGAAACGGGTCCGGACGGATTTTCGTGCGCATCTACGGCACCTGTGCACGAAAATATTGAAATGCCCGTTTTAGGACATTTCGAGATGCTTTTCGGTTAAAAATGGTTTTGGGGAGTTTCTTGGGTCTGTAAAACAGTTCAGGCAGTTCGGCGGTCGAAACGGGTCCGGACGGATTTTCGTGCGCATCTACGGCACCTGTGCACGAAAATATTGAAATGCCCGTTTTAGGACATTTCGAGATGCTTTTCGGTTAAAAATGGTTTTGGGGAGTTTCTTGGGTCTGTAAAACAGTTCAGGCAGTTCGGCGCTCGAAACGGGTCCGGACGGATTTTCGTGCGCATCTACGGCACCTGTGCACGAAAATATTGAAATGCCCGTTTTAGGACATTTCGAGATGCTTTTCGGTTAAAAACGGTTTTGGGGAGTTTCTTGGGTCTGTAAAACAGTTCAGGCAGTTCGGCGGTCGAAACGGGTCCGGACGGATTTTCGTGCGCATCTACGGCACCTGTGCACGAAAATATTGAAATGCCCGTTTTAGGACATTTCGAGATGCTTTTCGGTTAAAAATGGTTTTGGGGAGTTTCTTGGGTCTGTAAAACAGGTCAGGCAGTTCGCCGCTCGAAACGGGTCCGGACGGATTTTCGTGCGTATCTACGGCACATGTGCATGAAAATATTGAAATGCCCGTTTTAGGACATTTCGAGATGCTTTTCGGTTAAAAACGGTTTTGGGGAGTTTCTTGGGTCTGGAAAACACTTCAGGCAGTTCGGCGCTCGAAACGGCTCCGTGCCGATTTTCGTGCGCATCTACGGCACCTGTTAACGAAATTATTGAAATGCCTGTTTCAGGACATTTCGAGATGCGTTTCGGTTAAAAACGGTTTTGGGGAGTTTCTTATGTCTGTAAAACAGTTCAGGCAGTTCGGCGCTCGAAACGGGTCCGGACGGATTTTCGTGCGCATCTACGGCACCTGTGCGCGAACAATTGAGATGCGCGTTTTAGGACATTTCGAGATGCTTTTCGGTTAAAAACGGTTTTGGGGAGTTTCTTGGGTCTGTAAAACAGTTCAGGCAGTTCGGCGCTCGAAACGGGTCCGGACGGATTTTCGTGCGCATCTACGGCACCTGTGCACGAAAATATTGAAATGCACATTTTAGGACATTTCGAGATGCTTTTCGGTTAAAAACGGTTTTGGGAGTTTCTTGGGTTTGTTAAACAGTTCAGGCAGTTTTGCGGTCGAAACGGGTCCGGACGGATTTTCGTGCGCATCTACGGCACCTGTGCACGAAAATATTGAAATGCCCGTTTTAGGACATTTCGAGATGCTTTTCGGTTAAAAACGGTTTTGGGGAGTTTCTTGGGTCTGTAAAACAGTTCAGGCAGTTCGGCGCTCGAAAAGGGTCCGGACGGATTTTCGTGCGCATCTACGGCACCTGTGCACGAAAATATTGACATGCCCATTTTAGGACATTTCGAGATGCTTTTCGGTTAAAAAGGTTTTGGGGAGTTTCTTGGGTCTAGAAAACACTTCAGGCAGTTCGGCGTTCGAAACGGCTCCGGACGGATTTTCGTGCGCATCTTCGGCACCTTTACACGAAAATATTGAAATGCCCGTTTTAGGGCATTTCGAGATGCTTTTCGGTTAAAAACGGTTTTGGGGAGTTTCTTGGGTCTGTAAAACAGTTCAGGCAGTTCGGCGGTCGAAACGGGACCGTACGGATTTTCGTGCGCATCTACGGCACCTGTGCACGAAAATATTGAAATGCCCGTTTTAGGACATTTCGAGATGCTTTTCGGTTAAAAACGGTTTTGGGGAGTTTCTTGGGTCTGTAAAACAGTTCAGGCAGTTCGGCGCTCGAAACGGGTCCGGACGGATTTTCGTGCGCATCTACGGCACCTGTGCACGAAAATATTGACATGCCCATTTTAGGACATTTCGAGATGCTTTTCGGTTAAAAAGGTTTTGGGGAGTTTCTTGGGTCTGTAAAACAGTTCAGGCAGTTCGGCGCTCGAAACGGGTCCGGACGGATTTTCGTGCGCATCTACGGCACCTGTGCACGAAAATATTGAAATGCCCGTTTTAGGACATTTCGAGATGCTTTTCGGTTAAAAACGGTTTTGGGGAGTTTCTTGGGTCTGTAAAACAGTTCAGGCAGTTCGGCGCTCGAAACGGGTCCGGACGGATTTTCGTGTGCATCTACGGCACCTGTGCGCGAACAATTGAGATGCGCGTTTTAGGACATTTCGAGATGCTTTTCCGTTAAAAACGGTTTTGGGGAGTTTCTTGGGTCTGTAAAACAGTTCAGGCAGTTCGGCGCTCGAAACGGGTCCGGACGGATTTTCGTGCGCATCTACGGCACCTGTGCACAAAAATATTGAAATGCCAGTTTTAGGACATTTCGAGATGCTTTTCGGTTAAAAACGGTTTTGGGGAGTTTCTTGGGTCTGTAAAACAGTTCAGGCAGTTCGGCGCTCGAAACGGGTCCGGACGGATTTTCGTGTGCATCTACGGCACCTGTGCGCGAACAATTGAGATGCGCGTTTTAGGACATTTCGAGATGTTTTTCCGTTAAAAACGGTTTTGGGGAGTTTCTTGGGTCTGTAAAACAGTTCAGGCAGTTTGGCGCTCGAAACGGGTCCGGACGGATTTTCGTGCGCATCTACGGCACCTGTGCACGAAAATATTGAAATGCCCGTTTTAGGACATTTCGAGATGCTTTTCGGTTAAAAATGGTTTTGGGGAGTTTCTTGGGTCTGTAAAACAGTTCAGGCAGTTCGGCGCTCGAAACGGGTCCGGACGGATTTTCGTGCGCATCTACGGCACCTGTGCACGAAAATATGGAAATGCCCGTTTTAGGACATTTCGAGATGCTTTTCGGTTAAAAACGGTTTTGGGGAGTTTCTTGGGTCTGTAAAACAGTTCAGGCAGTTCGGCGCTCGAAACGGGTCCGGACGGATTTTCGTGTGCATCTACGGCACCTGTGCACGAAAATATTGACATGCCCATTTTAGGACATTTCGAGATGCTTTTCGGTTAAAAAGGTTTTGGGGAGTTTCTTGGGTCTAGAAAACACTTCAGGCAGTTCGGCGCTCGAAACGGCTCCGGACGGATTTTCGTGCGCATCTTCGGCACCTTTGCACGAAAATATTGAAATGCCAGTTTTAGGACATTTCGAGATGCTTTTCGGTTAAAAATGGTTTTGGGGAGTTTCTTGGGTCTGTAAAACAGTTCAGGCAGTTCGGCGCTCGAAACGGGTCCGGACGGATTTTCGTGCGCATCTACGGCACCTGTGCACGAAAATATTGACATGCCCGTTTTAGGACATTTCGAGATGCTTTTCGGTTAAAAACGGTTTTGGGGAGTTTCTTGGGTCTGTAAAACAGTTCAGGCAGTTCGGCGCTCGAAACGGGTCCGGACGGATTTTCGTGCGCATCTACGGCACCTGTGCACAAAAATATTGAAATGCCAGTTTTAGGACATTTCGCAATGCTTTTCGGTTAAAAACGGTTTTGGGGAGTTTCTTGGGTCTGTAAAACAGTTCAGGCAGTTCGGCGCTCGAAACGGGTCCGGACGGATTTTCGTGTGCATCTACGGCACCTGTACGCGAACAATTGAGATGCGCGTTTTAGGACATTTCGAGATGCTTTACCGTTAAAAACGGTTTTGGGGAGTTTCTTGGGTCTGTAAAACAGTTCAGGCAGTTTGGCGCTCGAAACGGGTCCGGACGGATTTTCGTGCGCATCTACGGCACCTGTGCACGAAAATATTGAAATGCCCGTTTTAGGACATTTCGAGATGCTTTTCGGTTAAAAATGGTTTTGGGGAGTTTCTTGGGTCTGTAAAACAGTTCAGGCAGTTCGGCGCTCGAAACGGGTCCGGACGGATTTTCGTGCGCATCTACGGCACTTGTGCACGAAAATATTGAAATGCCCGTTTTAGGACATTTCGAGATGCTTTTCGGTTAAAAACGGTTTTGGGGAGTTTCTTGGGTCTGTAAAACAGTTCAGGCAGTTCGGCGCTCGAAACGGGTCCGGACGGATTTTCGTGTGCATCTACGGCACCTGTGCGCGAACAATTGAGATGCGCGTTTTAGGACATTTCGAGATGCTTTTCCGTTAAAAACGGTTTTGGGGAGTTTCTTGGGTCTGTAAAACAGTTCAGGCAGTTTGGCGCTCGAAACGGGTCCGGACGGATTTTCGTGCGCATCTACGGCACCTGTGCACGAAAATATTGAAATGCCCGTTTTAGGACATTTCGAGATGCTTTTCGGTTAAAAATGGTTTTGGGGAGTTTCTTGGGTCTGTAAAACAGTTCAGGCAGTTCGGCGGTCGAAACGGGTCCGGACGGATTTTCGTGCGCATCTACGGCACCTGTGCACGAAAATATTGAAATGCCCGTTTTAGGACATTTCGAGATGCTTTTCGGTTAAAAATGGTTTTGGGGAGTTTCTTGGGTCTGTAAAACAGTTCAGGCAGTTCGGCGCTCGAAACGGGTCCGGACAGATTTTCGTACGCATCTACGGCACCTGTGCACGAAAATATTGAAATGCCCGTTTTAGGACATTTCGACATGCTTTTCGGTTAAAAATGGTTTTGGGGAGTTTCTTGGGTCTGTAAAACAGTTTAGGCAGTTCGGCGCTCGAAACGGGTCCGGACGGATTTTCGTGCGCATCTACGGCACCTGTGCACGAAAATATTCAAATGCCCGTTTTAGGACATTTCGAGATGCTTTTCGGTTAAAAACGGTTTTGGGGAGTTTCTTGGGTCTATAAAACAGTTCAGGCAGTTCGGCGCTCGAAACGGGTCCGGACGGATTTTCGTGCGCATCTACGGCACCTGTGCACGAAAATATTGACATGCCCGTTTTAGGACATTTCGAGATGCTTTTCGGTTAAAAACGGTTTTGGGGAGTTTCTTGGGTCTGTAAAACAGTTCAGGCAGTTCGGCGCTCGAAACGGGTCCGGACGAATTTTCGTGCGCATCTACGGCACCTGTGCACGAAAATATTGACATGCCCGTTTTAGGACATTTCGAGATGCTTTTAGGTTAAAAACGGTTTTGGGGAGTTTCTTGGGTCTGTAAAACAGTTCAGGCAGTTCGGCGCTCGAAACGGGTCCGGACGGATTTTCGTGCGCATCTACGGCACCTGTGCACCAAAATATTGAAATGCCCGTTTTAGGACATTTCGAGATGCTTTTCGGTTAAAAACGGTTTTGGGGAGTTTCTTGGGTCTGTAAAACAGTTCAGGCAGTTCGGCGCTCGAAACGGGTCCGGACGGATTTTCGTGTGCATCTACGGCACCTGTGCGCGAACAATTGAGATGCGCGTTTTAGGACATTTCGAGATGCTTTTCCGTTAAAAACGGTTTTGGGGAGTTTCTTGGGTCTGTAAAACAGTTCAGGCAGTTCGGCGCTCGAAACGGGTCCGGACGGATTTTCGTGCGCATCTACGGCACCTGTGCACAAAAATATTGAAATGCCCGTTTTAGGACATTTCGAGATGCTTTTCGGTTAAAAATGGTTTTGGGGAGTTTCTTGGGTCTGTAAAACAGTTCAGGCAGTTCGGCGCTCGAAACGGGTCCGGACGGATTTTCGTACGCATCTACGGCACCTGTGCACGAAAATATTGAAATGCCCGTTTTAGGACATTTCGAGATGCTTTTCGGTTAAAAACGGTTTTGGGGAGTTTCTTGGGTCTGTAAAACAGTTCAGGCAGTTCGGCGCTCGAAACGGGTCCGGACGGATTTTCGTGCGCATCTACGGCACCTGTGCACGAAAATATTGACATGCCCGTTTTAGGACATTTCGAGATGCTTTTCGGTTAAAAACGGTTTTGGGGAGTTTCATGGGTCTAGAAAACACTTCAGGCAGTTCGGCGCTCGAAACGGCTCCGGACGGATTTTCGTGCGCATCTTCGGCACCTTTGCACGAAAATATTGAAATGCCCATTTTAGGACATTTCGACATGCTTTTCGGTTAAAAATGGTTTTGGGGAGTTTCTTGGGTCTGTAAAACAGTTTAGGCAGTTCGGCGCTCGAAACGGGTCCGGACGGATTTTCGTGCGCATCTACGGCACCTGTGCACGAAAATATTCAAAAGCCCGTTTTAGGACATTTCGAGATGCTTTTCGGTTAAAAACGGTTTTGGGGAGTTTCTCGGGTTTAGAAAACACTTCAGGCAGTTCGGCGCTCGAAACGGGTCCGGACGGATTTTCGTGCGCATCTACGGCACCTGTGCACGAAAATATTGACATGCCCATTTTAGGACATTTCGAGATGCTTTTCGGTTAAAAACTGTTTTGGGGAGTTTCTTCGGTCTAGAAAACACTTCAGGCAGTTCGGCGCTCGAAACGGCTCCGGATGGATTTTCGTGCGCATCTTCGGCACCTTTGCACGAAAATATTGAAATGCCCGTTTTAGGACATTTCGACATGCTTTTCGGTTAAAAACGGTTTTGGGGAGTTTCTTGGGTCTGTAAAACAGTTCAGGCAGTTCGGCGGTCGAAACGGGTCCGGACGGATTTTCGTGCGCATCTACGGCACCTGTGCACGAAAATATTGAAATGCCCGTTTTAGGACATTTCGAGATGCTTTTCGGTTAAAAATGGTTTTGGGGAGTTTCTTGGGTCTGTAAAACAGGTCAGGCAGTTCGGCGCTCGAAACGGGTCCGGACGGATTTTCGTGCGCATCTACGGCACCTGTGCACGAAAATATTGAAATGCCCGTTTTAGGACATTTCAAGATGCTTTTCGGTTAAAAACGGTTTTGGGGAGTTTCTTGGGTCTGGAAAACACTTCAGGCAGTTCGGCGCTCGAAACGGCTCCGTGCGGATTTTCGTGCGCATCTACGGCACCTGTGCACGAAATTATTGAAATGCCCGTTTTAGGACATTTCGAGATGCTTTTCGGTTAAAAACGGTTTTGGGGAGTTTCTTGGGTCTGTAAAACAGTTCAGGCAGTTCGGCGCTCGAAACGGGTCCGGACGGATTTTCGTGCGCATCTACGGCACCTGTGCGCGAACAATTGAGATGCGCGTTTTAGGACATTTCGAGATGCTTTTCGGTTAAAAACGGTTTTGGGGAGTTTCTTGGGTCTAGAAAACACTTCAGGCAGTTCGGCGCTCGAAACGGCTCCGGACGGATTTTCGTGCGCATCTTCGGCACCTTTGCACGAAAATATTGAAATGCCCGTTTTAGGACATTTCGAGATGCTTTTCGGTTAAAAACGGTTTTGGGGAGTTTCTTGGGTCTGTAAAACAGTTCAGGCAGTTCGGCGGTCGAAACGGGTCCGGACGGATTTTCGTGCGCATCTACGGCACCTGTGCACGAAAATATTGAAATGCCCGTTTTAGGACATTTCGACATGCTTTTCGGTTAAAAATGGTTTTGGGGAGTTTCTTGGGTCTGTAAAACAGTTCAGGCAGTTCGGCGCTCGAAACGGGTCCGGACGGATTTTCGTGCGCATCTACGGCACCTGTGCACGAAAATATTGAAATGCACGTTTTAGGACATTTTTTTTTTGAAGTGTAAGTTAGTGCTTTATTTCTCCTAAAGGAATTATATACAAAAGAATGGAATTCTAAGAGCCAACACTGGCACTAGAAATTCCTAATGGGGCATACCCCATTAATACAAATAATAAATCAGCAAAGAATTAAAACCAAAGCCCACAACCTGGGCTCAATGAAAACAATTTCTCCATAACATTGCTATTTCAACATTGGAGATATGAGAAGGAGACAATCTGTTTCTACTCAATAGTTTGCTAAACTGAACCGTCGGAGTTTGAAGGCCCACTCCGACGTTTTAGGACATTTCGAGATGCTTTTCGGTTAAAAACGGTTTTGGGGAGTTTCTTGGGTCTGTTAAACAGTTCAGGCAGTTCGGCGGTCGAAACGGGTCCGGACGGATTTTCGTGCGCATCTACAGCACCTGTGCACGAAAATATTGAAATGCCCGTTTTAGGACATTTCGAGATGCTTTTCGGTTAAAAACGGTTTTGGGGAGTTTCTTGGGTCTGTAAAACAGTTCAGGCAGTTCGGCGCTCGAAACGGGTCCGGACGGATTTTCGTGCGCATCTACGGCACCTGTGCACGAAAATATTGACATGCCCATTTTAGGACATTTCGAGATGCTTTTCGGTTAAAAAGGTTTTGGGGAGTTTCTTGGGTCTGTAAAACAGTTCAGGCAGTTCGGCGCTCGAAACGGGTCCGGACGGATTTTCGTGCGCATCTACGGCACCTGTGCACGAAAATATTGACATGCCCGTTTTAGGACATTTCGAGATGCTTTTCGGTTAAAAACGGTTTTGGGGAGTTTCTTGGGTCTGTAAAACAATTCAGGCAGTTCGGCGCTCGAAACGGGTCCGGACGGATTTTCGTGCGCATCTACGGCACCTGTGCACGAAAATATTGACATGCCCGTTTTAGGACATTTCGAGATGCTTTTCGGTTAAAAACGGTTTTGGGGAGTTTCTTGGGTCTGTAAAACAGTTCAGGCAGTTCGGCGCTCGAAACGGGTCCGGACGGATTTTCGTGCGCATCTACGGCACCTGTGCACAAAAATATTGAAATGCCAGTTTTAGGACATTTCGAGATGCTTTTCGGTTAAAAACGGTTTTGGGGAGTTTCTTGGGTCTGTAAAACAGTTCAGGCAGTTCGGCGCTCGAAACGGGTCCGGACGGATTTTCGTGTGCATCTACGGCACCTGTGCGCGAACAATTGAGATGCGCGTTTTAGGACATTTCGAGATGCTTTACCGTTAAAAACGGTTTTGGGGAGTTTCTTGGGTCTGTAAAACAGTTCAGGCAGTTTGGCGCTCGAAACGGGTCCGGACGGATTTTCGTGCGCATCTACGGCACCTGTGCACAAAAATATTGAAATGCCCGTTTTAGGACATTTCGAGATGCTTTTCGGTTAAAAACGGTTTTGGGGAGTTTCTTGGGTCTGTAAAACAGTTCAGGCAGTTCGGCGCTCGAAACGGGTCCGGACGGATTTTCGTGTGCATCTACGGCACCTGTGCGCGAACAATTGAGATGCGCGTTTTAGGACATTTCGAGATGCTTTTCCGTTAAAAACGGTTTTGGGGAGTTTCTTGGGTCTGTAAAACAGTTCAGGCAGTTCGGCGCTCGAAACGGGTCCGGACGGATTTTCGTGCGCATCTACGGCACCTGTGCACAAAAATATTGAAATGCCAGTTTTAGGACATTTCGAGATGCTTTTCGGTTAAAAACGGTTTTGGGGAGTTTCTTGGGTCTGTAAAACAGTTCAGGCAGTTCGGCGCTCGAAACGGGTCCGGACGGATTTTCGTGTGCATCTACGGCACCTGTGCGCGAACAATTGAGATGCGCGTTTTAGGACATTTCGAGATGCTTTTCCGTTAAAAACGGTTTTGGGGAGTTTCTTGGGTCTGTAAAACAGTTCAGGCAGTTTGGCGCTCGAAACGGGTCCGGACGGATTTTCGTGCGCATCTACGGCACCTGTGCACGAAAATATTGAAATGCCCGTTTTAGGACATTTCGAGATGCTTTTCGGTTAAAAATGGTTTTGGGGAGTTTCTTGGGTCTGTAAAACAGTTCAGGCAGTTCGGCGCTCGAAACGGGTCCGGACGGATTTTCGTGCGCATCTACGGCACCTGTGCACGAAAATATGGAAATGCCCGTTTTAGGACATTTCGAGATGCTTTTCGGTTAAAAACGGTTTTGGGGAGTTTCTTGGGTCTGTAAAACAGTTCAGGCAGTTCGGCGCTCGAAACGGGTCCGGACGGATTTTCGTGTGCATCTACGGCACCTGTGCACGAAAATATTGACATGCCCATTTTAGGACATTTCGAGATGCTTTTCGGTTAAAAAGGTTTTGGGGAGTTTCTTGGGTCTAGAAAACACTTCAGGCAGTTCGGCGCTCGAAACGGCTCCGGACGGATTTTCGTGCGCATCTTCGGCACCTTTGCACGAAAATATTGAAATGCCAGTTTTAGGACATTTCGAGATGCTTTTCGGTTAAAAATGGTTTTGGGGAGTTTCTTGGGTCTGTAAAACAGTTCAGGCAGTTCGGCGCTCGAAACGGGTCCGGACGGATTTTCGTGCGCATCTACGGCACCTGTGCACGAAAATATTGACATGCCCGTTTTAGGACATTTCGAGATGCTTTTCGGTTAAAAACGGTTTTGGGGAGTTTCTTGGGTCTGTAAAACAGTTCAGGCAGTTCGGCGCTCGAAACGGGTCCGGACGGATTTTCGTGCGCATCTACGGCACCTGTGCACAAAAATATTGAAATGCCAGTTTTAGGACATTTCGCAATGCTTTTCGGTTAAAAACGGTTTTGGGGAGTTTCTTGGGTCTGTAAAACAGTTCAGGCAGTTCGGCGCTCGAAACGGGTCCGGACGGATTTTCGTGTGCATCTACGGCACCTGTACGCGAACAATTGAGATGCGCGTTTTAGGACATTTCGAGATGCTTTACCGTTAAAAACGGTTTTGGGGAGTTTCTTGGGTCTGTAAAACAGTTCAGGCAGTTTGGCGCTCGAAACGGGTCCGGACGGATTTTCGTGCGCATCTACGGCACCTGTGCACGAAAATATTGAAATGCCCGTTTTAGGACATTTCGAGATGCTTTTCGGTTAAAAATGGTTTTGGGGAGTTTCTTGGGTCTGTAAAACAGTTCAGGCAGTTCGGCGCTCGAAACGGGTCCGGACGGATTTTCGTGCGCATCTACGGCACTTGTGCACGAAAATATTGAAATGCCCGTTTTAGGACATTTCGAGATGCTTTTCGGTTAAAAACGGTTTTGGGGAGTTTCTTGGGTCTGTAAAACAGTTCAGGCAGTTCGGCGCTCGAAACGGGTCCGGACGGATTTTCGTGTGCATCTACGGCACCTGTGCGCGAACAATTGAGATGCGCGTTTTAGGACATTTCGAGATGCTTTTCCGTTAAAAACGGTTTTGGGGAGTTTCTTGGGTCTGTAAAACAGTTCAGGCAGTTCGGCGCTCGAAACGGGTCCGGACGGATTTTCGTGCGCATCTACGGCACCTGTGCACAAAAATATTGAAATGCCCGTTTTAGGACATTTCGAGATGCTTTTCGGTTAAAAATGGTTTTGGGGAGTTTCTTGGGTCTGTAAAACAGTTCAGGCAGTTCGGCGCTCGAAACGGGTCCGGACGGATTTTCGTACGCATCTACGGCACCTGTGCACGAAAATATTGAAATGCCCGTTTTAGGACATTTCGAGATGCTTTTCGGTTAAAAACGGTTTTGGGGAGTTTCTTGGGTCTGTAAAACAGTTCAGGCAGTTCGGCGCTCGAAACGGGTCCGGACGGATTTTCGTGCGCATCTACGGCACCTGTGCACGAAAATATTGACATGCCCGTTTTAGGACATTTCGAGATGCTTTTCGGTTAAAAACGGTTTTGGGGAGTTTCATGGGTCTAGAAAACACTTCAGGCAGTTCGGCGCTCGAAACGGCTCCGGACGGATTTTCGTGCGCATCTTCGGCACCTTTGCACGAAAATATTGAAATGCCCATTTTAGGACATTTCGACATGCTTTTCGGTTAAAAATGGTTTTGGGGAGTTTCTTGGGTCTGTAAAACAGTTTAGGCAGTTCGGCGCTCGAAACGGGTCCGGACGGATTTTCGTGCGCATCTACGGCACCTGTGCACGAAAATATTCAAAAGCCCGTTTTAGGACATTTCGAGATGCTTTTCGGTTAAAAACGGTTTTGGGGAGTTTCTCGGGTTTAGAAAACACTTCAGGCAGTTCGGCGCTCGAAACGGGTCCGGACGGATTTTCGTGCGCATCTACGGCACCTGTGCACGAAAATATTGACATGCCCATTTTAGGACATTTCGAGATGCTTTTCGGTTAAAAACTGTTTTGGGGAGTTTCTTCGGTCTAGAAAACACTTCAGGCAGTTCGGCGCTTGAAACGGCTCCGGATGGATTTTCGTGCGCATCTTCGGCACCTTTGCACGAAAATATTGAAATGCCCGTTTTAGGACATTTCGACATGCTTTTCGGTTAAAAACGGTTTTGGGGAGTTTCTTGGGTCTGTAAAACAGTTCAGGCAGTTCGGCGGTCGAAACGGGTCCGGACGGATTTTCGTGCGCATCTACGGCACCTGTGCACCAAAATATTGAAATGCCCGTTTTAGGACATTTCGAGATGCTTTTCGGTTAAAAACGGTTTTGGGGAGTTTCTTGGGTCTGTAAAACAGTTCAGGCAGTTCGGCGCTCGAAACGGGTCCGGACGGATTTTCGTGTGCATCTACGGCACCTGTGCGCGAACAATTGAGATGCGCGTTTTAGGACATTTCGAGATGCTTTTCCGTTAAAAACGGTTTTGGGGAGTTTCTTGGGTCTGTAAAACAGTTCAGGCAGTTCGGCGCTCGAAACGGGTCCGGACGGATTTTCGTGCGCATCTACGGCACCTGTGCACAAAAATATTGAAATGCCCGTTTTAGGACATTTCGAGATGCTTTTCGGTTAAAAATGGTTTTGGGGAGTTTCTTGGGTCTGTAAAACAGTTCAGGCAGTTCGGCGCTCGAAACGGGTCCGGACGGATTTTCGTACGCATCTACGGCACCTGTGCACGAAAATATTGAAATGCCCGTTTTAGGACATTTCGAGATGCTTTTCGGTTAAAAACGGTTTTGGGGAGTTTCTTGGGTCTGTAAAACAGTTCAGGCAGTTCGGCGCTCGAAACGGGTCCGGACGGATTTTCGTGCGCATCTACGGCACCTGTGCACGAAAATATTGACATGCCCGTTTTAGGACATTTCGAGATGCTTTTCGGTTAAAAACGGTTTTGGGGAGTTTCATGGGTCTAGAAAACACTTCAGGCAGTTCGGCGCTCGAAACGGCTCCGGACGGATTTTCGTGCGCATCTTCGGCACCTTTGCACGAAAATATTGAAATGCCCATTTTAGGACATTTCGACATGCTTTTCGGTTAAAAATGGTTTTGGGGAGTTTCTTGGGTCTGTAAAACAGTTTAGGCAGTTCGGCGCTCGAAACGGGTCCGGACGGATTTTCGTGCGCATCTACGGCACCTGTGCACGAAAATATTCAAAAGCCCGTTTTAGGACATTTCGAGATGCTTTTCGGTTAAAAACGGTTTTGGGGAGTTTCTCGGGTTTAGAAAACACTTCAGGCAGTTCGGCGCTCGAAACGGGTCCGGACGGATTTTCGTGCGCATCTACGGCACCTGTGCACGAAAATATTGACATGCCCATTTTAGGACATTTCGAGATGCTTTTCGGTTAAAAACTGTTTTGGGGAGTTTCTTCGGTCTAGAAAACACTTCAGGCAGTTCGGCGCTCGAAACGGCTCCGGATGGATTTTCGTGCGCATCTTCGGCACCTTTGCACGAAAATATTGAAATGCCCGTTTTAGGACATTTCGACATGCTTTTCGGTTAAAAACGGTTTTGGGGAGTTTCTTGGGTCTGTAAAACAGTTCAGGCAGTTCGGCGGTCGAAACGGGTCCGGACGGATTTTCGTGCGCATCTACGGCACCAGTGCACGAAAATATTGAAATGCCCGTTTTAGGACATTTCGAGATGCTTTTCGGTTAAAAATGGTTTTGGGGAGTTTCTTGGGTCTGTAAAACAGGTCAGGCAGTTCGGCGCTCGAAACGGGTCCGGACGGATTTTCGTGCGCATCTACGGCACCTGTGCACGAAAATATTGAAATGCCCGTTTTAGGACATTTCAAGATGCTTTTCGGTTAAAAACGGTTTTGGGGAGTTTCTTGGGTCTGGAAAACACTTCAGGCAGTTCGGCGCTCGAAACGGCTCCGTGCGGATTTTCGTGCGCATCTACGGCACCTGTGCACGAAATTATTGAAATGCCCGTTTTAGGACATTTCGAGATGCTTTTCGGTTAAAAACGGTTTTGGGGAGTTTCTTGGGTCTGTAAAACAGTTCAGGCAGTTCGGCGCTCGAAACGGGTCCGGACGGATTTTCGTGCGCATCTACGGCACCTGTGCGCGAACAATTGAGATGCGCGTTTTAGGACATTTCGAGATGCTTTTCGGTTAAAAACGGTTTTGGGGAGTTTCTTGGGTCTAGAAAACACTTCAGGCAGTTCGGCGCTCGAAACGGCTCCGGACGGATTTTCGTGCGCATCTTCGGCACCTTTGCACGAAAATATTGAAATGCCCGTTTTAGGACATTTCGAGATGCTTTTCGGTTAAAAACGGTTTTGGGGAGTTTCTTGGGTCTGTAAAACAGTTCAGGCAGTTCGGCGGTCGAAACGGGTCCGGACGGATTTTCGTGCGCATCTACGGCACCTGTGCACGAAAATATTGAAATGCCCGTTTTAGGACATTTCGACATGCTTTTCGGTTAAAAATGGTTTTGGGGAGTTTCTTGGGTCTGTAAAACAGTTCAGGCAGTTCGGCGCTCGAAACGGGTCCGGACGGATTTTCGTGCGCATCTACGGCACCTGTGCACGAAAATATTGAAATGCACGTTTTAGGACATTTTTTTTTTGAAGTGTAAGTTAGTGCTTTATTTCTCCTAAAGGAATTATATACAAAAGAATGGAATTCTAAGAGCCAACACTGGCACTAGAAATTCCTAATGGGGCATACCCCATTAATACAAATAATAAATCAGCAAAGAATTAAAACCAAAGCCCACAACCTGGGCTCAATGAAAACAATTTCTCCATAACATTGCTATTTCAACATTGGAGATATGAGAAGGAGACAATCTGTTTCTACTCAATAGTTTGCTAAACTGAACCGTCGGAGTTTGAAGGCCCACTCCGACGTTTTAGGACATTTCGAGATGCTTTTCGGTTAAAAACGGTTTTGGGGAGTTTCTTGGGTCTGTTAAACAGTTCAGGCAGTTCGGCGGTCGAAACGGGTCCGGACGGATTTTCGTGCGCATCTACAGCACCTGTGCACGAAAATATTGAAATGCCCGTTTTAGGACATTTCGAGATGCTTTTCGGTTAAAAACGGTTTTGGGGAGTTTCTTGGGTCTGTAAAACAGTTCAGGCAGTTCGGCGCTCGAAACGGGTCCGGACGGATTTTCGTGCGCATCTACGGCACCTGTGCACGAAAATATTGACATGCCCATTTTAGGACATTTCGAGATGCTTTTCGGTTAAAAAGGTTTTGGGGAGTTTCTTGGGTCTGTAAAACAGTTCAGGCAGTTCGGCGCTCGAAACGGGTCCGGACGGATTTTCGTGCGCATCTACGGCACCTGTGCACGAAAATATTGACATGCCCGTTTTAGGACATTTCGAGATGCTTTTCGGTTAAAAACGGTTTTGGGGAGTTTCTTGGGTCTGTAAAACAATTCAGGCAGTTCGGCGCTCGAAACGGGTCCGGACGGATTTTCGTGCGCATCTACGGCACCTGTGCACGAAAATATTGACATGCCCGTTTTAGGACATTTCGAGATGCTTTTCGGTTAAAAACGGTTTTGGGGAGTTTCTTGGGTCTGTAAAACAGTTCAGGCAGTTCGGCGCTCGAAACGGGTCCGGACGGATTTTCGTGCGCATCTACGGCACCTGTGCACAAAAATATTGAAATGCCAGTTTTAGGACATTTCGAGATGCTTTTCGGTTAAAAACGGTTTTGGGGAGTTTCTTGGGTCTGTAAAACAGTTCAGGCAGTTCGGCGCTCGAAACGGGTCCGGACGGATTTTCGTGTGCATCTACGGCACCTGTGCGCGAACAATTGAGATGCGCGTTTTAGGACATTTCGAGATGCTTTACCGTTAAAAACGGTTTTGGGGAGTTTCTTGGGTCTGTAAAACAGTTCAGGCAGTTTGGCGCTCGAAACGGGTCCGGACGGATTTTCGTGCGCATCTACGGCACCTGTGCACAAAAATATTGAAATGCCCGTTTTAGGACATTTCGAGATGCTTTTCGGTTAAAAACGGTTTTGGGGAGTTTCTTGGGTCTGTAAAACAGTTCAGGCAGTTCGGCGCTCGAAACGGGTCCGGACGGATTTTCCTGTGCATCTACGGCACCTGTGCGCGAACAATTGAGATGCGCGTTTTAGGACATTTCGAGATGCTTTTCCGTTAAAAACGGTTTTGGGGAGTTTCTTGGGTCTGTAAAACAGTTCAGGCAGTTCGGCGCTCGAAACGGGTCCGGACGGATTTTCGTGCGCATCTACGGCACCTGTGCACAAAAATATTGAAATGCCAGTTTTAGGACATTTCGAGATGCTTTTCGGTTAAAAACGGTTTTGGGGAGTTTCTTGGGTCTGTAAAACAGTTCAGGCAGTTCGGCGCTCGAAACGGGTCCGGACGGATTTTCGTGTGCATCTACGGCACCTGTGCGCGAACAATTGAGATGCGCGTTTTAGGACATTTCGAGATGCTTTTCCGTTAAAAACGGTTTTGGGGAGTTTCTTGGGTCTGTAAAACAGTTCAGGCAGTTTGGCGCTCGAAACGGGTCCGGACGGATTTTCGTGCGCATCTACGGCACCTGTGCACGAAAATATTGAAATGCCCGTTTTAGGACATTTCGAGATGCTTTTCGGTTAAAAATGGTTTTGGGGAGTTTCTTGGGTCTGTAAAACAGTTCAGGCAGTTCGGCGCTCGAAACGGGTCCGGACGGATTTTCGTGCGCATCTACGGCACCTGTGCACGAAAATATTGAAATGCCCGTTTTAGGACATTTCGAGATGCTTTTCGGTTAAAAACGGTTTTGGGGAGTTTCTTGGGTCTGTAAAACAGTTCAGGCAGTTCGGCGCTCGAAACGGGTCCGGACGGATTTTCGTGTGCATCTACGGCACCTGTGCGCGAACAATTGAGATGCGCGTTTTAGGACATTTCGAGATGCTTTTCCGTTAAAAACGGTTTTGGGGAGTTTCTTGGGTCTGTAAAACAGTTCAGGCAATTTGGCGCTCGAAACGGGTCCGGACGGATTTTCGTGCGCATCTACGGCACCTGTGCACGAAAATATTGAAATGCCCGTTTTAGGACATTTCGAGATGCTTTTCGGGTAAAAATGGTTTTGGGGAGTTTCTTGGGTCTGTAAAACAGTTCAGGCAGTTCGGCGGTCGAAACGGGTCCGGACGGATTTTCGTGCGCATCTACGGCACCTGTGCACGAAAATATTGAAATGCCCGTTTTAGGACATTTCGAGATGCTTTTCGGTTAAAAATGGTTTTGGGGAGTTTCTTGGGTCTGTAAAACAGTTCAGGCAGTTCGGCGCTCGAAACGGATCCGGACGGATTTTCGTGCGCATCTACGGCACCTGTGCACGAAAATATTGAAATGCCCGTTTTAGGACATTTCGAGATGCTTTTCGGTTAAAAACGGTTTTGGGGAGTTTCTTGGGTCTGTAAAACAGTTCAGGCAGTTCGGCGGTCGAAACGGGTCCGGACGGATTTTCGTGCGCATCTACGGCACCTGTGCACGAAAATATTGAAATGCCCGTTTTAGGACATTTCGAGATGCTTTTCGGTTAAAAATGGTTT
The DNA here is from genome assembly GCA_028538565.1 of Umbellularia californica. Classification (NCBI taxonomy): domain Eukaryota; kingdom Viridiplantae; phylum Streptophyta; class Magnoliopsida; order Laurales; family Lauraceae; genus Umbellularia; species Umbellularia californica. The sequence continues at coordinate 29,865,830 of JAPQWN010000008.1, read as the reverse complement.
TGGGGAGTTTCTTGGGTCTGTAAAACAGGTCAGGCAGTTCGGCGCTCGAAACGGGTCCGGACGGATTTTCGTGCGTATCTACGGCACATGTGCATGAAAATATTGAAATGCCCGTTTTAGGTCATTTCGAGATGCTTTTCGGTTAAAAACGGTTTTGGGGAGTTTCTTGGGTCTGGAAAACACTTCAGGCAGTTCGGCGCTCGAAACGGCTCCGTGCGGATTTTCGTGCGCATCTACGGCACCTGTTAACGAAATTATTGAAATGCCCGTTTTAGGACATTTCGAGATGCTTTTCGGTTAAAAACGGTTTTGGGGAGTTTCTTGGGTCTGTAAAACAGTTCAGGCAGTTCGGCGCTCGAAACGGGTCCGGACGGATTTTCGTGCGCATCTACGGCACCTGTGCGCGAACAATTGAGATGAGCGTTTTAGGACATTTCGAGATGCTTTTCGGTTAAAAACGGTTTTGGGGAGTTTCTTGGGTCTAGAAAAAACTTCAGGCAGTTCGGCGCTCGAAACGGCTCCGGACGGATTTTCGGGCGCATCTTCGGCACCTTTGCACGAAAATATTGAAATGCCCGTTTTAGGACATTTCGAGATGCTTTTCGGTTAAAAATGGTTTTGGGGAGTTTCTTGGGTCTGTAAAACAGTTCAGGCAGTTCGGCGCTCGAAACGGGTCCGGACGGATTTTCGTGCGCATCTACGGCACCTGTGCACGAAAATATTGAAATGCACATTTTAGGACATTTCGAGATGCTTTTCGGTTAAAAACGGTTTTGGGAGTTTCTTGGGTCTGTTAAACAGTTCAGGCAGTTCGGCGGTCGAAACGGGTCCGGACGGATTTTCGTGCGCATCTACGGCACCTGTGCACGAAAATATTGAAATGCCCGTTTTAGGACATTTCGAGATGCTTTTCGGTTAAAAACGGTTTTGGGGAGTTTCTTGGGTCTGTAAAACAGTTCAGGCAGTTCGGCGCTCGAAACGGGTCCGGACGGATTTTCGTGCGCATCTACGGCACCTGTGCACGAAAATATTGACATGCCCATTTTAGGACATTTCGAGATGCTTTTCGGTTAAAAAGGTTTTGGGGAGTTTCTTGGGTCTAGAAAACACTTCAGGCAGTTCGGCGCTCGAAACGGCTCCGGACGGATTTTCGTGCGCATCTTCGGCACCTTTACACGAAAATATTGAAATGCCCGTTTTAGGGCATTTCGAGATGCTTTTCGGTTAAAAACGGTTTTGGGGAGTTTCTTGGGTCTGTAAAACAGTTCAGGCAGTTCGGCGGTCGAAACGGGTCCGGACGGATTTTCGTGCGCATCTACGACACCTGTGCACGAAAATATTGAAATGCCCGTTTTAGGACATTTCGAGATGCTTTTCGGTTAAAAACGGTTTTGGGGAGTTTCTTGGGTCTGTAAAACAGTTCAGGCAGTTCGGCGCTCGAAACGGGTCCGGACGGATTTTCGTGCGCATCTACGGCACCTGTGCACGAAAATATTAACATGCCCATTTTAGGACATTTCGAGATGCTTTTCGGTTAAAAAGGTTTTGGGGAGTTTCTTGGGTCTGTAAAACAGTTCAGGCAGTTCGGCGCTCGAAACGGGTCCGGACGGATTTTCGTGCGCATCTACGGCACCTGTGCACGAAAATATTGACATGCCCGTTTTAGGACATTTCGAGATGCTTTTCGGTTAAAAACGGTTTTGGGGAGTTTCTTGGGTCTGTAAAACAATTCAGGCAGTTCGGCGCTCGAAACGGGTCCGGACGGATTTTCGTGCGCATCTACGGCACCTGTGCACGAAAATATTGACATGCCCGTTTTAGGACATTTCGAGATGCTTTTCGGTTAAAAACGGTTTTGGGGAGTTTCTTGGGTCTGTAAAACAGTTCAGGCAGTTCGGCGCTCGAAACGGGTCCGGACGGATTTTCGTGCGCATCTACGGCACCTGTGCACAAAAATATTGAAATGCCAGTTTTAGGACATTTCGAGATGCTTTTCGGTTAAAAACGGTTTTGGGGAGTTTCTTGGGTCTGTAAAACAGTTCAGGCAGTTCGGCGCTCGAAACGGGTCCGGACGGATTTTCGTGTGCATCTACGGCACCTGTGCGCGAACAATTGAGATGCGCGTTTTAGGACATTTCGAGATGCTTTACCGTTAAAAACGGTTTTGGGGAGTTTCTTGGGTCTGTAAAACAGTTCAGGCAGTTTGGCGCTCGAAACGGGTCCGGACGGATTTTCGTGCGCATCTACGGCACCTGTGCACAAAAATATTGAAATGCCCGTTTTAGGACATTTCGAGATGCTTTTCGGTTAAAAACGGTTTTGGGGAGTTTCTTGGGTCTGTAAAACAGTTCAGGCAGTTCGGCGCTCGAAACGGGTCCGGACGGATTTTCCTGTGCATCTACGGCACCTGTGCGCGAACAATTGAGATGCGCGTTTTAGGACATTTCGAGATGCTTTTCCGTTAAAAACGGTTTTGGGGAGTTTCTTGGGTCTGTAAAACAGTTCAGGCAGTTCGGCGCTCGAAACGGGTCCGGACGGATTTTCGTGCGCATCTACGGCACCTGTGCACAAAAATATTGAAATGCCAGTTTTAGGACATTTCGAGATGCTTTTCGGTTAAAAACGGTTTTGGGGAGTTTCTTGGGTCTGTAAAACAGTTCAGGCAGTTCGGCGCTCGAAACGGGTCCGGACGGATTTTCGTGTGCATCTACGGCACCTGTGCGCGAACAATTGAGATGCGCGTTTTAGGACATTTCGAGATGCTTTTCCGTTAAAAACGGTTTTGGGGAGTTTCTTGGGTCTGTAAAACAGTTCAGGCAGTTTGGCGCTCGAAACGGGTCCGGACGGATTTTCGTGCGCATCTACGGCACCTGTGCACGAAAATATTGAAATGCCCGTTTTAGGACATTTCGAGATGCTTTTCGGTTAAAAATGGTTTTGGGGAGTTTCTTGGGTCTGTAAAACAGTTCAGGCAGTTCGGCGCTCGAAACGGGTCCGGACGGATTTTCGTGCGCATCTACGGCACCTGTGCACGAAAATATTGAAATGCCCGTTTTAGGACATTTCGAGATGCTTTTCGGTTAAAAACGGTTTTGGGGAGTTTCTTGGGTCTGTAAAACAGTTCAGGCAGTTCGGCGCTCGAAACGGGTCCGGACGGATTTTCGTGTGCATCTACGGCACCTGTGCGCGAACAATTGAGATGCGCGTTTTAGGACATTTCGAGATGCTTTTCCGTTAAAAACGGTTTTGGGGAGTTTCTTGGGTCTGTAAAACAGTTCAGGCAATTTGGCGCTCGAAACGGGTCCGGACGGATTTTCGTGCGCATCTACGGCACCTGTGCACGAAAATATTGAAATGCCCGTTTTAGGACATTTCGAGATGCTTTTCGGTTAAAAATGGTTTTGGGGAGTTTCTTGGGTCTGTAAAACAGTTCAGGCAGTTCGGCGGTCGAAACGGGTCCGGACGGATTTTCGTGCGCATCTACGGCACCTGTGCACGAAAATATTGAAATGCCCGTTTTAGGACATTTCGAGATGCTTTTCGGTTAAAAATGGTTTTGGGGAGTTTCTTGGGTCTGTAAAACAGTTCAGGCAGTTCGGCGCTCGAAACGGATCCGGACGGATTTTCGTGCGCATCTACGGCACCTGTGCACGAAAATATTGAAATGCCCGTTTTAGGACATTTCGAGATGCTTTTCGGTTAAAAACGGTTTTGGGGAGTTTCTTGGGTCTGTAAAACAGTTCAGGCAGTTCGGCGGTCGAAACGGGTCCGGACGGATTTTCGTGCGCATCTACGGCACCTGTGCACGAAAATATTGAAATGCCCGTTTTAGGACATTTCGAGATGCTTTTCGGTTAAAAATGGTTTTGGGGAGTTTCTTGGGTCTGTAAAACAGGTCAGGCAGTTCGGCGCTCGAAACGGGTCCGGACGGATTTTCGTGCGTATCTACGGCACATGTGCATGAAAATATTGAAATGCCCGTTTTAGGTCATTTCGAGATGCTTTTCGGTTAAAAACGGTTTTGGGGAGTTTCTTGGGTCTGGAAAACACTTCAGGCAGTTCGGCGCTCGAAACGGCTCCGTGCGGATTTTCGTGCGCATCTACGGCACCTGTTAACGAAATTATTGAAATGCCCGTTTTAGGACATTTCGAGATGCTTTTCGGTTAAAAACGGTTTTGGGGAGTTTCTTGGGTCTGTAAAACAGTTCAGGCAGTTCGGCGCTCGAAACGGGTCCGGACGGATTTTCGTGCGCATCTACGGCACCTGTGCGCGAACAATTGAGATGCGCGTTTTAGGACATTTCGAGATGCTTTTCGGTTAAAAACGGTTTTGGGGAGTTTCTTGGGTCTAGAAAAAACTTCAGGCAGTTCGGCGCTCGAAACGGCTCCGGACGGATTTTCGGGCGCATCTTCGGCACCTTTGCACGAAAATATTGAAATGCCCGTTTTAGGACATTTCGAGATGCTTTTCGGTTAAAAATGGTTTTGGGGAGTTTCTTGGGTCTGTAAAACAGTTCAGGCAGTTCGGCGCTCGAAACGGGTCCGGACGGATTTTCGTGCGCATCTACGGCACCTGTGCACGAAAATATTGAAATGCACATTTTAGGACATTTCGAGATGCTTTTCGGTTAAAAACGGTTTTGGGAGTTTCTTGGGTCTGTTAAACAGTTCAGGCAGTTCGGCGGTCGAAACGGGTCCGGACGGATTTTCGTGCGCATCTACGGCACCTGTGCACGAAAATATTGAAATGCCCGTTTTAGGACATTTCGAGATGCTTTTCGGTTAAAAACGGTTTTGGGGAGTTTCTTGGGTCTGTAAAACAGTTCAGGCAGTTCGGCGCTCGAAACGGGTCCGGACGGATTTTCGTGCGCATCTACGGCACCTGTGCACGAAAATATTGACATGCCCATTTTAGGACATTTCGAGATGCTTTTCGGTTAAAAAGGTTTTGGGGAGTTTCTTGGGTCTAGAAAACACTTCAGGCAGTTCGGCGCTCGAAACGGCTCCGGACGGATTTTCGTGCGCATCTTCGGCACCTTTACACGAAAATATTGAAATGCCCGTTTTAGGGCATTTCGAGATGCTTTTCGGTTAAAAACGGTTTTGGGGAGTTTCTTGGGTCTGTAAAACAGTTCAGGCAGTTCGGCGGTCGAAACGGGTCCGGACGGATTTTCGTGCGCATCTACGACACCTGTGCACGAAAATATTGAAATGCCCGTTTTAGGACATTTCGAGATGCTTTTCGGTTAAAAACGGTTTTGGGGAGTTTCTTGGGTCTGTAAAACAGTTCAGGCAGTTCGGCGCTCGAAACGGGTCCGGACGGATTTTCGTGCGCATCTACGGCACCTGTGCACGAAAATATTGACATGCCCATTTTAGGACATTTCGAGATGCTTTTCGGTTAAAAAGGTTTTGGGGAGTTTCTTGGGTCTGTAAAACAGTTCAGGCAGTTCGGCGCTCGAAACGGGTCCGGACGGATTTTCGTGCGCATCTACGGCACCTGTGCACGAAAATATTGAAATGCCCGTTTTAGGACATTTCGAGATGCTTTTCGGTTAAAAACGGTTTTGGGGAGTTTCTTGGGTCTGTAAAACAGTTCAGGCAGTTCGGCGCTCGAAACGGGTCCGGACGGATTTTCGTGTGCATCTACGGCACCTGTGCGCGAACAATTGAGATGCGCGTTTTAGGACATTTCGAGATGCTTTTCCGTTAAAAACGGTTTTGGGGAGTTTCTTGGGTCTGTAAAACAGTTCAGGCAGTTCGGCGCTCGAAACGGGTCCGGACGGATTTTCGTGCGCATCTACGGCACCTGTGCACAAAAATATTGAAATGCCAGTTTTAGGACATTTCGAGATGCTTTTCGGTTAAAAACGGTTTTGGGGAGTTTCTTGGGTCTGTAAAACAGTTCAGGCAGTTCGGCGCTCGAAACGGGTCCGGACGGATTTTCGTGTGCATCTACGGCACCTGTGCGCGAACAATTGAGATGCGCGTTTTAGGACATTTCGAGATGCTTTTCCGTGAAAAACGGTTTTGGGGAGTTTCTTGGGTCTGTAAAACAGTTCAGGCAGTTTGGCGCTCGAAACGGGTCCGGACGGATTTTCGTGCGCATCTACGGCACCTGTGCACGAAAATATTAAAATGCCCGTTTTAGGACATTTCGAGATGCTTTTCGGTTAAAAATGGTTTTGGGGAGTTTCTTGGGTCTGTAAAACAGTTCAGGCAGTTCGGCGCTCGAAACGGGTCCGGACGGATTTTCGTGCGCATCTACGGCACCTGTGCACGAAATATTGAAATGCACGTTTTAGGACATTTCGAGATGCTTTTCGGTTAAAAACGGTTTTGGGAGTTTCTTGGGTCTGTTAAACAGTTCAGGCAGTTCGGCGGTCGAAACGGGTCCGGACAGATTTTCGTGCGCATCTACGGCACCTGTGCACGAAAATATTGAAATGCCCGTTTTAGGACATTTCGAGATGCTTTTCGGTTAAAAACGGTTTTGGGGAGTTTCTTGGGTCTGTAAAACAGTTCAGGCAGTTCGGCGCTCGAAACGGGTCCGGACGGATTTTCGTGCGCATCTACGGCACCTGTGCACGAAAATATTGACATGCCCATTTTAGGACATTTCGAAATGCTTTTCGGTTAAAAAGGTTTTGGGGAGTTTCTTGGGTCTAGAAAACAATTCAGGCAGTTCGGCGCTCGAAACGGCTCCGGACGGATTTTCGTGCGCATCTTCGGCACCTTTACACGAAAATATTGAAATGCCCGTTTTAGGGCATTTCGAGATGCTTTTCGGTTAAAAACGGTTTTGGGGAGTTTCTTGGGTCTGTAAAACAGTTCAGGCAGTTCGGCGGTCGAAACGGGTCCGGACGGATTTTCGTGCGCATCTACGGCACCTGTGCACGAAAATATTGAAATGCCCGTTTTAGGACATTTCGAGATGCTTTTCGGTTAAAAACGGTTTTGGGGAGTTTTTTGGGTCTGGAAAACACTTCAGGCAGTTCGGCGCTCGAAACGGCTCCGTGCGGATTTTCGTGCGCATCTACGGCACTTGTGCACGAAATTATTGAAATGCCCGTTTTAGGACATTTCGAGATGCTTTTCGGTTAAAAACGGTTTTGGGGAGTTTCTTGGGTCTGTAAAACAGTTCAGGCAGTTCGGCGCTCGAAACGGGTCCGGACGGATTTTCGTGCGCATCTACGGCACCTGTGCACGAAAATATTGACTTGCCCGTTTTAGGACATTTCGAGATGCTTTTCGGTTAAAAACGGTTTTGGGGAGTTTCTTGGGTCTAGAAAACACTTCAGGCAGTTCGGCGCTCGAAACGGCTCCGGACGGATTTTCGTGCGCATCTTCGGCACCTTTGCACGAAAATATTGAAATGCCCGTTATAGGACATTTCGAGATGCTTTTCGGTTAAAAACGGTTTTGGGGAGTTTCTTGGGTCTGTAAAACAGTTCAGGCAGTTCGGCGCTCGAAACGGGTCCGGACGGATTTTCGTGCGCATCTACGGCACCTGTGCACGAAAATATTGACATGCCCGTGTTAGGACATTTCGAGATGCTTTTCGGTTAAAAACGGTTTTGGGGAGTTTCTTGGGTCTAGAAAACACTTCAGGCACTTCGGCGCTCGAAACGGCTCCGGACGGATTTTCGTGCGCATCTTCGGCACCTTTGCACGAAAATATTGAAATGCCCGTTCTAGGACATTTCGAGATGCTTTTCGGTTAAAAGCGGTTTTGGGGAGTTTCTTGGGTCTGTAAAACAGTTCAGGCAGTTCGGCGCTCGAAACGGGTCCGGACGGATTTTCGTGCGCATATACGGCACCTGTGCACGAAAATATTGACATGCCCATTTTAGGACATTTCGAGATGCTTTTCGGTTAAAAACGGTTTTGGGGAGTTTCTTGGGTCTAGAAAACACTTCAGGCAGTTCGGCGCTCGAAACGGCTCCGGACGGATTTTCGTGCGCATCTTCGGCACCTTTGCACGAAAATATTGAAATGCCCGTTTTAGGACATTTTCGAGATGCTTTTCGGTTAAAAATGGTTTTGGGGAGTTTCTTGGGTCTGTAAAACAGTTCAGGCAGTTCGGCGCTCGAAACGGGTCCGGACGGATTTTCGTGCGCATCTACGGCACCTGTGCACGAAAATATTGAAATGCCCGTTTTAGGACATTTCGAGATGCTTTTCGGTTAAAAACGGTTTTGGGGAGTTTCTTGGGTCTGGAAAACACTTCAGGCAGATCGGCGCTCAATACGGTTCCGTGCGGATTTTCGTGCGCATCTACGGCACCTGTGCACGAAATTATTGAAATGCCCGTTTTAGGACATTTCGAGATGCTTTTCGGTTAAAAACGGTTTTGGAGAGTTTCTTGGGTCTTGAAATCACTTCAGGCAGTTCAGCGCTGGAAACGGCTCCGTGCGGATTTTCGTGCGCATCTACGGCACCTGTGCACGAAAATATTGACATGCCCGTATTAGGACATTTCGAGATGCTTTTCGGTTAAAAACGGTTTTGGGGAGTTTCTTGGGTCTGTAAAACAGTTCAGGCAGTTCGGCGGTCGAAACGGGTCCGGACGGATTTTCGTGCGCATCTACGGCACCTTTGCACGAAAATATTGAAATGCCCGTTTTAGGACATTTCGAGATGCTTTTCGGTTAAAAATGGTTTTGGGGAGTTTCTTGGGTCTGTAAAACAGGTCAGGCAGTTCGGCGATCGAAACGGGTCCGGACGGATTTTCGTGCGCATCTACGGCACCTGTGCACGAAAATATTGAAATGCCCGTTTTAGGACATTTCGAGATGCTTTTCGGTTAAAAACGGTTTTGGGGAGTTTCTTGGGTCTGGAAAACACTTCAGGCAGTTCGGCGCTCGAAACGGCTCCGTGCGGATTTTCGTGCGCATCTACGGCACCTGTGCACGAAATTATTGAAATGCCCGTTTTAGGACATTTCGAGATGCTTTTCGGTTAAAAACGGTTTTGGGGAGTTTCTTGGGTCTGTAAAACAGTTCAGGCAGTTCGGCGCTCGAAACGGGTACGGACGGATTTTCGTTCGCATCTACGGCACCTGTGCGCGAACAATTGAGATGCGCGTTTTAGGACATTTCGAGATGCTTTTCGGTTAAAAATGGTTTTGGGGAGTTTCCTGGGTCTAGAAAACACTTCAGGCAGTTCGGCGCTCGAAACGGCTCCGGGCGGATTTTCGTGCGCATCTTCGGCACCTGTAAACGAAAATATTGAAATGCCCGTTTTAGGACATTTCGAGATGCTTTTCGGTTAAAAACGGTTTTGGGGAGTTTCTTGGGTCTGTAAAACAGTTCAGGCAGTTCGGCGGTCGAAACGGGTCCGGACGGATTTTCGTGCGCATCTACGTCACGGCACCTGTGCACGATAATATTGAAATGCCCGTTTTAGGACATTTCGACATGCTTTTCGGTTAAAAATGGTTTTGGGGAGTTTCTTGGGTCTGCAAAATAGTTCAGGCAGTTCGGCGCTCGAAACGGATCCGGACGGATTTTCGATTGCATCTACGGCACCTGTGCGCGAACAATTTAGATGCGCGTTTTAGGACATTTCGAGATGCTTTTCGGTTAAAAACCTGTTTTCGGGAGTTTCTTGGGTCTAGAAGACACTTCAGGCAGTTCGGCGCTCGAAACGGCTCCGGGCGGATTTTCGTGCGCATCTTCGGCACCTTTGCACGAAAATATTGAAATGCCCGTTTTAGGACATTTCAAGATGCTTTTTGGTTAAAAACGGTTTTGGGGAGTTTCTTGGGTCTGTAAAACAGTTCAGGCATTTCGGCGCTCGAAACGGGTCCGGACGGATTTTCGTGCGCATCTACGGCACCTGTACACGAAAATATTGACATGCCCGTTTTAAGACATTTCGAGATGCTTTTCGGTTAAAAACGGTTTTGGGGAGTTTCTTGGGTCTAGAAAACACTTCAGGCAGTTCGGCGCTCGAAACGGCTCCGTGCGGATTTTCGTGCGCATCTACTTCACCTATGCACGAAATTATTGAAATGCCCGTTTGAGGACATTTCGAGATGCTTTTTGGTTAAAAACGGTTTTGGGGAGTTTCTTGGGTCTGTAAAACAGTTCAGGTAGTTCGGCGCTCGAAACGGGTCCGGACGGATTTTCGTGCGCATCTACGGTACCTGTGCGCGAACAATTGAGATGCGCGTTTTAGGACATTTCGAGATGCTTTTCGGTTAAAAATGGTTATGGGGAGTTTCTTGGGTCTAGAAAACACTTCAGGCAGTTCGGCGCTCGAAACGGCTCCGGACGGATTTTCGTGCGCATCTACGGCACCTTTGCACGAAAATATTGAAATGCCCGTTTTAGGACATTTCTAGATGCTTTTCCGTTAAAAACGGTTTTGGGGAGTGTCTTGGGTCTGTAAAATAGTTCAGGCAGTTCGGCGGTCGAAACGGGTCCGGACGGATTTTCGTGCGCATCTACGGCACCTGTGCATGAAAATATTGAAATGCCCGTTTTAGGACATTTCGAGATGCTTTTCGGTTAAAAATGGTTTTGGGGAGTTTCTTGGGTCTGTAAAACAATTCAGGCAGTTCGGAGCTCGAAACGGGTCCGGACGGATTTTCGTGCGCATCTACGGCACCTTTGCACGAAAATATTGAAATGCCCGTTTTAGGACATTTCGAGATGCTTTTCCGTTAAAAACGGTTTTGGGGAGTTTCTTGGGTCTGTAAAACAGTTCAGGCAGTTCGACGGTCGAAACGGGTCCGGACGGATTTTCGTGCGCATTTACAGCACCTGTGCATGAAAATATTGAAATGCCCGTTTTAGGACATTTCGAGATGCTTTTCGGTTAAAAATGGTTTTGGGGAGTTTCTTGGGTCTGTAAAACAGTTCAGGCAGTTCGGCGGTTGAAACGGGTCCGGACGGATTTTCGTGCGCATCTACGGCACCTGTGCATGAAAATATTGAAATGCCCTTTTTAGGACATTTCGAGATGCTTTTCGGTTAAAAATGGTTTTGCGGAGTTTCTTGGGTCTGTAAAACAGTTCAGGCAGTTCGGCGGTCGAAACGGGTCCGGACGGATTTTCGTGCGCATCTACGGCACCTGTGCAGGAAAATATTGAAATGCCCGTTTTAGGACATTTCGAGATGCTTTTCGGTTAAAAATGGTTTTGGGGAGTTTCTTGGGTCTGTAAAACAGTTCAGGCAGTTCGGCGCTCGAAACGGGTCCGGACGGATTTTCGTGCGCATCTACGGCACCTTTGCACGAAAATATTGAAAGGCCCGTTTTACGACATTTCGAGATGCTTTTCCGTTAAAAACGGTTTTGGGGAGTTTCTTGGGTCTGTAAAACAGTTCAGGCAGTTCGGCGCTCGAAACGGGTCCGGACGGATTTTCGTGCGCATCTACGGCACCTTTGCACGAAAATATTGAAATGCTCGTTTTAGGACATTTCGAGATGCTTTTCCATTAAAAACGGTTTTGGGGAGTTTCTTGGGTCTGTAAAACAGTTCAGGCAGTTCGGCGGTCGAAACGGGTCCGGACGGATTTTCGTGCGCATTTACGGCACCTGTGCATGAAAATATTGAAATGCCCGTTTTAGGACATTTCGAGATGCTTTTCGGTTAAAAATGGTTTTGGGGAGTTTCTTGGGTCTGTAAAACAGTTCAGGCAGTTCGGCGGTCGAAACGGGTCCGGACGGATTTTCGTGCGCATCTACAGCACCTGTACATGAAAATATTGAAATGCCCGTTTTAGGACATGTCGAGATGCTTTTCGGTTAAAAATGGTTTTGCGGAGTTTCTTGGGTCTGTAAAACAGTTCAGGCAGTTCGGCGGTCGAAACGGGTCCGGACGGATTTTCGTGCGCATCTACGGCACCTGTGCATGAAAATATTGAAATGCCCGTTTTAGGACATTTCGAGATGCTTTTCGGTTAAAAATGGTTTTGGGGAGTTTCTTGGGTCTGTAAAACATTTCAGGCAGTTCGGCGGTCGAAACGGGTCCGGACGGATTTTCGTGCGCATTTACGGCACCTGTGCATGAAAATATTGAAATGCCCGTTTTAGGACATTTCGAGATGCTTTTCGGTTAAAAATGGTTTTGGGGAGTTTCTTGGGTCTGTAAAACAGTTCAGGCAGTTCGGCGCTCGAAACGGGTCCGGACGGATTTTCGTGCGCATCTACGGCACCTTTGCACGAAAATATTGAAATGCCCGTTTTACGACATTTCGAGATGCTTTTCCGTTAAAAACGGTTTTGGGGAGTTTCTTGGGTCTGTGAAACAGTTCAGGCAGTTCGGCGCTCGAAACGGGTCCGGACGGATTTTCGTGCGCATCTACGGCACCTGTACGCGAAAATATTGAAATGCCCGTTTGAGGACATTTCGAGATGCTTTTCGGTTAAAAACGGTTTTGGGAAGTTTCTTGGGTCTGTAAAACAGTTCAGGCAGTTCGGCGCTCGAAACGGGTCCGGACGGATTTTCGTGCGCAACTACGGCACCTGTGCGCGAACAATTGAGATGCGCGTTTTAGGACATTTCGAGATGCTTTTCGGTTAAAAACGGTTTTGGGGAGTTTCTTGGGTCTAGAAAACACTTCAGGCAGTTCGGCGCTCGAAACGGGTCCGGGCGGATTTTCGTGCGCATCTTCGGCACCTTTGCACGAAAATATTGAAATGCCCGTTTTAGGACATTTCGAGATGCTTTTCGGTTAAAAACGGTTTTGGGGAGTTTCTTGGGTCTGTCAAACAGTTCAGGCAGTTCGGCGCTCGAAACGGGTCCGGACGGATTTTCGTGCGCATCTACGGCACCTGTGCACGAAAATATTGAAATGCACGTTTTAGGACATTTCGAGATGCTTTTCGGTTAAAAACGGTTTTGGGGAGTTTCTTGGGTCTGTTAAACAGTTCAGGCAGTTCGGCGGTCGAAACGGGTCCGGACGGATTTTCGTGCGCATCTACGGCACCTGTGCACGAAAATATTGAAATGCCCGTTTTAGGACATTTCGAGATGCTTTTCGGTAAAAAACGGTTTTGGGGAGTTTCTTGGGTCTGTAAAACAGTTCAGGCAGTTCGGCGCTCGAAACGGGTCCGGACGGATTTTCGTGCTCATCTACGGCACCTGTCCACCAAAATATTGACATGCCCATTTTAGGACATTTCGAGATGCTTTTCGGTTAAAAAGGTTTTGGGGAGTTTCTTGGGTCTAGAAAACACTTCAGGCAGTTCGGCGCTCGAAACGGCTCCGGACGGATTTTCGTGCGCATCTTCGGTACCTTTGCACGAAAATATTGAAATGCCCGTTTTAGGGCATTTCGAGATGCTTTTCGGTTAAAAACGGTTTTGGGGAGTTTCTTGGGTCTGTAAAACAGTTCAGGCAGTTCGGCGGTCGAAACGGGTCCGGACGGATTTTCGTGCGCATCTACGGCACCTGTGTACGAAAATATTGAAATGCCCGTTTTAGGACATTTCGAGATGCTTTTCGGTTAAAAACGGTTTTGGGGAGTATTTTGGGTCTGGAAAACACTTCAGGCAGTTCGGCGCTCGAAACGGCTCCGTGCGGATTTTCGTGCGCATCTACGGCACCTGTGCACGAAATTATTGAGATGCCCGTTTTAGGACATTTCGAGATGCTTTTCGGTTAAAAACGGTTTTGGGGAGTTTCTTGGGTCTGTAAAACAGTTCAGGCAGTTCGGCGCTCGAAACGGGTCCGGACGGATTTTCGTGCGCATTTACGGCACCTGTGCGCGAACAATTGAGATGCGCGTTTTAGGACATTTCGAGATGCTTTTCGGTTAAAAACGGTTTTGGGGAGTTTCTTGGGTCTAGAAAAAACTTCAGGCAGTTCGGCGCTCGAAACGGCTCCGGACGGATTTTCGTGCGCATCTTCGGCACCTTTGCACGAAAATATTGAAATGCCCGTTTCAGGACATTTCGAGATGCTTTTCGGTTAAAAACGGTTTTGGGGAGTTTCTTGGGTCTGTAAAACAGTTCAGGCAGTTCGGCGGTCGAAACGGGTCCGGACGGATTTTCGTGCGCAACTACGGCACCTGTGCACGAAAATATTGAAATGCCCGTTTTAGGACATTTCGACATGCTTTTCGGTTAAAAATGGTTTTGGGGAGTTTCTTGGGTCTGTAAAACAGTTCAGGCAGTTCGGCGCTCGAAACGGGTCTGGACGGATTTCCGTGCGCATCTACGGCACCTGTGCACGAAAATATTGAAATGCACGTTTTAGGACATTTCGAGATGCTTTTCGGTTAAAAACGGTTTTGGGGAGTTTCTTGGGTCTGTTAAACAGTTCAGGCAGTTCGGCGGTCGAAACGGGTCCGGACGGATTTTCGTGCGCATCTACGGCACCTGTGCACGAAAATATTGAAATGCCCATTTTAGGACATTTCGAGATGCTTTTCGGTTAAAAACGGTTTTGGGGAGTTTCTTGGGTCTGTAAAACAGTTCAGGCAGCTCGGCGCTCGAAACGGGTCCGGACGGATTTTCGTGCGCATCTACGGCACCTGTGCACGAAAATATTGACATGCCCATTTTAGGACATTTCGAGATGCTTTTCGGTTAAAAAGGTTTTGGGGAATTTCTTGGGTCTAGAAAACACTTCAGGCAGTTCGGCGCTCGAAACGGCTCCGGACGGATTTTCGTGCGCATCTTCGGCACCTTTGCACAAAAATATTGAAATGCCCGTTTTAGGGCATTTCGAGATGCTTTTCGGTTAAAAACGGTTTTGGGGAGTTTCTTGGGTCTGTAAAACAGTTCAGGCAGTTCGGCGGTCGAAAAGGGTCCGGACGGATTTTCGTGCGCATCTACGGCACCTGTGCACGAAAATATTGAAATGCCCGTTTTAGGACATTTCGAGATGCTTTTCGGTTAAAAACGGTTTTGGGGAGTTTTTTGGGTCTGGAAAACACTTCAGGCAGTTCGGCGCTCGAAACGGCTCCGTGCGGATTTTCGTGCGCATCTACGGCACTTGTGCACGAAATTATTGAAATGCCCGTTTTAGGACATTTCGAGATGCTTTTCGGTTAAAAACGGTTTTGGGGAGTTTCTTGGTTCTGTAAAACAGTTCAGGCAGTTCGGCGCTCGAAACGGGTCCGGACGGATTTTCGTGCGCAACTACGGCACCTGTGCACGAAAATATTGACATGCCCGTTTTAGGACATTTCGAGATGCTTTTCGGTTAAAAACGGTTTTGGGGAGTTTCTTGGGTCTAGAAAACACTTCAGGCAGTTCGGCGCTCGAAACGGCTCCGGACGGATTTTCGTGCGCATCTTCGGCACCTTTGCACGAAAATTTTGAAATGCCCGTTCTAGGACATTTCGAGATGCTTTTCGGTTAAAAACGGTTTTGGGGAGTTTCTTGGGTCTGTAAAACAGTTCAGGCAGTTCGGCGATCGAAACGGGTCCGGACGGATTTTCGTGCGCATTTACGGCACCTGTGCACGAAAATATTGAAATGCCCGTTTTAGGACATTTCGAGATGCTTTTCGGTTAAAAACGGTTTTGGGGAGTGTTTTGGGTCTGGAAAACACTTCAGGCAGTTCGGCGCTCGAAACGGCTCCGTGCTGATTTTCGTGCGCATCTACGGCACCTGTGCACGAAATTATTGAAATGCCCGTTTTTGGACATTTCGAGATGCTTTTCGGTTAAAAACGGTTTTGGGGAGTTTCTCTGGTCTGTAAAACAGTTCAGGCAGTTCGGCGCTCGAAACGGGTCCGGACGGATTTTCGTGCGCATCTATGGCACCTGTGCACGAAAATATTGACATGCCCGTCTTAGGACATTTCGAGATGCTTTTCGGTTAAAAACGGTTTTGGGGAGTTTCTTGGGTCTAGAAAACACTTCAGGCAGTTCGGCGCTCGAAACGGCTCCGGACGGATTTTCGTGCGCATCTTCGGCACCTTTGCACGAAAATATTGAAATGCCCGTTCTAGGACATTTCGAGATGCTTTTCGGTTAAAAACGGTTTTGGGGAGTTTCTTGGGTCTGTAAAACAGTTCAGGCAGTTCGGCGCTCGAAACGGGTCCGGACGGATTTTCGTGCGCATCTATGGCACCTGTGCACGAAAATATTGACATTCCCATTTTAGGACATTTCGAGATGCTTTTCGGTTAAAAAGGTTTTGGGGAATTTCTTGGGTCTAGAAAACACTTCAGGCAGTTCGGCGCTCGAAACGGCTCCGGACGGATTTTCGTGCGCATCTTCGGCACCTTTGCACGAAAATATTGAAATGCCCGTTTTAGGGCATTTCGAGATGCTTTTCGGTTAAAAACGGTTTTGGGGAGTTTCTTGGGTCTGTAAAACAGTTCAGGCAGTTCGGCGCTCGAAACGGGTCTGGACGGATTTCCGTGCGCATCTACGGCACCTGTGCACGAAAATATTGAAATGCACGTTTTAGGACATTTCGAGATGCTTTTCGGTTAAAAACGGTTTTGGGGAGTTTCTTGGGTCTGTTAAACAGTTCAGGCAGTTCGGCGGTCGAAACGGGTCCGGACGGATTTTCGTGCGCATCTACGGCACCTGTGCACGAAAATATTGAAATGCCCATTTTAGGACATTTCGAGATGCTTTTCGGTTAAAAACGGTTTTGGGGAGTTTCTTGGGTCTGTAAAACAGTTCAGGCAGCTCGGCGCTCGAAACGGGTCCGGACGGATTTTCGTGCGCATCTACGGCACCTGTGCACGAAAATATTGACATGCCCATTTTAGGACATTTCGAGATGCTTTTCGGTTAAAAAGGTTTTGGGGAATTTCTTGGGTCTAGAAAACACTTCAGGCAGTTCGGCGCTCGAAACGGCTCCGGACGGATTTTCGTGCGCATCTTCGGCACCTTTGCACAAAAATATTGAAATGCCCGTTTTAGGGCATTTCGAGATGCTTTTCGGTTAAAAACGGTTTTGGGGAGTTTCTTGGGTCTGTAAAACAGTTCAGGCAGTTCGGCGGTCGAAACGGGTCCGGACGGATTTTCGTGCGCATCTACGGCACCTGTGCACGAAAATATTGAAATGCCCGTTTTAGGACATTTCGAGATGCTTTTCGGTTAAAAACGGTTTTGGGGAGTTTTTTGGGTCTGGAAAACACTTCAGGCAGTTCGGCGCTCGAAACGGCTCCGTGCGGATTTTCGTGCGCATCTACGGCACTTGTGCACGAAATTATTGAAATGCCCGTTTTAGGACATTTCGAGATGCTTTTCGGTTAAAAACGGTTTTGGGGAGTTTCTTGGTTCTGTAAAACAGTTCAGGCAGTTCGGCGCTCGAAACGGGTCCGGACGGATTTTCGTGCGCAACTACGGCACCTGTGCACGAAAATATTGACATGCCCGATTTAGGACATTTCGAGATGCTTTTCGGTTAAAAACGGTTTTGGGGAGTTTCTTGGGTCTAGAAAACACTTCAGGCAGTTCGGCGCTCGAAACGGCTCCGGACGGATTTTCGTGCGCATCTTCGGCACCTTTGCACGAAAATTTTGAAATGCCCGTTCTAGGACATTTCGAGATGCTTTTCGGTTAAAAACGGTTTTGGGGAGTTTCTTGGGTCTGTAAAACAGTTCAGGCAGTTCGGCGATCGAAACGGGTCCGGACGGATTTTCGTGCGCATTTACGGCACCTGTGCACGAAAATATTGAAATGCCCGTTTTAGGACATTTCGAGATGCTTTTCGGTTAAAAACGGTTTTGGGGAGTTTTTTGGGTCTGGAAAACACTTCAGGCAGTTCGGCGCTCGAAACGGCTCCGTGCTGATTTTCGTGCGCATCTACGGCACCTGTGCACGAAATTATTGAAATGCCCGTTTTTGGACATTTCGAGATGCTTTTCGGTTAAAAACGGTTTTGGGGAGTTTCTCTGGTCTGTAAAACAGTTCAGGCAGTTCGGCGCTCGAAACGGGTCCGGACGGATTTTCGTGCGCATCTATGGCACCTGTGCACGAAAATATTGACATGCCCGTCTTAGGACATTTCGAGATGCTTTTCGGTTAAAAACGGTTTTGGGGAGTTTCTTGGGTCTAGAAAACACTTCAGGCAGTTCGGCGCTCGAAACGGCTCCGGACGGATTTTCGTGCGCATCTTCGGCACCTTTGCACGAAAATATTGAAATGCCCGTTCTAGGACATTTCGAGATGCTTTTCGGTTAAAAACGGTTTTGGGGAGTTTCTTGGGTCTGTAAAACAGTTCAGGCAGTTCGGCGCTCGAAACGGGTCCGGACGGATTTTCGTGCGCATCTACGGCACCTGTGCACGAAAATATTGACATTCCCATTTTAGGACATTTCGAGATGCTTTTCGGTTAAAAAGGTTTTGGGGAATTTCTTGGGTCTAGAAAACACTTCAGGCAGTTCGGCGCTCGAAACGGCTCCGGACGGATTTTCGTGCGCATCTTCGGCACCTTTGCACGAAAATATTGAAATGCCCGTTTTAGGGCATTTCGAGATGCTTTTCGGTTAAAAACGGTTTTGGGGAGTTTCTTGGGTCTGTAAAACAGTTCAGGCAGTTCGGCGCTCGAAACGGGTCTGGACGGATTTCCGTGCGCATCTACGGCACCTGTGCACGAAAATATTGAAATGCACGTTTTAGGACATTTCGAGATGCTTTTCGGTTAAAAACGGTTTTGGGGAGTTTCTTGGGTCTGTTAAACAGTTCAGGCAGTTCAGCGGTCGAAACGGGTCCGGACGGATTTTCGTGCGCATCTACGGCACCTGTGCACGAAAATATTGAAATGCCCATTTTAGGACATTTCGAGATGCTTTTCGGTTAAAAACGGTTTTGGGGAGTTTCTTGGGTCTGTAAAACAGTTCAGGCAGCTCGGCGCTCGAAACGGGTCCGGACGGATTTTCGTGCGCATCTACGGCACCTGTGCACGAAAATATTGACATGCCCATTTTAGGACATTTCGAGATGCTTTTCGGTTAAAAAGGTTTTGGGGAATTTCTTGGGTCTAGAAAACACTTCAGGCAGTTCGGCGCTCGAAACGGCTCCGGACGGATTTTCGTGCGCATCTTCGGCACCTTTGCACAAAAATATTGAAATGCCCGTTTTAGGGCATTTCGAGATGCTTTTCGGTTAAAAACGGTTTTGGGGAGTTTCTTGGGTCTGTAAAACAGTTCAGGCAGTTCGGCGGTCGAAACGGGTCCGGACGGATTTTCGTGCGCATCTACGGCACCTGTGCACGAAAATATTGAAATGCCCGTTTTAGGACATTTCGAGATGCTTTTCGGTTAAAAACGGTTTTGGGGAGTTTTTTGGGTCTGGAAAACACTTCAGGCAGTTCGGCGCTCGAAACGGCTCCGTGCGGATTTTCGTGCGCATCTACGGCACTTGTGCACGAAATTATTGAAATGCCCGTTTTAGGACATTTCGAGATGCTTTTCGGTTAAAAACGGTTTTGGGGAGTTTCTTGGTTCTGTAAAACAGTTCAGGCAGTTCGGCGCTCGAAACGGGTCCGGACGGATTTTCGTGCGCAACTACGGCACCTGTGCACGAAAATATTGACATGCCCGTTTTAGGACATTTCGAGATGCTTTTCGGTTAAAAACGGTTTTGGGGAGTTTCTTGGGTCTAGAAAACACTTCAGGCAGTTCGGCGCTCGAAACGGCTCCGGACGGATTTTCGTGCGCATCTTCGGCACCTTTGCACGAAAATATTGAAATGCCCGTTTTAGGACATTTCGAGATTCTTTTCGGTTAAAAACGGTTTTGGGGAGTTTCTTGGGTCTGTAAAACAGTTCAGGCAGTTCGGCGCTCGAAACGGGTCCGGACGGATTTTCGTGCGCATCTACGGCACCTGTGCACGAAAATATTGACATGCCCGTTTTAGGACATTTCGAGATGCTTTTCGGTTAAAAACGGTTTTGGGGAGTTTCTTGGGTCTGTAAAACAGTTCAGGCAGTTCGGCGCTCGAAACGGGTCCGGACGGATTTTCGTGTGCATCTACGGCACCTGTGCGCGAACAATTGAGATGCGCGTTTTAGGACATTTCGAGATGCTTTTCCGTTAAAAACGGTTTTGGGGAGTTTCTTGGGTCTGTAAAACAGTTCAGGCAGTTCGGCGCTCGAAACGGGTCCGGACGGATTTTCGTGCGCATCTACGGCACCTGTGCACGAAAATATTGACATGCCCGTTTTAGGACATTTCGAGATGCTTTTCGGTTAAAAACGGTTTTGGGGAGTTTCTTCGGTCTAGAAAACACTTCAGGCAGTTCGGCGCTCGAAACGGCTCCGGACGGATTTTCGTGCGCATCTTCGGCACCTTTGCACGAAAATATTGAAATGCACGTTTTAGGACATTTCGAGATGCTTTTCGGTTAAAAACGGTTTTGGGGAGTTTCTTGGGTCTGTAAAACAGTTCAGGCAGTTCGGCGGTCGAAACGGGTCCGGACGGATTTTCGTGCGCATCTACGGCACCTGTGCACGAAAATATTGAAATGCCCGTTTTAGGACATTTCGAGATGCTTTTCGGTTAAAAACGGTTTTGGGGAGTTTCTTGGGTCTGTAAAACAGTTCAGGCAGTTCGGCGCTCGAAACGGGTCCGGACGGATTTTCGTGCGCATCTACGGCACCTGTGCACGAAAATATTGACATGCCCATTTTAGGACATTTCGAGATGCTTTTCGGTTAAAAAGGTTTTGGGGAGTTTCTTGGGTCTAGAAAACACTTTAGGCAGTTCGGCGCTCGAAACGGCTCCGGACGGATTTTCGTGCGCATCTTCGGCACCTTTGCACGAAAATATTGAAATGCCAGTTTTAGGACATTTCGAGATGCTTTTCCGTTAAAAATGGTTTTGGGGAGTTTCTTGGGTCTGTAAAACAGTTCAGGCAGTTCGGCGCTCGAAACGGGTCCGGACGGATTTTCGTGCGCATCTACGGCACCTGTGCACGAAAATATTGACATGCCCGTTTTAGGACATTTCGAGATGCTTTTCGGTTAAAAACGGTTTTGGGGAGTTTCTTGGGTCTGTAAAACAGTTCAGGCAGTTCGGCGCTCGAAACGGGTCCGGACGGATTTTCGTGCGCATCTACGGCACCTGTGCACAAAAATATTGAAATGCCCGTTTTAGGACATTTCGAGATGCTTTTCGGTTAAAAACGGTTTTGGGGAGTTTCTTGGGTCTGGAAAACACTTCAGGCAGTTCGGCGCTCGAAACGGGTCCGGACGGATTTTCGTGTGCATCTACGGCACCTGTGCGCGAACAATTGAGATGCGCGTTTTAGGACATTTCGAGATGCTTTTCGGTTAAAAACGGTTTTGGGGAGTTTCTTGGGTCTGTAAAACAGTTCAGGCAGTTCGGCGCTCGAAACGGGTCCGGACGGATTTTCGTGCGCATCTACGGCACCTGTGCACGAAAATATTGACATGCCCGTTTTAGGACATTTCGAGATGCTTTTCGGTTAAAAACGGTTTTGGGGAGTTTCTTGGGTCTGTAAAACAGTTCAAGCAGTTCGGCGCTCGAAACGGGTCCGGACGGATTTTCGTGCGCATCTACGGCACCTGTGCACAAAAATATTGAAATGCCCGTTTTAGGACATTTCGAGATGCTTTTCGGTTAAAAACGGTTTTGGGGAGTTTCTTGGGTCTGGAAAACACTTCAGGCAGTTCGGCGCTCGAAACGGGTCCGGACGGATTTTCGTGTGCATCTACGGCACCTGTGCGCGAACAATTGAGATGCGCGTTTTAGGACATTTCGAGATGCTTTTCCGTTAAAAACGGTTTTGGGGAGTTTCTTGGGTCTGTAAAACAGTTCAGGCAGTTCGGCGCTCGAAACGGGTCCGGACGGATTTTCGTGCGCATCTACGGCACCTGTGCACGAAAATATTGACATGCCCGTTTTAGGACATTTCGAGATGCTTTTCGGTTAAAAACGGTTTTGGGGAGTTTCTTGGGTCTGTAAAACAGTTCAGGCAGTTCGGCGCTCGAAACGGGTCCGGACGGATTTTCGTGCGCATCTACGGCACCTGTGCACAAAAATATTGAAATGCCCGTTTTAGGACATTTCGAGATGCTTTTCGGTTAAAAACTGTTTTGGGGAGTTTCTTGGGTCTGTAAAACAGTTCAGGCAATTCGGCGCTCGAAACGGGTCCGGACGGATTTTCGTGCGCATCTACGGCACCTGTGCACGAAAATATTGAAATGCCCGTTTTAGGACATTTCGAGATGATTTTCGGTTAAAAACGGTTTTGGGGAGTTTCTTGGGTCTGTAAAACAGTTCAGGCAGTTCGGCGGTCGAAACGGGTCCGGACGGATTTTCGTGCGCATCTACGGCACCTGTGCACGAAAATATTGAAATGCCCGTTTTAGGACATTTCGACATGCTTTTCGGTTAAAAATGGTTTTGGGGAGTTTCTTGGGTCTGTAAAACAGTTCAGGCAGTTCGGAGCTCGAAACGGGTCCGGACGGATTTTCGTGTGCATCTACGGCACCTGTGCGCGAACAATTGAGATGCGCGTTTTAGGACATTTCGAGATGCTTTTCGGTTAAAAACGGTTTTGGGGAGTTTCTTGGGTCTGTAAAACAGTTCAGGCAGTTCGGCGCTCGAAACGGGTCCGGACGGATTTTCGTGCGCATCTACGGCACCTGTGCACAAAAATATTGAAATGCCCGTTTTAGGACATTTCGAGATGCTTTTCGGTTAAAAACGGTTTTGGGGAGTTTCTTGGGTCTGTAAAACAGTTCAGGCAGTTCGGCGCTCGAAACGGGTCCGGACGGATTTTCGTGCGCATCTACGGCACCTGTGCACAAAAATATTGAAATGCCCGTTTTATGACATTTCGAGATGCTTTTCGGTTAAAAACGGTTTTGGGGAGTTTCTTGGGTCTGTAAAACAGTTCAGGCAGTTCGGCGCTCGAAACGGGTCCGGACGGATTTTCGTGTGCATCTACGGCACCTGTGCGCGAACAATTGAGATGCGCGTTTTAGGACATTTCGAGATGCTTTTCCGTTAAAAACGGTTTTGGGGAGTTTCTTGGGTCTGTAAAACAGTTCAGGCAGTTCGGCGCTCGAAACGGGTCCGGACGGATTTTCGTGCGCA
This sequence comes from Umbellularia californica, assembly GCA_028538565.1. NCBI lineage: Eukaryota > Viridiplantae > Streptophyta > Magnoliopsida > Laurales > Lauraceae > Umbellularia > Umbellularia californica. The sequence goes on along the minus strand of JAPQWN010000008.1, from coordinate 29,842,840 downwards.
TCTACGGCACCTGTGCACGAAAATATTGACATGCCCGTTTTAGGACATTTCGAGATGCTTTTCGGTTAAAAACGGTTTTGGGGAGTTTCTTCGGTCTAGAAAACACTTCAGGCAGTTCGGCGCTCGAAACGGCTCCGGACGGATTTTCGTGCGCATCTTCGGCACCTTTGCACGAAAATATTGAAATGCACGTTTTAGGACATTTCGAGATGCTTTTCGGTTAAAAACGGTTTTGGGGAGTTTCTTGGGTCTGTAAAACAGTTCAGGCAGTTCGGCGGTCGAAACGGGTCCGGACGGATTTTCGTGCGCATCTACGGCACCTGTGCACGAAAATATTGAAATGCCCGTTTTAGGACATTTCGAGATGCTTTTCGGTTAAAAACGGTTTTGGGGAGTTTCTTGGGTCTGTAAAACAGTTCAGGCAGTTCGGCGCTCGAAACGGGTCCGGACGGATTTTCGTGCGCATCTACGGCACCTGTGCACGAAAATATTGACATGCCCATTTTAGGACATTTCGAGATGCTTTTCGGTTAAAAAGGTTTTGGGGAGTTTCTTGGGTCTAGAAAACACTTCAGGCAGTTCGGCGCTCGAAACGGCTCCGGACGGATTTTCGTGCGCATCTTCGGCACCTTTGCACGAAAATATTGAAATGCCAGTTTTAGGACATTTCGAGATGCTTTTCGGTTAAAAATGGTTTTGGGGAGTTTCTTGGGTCTGTAAAACAGTTCAGGCAGTTCGGCGCTCGAAACGGGTCCGGACGGATTTTCGTGCGCATCTACGGCACCTGTGCACGAAAATATTGACATGCCCGTTTTAGGACATTTCGAGATGCTTTTCGGTTAAAAACGGTTTTGGGGAGTTTCTTGGGTCTGTAAAACAGTTCAGGCAGTTCGGCGCTCGAAACGGGTCCGGACGGATTTTCGTGCGCATCTACGGCACCTGTGCACAAAAATATTGAAATGCCCGTTTTAGGACATTTCGAGATGCTTTTCGGTTAAAAACGGTTTTGGGGAGTTTCTTGGGTCTGGAAAACACTTCAGGCAGTTCGGCGCTCGAAACGGGTCCGGACGGATTTTCGTGTGCATCTACGGCACCTGTGCGCGAACAATTGAGATGCGCGTTTTAGGACATTTCGAGATGCTTTTCGGTTAAAAACGGTTTTGGGGAGTTTCTTGGGTCTGTAAAACAGTTCAGGCAGTTCGGCGCTCGAAACGGGTCCGGACGGATTTTCGTGCGCATCTACGGCACCTGTGCACGAAAATATTGACATGCCCGTTTTAGGACATTTCGAGATGCTTTTCGGTTAAAAACGGTTTTGGGGAGTTTCTTGGGTCTGTAAAACAGTTCAGGCAGTTCGGCGCTCGAAACGGGTCCGGACGGATTTTCGTGCGCATCTACGGCACCTGTGCACAAAAATATTGAAATGCCCGTTTTAGGACATTTCGAGATGCTTTTCGGTTAAAAACGGTTTTGGGGAGTTTCTTGGGTCTGGAAAACACTTCAGGCAGTTCGGCGCTCGAAACGGGTCCGGACGGATTTTCGTGTGCATCTACGGCACCTGTGCGCGAACAATTGAGATGCGCGTTTTAGGACATTTCGAGATGCTTTTCCGTTAAAAACGGTTTTGGGGAGTTTCTTGGGTCTGTAAAACAGTTCAGGCAGTTCGGCGCTCGAAACGGGTCCGGACGGATTTTCGTGCGCATCTACGGCACCTGTGCACGAAAATATTGACATGCCCGTTTTAGGACATTTCGAGATGCTTTTCGGTTAAAAACGGTTTTGGGGAGTTTCTTGGGTCTGTAAAACAGTTCAGGCAGTTCGGCGCTCGAAACGGGTCCGGACGGATTTTCGTGCGCATCTACGGCACCTGTGCACAAAAATATTGAAATGCCCGTTTTAGGACATTTCGAGATGCTTTTCGGTTAAAAACTGTTTTGGGGAGTTTCTTGGGTCTGTAAAACAGTTCAGGCAATTCGGCGCTCGAAACGGGTCCGGACGGATTTTCGTGCGCATCTACGGCACCTGTGCACGAAAATATTGAAATGCCCGTTTTAGGACATTTCGAGATGCTTTTCGGTTAAAAACGGTTTTGGGGAGTTTCTTGGGTCTGTAAAACAGTTCAGGCAGTTCGGCGGTCGAAACGGGTCCGGACGGATTTTCGTGCGCATCTACGGCACCTGTGCACGAAAATATTGAAATGCCCGTTTTAGGACATTTCGACATGCTTTTCGGTTAAAAATGGTTTTGGGGAGTTTCTTGGGTCTGTAAAACAGTTCAGGCAGTTCGGAGCTCGAAACGGGTCCGGACGGATTTTCGTGTGCATCTACGGCACCTGTGCGCGAACAATTGAGATGCGCGTTTTAGGACATTTCGAGATGCTTTTCCGTTAAAAACGGTTTTGGGGAGTTTCTTGGGTCTGTAAAACAGTTCAGGCAGTTCGGCGCTAGAAACGGGTCCGGACGGATTTTCGTGCGCATCTACGGCACCTGTGCACGAAAATATTGACATGCCCGTTTTAGGACATTTCGAGATGCTTTTCGGTTAAAAACGGTTTTGGGGAGTTTCTTGGGTCTGTAAAACAGTTCAGGCAGTTCGGCGCTCGAAACGGGTCCGGACGGATTTTCGTGCGCATCTACGGCACCTGTGCACAAAAATATTGAAATGCCCGTTTTAGGACATTTCGAGATGCTTTTCGGTTAAAAACGGTTTTGGGGAGTTTCTTGGGTCTGGAAAACACTTCAGGCAGTTCGGCGCTCGAAACGGGTCCGGACGGATTTTCGTGTGCATCTACGGCACCTGTGCGCGAACAATTGAGATGCGCGTTTTAGGACATTTCGAGATGCTTTTCCGTTAAAAACGGTTTTGGGGAGTTTCTTGGGTCTGTAAAACAGTTCAGGCAGTTCGGCGATGGAAACGGGTCCGGACGGATTTTCGTGCGCATCTACGGCACCTGTGCACGAAAATATTGACATGCCCGTTTTAGGACATTTCGAGATGCTTTTCGGTTAAAAACGGTTTTGGGGAGTTTCTTGGGTCTGTAAAACAGTTCAGGCAGTTCGGAGCTCTAAACGGGCCCGGACGGATTTTCGTGCGCATCTACGGCACCTGTGCACAAAAATATTGAAATGCCCGTTTTAGGACATTTCGAGATGCTTTTCGGTTAAAAACGGTTTTGGGGTGTTTCTTGGGTCTGTAAAACAGTTCAGGCAGTTCGGCGCTCGAAACGGGTCCGGACGGATTTTCGTGCGCATCTACGGCACCTGTGCACGAAAATATTGAAATGCCCGTTTTAGGACATTTCGAGATGCTTTTCGGTTAAAAATGGTTTTGGGGAGTTTCTTTGGTCTGTAAAACAGTTCAGGCAGTTCGGCGCTCGAAACGGGTCCGGACGGATTTTCGTGCGCATCTACGGCACCTGTGCACGAAAATATTGAAATGCCCGTTTTAGGACATTTCGAAATGCTTTTCGGTTAAAAACGGTTTTGGGGAGTTTCTTGGGTCTGGAAAACACTTCAGGCAGTTCGGCGCTCAATACGGCTCCGTGCGGATTTTCGTGCGCATCTACGGCACCTGTGCACGAAATTATTGAAATGCCCGTTTTAGGACATTTCGAGATGCTTTTCGGTTAAAAACGGTTTTGGGGAGTTTCTTGGGTCTAGAAAACACTTCAGGCAGTTCGGCGCTCGAAACGGCTCCGGACGGATTTTCGTGCGCATCTACGGCACCTGTGCACGAAAATATTGACATGCCCGTTTTAGGACATTTCGAGATGCTTTTCGGTTAAAAACGGTTTTGGGGAGTTTCTTGGGTCTGTAAAACAGTTCAGGCAGTTCGGCGCTCGAAACGGGTCCGGACGGATTTTCGTGCGCATCTACGGCACCTGTGCACGAAAATATTGACATGCCCGTTTTAGGACATTTCGAGATGCTTTTCGGTTAAAAACGGTTTTGGGGAGTTTCTTGGGTCTGTAAAACAGTTCAGGCAGTTCGGCGCTCGAAACGGGCCCGGACGGATTTTCGTGCGCATCTACGGCACCTGTGCACAAAAATATTGAAATGCCCGTTTTAGGACATTTCGAGATGCTTTTCGGTTAAAAACGGTTTTGGGGAGTTTCTTGGGTCTGTAAAACAGTTCAGGCAGTTCGGCGCTCGAAACGGGTCCGGACGGATTTTCGTGCGCATCTACGGCACCTATGCACGAAAATATTGACATGCCCGTATTAGGACATTTCGAGATGCTTTTTGGTTAAAAACGGTTTTGGGGAGTTTCTTGGGTCTAGAAAACACTTCAGGCAGTTCGGCGCTCGAAACGGCTCCGGACGGATTTTCGTGCGCATCTACGGCACCTGTGCACGAAAATATTGACATGCCCGTTTTAGGACATTTCGAGATGCTTTTCGGTTAAAAACGGTTTTGGGGAGTTTCTTGGGTCTGTAAAACAGTTCAGGCAGTTCGGCGCTCGAAACGGGTCCGGACGGATTTTCGTGCGCATCTACGGCACCTGTGCACGAAAATATTGACATGCCCGTTTTAGGACATTTCGAGATGCTTTTCGGTTAAAAACGGTTTTGGGGAGTTTCTTGGGTCTGTAAAACAGTTCAGGCAGTTCGGCGCTCGAAACGGGCCCGGACGGATTTTCGTGCGCATCTACGGCACCTGTGCACAAAAATATTGAAATGCCCGTTTTAGGACATTTCGAGATGCTTTTCGGTTAAAAACGGTTTTGGGGAGTTTCTTGGGTCTGTAAAACAGTTCAGGCAGTTCGGCGCTCGAAACGGGTCCGGACGGATTTTCGTGCGCATCTACGGCACTTATGCACGAAAATATTGACATGCCCGTTTTAGGACATTTCGAGATGCTTTTCGGTTAAAAACGGTTTAGGGGAGTTTCTTGGGTCTAGAAAACACTTCAGGCAGTTCGGCGCTCGAAACGGCTCCGGACGGATTTTCGTGCGCATCTACGGCACCTGTGCACGAAATTATTAAAATGCCCGTTTTAGGACATTTCGAGATGCTTTTCGGTTAAAAACGGTTTTGGGGAGTTTCTTGGGTCTGTAAAACAGTTCAGGCAGTTCGGCGCTCGAAACGGGTCCGGACGGATTTTCGTGCGCATCTTCGGCACCTTTGCACGAAAATATTGAAATGCCCGTTCTAGGACATTTCGAGATGCTTTTCGGTTAAAAACGGTTTTGGGGAGTTTCTTGGGTCTGTAAAACAGTTCAGGCAGTTCGGCGCTCGAAACGGGTCCGGACGGATTTTCGTGCGCATCTACGGCACCTGTGCACGAAAATATTGACATGCCCATTTTAGGACATTTCGAGATGCTTTTCGGTTAAAAACGGTTTTGGGGAGTTTCTTGGGTCTAGAAAACACTTCAGGCAGTTCGGCGCTGGAAACGGCTCCGGACGGATTTTCGTGCGCATCTTCGGCACCTTTGCACGAAAATATTGAAATGCCCGTTTTAGGACATTTCGAGATGCTTTTCGGTTAAAAACGGTTTTGGGGAGTTTCTTGGGTCTGTAAAACAGTTCAGGCAGTTCGGCGCTCGAAACGGGTCCGGACGGATTTTCGGGCGCATCTACGGCACCTGTGCACGAAAATATTGACATGCCCGTTTTAGGACATTTCGAGATGTTTTTCGGTTAAAAACGGTTTTGGGGAGTTTCTTGGGTCTAGAAAACACTTCAGGCAGTTCGGCGCTCGAAACGGGTCCGGACGGATTTTCGTGCGCATCTTCGGCACCTTTGCACGAAAATATTGAAATGCCCGTTCTAGGACATTTCGAGATGCTTTTCGGTTAAAAACGGTTTTGGGGAGTTTCTTGGGTCTGGAAAACACTTCAGGCAGTTCGGCGCTCGAAACGGCTCCGTGCGGATTTTCGTGCGCATCTACGGCACCTGTGAGCGAACAATTGAGATGCTCGTTTTAGGACATTTCGAGATGCTTTTCGGTTAAAAACGGTTTTGGGGAATTTCTTGGGTCTGTAAAACAGTTCAGGGAGTTCGGCGCTCGAAACGGCTCCGGACGGATTTTCGTGCGCATCTACGGCACCTGTGCGCGAACAATTGAGATGCGCGTTTTAGGACATTTCGAGATGCTTTTCGGTTAAAAACGGTTTTGGGGAGTTTCTTGGGTCTAGAAAACACTTCAGGCAGTTCGGCGCTCGAAACGGCTCCGGACGGATTTTCGTGCGCATCTTCGGCACCTTTGCACGAAAATATTGAAATGCCCTTTTTAGGACATTTCGACATGCTTTTCGGTTAAAAATGGTTTTGGGGAGTTTCTTGGGTCTGTAAAACAGTTCAGGCAGTTCGGCGCTCGAAACGGGTCCGGACGGATTTTCGTGCGCATCTACGGCACCTGTGCACGAAATTATTGAAATGCCCGTTTTAGGACATTTCGAGATGCTTTTCGGTTAAAAACGGTTTTCGGGAGTTTCTTGGGTCTGTAAAACAGTTCAGGCAGTTCGGCGCTCAAAACGGGTCCGGACGGACTTTCGTGCGCATCTACGGCACCTGTGCGCGAACAATTGAGATGCGCGTTTTAGGACATTTCGAGATGCTTTTCGGTTAAAAACGGTTTTGGGGAGTTTCTTGGGTCTAGAAAACACTTCAGGCAGTTCGGCGCTCGAAACGGCTCCGGACGGATTTTCGTGCGCATCTTCGGCACTTTTGCACGAAAATATTGAAATGCCCGTTTTAGGACATTTCGAGATGCTTTTCGGTTAAAAACGGTTTTGGGGAGTTTCTTGGGTCTGTAAAACAGTTCAGGCAGTTCGGCGCTTGAAACGGGTCCGGACGGATTTTCGTGCGCATCTACGGCACCTGTGCACGAAAATATTGATATGCCCGTTTTAGGACATTTCGAGATGCTTTTCGGTTAAAAACGGTTTTGGGGAGTTTCTTGGGTCTAGAAAACACTTCAGGCAGTTCGGCGCTCGAAACGGCTCCGGACGAATTTTCGTGCGCATCTTCGGCACCTTTGCACGAAAATATTGAAATGCCCGTTTTAGGACATTTCGAGATGCTTTTCGGTTAAAAACGGTTTTGGGAAGTTTCTTGGGTCTGTAAAACAGTTCAGGCAGTTCGGCGGTCGAAACGGGTCCGGACGGATTTTCGTGCGCATCTACGGCACCTGTGCACGAAAATATTGAAATGCCCGTTTTAGGACATTTCGAGATGCTTTTCGGTTAAAAATGGTTTTGGGGAGTTTCTTGGGTCTGTAAAACAGTTCAGGCAGTTCGGCGCTCGAAACGGGTCCGGATGGATTTTCGTGCGCATCTACGGCACCTGTGCACGAAAATATTGAAATGCCCGTTTTAGGACATTTCGAGATGCTTTTCGGTTAAAAACGGTTTTGGGGAGTTTCTTGGGTCTGGAAAACACTTCAGGCAGTTCGGCGCTCGAAACGGCTCCGTGCGGATTTTCGTGCGCATCTACGGCACCTGTGCACGAAATTATTAAAATGCCCGTTTTAGGACATTTCGAGATGCTTTTCGGTTAAAAACGGTTTTGGGGAGTTTCTTGGGTCTGTAAAACAGTTCAGGCAGTTCGGCGCTCGAAACGGGTCCGGACGGATTTTTGTGCGCATCTTCGGCAGCTTTGCACGAAAATATTGAAATGCCCGTTCTAGGACATTTCGAGATGCTTTTCGGTTAAAAACGGTTTTGGGGAGTTTCTTGGGTCTGTAAAACAGTTCAGGCAGTTCGGCGCTCGAAACGGGTCCGGACGGATTTTCGTGCGCATCTACGGCACCTGTGCACGAAAATATTGACATGCCCATTTTAGGACATTTCGAGATGCTTTTCGGTTAAAAACGGTTTTGGGGAGTTTCTTGGGTCTAGAAAACACTTCAGGCAGTTCGGCGCTGGAAACGGCTCCGGACGGATTTTCGTGCGCATCTTCGGCACCTTTGCACGAAAATATTGAAATGCCCGTTTTAGGACATTTCGAGATGCTTTTCGGTTAAAAACGGTTTTGGGGAGTTTCTTGGGTCTGTAAAACAGTTCAGGCAGTTCGGCGCTCGAAACGGGTCCGGACGGATTTTCGTGCGCATCTACGGCACCTGTGCACGAAAATATTGACATGCCCGTTTTAGGACATTTCGAGATGTTTTTCGGTTAAAAACGGTTTTGGGGAGTTTCTTGGGTCTAGAAAACACTTCAGGCAGTTCGGCGCTCGAAACGGGTCCGGACGGATTTTCGTGCGCATCTTCGGCACCTTTGCACGAAAATATTGAAATGCCCGTTCTAGGACATTTCGAGATGCTTTTCGGTTAAAAACGGTTTTGGGGAGTTTCTTGGGTCTGTAAAACAGTTCAGGCAGTTCGGCGGTCGAAACGGGTCCGGACGGATTTTCGTGCGCATCTACGGCACCTGTGCACGAAAATATTGAAATGCCCGTTTTAGGACATTTCGACATGCTTTTCGGTTAAAAATGGTTTTGGGGAGTTTCTTGGGTCTGTAAAACAGTTCAGGCAGTTCGGCGCTCGAAACGGGTCCGGACGGATTTTCGTGCGCATCTTCGGCACCTTTGCACGAAAATATTGAAATGCCCGTTCTAGGACATTTCGAGATGCTTTTCGGTTAAAAACGGTTTTTGGGAGTTTCTTGGGTCTGTAAAACAGTTCAGGCAGTTCGGCGCTCGAAACGGGTCCGGACGGATTTTCGTGCGCATCTACGGCACCTGTGCACGAAAATATTGACATGCCCGTTTTAGGACATTTCGAGATGCTTTTCGGTTAAAAACGGTTTTGGGGAGTTTCTTGGGTCTAGAAAACACTTCAGGCAGTTCGTCGCTCGAAACGGCTCCGGACGGATTTTCGTGCGCATCTTCGGCACCTTTGCACGAAAATATTGAAATGCCCGTTCTAGGACATTTCGAGATGCTTTTCGGTTAAAAACGGTTTTGGGGAGTTTCTTGGGTCTAGAAAACAGTTCAGGCAGTTCGGCGATCGAAACGGCTCCGGACGGATTTTCGTGCGCATCTTCGGCACAGGACATTTCGACATGCTTTTCGGTTAAAAACGGTTTTGGGGAGTTTCTTGGGTCTGTAAAACAGTTCAGGCAGTTCGGCGCTCGAAACGGGTCCGGACGGATTTTCGTGCGCATCTTCGGCACCTTTGCACGAAAATATTGAAATGCCCGTTCTAGGACATTTCGAGATGCTTTTCGGTTAAAAACGGTTTTGGGGAGTTTCTTGGGTCTGTAAAACAGTTCAGGCAGTTCGGCGCTCGAAACGGGTCCGGACGGATTTTCGTGCGCATCTTCGGCACCTTTGCACGAAAATATTGAAATGCCCGTTCTAGGACATTTCGAGATGCTTTTCGGTTAAAAACGGTTTTTGGGAGTTTCTTGGGTCTGTAAAACAGTTCAGGCAGTTCGGCGCTCGAAACGGGTCCGGACGGATTTTCGTGCGCATCTACGGCACCTGTGCACGAAAATATTGACATGCCCGTTTTAGGACATTTCGAGATGCTTTTCGGTTAAAAACGGTTTTGGAGAGTTTCTTGGGTCTAGAAAACACTTCAGGCAGTTCGTCGCTCGAAACGGCTCCGGACGGATTTTCGTGCGCATCTTCGGCACCTTTGCACGAAAATATTGAAATGCCCGTTCTAGGACATTTCGAGATGCTTTTCGGTTAAAAACGGTTTTGGGGAGTTTCTTGGGTCTAGAAAACAGTTCAGGCAGTTCGGCGGTCGAAACGGCTCCGGACGGATTTTCGTGCGCATCTTCGGCACAGGACATTTCGACATGCTTTTCGGTTAAAAACGGTTTTGGGGAGTTTCTTGGGTCTGTAAAACAGTTCAGGCAGTTCGGCGCTCGAAACGGGTCCGGACGGATTTTCGTGCGCATCTTCGGCACCTTTGCACGAAAATATTGAAATGCCCGTTCTAGGACATTTCGAGATGCTTTTCGGTTAAAAACGGTTTTGGGGAGTTTCTTGGGTCTGTAAAACAGTTCAGGTAGTTCGGCGCTCGAAACGGGTCCGGACGGATTTTCGTGCGCATCTACGGCACCTGTGCACGAAAATATTGACATGCCCATTTTAGGACATTTCGAGATGCTTTTCGGTTAAAAACGGTTTTGGGGAGTTTCTTGGGTCTAGAAAACACTTCAGGCAGTTCGGCGCTGGAAACGGCTCCGGACGGATTTTCGTGCGCATCTTCGGCACCTTTGCACGAAAATATTGAAATGCCCGTTTTAGGACATTTCGAGATGCTTTTCGGTTAAAAACGGTTTTTGGGAGTTTCTTGGGTCTGTAAAACAGTTCAGGCAGTTCGGCGCTCGAAACGGGTCCGGACGGATTTTCGTGCGCATCTACGGCACCTGTGCACGAAAATATTGACATGCCCGTTTTAGGACATTTCGAGATGTTTTTCGGTTAAAAACGGTTTTGGGGAGTTTCTTGGGTCTAGAAAACACTTCAGGCAGTTCGGCGCTCGAAACGGGTCCGGACGGATTTTCGTGCGCATCTTCGGCACCTTTGCACGAAAATATTGAAATGCCCGTTCTAGGACATTTCGAGATGCTTTTCGGTTAAAAACGGTTTTGGGGAGTTTCTTGGGTCTGTAAAACAGTTCAGGCAGTTCGGCGGTCGAAACGGGTCCGGACGGATTTTCGTGCGCATCTACGGCACCTGTGCACGAAAATATTGAAATGCCCGTTTTAGGACATTTCGACATGCTTTTCGGTTAAAAATGGTTTTGGGGAGTTTCTTGGGTCTGTAAAACAGTTCAGGCAGTTCGGCGCTCGAAACGGGTCCGGACGGATTTTCGTGCGCATCTTCGGCACCTTTGCACGAAAATATTGAAATGCCCGTTCTAGGACATTTCGAGATGCTTTTCGGTTAAAAACGGTTTTTGGGAGTTTCTTGGGTCTGTAAAACAGTTCAGGCAGTTCGGCGCTCGAAACGGGTCCGGACGGATTTTCGTGCGCATCTACGGCACCTGTGCACGAAAATATTGACATGCCCGTTTTAGGACATTTCGAGATGCTTTTCGGTTAAAAACGGTTTTGGGGAGTTTCTTGGGTCTAGAAAACACTTCAGGCAGTTCGTCGCTCGAAACGGCTCCGGACGGATTTTCGTGCGCATCTTCGGCACCTTTGCACGAAAATATTGAAATGCCCGTTCTAGGACATTTCGAGATGCTTTTCGGTTAAAAACGGTTTTGGGGAGTTTCTTGGGTCTAGAAAACAGTTCAGGCAGTTCGGCGGTCGAAACGGCTCCGGACGGATTTTCGTGCGCATCTTCGGCACAGGACATTTCGACATGCTTTTCGGTTAAAAACGGTTTTGGGGAGTTTCTTGGGTCTGTAAAACAGTTCAGGCAGTTCGGCGCTCGAAACGGGTCCGGACGGATTTTCGTGCGCATCTTCGGCACCTTTGCCCGAAAATATTGAAATGCCCGTTCTAGGACATTTCGAGATGCTTTTCGGTTAAAAACGGTTTTGGGGAGTTTCTTGGGTCTGTAAAACAGTTCAGGCAGTTCGGCGCTCGAAACGGGTCCGGACGGATTTTCGTGCGCATCTACGGCACCTGTGAACGAAAATATTGACATGCCCATTTTAGGACATTTCGAGATGCTTTTCGGTTAAAAACGGTTTTGGGGAGTTTCTTGGGTCTAGAAAACACTTCAGGCAGTTCGGCGCTGGAAACGGCTCCGGACGGATTTTCGTGCGCATCTTCGGCACCTTTGCACGAAAATATTGAAATGCCCGTTTTAGGACATTTCGAGATGCTTTTCGGTTAAAAACGGTTTTGGGGAGTTTCTTGGGTCTGTAAAACAGTTCAGGCAGTTCGGCGCTCGAAACGGGTCCGGACGGATTTTCGTGCGCATCTACGGGACCTGTGCACCAAAATATTGACATGCCCGTTTTAGGACATTTCGAGATGCTTTTCGGTTAAAAACGGTTTTGGGGAGTTTCTTGGGTCTAGAAAACAATTCAGGCAGTTCGTCGCTCGAAACGGCTCCGGACGGATTTTCGTGCGCATCTTCGGCACCTTTGCACGAAAATATTGAAATGCCCGTTCTAGGACATTTCGAGATGCTTTTCGGTTAAAAACGGTTTTGGGGAGTTTCTTGGGTCTGGAAAACACTTCAGGCAGTTCGGCGCTCGAAACGGCTCCGTGCGGATTTTCGTGCGCATCTACGGCACCTGTGAGCGAACAATTGAGATGCTCGTTTTAGGACATTTCGATATGCTTTTCGGTTAAAAACGGTTTTGGGGAATTTCTTGGGTCTGTAAAACAGTTCAGGGAGTTCGGCGCTCGAAACGGCTCCGGACGGATTTTCGTGCGCATCTACGGCACCTGTGCGCGAACAATTGAGATGCGCGTTTTAGGACATTTCGAGATGCTTTTCGGTTAAAAACGGTTTTGGGGAGTTTCTCGGGTCTAGAAAACACTTCAGGCAGTTCGGCGCTCGAAACGGCTCCGGACGGATTTTCGTGCGCATCTTCGGCACCTTTGCACGAAAATATTGAAATGCCCGTTTTAGGACATTTCGACATGCTTTTCGGTTAAAAATGGTTTTGGGGAGTTTCTTGGGTCTGTAAAACAGTTCAGGCAGTTCGGCGCTCGAAACGGGTCCGGACGGATTTTCGTGCGCATCTACGGCACCTGTGCACGAAAATATTGAAATGCCCGTTTTAGGACATTTCGAGATGCTTTTCGGTTAAAAACGGTTTTGGGGAGTTTCTTGGGTCTAGAAAACAATTCAGGCAGTTCGTCGCTCGAAACGGCTCCGGACGGATTTTCGTGCGCATCTTCGGCACCTTTGCACGAAAATATTGAAATGCCCGTTCTAGGACATTTCGAGATGCTTTTCGGTTAAAAACGGTTTTGGGGAGTTTCTTGGGTCTGGAAAACACTTCAGGCAGTTCGGCGCTCGAAACGGCTCCGTGCGGATTTTCGTGCGCATCTACGGCACCTGTGAGCGAACAATTGAGATGCTCGTTTTAGGACATTTCGAGATGCTTTTCAGTTAAAAACGGTTTTGGGGAATTTCTTGGGTCTGTAAAACAGTTCAGGGAGTTCGGCGCTCGAAACGGCTCCGGACGGATTTTCGTGCGCATCTACGGCACCTGTGCGCGAACAATTGAGATGCGCGTTTTAGGACATTTCGAGATGCTTTTCGGTTAAAAACGGTTTTGGGGAGTTTCTTGGGTCTAGAAAACACTTCAGGCAGTTCGGCGCTCGAAACGGCTCCGGACGGATTTTCGTGCGCATCTTCGGCACCTTTGCACGAAAATATTGAAATGCCCTTTTTAGGACATTTCGACATGCTTTTCGGTTAAAAATGGTTTTGGGGAGTTTCTTGGGTCTGTAAAACAGTTCAGGCAGTTCGGCGCTCGAAACGGGTCCGGACGGATTTTCGTGCGCATCTACGGCACCTGTGCACGAAAATATTGAAATGCCCGTTTTAGGACATTTCGAGATGCTTTTCGGTTAAAAACGGTTTTGGGGAGTTTCTTGGGTCTGGAAATCAATTCAGGCAGTTCGGCGCTCGAAACGGCTCCGTGCGGATTTTCGTGCGCATCTACGGCACCTGTGCACGAAATTATTGAAATGCCCGTTTTAGGACATTTCGAGATGCTTTTCGGTTAAAAACGGTTTTCGGGAGTTTCTTGGGTCTGTAAAACAGTTCAGGCAGTTCGGCGCTCAAAACGGGTCCGGACGGACTTTCGTGCGCATCTACGGCACCTGTGCGCGAACAATTGAGATACGCGTTTTAGGACATTTCGAGATGCTTTTCGGTTAAAAACGGTTTTGGGGAGTTTCTTGGGTCTAGAAAACACTTCAGGCAGTTCGGCGCTCGAAACGGCTCCGGACGGATTTTCGTGCGCATCTTCGGCACTTTTGCACGAAAATATTGAAATGCCCGTTTTAGGACATTTCGAGATGCTTTTCGGTTAAAAACGGTTTTGGGGAGTTTCTTGGGTCTGTAAAACAGTTCAGGCAGTTCGGCGCTCGAAACGGGTCCGGACGGATTTTCGTGCGCATCTACGGCACCTGTGCACGAAAATATTGATATGCCCGTTTTAGGACATTTCGAGATGCTTTTCGGTTAAAAACGGTTTTGGGGAGTTTCTTGGGTCTAGAAAACACTTCAGGCAGTTCGGCGCTCGAAACGGCTCCGGACGAATTTTCGTGCGCATCTTCGGCACCTTTGCACGAAAATATTGAAATGCCCGTTTTAGGACATTTCGAGATGCTTTTCGGTTAAAAACGGTTTTGGGAATTTCTTGGGTCTGTAAAACAGTTCAGGCAGTTCGACGGTCGAAACGGGTCCGGACGGATTTTCGTGCGCATCTACGGCACCTGTGCACGAAAATATTGAAATGCCCGTTTTAGGACATTTCGAGATGCTTTTCGGTTAAAAATGGTTTTGGGGAGTTTCTTGGGTCTGTAAAACAGTTCAGGCAGTTCGGCGCTCGAAACGGGTCCGGATGGATTTTCGTGCGCATCTACGGCACCTGTGCACGAAAATATTGAAATGCCCGTTTTAGGACATTTCGAGATGCTTTTCGGTTAAAAACGGTTTTGGGGAGTTTCTTGGGTCTGGAAAACACTTCAGGCAGTTCGGCGCTCGAAACGGCTCCGTGCGGATTTTCGTGCGCATCTACGGCACCTGTGCACGAAATTATTAAAATGCCCGTTTTAGGACATTTCGAGATGCTTTTCGGTTAAAAACGGTTTTGGGGAGTTTCTTGGGTCTGTAAAACAGTTCAGGCAGTTCGGCGCTCGAAACGGGTCCGGACGGATTTTCGTGCGCATCTACTGCACCTGTGCACGAAAATATTGACATGCCCATTTTAGGACATTTCGAGATGCTTTTCGGTTAAAAACGGTTTTGGGGAGTTTCTTGGGTCTAGAAAACACTTCAGGCAGTTCGGCGCTGGAAACGGCTCCGGACGGATTTTCGTGCGCATCTTCGGCACCTTTGCACGAAAATATTGAAATGCCCATTTTAGGACATTTCGAGATGCTTTTCGGTTAAAAACGGTTTTGGGGAGTTTCTTGGGTCTGTAAAACAGTTCAGGCAGTTCGGCGCTCGAAACGGGTCCAGACGGATTTTCGTGCGCATCTACGGCACCTGTGCACGAAAATATTGACATGCCCGTTTTAGGACATTTCGAGATGTTTTTCGGTTAAAAACGGTTTTGGGGAGTTTCTTGGGTCTAGAAAACACTTCAGGCAGTTCGGCGCTCGAAACGGGTCCGGACGGATTTTCGTGCGCATCTTCGGCACCTTTGCACGAAAATATTGAAATGCCCGTTCTAGGACATTTCGAGATGCTTTTCGGTTAAAAACGGTTTTGGGGAGTTTCTTGGGTCTGTAAAACAGTTCAGGCAGTTCGGCGGTCGAAACGGGTCCGGACGGATTTTCGTGCGCATCTACGGCACCTGTGCACGAAAATATTGAAATGCCCGTTTTAGGACATTTCGACATGCTTTTCGGTTAAAAATGGTTTTGGGGAGTTTCTTGGGTCTGTAAAACAGTTCAGGCAGTTCGGCGCTCGAAACGGGTTCGGACGGATTTTCGTGCGCATCTTCGGCACCTTTGCACGAAAATATTGAAATGCCCGTTCTAGGACATTTCGAAATGCTTTTCGGTTAAAAACGGTTTTTGGGAGTTTCTTGGGTCTGTAAAACAGTTCAGGCAGTTCGGCGCTCGAAACGGGTCCGGACGGATTTTCGTGCGCATCTACGGCACCTGTGCACGAAAATATTGACATGCCCGTTTTAGGACATTTCGAGATGCTTTTCGGTTAAAAACGGTTTTGGGGAGTTTCTTGGGTCTAGAAAACACTTCAGGCAGTTCGTCGCTCGAAACGGCTCCGGACGGATTTTCGTGCGCATCTTCGGCACCTTTGCACGAAAATATTGAAATGCCCGTTCTAGGACATTTCGAGATGCTTTTCGGTTAAAAACGGTTTTGGGGAGTTTCTTGGGTCTAGAAAACAGTTCAGGCAGTTCGGCGGTCGAAACGGCTCCGGACGGATTTTCGTGCGCATCTTCGGCACAGGACATTTCGACATGCTTTTCGGTTAAAAACGGTTTTGGGGAGTTTCTTGGGTCTGTAAAACAGTTCAGGCAGTTCGGCGCTCGAAACGGGTCCGGACGGATTTTCGTGCGCATCTTCGGCACCTTTCCACGAAAATATTGAAATGCCCGTTTTAGGACATTTCGAGATACTTTTCGGTTAAAAACGGTTTTGGGGAGTTTCTTGGGTCTGTAAAACAGTTCAGGCAGTTCGGCGCTCGAAACGGGTCCGGACGGATTTTCGTGCGCATCTTCGGCACCTTTGCACGAAAATATTGAAATGCCCGTTCTAGGACATTTCGAGATGCTTTTCGGTTAAAAACGGTTTTGGGGAGTTTCTTGGGTCTGTAAAACAGTTCAGGCAGTTCGGCGCTCGAAACGGGTCCGGACGGATTTTCGTGCGCATCTACGGCACCTGTGCACGAAAATATTGACATGCCCATTTTAGGACATTTCGAGATGCTTTTCGGTTAAAAACGGTTTTGGGGAGTTTCTTGGGTCTAGAAAACACTTCAGGCAGTTCGGCGCTGGAAACGGCTCCGGACGGATTTTCGTGCGCATCTTCGGCACCTTTGCACGAAAATATTGAAATGCCCGTTTTAGGACATTTCGAGATGCTTTTCGGTTAAAAACGGTTTTGGGGAGTTTCTTGGGTCTGTAAAACAGTTCAGGCAGTTCGGCGCTCGAAACGGGTCCGGACGGATTTTCGTGCGCATCTACGGGACCTGTGCACCAAAATATTGACATGCCCGTTTTAGGACATTTCGAGATGCTTTTCGGTTAAAAACGGTTTTGGGGAGTTTCTTGTGTCTAGAAAACAATTCAGGCAGTTCGTCGCTCGAAGCGGCTCCGGACGGATTTTCGTGCGCATCTTCGGCACCTTTGCACGAAAATATTGAAATGCCCGTTCTAGGACATTTCGAGATGCTTTTCGGTTAAAAACGGTTTTGGGGAGTTTCTTGGGTCTGGAAAACACTTCAGGCAGTTCGGCGCTCGAAACGGCTCCGTGCGGATTTTCGTGCGCATCTACGGCACCTGTGAGCGAACAAGTGAGATGCTCGTTTTAGGACATTTCGAGATGCTTTTCGGTTAAAAACGGTTTTGGGGAATTTCTTGGGTCTGTAAAACAGTTCAGGGAATTCGGCGCTCGAAACGGCTCCGGACGGATTTTCGTGCGCATCTACGGCACCTGTGCGCGACCAATTGAGATGCGCGTTTTAGGACATTTCGTGATGCTTTTCGGTTAAAAACGGTTTTGGGGAGTTTCTCGGGTCTAGAAAACACTTCAGGCAGTTCGGCGCTCGAAACGGCTCCGGACGGATTTTCGTGCGCATCTTCGGCACCTTTGCACGAAAATATTGAAATGCCCGTTTTAGGACATTTCGACATGCTTTTCGGTTAAAAATGGTTTTGGGGAGTTTCTTGGGTCTGTAAAACAGTTCAGGCAGTTCGGCGCTCGAAACGGGTCCGGACGGATTTTCGTGCGCATCTACGGCACCTGTGCACGAAAATATTGAAATGCCCGTTTTAGGACATTTCGAGATGCTTTTCGGTTAAAAACGGTTTTGGGGAGTTTCTTGGGTCTGGAAATCACTTCAGGCAGTTCGGCGCTCGAAACGGCTCCGTGCGGATTTTCGTGCGCATCTACAGCACCTGTGCACGAAATTATTGAAATGCCCGTTTTAGGACATTTCGAGATGCTTTTCGGTTAAAAACGGTTTTCGGGAGTTTCTTGGGTCTGTAAAACAGTTCAGGCAGTTCGGCGCTCAAAACGGGTCCGGACGGACTTTCGTACGCATCTACGGCACCTGTGCGCGAACAATTGAGATGCGCGTTTTAGGACATTTCGAGATGCTTTTCGGTTAAAAACGGTTTTGGGGAGTTTCTTGGGTCTAGAAAACACTTCAGGCAGTTCGTCGCTCGAAACGGCTCCGGACGGATTTTCGTGCGCATCTTCGGCACCTTTGCACGAAAATATTGAAATGCCCGTTCTAGGACATTTCGAGATGCTTTTCGGTTAAAAACGGTTTTGGGGAGTTTCTTGGGTCTAGAAAACAGTTCAGGCAGTTCGGCGGTCGAAACGGCTCCGGACGGATTTTCGTGCGCATCTTCGGCACAGGACATTTCGACATGCTTTTCGGTTAAAAACGGTTTTGGGGAGTTTCTTGGGTCTGTAAAACAGTTCAGGCAGTTCGGCGCTCGAAACGGGTCCGGACGGATTTTCGTGCGCATCTTCGGCACCTTTCCACGAAAATATTGAAATGCCCGTTTTAGGACATTTCGAGATACTTTTCGGTTAAAAACGGTTTTGGGGAGTTTCTTGGGTCTGTAAAACAGTTCAGGCAGTTCGGCGCTCGAAACGGGACCGGACGGATTTTCGTGCGCATCTACGGGACCTGTGCACCAAAATATTGACATGCCCGTTTTAGGACATTTCGAGATGCTTTTCGGTTAAAAACGGTTTTGGGGAGTTTCTTGTGTCTAGAAAACAATTCAGGCAGTTCGTCGCTCGAAACGGCTCCGGACGGATTTTCGTGCGCATCTTCGGCACCTTTGCACGAAAATATTGAAATGCCCGTTCTAGGACATTTCGAGATGCTTTTCGGTTAAAAACGGTTTTGGGGAGTTTCTTGGGTCTGGAAAACACTTCAGGCAGTTCGGCGCTCGAAACGGCTCCGTGCGGATTTTCGTGCGCATCTACGGCACCTGTGAGCGAACAATTGAGATGCTCGTTTTAGGACATTTCGAGATGCTTTTCGGTTAAAAACGGTTTTGGGGAATTTCTTGGGTCTGTAAAACAGTTCAGGGAGTTCGGCGCTCGAAACGGCTCCGGACGGATTTTCGTGCGCATCTACGGCACCTGTGCGCGAACAATTGAGATGCGCGTTTTAGGACATTTCGAGATGCTTTTCGGTTAAAAACGGTTTTGGGGAGTTTCTCGGGTCTAGAAAACACTTCAGGCAGTTCGGCGCTCGAAACGGCTCCGGACGGATTTTCGTGCGCATCTTCGGCACCTTTCCACGAAAATATTGAAATGCCCGTTTTAGGACATTTCGACATGCTTTTCGGTTAAAAATGGTTTTGGGGAGTTTCTTGGGTCTGTAAAACAGTTCAGGCAGTTCGGCGCTCGAAACGGGTCCGGACGGATTTTCGTGCGCATCTACGGCACCTGTGCACGAAAATATTGAAATGCCCGTTTTAGGACATTTCGAGATGCTTTTCGGTTAAAAACGGTTTTGGGGAGTTTCTTGGGTCTGGAAATCACTTCAGGCAGTTCGGCGCTCGAAACGGCTCCGTGCGGATTTTCGTGCGCATCTACGGCACCTGTGCACGAAATTATTGAAATGCCCGTTTTAGGACATTTCGAGATGCTTTTCGGTTAAAAACGGTTTTCGGGAGTTTCTTGGGTCTGTAAAACAGTTCAGGCAGTTCGGCGCTCAAAACGGGTCCGGACGGACTTTCGTGCGCATCTACGGCACCTGTGCGCGAACAATTGAGATGCGCGTTTTAGGACATTTCGAGATGCTTTTCGGTTAAAAACGGTTTTGGGGAGTTTCTTGGGTCTAGAAAACACTTCAGGCAGTTCGGAGCTCGAAACGGCTCCGGACGGATTTTCGTGCGCATCTTCGGCACTTTTGCACGAAAATATTGAAATGCCCGTTTTAGGACATTTCGAGATGCTTTTCGGTTAAAAACGGTTTTGGGGAGTTTCTTGGGTCTGTAAAATAGTTCAGGCAGTTCGGCGCTCGAAACGGGTCCGGACGGATTTTCGTGCGCATCTACGGCACCTGTGCACGAAAATATTGACATGCCCGTTTTAGGACATTTCGAGATGCTTTTCGGTTAAAAACGGTTTTGGGGAGTTTCTTGGGTCTAGAAAACACTTCAGGCAGTTCGGCGCTCGAAACGGCTCCGGACGGATTTTCGTGCGCATCTTCGGCACCTTTGCACGAAAATATTGAAATGCCCGTTTTAGGACATTTCGAGATGCTTTTCGGTTAAAAACGGTTTTGGGGAGTTTCTTGGGTCTGTAAAACAGTTCAGGCAGTTCGGCGCTCGAAACGGGTCCGGACGGATTTTCGTGCGCATCTACGGCACCTGTGCACGAAAATATTGACATGCCCGTTTTAGGACATTTCGAGATGCTTTTCGGTTAAAAACGGTTTTGGGGAGTTTCTTGGGTCTAGAAAACACTTCAGGCAGTTCGGCGCTCGAAACGGCTCCGGACGGATTTTCGTGCGCATCTTCGGCACCTTTGCACGAAAATATTGAAATGCCCGTTCTAGGACATTTCGAGATGCTTTTCGGTTAAAAACGGTTTTGGGGAGTTTCTTGGGTCTGTAAAACAGTTCAGGCAGTTCGGCGCTCGAAACGGGTCCGGACGGATTTTCGTGCGCATCTACGGCACCTGTGCACGAAAATATTGACATGCCCATTTTAGGACATGTCGAGATGCTTTTCGGTTAAAAACGGTTTTGGGGAATTTCTTGGGTCAAGAAAACACTTCAGGCAGTTCGGCGCTCGAAACGGGTCCGGATGGATTTTCGTGCGCATCTACGGCACCTGTGCACGAAAATATTGAAATGCCCGTTTTAGGACATTTCGAGATGATTTTCGGTTAAAAACGGTTTTGGGGAGTTTCTTGGGTCTGGAAAACACTTCAGGCAGTTCGGCGCTCGAAACGGCTCCATGCGGATTTTCGTGCGCATCAACGGCACCTGTGCACGAAATTATTGAAATGCCCGTTTTAGGACATTTCGAGATGCTTTTCTGTTAAAAACGGTTTTGGGGAGTTTCTTGGGTCTGTAAAACAGTTCAGGCAGTTCGGCGCTCGAAACGGGTCCGGACGGATTTTCGTGCGCATCTTCGGCACCTTTGCACGAAAATATTGAAATGCCCGTTTTAGGACATTTCGAGATGCTTTTCGGTTAAAAACGGTTTTGGGAAGTTTCTTGGGTCTGTAAAACAGTTCAGGCAGTTCGGCGGTCGAAACGGGTCCGGACGGATTTTCGTGCGCATCTACGGCACCTGTGCACGAAAATATTGAAATGCCCGTTTTAGGACATTTCGAGATGCTTTTCGGTTAAAAATGGTTTTGGGGAGTTTCTTGGGTCTGGAAAACACTTCAGGCAGTTCGACGCTCGAAACGGCTCCGTGCGGATTTTCGTGCGCATCTACGGCACCTGTGCACGAAATTATTAAAATGCCCGTTTTAGGACATTTCGAGATGCTTTTCGGTTAAAAACGGTTTTGGGGAGTTTCTTGGGTCTAGAAAATACTTCAGGCAGTTCGGCGCTCGAAACGGCTCCGGACGGATTTTCGTGCGCATCTTCGGCAGCTTTGCACGAAAATATTGAAATGCCCGTTCTAGGACATTTCGAGATGCTTTTCGGTTAAAAACGGTTTTGGGGAGTTTCTTGGGTCTGTAAAACAGTTCAGGCAGTTCGGCGCTCGAAACGGGTCAGGACGGATTTTCGTGCGCATCTACGGCACCTGTGCACGAAAATATTGACATGCCCATTTTAGGACATTTCGAGATGCTTTTCGGTTAAAAACGGTTTTGGGGAGTTTCTTGGGTCTAGAAAACACTTCAGGCAGTTCGGCGCTGGAAACGGCTCCCGACGGATTTTCGTGCGCATCTTCGGCACCTTTGCACGAAAATATTGAAATTCCCGTTTTAGGACATTTCGAGATGCTTTTCGGTTAAAAACGGTTTTGGGGAGTTTCTTGGGTCTAGAAAACACTTCAGGCAGTTCGGCGCTGGAAACGGCTCCCGACGGATTTTCGTGCGCATCTTCGGCACCTTTGCACGAAAATATTGAAATGCCCGTTTTAGGACATTTCGAGATGCTTTTCGGTTAAAAACGGTTTTGGGGAGTTTCTTGGGTCTGTAAAACAGTTCAGGCAGTTCGGCGCTCGAAACGGGTAAGGACGGATTTTCGTACGCATCTACGGCACCTGTGCACGAAAATATTGACATGCCCATTTTAGGACATTTCGAGATGCTTTTCGGTTAAAAACGGTTTTGGGGAGTTTCTTGGGTCTAGAAAACACTTCAGGCAGTTCGGCGTTGGAAACGGCTCCGGACGGATTTTCGTGCGCATCTTCGGCACCTTTGCACGAAAATATTGAAATGCCCGTTTTAGGACATTTCGAGATGCTTTTCGGTTAAAAACGGTTTTGGGGAGTTTCTTAGGTCTGTAAAACAGTTCAGGCAGTTCGGCGCTCGAAACGGGTCCGGACGGATTTTCGTGCGCATCTACGGCACCTGTGCACGAAAATATTGACATGCCCGTTTTAGGACATTTCGAGATGTTTTTCGGTTAAAAACGGTTTTGGGGAGTTTCTTGGGTCTAGAAAACACTTCAGGCAGTTCGGCGCTCGAAACGGCTCCGGACGGATTTTCGTGCGCATCTTCGGCACCTTTGCACGAAAATATTGAAATTCCCGTTTTAGGACATTTCGAGATGCTTTTCGGTTAAAAACGGTTTTGGGGAGTTTCTTGGGTCTGTAAAACAGTTCAGGCAGTTCGGCGGTCGAAACGGGTCCGGACGGATTTTCGTGCGCATCTACGGCACCTGTGCACGAAAATATTGAAATGCCCGTTTTAGGACATTTCGACATGCTTTTCGGTTAAAAATGGTTTTGGGGAGTTTCTTGGGTCTGTAAAACAGTTCAGGCAGTTCGGCGCTCGAAACGGCTCCGGACGGATTTTCGTGCGCATCTTCGGCACCTTTGCACGAAAATATTGAAATGCCCGTTCTAGGACATTTCGAGATGCTTTTCGGTTAAAAACGGTTTTGGGGAGTTTCTTGGGTCTAGAAAACACTTCAGGCAGTTCGGCGCTGGAAACGGCTCCGGACGGATTTTCGTGCGCATCTTCGGCACCTTTGCACGAAAATATTGAAATGCCCGTTTTAGGACATTTCGAGATGCTTTTCGGTTAAAAACGGTTTTGGGGTAGTTTCTTGGGTCTGTAAAACAGTTCAGGCAGTTCGGCGCTCGAAACGGGTCCGGACGGATTTTCGTGCGCATCTACGGCACCTGTGCACGAAAATATTGACATGCCCGTTTTAGGACATTTCGAGATGTTTTTCGGTTAAAAACGGTTTTGGGGAGTTTCTTGGGTCTAGAAAACACTTCAGGCAGTTCGGCGCTCGAAACGGCTCCGGACGGATTTTCGTGCGCATCTTCGGCACCTTTGCACGAAAATATTGAAATGCCCGTTTTAGGACATTTCGAGATGCTTTTCGGTTAAAAACGGTTTTGGGGAGTTTCTTGGGTCTGTAAAACAGTTCAGGCAGTTCGGCGGTCGAAACGGGTCCGGACGGATTTTCGTGCGCATCTACGGCACCTGTGCACGAAAATATTGAAATGCCCGTTTTAGGACATTTCGACATGCTTTTCGGTTAAAAACAGTTTTGGGGAGTTTCTTGTGTCTGTAAAATAGTTCAGGCAGTTCGGCGCTCGAAACGGGTCCGGACGGATTTTCGTACGCATCTACGGCACCTGTACGCGAACAATTGAGATGCGCGTTTTAGGACATTTCAAGATGCTTTTCGGTTAAAAACGGTTTTGGGGAGTTTCTTGGGTCTGTAAAACAGTTCAGGCAGTTCGGCGCTCGAAACAGGTCCGGACGGATTTTCGTGCGCATCTACGGCACCTGTGCACGAAAATATTGACATGCCCATTTTAGGACATTTCGAGATGCTTTTGGGTTAAAAACGGTTTTGGGGAGTTTCTTGGGTCTAGAAAACACTTCAGGCAGTTCGGCGCTCGAAACGGCTCCGTGCGGAATTTCGTGCGCATCTACGGCACCTGTGCACGAAATTAATGAAATGCCCGTTTTAGGACATTTCGAGATGCTTTTCGGTTAAAAACAGTTTTGGGGAGTTTCTTGTGTCTGTAAAACAGTTCAGGCAGTTCGGCGCTCGAAACGGGTCCGGACGGATTTTCGTACGCATCTACGGCACCTGTGCGCGAACAATTGAGATGCGCGTTTTAGGACATTTCGAGATGCTTTTCGGTTAAAAACGGTTTTGGGGAGTTTCTTGGGTCTAGAAAACACTTAAGGCAGTTCGGCGCTGGAAACGGCTCCGGACGGATTTTCGTGCGCATCTTCGGCACCTTTGCACGAAAATATTGAAATGCCTGTTTTAGGACATTTCGAGATGCTTTTCGGTTAAAAACGGTTTTGGGGAATTTCTTGGGTCTGTAAAACAGTTCAGGGAGTTCGGCGCTCGAAACGGGTCCGGACGGATTTTCGTGCGCATCTACGGCACCTGTGCGCGAACAATTGAGATGCGCGTTTTAGGACATTTCGAGATGCTTTTCGGTTAAAAACGGTTTTGGGGAGTTTCTTGGGTCTGTAAAACAGTTCAGGCAGTTCGGCGCTCGAAACGGGTCCGGACGGATTTTCGTGCGCATCTACGGCACCTGTGCACGAAAATATTGAAATGCCCGTTTTAGGACATTTCGAGATGCTTTTCGGTTAAAAACGGTTTTGGGGAGTTTCTTGGGTCTGGAAAACACTTCAGGCAGTTCGGCGCTCGAAACGGCTCCGTGCGGATTTTCATGCGCATCTACGGCACCTGTGCACGAAATTATTGAATTGCCCGTTTTAGGACATTTCGAGATGCTTTTCGGTTAAAAACGGTTTTGGGGAGTTTCTTGGGTCTGTAAAACAGTTCAGGCAGTTCGGCGCTCGAAACGGGTCCGGACGGATTTTCGTGCGCATCTACGGCACCTGTGCACGAAAATATTGACATGCCCGTTTTAGGACATTTCGAGATGCTTTTCGGTTAAAAACGGTTTTGGGGTGTTTCTTGGGTCTAGAAAACACTTCAGGCAGTTCGGCGCTCGAAACGGCTCCGGACGGATTTTCGTGCGCATCTTCGGCACGTTTGCACGAAAATATTGAAATGCCCGTTTTAGGACATTTCGAGATGCTTTTCGGTTAAAAACGGTTTTGGGGAGTTTCTTGGGTCTGTAAAACAGTTCAGGCAGTTCGGCGCTCGAAACGGGTCCGGACGGATTTTCGTGCGCATCTACGGCACCTGTGCACGAAAATATTGACATGCCCGTTTTAGGACATTTCGAGATGCTTTTCGGTTAAAAACGGTTTTGGGGAGTTTCTTGGGTCTAGAAAACACTTCAGGCAGTTCGGCGCTCGAAACGGCTCCGGACGGATTTTCGTGCGCATCTTCGGCACCTTTGCACGAAAATATTGAAATGCCCGTTTTAGGACATTTCGAGATGCTTTTCGGTTAAAAACGATTTTGGGGAGTTTCTTGGGTCTGTAAAACAGTTCAGGCAGTTCGGCGGTCGAAACGGGTCCGGACGGATTTTCGTGCGCATCTACGGCACCTTTGCACGAAAATATTGAAATGCCCGTTTTAGGACATTTCGAGATGCTTTTCGGTTAAAAACGGTTTTGGGGAGTTTCTTGGGTCTAGAAAACACTTCAGGCAGTTCGGCGCTCGAAACGGCTCCGGACGGATTTTCGTGCGCATCTTCGGCACCTTTGCACGAAAATATTGAAATGCCCGTTTTAGGACATTTCGAGATGCTTTTCGGTTAAAAACGGTTTTGGGGAGTTTCTTGGGTCTGTAAAACAGTTCAGGCAGTTCGGCGCTCGAAACGGGTCCGGACGGATTTTCGTGCGCATCTACGGCACCTGTGCACGAAAATAT
This sequence comes from Umbellularia californica, assembly GCA_028538565.1. Classification (NCBI taxonomy): domain Eukaryota; kingdom Viridiplantae; phylum Streptophyta; class Magnoliopsida; order Laurales; family Lauraceae; genus Umbellularia; species Umbellularia californica. Next base: position 29,817,106 of record JAPQWN010000008.1, on the reverse strand, counting down.
TGACATGCCCGTTTTAGGACATTTCGAGATGTTTTTCGGTTAAAAATTGTTTTGGGGAGTTTCTTGGGTCTAGAAAACACTTCAGGCAGTTTGGCGCTCGAAACGGGTCCGGACGGATTTTCGTGCGCATCTTCGGCACCTTTGCACGAAAATATTGAAATGCCCGTTCTAGGACATTTCGAGATTCTTTTCGGTTAAAAACGGTTTTGGGGAGTTTCTTGGGTCTGTAAAACAGTTCAGGCAGTTCGGCGGTCGAAACGGGTCCGGACGGATTTTCGTGCGCATCTACGGCACCTGTGCACGAAAATATTGAAATGCCCGTTTTAGGACATTTCTACATGCTTTTCGGTTAAAAATGGTTTTGGGGAGTTTCTTAGGTCTGTAAAACAGTTCAGGCAGTTCGGCGCTCAAAACGGGTCCGGACGGATTTTCGTGCGCATCTTCGGCACCTTTGCACGAAAATATTGAATTGCCCGTTCTAGGACATTTCGAGATGCTTTTCGGTTAAAAACGGTTTTTGGGAGTTTCTTGGGTCTGTAAAACAGTTCAGGCAGTTCGGCGCTCGAAACGGGTCCGGACGGATTTTCGTGCGCATCTACGGCACCTGTGCACGAAAATATTGACATGCCCGTTTTAGGACATTTCGAGATGCTTTTCGGTTAAAAACGGTTTTGGGGAGTTTCTTGGGTCTAGAAAACACTTCAGGCAGTTCGTCGCTCGAAACGGCTCCGGACGGATTTTCGTGCGCATCTTCGGCACCTTTGCACGAAAATATTGAAATGCCCGTTCTAGGACATTTCGAGATGCTTTTCGGTTAAAAACGGTTTTGGGGAGTTTCTTGGGTCTAGAAAACAGTTCAGGCAGTTCGGCGGTAGAAACGGCTCCGGACGGATTTTCGTGCGCATCTTCGGCACAGGACATTTCGACATGCTTTTCGGTTAAAAACGGTTTTGGGGAGTTTCTTGGGTCTGTAAAACAGTTCAGGCAGTTCGGCGCTCGAAACTGGTCCGGACGGATTTTCGTGCGCATCTTCGGCACCTTTGCACGAAAATATTGAAATGCCCGTTCTAGGACATTTCGAGATGCTTTTCGGTTAAAAACAGTTTTGGGGAGTTTCTTGGGTCTGTAAAACAGTTCAGGCAGTTCGGCGCTCGAAACGGGTCCGGACGGATTTTCGTGCGCATCTACGGCACCTGTGCACGAAAATATTGACATGCCCATTTTAGGACATTTCGAGATGCTTTTCGGTTAAAAACGATTTTGGGGAGTTTCTTGGGTCTAGAAAACACTTCAGGCAGTCCGGCGCTGGAAACGGCTCCGGACGGATTTTCGTGCGCATCTTCGGCACCTTTGCACGAAAATATTGAAATGCCCGTTTTAGGACATTTCGAGATGCTTTTCGGTTAAAAACGGTTTTGGGGAGTTTCTTGGGTCTGTAAAACAGTTCAGGCAGTTCGGCGCTCGAAACGGGTCCGGACGGATTTTCGTGCGCATCTACGGGACCTGTGCACGAAAATATTGACATGCCCATTTTAGGACATTTCGAGATGCTTTTCGGTTAAAAACGGTTTTGGGGAGTTTCTTGGGTCTAGAAAACACTTCAGGCAGTTCGGCGCTGGAAACGGCTCCGGACGGATTTTCGTGCGCATCTTCGGCACCTTTGCATGAAAATATTGAAATGCCCGTTCTAGGACATTTCGAGATGCTTTTCGGTTAAAAACGGTTTTGGGGAGTTTCTTGGGTCTAGAAAACAGTTCAGGCAGTTCGGCGGTCGAAACGGCTCCGGACGGATTTTCGTGCGCATCTTCGGCACAGGACATTTCGACATGCTTTTCGGTTAAAAACGGTTTTGGGGAGTTTCTTGGGTCTGTAAAACAGTTCAGGCAGTTCGGCGCTCGAAACGGGTCCGGATGGATTTTCGTGCGCATCTTCGGCACCTTTGCACGAAAATATTGAAATGCCCGTTCTAGGACATTTCGAGATGCTTTTCGGTTAAAAACGGTTTTGGGGAGTTTCTTGGGTCTGTAAAACAGTTCAGGCAGTTCGGCGCTCGAAACGGGTCCGGACGGATTTTCGTGCGCATCTACGGCACCTGTGCACGAAAATATTGACATGCCCATTTTAGGACATTTCGAGATGCTTTTCGGTTAAAAACGGTTTTGGGGAGTTTCTTGGGTCTAGAAAACACTTCAGGCAGTTCGGCGCTGGAAACGGCTCCGGACGGATTTTCGTGCGCATCTTCGGCACCTTTGCACGAAAATATTGAAATGCCCGTTTTAGGACATTTCGAGATGCTTTTCGGTTAAAAACGGTTTTGGGGAGTTTCTTGGGTCTAGAAAACAATTCAGGCAGTTCGTCGCTCGAAACGGCTCCGGACGGATTTTCGTGCGCATCTTCGGCACCTTTGCACGAAAATATTGAAATGCCCGTTCTAGGACATTTCGAGATGCTTTTCGGTTAAAAACGGTTTTGGGGAGTTTCTTGGGTCTGGAAAACACTTCAGGCAGTTCGGCGCTCGAAACGGCTCCGTGCGGATTTTCGTGCGCATCTACGGCACCTGTGAGCGAACAATTGAGATGCTCGTTTTAGGACATTTCGAGATGCTTTTCAGTTAAAAACGGTTTTGGGGAATTTCTTGGGTCTGTAAAACAGTTCAGGGAGTTCGGCGCTCGAAACGGCTCCGGACGGATTTTCGTGCGCATCTACGGCACCTGTGCGCGAACAATTGAGATGCGCGTTTTAGGACATTTCGAGATGCTTTTCGGTTAAAAACGGTTTTGGGGAGTTTCTTGGGTCTAGAAAACACTTCAGGCAGTTCGGCGCTCGAAACGGCTCCGGACGGATTTTCGTGCGCATCTTCGGCACCTTTGCACGAAAATATTGAAATGCCCGTTTTAGGACATTTCGACATGCTTTTCGGTTAAAAATGGTTTTGGGGAGTTTCTTGGGTCTGTAAAACAGTTCAGGCAGTTCGGCGCTCGAAACGGGTCCGGACGGATTTTCGTGCGCATCTACGGCACCTGTGCACGAAAATATTGAAATGCCCGTTTTAGGACATTTCGAGATGCTTTTCGGTTAAAAACGGTTTTGGGGAGTTTCTTGGGTCTGGAAATCAATTCAGGCAGTTCGGCGCTCGAAACGGCTCCGTGCGGATTTTCGTGCGCATCTACGGCACCTGTGCACGAAATTATTGAAATGCCCGTTTTAGGACATTTCGAGATGCTTTTCGGTTAAAAACGGTTTTCGGGAGTTTCTTGGGTCTGTAAAACAGTTCAGGTAGTTCGGCGCTCAAAACGGGTCCGGACGGACTTTCGTGCGCATCTACGGCACCTGTGCGCGAACAATTGAGATGCGCGTTTTAGGACATTTCGAGATGCTTTTCGGTTAAAAACGGTTTTGGGGAGTTTCTTGGGTCTGTAAAACACTTCAGGCAGTTCGGCGCTCGAAACGGCTCCGGACGGATTTTCGTGCGCATCTTCGGCACTTTTGCACGAAAATATTGAAATGCCCGTTTTAGGACATTTCGAGATGCTTTTCGGTTAAAAACGGTTTTGGGGAGTTTCTTGGGTCTGTAAAACAGTTCAGGCAGTTCGGCGCTCGAAACGGGTCCGGACGGATTTTCCTGCGCATCTACGGCACCTGTGCACGAAAATATTGACATGCCCGTTTTAGGACATTTCGAGATGCTTTTCGGTTAAAAATGGTTTTGGGGAGTTTCTTGGTTCAGTAAAACAGTTCAGGCAGTTCGGCGCTCGAAACGGGTCCGGACGGATTTTCGTGCGCATCTACGGCACCTGTTTACGAAAATATTGAAATGCCCGTTTTAGGACATTTCGAGATGCTTTTCGGTTAAAAACGGTTTTGGGGATTTTCTTGGGTCTAGAAAACACTTCAGGCAGTTCGGCGCTCGAAACGGCTCCGGACGGATTTTCGTGCGCATCTTCGGCACCTTTGCACGAAAATATTGAAATGCCCGTTTTAGGACATTTCGAGATGCTTTTCGGTTAAAAACGGTTTTGGGGAGTTTCTTGGGTCTGTAAAACAGTTGAGGCAGTTCGGCGGTCGAAACGGGTCCGGACGGATTTTCGTGCGCATCTACGGCACCTGTGCACGAAAATATTGAAATGCCCGTTTTAGGACATTTCGAGATGCTTTTCGGTTAAAAACGGTTTTGGGGAGTTTCTTGGGTCTGTAAAACAGTTCAGGCAGTTCGGCGGTCGAAACGGGTCCGGACGGATTTTCGTGCGCATCTACGGCACCTTTGCACGAAAATATTGAAATGCCCGTTTTAGGACATTTCGAGATGCTTTTCGGTTAAAAACGGTTTTGGGGAGTTTCTTGGGTCTGGAAAACACTTCAGGCAGTTCGGCGCTCAAAACGGCTCCGTGCGGATTTTCGTGCGCATCTACGGCACCTGTGCACGAAAATATTGAAATGCCCGTTTTAGGACATTTCGAGATTCTTTTCGGTTAAAAACGGTTTTGGGGAGTTTCTTGGGTCTGTAAAACAGTTCAGGCAGTTCGGCACTCGAAACGGATCCGGACGGATTTTCTTGCGCATCTACGGCACCTGTGCACGAAAATATTGACATGCCCGTTTTAGGACATTTCGAGATGCTTTTCGGTTAAAAACGGTTTTGGGGAGTTTCTTGGGTCTAGAAAACACTTCAGGCAGTTCGGCGCTCGAAATGGCTCCGGACGGATTTTCGTGCGCATCTTCGGCACCTTTGCACGAAAATATTGAAATGCCCGTTTTAGGACATTTCGAGATGCTTTTCGGTTAAAAACGGTTTTGGGGACTTTCTTGGGTCTGTAAAACAGTTCAGGCAGTTCGGCGGTCGAAACGGGTCCGGACGGATTTTCGTGCGCATCTACGGCACCTGTGTACGAAAATATTGAAATGCCCGTTTTAGGACATTTCGACATGCTTTTCGGTTAAAAATGGTTTTGGGGAGTTTCTTGGGTCTGTAAAACAGTTCAGGCAGTTCGGCGCTCGAAACGGGTCCGGACGGATTTTCGTGCGCATCTACGGCACCTGTGCACGAAAATATTGAAATGCCCGTTTTAGGACATTTCGAGATGCTTTTCGGTTAAAAACGGTTTTGGGGAGTTTCTTGGGTCTGTAAAACAGTTCAGGCAGTTCGGCGGTCGAAACGGGTCCGGACGGATTTTCGTGCGCATCTACGGCACCTTTGCACGAAAATATTGAAATGCCCGTTTTAGGACATTTCGAGATGCTTTTCGGTTAAAAACGGTTTTGGGGAGTTTCTTGGGTCTGGAAAACACTTCAGGCAGTTCGGCGCTCAAAACGGCTCCGTGCGGATTTTCGTGCGCATCTACGGCACCTGTGCACGAAAATATTGAAATGCCCGTTTTAGGACATTTCGAGATTCTTTTCGGTTAAAAACGGTTTTGGGGAGTTTCTTGGGTCTGTAAAACAGTTCAGGCAGTTCGGCACTCGAAACGGATCCGGACGGATTTTCTTGCGCATCTACGGCACCTGTGCACGAAAATATTGACATGCCCGTTTTAGGACATTTCGAGATGCTTTTCGGTTAAAAACGGTTTTGGGGAGTTTCTTGGGTCTAGAAAACACTTCAGGCAGTTCGGCGCTCGAAATGGCTCCGGACGGATTTTCGTGCGCATCTTCGGCACCTTTGCACGAAAATATTGAAATGCCCGTTTTAGGACATTTCGAGATGCTTTTCGGTTAAAAACGGTTTTGGGGACTTTCTTGGGTCTGTAAAACAGTTCAGGCAGTTCGGCGGTCGAAACGGGTCCGGACGGATTTTCGTGCGCATCTACGGCACTTGTGTACGAAAATATTGAAATGCCCGTTTTAGGACATTTCGACATGCTTTTCGGTTAAAAATGGTTTTGGGGAGTTTCTTGGGTCTGTAAAACAGTTCAGGCAGTTCGGCGCTCGAAACGGGTCCGGACGGATTTTCGTGCGCATCTACGGCACCTGTGCACGAAAATATTGAAATGCCCGTTTTAGGACATTTCGAGATGCTTTTCGGTTAAAAACGGTTTTGGGGAGTTTCTTGGGTCTGTAAAACAGTTCAGGCAGTTCGGCGCTCGAAACGGGTCCGGACGGATTTTCGTGCGCATCTACAGCACCTGTGCACGAAAATATTGACATGCCCGTTTTACGACATTTCGAGATGCTTTTCGGTTAAAAACGGTTTTGGGGAGTTTCTTGGGTCTAGAAAACACTTCAGGCAGTTCGGCGCTCGAAACGGCTCCGGACGGATTTTCGAGCGCATCTTCGGCACCTTTGCACGAAAATAATGAAATGCCCGTTTTAGGACATTTCGAGATGCTTTTCGGTTAAAAACAGTTTTGGGGAGTTTCTTGTGTCTGTAAAATAGTTCAGGCAGTTCGGCGCTCGAAACGGGTCCGGACGGATTTTCGTACGCATCTACGGCACCTGTGCGCGAACAATTGAGATGCGCGTTTTAGGACATTTCGAGATGCTTTTCGGTTAAAAACGGTTTTGGGGAATTTCTTGGGTCTGTAAAACAGTTCAGGGAGTTCGGCGCTCGAAACGGGTCCGGACGGATTTTCGTGCGCATCTACGGCACCTGTGCGCGAACAATTGAAATGCCCGTTTTAGGACATTTCGAGATGCTTTTCGGTTAAAAACGGTTTTGGGGAGTTTCTTGGGTCTGTAAAACAGTTCAGGCAGTTCGGCGCTCGAAACGGGTCCGGACGGATTTTCGTGCGCATCTACGGCACCTGTGCACGAAAATATTGACATGCCCGTTTTAGGACATTTCGAGATGCTTTTCGGTAAAAAACGGTTTTGGGGAGTTTCTTGGGTCTAGAAAACACTTCAGGCAGTTCGGCGCTCGAAATGGCTCCGGACGGATTTTCGTGCGCATCTTCGGCACCTTTGCACGAAAATATTGAAATGCCCGTTTTAGGACATTTCGAGATGCTTTTCGGTTAAAAACGGTTTTGGGGAGTTTCTTGGGTCTGTAAAACAGTTCAGGCAGTTCGGCGCTCGAAACGGGTCCGGACGGATTTTCGTGCGCATCTACAGCACCTGTGTACGAAAATATTGACATGCCCGTTTTACGACATTTCGAGATGCTTTTCGGTTAAAAACGGTTTTGGGGAGTTTCTTGGGTCTAGAAAACACTTCAGGCAGTTCGGCGCTCGAAACGGCTCCGGACGGATTTTCGAGCGCATCTTCGGCACCTTTGCACGAAAATAATGAAATGCCCGTTTTAGGACATTTCGAGATGCTTTTCGGTTAAAAACAGTTTTGGGGAGCTTCTTGTGTCTGTAAAATAGTTCAGGCAGTTCGGCGCTCGAAACGGATCCGGACGGATTTTCGTACGCATCTACGGCACCCGTGCGCGAACAATTGAGATGCGCGTTTTAGGACATTTCGAGATGCTTTTCGGTTAAAAACGGTTTTGGGGAATTTCTTGGGTCTGTAAAACAGTTCAGGGAGTTCGGCGCTCGAAACGGGTCCGGACGGATTTTCGTGCGCATCTACGGCACCTGTGCGCGAACAATTGAGATGCGCGTTTTAGGACATTTCGAGATGCTTTTCGGTTAAAAACGGTTTTGGGGAGTTTCTTCGGTCTAGAAAACACTTAAGGCAGTTCGGCACTGGAAACGGCTCCGGACGGATTTTCGTGCGCATCTTCGGCACCTTTGCACGAAAATATTGAAATTCCCGTTTTAGGACATTTCAAGATGCTTTTCGGTTAAAAACGGTTTTGGGGAGTTTCTTGGGTCTGTAAAACAGTTCAGGCAGTTCGGCGGTCGAAACGGGTCCGGACGGATTTTCGTGCGCATCTACGGGACCTGTGCACCAAAATATTGACATGCCCGTTTTAGGACATTTCGAGATGCTTTTCGGTTAAAAACGGTTTTGGGGAGTTTCTTGGGTCTAGAAAACACTTCAGGCAGTTCGTCGCTCGAAACGGGTCCGGACGGATTTTCGTGCGCATCTTCGGCACCTGTGCACTAAAATATTGAAATGCCCATTTTAGTACATTTCGAGATGCTTTTCGGTTAAAAATGGTTTTGGGGAGTTTCTTGGGTCTGTAAAACAGTTCAGGCAGTTCGTCGCTCGAAACGGGTCCGGACGGATTTTCGTGCGCATCTACGGCACCTGTGCACGTAAATATTGAAATGCCCGTTTTAGGACATTTCGAGATGCTTTTCGGTTAAAAACGGTTTTGGGGAGTTTCTTGGGTCTGGAAAACACTTCAGGCAGTTCGGCGCTCGAAACGGCTCCGTGCGGATTTTCGTGCGCATCTACGGCACCTGTGCGCGAACAATTGAGATGCTCGTTTTAGGACATTTCGAGATGCTTTTCGGTTAAAAACGGTTTTGGGGAATTTCTTGGGTCTGTAAAACAGTTCAGGGAGTTCGGCGCTCGAAACGGGTCCGGACGGATTTTCGTGCGCATCTACGGCACCTGTGCGCAAACAATTGAGATGCGCGTTTTAGGACATTTCGAGATGCTTTTCGGTTAAAAACGGTTTTGGGGAGTTTCTTGGGTCTGTAAAACAGTTCAGGCAGTTCGGCGGTCGAAACGGGTCCGGACGGATTTTCGTGCGCATCGACGGCACCTGTGCACGAAAATATTGACATGCCCGTTTTAGGACATTTCGAGATGCTTTTCGGTTAAAAACGGTTTTGGGGAGTTTCTTGGGTCTGGAAAACACTTCAGGCAGTTCGGCGCTCGAAACGGCTCCGTGCGGATTTTCGTGCGCATCTACGGCACCTGTGCACGGAATTATTGAATTGCCCGTTTTGCGACATTTCGAGATGCTTTTCGGTTAAAAACGGTTTTGGGGAGTTTCTTGGGTCTGTAAAACAGTTCAGGCAGTTCGGCGCTCGAAACGGGTCCGGACGGATTTTCGTGCGCATCTACGGCACCTGTGCACGAAAATATTGACATGCCCGTTTTAGGACATTTCGAGATGCTTTTCGGTTAAAAACGGTTTTGGGGAGTTTCTTGGGTCTAGAAAACACTTCAGGCAGTTCGGCGCTCGAAACGGCTCCGGACGGATTTTCGTGCGCATCTTCAGCACCTTTGCACGAAAATATTGAAATGCCCGTTTTAGGACATTTCGAGATGCTTTTCGGTTAAAAACGGTTTTGGGGAGTTTCTTGGGTCCGTAAAACAGTTCAGGCAGTTCGGCGGTCGAAACGGGTCCGGACGGATTTTCGTGCGCATCTACGGCACCTTTGCACGAAAATATTGAAATGCCCGTTTTAGGACATTTCGAGATGCTTTTCGGTTAAAAACGGTTTTGGGGAGTTTCTTGGGTCTAGAAAACACTTCAGGCAGTTCGGCGCTCGAAACGGCTCCGGACGGATTTTCGTGCGCATCTTCGGCACCTTTGCACGAAAATATTGAAATGCCCGTTTTAGGACATTTCGAGATGCTTTTCGGTTAAAAACGGTTTTGGGGAGTTTCTTGGGTCTGTAAAACAGTTCAGGCAGTTCGGCGCTCGAAACGGGTCCGGACGGATTTTCGTGCGCATCTTCGGCACCTTTGCACGAAAATATTGACATGCCCGTTTTAGGACATTTCGAGATGCTTTTCGGTTAAAAACGGTTTTGGGGAGTTTCTTGGGTCTGTAAAACAGTTCAGGCAGTTCGGCGCTCGAAACGGGTCCGGACGGATTTTCGTGCGCATCTACGGCACCTGTGCACGAAAATATTGAAATGCCCGTTTTAGGACGGTTCGAGATGCTTTTCGGTTAAAAACGGTTTTGGGGAGTTTCTTGGGTCTGGAAAACACTTCAGGCAGTTCGGCGCTCGAAACGGCTCCGGACGGATTTTCGTGCGCATCTACGGCACCTGTGCACGAAAATATTGAAATGCCCGTTTTAGGACATTTCGAGATGCTTTTCGGTTAAAAACGGTTTTGGGGAGTTTCTTGGGTCTGAAAAACACTTCAGGCAGTTCGGCGCTCGAAACGGCTCCGTGCGGATTTTCGTGCGCATCTACGGCACCTGTGCACGAAATTATTAAAATGCCCGTTTTAGGACATTTCGAGATGCTTTTCGGTTAAAAACGGTTTTGGGGAGTTTCTTGGGTCTGTAAAACAGTTCAGGCAGTTCGGCGCTCGAAACGGGTCCGGACGGATTTTCGTGCGCATCTTCGGCACCTTTGCACGAAAATATTGAAATGCCCGTTCTAGGACATTTCGAGATGCTTTTCGGTTAAAAACGGTTTTGGGGAGTTTCTTGGGTCTGTAAAACAGTTCAGGCGGTTCGGCGCTCGAAACGGGTCCGGACGGATTTTCGTGCGCATCTACGGCACCTGTGCACGAAAATATTGACATGCCCATTTTAGGACATTTCGAGATGCTTTTCGGTTAAAAACGGTTTTGGGGAGTTTCTTGGGTCTAGAAAACACTTCAGGCAGTCCGGCGCTGGAAACGGCTCCGGACGGATTTTCGTGCGCATCTTCGGCACCTTTGCACGAAAATATTGAAATGCCCGTTTTAGGACATTTCGAGATGCTTTTCGGTTAAAAACGGTTTTGGGGAGTTTCTTGGGTCTGTAAAACAGTTCAGGCAGTTCGGCGCTCGAAACGGGTCCGGACGGATTTTCGTGCGCATCTACGGCACCTGTGCACGAAAATATTGACATGCCCGTTTTAGGACATTTCGAGATGCTTTTCGGTTAAAAACGGTTTTGGGGAGTTTCTTGGGTCTAGAAAACACTTCAGGCAGTTCGTCGCTCGAAACGGCTCCGGACGGATTTTCGTGCGCATCTTCGGCACCTTTGCACGAAAATATTGAAATGCCCGTTTTAGGACATTTCGAGATGCTTTTCGGTTAAAAACGGTTTTGGGGAGTTTCTTGGGTCTAGAAAACAATTCAGGCAGTTCGTCGCTCGAAACGGCTCCGGACGGATTTTCGTGCGCATCTTCGGCACCTTTGCACGAAAATATTGAAATGCCCGTTCTAGGACATTTCGAGATGCTTTTCGGTTAAAAACGGTTTTGGGGAGTTTCTTGGGTCTGGAAAACACTTCAGGCAGTTCGGCGCTCGAAACGGCTCCGTGCGGATTTTCGTGCGCATCTACGGCACCTATGAGCGAACAATTGAGATGCTCGTTTTAGGACATTTCGAGATGCTTTTCGGTTAAAAACGGTTTTGGGGAATTTCTTGGGTCTGTAAAACAGTTCAGGGAGTTCGGCGCTCGAAACGGCTCCGGACGGATTTTCGTGCGCATCTACGGCACCTGTGCGCGAACAATTGAGATGCGCGTTTTAGGACATTTCGAGATGCTTTTCGGTTAAAAACGGTTTTGGGGAGTTTCTCGGGTCTAGAAAACACTTCAGGCAGTTCGGCGCTCGAAACGGCTCCGGACGGATTTTCGTGCGCATCTTCGGCACCTTTGCACGAAAATATTGAAATGCCCGTTTTAGGACATTTCGACATGCTTTTCGGTTAAAAATGGTTTTGGGGAGTTTCTTGGGTCTGTAAAACAGTTCAGGCAGTTCGGCGCTCGAAACGGGTCCGGACGGATTTTCGTGCGCATCTACGGCACCTGTGCACGAAAATATTGAAATGCCCGTTTTAGGACATTTCGAGATGCTTTTCGGTTAAAAACGGTTTTGGGGAGTTTCTTGGGTCTGGAAATCAATTCAGGCAGTTCGGCGCTCGAAACGGCTCCGTGCGGATTTTCGTGCGCATCTACGGCACCTGTGCACGAAATTATTGAAATGCCCGTTTTAGGACATTTCGAGATGCTTTTCGGTTAAAAACGGTTTTCGGGAGTTTCTTGGGTCTGTAAAACAGTTCAGGCAGTTCGGCGCTCAAAACGGGTCCGGACGGACTTTCGTGCGCATCTACGGCACCTGTGCGCGAACAATTGAGATGCGCGTTTTAGGACATTTCGAGATGCTTTTCGGTTAAAAACGGTTTTGGGGAGTTTCTTGGGTCTAGAAAACACTTCAGGCAGTTCGGCGCTCGAAACGGCTCCGGACGGATTTTCGTGCGCATCTTCGGCACTTTTGCACGAAAATATTGAAATGCCCGTTTTAGGACATTTCGAGATGCTTTTCGGTTAAAAACGGTTTTGGGGAGTTTCTTGGGTCTGTAAAACAGTTCAGGCAGTTCGGCGCTCGAAACGGGTCCGGACGGATTTTCGTGCGCATCTACGGCACCTGTGCACGAAAATATTGACATGCCCGTTTTAGGACATTTAGAGATGCTTTTCGGTTAAAAACGGTTTTGGGGAGTTTCTTGGGTCTAGAAAACACTTCAGGCAGTTCGGCGCTCGAAACGGCTCCGGACGAATTTTCGTGCGCATCTTCGGCACCTTTGCACGAAAATATTGAAATGCCCGTTTTAGGACATTTCGAGATGCTTTTCGGTTAAAAACGGTTTTGGGAAGTTTCTTGGGTCTTTAAAACAGTTCAGGCAGTTCGGCGGTCGAAACGGGTCCGGACGGATTTTCGTGCGCATCTACGGCACCTGTGCACGAAAATATTGAAATGCCCGTTTTAGGACATTTCGAGATGCTTTTCGGTTAAAAATGGTTTTGGGGAGTTTCTTGGGTCTGTAAAACAGTTCAGGCAGTTCGGCGCTCGAAACGGGTCCGGATGGATTTTCGTGCGCATCTACGGCACCTGTGCACGAAAATATTGAAATGCCCGTTTTAGGACATTTCGAGATGCTTTTCGGTTAAAAACGGTTTTGGGGAGTTTCTTGGGGTCTGGAAAACACTTCAGGCAGTTCGGCGCTCGAAACGGCTCCGTGCGGATTTTCGTGCGCATCTACGGCACCTGTGCACGAAATTATTAAAATGCCCGTTTTAGGACATTTCGAGATGCTTTTCGGTTAAAAACGGTTTTGGGGAGTTTCTTGGGTCTGTAAAACAGTTCAGGCAGTTCGGCGCTCGAAACGGGTCCGGACGGATTTTCGTGCGCATCTTCGGCACCTTTGCACGAAAATATTGAAATGCCCGTTCTAGGACATTTCGAGATGCTTTTCGGTTAAAAACGGTTTTGGGGAGTTTCTTGGGTCTGTAAAACAGTTCAGGCAGTTCGGCGCTCGAAACGGGTCCGGACGGATTTTCGTGCGCATCTACGGCACCTGTGCACGAAAATATTGACATGCCCATTTTAGGACATTTCGAGATGCTTTTCGGTTAAAAACGGTTTTGGGGAGTTTCTTGGGTCTAGAAAACACTTCAGGCAGTTCGGCGTTGGAAACGGCTCCGGACGGATTTTCGTGCGCATCTTCGGCACCTTTGCACGAAAATATTGAAATGCCCGTTTTAGGACATTTCGAGATGCTTTTCGGTTAAAAACGGTTTTGGGGAGTTTCTTGGGTCTGTAAAACAGTTCAGGCAGTTCGGCGCTCGAAACGGGTCCGGACGGATTTTCGTGCGCATCTACGGCACCTGTGCACGAAAATATTGACATGCCCGTTTTAGGACATTTCGAGATGTTTTTCGGTTAAAAACGGTTTTGGGGAGTTTCTTGGGTCTGTAAAACAGTTCAGGCAGTTCGGCGGTCGAAACGGGTCCGGACGGATTTTCGTGCGCATCTACGGCACCTGTGCACGAAAATATTGAAATGCCCGTTTTAGGACATTTCGACATGCTTTTCGGTTAAAAATGGTTTTGGGGAGTTTCTTGGGTCTGTAAAACAGTTCAGGCAGTTCGGCGCTCGAAACGGGTCCGGACGGATTTTCGTGCGCATCTTCGGCACCTTTGCACGAAAATATTGAAATGCCCGTTCTAGGACATTTCGAGATGCTTTTCGGTTAAAAACGGTTTTTGGGAGTTTCTTGGGTCTGTAAAACAGTTCAGGCAGTTCGGCGCTCGAAACGGGTCCGGACGGATTTTCGTGCGCATCTTCGGCACCTTTGCACGAAAATATTGAAATGCCCGTTCTAGGACATTTCGAGATGCTTTTCGGTTAAAAATGGTTTTTGGGAGTTTCTTGGGTCTGTAAAACAGTTCAGGCAGTTCGGCGCTCGAAACGGGTCCGGACGGATTTTCGTGCGCATCTACGGCACCTGTGCACGAAAATATTGACATGCCCGTTTTAGGACATTTCGAGATGCTTTTCGGTTAAAAACGGTTTTGGGGAGTTTCTTGGGTCTAGAAAACACTTCAGGCAGTTCGGCGCTCGAAACGGCTCCGGACGGATTTTCGTGCGCATCTTCCGCACCTTTGCACGAAAATATTGAAATGCCCGTTTTAGGACATTTCGACATGCTTTTCGGTTAAAAATGGTTTTGGGGAGTTTCTTGGGTCTGTAAAACAGTTCAGGCAGTTCGGCGCTCGAAACGGGTCCGGACGGATTTTCGTGCGCATCTACGGCACCTGTGCACGAAAATATTGAAATGCCCGTTTTAGGACATTTCGAGATGCTTTTCGGTTAAAAACGGTTTTGGGGAGTTTCTTGGGTCTGGAAATCACTTCAGGCAGTTCGGCGCTCGAAACGGCTCCGTGCGGATTTTCGTGCGCATCTACGGCACCTGTGCACGAAATTATTGAAATGCCCGTTTTAGGACATTTCGAGATGCTTTTCGGTTAAAAACGGTTTTCGGGAGTTTCTTGGGTCTGTAAAACAGTTCAGGCAGTTCGGAGCTCAAAACGGGTCCGGACGGACTTTCGTGCGCATCTACGGCACCTGTGCGCGAACAATTGAGATGCGCGTTTTAGGACATTTCGAGATGCTTTTCGGTTAAAAACGGTTTTGGGGAGTTTCTTGGGTCTAGAAAACACTTCAGGCAGTTCGGAGCTCGAAACGGCTCCGGACGGATTTTCGTGCGCATCTTCGGCACTTTTGCACGAAAATATTGAAATGCCCGTTTTAGGACATTTCGAGATGCTTTTCGGTTAAAAACGGTTTTGGGGAGTTTCTTGGGTCTGTAAAACAGTTCAGGCAGTTCGGCGCTCGAAACGGGTCCGGACGGATTTTCGTGCGCATCTACGGCACCTGTGCACGAAAATATTGACATGCCCGTTTTAGGACATTTCGAGATGCTTTTCGGTTAAAAACGGTTTTGGGGAGTTTCTTGGGTCTAGAAAACACTTCAGGCAGTTCGGCGCTCGAAACGGCTCCGGACGGATTTTCGTGCGCATCTTCGGCACCTTTGCACGAAAATATTGAAATGCCCGTTTTAGGACATTTCGAGATGCTTTTCGGTTAAAAATGGTTTTGGGGAGTTTCTTGGGTCTGTAAAACAGTTCAGGCAGTTCGGCGCTCGAAACGGGTCCGGACGGATTTTCGTGCGCATCTACGGCACCTGTGCACGAAAATATTGACATGCCCGTTTTAGGACATTTAGAGATGCTTTTCGGTTAAAAACGGTTTTGGGGAGTTTCTTGGGTCTAGAAAACACTTCAGGCAGTTCGGCGCTCGAAACGGCTCCGGACGAATTTTCGTGCGCATCTTCGGCACCTTTGCACGAAAATATTGAAATGCCCGTTTTAGGACATTTCGAGATGCTTTTCGGTTAAAAACGGTTTTGGGAAGTTTCTTGGGTCTTTGAAACAGTTCAGGCAGTTCGGCGGTCGAAACGGGTCCGGACGGATTTTCGTGCGCATCTACGGCACCTGTGCACGAAAATATTGAAATGCCCGTTTTAGGACATTTCGAGATGCTTTTCGGTTAAAAATGGTTTTGGGGAGTTTCTTGGGTCTGTAAAACAGTTCAGGCAGTTCGGCGCTCGAAACGGGTCCGGATGGATTTTCGTGCGCATCTACGGCACCTGTGCACGAAAATATTGAAATGCCCGTTTTAGGACATTTCGAGATGCTTTTCGGTTAAAAACGGTTTCGGGGAGTTTCTTGGGTCTGGAAAACACTTCAGGCAGTTCGGCGCTCGAAACGGTTCCGTGCGGATTTTCGTGCGCATTTACGGCACCTGTGCACGAAATTATTAAAATGCCCGTTTTAGGACATTTCGAGATGCTTTTCGGTTAAAAACGGTTTTGGGGAGTTTCTTGGGTCTGTAAAACAGTTCAGGCAGTTCGGCGCTCGAAACGGGTCCGGACGGATTTTCGTGCGCATCTTCGGCACCTTTGCACGAAAATATTGAAATGCCCGTTCTAGGACATTTCGAGATGCTTTTCGGTTAAAAACGGTTTTGGGGAGTTTCTTGGGTCTGTAAAACAGTTCAGGCAGTTCGGCGCTCGAAACGGGTCCGGACGGATTTTCGTGCGCATCTACGGCACCTGTGCACGAAAATATTGACATGCCCATTTTAGGACATTTCGAGATGCTTTTCGGTTAAAAACGGTTTTGGGGAGTTTCTTGGGTCTAGAAAACACTTCAGGCAGTTCGGCGCTGGAAACGGCTCCGGACGGATTTTCGTGCGCATCTTCGGCACCTTTGCACGAAAATATTGAAATGCCCGTTTTAGGACATTTCGAGATGCTTTTCGGTTAAAAACGGTTTTGGGGAGTTTCTTGGGTCTGTAAAACAGTTCAGGCAGTTCGGCGCTCGAAACGGGTCCGGACGGATTTTCGTGCGCATCTACGGCACCTGTGCACGAAAATATTGACATGCCCGTTTTAGGACATTTCGAGATGTTTTTCGGTTAAAAACGGTTTTGGGGAGTTTCTTGGGTCTGTAAAACAGTTCAGGCAGTTCGGCGGTCGAAACGGGTCCGGACGGATTTTCGTGCGCATCTACGGCACCTGTGCACGAAAATATTGAAATGCCCGTTTTAGGACATTTCGACATGCTTTTCGGTTAAAAATGGTTTTGGGGAGTTTCTTGGGTCTGTAAAACAGTTCAGGCAGTTCGGCGCTCGAAACGGGTCCGGACGGATTTTCGTGCGCATCTTCGGCACCTTTGCACGAAAATATTGAAATGCCCGTTCTAGGACATTTCGAGATGCTTTTCGGTTAAAAACGGTTTTTGGGAGTTTCTTGGGTCTGTAAAACAGTTCAGGCAGTTCGGCGCTCGAAACGGGTCCGGACGGATTTTCGTGCGCATCTTCGGCACCTTTGCACGAAAATATTGAAATGCCCGTTCTAGGACATTTCGAGATGCTTTTCGGTTAAAAACGGTTTTTGGGAGTTTCTTGGGTCTGTAAAACAGTTCAGGCAGTTCGGCGCTCGAAACGGGTCCGGACGGATTTTCGTGCGCATCTACGGCACCTGTGCACGAAAATATTGACATGCCCGTTTTAGGACATTTCGAGATGCTTTTCGGTTAAAAACGGTTTTGGGGAGTTTCTTGGGTCTAGAAAACACTTCAGGCAGTTCGGCGCTCGAAACGGCTCCGGACGGATTTTCGTGCGCATCTTCGGCACCTTTGCACGAAAATATTGAAATGCCCGTTTTAGGACATTTCGAGATGCTTTTCGGTTAAAAACGGTTTTGGGGAGTTTCTTGGGTCTGGAAATCACTTCAGGCAGTTCGGCGCTCGAAACGGCTCCGTGCGGATTTTCGTGCGCATCTACGGCACCTGTGCACGAAATTATTGAAATGCCCGTTTTAGGACATTTCGAGATGCTTTTCGGTTAAAAACGGTTTTCGGGAGTTTCTTGGGTCTGTAAAACAGTTCAGGCAGTTCGGAGCTCAAAACGGGTCCGGACGGACTTTCGTGCGCATCTACGGCACCTGTGCGCGAACAATTGAGATGCGCGTTTTAGGACATTTCGAGATGCTTTTCGGTTAAAAACGGTTTTGGGGAGTTTCTTGGGTCTAGAAAACACTTCAGGCAGTTCGGAGCTCGAAACGGCTCCGGACGGATTTTCGTGCGCATCTTCGGCACTTTTGCACGAAAATATTGAAATGCCCGTTTTAGGACATTTCGAGATGCTTTTCGGTTAAAAACGGTTTTGGGGAGTTTCTTGGGTCTGTAAAACAGTTCAGGCAGTTCGGCGCTCGAAACGGGTCCGGACGGATTTTCGTGCGCATCTACGGCACCTGTGCACGAAAATATTGACATGCCCGTTTTAGGACATTTCGAGATGCTTTTCGGTTAAAAACGGTTTTGGGGAGTTTCTTGGGTCTAGAAAACACTTCAGGCAGTTCGGCGCTCGAAACGGCTCCGGACGGATTTTCGTGCGCATCTTCGGCACCTTTGCACGAAAATATTGAAATGCCCGTTTTAGGACATTTCGAGATGCTTTTCGGTTAAAAACGGTTTTGGGGAGTTTCTTGGGTCTGTAAAACAGTTCAGGCAGTTCGGCGCTCGAAACGGGTCCGGACGGATTTTCGTGCGCATCTACGGCACCTGTGCACGAAAATATTGACATGCCCGTTTTAGGACATTTCGAGATGCTTTTCGGTTAAAAACGGTTTTGGGGAGTTTCTTGGGTCTAGAAAACACTTCAGGCAGTTCGGCGCTCGAAACGGTTCCGTGCGGATTTTCGTGCGCATCTACGGCACCTGTGCACGAAATTATTGAAATGCGCGTTTTAGGACATTTCGAGATGCTTTTCGGTTAAAAACGGTTTTCGGGAGTTTCTTGGGTCTAGAAAACACTTCAGGCAGTTCGTCGCTCGAAACGGCTCCGGACGGATTTTCGTGCGCATCTTCGGCACCTTTGCACGAAAATATTGAAATGCCCGTTTTAGGACATTTCGAGATGCTTTTCGGTTAAAAACGGTTTTGGGGAGTTTCTTGGGTCTGTAAAACAGTTCAGGCAGTTCGGCGCTCGAAACGGGTCCGGACGGATTTTCGTGCGCATCTACGGCACCTGTGCACGAAAATATTGACATGCCCGTTTTAGGACATTTCGAGATGTTTTTCGGTTAAAAACAGTTTTGGGGAGTTTCTTGGGTCTAGAAAACACTTCAGGCAGTTCGGCGCTCGAAACGGGTCCGGACGGATTTTCGTGCGCATCTTCGGCACCTTTGCACGAAAATATTGAAATGCCCGTTCTAGGACATTTCGAGATGCTTTTCGGTTAAAAACGGTTTTGGGGAGTTTCTTGGGTCTGTAAAACAGTTCAGGCAGTTCGGCGGTCGAAACGGGTCCGGACGGATTTTCGTGCGCATCTACGGCACCTGTGCACGAAAATATTGAAATGCCCGTTTTAGGACATTTCGACATGCTTTTCGGTTAAAAACGGTTTTGGGGAGTTTCTTGGGTCTGTAAAACAGTTCAGGCAGTTCGGCGCTCGAAACGGGTCCGGACGGATTTTCGTGCGCATCTTCGGCACCTTTGCACGAAAATATTGAAATGCCCGTTCTAGGACATTTCGAGATGCTTTTCGGTTAAAAACGGTTTTTGGGAGTTTCTTGGGTCTGTAAAACAGTTCAGGCAGTTCGGCGCTCGAAACGGGTCCGGACGGATTTTCGTGCGCATCTACGGCACCTGTGCTCGAAAATATTGACATGCCCGTTTTAGGACATTTCGAGATGCTTTTCGGTTAAAAACGGTTTTGGGGAGTTTCTTGGGTCTAGAAAACACTTCAGGCAGTTCGGCGCTCGAAACGGCTCCGGACGGATTTTCGTGCGCATCTTCGGCACCTTTGCACGAAAATATTGAAATGCCCGTTTTAGGACATTTCGACATGCTTTTCGGATAAAAATGGTTTTGGGGAGTTTCTTGGGTCTGTAAAACAGTTCAGGCAGTTCGGCGCTCGAAACGGGTCCGGACGGATTTTCGTGCGCATCTACGGCACCTGTGCACGAAAATATTGAAATGCCCGTTTTAGGACATTTCGAGATGCTTTTCGGTTAAAAACGGTTTTTGGGAGTTTCTTGGGTCTGGAAATCACTTCAGGCAGTTCGGCGCTCGAAACGGCTCCGTGCGGATTTTCGTGCGCATCTACGGCACCTGTGCACGAAATTATTGAAATGCCCGTTTTAGGACATTTCGAGATGCTTTTCGGTTAAAAACGGTTTTCGGGAGTTTCTTGGGTCTGTAAAACAGTTCAGGCAGTTCGGAGCTCAAAACGGGTCCGGACGGACTTTCGTGCGCATCTACGGCACCTGTGCGCGAACAATTGAGATGCGCGTTTTAGGACATTTCGAGATGCTTTTCGGTTAAAAACGGTTTTGGGGAGTTTCTTGGGTCTAGAAAACACTTCAGGCAGTTCGGAGCTCGAAACGGCTCCGGACGGATTTTCGTGCGCATCTTCGGCACTTTTGCACGAAAATATTGAAATGCCCGTTTTAGGACATTTCGAGATGCTTTTCGGTTAAAAACGGTTTTGGGGAGTTTCTTGGGTCTGTAAAACAGTTCAGGCAGTTCGGCGCTCGAAACGGGTCCGGACGGATTTTCGTGCGCATCTACGGCACCTGTGCACGAAAATATTGACATGCCCGTTTTAGGACATTTCGAGATGCTTTTCGGTTAAAAACGGTTTTGGGGAGTTTCTTGGGTCTAGAAAACACTTCAGGCAGTTCGGCGCTCGAAACGGCTCCGGACGGATTTTCGTGCGCATCTTCGGCACCTTTGCACGAAAATATTGAAATGCCCGTTTTAGGACATTTCGAGATGCTTTTCGGTTAAAAACGGTTTTGGGGAGTTTCTTGGGTCTGTAAAACAGTTCAGGCAGTTCGGCGCTCGAAACGGGTCCGGACGGATTTTCGTGCGCATCTACGGCACCTGTGCACGAAAATATTGACATGCCCGTTTTAGGACATTTCGAGATGCTTTTCGGTTAAAAACGGTTTTGGGGAGTTTCTTGGGTCTCGAAAACACTTCAGGCAGTTCGGCGCTCGAAACGGCTCCGTGCGGATTTTCGTGCGCATCTACGGCACCTGTGAGCGAACAATTGAGATGCTCGTTTTAGGACATTTCGAGATGCTTTTCGGTTAAAAACGGTTTTGGGGAATTTCTTGGGTCTGTAAAACAGTTCAGGGAGTTCGGCGCTCGAAACGGCTCCGGACGGATTTTCGTGCGCATCTACGGCACCTGTGCGCGAACAATTGAGATGCGCGTTTTAGGACATTTCGAGATGCTTTTCGGTTAAAAACGGTTTTGGGGAGTTTCTCGGGTCTAGAAAACACTTCAGGCAGTTCGTCGCTCGAAACGGCTCCGGACGGATTTTCGTGCGCATCTTCGGCACCTTTGCACGAAAATATTGAAATGCCCGTTTTAGGACATTTCGACATGCTTTTCGGTTAAAAACGGTTTTGGGGAGTTTCTTGGGTCTGTAAAACAGTTCAGGCAGTTCGGCGCTCGAAACGGGTCCGGACGGATTTTCGTGCGCATCTACGGCACCTGTGCACGAAAATATTGAAATGCCCGTTTTAGGACATTTCGAGATGCTTTTCGGTTAAAAATGGTTTTGGGGAGTTTCTTGGGTCTGGAAATCACTTCAGGCAGTTCGGCGCTCGAAACGGCTCCGTGCGGATTTTCGTGCGCATCTACGGCACCTGTGCACTAAATTATTGAAATGCCCGTTTTAGGACATTTCGAGATGCTTTTCGGTTAAAAACGGTTTTCGGGAGTTTCTTGGGTCTGTAAAACAGTTCAGGCAGTTCGGCGCTCAAAACGGGTCCGGACGGACTTTCGTGCGCATCTACGGCACCTGTGCGCGAACAATTGAGATGCGCGTTTTAGGACATTTCGAGATGCTTTTCGGTTAAAAACGGTTTTGGGGAGTTTCTTGGGTCTAGAAAACACTTCAGGCAGTTCGGCGCTGGAAACGGCTCCCGACGGATTTTCGTGCGCATCTTCGGCACCTTTGCACGAAAATATTGAAATGCCCTTTTTAGGACATTGCGAGATGCTTTTCGGTTAAAAACGGTTTTGGGGAGTTTCTTGGGTCTGTAAAACAGTTCAGGCAGTTCGGCGCTCGAAACGGGTAAGGACGGATTTTCGTACGCATCTACGGCACCTGTGCACGAAAATATTGGCATGCCCATTTTAGGACATTTCGAGATGCTTTTCGGTTAAAAACGGTTTTGGGGAGTTTCTTGGGTCAAGAAAACACTTCAGGCAGTTCGGCGCTGGAAACGGCTCCGGACGGATTTTCGTGCGCATCTTCGGCACCTTTGCACGAAAATATTGAAATGCCCGTTTTAGGACATTTCGAGATGCTTTTCGGTTAAAAACGGTTTTGGGGAGTTTCTTGGGTCTAGAAAACACTTCAGGCAGTTCGGCGCTGGAAACGGCTCCGGACGGATTTTCGTGCGCATCTTCGGCACCTTTGCACGAAAATATTGAAATGCCCGTTTTAGGACATTTCGAGATGCTTTTCGGTTAAAAACGGTTTTGGGGAGTTTCTTGGGTCTGTAAAACAGTTCAGGCAGTTCGGCGCTCGAAACGGGTCCGGACGGATTTTCGTGCGCATCTACGGCACCTGTGCACGAAAATATTGACATGCCCGTTTTAGGACATTTCGAGATGTTTTTCGGTTAAAAACGGTTTTGGGGAGTTTCTTGGGTCTAGAAAACACTTCAGGCAGTTCGGCGCTCGAAACGGCTCCGGACGGATTTTCGTGCGCATCTTCGGCACCTTTGCACGAAAATATTGAAATTCCCGTTTTAGGACATTTCGAGATGCTTTTCGGTTAAAAACGGTTTTGGGGAGTTTCTTGGGTCTGTAAAACAGTTCAGGCAGTTCGGCGGTCGAAACGGGTCCGGACGGATTTTCGTGCGCATCTACGGCACCTGTGCACGAAAATATTGAAATGCCCGTTTTAGGACATTTCGTCATGCTTTTCGGTTAAAAACAGTTTTGGGGAGTTTCTTGTGTCTGTAAAATAGTTCAGGCAGTTCGGCGCTCGAAACGGGTCCGGACGGATTTTCGTACGCATCTACGGCACCTGTGCGCGAACAATTGAGATGCGCGTTTTAGGACATTTCGAGATGCTTATCGGTTAAAAACGGTTTTGGGGAATTTCTTGGGTCTGTAAAACAGTTCAGGGAGTTCGGCGCTCGAAACGGCTCCGTGCGGATTTTCGTGCGCATCTACGGCACCTGTGAGCGAACAAGTGAGATGCTCGTTTTAGGACATTTCGAGATGCTTTTCGGTTAAAAACGGTTTTGGGGAATTTCTTGGGTCTGTAAAACAGTTCAGGGAATTCGGCGCTCGAAACGGCTCCGGACGGATTTTCGTGCGCATCTACGGCACCTGTGCGCGAACAATTGAGATGCGCGTTTTAGGACATTTCGTGATGCTTTTCGGTTAAAAACGGTTTTGGGGAGTTTCTCGGGTCTAGAAAACACTTCAGGCAGTTCGGCGCTCGAAACGGCTCCGGACGGATTTTCGTGCGCATCTTCGGCACCTTTGCACGAAAATATTGAAATGCCCGTTTTAGGACATTTCGACATGCTTTTCGGTTAAAAATGGTTTTGGGGAGTTTCTTGGGTCTGTAAAACAGTTCAGGCAGTTCGGCGCTCGAAACGGGTCCGGACGGATTTTCGTGCGCATCTACGGCACCTGTGCACGAAAATATTGAAATGCCCGTTTTAGGACATTTCGAGATGCTTTTCGGTTAAAAACGGTTTTGGGGAGTTTCTTGGGTCTGGAAATCACTTCAGGCAGTTCGGCGCTCGAAACGGCTCCGTGCGGATTTTCGTGCGCATCTACAGCACCTGTGCACGAAATTATTGAAATGCCCGTTTTAGGACATTTCGAGATGCTTTTCGGTTAAAAACGGTTTTCGGGAGTTTCTTGGGTCTGTAAAACAGTTCAGGCAGTTCGGCGCTCGAAACGGGTCCGGACGGATTTTCGTGCGCATCTACGGCACCTGTGCACGAAAATATTGACATGCCCATTTTAGGACATGTCGAGATGCTTTTCGGTTAAAAACGGTTTTGGGGAATTTCTTGGGTCTAGAAAACACTTCAGGCAGTTCGGCGCTCGAAACGGCTCCGGACGAATTTTCGTGCGCATCTTCGGCACCTTTGCACGAAAATATTGAAATGCCCGTTTTAGGACATTTCGAGATGCTTTTCGGTTAAAAACGGTTTTGGGGAGTTTCTTGGGTCTGTAAAACAGTTCAGGCAGTTCGGCGCTCGAAACGGGTCCGGATGGATTTTCGTGCGCATCTACGGCACCTGTGCACGAAAATATTGAAATGCCCGTTTTAGGACATTTCGAGATGCTTTTCGGTTAAAAACGGTTTTGGGGAGTTTCTTGAGTCTGGAAAACACTTCAGGCAGTTCGGCGCTCGAAACGGCTCCGTGCGGATTTTCGTGCGCATCAACGGCACCTGTGCACGAAATTATTGAAATGCCCGTTTTAGGACATTTCGAGATGCTTTTCTGTTAAAAACGGTTTTGGGGAGTTTCTTGGGTCTGTAAAACAGTTCAGGCAGTTCGGCGCTCGAAACGGGTCCGGACGGATTTTCGTGCGCATCTTCGGCACCTTTGCACGAAAATATTGAAATGCC
Organism: Umbellularia californica; assembly: GCA_028538565.1. Taxonomy (NCBI): domain Eukaryota; kingdom Viridiplantae; phylum Streptophyta; class Magnoliopsida; order Laurales; family Lauraceae; genus Umbellularia; species Umbellularia californica. The sequence continues at coordinate 29,792,844 of JAPQWN010000008.1, read as the reverse complement.
CGTTTTAGGACATTTCGAGATGCTTTTCGGTTAAAAACGGTTTTGGGAAGTTTCTTGGGTCTGTAAAACAGTTCAGGCAGTTCGGCGGTCGAAACGGGTCCGGACGGATTTTCGTGCGCATCTACGGCACCTGTGCACGAAAATATTGAAATGCCCGTTTTAGAACATTTCGAGATGCTTTTCGGTTAAAAATTGTTTTGGGGAGTTTCTTGGGTCTGTAAAACAGTTCAGGCAGTTCGGCGCTCGAAACGGGTCCGGATGGATTTTCGTGCGCATCTACGGCACCTGTGCACGAAAATATTGAAATGCCCGTTTTAGGACATTTCGAGATGCTTTTCGGTTAAAAACGGTTTTGGGGAGTTTCTTGGGTCTGGAAAACACTTCAGGCAGTTCGGCGCTCGAAACAGGTCCGGACGGATTTTCGTGCGCATCTACGGCACCTGTGCACGAAAATATTGACATGCCCATTTTAGGACATTTCGAGATGCTTTTCGGTTAAAAACGGTTTTGGGGAGTTTCTTGGGTCTAGAAAACACTTCAGGCAGTTCGGCGCTCGAAACGGCTCCGGACGGATTTTCGTCCGCATCTTCGGCACCTTTGCACGAAAATATTGAAATGCCCGTTTTAGGACATTTCGAGATGCTTTTCGGTTAAAAACTGTTTTGGGGAGTTTCTTGGGTCTGTAAAACAGTTCAGGAAATTCGGCGCTCGAAACGGATCCGGACGGATTTTCGTGCGCATCTACGGCACCTGTGCACGAAAATATTGAAATGCCCGTTTTAGGACATTTCGAGATGCTTTTCGGTTAAAAACGGTTTTGGGGAGTTTCTTGGGTCTGTAAAACAGTTCAAGCAGTTCGGCGCTCGAAACGGGTCCGGACGGATTTTCGTGCGCATCTACGGGACCTGTGCACCAAAATATTGACATGCCCATTTTAGGACATTTCGAGATGCTTTTCGGTTAAAAACGGTTTTGGGGAGTTTCTTGGGTCTAGAAAACAATTCAGGCAGTTCGTCGCTCGAAACGGCTCCGTGCGGATTTTCGTGCGCATCTACGGCACCTGTGAGCGAACAATTGAGATGCTCGTTTTAGGACATTTCGAGATGCTTTTCGGTTAAAAACGGTTTTGGGGAGTTTCTTGGGTCTAGAAAACACTTCAGGCAGTTCGGCGCTCGAAACGGCTCCGGACGGATTTTCGTGCGCATCTTCGGCATCTTTGCCCGAAAATATTGAAATGCCCGTTTTAGGACATTTCGACATGTTTTTCGGTTAAAAATGGTTTTGGGGAGTTTCTTGGGTCTGTAAAACAGTTCAGGCAGTTCGGCGCTCGAAACGGGTCCGGACGGATTTTCGTGCGCATCTACGGCACCTGTGCACGAAAATATTGAAATGCCCGTTTTAGGACATTTAGAGATGCTTTTCGGTTAAAAACGGTTTTGGGGAGTTTCTTGGGTCTGGAAATCACTTCAGGCAGTTCGGCGCTCGAAACGGCTCCGTGCGGATTTTCGTGCGCATCTACGGCACCTGTGCACGAAATTATTGAAATGCCCGTTTTAGGACATTTCGAGATGCTTTTCGGTTAAAAACGGTTTTGGGGAGTTTCTTGAGTCTGTAAAACAGTTCAGGCAGTTCGGCGCTCGAAACGGGTCCGGACGGATTTTCGTGCGCATCTACGGCACCTATGCACGAAAATATTGACATGCCCGTTTTAGGACATTTCGAGATGCTTTTCGGTTAAAAACGGTTTTGGGGAGTTTCTTGGGTCTAGAAAACACTTCAGGCAGTTCGGCGCTCGAAACGGCTCCGGACGGATTTTCGTGCGCATCTTCGGCACCTTTGCACGAAAATATTGAAATGCCCGTTCTAGGACATTTCGAGATGCTTTTCGGTTAAAAACGGTTTTGGGGAGTTTCTTGGGTCTGTAAAACAGTTCAGGCAGTTCGGCGCTCGAAACGGGTCCGGACGGATTTTCGTGCGCATCTACGGCACCTGTGCACGAAAATATTGACATGCCCATTTTAGGACATGTCGAGATGCTTTTCGGTTAAAAACGGTTTTGGGGAATTTCTTGGGTCTAGAAAACACTTCAGGCAGTTCGGCGCTCGAAACGGCTCCGGACGAATTTTCGTGCGCATCTTCGGCACCTTTGCACGAAAATATTGAAATGCCCGTTTTAGGACATTTCGAGATGCTTTTCGGTTAAAAACGGTTTTGGGGAGTTTCTTGGGTCTGTAAAACAGTTCAGGCAGTTCGGCGCTCGAAACGGGTCCGGATGGATTTTCGTGCGCATCTACGGCACCTGTGCACGAAAATATTGAAATGCCCGTTTTAGGACATTTCGAGATGCTTTTCGGTTAAAAACGGTTTTGGGGAGTTTCTTGAGTCTGGAAAACACTTCAGGCAGTTCGGCGCTCGAAACGGCTCCGTGCGGATTTTCGTGCGCATCAACGGCACCCGTGCACGAAATTATTGAAATGCCCGTTTTAGGACATTTCGATATGCTTTTCTGTTAAAAACGGTTTTGGGGAGTTTCTTGGGTCTGTAAAACAGTTCAGGCAGTTCGGCGCTCGAAACGGGTCCGGACGGATTTTCGTGCGCATCTTCGGCACCTTTGCACGAAAATATTGAAATGCCCGTTTTAGGACATTTCGAGATGCTTTTCGGTTAAAAACGGTTTTGGGAAGTTTCTTGGGTCTGTAAAACAGTTCAGGCAGTTCGGCGGTCGAAACGGGTCCGGACGGATTTTCGTGCGCATCTACGGCACCTGTGCACGAAAATATTGAAATGCCCGTTTTAGGACATTTCGAGATGCTTTTCGGTTAAAAATTGTTTTGGGGAGTTTCTTGGGTCTGTAAAACAGTTCAGGCAGTTCGGCGCTCGAAACGGGTCCGGATGGATTTTCGTGCGCATCTACGGCACCTGTGCACGAAAATATTGAAATGCCCGTTTTAGGACATTTCGAGATGCTTTTCGGTTAAAAACGGTTTTGGGGAGTTTCTTGGGTCTGGAAAACACTTCAGGCAGTTCGGCGCTCGAAACGGCTCCGTGCGGATTTTCGTGCGCATCTACGGCACCTGTGCACGAAAATATTGAAATGCCCGTTTTAGGACATTTAGAGATGCTTTTCGGTTAAAAACGGTTTTGGGGAGTTTCTTGGGTCTGGAAATCACTTCAGGCAGTTCGGCGCTCGAAACGGCTCCGTGCGGATTTTCGTGCGCATCTACGGCACCTGTGCACGAAATTATTGAAATGCCCGTTTTAGGACATTTCGAGATGCTTTTCGGTTAAAAACGGTTTTGGGGAGTTTCTTGAGTCTGTAAAACAGTTCAGGCAGTTCGGCGCTCGAAACGGGTCCGGACGGATTTTCGTGCGCATCTACGGCACCTATGCACGAAAATATTGACATGCCCGTTTTAGGACATTTCGAGATGCTTTTCGGTTAAAAACGGTTTTGGGGAGTTTCTTGGGTCTAGAAAACACTTCAGGCAGTTCGGCGCTCGAAACGGCTCCGGACGGATTTTCGTGCGCATCTTCGGCACCTTTGCACGAAAATATTGAAATGCCCGTTCTAGGACATTTCGAGATGCTTTTCGGTTAAAAACGGTTTTGGGGAGTTTCTTGGGTCTGTAAAACAGTTCAGGCAGTTCGGCGCTCGAAACGGGTCCGGACGGATTTTCGTGCGCATCTACGGCACCTGTGCACGAAAATATTGACATGCCCATTTTAGGACATGTCGAGATGCTTTTCGGTTAAAAACGGTTTTGGGGAATTTCTTGGGTCTAGAAAACACTTCAGGCAGTTCGGCGCTCGAAACGGCTCCGGACGAATTTTCGTGCGCATCTTCGGCACCTTTGCACGAAAATATTGAAATGCCCGTTTTAGGACATTTCGAGATGCTTTTCGGTTAAAAACGGTTTTGGGGAGTTTCTTGGGTCTGTAAAACAGTTCAGGCAGTTCGGCGCTCGAAACGGGTCCGGATGGATTTTCGTGCGCATCTACGGCACCTGTGCACGAAAATATTGAAATGCCCGTTTTAGGACATTTCGAGATGCTTTTCGGTTAAAAACGGTTTTGGGGAGTTTCTTGAGTCTGGAAAACACTTCAGGCAGTTCGGCGCTCGAAACGGCTCCGTGCGGATTTTCGTGCGCATCAACGGCACCTGTGCACGAAATTATTGAAATGCCCGTTTTAGGACATTTCGATATGCTTTTCTGTTAAAAACGGTTTTGGGGAGTTTCTTGGGTCTGTAAAACAGTTCAGGCAGTTCGGCGCTCGAAACGGGTCCGGACGGATTTTCGTGCGCATCTTCGGCACCTTTGCACGAAAATATTGAAATGCCCGTTTTAGGACATTTCGAGATGCTTTTCGGTTAAAAACGGTTTTGGGAAGTTTCTTGGGTCTGTAAAACAGTTCAGGCAGTTCGGCGGTCGAAACGGGTCCGGACGGATTTTCGTGCGCATCTACGGCACCTGTGCACGAAAATATTGAAATGCCCGTTTTAGGACATTTCGAGATGCTTTTCGGTTAAAAATTGTTTTGGGGAGTTTCTTGGGTCTGTAAAACAGTTCAGGCAGTTCGGCGCTCGAAACGGGTCCGGATGGATTTTCGTGCGCATCTACGGCACCTGTGCACGAAAATATTGAAATGCCCGTTTTAGGACATTTCGAGATGCTTTTCGGTTAAAAACGGTTTTGGGGAGTTTCTTGGGTCTGGAAAACACTTCAGGCAGTTCGGCGCTCGAAACGGCTCCGTGCGGATTTTCGTGCGCATCTACGGCACCTGTGCACGAAATTATTGAAATGCCCGTTTTAGGACATTTCGAGATGCTTTTCGGTTAAAAACGGTTTTGGGGAGTTTCTTGGGTCTGTAAAACAGTTCAGGCAGTTCGGCGCTCGAAACGGGTCCGGACGGATTTTCGTGCGCATCTACGGCACCTGCGCACGAAAATATTGACATGCCCGTTTTAGGACATTTCGAGATGCTTTTCGGTTAAAAACGGTTTTGGGGAGTTTCTTGGGTCTGTAAAACAGTTCAGGCAGTTCGGCGCTCGAAACGGGTCAGGACGGATTTTCGTGCGCATCTACGGCACCTGTGCACGAAAATATTGACATGCCCATTTTAGGACATTTCGAGATGCTTTTCGGTTAAAAACGGTTTTGGGGAGTTTCTTGGGTCTAGAAAACACTTCAGGCAGTTCGGCGCTGGAAACGGCTCCGGACGGATTTTCGTGCGCATCTTCGGCACCTGCGCACGAAAATATTGACATGCCCGTTTTAGGACATTTCGTCATGCTTTTCGGTTAAAAACAGTTTTGGGGAGTTTCTTGTGTCTGTAAAATAGTTCAGGCAGTTCGGCGCTCGAAACGGGTCCGGACGGATTTTCGTACGCATCTACGGCACCTGTGCGCGAACAATTGAGATGCGCGTTTTAGGACATTTCGAGATGCTTATCGGTTAAAAACGGTTTTGGGGAATTTCTTGGGTCTGTAAAACAGTTCAGGGAGTTCGGCGCTCGAAACGGCTCCGTGCGGATTTTCGTGCGCATCTACGGCACCTGTGAGCGAACAAGTGAGATGCTCGTTTTAGGACATTTCGAGATGCTTTTCGGTTAAAAACGGTTTTGGGGAATTTCTTGGGTCTGTAAAACAGTTCAGGGAATTCGGCGCTCGAAACGGCTCCGGACGGATTTTCGTGCGCATCTACGGCACCTGTGCGCGAACAATTGAGATGCGCGTTTTAGGACATTTCGTGATGCTTTTCGGTTAAAAACGGTTTTGGGGAGTTTCTCGGGTCTAGAAAACACTTCAGGCAGTTCGGCGCTCGAAACGGCTCCGGACGGATTTTCGTGCGCATCTTCGGCACCTTTGCACGAAAATATTGAAATGCCCGTTTTAGGACATTTCGACATGCTTTTCGGTTAAAAATGGTTTTGGGGAGTTTCTTGGGTCTGTAAAACAGTTCAGGCAGTTCGGCGCTCGAAACGGGTCCGGACGGATTTTCGTGCGCATCTACGGCACCTGTGCACGAAAATATTGAAATGCCCGTTTTAGGACATTTCGAGATGCTTTTCGGTTAAAAACGGTTTTGGGGAGTTTCTTGGGTCTGGAAATCACTTCAGGCAGTTCGGCGCTCGAAACGGCTCCGTGCGGATTTTCGTGCGCATCTACAGCACCTGTGCACGAAATTATTGAAATGCCCGTTTTAGGACATTTCGAGATGCTTTTCGGTTAAAAACGGTTTTCGGGAGTTTCTTGGGTCTGTAAAACAGTTCAGGCAGTTCGGCGCTCGAAACGGGTCCGGACGGATTTTCGTGCGCATCTACGGCACCTGTGCACGAAAATATTGACATGCCCATTTTAGGACATGTCGAGATGCTTTTCGGTTAAAAACGGTTTTGGGGAATTTCTTGGGTCTAGAAAACACTTCAGGCAGTTCGGCGCTCGAAACGGCTCCGGACGAATTTTCGTGCGCATCTTCGGCACCTTTGCACGAAAATATTGAAATGCCCGTTTTAGGACATTTCGAGATGCTTTTCGGTTAAAAACGGTTTTGGGGAGTTTCTTGGGTCTGTAAAACAGTTCAGGCAGTTCGGCGCTCGAAACGGGTCCGGATGGATTTTCGTGCGCATCTACGACACCTGTGCACGAAAATATTGAAATGCCCGTTTTAGGACATTTCGAGATGCTTTTCGGTTAAAAACGGTTTTGGGGAGTTTCTTGAGTCTGGAAAACACTTCAGGCAGTTCGGCGCTCGAAACGGCTCCGTGCGGATTTTCGTGCGCATCAACGGCACCTGTGCACGAAATTATTGAAATGCCCGTTTTAGGACATTTCGAGATGCTTTTCTGTTAAAAACGGTTTTGGGGAGTTTCTTGGGTCTGTAAAACAGTTCAGGCAGTTCGGCGCTCGAAACGGGTCCGGACGGATTTTCGTGCGCATCTTCGGCACCTTTGCACGAAAATATTGAAATGCCCGTTTTAGGACATTTCGAGATGCTTTTCGGTTAAAAACGGTTTTGGGAAGTTTCTTGGGTCTGTAAAACAGTTCAGGCAGTTCGGCGGTCGAAACGGGTCCGGACGGATTTTCGTGCGCATCTACGGCACCTGTGCACGAAAATATTGAAATGCCCGTTTTAGAACATTTCGAGATGCTTTTCGGTTAAAAATTGTTTTGGGGAGTTTCTTGGGTCTGTAAAACAGTTCAGGCAGTTCGGCGCTCGAAACGGGTCCGGATGGATTTTCGTGCGCATCTACGGCACCTGTGCACGAAAATATTGAAATGCCCGTTTTAGGACATTTCGAGATGCTTTTCGGTTAAAAACGGTTTTGGGGAGTTTCTTGGGTCTGGAAAACACTTCAGGCAGTTCGGCGCTCGAAACAGGTCCGGACGGATTTTCGTGCGCATCTACGGCACCTGTGCACGAAAATATTGACATGCCCATTTTAGGACATTTCGAGATGCTTTTCGGTTAAAAACGGTTTTGGGGAGTTTCTTGGGTCTAGAAAACACTTCAGGCAGTTCGGCGCTCGAAACGGCTCCGGACGGATTTTCGTGCGCATCTTCGGCACCTTTGCACGAAAATATTGAAATGCCCGTTTTAGGACATTTCGAGATGCTTTTCGGTTAAAAACTGTTTTGGGGAGTTTCTTGGGTCTGTAAAACAGTTCAGGAAATTCGGCGCTCGAAACGGATCCGGACGGATTTTCGTGCGCATCTACGGCACCTGTGCACGAAAATATTGAAATGCCCGTTTTAGGACATTTCGAGATGCTTTTCGGTTAAAAACGGTTTTGGGGAGTTTCTTGGGTCTGTAAAACAGTTCAAGCAGTTCGGCGCTCGAAACGGGTCCGGACGGATTTTCGTGCGCATCTACGGGACCTGTGCACCAAAATATTGACATGCCCATTTTAGGACATTTCGAGATGCTTTTCGGTTAAAAACGGTTTTGGGGAGTTTCTTGGGTCTAGAAAACAATTCAGGCAGTTCGTCGCTCGAAACGGCTCCGTGCGGATTTTCGTGCGCATCTACGGCACCTGTGAGCGAACAATTGAGATGCTCGTTTTAGGACATTTCGAGATGCTTTTCGGTTAAAAACGGTTTTGGGGAGTTTCTTGGGTCTAGAAAACACTTCAGGCAGTTCGGCGCTCGAAACGGCTCCGGACGGATTTTCGTGCGCATCTTCGGCATCTTTGCCCGAAAATATTGAAATGCCCGTTTTAGGACATTTCGACATGTTTTTCGGTTAAAAATGGTTTTGGGGAGTTTCTTGGGTCTGTAAAACAGTTCAGGCAGTTCGGCGCTCGAAACGGGTCCGGACGGATTTTCGTGCGCATCTACGGCACCTGTGCACGAAAATATTGAAATGCCCGTTTTAGGACATTTAGAGATGCTTTTCGGTTAAAAACGGTTTTGGGGAGTTTCTTGGGTCTAGAAAACACTTCAGGCAGTTCGGCGCTCGAAACGGCTCCGGACGGATTTTCGTGCGCATCTTCGGCACCTTTGCACGAAAATATTGAAATGCCCGTTCTAGGACATTTCGAGATGCTTTTCGGTTAAAAACGGTTTTGGGGAGTTTCTTGGGTCTGTAAAACAGTTCAGGCAGTTCGGCGCTCGAAACGGGTCCGGACGGATTTTCGTGCGCATCTACGGCACCTGTGCACGAAAATATTGACATGCCCATTTTAGGACATGTCGAGATGCTTTTCGGTTAAAAACGGTTTTGGGGAATTTCTTGGGTCTAGAAAACACTTCAGGCAGTTCGGCGCTCGAAACGGCTCCGGACGAATTTTCGTGCGCATCTTCGGCACCTTTGCACGAAAATATTGAAATGCCCGTTTTAGGACATTTCGAGATGCTTTTCGGTTAAAAACGGTTTTGGGGAGTTTCTTGGGTCTGTAAAACAGTTCAGGCAGTTCGGCGCTCGAAACGGGTCCGGATGGATTTTCGTGCGCATCTACGGCACCTGTGCACGAAAATATTGAAATGCCCGTTTTAGGACATTTCGAGATGCTTTTCGGTTAAAAATGGTTTTGGGGAGTTTCTTGAGTCTGGAAAACACTTCAGGCAGTTCGGCGCTCGAAACGGCTCCGTGCGGATTTTCGTGCGCATCAACGGCACCTGTGCACGAAATTATTGAAATGCCCGTTTTAGGACATTTCGATATGCTTTTCTGTTAAAAACGGTTTTGGGGAGTTTCTTGGGTCTGTAAAACAGTTCAGGCAGTTCGGCGCTCGAAACGGGTCCGGACGGATTTTCGTGCGCATCTTCGGCACCTTTGCACGAAAATATTGAAATGCCCGTTTTAGGACATTTCGAGATGCTTTTCGGTTAAAAACGGTTTTGGGAAGTTTCTTGGGTCTGTAAAACAGTTCAGGCAGTTCGGCGGTCGAAACGGGTCCGGACGGATTTTCGTGCGCATCTACGGCACCTGTGCACGAAAATATTGAAATGCCCGTTTTAGGACATTTCGAGATGCTTTTCGGTTAAAAATTGTTTTGGGGAGTTTCTTGGGTCTGTAAAACAGTTCAGGCAGTTCGGCGCTCGAAACGGGTCCGGATGGATTTTCGTGCGCATCTACGGCACCTGTGCACGAAAATATTGAAATGCCCGTTTTAGGACATTTCGAGATGCTTTTCGGTTAAAAACGGTTTTGGGGAGTTTCTTGGGTCTGGAAAACACTTCAGGCAGTTCGGCGCTCGAAACGGCTCCGTGCGGATTTTCGTGCGCATCTACGGCACCTGTGCACGAAATTATTGAAATGCCCGTTTTAGGACATTTCGAGATGCTTTTCGGTTAAAAACGGTTTTGGGGAGTTTCTTGGGTCTGTAAAACAGTTCAGGCAGTTCGGCGCTCGAAACGGGTCCGGACGGATTTTCGTGCGCATCTACGGCACCTGCGCACGAAAATATTGACATGCCCGTTTTAGGACATTTCGAGATGCTTTTCGGTTAAAAACGGTTTTGGGGAGTTTCTTGGGTCTGTAAAACAGTTCAGGCAGTTCGGCGCTCGAAACGGGTCAGGACGGATTTTCGTGCGCATCTACGGCACCTGTGCACGAAAATATTGACATGCCCATTTTAGGACATTTCGAGATGCTTTTCGGTTAAAAACGGTTTTGGGGAGTTTCTTGGGTCTAGAAAACACTTCAGGCAGTTCGGCGCTGGAAACGGCTCCGGACGGATTTTCGTGCGCATCTTCGGCACCTTTGCACGAAAATATTGAAATGCCCGTTTTAGGACATTTCGAGATGCTTTTCGGTTAAAAACGGTTTTGGGGAGTTTCTTGGGTGTGTAAAACAGTTCAGGCAGTTCGGCGCTCGAAACGGGTCCGGACGGATTTTCGTGCGCATCTACGGCACCTGTGCACGAAAATATTGACATGCCCGTTTTAGGACATTTCGAGATGTTTTTCGGTTAAAAACGGTTTTTGGGAGTTTCTTGGGTCTAGAAAACACTTCAGGCAGTTCGGCGCTCGAAACGGCTCCGGACGGATTTTCGTGCGCATCTTCGGCACCTTTGCACGAAAATATTGAAATGCCCGTTTTAGGACATTTCGAGATGCTTTTCGGTTAAAAACGGTTTTGGGGAGTTTCTTGGGTCTGTAAAACAGTTCAGGCAGTTCGGCGGTCGAAACGGGTCCGGACGGATTTTCGTGCGCATCTACGGCACCTGTGCACGAAAATATTGAAATGCCCGTTTTAGGACATTTCGACATGCTTTTCGGTTAAAAAGGGTTTTGGGGAGTTTCTTGGGTCTGTAAAACAGTTCAGGCAGTTCGGCGGTCGAAACGGGTCCGGACGGATTTTCGTGCGCATGTACGGCACCTGTGCACGAAAATATTGAAATGCCCGTTTTAGGACATTTCGAGATGCTTTTCGGTTAAAAACGGTTTTGGGGAGTTTCTTGGGTCTAGAAAACACTTCAGGCAGTTCGGCGCTCGAAACGGCTCCGGACGGATTTTCGTGCGCATCTTCGGCACCTTTGCTCGAAAATATTGAAATGCCCGTTTTAGGACATTTCGAGATGCTTTTCGGTTAAAAACGGTTTTGGGGAGTTTCTTGGGTCTGTAAAACAGTTCAGGCAGTTCGGCGCTCGAAACGGGTCCGGACGGATTTTCGTGCGCATCTACAGCACCTGTGCACGAAAATATTGACATGCCCGTTTTACGACATTTCGAGATGCTTTTCGGTTAAAAACGGTTTTGGGGAGTTTCTTGGGTCTAGAAAACACTTCAGGCAGTTCGGCGCTCGAAACGGCTCCGGACGGATTTTCGTGCGCATCTTCGGCACCTTTGCACGAAAATAATGAAATGCCCGTTTTAGGACATTTCGAGATGCTTTTCGGTTAAAAACAGTTTTGGGGAGTTTCTTGTGTCTGTAAAATAGTTCAGGCAGTTCGGCGCTCGAAACGGGTCCGGACGGATTTTCGTACGCATCTACGGCACCTGTGCGCGAACAATTGAGATGCGCGTTTTAGGACATTTCGAGATGCTTTTCGGTTAAAAACGGTTTTGGGGAGTTTCTTGGGTCTGTAAAACAGTTCAGGCAGTTCGGCGCTCGAAACGGGTCCGGACGGATTTTCGTGCGCATCTACGGCACCTGTGCACGAAAATATTGACATGCCCATTTTAGGACATTTCGAGATGCTTTTCGGTTAAAAACGGTTTTGGGGAGTTTCTTGGGTCTAGAAAACACTTCAGGCAGTTCGGCGCTCGAAACGGCTCCGGACGGATTTTCGTGCGCATCTTCGGCACCTTTGCACGAAAATATTGAAATGCCCGTTTTAGGACATTTCGAGATGCTTTTCGGTTAAAAACGGTTTTGGGGAGTTTCTTGGGTCTGTAAAACAGTTCAGGCAGTTCGGCGCTCGAAACGGGTCCGGACGGATTTTCGTGCGCATCTACGGCACCCGTGCACGAAAATATTGAAATGCCCGTTTTAGGACATTTCGAGATGCTTTTTGGTTAAAAACGGTTTTGGGGAGTTTCTTGGGTCTGGAAAACACTTCAGGCAGTTCGGCGCTCGAAACGGCTCCGTGCGGATTTTCGTGCGCATCTACGGCACCTGTGCACGAAATTATTGAAATGCCCGTTTTAGGACATTTCGAGATGCTTTTCGGTTAAAAACGGTTTTGGGGAGTTTCTTGGGTCTGTAAAACAGTTCAGGCAGTTCGGCGCTCGAAACGGGTCCGGACGGATTTTCATGCGCATCTACGGCACCTGTGCACGAAAATATTGACATGCCCGTTTTAGGACATTTCGAGATGCTTTTCGGTTAAAAATGGTTTTGGGGAGTTTCTTGGTTCTGTAAAACAGTTCAGGCAGTTCGGCGCTCGAAACGGGTCCGGACGGATTTTCGTGCGCATCTACGGCACCTGTGCACGAAAATATTGAAATGCCCGTTTTAGGACATTTCGAGATGCTTTTCGGTTAAAAACGGTTTTGGGGATTTTCTTGGGTCTAGAAAACACTTCAGGCAGTTCGGCGCTCGAAACGGCTCCGGACGGATTTTCGTGCGCATCTTCGGCACCTTTGCACGAAAATATTGAAATGCCCGTTTTAGGACATTTCGAGATGCTTTTCGGTTAAAAACGGTTTTGGGGAGTTTCTTGGGTCTGTAAAACAGTTCAGGCAGTTCGGCGCTCGAAACGGGTCCGGACGGATTTTCGTGCGCATCTACGGCACCTGTGCACCAAAATATTGACATGCCCGTTTTAGGACATTTCGAGATGCTTTTCGGTTAAAAACGGTTTTGGGGAGTTTCTTGGGTCTAGAAAACACTTCAGGCAGTTCGTCGCACGAAACGGCTCCGGACGGATTTTCGTGCGCATCTTCGGCACCTTTGCACGAAAATATTGAAATGCCCGTTCTAGGACATTTCGAGATGCTTTTCGGTTAAAAACGGTTTTGGGGAGTTTCTTCGGTCTAGAAAACACTTCAGGCAGTTCGTCGCTCGAAACGGGTCCGGACGGATTTTCGTGCGCATCTTCGGCACCTGTGCACGAAAATATTGAAATGCCCATTTTAGTACATTTCGAGATGCTTTTCGGTTAAAAATGGTTTTGGGGAGTTTCTTGGGTCTGTAAAACAGTTCAGGCAGTTCGGCGCTCGAATCGGGTCTGGACGGATTTTCGTGCGCATCTACGGCACCTGTGCACGTAAATATTGAAATGCCCGTTTTAGGACATTTCGAGATGCTTTTCGGTTAAAAACGGTTTTGGGGAGTTTCTTGGGTCTGTAAAACAGTTCAGGCAATTCAACGCTCGAAACGGGTCCGGACGGATTTTCGTGCGCATCTACGGCACCTGTGCACGAAAATATTGAAATGCCCGTTTTAGGACATTTCGAGATGCTTTTCGGTTAAAAACGGTTTTGGGGAGTTTCTTGGGTCTAGAAAACACTTCAGGCAGTTCGGCGCTCGAAACGGCTCCGGACGGATTTTCGTGCGCATCTTCGGCACCTTTGCACGAAAATATTGAAATGCCCGTTTTAGGACATTTCGAGATGCTTTTCGGTTAAAAACTGTTTTGGGGAGTTTCTTGGGTCTGTAAAACAGTTCAGGCAATTCGGCGCTCGAAACGGGTCCGGACGGATTTTCGTGCGCATCTACGGCACCTGTGCACGAAAATATTGAAATGCCCGTTTTAGGACATTTCGAGATGCTTTTCGGTTAAAAACGGTTTTGGGGAGTTTCTTGGGTCTGTAAAACAGTTCACGCAGTTCGGCGCTCGAAACGGGTCCGGACGGATTTTCGTGCGCATCTACGGGACCTGTGCACCAAAAAAATATTGACATGCCCATTTTAGGACATTTCGAGATGCTTTTCGGTTAAAAACGGTTTTGGGGAGTTTCTTGGGTCTAGAAAACAATTCAGGCAGTTCGTCGCTAGAAACGGCTCCGGACGGATTTTCGTGCGCATCTTCGGCACCTTTGCACGAAAATATTGAAATGCCCGTTCTAGGACATTTCGAGATGCTTTTCGGTTAAAAACGGTTTTGGGGAGTTTCTTGGGTCTGGAAAACACTTCAGGCAGTTCGACGCTCGAAACGGCTCCGTGCGGATTTTCGTGCGCATCTACGGCACCTGTGAGCGAACAATTGAGATGCTCGTTTTAGGACATTTCGAGATGCTTTTCGGTTAAAAACGGTTTTGGGGAATTTCTTGGGTCTGTAAAACAGTTCAGGGAGTTCGGCGCTCGAAACGGCTCCGGACGGATTTTCGTGCGCATCTACGGCACCTGTGCGCGAACAATTGAGATGCGCGTTTTAGGACATTTCGAGATGCTTTTCGGTTAAAAACGGTTTTGGGGAGTTTCTTGGGTCTAGAAAACACTTCAGGCAGTTCGGCGCTCGAAACGGCTCCGGACGGATTTTCGTGCGCATCTTCGGCACCTTTGCACGAAAATATTGAAATGCCCGTTTTAGGACATTTCGACATGCTTTTCGGTTAAAAATGGTTTTGGGGAGTTTCTTGGGTCTGTAAAACAGTTCAGGCAGTTCGGCGCTCGAAACGGGTCCGGACGGATTTTCGTGCGCATCTACGGCACCTGTGCACGAAAATATTGAAATGCCCGTTTTAGGACATTTAGAGATGCTTTTCGGTTAAAAACGGTTTTGGGGAGTTTCTTGGGTCTGGAAATCACTTCAGGCAGTTCGGCGCTCGAAACGGCTCCGTGCGGATTTTCGTGCGCATCTACGGCACCTGTGCACGAAATTATTGAAATGCCCGTTTTAGGACATTTCGAGATGCTTTTCGGTTAAAAACCGTTTTCGGGAGTTTCTTGGGTCTGTAAAACAGTTCAGGCAGTTCGGCGCTCAAAACGGGTCCGGACGGACTTTCGTGCGCATCTACGGCACCTGTGCGCGAACAATTGAGATGCGCGTTTTAGGACATTTCGAGATGCTTTTCGGTTAAAAACGGTTTTGGGGAGTTTCTTGGGTCTAGAAAACACTTCAGGCAGTTCGGCGCTCGAAACGGCTCCGGACGGATTTTCGTGCGCATCTTCGGCACTTTTGCACGAAAATATTGAAATGCCCGTTTTAGGACATTTCGAGATGCTTTTCGGTTAAAAACGGTTTTGGGGAGTTTCTTGGGTCTGTAAAACAGTTCAGGCAGTTCGGCGCTCGAAACGGGTCCGGACGGATTTTCGTGCGCATCTACGGCACCTGTGCACGAAAATATTGAAATGCCCGTTTTAGGACATTTCGAGATGCTTTTCGGTTAA
This sequence comes from Umbellularia californica, assembly GCA_028538565.1. Classification (NCBI taxonomy): domain Eukaryota; kingdom Viridiplantae; phylum Streptophyta; class Magnoliopsida; order Laurales; family Lauraceae; genus Umbellularia; species Umbellularia californica. The sequence continues at coordinate 29,777,626 of JAPQWN010000008.1, read as the reverse complement.
AAACGGTTTTGGGGAGTTTCTTGAGTCTGTAAAACAGTTCAGGCAGTTCGGCGCTCGAAACGGGTCCGGACGGATTTTCGTGCGCATCTACGGCACCTGTGCACGAAAATATTGACATGCCCGTTTTAGGACATTTCGAGATGCTTTTCGGTTAAAAACGGTTTTGGGGAGTTTCTTGGGTCTAGAAAACACTTCAGGCAGTTCGGCGCTCGAAACGGCTCCGGACGGATTTTCGTGCGCATCTTCGGCACCTTTGCACGAAAATATTGAAATGCCCGTTCTAGGACATTTCGAGATGCTTTTCGGTTAAAAATGGTTTTGGGGAGTTTCTTGGGTCTGTAAAACAGTTCAGGCAGTTCGGCGCTCGAAACGGGTCCGGACGGATTTTCGTGCGCATCTACGGCACCTGTGCACGAAAATATTGACATGCCCATTTTAGGACATGTCGAGATGCTTTTCGGTTAAAAACGGTTTTGGGGAATTTCTTGGGTCTAGAAAACACTTCAGGCAGTTCGGCGCTCGAAACGGCTCCGGACGAATTTTCGTGCGCATCTTCGGCACCGTTGCACGAAAATATTGAAATGCCCGTTTTAGGACATTTCGAGATGCTTTTCGGTTAAAAACGGTTTTGGGGAGTTTCTTGGGTCTGTAAAACAGTTCAGGCAGTTCGGCGCTCGAAACGGGTCCGGATGGATTTTCGTGCGCATCTACGGCACCTGTGCACGAAAATATTGAAATGCCCGTTTTAGGACATTTCGAGATGCTTTTCGGTTAAAAACGGTTTTGGGGAGTTTCTTGAGTCTGGAAAACACTTCAGGCAGTTCGGCGCTCGAAACGGCTCCGTGCGGATTTTCGTGCGCATCAACGGCACCTGTGCACGAAATTATTGAAATGCCCGTTTTAGGACATTTCGAGATGCTTTTCTGTTAAAAACGGTTTTGGGGAGTTTCTTGGGTCTGTAAAACAGTTCAGGCAGTTCGGCGCTCGAAACGGGTCCGGACGGATTTTCGTGCGCATCTTCGGCACCTTTGCACGAAAATATTGAAATGCCCGTTTTAGGACATTTCGAGATGCTTTTCGGTTAAAAACGGTTTTGGGAAGTTTCTTGGGTCTGTAAAACAGTTCAGGCAGTTCGGCGGTCGAAACGGGTCCGGACGGATTTTCGTGCGCATCTACGGCACCTGTGCACGAAAATATTGAAATGCCCGTTTTAGGACATTTCGAGATGCTTTTCGGTTAAAAATGGTTTTGGGGAGTTTCTTGGGTCTGTAAAACAGTTCAGGCAGTTCGGCGCTCGAAACGGGTCCGGATGGATTTTCGTGCGCATCTACGGCACCTGTGCACGAAAATATTGAAATGCCCGTTTTAGGACATTTCGAGATGCTTTTCGGTTAAAAACGGTTTTGGGGAGTTTCTTGGGTCTGGAAAACACTTCAGGCAGTTCGGCGCTCGAAACGGCTCCGTGCGGATTTTCGTGCGCATCTACGGCACCTGTGCACGAAATTATTGAAATGCCCGTTTTAGGACATTTCGAGATGCTTTTCGGTTAAAAACGGATTTGGGGAGTTTCTTGGGTCTAGAAAATACTTCAGGCAGTTCGGCGCTCGAAACGGCTCCGGACGGATTTTCGTGCGCATCTTCGGCACCTTTGCACGAAAATATTGAAATGCCCGTTTTGGGACATTTCGAGATGCTTTTCGGTTAAAAACGGTTTTGGGGAGTTTCTTGGGTCTGTAAAACAGTTCAGGCAGTTCGGCGCTCGAAACGGGTCCGGACGGATTTTCGTGCGCATCTACGGCACCTGTGCACGAAAATATTGACATGCCCGTTTTAGGACATTTCGAGATGTTTTTCGGTTAAAAACGGTTTTTGGGAGTTTCTTGGTTCTAGAAAACACTTCAGGCAGTTCGGCGCTCGAAACGGCTCCGGACGGATTTTCGTGCGCATCTACGGCACCTGTGCACGAAAATATTGAAATGCCCGTTTTAGGACATTTAGAGATGCTTTTCGGTTAAAAACGGTTTTGGGGAGTTTCTTGGGTCTGGAAATCACTTCAGGCAGTTCGGCGCTCGAAACGGCTCCGTGCGGATTTTCGTGCGCATCTACGGCACCTGTGCACGAAATTATTGAAATGCCCGTTTTAGGACATTTCGAGATGCTTTTCGGTTAAAAACCGTTTTCGGGAGTTTCTTGGGTCTGTAAAACAGTTCAGGCAGTTCGGCGCTCAAAACGGGTCCGGACGGACTTTCGTGCGCATCTACGGCACCTGTGCGCGAACAATTGAGATGCGCGTTTTAGGACATTTCGAGATGCTTTTCGGTTAAAAACGGTTTTGGGGAGTTTCTTGGGTCTAGAAAACACTTCAGGCAGTTCGGCGCTCGAAACGGCTCCGGACGGATTTTCGTGCGCATCTTCGGCACTTTTGCACGAAAATATTGAAATGCCCGTTTTAGGACATTTCGAGATGCTTTTCGGTTAAAAACGGTTTTGGGGAGTTTCTTGGGTCTGTAAAACAGTTCAGGCAGTTCGGCGCTCGAAACGGGTCCGGACGGATTTTCATGCGCATCTACGGCACCTGTGCACGAAAATATTGAAATGCCCGTTTTAGGACATTTCGAGATGCTTTTCGGTTAAAAACGGTTTTGGGGAGTTTCTTGAGTCTGTAAAACAGTTCAGGCAGTTCGGCGCTCGAAACGGGTCCGGACGGATTTTCGTGCGCATCTACGGCACCTGTGCACGAAAATATTGACATGCCCGTTTTAGGACATTTCGAGATGCTTTTCGGTTAAAAACGGTTTTGGGGAGTTTCTTGGGTCTAGAAAACACTTCAGGCAGTTCGGCGCTCGAAACGGCTCCGGACGGATTTTCGTGCGCATCTTCGGCACCTTTGCACGAAAATATTGAAATGCCCGTTCTAGGACATTTCGAGATGCTTTTCGGTTAAAAACGGTTTTGGGGAGTTTCTTGGGTCTGTAAAACAGTTCAGGCAGTTCGGCGCTCGAAACGGGTCCGGACGGATTTTCGTGCGCATCTACGGTACCTGTGCTCGAAAATATTGACATGCCCATTTTAGGACATGTCGAGATGCTTTTCGGTTAAAAACGGTTTTGGGGAATTTCTTGGGTCTAGAAAACACTTCAGGCAGTTCGGCGCTCGAAACGGCTCCGGACGAATTTTCGTGCGCATCTTCGGCACCTTTGCACGAAAATATTGAAATGCCCGTTTTAGGACATTTCGAGATGCTTTTCGGTTAAAAACGGTTTTGGGGAGTTTCTTGGGTCTGTAAAACAGTTCAGGCAGTTCGGCGCTCGAAACGGGTCCGGATGGATTTTCGTGCGCATCTACGGCACCTGTGCACGAAAATATTGAAATGCCCGTTTTAGGACATTTCGTGATGCTTTTCGGTTAAAAACGGTTTTGGGGAGTTTCTTGAGTCTGGAAAACACTTCAGGCAGTTCGGCGCTCGAAACGGCTCCGTGCGGATTTTCGTGCGCATCAACGGCACCTGTGCACGAAATTATTGAAATGCCCGTTTTAGGACATTTCGAGATGCTTTTCTGTTAAAAACGGTTTTGGGGAGTTTCTTGGGTCTGTAAAACAGTTCAGGCAGTTCGGCGCTCGAAACGGCTCCGGACGGATTTTCGTGCGCATCTTCGGCACCTTTGCACGAAAATATTGAAATGCCCGTTTTAGGACATTTCGACATGCTTTTCGGTTAAAAATGGTTTTGGGGAGTTTCTTGGGTCTGTAAAACAGTTCAGGCAGTTCGGCGCTCGAAACGGGTCCGGACGGATTTTCGTGCGCATCTACGGCACCTGTGCACGAAAATATTGAAATGCCCGTTTTAGGACATTTAGAGATGCTTTTCGGTTAAAAACGGTTTTGGGGAGTTTCTTGGGTCTGGAAATCACTTCAGGCAGTTCGGCGCTCGAAACGGCTCCGTGCGGATTTTCGTGCGCATCTACGGCACCTGTGCACGAAATTATTGAAATGCCCGTTTTAGGACATTTCGAGATGCTTTTCGGTTAAAAACCGTTTTCGGGAGTTTCTTGGGTCTGTAAAACAGTTCAGGCAGTTCGGCGCTCAAAACGGGTCCGGACGGACTTTCGTGCGCATCTACGGCACCTGTGCGCGAACAATTGAGATGCGCGTTTTAGGACATTTCGAGATGCTTTTCGGTTAAAAACGGTTTTGGGGAGTTTCTTGGGTCTAGAAAACACTTCAGGCAGTTCGGCGCTCGAAACGGCTCCGGACGGATTTTCGTGCGCATCTTCGGCACTTTTGCACGAAAATATTGAAATGCCCGTTTTAGGACATTTCGAGATGCTTTTCGGTTAAAAACGGTTTTGGGGAGTTTCTTGGGTCTGTAAAACAGTTCAGGCAGTTCGGCGCTCGAAACGGGTCCGGACGGATTTTCGTGCGCATCTACGGCACCTGTGCACGAAAATATTGAAATGCCCGTTTTAGGACATTTCGAGATGCTTTTCGGTTAAAAACGGTTTTGGGGAGTTTCTTGAGTCTGTAAAACAGTTCAGGCAGTTCGGCGCTCGAAACGGGTCCGGACGGATTTTCGTGCGCATCTACGGCACCTGTGCACGAAAATATTGACATGCCCGTTTTAGGACATTTCGAGATGCTTTTCGGTTAAAAACGGTTTTGGGGAGTTTCTTGGGTCTAGAAAACACTTCAGGCAGTTCGGCGCTCGAAACGGCTCCGGACGGATTTTCGTGCGCATCTTCGGCACCTTTGCACGAAAATATTGAAATGCCCGTTCTAGGACATTTCGAGATGCTTTTCGGTTAAAAATGGTTTTGGGGAGTTTCTTGGGTCTGTAAAACAGTTCAGGCAGTTCGGCGCTCGAAACGGGTCCGGACGGATTTTCGTGCGCATCTACGGCACCTGTGCACGAAAATATTGACATGCCCATTTTAGGACATGTCGAGATGCTTTTCGGTTAAAAACGGTTTTGGGGAATTTCTTGGGTCTAGAAAACACTTCAGGCAGTTCGGCGCTCGAAACGGCTCCGGACGAATTTTCGTGCGCATCTTCGGCACCGTTGCACGAAAATATTGAAATGCCCGTTTTAGGACATTTCGAGATGCTTTTCGGTTAAAAACGGTTTTGGGGAGTTTCTTGGGTCTGTAAAACAGTTCAGGCAGTTCGGCGCTCGAAACGGGTCCGGATGGATTTTCGTGCGCATCTACGGCACCTGTGCACGAAAATATTGAAATGCCCGTTTTAGGACATTTCGAGATGCTTTTCGGTTAAAAACGGTTTTGGGGAGTTTCTTGAGTCTGGAAAACACTTCAGGCAGTTCGGCGCTCGAAACGGCTCCGTGCGGATTTTCGTGCGCATCAACGGCACCTGTGCACGAAATTATTGAAATGCCCGTTTTAGGACATTTCGAGATGCTTTTCTGTTAAAAACGGTTTTGGGGAGTTTCTTGGGTCTGTAAAACAGTTCAGGCAGTTCGGCGCTCGAAACGGGTCCGGACGGATTTTCGTGCGCATCTTCGGCACCTTTGCACGAAAATATTGAAATGCCCGTTTTAGGACATTTCGAGATGCTTTTCGGTTAAAAACGGTTTTGGGAAGTTTCTTGGGTCTGTAAAACAGTTCAGGCAGTTCGGCGGTCGAAACGGGTCCGGACGGATTTTCGTGCGCATCTACGGCACCTGTGCACGAAAATATTGAAATGCCCGTTTTAGGACATTTCGAGATGCTTTTCGGTTAAAAATGGTTTTGGGGAGTTTCTTGGGTCTGTAAAACAGTTCAGGCAGTTCGGCGCTCGAAACGGGTCCGGATGGATTTTCGTGCGCATCTACGGCACCTGTGCACGAAAATATTGAAATGCCCGTTTTAGGACATTTCGAGATGCTTTTCGGTTAAAAACGGTTTTGGGGAGTTTCTTGGGTCTGGAAAACACTTCAGGCAGTTCGGCGCTCGAAACGGCTCCGTGCGGATTTTCGTGCGCATCTACGGCACCTGTGCACGAAATTATTGAAATGCCCGTTTTAGGACATTTCGAGATGCTTTTCGGTTAAAAACGGTTTTGGGGAGTTTCTTGGGTCTAGAAAATACTTCAGGCAGTTCGGCGCTCGAAACGGCTCCGGACGGATTTTCGTGCGCATCTTCGGCACCTTTGCACGAAAATATTGAAATGCCCGTTTTGGGACATTTCGAGATGCTTTTCGGTTAAAAACGGTTTTGGGGAGTTTCTTGGGTCTGTAAAACAGTTCAGGCAGTTCGGCGCTCGAAACGGGTCCGGACGGATTTTCGTGCGCATCTACGGCACCTGTGCACGAAAATATTGACATGCCCGTTTTAGGACATTTCGAGATGTTTTTCGGTTAAAAACGGTTTTTGGGAGTTTCTTGGGTCTAGAAAACACTTCAGGCAGTTCGGCGCTCGAAACGGCTCCGGACGGATTTTCGTGCGCATCTACGGCACCTGTGCACGAAAATATTGAAATGCCCGTTTTAGGACATTTAGAGATGCTTTTCGGTTAAAAACGGTTTTGGGGAGTTTCTTGGGTCTGGAAATCACTTCAGGCAGTTCGGCGCTCGAAACGGCTCCGTGCGGATTTTCGTGCGCATCTACGGCACCTGTGCACGAAATTATTGAAATGCCCGTTTTAGGACATTTCGAGATGCTTTTCGGTTAAAAACCGTTTTCGGGAGTTTCTTGGGTCTGTAAAACAGTTCAGGCAGTTCGGCGCTCAAAACGGGTCCGGACGGACTTTCGTGCGCATCTACGGCACCTGTGCGCGAACAATTGAGATGCGCGTTTTAGGACATTTCGAGATGCTTTTCGGTTAAAAACGGTTTTGGGGAGTTTCTTGGGTCTAGAAAACACTTCAGGCAGTTCGGCGCTCGAAACGGCTCCGGACGGATTTTCGTGCGCATCTTCGGCACTTTTGCACGAAAATATTGAAATGCCCGTTTTAGGACATTTCGAGATGCTTTTCGGTTAAAAACGGTTTTGGGGAGTTTCTTGGGTCTGTAAAACAGTTCAGGCAGTTCGGCGCTCGAAACGGGTCCGGACGGATTTTCATGCGCATCTACGGCACCTGTGCACGAAAATATTGAAATGCCCGTTTTAGGACATTTCGAGATGCTTTTCGGTTAAAAACGGTTTTGGGGAGTTTCTTGAGTCTGTAAAACAGTTCAGGCAGTTCGGCGCTCGAAACGGGTCCGGACGGATTTTCGTGCGCATCTACGGCACCTGTGCACGAAAATATTGACATGCCCGTTTTAGGACATTTCGAGATGCTTTTCGGTTAAAAACGGTTTTGGGGAGTTTCTTGAGTCTGTAAAACACTTCAGGCAGTTCGGCGCTCGAAAAACGGGTCCGGACGGATTTTCGTGCGCATCTACGGTACCTGTGCTCGAAAATATTGACATGCCCATTTTAGGACATGTCGAGATGCTTTTCGGTTAAAAACGGTTTTGGGGAATTTCTTGGGTCTAGAAAACACTTCAGGCAGTTCGGCGCTCGAAACGGCTCCGGACGAATTTTCGTGCGCATCTTCGGCACCTTTGCACGAAAATATTGAAATGCCCGTTTTAGGACATTTCGAGATGCTTTTCGGTTAAAAACGGTTTTGGGGAGTTTCTTGGGTCTGTAAAACAGTTCAGGCAGTTCGGCGCTCGAAACGGGTCCGGATGGATTTTCGTGCGCATCTACGGCACCTGTGCACGAAAATATTGAAATGCCCGTTTTAGGACATTTCGTGATGCTTTTCGGTTAAAAACGGTTTTGGGGAGTTTCTTGAGTCTGGAAAACACTTCAGGCAGTTCGGCGCTCGAAACGGCTCCGTGCGGATTTTCGTGCGCATCAACGGCACCTGTGCACGAAATTATTGAAATGCCCGTTTTAGGACATTTCGAGATGCTTTTCTGTTAAAAACGGTTTTGGGGAGTTTCTTGGGTCTGTAAAACAGTTCAGGCAGTTCGGCGCTCGAAACGGGTCCGGACGGATTTTCGTGCGCATCTTCGGCACCTTTGCACGAAAATATTGAAATGCCCGTTTTAGGACATTTCGAGATGCTTTTCGGTTAAAAACGGTTTTGGGAAGTTTCTTGGGTCTGTAAAACAGTTCAGGCAGTTCGGCGGTCGAAACGGGTCCGGACGGATTTTCGTGCGCATCTACGGCACCTGTGCACGAAAATATTGAAATGCCCGTTTTAGGACATTTCGAGATGCTTTTCGGTTAAAATTGGTTTTGGGGAGTTTCTTGGGTCTGTAAAACAGTTCAGGCAGTTCGGCGCTCGAAACGGGTCCGGATGGATTTTCGTGCGCATCTACGGCACCTGTGCACGAAAATATTGAAATGCCCGTTTTAGGACATTTCGAGATGCTTTTCGGTTAAAAACGGTTTTGGGGAGTTTCTTGGGTCTGGAAAACACTTCAGGCAGTTCGGCGCTCGAAACGGCTCCGTGCGGATTTTCGTGCGCATCTACGGCACCTGTGCACGAAATTATTGAAATGCCCGTTTTAGGACATTTCGAGATGCTTTTCGGTTAAAAACGGTTTTGGGGAGTTTCTTGGGTCTAGAAAATACTTCAGGCAGTTCGGCGCTCGAAACGGCTCCGGACGGATTTTCGTGCGCATCTTCGGCACCTTTGCACGAAAATATTGAAATGCCCGTTTTGGGACATTTCGAGATGCTTTTCGGTTAAAAACGGTTTTGGGGAGTTTCTTGGGTCTGTAAAACAGTTCAGGCAGTTCGGCGCTCGAAACGGGTCCGGACGGATTTTCGTGCGCATCTACGGCACCTGTGCACGAAAATATTGACATGCCCGTTTTAGGACATTTCGAGATGTTTTTCGGTTAAAAACGGTTTTTGGGAGTTTCTTGGGTCTAGAAAACACTTCAGGCAGTTCGGCGCTCGAAACGGCTCCGGACGGATTTTCGTGCGCATCTTCGGCACCTTTGCACGAAAATATTGAAATGCCCGTTTTAGGACATTTCGAGATGCTTTTCGGTTAAAAACGGTTTTGGGGAGTTTCTTGGGTCTGTAAAACAGTTCAGGCAGTTCGGCGGTCGAAACGGGTGCGGACGGATTTTCGTGCGCATCTACGGCACCTGTGCACGAAAATATTGAAATGCCCGTTTTAGGACATTTCGACATGCTTTTCGGTTAAAAAGGGTTTTGGGGAGTTTCTTGGGTCTGTAAAACAGTTCAGGCAGTTCGGCGGTCGAAACGGGTCCGGACGGATTTTCGTGCGCATCTTCGGCACCTTTGCACGAAAATATTGAAATGCCCGTTTTAGGACATTTCGAGATGCTTTTCGGTTAAAAACGGTTTTGGGGAGTTTCTTGGGTCTGTAAAACAGTTTAGGCAGTTCGGCGCTCGAAACGGGTCCGGACGGATTTTCGTGCGCATCTACAGCACCTGTGCACGAAAATATTGACATGCCCGTTTTACGACATTTCGAGATGCTTTTCGGTTAAAAACGGTTTTGGGGAGTTTCTTGGGTCTAGAAAACACTTCAGGCAGTTCTGCGCTCGAAACGGCTCCGGACGGATTTTCGTGCGCATCTTCGGCACCTTTGCACGAAAATAATGAAATGCCCGTTTTAGGACATTTCGAGATGCTTTTCGGTTAAAAACAGTTTTGGGGAGTTTCTTGTGTCTGCAAAATAGTTCAGGCAGTTCGGCGCTCGAAACGGGTCCGGACGGATTTTCGTGCGCATCTACGGCACCTGTGCACGAAAATATTGACATGCCCATTTTAGGACATGTCGAGATGCTTTTCGGTTAAAAACGGTTTTGGGGAATTTCTTGGGTCTAGAAAACACTTCAGGCAGTTCGGCGCTCGAAACGGCTCCGGACGGATTTTCGTGCGCATCTTCGGCACCTTTGCACGAAAATATTGAGATGCCCGTTTTAGGACATTTCGAGATGCTTTTCGGTTAAAAACGGTTTTGGGGAGTTTCTTGGGTCTGTAAAACAGTTCAGGCAGTTCGGCGCTCGAAACGGGTCCGGACGGATTTTCGTGCGCATCTACGGCACCTGTGCACGAAAATATTGACATGCCCATTTTAGGACATTTCGAGATGCTTTTCGGTTAAAAACGGTTTTGGGGAGTTTCTTGGGTCTAGAAAACACTTCAGGCAGTTCGGCGCTCGAAACGGCTCCGGACGGATTTTCGTGCGCATCTTCGGCACCTTTGCACGAAAATATTGAAATGCCCGTTTTAGGACATTTCGAGATGCTTTTCGGTTAAAAACGGTTTTGGGGAGTTTCTTGGGTCTGTAAAACAGTACAGGCAGTTCGGCGCTCGAAACGGGTCCGGACGGATTTTCGTGCGCATCTACGGCACCTGTGCACGAAAATATTGAAATGCCCGTTTTAGGACATTTCGAGATGCTTTTTGGTTAAAAACGGTTTTGGGGAGTTTCTTGGGTCTGGAAAACACTTCAGGCAGTTCGGCGCTCGAAACGGGTCCGGACGGATTTTCATGCGCATCTACGGCACCTGTGCACGAAAATATTGACATGCCCGTTTTAGGACATTTCGAGATGCTTTTCGGTTAAAAATGGTTTTGGGGAGTTTCTTGGTTCTGTAAAACAGTTCAGGCAGTTCGGCGCTCGAAACGGGTCCGGACGGATTTTCGTGCGCATCTACGGCACCTGTGCACGAAAATATTGAAATGCCCGTTTTAGGACATTTCGAGATGCTTTTCGGTTAAAAACGGTTTTGGGGATTTTCTTGGGTCTAGAAAACACTTCAGGCAGTTCGGCGCTCGAAACGGCTCCGGACGGATTTTCGTGCGCATCTTCGGCACCTTTGCACGAAAATATTGAAATGCCCGTTTTAGGACATTTCGAGATGCTTTTCGGTTAAAAACGGTTTTGGGGAGTTTCTTGGGTCTGTAAAACAGTTCAGACAGTTCGGCGCTCGAAACGGGTCCGGACGGATTTTCGTGCGCATCTACGGCACCTGTGCACCAAAATATTGACATGCCCGTTTTAGGACATTTCGAGATGCTTTTCGGTTAAAAACGGTTTTGAGGAGTTTCTTGGGTCTAGAAAACACTTCAGGCAGTTCGTCGCACGAAACGGCTCCGGACGGATTTTCGTGCGCATCTTCGGCACCTTTGCACGAAAATATTGAAATGCCCGTTCTAGGACATTTCGAGATGCTTTTCGGTTAAAAACGGATTTGGGGAGTTTCTTCGGTCTAGAAAACACTTCTGGCAGTTCGTCGCTCGAAACGGGTCCGGACGGATTTTCGTGCGCATCTTCGGCACCTGTGCACGAAAATATTGAAATGCCCATTTTAGTACATTTCGAGATGCTTTTCGGTTAAAAATGGTTTTGGGGAGTTTCTTGGGTCTGTAAAACAGTTCAGGCAGTTCGGCGCTCGAAACGGGTCTGGACGGATTTTCGTGCGCATCTACGGCACCTGTGCACGTAAATATTGAAATGCCCGTTTTAGGACATTTCGAGATGCTTTTCGGTTAAAAACGGTTTTGGGGAGTTTCTTGGGTCTGTAAAACAGTTCAGGCAATTCAACGCTCGAAACGGGTCCGGACGGATTTTCGTGCGCATCTACGGCACCTGTGCACGAAAATATTGAAATGCCCGTTTTAGGACATTTCGAGATGCTTTTCGGTTAAAAACGGTTTTGGGGAGTTTCTTGGGTCTGTAAAACAGTTCAAGCAGTTCGGCGCTCGAAACGGGTCCGGACGGATTTTCGTGCGCATCTACGGGACCTGTGCACCAAAATATTGACATGCCCGTTTTAGGACATTTCGAGATGCTTTTCGGTTAAAAACGGTTTTGGGGAGTTTCTTGGGTCTAGAAAACAATTCAGGCAGTTCGTCGCTCGATACGGCTCCGGACGGATTTTCGTGCGCATCTTCGGCACCTTTGCACGAAAATATTGAAATGCCCGTTCTAGGACATTTCGAGATGCTTTTCGGTTAAAAACGGTTTTGGTGAGTTTCTTGGGTCTGTAAAACAGTTCAGGCAGTTCGGCGCTCGAAACGGGTCCGGACGGATTTTCGTGCGCATCTACGGCACCTGTGCACGAAAATATTGACATGCCCATTTTAGGACATTTCGAGATGCTTTTCGGTTAAAAACGGTTTTGGGGAGTTTCTTGGGTCTAGAAAACACTTCAGGCAGTTCGGCGCTCGAAACGGCTCCGGACGGATTTTCGTGCGCATCTTCGGCACCTTTGCACGAAAATATTGAAATGCCCGTTTTAGGACATTTCGAGATGCTTCTCGGTTAAAAACGGTTTTGGGGAGTTTCTTGGGTCTGTAAAACAGTTCAAGCAGTTCGGCGCTCAAAACGGGTCCGGACGGATTTTCGTAGGCATCTACGGCACCTGTGCACCAAAATATTGACATGCCCGTTTTAGGACATTTCGAGATGCTTTTCGGTTAAAAACGGTTTTGGGGAGTTTCTTGGGTCTAGAAAACAATTCAGGCAGTTCGGCGCTCGAAACGACTCCGGACGGATTTTCGTGCGCATCTTCGGCACCTTTGCACGAAAATATTGAAATGCCCGTTCTAGGACATTTCGAGATGCTTTTCGGTTAAAAACGGTTTTGGGGAGTTTCTTGGGTCTGTAAAACAGTTCAGGCAGTTCGGCGCTCGAAACGGGTCCGGACGGATTTTCGTGCGCATCTACGGCACCTGTGCACGAAAATATTGACATGCCCATTTTAGGACATTTCGAGATGCTTTTCTGTTAAAAACGGTTTTGGGGAGTTTCTTGGGTCTAGAAAACACTTCAGGCAGTTCGGCGCTCGAAACGGCTCCGGACGGATTTTCGTGCGCATCTTCGGCACCTTTGCACGAAAATATTGAAATGCCCGTTTTAGGACATTTCGAGATGCTTTTCGGTTAAAAACGGTTTTGGGGAGTTTCTTGGGTCTGTAAAACAGTTCAGGCAGTTCGGCGCTCGAAACGGGTCCGGACGGATTTTCATGCGCATCTACGGCACCTGTGCACGAAAATATTGACATGCCCGTTTTAGGACATTTCGAGATGCTTTTCGGTTAAAAATGGTTTTGGGGAGTTTCTTGGTTCTGTAAAACAGTTCAGGCAGTTCGGCGCTCGAAACGGGTCCGGACGGATTTTCGTGCGCATCTACGGCACCTGTTTACGAAAATATTGAAATGCCCGTTTTAGGACATTTCGAGATGCTTTTCGGTTAAAAACGGTTTTGGGGATTTTCTTGGGTCTAGAAAACACTTCAGGCAGTTCGGCGCTCGAAACGGCTCCGGACGGATTTTCGTGCGCATCTTCGGCACCTTTGCACGAAAATATTGAAATGCCCGTTTTAGGACATTTCGAGATGCTTTTCGGTTAAAAACGGTTTTGGGGAGTTTCTTGGGTCTGTAAAACAGTTGAGGCAGTTCGGCGGTCGAAACGGGTCCGGACGGATTTTCGTGCGCATCTACGGCACCTGTGCACGAAAATATTGAAATGCCCGTTTTAGGACATTTCGAGATGCTTTTTGGTTAAAAACGGTTTTGGGGAGTTTCTTGGGTCTGGAAAACACTTCAGGCAGTTCGGCGCTCGAAACGGCTCCGTGCGGATTTTCGTGTGCATCTACGGCACCTGTGCACGAAATTATTGAAATGCCCGTTTTAGGACATTTCGAGATGCTTTTCGGTTAAAAACGGTTTTGGGGAGTTTCTTGGGTCTGTAAAACAGTTGAGGCAGTTCGGCGCTCGAAACGGGTCCGGACGGATTTTCATGCGCATCTACGGCACCTGTGCACGAAAATATTGACATGCCCGTTTTAGGACATTTCGAGATGCTTTTCGGTTAAAAATGGTTTTGGGGAGTTTCTTGGTTCTGTAAAACAGTTCAGGCAGTTCGGCGCTCGAAACGGGTCCGGACGGATTTTCGTGCGCATCTACGGCACCTGTGCACGAAAATATTGAATTGCCCGTTTTAGGACATTTCGAGATGCTTTTCGGTTAAAAACGGTTTTGGGGATTTTCTTGGGTCTAGAAAACACTTCAGGCAGTTCGGCGCTCGAAACGGCTCCGGACGGATTTTCGTGCGCATCTTCGGCACCTTTGCACGAAAATATTGAAATGCCCGTTTTAGGACATTTCGAGATGCTTTTCGGTTAAAAACGGTTTTGGGGAGTTTCTTGGGTCTGTAAAACAGTTCAGACAGTTCGGCGCTCGAAACGGGTCCGGACGGATTTTCGTGCGCATCAACGGCACCTGTGCACCAAAATATTGACATGCCCGTTTTAGGACATTTCGAGATGCTTTTCGGTTAAAAACGGTTTTGGGGAGTTTCTTGGGTCTAGAAAACACTTCAGGCAGTTCGTCGCACGAAACGGCTCCGGACGGATTTTCGTGCGCATCTTCGGCACCTTTGCACGAAAATATTGAAATGCCCGTTCTAGGACATTTCGAGATGCTTTTCGTTTAAAAACGGTTTTGGGGAGTTTCTTCGGTCTAGAAAACACTTCTGGCAGTTCGTCGCTCGAAACGGGTCCGGACGGATTTTCGTGCGCATCTTCGGCACCTGTGCACGTAAATATTGAAATGCCCGTTTTAGGACATTTCGAGATGCTTTTCGGTTAAAAACGGTTTTGGGGAGTTTCTTGGGTCTGTAAAACAGTTCAGGCAATTCCACGCTCGAAACGGGTCCGGACGGATTTTCGTGCGCATCTACGGCACCTGTGCACGAAAATATTGAAATGCCCGTTTTAGGACATTTCGAGATGCTTTTCGGTTAAAAACGGTTTTGGGGAGTTTCTTGGGTCTGTAAAACAGTTCAAGCAGTTCGGCGCTCGAAACGGGTCCGGACGGATTTTCGTGCGCATCTACGGGACCTGTGCACCAAAATATTGACATGCCCGTTGTAGGACATTTCGAGATGCTTTTCGGTTAAAAACGGTTTTGGGGAGTTTCTTGGGTCTAGAAAACAATTCAGGCAGTTCGTCGCTCGAAACGGCTCCGGACGGATTTTCGTGCGCATCTTCGGCACCTTTGCACGAAAATATTGAAATGCCCGTTCTAGGACATTTCGAGATGCTTTTCGGTTAAAAACGGTTTTGGTGAGTTTCTTGGGTCTGTAAAACAGTTCAGGCAGTTCGGCGCTCGAAACGGGTCCGGACGGATTTTCGTGCGCATCTACGGCACCTGTGCACGAAAATATTGACATGCCCATTTTAGGACATTTCGAGATGCTTTTCGGTTAAAAACGGTTTTGGGGAGTTTCTTGGGTCTAGAAAACACTTCAGGCAGTTCGGCGCTCGAAACGGCTCCGGACGGATTTTCGTGCGCATCTTCGGCACCTTTGCACGAAAATATTGAAATGCCCGTTTTAGGACATTTCGACATGCTTCTCGGTTAAAAACGGTTTTGGGGAGTTTCTTGGGTCTGTAAAACAGTTCAAGCAGTTCGGCGCTCGAAACGGGTCCGGACGGATTTTCGTAGGCATCTACGGCACCTGTGCACCAAAATATTGACATGCCCGTTTTAGGACATTTCGAGATGCTTTTCGGTTAAAAACGGTTTTGGGGAGTTTCTTGGGTCTAGAAAACACTTCAGGCAGTTCGTCGCTCGAAACGGCTCCGGACGGATTTTCGTGCGCATCTTCGGCACCTGTGCACGAAAATATTGAAATGCCCGTTCTAGGACATTTCGAGATGCTTTTCGGTTAAAAACGGTTTTGGAGAGTTTCTTGGGTCTGTAAAACAGTTCAGGCAGTTCGGCGCTCGAAACGGGTCCGGACGGATTTTCGTGCGCATCTTCGGCACCTTTGCACGAAAATATTGAAATGCCCGTTCTAGGACATTTCGAGATGCTTTTCGGTTAAAAACGGTTTTGGGGAGTTTCTTGGGTCTGTAAAACAGTTCAGGCAGTTCGGCGCTCGAAACGGGTCCGGACGGATTTTCGTGCGCATCTACGGGACCTGTGCACCAAAATATTGACATGCCCGTTTTAGGACATTTCGAGATGCTTTTCGGTTAAAAACGGTTTTGGGGAGTTTCTTGGGTCTAGAAAACAATTCAGGCAGTTCGGCGCTCGAAACGGCTCCGGACGGATTTTCGTGCGCATCTTCGGCACCTTTGCACGAAAATATTGAAATGCCCGTTCTAGGACATTTCGAGATGCTTTTCGGTTAAAAACGGTTTTGGGGAGTTTCTTGGGTCTGTAAAACAGTTCAGGCAGTTCGGTGCTCGAAACGGGTCCGGACGGATTTTCGTGCGCATCTACGGCACCGTGCACGAAAATATTGACATGCCCATTTTAGGACATTTCGAGATGCTTTTCTGTTAAAAACGGTTTTGGGGAGTTTCTTGGGTCTAGAAAACACTTCAGGCAGTTCGGCGCTCGAAACGGCTCCGGACGGATTTTCGTGCGCATCTTCGGCACCTTTGCACGAAAATATTGAAATGCCCGTTTTAGGACATTTCGAGATGCTTTTCGGTTAAAAACGGTTTTGGGGAGTTTCTTGGGTCTGTAAAACAGTTCAGGCAGTTCGGCGCTCGAAACGGGTCCGGACGGATTTTCGTGCGCATCTACGGCACCTGTGCACGAAAATATTGAAATGCCCGTTTTAGGACATTTCGAGATGCTTTTTGGTTAAAAACGGTTTTGGGGAGTTTCTTGGGTCTGGAAAACACTTCAGGCAGTTCGGCGCTCGAAACGGGTCCGGACGGATTTTCATGCGCATCTACGGCACCTGTGCACGAAAATATTGACATGCCCGTTTTAGGACATTTCGAGATGCTTTTCGGTTAAAAATGGTTTTGGGGAGTTTCTTGGTTCTGTAAAACAGTTCAGGCAGTTCGGCGCTCGAAACGGGTCCGGACGGATTTTCGTGCGCATCTACGGCACCTGTTTACGAAAATATTGAAATGCCCGTTTTAGGACATTTCGAGATGCTTTTCGGTTAAAAACGGTTTTGGGGATTTTCTTGGGTCTAGAAAACACTTCAGGCAGTTCGGCGCTCGAAACGGCTCCGGACGGATTTTCGTGCGCATCTTCGGCACCTTTGCACGAAAATATTGAAATGCCCGTTTTAGGACATTTCGAGATGCTTTTCGGTTAAAAACGGTTTTGGGGAGTTTCTTGGGTCTGTAAAACAGTTGAGGCAGTTCGGCGGTCGAAACGGGTCCGGACGGATTTTCGTGCGCATCTACGGCACCTGTGCACGAAAATATTGAAATGCCCGTTTTAGGACATTTCGAGATGCTTTTCGGTTAAAAACGGTTTTGGGGAGTTTCTTGGGTCTGTAAAACAGTTCAGGCAGTTCGGCGCTCGAAACGGGTCCGGACGGATTTTCGTGCGCATCTACGGCACCTGTGCACGAAAATATTGAAATGCCCGTTTTAGGACATTTCGAGATGCTTTTCGGTTAAAAACGGTTTTGGGGAGTTTCTTGGGTCTGGAAAACACTTCAGGCAGTTCGGCGCTCGAAACGGCTCCGTGCGGATTTTCGTGCGCATCTACGGCACCTGTGCACGAAAATACTGAAATGCCCGTTTTAGGACATTTCGAGATTCTTTTCGGTTAAAAACGGTTTTGGGGAGTTTCTTGGGTCTGTAAAACAGTTCAGCAGTTCGGCACTCGAAACGGATCCGGACGGATTTCCGTGCGCATCTACGGCACCTGTGCACGAAAATATTGACATGCCCGTTTTAGGACATTTCGAGATGCTTTTCGGTTAAAAACGGTTTTGGGGAGTTTCTTGGGTCTAGAAAACACTTCAGGCAGTTCGGCGCTCGAAATGGCTCCGGACGGATTTTCGTGCGCATCTTCGGCACCTGTGCGCGAACAATTGAGATGCGCGTTTTAGGACATTTCGAGATGCTTTTCGGTTAAAAACGGTTTTGGGGACTTTCTTGGGTCTGTAAAACAGTTCAGGCAGTTCGGCGGTCGAAACGGGTCCGGACGGATTTTCGTGCGCATCTACGGCACCTGTGTACGAAAATATTGAAATGCCCGTTTTAGGACATTTCGACATGCTTTTCGGTTAAAAATGGTTTTGGGGAGTTTCTTGGGTCTGTAAAACAGTTCAGGCAGTTCGGCGCTCGAAACGGGTCCGGACGGATTTTCGTGCGCATCTACGGCACCTGTGCACGAAAATATTGAAATGCCCGTTTTAGGACATTTCGAGATGCTTTTCGGTTAAAAACGGTTTTGGGGAGTTTCTTGGGTCTGTAAAACAGTTCAGGCAGTTCGGCGCTCGAAACGGGTCCGGACGGATTTTCGTGCGCATCTACAGCACCTGTGCACGAAAATATTGACATGCCCGTTTTACGACATTTCGAGATGCTTTTCGGTTAAAAACGGTTTTGGGGAGTTTCTTGGGTCTAGAAAACACTTCAGGCAGTTCGGCGCTCGAAACGGCTCCGGACGGATTTTCGAGCGCATCTTCGGCACCTTTGCACGAAAATAATGAAATGCCCGTTTTAGGACATTTCGAGATGCTTTTCGGTTAAAAACAGTTTTGGGGAGTTTCTTGTGTCTGTAAAATAGTTCAGGCAGTTCGGCGCTCGAAACGGGTCCGGACGGATTTTCGTACGCATCTACGGCACCTGTGCGCGAACAATTGAGATGCGCGTTTTAGGACATTTCGAGATGCTTTTCGGTTAAAAACGGTTTTGGGGAATTTCTTGGGTCTGTAAAACAGTTCAGGGAGTTCGGCGCTCGAAACGGGTCCGGACGGATTTTCGTGCGCATCTACGGCACCTGTGCGCGAACAATTGAGATGCGCGTTTTAGGACATTTCGAGATGCTTTTCGGTTAAAAACGGTTTTGGGGAGTTTCTTGGGTCTAGAAAACACTTAAGGCAGTTCGGCACTGGAAACGGCTCCGGACGGATTTTCGTGCGCATCTTCGGCACCTTTGCACGAAAATATTGAAATGCCCGTTTTAGGACATTTCGAGATGCTTTTCGGTTAAAAACGGTTTTGGGGAGTTTCTTGGGTCTGTAAAACAGTTCAGGCAGTTCGGCGGTCGAAACGGGTCCGGACGGATTTTCGTGCGCATCTACGGGACCTGTGCACCAAAATATTGACATGCCCGTTTTAGGACATTTCGAGATGCTTTTCGGTTAAAAACGGTTTTGGGGAGTTTCTTGGGTCTAGAAAACACTTCAGGCAGTTCGTCGCTCGAAACGGGTCCGGACGGATTTTCGTGCGCATCTTCGGCACCTTTGCACGAAAATATTGAAATGCCCGTTTTAGGACATTTCGAGATGCTTTTCGGTTAAAAACGGTTTTGGGGAGTTTCTTGGGTCTGTAAAACAGTTCAGGCAGTTCGGCGCTCGAAACGGGTCCGGACGGATTTTCGTGCGCATCTACGGCACCTGTGCACGAAAATATTAACATGCCCGTTTTAGGACATTTCGAGATGCTTTTCGGTTAAAAACGGTTTTGGGGAGTTTCTTGGGTCTAGAAAACACTTCAGGCAGTTCGGCGCTCGAAATGGCTCCGGACGGATTTTCGTGCGCATCTTCGGCACCTTTGCACGAAAATATTGAAATGCCCGTTTTAGGACATTTCGAGATGCTTTTCGGTTAAAAACGGTTTTGGGGAGTTTCTTGGGTCTGTAAAACAGTTCAGGCAGTTCGGCGCTCGAAACGGGTCCGGACGGATTTTCGTGCGCATCTACAGCACCTGTGCACGAAAATATTGACATGCCCGTTTTACGACATTTCGAGATGCTTTTCGGTTAAAAACGGTTTTGGGGAGTTTCTTGGGTCTAGAAAACACTTCAGTCAGTTCGGCGTTCGAAACGGCTCCGGACGGATTTTCGAGCGCATCTTCGGCACCTTTGCACGAAAATAATGAAATGCCCGTTTTAGGACATTTCGAGATGCTTTTCGGTTAAAAACAGTTTTGGGGAGTTTCTTGTGTCTGTAAAATAGTTCAGGCAGTTCGGCGCGCGAAACGGGACCGGACGGATTTTCGTACGCATCTACGGCACCTGTGCGCGAACAATTGAGATGCGCGTTTTAGGACATTTCGAGATGCTTTTCGGTTAAAAACGGTTTTGGGGAATTTCTTGGGTCTGTAAAACAGTTCAGGGAGTTCGGCGCTCGAAACGGGTCCGGACGGATTTTCGTATGCATCTACGGCACCTGTGCGCGAACAATTGAGATGCGCGTTTTAGGACATTTCGAGATGCTTTTCGGTTAAAAACGGTTTTGGGGAGTTTCTTGGGTCTAGAAAACACTTAAGGCAGTTCGGCACTGGAAACGGCTCCGGACGGATTTTCGTGCGCATCTTCGGCACCTTTGCACGAAAATATTGAAATGCCCGTTTTAGGACATTTCGAGATGCTTTTCGGTTAAAAACGGTTTTGGGGAGTTTCTTGGGTCTGTAAAACAGTTCAGGCAGTTCGGCGGTCGAAACGGGTCCGGACGGATTTTCGTGCGCATCTACGGGACCTGTGCACCAAAATATTGACATGCCCGTTTTAGGACATTTCGAGATGCTTTTCGGTTAAAAACGGTTTTGGGGAGTTTCTTGGGTCTAGAAAACACTTCAGGCAGTTCGTCGCTCGAAACGGGTCCGGACGGATTTTCGTACGCATCTTCGGCACCTGTGCACGAAAATATTGAAATGCCCATTTTAGTACATTTCGAGATGCTTTTCGGTTAAAAATGGTTTTGGGGAGTTTCTTGGGTCTGTAAAACAGTTCAGGCAGTTCGTCGCTCGAAACGGGTCCGGACGGATTTTCGTGCGCATCTACGGCACCTGTGCACGTAAATATTGAAATGCCCGTTTTAGGACATTTCGAGATGCTTTTCGGTTAAAAACGGTTTTGGGGAGTTTCTTGGGTCTGGAAAACACTTCAGGCAGTTCGGCGCTCGAAACGGCTCCGTGCGGATTTTCGTGCGCATCTACGGCACCTGTGCGCGAACAATTGAGATGCTCGTTTTAGGACATTTCGAGATGCTTTTCGGTTAAAAACGGTTTTGGGGAATTTCTTGGGTTTGTAAAACAGTTCAGGGAGTTCGGCGCTCGAAACGGGTCCGGACGGATTTTCGTGCGCATCTACGGCACCTGTGCGCAAACAATTGAGATGCGCGTTTTAGGACATTTCGAGATGCTTTTCGGTTAAAAACGGTTTTGGGGAGTTTCTTGGGTCTGTAAAACAGTTCAGGCAGTTCGGCGGTCGAAACGGGTCCGGACGGATTTTCGTGCGCATCTACGGCACCTGTGCACGAAAATATTGACATGCCCGTTTTAGGACATTTCGAGATGCTTTTCGGTTAAAAACGGTTTTGGGGAGTTTCTTGGGTCTGGAAAACACTTCAGGCAGTTCGGCGCTCGAAACGGCTCCGTGCGGATTTTCGTGCGCATCTACGGCACCTGTGCACGAAATTATTGAATTGCCCGTTTTGCGACATTTCGAGATGCTTTTCGGTTAAAAACGGTTTTGGGGAGTTTCTTGGGTCTGTAAAACAGTTCAGGCAGTTCGGCGCTCGAAACGGGTCCGGACGGATTTTCGTGCGCATCTACGGCACCTGTGCACGAAAATATTGACATGCCCGTTTTAGGACATTTCGAGATACTTTTCGGTTAAAAACGGTTTTGGGGAGTTTCTTGGGTCTAGAAAACACTTCAGGCAGTTCGGCGCTCGAAACGGCTCCGGACGGATTTTCGTGCGCATCTTCAGTACCTTTGCACGAAAATATTGAAATGCCCGTTTTAGGACATTTCGAGATGCTTTTCGGTTAAAAACGGTTTTGGGGAGTTTCTTGGGTCTGTAAAACAGTTCAGGCAGTTCGGCGGTCGAAACGGGTCCGGACGGATTTTCGTGCGCATCTACGGCACCTTTGCACGAAAATATTGAAATGCCCGTTTTAGGACATTTCGAGATGCTTTTCGGTTAAAAACGGTTTTGGGGAGTTTCTTGGGTCTAGAAAACACTTCAGGCAGTTCGGCGCTCGAAACGGCTCCGGACGGATTTTCGTGCGCATCTTCGGCACCTTTGCACGAAAATTTTGAAATGCCCGTTTTAGGACATTTCGAGATGCTTTTCGGTTAAAAACGGTTTTGGGGAGTTTCTTGGGTCTGTAAAACAGTTTAGGCAGTTCGGCGCTCGAAACGGGTCCGGACGGATTTTCGTGCGCATCTTCGGCACCTTTGCACGAAAATATTGAAATGCCCGTTTTAGGACATTTCGAGATGCTTTTCGGTTAAAAACGGTTTTGGGGAGTTTCTTGGGTCTGTAAAACAGTTCAGGCAGTTCGGCGCTCGAAACGGGTCCGGACGGATTTTCGTGCGCATCTACGGCACCTGTGTACGAAAATATTGAAATGCCCGTTTTAGGACGGTTCGAAATGCTTTTCGGTTAAAAACGGTTTTGGGGAGTTTCTTGGGTCTGGAAAACACTTCAGGCAGTTCGGCGCTCGAAACGGCTCCGTGCGGATTTTCGTGCGCATCTACGGCACCTGTGCACGAAAATATTGAAATGCCCGTTTTAGGACATTTCGAGATGCTTTTCGGTTAAAAACGGTTTTGGGGAGTTTCTTGGGTTTGTAAAACAGTTCAGGCAGTTCGGCGCTCGAAACGGGTCCGGACGGATTCTCGTGCGCATCTACGGCACCTGTGCACGAAAATATTGAAATGCCCGTTTTAGGACATTTCGAGATGCTTTTCGGTTAAAAACGGTTTTGGGGAGTTTCTTGGGTCTGGAAAACACTTCAGGCAGTTCGGCGCTCGAAACGGCTCCGTGCGGAATTTCGTGCGCATCTACGGCACCTGTGCACGAAATTAATGAAATGCCCGTTTTAGGACATTTCGAGATGCTTTTCGGTTAAAAACAGTTTTGGGGAGTTTCTGGTGTCTGTAAAACAGTTTAGGCAGTTCGGCGCTCGAAACGGGTCCGGACGGATTTTCGTACGCATCTACGGCACCTGTGCGCGAACAATTGAGATGCGCGTTTTAGGACATTTCGAGATGCTTTTCGGTTAAAAACGGTTTTGGGGAGTTTCTTGGGTCTAGAAAACACTTAAGGCAGTTCGGCGCTGGAAACGACTCCGGACGGATTTTCGTACGCATCTTCGGCACCTTTGCACGAAAATATTGAAATGCCCGTTTTAGGACATTTCGAGATGCTTTTCGGTTAAAAACGGTTTTGAGGAGTTTCTTGGGTCTGTAAAACAGTTCAGGCAGTTCGGCGCTCGAAACGGGTCCGGTCGGATTTTCGTGCGCATCTACGGCACCTGTGCACGAAAATATTGACATGCCTGTTTTAGGACATTTCGAGATGCTTTTCGGTTAAAAATGGTTTTGGGGAGTTTCTTGGGTCTAGAAAACACTTCAGGCAGTTCGGCGCTCGAAACGGCTCCGGACGGATCTTCGTGCGCATCTTCGGCACCTTTGCACGAAAATATTGAAATGCCCGTTTTAGGACATTTCGAGATGCTTTTCGGTTAAAAATGGTTTTGGGGAGTTTCTTGGGTCTGTAAAACAGTTCAGGCATTTCGGCGCTCGAAACGGGTCCGGACGGATTTTCGTGCGCATCTACGGGACCTGTGCACCAAAATATTGACATGCCCGTTTTAGGACATTTCGAGATGCTTTTCGGTTAAAAACGGTTTTGGGGAGTTTCTTGGGTCTAGAAAACACTTCAGGCAGTTCGTCGCTCGAAACGGGTCCGGACGGATTTTCGTGCGCATCTTCGGCACCTTTGCACGAAAATATTGAAATGCCCGTTTTAGGACATTTCGAGATGCTTTTCGGTTAAAAACGGTTTTGGGGAGTTTCTTGGGTCTGTAAAACAGTTCAGGCAGTTCGGCGCTCGAAACGGGTCCGGACGGATTTTCGTGCGCATCTACGGCACCTGTGCACGAAAATATTAACATGCCCGTTTTAGGACATTTCGAGATGCTTTTCGGTTAAAAACGGTTTTGGGGAGTTTCTTGGGTCTAGAAAACACTTCAGGCAGTTCGGCGCTCGAAATGGCTCCGGACGGATTTTCGTGCGCATCTTCGGCACCTTTGCACGAAAATATTGAAATGCCCGTTTTAGGACATTTCGAGATGCTTTTCGGTTAAAAACGGTTTTGGGGAGTTTCTTGGGTCTGTAAAACAGTTCAGGCAGTTCGGCGCTCGAAACGGGTCCGGACGGATTTTCGTGCGCATCTACAGCACCTGTGCACGAAAATATTGACATGCCCGTTTTACGACATTTCGAGATGCTTTTCGGTTAAAAACGGTTTTGGGGAGTTTCTTGGGTCTAGAAAACACTTCAGTCAGTTCGGCGTTCGAAACGGCTCCGGACGGATTTTCGAGCGCATCTTCGGCACCTTTGCACGAAAATAATGAAATGCCCGTTTTAGGACATTTCGAGATGCTTTTCGGTTAAAAACAGTTTTGGGGAGTTTCTTGTGTCTGTAAAATAGTTCAGGCAGTTCGGCGCGCGAAACGGGACCGGACGGATTTTCGTACGCATCTACGGCACCTGTGCGCGAACAATTGAGATGCGCGTTTTAGGACATTTCGAGATGCTTTTCGGTTAAAAACGGTTTTGGGGAATTTCTTGGGTCTGTAAAACAGTTCAGGGAGTTCGGCGCTCGAAACGGGTCCGGACGGATTTTCGTACGCATCTACGGCACCTGTGCGCGAACAATTGAGATGCGCGTTTTAGGACATTTCGAGATGCTTTTCGGTTAAAAACGGTTTTGGGGAGTTTCTTGGGTCTAGAAAACACTTAAGGCAGTTCGGCATTGGAAACGGCTCCGGACGGATTTTCGTGCGCATCTTCGGCACCTTTGCACGAAAATATTGAAATGCCCGTTTTAGGACATTTCGAGATGCTTTTCGGTTAAAAACGGTTTTGGGGAGTTTCTTGGGTCTGTAAAACAGTTCAGGCAGTTCGGCGGTCGAAACGGGTCCGGACGGATTTTCGTGCGCATCTACGGGACCTGTGCACCAAAATATTGACATGCCCGTTTTAGGACATTTCGAGATGCTTTTCGGTTAAAAACGGTTTTGGGGAGTTTCTTGGGTCTAGAAAACACTTCAGGCAGTTCGTCGCTCGAAAAGGGTCCGGACGGATTTTCGTACGCATCTTCGGCACCTGTGCACGAAAATATTGAAATGCCCATTTTAGTACATTTCGAGATGCTTTTCGGTTAAAAATGGTTTTGGGGAGTTTCTTGGGTCTGTAAAACAGTTCAGGCAGTTCGTCGCTCGAAACGGGTCCGGACGGATTTTCGTGCGCATCTACGGCACCTGTGCACGTAAATATTGAAATGCCCGTTTTAGGACATTTCGAGATGCTTTTCGGTTAAAAACGGTTTTGGGGAGTTTCTTGGGTCTGGAAAACACTTCAGGCAGTTCGGCGCTCGAAACGGCTCCGTGCGGATTTTCGTGCGCATCTACGGCACCTGTGCGCGAACAATTGAGATGCTCGTTTTAGGACATTTCGAGATGCTTTTCGGTTAAAAACGGTTTTGGGGAATTTCTTGGGTTTGTAAAACAGTTCAGGGAGTTCGGCGCTCGAAACGGGTCCGGACGGATTTTCGTGCGCATCTACGGCACCTGTGCGCAAACAATTGAGATGCGCGTTTTAGGACATTTCGAGATGCTTTTCGGTTAAAAACGGTTTTGGGGAGTTTCTTGGGTCTGTAAAACAGTTCAGGCAGTTCGGCGGTCGAAACGGGTCCGGACGGATTTTCGTGCGCATCTACGGCACCTGTGCACGAAAATATTGACATGCCCGTTTTAGGACATTTCGAGATGCTTTTCGGTTAAAAACGGTTTTGGGGAGTTTCTTGGGTCTGGAAAACACTTCAGGCAGTTCGGCGCTCGAAACGGCTCCGTGCGGATTTTCGTGCGCATCTACGGCACCTGTGCACGAAATTATTGAATTGCCCGTTTTGCGACATTTCGAGATGCTTTTCGGTTAAAAACGGTTTTGGGGAGTTTCTTGGGTCTGTAAAACAGTTCAGGCAGTTCGGCGCTCGAAACGGGTCCGGACGGATTTTCGTGCGCATCTACGGCACCTGTGCACGAAAATATTGACATGCCCGTTTTAGGACATTTCGAGATACTTTTCGGTTAAAAACGGTTTTGGGGAGTTTCTTGGGTCTAGAAAACACTTCAGGCAGTTCGGCGCTCGAAACGGCTCCGGACGGATTTTCGTGCGCATCTTCAGTACCTTTGCACGAAAATATTGAAATGCCCGTTTTAGGACATTTCGAGATGCTTTTCGGTTAAAAACGGTTTTGGGGAGTTTCTTGGGTCTGTAAAACAGTTCAGGCAGTTCGGCGGTCGAAACGGGTCCGGACGGATTTTCGTGCGCATCTACGGCACCTTTGCACGAAAATATTGAAATGCCCGTTTTAGGACATTTCGAGATGCTTTTCGGTTAAAAACGGTTTTGGGGAGTTTCTTGGGTCTAGAAAACACTTCAGGCAGTTCGGCGCTCAAAACGGCTCCGGACGGATTTTCGTGCGCATCTTCGGCACCTTTGCACGAAAATTTTGAAATGCCCGTTTTAGGACATTTCGAGATGCTTTTCGGTTAAAAACGGTTTTGGGGAGTTTCTTGGGTCTGTAAAACAGTTCAGGCAGTTCGGCGCTCGAAACGGGTCCGGACGGATTTTCGTGCGCATCTACGGCACCTGTGTACGAAAATATTGAAATGCCCGTTTTAGGACGGTTCGAGATGCTTTTCGGTTAAAAACGGTTTTGGGGAGTTTCTTGGGTCTGGAAAACACTTCAGGCAGTTCGGCGCTCGAAACGGCTCCGTGCGGATTTTCGTGCGCATCTACGGCACCTGTGCACGAAAATATTGAAATGCCCGTTTTAGGACATTTCGAGATGCTTTTCGGTTAAAAACGGTTTTGGGGAGTTTCTTGGGTTTGTAAAACAGTTCAGGCAGTTCGGCGCTCGAAACGGGTCCGGACGGATTCTCGTGCGCATCTACGGCACCTGTGCACGAAAATATTGAAATGCCCGTTTTAGGACATTTCGAGATGCTTTTCGGTTAAAAACGGTTTTGGGGAGTTTCTTGGGTCTGGAAAACACTTCAGGCAGTTCGGCGCTCGAAACGGCTCCGTGCGGAATTTCGTGCGCATCTACGGCACCTGTGCACGAAATTAATGAAATGCCCGTTTTAGGACATTTCGAGATGCTTTTCGGTTAAAAACAGTTTTGGGGAGTTTCTGGTGTCTGTAAAACAGTTTAGGCAGTTCGGCGCTCGAAACGGGTCCGGACGGATTTTCGTACGCATCTACGGCACCTGTGCGCGAACAATTGAGATGCGCGTTTTAGGACATTTCGAGATGCTTTTCGGTTAAAAACGGTTTTGGGGAGTTTCTTGGGTCTAGAAAACACTTAAGGCAGTTCGGCGCTGGAAACGGCTCCGGACGGATTTTCGTACGCATCTTCGGCACCTTTGCACGAAAATATTGAAATGCCCGTTTTAGGACATTTCGAGATGCTTTTCGGTTAAAAACGGTTTTGAGGAGTTTCTTGGGTCTGTAAAACAGTTCAGGCAGTTCGGCGCTCGAAACGGGTCCGGTCGGATTTTCGTGCGCATCTACGGCACCTGTGCACGAAAATATTGACATGCCTGTTTTAGGACATTTCGAGATGCTTTTCGGTTAAAAATGGTTTTGGGGAGTTTCTTGGGTCTAGAAAACACTTCAGGCAGTTCGGCGCTCGAAACGGCTCCGGACGGATTTTCGTGCGCATCTTCGGCACCTTTGCACGAAAATATTGAAATGCCCGTTTTAGGACATTTCGAGATGCTTTTCGGTTAAAAATGGTTTTGGGGAGTTTCTTGGGTCTGTAAAACAGTTCAGGCATTTCGGCGCTCGAAACGGGTCCGGTCGGATTTTCGTGCGCATCTACGGCACCTGTGCACGAAAATATTGACATGCCTGTTTTAGGACATTTCGAGATGCTTTTCGGTTAAAAATGGTTTTGGGGAGTTTCTTGGGTCTAGAAAACACTTCAGGCAGTTCGGCGCTCGAAACGGCTCCGGACGGATTTTCGTACGCATCTTCGGCACCTTTGCACGAAAATATTGAAATGCCCGTTTTAGGACATTTCGAGATGCTTTTCGGTTAAAAACGGTTTTGGGAAGTTTCTTGGGTCTGTAAAACCGTTCAGGCAGTTCGGCGGTCGAAACGGGTCCGGACGGATTTTCGTGCGCATCTACGGCACCTGTGCACGAAAATATTGAAATGCCCGTTTTAGGATATCTCGCGATGCTTTTCGGTTAAAAATGGTTTTGGGGAGTTTCTTGGGTCTGTAAAACAGTTCAGGCAGTTCGGCGCTCGAAACGGGTCCGGATGGATTTTCGTGCGCATCTACGGCACCTGTGCACGAAAATATTAAAATGCCCGTTTTAGGACATTTCGAGATGCTTTTCGGTTAAAAACGGTTTTGGGGAATTTCCTGGGTCTGTAAAACAGTTCAGGGAGTTCGGCGCTCGAAACGGGTCCGGACGGATTTTCGTGCGCATCTACGGCACCTGTGCGCGAACAATTGAGATGCGCGTTTTAGGACATTTCGAGATGCTTTTCGGTTAAAAACGGTTTTGGGGAGTTTCTTGGGTCTGTAAAACAGTTCAGGCAGTTCGGCGCTCGAAACGGGTCCGGACGGATTTTCGTGCGCATCTACGGCACCTGTGCACGAAAATATTGACATGCCCGTTTTAGGACATTTCGAGATGCTTTTCGGTTAAAAACGGTTTTGGGGAGTTTCTTGGGTCTGGAAAACACTTCAGGCAGTTCGGCGCTCGAAACGGCTCCGTGCGGATTTTCATGCGCATCTACGGCACCTGTGCACGAAATTATTGAATTGCCCGTTTTAGGACATTTCGAGATGCTTTTCGGTTAAAAACGGTTTTGGGGAGTTTCTTGGGTCTGTAAAACAGTTTAGGCTGTTCGGCGCTCGAAACGGGTCCGGACGGATTTTCGTGCGCATCTACGGCACCTGTGCACGAAAATATTGACATGCCCGTTTTAGGACATTTCGAGATGCTTTTCGGTTAAAAACGGTTTTGGGGAGTTTCTTGGGTCTAGAAAACACTTCAGGCAGTTCGGCGCTCGAAACGGCTCCGGACGGATTTTCGTGCGCATCTTCGGCACCTTTGCACGAAAATATTGAAATGCCCGTTTTAGGACATTTCGAGATGCTTTTCGGTTAAAAACGGTTTTGGGGAGTTTCTTGGGTCTGTAAAACAGTTCAGGCAGTTCGGCGGTCGAAACGGGTCCGGACGGATTTTCGTGCGCATCTACGGCACCTTTGCACGAAAATATTGAAATGCCCGTTTTAGGACATTTCGAGATGCTTTTCGGTTAAAAACGGTTTTGGGGAGTTTCTTGGGTCTAGAAAACACTTCAGGCAGTTCGGCGCTCGAAACGGCTCCGGACGGATTTTCGTGCGCATCTTCGGCACCTTTGCACGAAATTATTGAATTGCCCGTTTTAGGACATTTCGAGATGCTTTTCGGTTAAAAACGGTTTTGGAGAGTTTCTTGGGTCTGTAAAACAGTTTAGGCTGTTCGGCGCTCGAAACGGGTCCGGACGGATTTTCGTGCGCATCTACGGCACCTGTGCACGAAAATATTGACATGCCCGTTTTAGGACATTTCGAGATGCTTTTCGGTTAAAAACGGTTTTGGGGAGTTTCTTGGGTCTGTAAAACAGTTCAGGCAGTTCGGCGGTCGAAACGGGTGCGGACGGATTTTCGTGCGCATCTACGGCACCTGTGCACGAAAATATTGAAATGCCCGTTTTAGGACATTTCGACATGCTTTTCGGTTAAAAAGGGTTTTGGGGAGTTTCTTGGGTCTGTAAAACAGTTCAGGCAGTTCGGCGGTCGAAACGGGTCCGGACGGATTTTCGTGCGCATCTTCGGCACCTTTGCACGAAAATATTGAAATGCCCGTTTTAGGACATTTCGAGATGCTTTTCGGTTAAAAACGGTTTTGGGGAGTTTCTTGGGTCTGTAAAACAGTTCAGGCAGTTCGGCGCTCGAAACGGGTCCGGACGGATTTTCGTGCGCATCTACAGCACCTGTGCACGAAAATATTGACATGCCCGTTTTACGACATTTCGAGATGCTTTTCGGTTAAAAACGGTTTTGGGGAGTTTCTTGGGTCTAGAAAACACTTCAGGCAGTTCTGCGCTCGAAACGGCTCCGGACGGATTTTCGTGCGCATCTTCGGCACCTTTGCACGAAAATAATGAAATGCCCGTTTTAGGACATTTCGAGATGCTTTTCGGTTAAAAACAGTTTTGGGGAGTTTCTTGTGTCTGCAAAATAGTTCAGGCAGTTCGGCGCTCGAAACGGGTCCGGACGGATTTTCGTGCGCATCTACGGCACCTGTGCACGAAAATATTGACATGCCCATTTTAGGACATGTCGAGATGCTTTTCGGTTAAAAACGGTTTTGGGGAATTTCTTGGGTCTAGAAAACACTTCAGGCAGTTCGGCGCTCGAAACGGCTCCGGACGGATTTTCGTGCGCATCTTCGGCACCTTTGCACGAAAATATTGAGATGCCCGTTTTAGGACATTTCGAGATGCTTTTCGGTTAAAAACGGTTTTGGGGAGTTTCTTGGGTCTGTAAAACAGTTCAGGCAGTTCGGCGCTCGAAACGGGTCCGGACGGATTTTCGTGCGCATCTACGGCACCTGTGCACGAAAATATTGACATGCCCATTTTAGGACATTTCGAGATGCTTTTCGGTTAAAAACGGTTTTGGGGAGTTTCTTGGGTCTAGAAAACACTTCAGGCAGTTCGGCGCTCGAAACGGCTCCGGACGGATTTTCGTGCGCATCTTCGGCACCTTTGCACGAAAATATTGAAATGCCCGTTTTAGGACATTTCGAGATGCTTTTCGGTTAAAAACGGTTTTGGGGAGTTTCTTGGGTCTGTAAAACAGTTCAGGCAGTTCGGCGCTCGAAACGGGTCCGGACGGATTTTCGTGCGCATCTACGGCACCTGTGCACGAAAATATTGAAATGCCCGTTTTAGGACATTTCGAGATGCTTTTTGGTTAAAAACGGTTTTGGGGAGTTTCTTGGGTCTGGAAAACACTTCAGGCAGTTCGGCGCTCGAAACGGCTCCGTGCGGATTTTCGTGCGCATCTACGGCACCTGTGCACGAAATTATTGAAATGCCCGTTTTAGGACATTTCGAGATGCTTTTCGGTTAAAAACGGTTTTGGGGAGTTTCTTGGGTCTGTAAAACAGTTCAGGCAGTTCGGCGCTCGAAACGGGTCCGGACGGATTTTCATGCGCATCTACGGCACCTGTGCACGAAAATATTGACATGCCCGTTTTAGGACATTTCGAGATGCTTTTCGGTTAAAAATGGTTTTGGGGAGTTTCTTGGTTCTGTAAAACAGTTCAGGCAGTTCGGCGCTCGAAACGGGTCCGGACGGATTTTCGTGCGCATCTACGGCACCTGTGCACGAAAATATTGAAATGCCCGTTTTAGGACATTTCGAGATGCTTTTCGGTTAAAAACGGTTTTGGGGATTTTCTTGGGTCTAGAAAACACTTCAGGCAGTTCGGCGCTCGAAACGGCTCCGGACGGATTTTCGTGCGCATCTTCGGCACCTTTGCACGAAAATATTGAAATGCCCGTTTTAGGACATTTCGAGATGCTTTTCGGTTAAAAACGGTTTTGGGGAGTTTCTTGGGTCTGTAAAACAGTTCAGACAGTTCGGCGCTCGAAACGGGTCCGGACGGATTTTCGTGCGCATCTACGGCACCTGTGCACCAAAATATTGACATGCCCGTTTTAGGACATTTCGAGATGCTTTTCGGTTAAAAACGGTTTTGAGGAGTTTCTTGGGTCTAGAAAACACTTCAGGCAGTTCGTCGCACGAAACGGCTCCGGACGGATTTTCGTGCGCATCTTCGGCACCTTTGCACGAAAATATTGAAATGCCCGTTCTAGGACATTTCGAGATGCTTTTCGGTTAAAAACGGTTTTGGGGAGTTTCTTCGGTCTAGAAAACACTTCTGGCAGTTCGTCGCTCGAAACGGGTCCGGACGGATTTTCGTGCGCATCTTCGGCACCTGTGCACGAAAATATTGAAATGCCCATTTTAGTACATTTCGAGATGCTTTTCGGTTAAAAATGGTTTTGGGGAGTTTCTTGGGTCTGTAAAACAGTTCAGGCAGTTCGGCGCTCGAAACGGGTCTGGACGGATTTTCGTGCGCATCTACGGCACCTGTGCACGTAAATATTGAAATGCCCGTTTTAGGACATTTCGAGATGCTTTTCGGTTAAAAACGGTTTTGGGGAGTTTCTTGGGTCTGTAAAACAGTTCAGGCAATTCAACGCTCGAAACGGGTCCGGACGGATTTTCGTGCGCATCTACGGCACCTGTGCACGAAAATATTGAAATGCCCGTTTTAGGACATTTCGAGATGCTTTTCGGTTAAAAACGGTTTTGGGGAGTTTCTTGGGTCTGTAAAACAGTTCAAGCAGTTCGGCGCTCGAAACGGGTCCGGACGGATTTTCGTGCGCATCTACGGGACCTGTGCACCAAAATATTGACATGCCCGTTTTAGGACATTTCGTGATGCTTTTCGGTTAAAAACGGTTTTGGGGAGTTTCTTGGGTCTAGAAAACAATTCAGGCAGTTCGTCGCTCGATACGGCTCCGGACGGATTTTCGTGCGCATCTTCGGCACCTTTGCACGAAAATATTGAAATGCCCGTTCTAGGACATTTCGAGATGCTTTTCGGTTAAAAACGGTTTTGGTGAGTTTCTTGGGTCTGTAAAACAGTTCAGGCAGTTCGGCGCTCGAAACGGGTCCGGACGGATTTTCGTGCGCATCTACGGCACCTGTGCACGAAAATATTGACATGCCCATTTTAGGACATTTCGAGATGCTTTTCGGTTAAAAACGGTTTTGGGGAGTTTCTTGGGTCTAGAAAACACTTCAGGCAGTTCGGCGCTCGAAACGGCTCCGGACGGATTTTCGTGCGCATCTTCGGCACCTTTGCACGAAAATATTGAAATGCCCGTTTTAGGACATTTCGAGATGCTTCTCGGTTAAAAACGGTTTTGGGGAGTTTCTTGGGTCTGTAAAACAGTTCAAGCAGTTCGGCGCTCAAAACGGGTCCGGACGGATTTTCGTAGGCATCTACGGCACCTGTGCACCAAAATATTGACATGCCCGTTTTAGGACATTTCGAGATGCTTTTCGGTTAAAAACGGTTTTGGGGAGTTTCTTGGGTCTAGAAAACACTTCAGGCAGTTCGTCGCTCGAAACGGCTCCGGACGGATTTTCGTGCGCATCTTCGGCACCTGTGCACGAAAATATTGAAATGCCCGTTCTAGGACATTTCGAGATGCTTTTCGGTTAAAAACGGTTTTGGAGAGTTTCTTGGGTCTGTAAAACAGTTCAGGCAGTTCGGCGCTCGAAACGGGTCCGGACGGATTTTCGTGCGCATCTTCGGCACCTTTGCACGAAAATATTGAAATGCCCGTTCTAGGACATTTCGAGATGCTTTTCGGTTAAAAACGGTTTTGGGGAGTTTCTTGGGTCTGTAAAACAGTTCAGGCAGTTCGGCGCTCGAAACGGGTCCGGACGGATTTTCGTGCGCATCTACGGGACCTGTGCACCAAAATATTGACATGCCCGTTTTAGGACATTTCGAGATGCTTTTCGGTTAAAAACGGTTTTGGGGAGTTTCTTGGGTCTAGAAAACAATTCAGGCAGTTCGGCGCTCGAAACGACTCCGGACGGATTTTCGTGCGCATCTTCGGCACCTTTGCACGAAAATATTGAAATGCCCGTTCTAGGACATTTCGAGATGCTTTTCGGTTAAAAACGGTTTTGGGGAGTTTCTTGGGTCTGTAAAACAGTTCAGGCAGTTCGGCGCTCGAAACGGGTCCGGACGGATTTTCGTGCGCATCTACGGCACCTGTGCACGAAAATATTGACATGCCCATTTTAGGACATTTCGAGATGCTTTTCTGTTAAAAACGGTTTTGGGGAGTTTCTTGGGTCTAGAAAACACTTCAGGCAGTTCGGCGCTCGAAACGGCTCCGGACGGATTTTCGTGCGCATCTTCGGCACCTTTGCACGAAAATATTGAAATGCCCGTTTTAGGACATTTCGAGATGCTTTTCGGTTAAAAACGGTTTTGGGGAGTTTCTTGGGTCTGTAAAACAGTTCAGGCAGTTCGGCGCTCGAAACGGGTCCGGACGGATTTTCATGCGCATCTACGGCACCTGTGCACGAAAATATTGACATGCCCGTTTTAGGACATTTCGAGATGCTTTTCGGTTAAAAATGGTTTTGGGGAGTTTCTTGGTTCTGTAAAACAGTTCAGGCAGTTCGGCGCTCGAAACGGGTCCGGACGGATTTTCGTGCGCATCTACGGCACCTGTTTACGAAAATATTGAAATGCCCGTTTTAGGACATTTCGAGATGCTTTTCGGTTAAAAACGGTTTTGGGGATTTTCTTGGGTCTAGAAAACACTTCAGGCAGTTCGGCGCTCGAAACGGCTCCGGACGGATTTTCGTGCGCATCTTCGGCACCTTTGCACGAAAATATTGAAATGCCCGTTTTAGGACATTTCGAGATGCTTTTCGGTTAAAAACGGTTTTGGGGAGTTTCTTGGGTCTGTAAAACAGTTGAGGCAGTTCGGCGGTCGAAACGGGTCCGGACGGATTTTCGTGCGCATCTACGGCACCTGTGCACGAAAATATTGAAATGCCCGTTTTAGGACATTTCGAGATGCTTTTTGGTTAAAAACGGTTTTGGGGAGTTTCTTGGGTCTGGAAAACACTTCAGGCAGTTCGGCGCTCGAAACGGCTCCGTGCGGATTTTCGTGTGCATCTACGGCACCTGTGCACGAAATTATTGAAATGCCCGTTTTAGGACATTTCGAGATGCTTTTCGGTTAAAAACGGTTTTGGGGAGTTTCTTGGGTCTGTAAAACAGTTGAGGCAGTTCGGCGCTCGAAACGGGTCCGGACGGATTTTCATGCGCATCTACGGCACCTGTGCACGAAAATATTGACATGCCCGTTTTAGGACATTTCGAGATGCTTTTCGGTTAAAAATGGTTTTGGGGAGTTTCTTGGTTCTGTAAAACAGTTCAGGCAGTTCGGCGCTCGAAACGGGTCCGGACGGATTTTCGTGCGCATCTACGGCACCTGTGCACGAAAATATTGAATTGCCCGTTTTAGGACATTTCGAGATGCTTTTCGGTTAAAAACGGTTTTGGGGATTTTCTTGGGTCTAGAAAACACTTCAGGCAGTTCGGCGCTCGAAACGGCTCCGGACGGATTTTCGTGCGCATCTTCGGCACCTTTGCACGAAAATATTGAAATGCCCGTTTTAGGACATTTCGAGATGCTTTTCGGTTAAAAACGGTTTTGGGGAGTTTCTTGGGTCTGTAAAACAGTTCAGACAGTTCGGCGCTCGAAACGGGTCCGGACGGATTTTCGTGCGCATCAACGGCACCTGTGCACCAAAATATTGACATGCCCGTTTTAGGACATTTCGAGATGCTTTTCGGTTAAAAACGGTTTTGGGGAGTTTCTTGGGTCTAGAAAACACTTCAGGCAGTTCGTCGCACGAAACGGCTCCGGACGGATTTTCGTGCGCATCTTCGGCACCTTTGCACGAAAATATTGAAATGCCCGTTCTAGGACATTTCGAGATGCTTTTCGGTTAAAAACGGTTTTGGGGAGTTTCTTCGGTCTAGAAAACACTTCTGGCAGTTCGTCGCTCGAAACGGGTCCGGACGGATTTTCGTGCGCATCTTCGGCACCTGTGCACGTAAATATTGAAATGCCCGTTTTAGGACATTTCGAGATGCTTTTCGGTTAAAAACGGTTTTGGGGAGTTTCTTGGGTCTGTAAAACAGTTCAGGCAATTCCACGCTCGAAACGGGTCCGGACGGATTTTCGTGCGCATCTACGGCACCTGTGCACGAAAATATTGAAATGCCTGTTTTAGGACATTTCGAGATGATTTTCGGTTAAAAACGGTTTTGGGGAGTTTCTTGGGTCTGTAAAACAGTTCAAGCAGTTCGGCGCTCGAAACGGGTCCGGACGGATTTTCGTGCGCATCTACGGGACCTGTGCACCAAAATATTGACATGCCCGTTGTAGGACATTTCGAGATGCTTTTCGGTTAAAAACGGTTTTGGGGAGTTTCTTGGGTCTAGAAAACAATTCAGGCAGTTCGTCGCTCGAAACGGCTCCGGACGGATTTTCGTGCGCATCTTCGGCACCTTTGCACGAAAATATTGAAATGCCCGTTCTAGGACATTTCGAGATGCTTTTCGGTTAAAAACGGTTTTGGTGAGTTTCTTGGGTCTGTAAAACAGTTCAGGCAGTTCGGCGCTCGAAACGGGTCCGGACGGATTTTCGTGCGCATCTACGGCACCTGTGCACGAAAATATTGACATGCCCATTTTAGGACATTTCGAGATGCTTTTCGGTTAAAAACGGTTTTGGGGAGTTTCTTGGGTCTAGAAAACACTTCAGGCAGTTCGGCGCTCGAAACGGCTCCGGACGGATTTTCGTGCGCATCTTCGGCACCTTTGCACGAAAATATTGAAATGCCCGTTTTAGGACATTTCGACATGCTTCTCGGTTAAAAACGGTTTTGGGGAGTTTCTTGGGTCTGTAAAACAGTTCAAGCAGTTCGGCGCTCGAAACGGGTCCGGACGGATTTTCGTAGGCATCTACGGCACCTGTGCACCAAAATATTGACATGCCCGTTTTAGGACATTTCGAGATGCTTTTCGGTTAAAAACGGTTTTGGGGAGTTTCTTGGGTCTAGAAAACACTTCAGGCAGTTCGTCGCTCGAAACGGCTCCGGACGGATTTTCGTGCGCATCTTCGGCACCTGTGCACGAAAATATTGAAATGCCCGTTCTAGGACATTTCGAGATGCTTTTCGGTTAAAAACGGTTTTGGAGAGTTTCTTGGGTCTGTAAAACAGTTCAGGCAGTTCGGCGCTCGAAACGGGTCCGGACGGATTTTCGTGCGCATCTTCGGCACCTTTGCACGAAAATATTGAAATGCCCGTTCTAGGACATTTCGAGATGCTTTTCGGTTAAAAACGGTTTTGGGGAGTTTCTTGGGTCTGTAAAACAGTTCAGGCAGTTCGGCGCTCGAAACGGGTCCGGACGGATTTTCGTGCGCATCTACGGGACCTGTGCACCAAAATATTGACATGCCCGTTTTAGGACATTTCGAGATGCTTTTCGGTTAAAAACGGTTTTGGGGAGTTTCTTGGGTCTAGAAAACAATTCAGGCAGTTCGGCGCTCGAAACGGCTCCGGACGGATTTTCGTGCGCATCTTCGGCACCTTTGCACGAAAATATTGAAATGCCCATTTTAGTACATTTCGAGATGCTTTTCGGTTAAAAATGGTTTTGGGGAGTTTCTTGGGTCTGTAAAACAGTTCAGGCAGTTCGTCGCTCGAAACGGGTCCGGACGGATTTTCGTGCGCATCTACGGCACCTGTGCACGTAAATATTGAAATGCCCGTTTTAGGACATTTCGAGATGCTTTTCGGTTAAAAACGGTTTTGGGGAGTTTCTTGGGTCTGGAAAACACTTCAGGCAGTTCGGCGCTCGAAACGGCTCCGTGCGGATTTTCGTGCGCATCTACGGCACCTGTGCGCGAACAATTGAGATGCTCGTTTTAGGACATTTCGAGATGCTTTTCGGTTAAAAACGGTTTTGGGGAATTTCTTGGGTTTGTAAAACAGTTCAGGGAGTTCGGCGCTCGAAACGGGTCCGGACGGATTTTCGTGCGCATCTACGGCACCTGTGCGCAAACAATTGAGATGCGCGTTTTAGGACATTTCGAGATGCTTTTCGGTTAAAAACGGTTTTGGGGAGTTTCTTGGGTCTGTAAAACAGTTCAGGCAGTTCGGCGGTCGAAACGGGTCCGGACGGATTTTCGTGCGCATCTACGGCACCTGTGCACGAAAATATTGACATGCCCGTTTTAGGACATTTCGAGATGCTTTTCGGTTAAAAACGGTTTTGGGGAGTTTCTTGGGTCTGGAAAACACTTCAGGCAGTTCGGCGCTCGAAACGGCTCCGTGCGGATTTTCGTGCGCATCTACGGCACCTGTGCACGAAATTATTGAATTGCCCGTTTTGCGACATTTCGAGATGCTTTTCGGTTAAAAACGGTTTTGGGGAGTTTCTTGGGTCTGTAAAACGGTTCAGGCAGTTCGGCGCTCGAAACGGGTCCGGACGGATTTTCGTGCGCATCTACGGCACCTGTGCACGAAAATATTGACATGCCCGTTTTAGGACATTTCGAGATGCTTTTCGGTTAAAAACGGTTTTGGGGAGTTTCTTGGGTCTAGAAAACACTTCAGGCAGTTCGGCGCTCGAAACGGCTCCGGACGGATTTTCGTGCGCATCTTCAGTACCTTTGCACGAAAATATTGAAATGCCCGTTTTAGGACATTTCGAGATGCTTTTCGGTTAAAAACGGTTTTGGGGAGTTTCTTGGGTCTGTAAAACAGTTCAGGCAGTTCGGCGGTCGAAACGGGTCCGGACGGATTTTCGTGCGCATCTACGGCACCTTTGCACGAAAATATTGAAATGCCCGTTTTAGGACATTTCGAGATGCTTTTCGGTTAAAAACGGTTTTGGGGAGTTTCTTGGGTCTAGAAAACACTTCAGGCAGTTCGGCGCTCGAAACGGCTCCGGACGGATTTTCGTGCGCATCTTCGGCACCTTTGCACGAAAATATTGAAATGCCCGTTTTAGGACATTTCGAGATGCTTTTCGGTTAAAAACGGTTTTGGGGAGTTTCTTGGGTCTGTAAAACAGTTCAGGCAGTTCGGCGCTCGAAACGGGTCCGGACGGATTTTCGTGCG
Source organism: Umbellularia californica (assembly GCA_028538565.1). Classification (NCBI taxonomy): domain Eukaryota; kingdom Viridiplantae; phylum Streptophyta; class Magnoliopsida; order Laurales; family Lauraceae; genus Umbellularia; species Umbellularia californica. Next base: position 29,738,811 of record JAPQWN010000008.1, on the reverse strand, counting down.
CATCTTCGGCACCTTTGCACGAAAATATTGAAATGCCCGTTTTAGGACATTTCGAGATGCTTTTCGGTTAAAAACGGTTTTGGGGAGTTTCTTGGGTCTGTAAAACAGTTCAGGCAGTTCGGCGCTCGAAACGGGTCCGGACGGATTTTCGTGCGCATCTACGGCACCTGTGTACGAAAATATTGAAATGCCCGTTTTAGTACGGTTCGAGATGCTTTTCGGTTAAAAACGGTTTTGGGGAGTTTCTTGGGTCTGGAAAACACTTCAGGCAGTTCGGCGCTCGAAACGGCTCCGTGCAGATTTTCGTGCGCATCTACGGCACCTGTGCACGAAAATATTGAAATGCCCGTTTTAGGACATTTCGAGATGCTTTTCGGTTAAAAACGGTTTTGGGGAGTTTCTTGGGTTTGTAAAACAGTTCAGGCAGTTCGGCGCTCGAAACGGGTCCGGACGGATTCTCGTGCGCATCGACGGCACCTGTGCACGAAAATATTGAAATGCCCGTTTTAGGACATTTCGAGATGCTTTTCGGTTAAAAACGGTTTTGGGGAGTTTCTTGGGTCTGGAAAACACTTCAGGCAGTTCGGCGCTCGAAACGGCTCCGTGCGGAATTTCGTGCGCATCTACGGCACCTGTGCACGAAATTAATGAAATGCCCGTTTTAGGACATTTCGAGATGCTTTTCGGTTAAAAACAGTTTTGGGGAGTTTCTGGTGTCTGTAAAACAGTTTAGGCAGTTCGGCGCTCGAAACGGGTCCGGACGGATTTTCGTACGCATCTACGGCACCTGTGCGCGAACAATTGAGATGCGCGTTTTAGGACATTTCGAGATGCTTTTCGGTTAAAAACGGTTTTGGGGAGTTTCTTGGGTCTAGAAAACACTTAAGGCAGTTCGGCGCTGGAAACGGCTCCGGACGGATTTTCGTGCGCATCTTCGGCACCTTTGCACGAAAATATTGAAATGCCCGTTTTAGGACATTTCGAGATGCTTTTCGGTTAAAAACGGTTTTGAGGAGTTTCTTGGGTCTGTAAAACAGTTCAGGCAGTTCGGCGCTCGAAACGGGTCCGGTCGGATTTTCGTGCGCATCTACGGCACCTGTGCACGAAAATATTGACATGCCTGTTTTAGGACATTTCGAGATGCTTTTCGGTTAAAAATGGTTTTGGGGAGTTTCTTGGGTCTAGAAAACACTTCAGGCAGTTCGGCGCTCGAAACGGCTCCGGACGGATTTTCGTGCGCATCTTCGGCACCTTTGCACGAAAATATTGAAATGCCCGTTTTAGGACATTTCGAGATGCTTTTCGGTTAAAAATGGTTTTGGGGAGTTTCTTGGGTCTGTAAAACAGTTCAGGCATTTCGGCGCTCGAAACGGGTCCGGTCGGATTTTCGTGCGCATCTACGGCACCTGTGCACGAAAATATTGACATGCCTGTTTTAGGACATTTCGAGATGCTTTTCGGTTAAAAATGGTTTTGGGGAGTTTCTTGGGTCTAGAAAACACTTCAGGCAGTTCGGCGCTCGAAACGGCTCCGGACGGATTTTCGTGCGCATCTTCGGCACCTTTGCACGAAAATATTGAAATGCCCGTTTTAGGACATTTCGAGATGCTTTTCGGTTAAAAACGGTTTTGGGAAGTTTCTTGGGTCTGTAAAACCGTTCAGGCAGTTCGGCGGTCGAAACGGGTCCGGACGGATTTTCGTGCGCATCTACGGCACCTGTGCACGAAAATATTGAAATGCCCGTTTTAGGATATCTCGAGATGCTTTTCGGTTAAAAATGGTTTTGGGGAGTTTCTTGGGTCTGTAAAACAGTTCAGGCAGTTCGGCGCTCGAAACGGGTCCGGATGGATTTTCGTGCGCATCTACGGCACCTGTGCACGAAAATATTAAAATGCCCGTTTTAGGACATTTCGAGATGCTTTTCGGTTAAAAACGGTTTTGGGGAATTTCCTGGGTCTGTAAAACAGTTCAGGGAGTTCGGCGCTCGAAACGGGTCCGGACGGATTTTCGTGCGCATCTACGGCACCTGTGCGCGAACAATTGAGATGCGCGTTTTAGGACATTTCGAGATGCTTTTCGGTTAAAAACGGTTTTGGGGAGTTTCTTGGGTCTGTAAAACAGTTCAGGCAGTTCGGCGCTCGAAACGGGTCCGGACGGATTTTCGTGCGCATCTACGGCACCTGTGCACGAAAATATTGACATGCCCGTTTTAGGACATTTCGAGATGCTTTTCGGTTAAAAACGGTTTTGGGGAGTTTCTTGGGTCTGGAAAACACTTCAGGCAGTTCGGCGCTCGAAACGGCTCCGTGCGGATTTTCATGCGCATCTACGGCACCTGTGCACGAAATTATTGAATTGCCCGTTTTAGGACATTTCGAGATGCTTTTCGGTTAAAAACGGTTTTGGGGAGTTTCTTGGGTCTGTAAAACAGTTTAGGCTGTTCGGCGCTCGAAACGGGTCCGGACGGATTTTCGTGCGCATCTACGGCACCTGTGCACGAAAATATTGACATGCCCGTTTTAGGACATTTCGAGATGCTTTTCGGTTAAAAACGGTTTTGGGGAGTTTCTTGGGTCTAGAAAACACTTCAGGCAGTTCGGCGCTCGAAACGGCTCCGGACGGATTTTCGTGCGCATCTTCGGCACCTTTGCACGAAAATATTGAAATGCCCGTTTTAGGACATTTCGAGATGCTTTTCGGTTAAAAACGGTTTTGGGGAGTTTCTTGGGTCTGTAAAACAGTTCAGGCAGTTCGGCGGTCGAAACGGGTCCGGACGGATTTTCGTGCGCATCTACGGCACCTTTGCACGAAAATATTGAAATGCCCGTTTTAGGACATTTCGAGATGCTTTTCGGTTAAAAACGGTTTTGGGGAGTTTCTTGGGTCTAGAAAACACTTCAGGCAGTTCGGCGCTCGAAACGGCTCCGGACGGATTTTCGTGCGCATCTTCGGCACCTTTGCACGAAATTATTGAATTGCCCGTTTTAGGACATTTCGAGATGCTTTTCGGTTAAAAACGGTTTTGGGGAGTTTCTTGGGTCTGTAAAACAGTTTAGGCTGTTCGGCGCTCGAAACGGGTCCGGACGGATTTTCGTGCGCATCTACGGCACCTGTGCACGAAAATATTGACATGCCCGTTTTAGGACATTTCGAGATGCTTTTCGGTTAAAAACGGTTTTGGGGAGTTTCTTGGGTCTAGAAAACACTTCAGGCAGTTCGGCGCTCGAAACGGCTCCGGACGGATTTTCGTGCGCATCTTCGGCACCTTTGCACGAAAATATTGAAATGCCCGTTTTAGGACATTTCGAGATGCTTTTCGGTTAAAAACGGTTTTGGGGAGTTTCTTGGGTCTGTAAAACAGTTCAGGCAGTTCGGCGCTCGAAACGGGTCCGGATGGATTTTCGTGCGCATCTACGGCACCTGTGCACGAAAATATTGAAATGCCCGTTTTAGGACATTTCGAGATGCTTTTCGGTAAAAAACGGTTTTGGGGAGTTTCTTGAGTCTGGAAAACACTTCAGGCAGTTCGGCGCTCGAAACGGCTCCGTGCGGATTTTCGTGCGCATCAACGGCACCTGTGCACGAAATTATTGAAATGCCCGTTTTAGGACATTTCGAGATGCTTTTCTGTTAAAAACGGTTTTGGGGAGTTTCTTGGGTCTGTAAAACAGTTCAGGCAGTTCGGCGCTCGAAACGGGTCCGGACGGATTTTCGTGCGCATCTTCGGCACCTTTGCACGAAAATATTGAAATGCCCGTTTTAGGACATTTCGAGATGCTTTTCGGTTAAAAACGGTTTTGGGAAGTTTCTTGGGTCTGTAAAACAGTTCAGGCAGTTCGGCGGTCGAAACGGGTCCGGACGGATTTTCGTGCGCATCTACGGCACCTGTGCACGAAAATATTGAAATGCCCGTTTTAGGACATTTCGAGATGCTTTTCGGTTAAAAATGGTTTTGGGGAGTTTCTTGGGTCTGTAAAACAGTTCAGGCTGTTCGGCGCTCGAAACGGGTCCGGATGGATTTTCGTGCGCATCTACGGCACCTGTGCACGAAAATATTGAAATGCCCGTTTTAGGACATTTCGAGATGCTTTTCGGTTAAAAACGGTTTTGGGGAGTTTCTTGGGTCTGGAAAACACTTCAGGCAGTTCGGCGATCGAAACGGCTCCGTGCGGATTTTCGTGCGCATCTACGGCACCTGTGCACGAAATTATTGAAATGCCCGTTTTAGGACATTTCGAGATGCTTTTCGGTTAAAAACGGTTTTGGGGAGTTTCTTGGGTCTAGAAAATACTTCAGGCAATTCGGCGCTCGAAACGGCTCCGGACGGATTTTCGTGCGCATCTTCGGCACCTTTGCACGAAAATATTGAAATGCCCGTTTTGGGACATTTCGAGATGCTTTTCGGTTAAAAACGGTTTTGGGGAGTTTCTTGGGTCTGTAAAACAGTTCAGGCAGTTCGGCGCTCGAAACGGGTCCGGACGGATTTTCGTGCGCATCTACGGCACCTGTGCACGAAAATATTGACATGCCCGTTTTAGGACATTTCGAGATGTTTTTCGGTTAAAAACGGTTTTTGGGAGTTTCTTGGGTCTAGAAAACACTTCAGGCAGTTCGGCGCTCGAAACGGCTCCGGACGGATTTTCGTGCGCATCTTCGGCACCTTTGCACGAAAATATTGAAATGCCCGTTTTAGGACATTTCGAGATGCTTTTCGGTTAAAAACGGTTTTGGGGAGTTTCTTGGGTCTGTAAAACAGTTCAGGCAGTTCGGCGGTCGAAACGGGTCCGGACGGATTTTCGTGCGCATCTACGGCACCTGTGCACGAAAATATTGAAATGCCCGTTTTAGGACATTTCGACATGCTTTTCGGTTAAAAAGGGTTTTGGGGAGTTTCTTGGTTCTGTAAAACAGTTCAGGCAGTTCGGCGGTCGAAACGGGTCCGGACGGATTTTCGTGCGCATGTACGGCACCTGTGCACGAAAATATTGAAATGCCCGTTTTAGGACATTTCGAGATGCTTTTCGGTTAAAAACGGTTTTGGGGAGTTTCTTGGGTCTAGAAAACACTTCAGGCAGTTCGGCGCTCGAAACGGCTCCGGACGGATTTTCGTGCGCATCTTCGGCACCTTTGCTCGAAAATATTGAAATGCCCGTTTTAGGACATTTCGAGATGCTTTTCGGTTAAAAACGGTTTTGGGGAGTTTCTTGGGTCTGTAAAACAGTTCAGGCAGTTCGGCGCTCGAAACGGGTCCGGACGGATTTTCGTGCGCATCTACAGCACCTGTGCACGAAAATATTGACATGCCCGTTTTACGACATTTCGAGATGCTTTTCGGTTAAAAACGGTTTTGGGGAGTTTCTTGGGTCTAGAAAACACTTCAGGCAGTTCGGCGCTCGAAACGGCTCCGGACGGATTTTCGTGCGCATCTTCGGCACCTTTGCACGAAAATAATGAAATGCCCGTTTTAGGACATTTCGAGATGCTTTTCGGTTAAAAACAGTTTTGGGGAGTTTCTTGTGTCTGCAAAATAGTTCAGGCAGTTCGGCGCTCGAAACGGGTCCGGACGGATTTTCGTACGCATCTACGGCACCTGTGCGCGAACAATTGAGATGCGCGTTTTAGGACATTTCGAGATGCTTTTCGGTTAAAAACGGTTTTGGGGAGTTTCTTGGGTCTGTAAAACAGTTCAGGCAGTTCGGCGCTCGAAACGGGTCCGGACGGATTTTCGTGCGCATCTACGGCACCTGTGCACGAAAATATTGACATGCCCATTTTAGGACATTTCGAGATGCTTTTCGGTTAAAAACGGTTTTGGAGAGTTTCTTGGGTCTAGAAAACACTTCAGGCAGTTCGGCGCTCGAAACGGCTCCGGACGGATTTTCGTGCGCATCTTCGGCACCTTTGCACGAAAATATTGAAATACCCGTTTTAGGACATTTCGAGATGCTTTTCGGTTAAAAACGGTTTTGGGGAGTTTCTTGGGTCTGTAAAACAGTTCAGGCAGTTCGGCGCTCGAAACGGGTCCGGACGGATTTTCGTGCGCATCTACGGCACCTGTGCACGAAAATATTGAAATGCCCGTTTTAGGACATTTCGAGATGCTTTTTGGTTAAAAACGGTTTTGGGGAGTTTCTTGGGTCTGGAAAACACTTCAGGCAGTTCGGCGCCCGAAACGGCTCCGTGCGGATTTTCGTGCGCATCTACGGCACCTGTGCACGAAATTATTGAAATGCCCGTTTTAGGACATTTCGAGATGCTTTTCGGTTAAAAACGGTTTTGGGGAGTTTCTTGGGTCTGTAAAACAGTTCAGGCAGTTCGGCGCTCGAAACGGGTCCGGACGGATATTCATGCGCATCTACGGCACCTGTGCACGAAAATATTGACATGCCCGTTTTAGGACATTTCGAGATGCTTTTCGGTTAAAAATGGTTTTGGGGAGTTTCTTGGTTCTGTAAAACAGTTCAGGCAGTTCGGCGCTCGAAACGGGTCTGGACGGATTTTCGTGCGCATCTACGGCACCTGTGCACGAAAATATTGAAATGCCCGTTTTAGGACATTTCGAGATGCTTTTCGGTTAAAAACGGTTTTGGGGATTTTCTTGGGTCTAGAAAACACTTCAGGCAGTTCGGCGCTCGAAACGGCTCCGGACGGATTTTCGTGCGCATCTTCGGCACCTTTGCACGAAAATATTGAAATGCCCGTTTTAGGACATTTCGAGATGCTTTTCGGTTAAAAACGGTTTTGGGGAGTTTCTTGGGTCTGTAAAACAGTTCAGGCAGTTCGGCGCTCGAAACGGGTTCGGACGGATTTTCGTGCGCATCTACGGCACCTGTGCACCAAAATATTGACATGCCCGTTTTAGGACATTTCGAGATGCTTTTCGGTTAAAAACGGTTTTGGGGAGTTTCTTGGGTCTAGAAAACACTTCAGGCAGTTCGTCGCACGAAACGGCTCCGGACGGATTTTCGTGCGCATCTTCGGCTACTTTGCACGAAAATATTGAAATGCCCGTTCTAGGACATTTCGAGATGCTTTTCGGTTAAAAACGGTTTTGGGGAGTTTCTTCGGTCTAGAAAACACTTCAGGCAGTTCGTCGCTCGAAACGGGTCCGGACGGATTTTCGTGCGCATCTTCGGCACCTGTGCACGAAAATATTGAAATGCCCATTTTAGTACATTTCGAGATGCTTTTCGGTTAAAAATGGTTTTGGGGAGTTTCTTGGGTCTGTAAAACAGTTCAGGCAGTTCGGCGCTCGAAACGGGTTTGGACGGATTTTCGTGCGCATCTACGGCACCTGTGCACGTAAATATTGAAATGCCCGTTTTAGGACATTTCGAGATGCTTTTCGGTTAAAAACGGTTTTGGGGAGTTTCTTGGGTCTGTAAAACAGTTCAGGCAATTCAACGCTCGAAACGGGTCCGGACGGATTTTCGTGCGCATCTACGGCACCTGTGCACGAAAATATTGAAATGCCCGTTTTAGGACATTTCGAGATGCTTTTCGGTTAAAAACGGTTTTGGGGAGTTTCTTGGGTCTAGAAAACAATTCAGGCAGTTCGTCGCTCGAAACGGCTCCGGACGGATTTTCGTGCGCATCTTCGGCACCTTTGCACGAAAATATTGAAATGCCCGTTCTAGGACATTTCGAGATGCTTTTCGGTTAAAAACGGTGTTGGTGAGTTTCTTGGGTCTGTAAAACAGTTCAGGCAGTTCGGCGCTCGAAACGGGTCCGGACGGATTTTCGTGCGCATCTTCGGCACCTTTGCACGAAAATATTGAAATGCCCGTTCTAGGACATTTCGAGATGCTTTTCGGTTAAAAACGGTTTTGGGGAGTTTCTTGGGTCTGTAAAACAGTTCAGGCAGTTCGGCGCTCGAAACGGGTCCGGACGGATTTTCGTGCGCATCTACGGGACCTGTGCACCAAAATATTGACATGCCCGTTTTAGGACATTTCGAGATGCTTTTCGGTTAAAAACGGTTTTGGGGAGTTTCTTGGGTCTAGAAAACAATTCAGGCAGTTCGGCGCTCGAAACGGCTCCGGACGGATTTTCGTGCGCATCTTCGGCACCTTTGCACGAAAATATTGAAATGCCCGTTCTAGGACATTTCGAGATGCTTTTCGGTTAAAAACGGTTTTGGGGAGTTTCTTGGGTCTGTAAAACAGTTCAGGCAGTTCGGCGCTCGAAACGGGTCCGGACGGATTTTCGTGCGCATCTACGGCACCTGTGCACGAAAATATTGAAATGCCCGTTTTAGGACATTTCGAGATGCTTTTTGGTTAAAAACGGTTTTGGGGAGTTTCTTGGGTCTGGAAAACACTTCAGGCAGTTCGGCGCTCGAAACGGCTCCGTGCGGATTTTCGTGCGCATCTACGGCACCTGTGCACGAAATTATTGAAATGCCCGTTTTAGGACATTTCGAGATGCTTTTCGGTTAAAAACGGTTTTGGGGAGTTTCTTGGGTCTGTAAAACAGTTCAGGCAGTTCGGCGCTCGAAACGGGTCCGGACGGATTTTCATGCGCATCTACGGCACCTGTGCACGAAAATATTGACATGCCCGTTTTAGGACATTTCGAGATGCTTTTCGGTTAAAAATGCTTTGGGGAGTTTCTTGGTTCTGTAAAACAGTTCAGGCAGTTCGGCGCTCGAAACGGGTCCGGACGGATTTTCGTGCGCATCTACGGCACCTCTTTACGAAAATATTGAAATGCCCGTTTTAGGACATTTCGAGATGCTTTTCGGTTAAAAACGGTTTTGGGGATTTTCTTGGGTCTAGAAAACACTTCAGGCAGTTCGGCGCTCGAAACGGCTCCGGACGGATTTTCGTGCGCATCTTCGGCACCTTTGCACGAAAATATTGAAATGCCCGTTTTAGGACATTTCGAGATGCTTTTCGGTTAAAAACGGTTTTGGGGAGTTTCTTGGGTCTGTAAAACAGTTGAGGCAGTTCGGCGGTCGAAACGGGTCCGGACGGATTTTCGTGCGCATCTACGGCACCTGTGCACGAAAATATTGAAATGCCCGTTTTAGGACATTTCGAGATGCTTTTCGGTTAAAAACGGTTTTGGGGAGTTTCTTGGGTCTAGAAAACACTTCAGGCAGTTCGGCGCTCGAAACGGCTCCGGACGGATTTTCGAGCGCATCTTCGGCACCTTTGCACGAAAATAATGAAATGCCCGTTTTAGGACATTTCGAGATGCTTTTCGGTTAAAAACAGTTTTGGGGAGTTTCTTGTGTCTGTAAAATAGTTCAGGCAGTTCGGCGCTCGAAACGGGTCCGGACGGATTTTCGTACGCATCTACGGCACCTGTGCGCGAACAATTGAGATGCGCGTTTTAGGACATTTCGAGATGCTTTTCGGTTAAAAACGGTTTTGGGGAATTTCTTGGGTCTGTAAAACAGTTCAGGGAGTTCGGCGCTCGAAACGGGTCCGGACGGATTTTCGTGCGCATCTACGGCACCTGTGCGCGAACAATTGAGATGCGCGTTTTAGGACATTTCGAGATGCTTTTCGGTTAAAAACGGTTTTGGGGAGTTTCTTGGGTCTAGAAAACACTTAAGGCAGTTCGGCACTGGAAACGGCTCCGGACGGATTTTCGTGCGCATCTTCGGCACCTTTGCAGGAAAATATTGAAATGCCCGTTTTAGGACATTTCGAGATGCTTTTCGGTTAAAAACGGTTTTGGGGAGTTTCTTGGGTCTGTAAAACAGTTCAGGCAGTTCGGCGGTCGAAACGGGTCCGGACGGATTTTCGTGCGCATCTACGGGACCTGTGCACCAAAATATTGACATGCCCGTTTTAGGACATTTCGAGATGCTTTTCGGTTAAAAACGGTTCTGGGGAGTTTCTTGGGTCTAGAAAACACTTCAGGCAGTTCGTCGCTCGAAACGGGTCCGGACGGATTTTCGTGCGCATCTTCGGCACCTTTGCACGAAAATATTGAAATGCCCGTTTTAGGACATTTCGAGATGCTTTTCGGTTAAAAACGGTTTTGGGGAGTTTCTTGGGTCTGTAAAACAGTTCAGGCAGTTCGGCGCTCGAAACGGGTCCGGACGGATTTTCGTGCGCATCTACGGCACCTGTGCACGTAAATATTGAAATGCCCGTTTTAGGACATTTCGAGATGCTTTTCGGTTAAAAACGGTTTTGGGGAGTTTCTTGGGTCTGGAAAACACTTCAGGCAGTTCGGCGCTCGAAACGGCTCCGTGCGGATTTTCGTGCGCATCTACGGCACCTGTGCGCGAACAATTGAGATGCTCGTTTTAGGACATTTCGAGATGCTTTTCGGTTAAAAACGGTTTTGGGGAATTTCTTGGGTCTGTAAAACAGTTCAGGGAGTTCGGCGCTCGAAACGGGTCCGGACGGATTTTCGTGCGCATCTACGGCACCTGTGCGCAAACAATTGAGATGCGCGTTTTAGGACATTTCGAGATGCTTTTCGGTTAAAAACGGTTTTGGGGAGTTTCTTGGGTCTGTAAAACAGTTCAGGCAGTTCAGCGGTTGAAACGGGTCCGGACGGATTTTCGTGCGCATCTACGGCACCTGTGCACGAAAATATTGACATGCCCGTTTTAGGACATTTCGAGATGCTTTTCGGTTAAAAACGGTTTTGGGGAGTTTCTTGGGTCTGGAAAACACTTCAGGCAGTTCGGCGCTCGAAACGGCTCCGTGCGGATTTTCGTGCGCATCTACGGCACCTGTGCACGAAATTATTGAATTGCCCGTTTTGCGACATTTCGAGATGCTTTTCGGTTAAAAACGGTTTTGGGGAGTTTCTTGGGTCTGTAAAACAGTTCAGGCAGTTCGGCGCTCGAAACGGGTCCGGACGGATTTTCGTGCGCATCTACGGCACCTGTGCACGAAAATATTGACATGCCCGTTTTAGGACATTTCGAGATGCTTTTCGGTTAAAAACGGTTTTGGGGAGTTTCTTGGGTCTAGAAAACACTTCAGGCAGTTCGGCGCTCGAAACGGCTCCGGACGGATTTTCGTGCGCATCTTCAGCACCTTTGCACGAAAATATTGAAATGCCCGTTTTAGGACATTTCGAGATGCTTTTCGGTTAAAAACGGTTTTGGGGAGTTTCTTGGGTCCGTAAAACAGTTCAGGCAGTTCGGCGGTCGAAACGGGTCCGGACGGATTTTCGTGCGCATCTACGGCACCTTTGCACGAAAATATTGAAATGCCCGTTTTAGGACATTTCGAGATGCTTTTCGGTTAAAAACGGTTTTGGGGAGTTTCTTGGGTCTAGAAAACACTTCAGGCAGTTCGGCGCTCGAAACGGCTCCGGACGGATTTTCGTGCGCATCTTCGGCACCTTTGCACGAAAATATTGAAATGCCCGTTTTAAGACATTTCGAGATGCTTTTCGGTTAAAAACGGTTTTGGGGAGTTTCTTGGGTCTGTAAAACAGTTCAGGCAGTTCGGCGCTCGAAACGGGTCCGGACGGATTTTCGTGCGCATCTTCGGCACCTTTGCACGAAAATATTGAAATGCCCGTTTTAGGACATTTCGAGATGCTTTTCGGTTAAAAACGGTTTTGGGGAGTTTCTTGGGTCTGTAAAACAGTTCAGGCAGTTCGGCGCTCGAAACGGGTCCGGACGGATTTTCGTGCGCATCTACGGCACCTGTGCACGAAAATATTGAAATGCCCGTTTTAGGACGGTTCGAGATGCTTTTCGGTTAAAAACGGTTTTGGGGAGTTTCTTGGGTCTGGAAAACACTTCAGGCAGTTCGGCGCTCGAAACGGCTCCGTGCGGATTTTCGTGCGCATCTACGGCACCTGTGCACGAAAATATTGAAATGCCCGTTTTAGGACATTTCGAGATGCTTTTCGGTTAAAAACGGTTTTGGGGAGTTTCTTGGGTTTGTAAAACAGTTCAGGCAGTTCGGCGCTCGAAACGGGTCCGGACGGATTCTCGTGCGCATCTACGGCACCTGTGCACGAAAATATTGAAATGCCCGTTTTAGGACATTTCGAGATGCTTTTCGGTTAAAAACGGTTTTGGGGAGTTTCTTGGGTCTGGAAAACACTTCAGGCAGTTCGGCGCACGAAACGGCTCCGTGCGGAATTTCGTGCGCATCTACGGCACCTGTGCACGAAATTAATGAAATGCCCGTTTTAGGACATTTCGAGATGCTTTTCGGTTAAAAACAGTTTTGGGGAGTTTCTTGTGTCTGTAAAACAGTTTAGGCAGTTCGGCGCTCGAAACGGGTCCGGACGGATTTTCGTACGCATCTACGGCACCTGTGCGCGAACAATTGAGATGCGCGTTTTAGGACATTTCGAGATGCTTTTCGGTTAAAAACGGTTTTGGGGAGTTTCTTGGGTCTAGAAAACACTTAAGGCAGTTCGGCGCTGGAAACGGCTCCGGACGGATTTTCGTGCGCATCTTCGGCACCTTTGCACGAAAATATTGAAATGCCCGTTTTAGGACATTTCGAGATGCTTTTCGGTTAAAAACGGTTTTGAGGAGTTTCTTGGGTCTGTAAAACAGTTCAGGCAGTTCGGCGCTCGAAACGGGTCCGGTCGGATTTTCGTGCGCATCTACGGCACCTGTGCACGAAAATATTGACATGCCTGTTTTAGGACATTTCGAGATGCTTTACGGTTAAAAATGGTTTTGGGGAGTTTCTTGGGTCTGTAAAACAGTTCAGGCAGTTCGTCGCTCGAAACGGGTCCGGACGGATTTTCGTGCGCATCTACGGCACCTGTGCACGTAAATATTGAAATGCCCGTTTTAGGACATTTCGAGATGCTTTTCGGTTAAAAACGGTTTTGGGGAGTTTCTTGGGTCTGGAAAACACTTCAGGCAGTTCGGCGCTCGAAACGGCTCCGTGCGGATTTTCGTGCGCATCTACGGCACCTGTGCGCGAACAATTGAGATGCTCGTTTTAGGACATTTCGAGATGCTTTTCGGTTAAAAACGGTTTTGGGGAATTTCTTGGGTCTGTAAAACAGTTCAGGGAGTTCGGCGCTCGAAACGGGTCCGGACGGATTTTCGTGCGCATCTACGGCACCTGTGCGCAAACAATTGAGATGCGCGTTTTAGGACATTTCGAGATGCTTTTCGGTTAAAAACGGTTTTGGGGAGTTTCTTGGGTCTGTAAAACAGTTCAGGCAGTTCGGCGGTCGAAACGGGTCCGGACGGATTTTCGTGCGCATCTACGGCACCTGTGCACGAAAATATTGACATGCCCGTTTTAGGACATTTCGAGATGCTTTTCGGTTAAAAACGGTTTTGGGGAGTTTCTTGGGTCTGGAAAACACTTCAGGCAGTTCGGCGCTCGAAACGGCTCCGTGCGGATTTTCGTGCGCATCTACGGCACCTGTGCACGAAATTATTGAATTGCCCGTTTTGCGACATTTCGAGATGCTTTTCGGTTAAAAACGGTTTTGGGGAGTTTCTTGTGTCTGTAAAACAGTTCAGGCAGTTCGGCGCTCGAAACGGGTCCGGACGGATTTTCGTGCGCATCTACGGCACCTGTGCACGAAAATATTGACATGCCCGTTTTAGGACATTTCGAGATGCTTTTCGGTTAAAAACGGTTTTGGGGAGTTTCTTGGGTCTAGAAAACACTTCAGGCAGTTCGGCGCTCGAAACGGCTCCGGACGGATTTTCGTGCGCATCTTCGGCACCTTTGCACGAAAATATTGAAATGCCCGTTTTAGGACATTTCGAGATGCTTTTCGGTTAAAAACGGTTTTGGGGAGTTTCTTGGGTCTGTAAAACAGTTCAGGCATTTCGGCGCTCGAAACGGGTCCGGTCGGATTTTCGTGCGCATCTACGGCACCTGTGCACGAAAATATTGACATGCCTGTTTTAGGACATTTCGAGATGCTTTTCGGTTAAAAATGGTTTTGGGGAGTTTCTTGGGTCTAGAAAACACTTCAGGCAGTTCGGCGCTCGAAACGGCTCCGGACGGATTTTCGTGCGCATCTTCGGCACCTTTGCACGAAAATATTGAAATGCCCGTTTTAGGACATTTCGAGATGCTTTTCGGTTAAAAACGGTTTTGGGAAGTTTCTTGGGTCTGTAAAACCGTTCAGGCAGTTCGGCGGTCGAAACGGGTCCGGACGTATTTTCGTGCGCATCTACGGCACCTGTGCACGAAAATATTGAAATGCCCGTTTTAGGATATCTCGAGATGCTTTTCGGTTAAAAATGGTTTTGGGGAGTTTCTTGGGTCTGTAAAACAGTTCAGGCAGTTCGGCGCTCGAAACGGGTCCGGATGGATTTTCGTGCGCATCTACGGCACCTGTGCACGAAAATATTAAAATGCCCGTTTTAGGACATTTCGAGATGCTTTTCGGTTAAAAACGGTTTTGGGGAGTTTCTTGGGTCTGGAAAACACTTCAGGCAGTTCGGCGCTCGAAACGGCTCCGTGCGGATTTTCGTGCGCATCTACGGCACCTGTGCGCGAACAATTGAGATGCTCGTTTTAGGACATTTCGAGATGCTTTTCGGTTAAAAACGGTTTTGGGGAATTTCTTGGGTCTGTAAAACAGTTCAGGGAGTTCGGCGCTCGAAACGGGTCCGGACGGATTTTCGTGCGCATCTACGGCACCTGTGCGCGAACAATTGAGATGCGCGTTTTAGGACATTTCGAGATGCTTTTCGGTTAAAAACGGTTTTGGGGAGTTTCTTGGGTCTGTAAAACAGTTCAGGCAGTTCGGCGCTCGAAACGGGTCCGGACGGATTTTCGTGCGCATCTACGGCACCTGTGCAAGAAAATATTGACATGCCCGTTTTAGGACATTTCGAGATGCTTTTCGGTTAAAAACGGTTTTGGGGAGTTTCTTGGGTCTAGAAAACACTTCAGGCAGTTCGGCGCTCGAAACGGCTCCGGACGGATTTTCGTGCGCATCTTCGGCACCTTTGCACGAAAATATTGAAATGCCCGTTTTAGGACATTTCGAGATGCTTTTCGGTTAAAAACGGTTTTGGGGAGTTTCTTGGGTCTGTAAAACAGTTCAGGCAGTTCGGCGGTCGAAACGGGTCCGGACGGATTTTCGTGCGCATCTACGGCACCTTTGCACGAAAATATTGAAATGCCCGTTTTAGGACATTTCGAGATGCTTTTCGGTTAAAAACGGTTTTGGGGAGTTTCTTGGGTCTAGAAAACACTTCAGGCAGTTCGGCGCTCGAAACGGCTCCGGACGGATTTTCGAGCGCATCTTCGGCACCTTTGCACGAAAATAATGAAATGCCCGTTTTAGGACATTTCGAGATGCTTTTCGGTTAAAAACAGTTTTGGGGAGTTTCTTGTGTCTGTAAAATAGTTCAGGCAGTTCGGCGCTCGAAACGGGTCCGGACGGATTTTCGTACGCATCTACGGCACCTGTGCGCGAACAATTGAGATGCGCGTTTTAGGACATTTCGAGATGCTTTTCGGTTAAAAACGGTTTTGGGGAATTTCTTGGGTCTGTAAAACAGTTCAGGGAGTTCGGCGCTCGAAACGGGTCCGGACGGATTTTCGTGCGCATCTACGGCACCTGTGCGCGAACAATTGAGATGCGCGTTTTAGGACATTTCGAGATGCTTTTCGGTTAAAAACGGTTTTGGGGAGTTTCTTGGGTCTAGAAAACACTTAAGGCAGTTCGGCACTGGAAACGGCTCCGGACGGATTTTCGTGCGCATCTTCGGCACCTTTGCAGGAAAATATTGAAATGCCCGTTTTAGGACATTTCGAGATGCTTTTCGGTTAAAAACGGTTTTGGGGAGTTTCTTGGGTCTGTAAAACAGTTCAGGCAGTTCGGCGGTCGAAACGGGTCCGGACGGATTTTCGTGCGCATCTACGGGACCTGTGCACCAAAATATTGACATGCCCGTTTTAGGACATTTCGAGATGCTTTTCGGTTAAAAACGGTTCTGGGGAGTTTCTTGGGTCTAGAAAACACTTCAGGCAGTTCGTCGCTCGAAACGGGTCCGGACGGATTTTCGTGCGCATCTTCGGCACCTTTGCACGAAAATATTGAAATGCCCGTTTTAGGACATTTCGAGATGCTTTTCGGTTAAAAACGGTTTTGGGGAGTTTCTTGGGTCTGTAAAACAGTTCAGGCAGTTCGGCGCTCGAAACGGGTCCGGACGGATTTTCGTGCGCATCTACGGCACCTGTGCACGTAAATATTGAAATGCCCGTTTTAGGACATTTCGAGATGCTTTTCGGTTAAAAACGGTTTTGGGGAGTTTCTTGGGTCTGGAAAACACTTCAGGCAGTTCGGCGCTCGAAACGGCTCCGTGCGGATTTTCGTGCGCATCTACGGCACCTGTGCGCGAACAATTGAGATGCTCGTTTTAGGACATTTCGAGATGCTTTTCGGTTAAAAACGGTTTTGGGGAATTTCTTGGGTCTGTAAAACAGTTCAGGGAGTTCGGCGCTCGAAACGGGTCCGGACGGATTTTCGTGCGCATCTACGGCACCTGTGCGCAAACAATTGAGATGCGCGTTTTAGGACATTTCGAGATGCTTTTCGGTTAAAAACGGTTTTGGGGAGTTTCTTGGGTCTGTAAAACAGTTCAGGCAGTTCAGCGGTTGAAACGGGTCCGGACGGATTTTCGTGCGCATCTACGGCACCTGTGCACGAAAATATTGACATGCCCGTTTTAGGACATTTCGAGATGCTTTTCGGTTAAAAACGGTTTTGGGGAGTTTCTTGGGTCTGGAAAACACTTCAGGCAGTTCGGCGCTCGAAACGGCTCCGTGCGGATTTTCGTGCGCATCTACGGCACCTGTGCACGAAATTATTGAATTGCCCGTTTTGCGACATTTCGAGATGCTTTTCGGTTAAAAACGGTTTTGGGGAGTTTCTTGGGTCTGTAAAACAGTTCAGGCAGTTCGGCGCTCGAAACGGGTCCGGACGGATTTTCGTGCGCATCTACGGCACCTGTGCACGAAAATATTGACATGCCCGTTTTAGGACATTTCGAGATGCTTTTCGGTTAAAAACGGTTTTGGGGAGTTTCTTGGGTCTAGAAAACACTTCAGGCAGTTCGGCGCTCGAAACGGCTCCGGACGGATTTTCGTGCGCATCTTCAGCACCTTTGCACGAAAATATTGAAATGCCCGTTTTAGGACATTTCGAGATGCTTTTCGGTTAAAAACGGTTTTGGGGAGTTTCTTGGGTCCGTAAAACAGTTCAGGCAGTTCGGCGGTCGAAACGGGTCCGGACGGATTTTCGTGCGCATCTACGGCACCTTTGCACGAAAATATTGAAATGCCCGTTTTAGGACATTTCGAGATGCTTTTCGGTTAAAAACGGTTTTGGGGAGTTTCTTGGGTCTAGAAAACACTTCAGGCAGTTCGGCGCTCGAAACGGCTCCGGACGGATTTTCGTGCGCATCTTCGGCACCTTTGCACGAAAATATTGAAATGCCCGTTTTAAGACATTTCGAGATGCTTTTCGGTTAAAAACGGTTTTGGGGAGTTTCTTGGGTCTGTAAAACAGTTCAGGCAGTTCGGCGCTCGAAACGGGTCCGGACGGATTTTCGTGCGCATCTTCGGCACCTTTGCACGAAAATATTGAAATGCCCGTTTTAGGACATTTCGAGATGCTTTTCGGTTAAAAACGGTTTTGGGGAGTTTCTTGGGTCTGTAAAACAGTTCAGGCAGTTCGGCGCTCGAAACGGGTCCGGACGGATTTTCGTGCGCATCTACGGCACCTGTGCACGAAAATATTGAAATGCCCGTTTTAGGACGGTTCGAGATGCTTTTCGGTTAAAAACGGTTTTGGGGAGTTTCTTGGGTCTGGAAAACACTTCAGGCAGTTCGGCGCTCGAAACGGCTCCGTGCGGATTTTCGTGCGCATCTACGGCACCTGTGCACGAAAATATTGAAATGCCCGTTTTAGGACATTTCGAGATGCTTTTCGGTTAAAAACGGTTTTGGGGAGTTTCTTGGGTTTGTAAAACAGTTCAGGCAGTTCGGCGCTCGAAACGGGTCCGGACGGATTCTCGTGCGCATCTACGGCACCTGTGCACGAAAATATTGAAATGCCCGTTTTAGGACATTTCGAGATGCTTTTCGGTTAAAAACGGTTTTGGGGAGTTTCTTGGGTCTGGAAAACACTTCAGGCAGTTCGGCGCACGAAACGGCTCCGTGCGGAATTTCGTGCGCATCTACGGCACCTGTGCACGAAATTAATGAAATGCCCGTTTTAGGACATTTCGAGATGCTTTTCGGTTAAAAACAGTTTTGGGGAGTTTCTTGTGTCTGTAAAACAGTTTAGGCAGTTCGGCGCTCGAAACGGGTCCGGACGGATTTTCGTACGCATCTACGGCACCTGTGCGCGAACAATTGAGATGCGCGTTTTAGGACATTTCGAGATGCTTTTCGGTTAAAAACGGTTTTGGGGAGTTTCTTGGGTCTAGAAAACACTTAAGGCAGTTCGGCGCTGGAAACGGCTCCGGACGGATTTTCGTGCGCATCTTCGGCACCTTTGCACGAAAATATTGAAATGCCCGTTTTAGGACATTTCGAGATGCTTTTCGGTTAAAAACGGTTTTGAGGAGTTTCTTGGGTCTGTAAAACAGTTCAGGCAGTTCGGCGCTCGAAACGGGTCCGGTCGGATTTTCGTGCGCATCTACGGCACCTGTGCACGAAAATATTGACATGCCTGTTTTAGGACATTTCGAGATGCTTTACGGTTAAAAATGGTTTTGGGGAGTTTCTTGGGTCTGTAAAACAGTTCAGGCAGTTCGTCGCTCGAAACGGGTCCGGACGGATTTTCGTGCGCATCTACGGCACCTGTGCACGTAAATATTGAAATGCCCGTTTTAGGACATTTCGAGATGCTTTTCGGTTAAAAACGGTTTTGGGGAGTTTCTTGGGTCTGGAAAACACTTCAGGCAGTTCGGCGCTCGAAACGGCTCCGTGCGGATTTTCGTGCGCATCTACGGCACCTGTGCGCGAACAATTGAGATGCTCGTTTTAGGACATTTCGAGATGCTTTTCGGTTAAAAACGGTTTTGGGGAATTTCTTGGGTCTGTAAAACAGTTCAGGGAGTTCGGCGCTCGAAACGGGTCCGGACGGATTTTCGTGCGCATCTACGGCACCTGTGCGCAAACAATTGAGATGCGCGTTTTAGGACATTTCGAGATGCTTTTCGGTTAAAAACGGTTTTGGGGAGTTTCTTGGGTCTGTAAAACAGTTCAGGCAGTTCGGCGGTCGAAACGGGTCCGGACGGATTTTCGTGCGCATCTACGGCACCTGTGCACGAAAATATTGACATGCCCGTTTTAGGACATTTCGAGATGCTTTTCGGTTAAAAACGGTTTTGGGGAGTTTCTTGGGTCTGGAAAACACTTCAGGCAGTTCGGCGCTCGAAACGGCTCCGTGCGGATTTTCGTGCGCATCTACGGCACCTGTGCACGAAATTATTGAATTGCCCGTTTTGCGACATTTCGAGATGCTTTTCGGTTAAAAACGGTTTTGGGGAGTTTCTTGTGTCTGTAAAACAGTTCAGGCAGTTCGGCGCTCGAAACGGGTCCGGACGGATTTTCGTGCGCATCTACGGCACCTGTGCACGAAAATATTGACATGCCCGTTTTAGGACATTTCGAGATGCTTTTCGGTTAAAAACGGTTTTGGGGAGTTTCTTGGGTCTAGAAAACACTTCAGGCAGTTCGGCGCTCGAAACGGCTCCGGACGGATTTTCGTGCGCATCTTCGGCACCTTTGCACGAAAATATTGAAATGCCCGTTTTAGGACATTTCGAGATGCTTTTCGGTTAAAAACGGTTTTGGGGAGTTTCTTGGGTCTGTAAAACAGTTCAGGCATTTCGGCGCTCGAAACGGGTCCGGTCGGATTTTCGTGCGCATCTACGGCACCTGTGCACGAAAATATTGACATGCCTGTTTTAGGACATTTCGAGATGCTTTTCGGTTAAAAATGGTTTTGGGGAGTTTCTTGGGTCTAGAAAACACTTCAGGCAGTTCGGCGCTCGAAACGGCTCCGGACGGATTTTCGTGCGCATCTTCGGCACCTTTGCACGAAAATATTGAAATGCCCGTTTTAGGACATTTCGAGATGCTTTTCGGTTAAAAACGGTTTTGGGAAGTTTCTTGGGTCTGTAAAACCGTTCAGGCAGTTCGGCGGTCGAAACGGGTCCGGACGTATTTTCGTGCGCATCTACGGCACCTGTGCACGAAAATATTGAAATGCCCGTTTTAGGATATCTCGAGATGCTTTTCGGTTAAAAATGGTTTTGGGGAGTTTCTTGGGTCTGTAAAACAGTTCAGGCAGTTCGGCGCTCGAAACGGGTCCGGATGGATTTTCGTGCGCATCTACGGCACCTGTGCACGAAAATATTAAAATGCCCGTTTTAGGACATTTCGAGATGCTTTTCGGTTAAAAACGGTTTTGGGGAGTTTCTTGGGTCTGGAAAACACTTCAGGCAGTTCGGCGCTCGAAACGGCTCCGTGCGGATTTTCGTGCGCATCTACGGCACCTGTGCGCGAACAATTGAGATGCTCGTTTTAGGACATTTCGAGATGCTTTTCGGTTAAAAACGGTTTTGGGGAATTTCTTGGGTCTGTAAAACAGTTCAGGGAGTTCGGCGCTCGAAACGGGTCCGGACGGATTTTCGTGCGCATCTACGGCACCTGTGCGCGAACAATTGAGATGCGCGTTTTAGGACATTTCGAGATGCTTTTCGGTTAAAAACGGTTTTGGGGAGTTTCTTGGGTCTGTAAAACAGTTCAGGCAGTTCGGCGCTCGAAACGGGTCCGGACGGATTTTCGTGCGCATCTACGGCACCTGTGCAAGAAAATATTGACATGCCCGTTTTAGGACATTTCGAGATGCTTTTCGGTTAAAAACGGTTTTGGGGAGTTTCTTGGGTCTAGAAAACACTTCAGGCAGTTCGGCGCTCGAAACGGCTCCGGACGGATTTTCGTGCGCATCTTCGGCACCTTTGCACGAAAATATTGAAATGCCCGTTTTAGGACATTTCGAGATGCTTTTCGGTTAAAAACGGTTTTGGGGAGTTTCTTGGGTCTGTAAAACAGTTCAGGCAGTTCGGCGGTCGAAACGGGTCCGGACGGATTTTCGTGCGCATCTACGGCACCTTTGCACGAAAATATTGAAATGCCCGTTTTAGGACATTTCGAGATGCTTTTCGGTTAAAAACGGTTTTGGGGAGTTTCTTGGGTCTAGAAAACACTTCAGGCAGTTCGGCGCTCGAAACGGCTCCGGACGGATTTTCGTGCGCATCTTCGGCACCTTTGCACGAAAATATTGAAATGCCCGTTTTAGGACATTTCGAGATGCTTTTCGGTTAAAAACGGTTTTGGGGAGTTTCTTGGGTCTGTAAAACAGTTCAGGCAGTTCGGCGCTCGAAACGGGTCCGGACGGATTTTCGTGCGCATCTTCGGCACCTTTGCACGAAAATATTGAAATGCCCGTTTTAGGACATTTCGAGATGCTTTTCGGTTAAAAACGGTTTTGGGGAGTTTCTTGGGTCTGTAAAACAGTTCAGGCAGTTCGGCGCTCGAAACGGGTCCGGACGGATTTTCGTGCGCATCTACGGCACCTGTGCACGAAAATATTGAAATGCCCGTTTTAGGACGGTTCGAGATGCTTTTCGGTTAAAAACGGTTTTGGGGAGTTTCTTGGGTCTGGAAAACACTTCAGGCAGCTCGGCGCTCGAAACGGCTCCGTGCGGATTTTCGTGCGCATCTACGGCACCTGTGCACGAAAATATTGAAATGCCCGTTTTAGGACATTTCGAGATGCTTTTCGGTTAAAAACGGTTTTGGGGAGTTTCTTGGGTTTGTAAAACAGTTCAGGCAGTTCGGCGCTCGAAACGGGTCCGGACGGATTCTCGTGCGCATCTACGGCACCTGTGCACGAAAATATTGAAATGCCCGTTTTAGGACATTTCGAGATGCTTTTCGGTTAAAAACGGTTTTGGGGAGTTTCTTGGGTCTGGAAAACACTTCAGGCAGTTCGGCGCTCGAAACGGCTCCGTGCGGAATTTCGTGCGCATCTACGGCACCTGTGCACGAAATTAATGAAATGCCCGTTTTAGGACATTTCGAGATGCTTTTCGGTTAAAAACAGTTTTGGGGAGTTTCTTGTGTCTGTAAAACAGTTCAGGCAGTTCGGCGCTCGAAACGGGTCCGGACGGATTTTCGTACGCATCTACGGCACCTGTGCGCGAACAATTGAGATGCGCGTTTTAGGACATTTCGAGATGCTTTTCGGTTAAAAACGGTTTTGGGGAGTTTCTTGGGTCTAGAAAACACTTAAGGCAGTTCGGCGCTGGAAACGGCTCCGGACGGATTTTCGTGCGCATCTTCGGCACCTTTGCACGAAAATATTGAAATGCCCGTTTTAGGACATTTCGAGATGCTTTTCGGTTAAAAACGGTTTTGGGGAATTTCTTGGGTCTGTAAAACAGTTCAGGGAGTTCGGCGCTCGAAACGGGTCCGGACGGATTTTCGTGCGCATCTACGGCACCTGTGCGCGAACAATTGAGATGCGCGTTTTAGGACATTTCGAGATGCTTTTCGGTTAAAAACGGTTTTGGGGAGTTTCTTGGGTCTGTAAAACAGTTCAGGCAGTTCGGCGCTCGAAACGGGTCCGGACGGATTTTCGTGCGCATCTACGGCACCTGTGCACGAAAATATTGAAATGCCCGTTTTAGGACATTTCGAGATGCTTTTCGGTTAAAAACGGTTTTGGGGAGTTTCTTGGGTCTGTAAAACAGTTCAGGGAGTTCGGCGCTCGAAACGGGTCCGGACGGATTTTCGTGCGCATCTACGGCACCTGTGCGCGAACAATTGAGATGCGCGTTTTAGGACATTTCGAGATGCTTTTCGGTTAAAAACGGTTTTGGGGAGTTTCTTGGGTCTGTAAAACAGTTCAGGCAGTTCGGCGCTCGAAACGGGTCCGGACGGATTTTCGTGCGCATCTACGGCACCTGTGCACGAAAATATTGAAATGCCCGTTTTAGGACATTTCGAGATGCTTTTCGGTTAAAAACGGTTTTGGGGAGTTTCTTGGGTCTGGAAAACACTTCAGGCAGTTCGGCGCTCGAAACGGCTCCGTGCGGATTTTCGTGCGCATCTACGGCACCTGTGCACGAAATTATTGAATTGCCCGTTTTAGGACATTTCGAGATGCTTTTCGGTTAAAAACGGTTTTGGGGAGTTTCTTGGGTCTGTAAAACAGTTCAGGCAGTTCGGCGCTCGAAACGGGTCCGGACGGATTTTCGTGCGCATCTACGGCACCTGTGCACGAAAATATTGACATGCCCGTTTTAGGACATTTCGAGATGCTTTTCGGTTAAAAACGGTTTTGGGGAGTTTCTTGGGTCTAGAAAACACTTCAGGCAGTTCGGCGCTCGAAACGGCTCCGGACGGATTTTCGTGCGCATCTTCGGCACCTTTGCACGAAAATATTGAAATGCCCGTTTTAGGACATTTCGAGATGCTTTTCGGTTAAAAACGGTTTTGGGGAGTTTCTTGGGTCTGTAAAACAGTTCAGGCAGTTCGGCGGTCGAAACGGGTCCGGACGGATTTTCGTGCGCATCTACGGCACCTTTGCACGAAAATATTGAAATGCCCGTTTTAGGACATTTCGAGATGCTTTTCGGTTAAAAACGGTTTTGGGGAGTTTCTTGGGTCTAGAAAACACTTCAGGCAGTTCGGCGCTCGAAACGGCTCCGGACGGATTTTCGTGCGCATCTTCGGCACCTTTGCACGAAAATATTGAAATGCCCGTTTTAGGACATTTCGAGATGCTTTTCGGTTAAAAACGGTTTTGGGGAGTTTCTTGGGTCTGTAAAACAGTTCAGGCAGTTCGGCGCTCGAAACGGGTCCGGACGGATTTTCGTGCGCATCTACGGCACCTGTGCACGAAAATATTGACATGCCCGTTTTAGGACATTTCGAGATGTTTTTCGGTTAAAAATTGTTTTGGGGAGTTTCTTGGGTCTAGAAAACACTTCAGGCAGTTTGGCGCTCGAAACGGGTCCGGACGGATTTTCGTGCGCATCTTCGGCACCTTTGCACGAAAATATTGAAATGCTCGTTCTAGGACATTTCGAGATGCTTTTCGGTTAAAAACGGTTTTGGGGAGTTTCTTGGGTCTGTAAAACAGTTCAGGCAGTTCGGCGGTCGAAACGGGTCCGGACGGATTTTCGTGCGCATCTACGGCACCTGTGCACGAAAATATTGAAATGCCCGTTTTAGGACATTTCTACATGCTTTTCGGTTAAAAATGGTTTTGGGGAGTTTCTTAGGTCTGTAAAACAGTTCAGGCAGTTCGGCGCTCAAAACGGGTCCGGACGGATTTTCGTGCGCATCTTCGGCACCTTTGCACGAAAATATTGAATTGCCCGTTCTAGGACATTTCGAGATGCTTTTCGGTTAAAAACGGTTTTTGGGAGATTCTTGGGTCTGTAAAACAGTTCAGGCAGTTCGGCGCTCGAAACGGGTCCGGACGGATTTTCGTGCGCATCTACGGCACCTGTGCACGAAAATATTGACATGCCCGTTTTAGGACATTTCGAGATGCTTTTCGGTTAAAAACGGTTTTGGGGAGTTTCTTGGGTCTAGAAAACACTTCAGGCAGTTCGTCGCTCGAAACGGCTCCGGACGGATTTTCGTGCGCATCTTCGGCACCTTTGCACGAAAATATTGAAATGCCCGTTCTAGGACATTTCGAGATGCTTTTCGGTTAAAAACGGTTTTGGGGAGTTTCTTGGGTCTAGAAAACAGTTCAGGCAGTTCGGCGGTCGAAACGGCTCCGGACGGATTTTCGTGCGCATCTTCGGCACAGGACATTTCGACATGCTTTTCGGTTAAAAACGGTTTTGGGGAGTTTCTTGGGTCTGTAAAACAGTTCAGGCAGTTCGGCGCTCGAAACGGGTCCGGACGGATTTTCGTGCGCATCTTCGGCACCTTTGCACGAAAATATTGAAATGCCCGTTCTAGGACATTTCGAGATGCTTTTCGGTTAAAAACGGTTTTGGGGAGTTTCTTGGGTCTGTAAAACAGTTCAGGCAGTTCGGCGCTCGAAACGGGTCCGGACGGATTTTCGTGCGCATCTACGGCACCTGTGCACGAAAATATTGACATGCCCATTTTAGGACATTTCGAGATGCTTTTCGGTTAAAAACGGTTTTGGGGAGTTTCTTGGGTCTAGAAAACACTTCAGGCAGTTCGGCGCTGGAAACGGCTCCGGACGGATTTTCGTGCGCATCTTCGGCACCTTTGCAAGAAAATATTGAAATGCCCGTTTTAGGACATTTCGAGATGCTTTTCGGTTAAAAACGGTTTTGGGGAGTTTCTTGGGTCTGTAAAACAGTTCAGGCAGTTCGGCGCTCGAAACGGGTCCGGACGGATTTTCGTGCGCATCTACGGGACCTGTGCACGAAAATATTGACATGCCCATTTTAGGACATTTCGAGATGCTTTTCGGTTAAAAACGGTTTTGGGGAGTTTCTTGGGTCTAGAAAACACTTCAGGCAGTTCGGCGCTGGAAACGGCTCCGGACGGATTTTCGTGCGCATCTTCGGCACCTTTGCATGAAAATATTGAAATGCCCGTTCTAGGACATTTCGAGATGCTTTTCGGTTAAAAACGGTTTTGGGGAGTTTCTTGGGTCTAGAAAACAGTTCAGGCAGTTCGGCGGTCGAAACGGCTCCGGACGGATTTTCGTGCGCATCTTCGGCACAGGACATTTCGACATGCTTTTCGGTTAAAAACGGTTTTGGGGAGTTTCTTGGGTCTGTAAAACAGTTCAGGCAGTTCGGCGCTCGAAACGGGTCCGGACGGATTTTCGTGCGCATCTTCGGCACCTTTGCACGAAAATATTGAAATGCCCGTTCTAGGACATTTCGAGATGCTTTTCGGTTAAAAACGGTTTTGGGGAGTTTCTTGGGTCTGTAAAACAGTTCAGGCAGTTCGGCGCTCGAAACGGCTCCGGACGGATTTTCGTGCGCATCTACGGCACCTGTGCACGAAAATATTGACATGCCCATTTTAGGACATTTCGAGATGCTTTTCGGTTAAAAACGGTTTTGGGGAGTTTCTTGGGTCTAGAAAACACTTCAGGCAGTTCGGCGCTGGAAACGGCTCCGGACGGATTTTCGTGCGCATCTTCGGCACCTTTGCACGAAAATATTGAAATGCCCGTTTTAGGACATTTCGAGATGCTTTTCGGTTAAAAACGGTTTTGGGGAGTTTCTTGGGTCTAGAAAACAATTCAGGCAGTTCGTCGCTCGAAACGGCTCCGGACGGATTTTCGTGCGCATCTTCGGCACCTTTGCACGAAAATATTGAAATGCCCGTTCTAGGACATTTCGAGATGCTTTTCGGTTAAAAACGGTTTTGGGGAGTTTCTTGGGTCTGGAAAACACTTCAGGCAGTTCGGCGCTCGAAACGGCTCCGTGCGGATTTTCGTGCGCATCTACGGCACCTGTGAGCGAACAATTGAGATGCTCGTTTTAGGACATTTCGAGATGCTTTTCAGTTAAAAACGGTTTTGGGGAATTTCTTGGGTCTGTAAAACAGTTCAGGGAGTTCGGCGCTCGAAACGGCTCCGGACGGATTTTCGTGCGCATCTACGGCACCTGTGCGCGAACAATTGAGATGCGCGTTTTAGGACATTTCGAGATGCTTTTCGGTTAAAAACGGTTTTGGGGAGTTTCTTGGGTCTAGAAAACACTTCAGGCAGTTCGGCGCTCGAAACGGCTCCGGACGGATTTTCGTGCGCATCTTCGGCACCTTTGCACGAAAATATTGAAATGCCCGTTTTAGGACATTTCGACATGCTTTTCGGTTAAAAATGGTTTTGGGGAGTTTCTTGGGTCTGTAAAACAGTTCAGGCAGTTCGGCGCTCGAAACGGGTCCGGACGGATTTTCGTGCGCATCTACGGCACCTGTGCACGAAAATATTGAAATGCCCGTTTTAGGACATTTCGAGATGCTTTTCGGTTAAAAACGGTTTTGGGGAGTTTCTTGGGTCTGGAAAACACTTCAGGCAGTTCGGCGCTCGAAACGGCTCCGTGCGGATTTTCGTGCGCATCTACGGCACCTGTGCACGAAATTATTGAATTGCCCGTTTTAGGACATTTCGAGATGCTTTTCGGTTAAAAACGGTTTTGGGGAGTTTCTTGGGTCTGTAAAACAGTTCAGGCAGTTCGGCGCTCGAAACGGGTCCGGACGGATTTTCGTGCGCATCTACGGCACCTGTGCACGAAAATATTGACATGCCCGTTTTAGGACATTTCGAGATGCTTTTCGGTTAAAAACGGTTTTGGGGAGTTTCTTGGGTCTAGAAAACACTTCAGGCAGTTCGGCGCTCGAAACGGCTCCGGACGGATTTTCGTGCGCATCTTCGGCACCTTTGCACGAAAATATTGAAATGCCCGTTTTAGGACATTTCGAGATGCTTTTCGGTTAAAAACGGTTTTGGGGAGTTTCTTGGGTCTGTAAAACAGTTCAGGCAGTTCGGCGGTCGAAACGGGTCCGGACGGATTTTCGTGCGCATCTACGGCACCTTTGCACGAAAATATTGAAATGCCCGTTTTAGGACATTTCGAGATGCTTTTCGGTTAAAAACGGTTTTGGGGAGTTTCTTGGGTCTAGAAAACACTTCAGGCAGTTCGGCGCTCGAAACGGCTCCGGACGGATTTTCGTGCGCATCTTCGGCACCTTTGCACGAAAATATTGAAATGCCCGTTTTAGGACATTTCGAGATGCTTTTCGGTTAAAAACGGTTTTGGGGAGTTTCTTGGGTCTGTAAAACAGTTCAGGCAGTTCGGCGCTCGAAACGGGTCCGGACGGATTTTCGTGCGCATCTACGGCACCTGTGCACGAAAATATTGACATGCCCGTTTTAGGACATTTCGAGATGTTTTTCGGTTAAAAATTGTTTTGGGGAGTTTCTTGGGTCTAGAAAACACTTCAGGCAGTTTGGCGCTCGAAACGGGTCCGGACGGATTTTCGTGCGCATCTTCGGCACCTTTGCACGAAAATATTGAAATGCTCGTTCTAGGACATTTCGAGATGCTTTTCGGTTAAAAACGGTTTTGGGGAGTTTCTTGGGTCTGTAAAACAGTTCAGGCAGTTCGGCGGTCGAAACGGGTCCGGACGGATTTTCGTGCGCATCTACGGCACCTGTGCACGAAAATATTGAAATGCCCGTTTTAGGACATTTCTACATGCTTTTCGGTTAAAAATGGTTTTGGGGAGTTTCTTAGGTCTGTAAAACAGTTCAGGCAGTTCGGCGCTCAAAACGGGTCCGGACGGATTTTCGTGCGCATCTTCGGCACCTTTGCACGAAAATATTGAATTGCCCGTTCTAGGACATTTCGAGATGCTTTTCGGTTAAAAACGGTTTTTGGGAGATTCTTGGGTCTGTAAAACAGTTCAGGCAGTTCGGCGCTCGAAACGGGTCCGGACGGATTTTCGTGCGCATCTACGGCACCTGTGCACGAAAATATTGACATGCCCGTTTTAGGACATTTCGAGATGCTTTTCGGTTAAAAACGGTTTTGGGGAGTTTCTTGGGTCTAGAAAACACTTCAGGCAGTTCGTCGCTCGAAACGGCTCCGGACGGATTTTCGTGCGCATCTTCGGCACCTTTGCACGAAAATATTGAAATGCCCGTTCTAGGACATTTCGAGATGCTTTTCGGTTAAAAACGGTTTTGGGGAGTTTCTTGGGTCTAGAAAACAGTTCAGGCAGTTCGGCGGTCGAAACGGCTCCGGACGGATTTTCGTGCGCATCTTCGGCACAGGACATTTCGACATGCTTTTCGGTTAAAAACGGTTTTGGGGAGTTTCTTGGGTCTGTAAAACAGTTCAGGCAGTTCGGCGCTCGAAACGGGTCCGGACGGATTTTCGTGCGCATCTTCGGCACCTTTGCACGAAAATATTGAAATGCCCGTTCTAGGACATTTCGAGATGCTTTTCGGTTAAAAACGGTTTTGGGGAGTTTCTTGGGTCTGTAAAACAGTTCAGGCAGTTCGGCGCTCGAAACGGGTCCGGACGGATTTTCGTGCGCATCTACGGCACCTGTGCACGAAAATATTGACATGCCCATTTTAGGACATTTCGAGATGCTTTTCGGTTAAAAACGGTTTTGGGGAGTTTCTTGGGTCTAGAAAACACTTCAGGCAGTTCGGCGCTGGAAACGGCTCCGGACGGATTTTCGTGCGCATCTTCGGCACCTTTGCAAGAAAATATTGAAATGCCCGTTTTAGGACATTTCGAGATGCTTTTCGGTTAAAAACGGTTTTGGGGAGTTTCTTGGGTCTGTAAAACAGTTCAGGCAGTTCGGCCCTCGAAACGGGTCCGGACGGATTTTCGTGCGCATCTACGGGACCTGTGCACGAAAATATTGACATGCCCATTTTAGGACATTTCGAGATGCTTTTCGGTTAAAAACGGTTTTGGGGAGTTTCTTGGGTCTAGAAAACACTTCAGGCAGTTCGGCGCTGGAAACGGCTCCGGACGGATTTTCGTGCGCATCTTCGGCACCTTTGCATGAAAATATTGAAATGCCCGTTCTAGGACATTTCGAGATGCTTTTCGGTTAAAAACGGTTTTGGGGAGTTTCTTGGGTCTAGAAAACAGTTCAGGCAGTTCGGCGGTCGAAACGGCTCCGGACGGATTTTCGTGCGCATCTTCGGCACAGGACATTTCGACATGCTTTTCGGTTAAAAACGGTTTTGGGGAGTTTCTTGGGTCTGTAAAACAGTTCAGGCAGTTCGGCGCTCGAAACGGGTCTGGACGGATTTTCGTGCGCATCTTCGGCACCTTTGCACGAAAATATTGAAATGCCCGTTCTAGGACATTTCGAGATGCTTTTCGGTTAAAAACGGTTTTGGGGAGTTTCTTGGGTCTAGAAAACAGTTCAGGCAGTTCGGCGGTCGAAACGGCTCCGGACGGATTTTCGTGCGCATCTTCGGCACAGGACATTTCGACATGCTTTTCGGTTAAAAACGGTTTTGGGGAATTTCTTGGGTCTGTAAAACAGTTCAGGGAGTTCGGCGCTCGAAACGGCTCCGGACGGATTTTCGTGCGCATCTACGGCACCTGTGCGCGAACAATTGAGATGCGCGTTTTAGGACATTTCGAGATGCTTTTCGGTTAAAAACGGTTTTGGGGAGTTTCTCGGGTCTAGAAAACACTTCAGGCAGTTCGGCGCTCGAAACGGCTCCGGACGGATTTTCGTGCGCATCTTCGGCACCTTTGCACGAAAATATTGAAATGCCCGTTTTAGGACATTTCGACATGCTTTTCGGTTAAAAATGGTTTTGGGGAGTTTCTTGGGTCTGTAAAACAGTTCAGGCAGTTCGGCGCTCGAAACGGGTCCGGACGGATTTTCGTGCGCATCTACGGCACCTGTGCACGAAAATATTGAAATGCCCGTTTTAGGACATTTCGAGATGCTTTTCGGTTAAAAACGGTTTTGGGGAGTTTCTTGGGTCTAGAAAACAATTCAGGCAGTTCGTCGCTCGAAACGGCTCCGGACGGATTTTCGTGCGCATCTTCGGCACCTTTGCACGAAAATATTGAAATGCCCGTTCTAGGACATTTCGAGATGCTTTTCGGTTAAAAACGGTTTTGGGGAGTTTCTTGGGTCTGGAAAACACTTCAGGCAGTTCGGCGCTTGAAACGGCTCCGTGCGTATTTTCGTGCGCATCTACGGCACCTGTGAGCGAACAATTGAGATGCTCGTTTTAGGACATTTCGAGATGCTTTTCAGTTAAAAACGGTTTTGGGGAATTTCTTGGGTCTGTAAAACAGTTCAGGGAGTTCGGCGCTCGAAACGGCTCCGGACGGATTTTCGTGCGCATCTACGGCACCTGTGCGCGAACAATTGAGATGCGCGTTTTAGGACATTTCGAGATGCTTTTCGGTTAAAAACGGTTTTGGGGAGTTTCTTGGGTCTAGAAAACACTTCAGGCAGTTCGGCGCTCGAAACGGCTCCGGACGGATTTTCGTGCGCATCTTCGGCACCTTTGCACGAAAATATTGAAATGCCCGTTTTAGGACATTTCGACATGCTTTTCGGTTAAAAATGGTTTTGGGGAGTTTCTTGGGTCTGTAAAACAGTTCAGGCAGTTCGGCGCTCGAAACGGGTCCGGACGGATTTTCGTGCGCATCTACGGCACCTGTGCACGAAAATATTGAAATGCCCGTTTTAGGACATTTCGAGATGCTTTTCGGTTAAAAACGGTTTTGGGGAGTTTCTTGGGTCTGGAAATCAATTCAGGCAGTTCGGCGCTCGAAACGGCTCCGTGCGGATTTTCGTGCGCATCTACGGCACCTGTGCACGAAATTATTGAAATCCCCGTTTTAGGACATTTCGAGATGCTTTTCGGTTAAAAACGGTTTTCGGGAGTTTCTTGGGTCTGTAAAACAGTTCAGGCAGTTCGGCGCTCAAAACGGGTCCGGACGGACTTTCGTGCGCATCTACGGCACCTGTGCGCGAACAATTGAGATGCGCGTTTTAGGACATTTCGAGATGCTTTTCGGTTAAAAACGGTTTTGGGGAGTTTCTTGGGTCTAGAAAACACTTCAGGCAGTTCGGCGCTCGAAACGGCTCCGGACGGATTTTCGTGCGCATCTTCGGCACTTTTGCACGAAAATATTGAAATGCCCGTTTTAGGACATTTCGAGATGCTTTTCGGTTAAAAACGGTTTTGGGGAGTTTCTTGGGTCTGTAAAACAGTTCAGGCAGTTCGGCGCTCGAAACGGGTCCGGACGGATTTTCGTGCGCATCTACGGCACCTGTGCACGAAAATATTGACATGCCCGTTTTAGGACATTTCGAGATGCTTTTCGGTTAAAAACGGTTTTGGGGAGTTTCTTGGGTCTAGAAAACACTTCAGGCAGTTCGGCGCTCGAAACGGCTCCGGACGAATTTTCGTGCGCATCTTCGGCACCTGTGCACGAAAATATTGAAATGCCCGTTTTAGGACATTTCGAGATGCTTTTCGGTTAAAAATGGTTTTGGGGAGTTTCTTGGGTCTGTAAAACAGTTCAGGCAGTTCGGCGCTCGAAACGGGTCCGGATGGATTTTCGTGCGCATCTACGGCACCTGTGCACGAAAATATTGAAATGCCCGTTTTAGGACATTTCGAGATGCTTTTCGGTTAAAAACGGTTTTGGGGAGTTTCTTGGGTCTGGAAAACACTTCAGGCAGTTCGGCGCTCGAAACGGCTCCGTGCGGATTTTCGTGCGCATCTACGGCACCTGTGCACTAAATTATTAAAATGCCCGTTTTAGGACATTTCGAGATGCTTTTCGGTTAAAAACGGTTTTGGGGAGTTTCTTGGGTCTGTAAAACAGTTCAGGCAGTTCGGCGCTCGAAACGGGTCCGGACGGATTTTCGTGCGCATCTTCGGCACCTTTGCACGAAAATATTGAAATGCCCGTTCTAGGACATTTCGAGATGCTTTTCGGTTAAAAACGGTTTTTGGGAGTTTCTTGGGTCTGTAAAACAGTTCAGGCAGTTCGGCGCTCGAAACGGGTCCGGACGGATTTTCGTGCGCATCTTCGGCACCTTTGCACGAAAATATTGAAATGCCCGTTTTAGGACATTTCGACATGCTTTTCGGTTAAAAATGGTTTTGGGGAGTTTCTTGGGTCTGTAAAACAGTTCAGGCAGTTCGGCGCTCGAAACGGGTCCGGACGGATTTTCGTGCGCATCTTCGGCACCTTTGCACGAAAATATTGAAATGCCCGTTCTAGGACATTTCGAGATGCTTTTCGGTTAAAAACGGTTTTTGGGAGTTTCTTGGGTCTGTAAAACAGTTCAGGCAGTTCGGCGCTCGAAACGGGTCCGGACGGATTTTCGTGCGCATCTTCGGCACCTTTGCACGAAAATATTGAAATGCCCGTTCTAGGACATTTCGAGATGCTTTTCGGTTAAAAACGGTTTTTGGGAGTTTCTTGGGTCTGTAAAACAGTTCAGGCAGTTCGGCGCTCGAAACGGGTCCGGACGGATTTTCGTGCGCATCTACGGCACCTTTGCACGAAAATATTGAAATGCCCGTTTTAGGACATTTCGACATGCTTTTCGGTTAAAAATGGTTTTGGGGAGTTTCTTGGGTCTGTAAAACAGTTCAGGCAGTTCGGCGCTCGAAACGGGTCCGGACGGATTTTCGTGCGCATCTACGGCACCTGTGCACGAAAATATTGAAATGCCCGTTTTAGGACATTTCGAGATGCTTTTCGGTTAAAAACGGTTTTGGGGAGTTTCTTGGGTCTGGAAATCACTTCAGGCAGTTCGGCGCTCGAAACGGCTCCGTGCGGATTTTCGTGCGCATCTACGGCACCTGTGCACGAAATTATTGAAATGCCCGTTTTAGGACATTTCGAGATGCTTTTCGGTTAAAAACGGTTTTCGGGAGTTTCTTGGGTCTGTAAAACAGTTCAGGCAGTTCGGAGCTCAAAACGGGTCCGGACGGACTTTCGTGCGCATCTACGGCACCTGTGCGCGAACAATTGAGATGCGCGTTTTAGGACATTTCGAGATGCTTTTCGGTTAAAAACGGTTTTGGGGAGTTTCTTGGGTCTAGAAAACACTTCAGGCAGTTCGGAGCTCGAAACGGCTCCGGACGGATTTTCGTGCGCATCTTCGGCACTTTTGCACGAAAATATTGAAATGCCCGTTTTAGGACATTTCGAGATGCTTTTCGGTTAAAAACGGTTTTGGGGAGTTTCTTGGGTCTGTAAAACAGTTCAGGCAGTTCGGCGCTCGAAACGGGTCCGGACGGATTTTCGTGCGCATCTACGGCACCTGTGCACGAAAATATTGACATGCCCGTTTTAGGACATTTCGAGATGCTTTTCGGTTAAAAACGGTTTTGGGGAGTTTCTTGGGTCTAGAAAACACTTCAGGCAGTTCGGCGCTCGAAACGGCTCCGGACGGATTTTCGTGCGCATCTTCGGCACCTTTGCACGAAAATATTGAAATGCCCGTTTTAGGACATTTCGAGATGCTTTTCGGTTAAAAACGGTTTTGGGGAGTTTCTTGGGTCTGTAAAACAGTTCAGGCAGTTCGGCGCTCGAAACGGGTCCGGACGGATTTTCGTGCTCATCTACGGCACCTGTGCACGAAAATATTGACATGCCCGTTTTAGGACATTTCGACATGCTTTTCGGTTAAAAATGGTTTTGGGGAGTTTCTTGGGTCTGTAAAACAGTTCAGGCAGTTCGGCGCTCGAAACGGGTCCGGACGGATTTTCGTGCGCATCTACGGCACCTGTGCACGAAAATATTGAAATGCCCGTTTTAGGACATTTCGAGATGCTTTTCGGTTAAAAACGGTTTTGGGGAGTTTCTTGGGTCTGGAAATCACTTCAGGCAGTTCGGCGCTCGAAACGGCTCCGTGCGGATTTTCGTGCGCATCTACGGCACCTGTGCACGAAATTATTGAAATGCCCGTTTTAGGACATTTCGAGATGCTTTTCGGTTAAAAACGGTTTTCGGGAGTTTCTTGGGTCTGTAAAACAGTTCAGGCAGTTCGGAGCTCAAAACGGGTCCGGACGGACTTTCGTGCGCATCTACGGCACCTGTGCGCGAACAATTGAGATGCGCGTTTTAGGACATTTCGAGATGCTTTTCGGTTAAAAACGGTTTTGGGGAGTTTCTTGGGTCTAGAAAACACTTCAGGCAGTTCGGAGCTCGAAACGGCTCCGAACGGATTTTCGTGCGCATCTTCGGCACTTTTGCACGAAAATATTGAAATGCCCGTTTTAGGACATTTCGAGATGCTTTTCGGTTAAAAACGGTTTTGGGGAGTTTCTTGTGTCCGTAAAACAGTTCAGGCAGTTCGGCGCTCGAAACGGGTCCGGACGGATTTTCGTGCGCATCTACGGCACCTGTGCACGAAAATATTGACATGCCCGTTTTAGGACATTTCGAGATGCTTTTCGGTTAAAAACGGTTTTGGGGAGTTTCTTGGGTCTAGAAAACACTTCAGGCAGTTCGGCGCTCGAAACGGCTCCGGACGGATTTTCGTGCGCATCTTCGGCACCTTTGCACGAAAATATTGAAATGCCCGTTTTAGGACATTTCGAGATGCTTTTCGGTTAAAAACGGTTTTGGGGAGTTTCTTGGGTCTGTAAAACAGTTCAGGCAGTTCGGCGCTCGAAACGGGTCCGGACGGATTTTCGTGCGCATCTACGGCACCTGTGCACGAAAATATTGACATGCCCGTTTTAGGACATTTCGAGATGTTTTTCGGTTAAAAACAGTTTTGGGGAGTTTCTTGGGTCTAGAAAACACTTCAGGCAGTTCGGCGCTCGAAACGGGTCCGGACGGATTTTCGTGCGCATCTTCGGCACCTTTGCACGAAAATATTGAAATGCCCGTTCTAGGACATTTCGAGATGCTTTTCGGTTAAAAACGGTTTTGGGGAGTTTCTTGGGTCTGTAAAACAGTTCAGGCAGTTCGGCGGTCGAAACGGGTCCGGACGGATTTTCGTGCGCATCTACGGCACCTGTGCACGAAAATATTGAAATGCCCGTTTTAGGACATTTCGACATGCTTTTCGGTTAAAAATGGTTTTGGGGAGTTTCTTGGGTCTGTAAAACAGTTCAGGCAGTTCGGCGCTCGAAACGGGTCCGGACGGATTTTCGTGCGCATCTTCGGCACCTTTGCACGAAAATATTGAAATGCCCGTTCTAGGACATTTCGAGATGCTTTTCGGTTAAAAACGGTTTTTGGGAGTTTCTTGGGTCTGTAAAACAGTTCAG
The DNA here is from genome assembly GCA_028538565.1 of Umbellularia californica. Lineage (NCBI taxonomy): Eukaryota > Viridiplantae > Streptophyta > Magnoliopsida > Laurales > Lauraceae > Umbellularia > Umbellularia californica. Next base: position 29,703,081 of record JAPQWN010000008.1, on the reverse strand, counting down.
GCAGTTCGGCGCTCGAAACGGGTCCGGACGGATTTTCGTGCGCATCTACGGCACCTGTGCACGAAAATATTGACATGCCCGTTTTAGGACATTTCGAGATGCTTTTCGGTTAAAAACGGTTTTGGGGAGTTTCTTGGGTCTAGAAAACACTTCAGGCAGTTCGGCGCTCGAAACGGCTCCGGACGGATTTTCGTGCGCATCTTCGGCACCTTTGCACGAAAATATTGAAATGCCCGTTTTAGGACATTTCGACATGCTTTTCGGTTAAAAATGGTTTTGGGGAGTTTCTTGGGTCTGTAAAACAGTTCAGGCAGTTCGGCGCTCGAAACGGGTCCGGACGGATTTTCGTGCGCATCTACGGCACCTGTGCACGAAAATATTGAAATGCCCGTTTTAGGACATTTCGAGATGCTTTTCGGTTAAAAACGGTTTTTGGGAGTTTCTTGGGTCTGGAAATCACTTCAGGCAGTTCGGCGCTCGAAACGGCTCCGTGCGGATTTTCGTGCGCATCTACGGCACCTGTGCACGAAATTATTGAAATGCCCGTTTTAGGACATTTCGAGATGCTTTTCGGTTAAAAACGGTTTTCGGGAGTTTCTTGGGTCTGTAAAACAGTTCAGGCAGTTCGGAGCTCAAAACGGGTCCGGACGGACTTTCGTGCGCATCTACGGCACCTGTGCGCGAACAATTGAGATGCGCGTTTTAGGACATTTCGAGATGCTTTTCGGTTAAAAACGGTTTTGGGGAGTTTCTTGGGTCTAGAAAACACTTCAGGCAGTTCGGAGCTCGAAACGGCTCCGGACGGATTTTCGTGCGCATCTTCGGCACTTTTGCACGAAAATATTGAAATGCCCGTTTTAGGACATTTCGAGATGCTTTTCGGTTAAAAACGGTTTTGGGGAGTTTCTTGGGTCTGTAAAACAGTTCAGGCAGTTCGGCGCTCGAAACGGGTCCGGACGGATTTTCGTGCGCATCTACGGCACCTGTGCACGAAAATATTGACATGCCCGTTTTAGGACATTTCGAGATGCTTTTCGGTTAAAAACGGTTTTGGGGAGTTTCTTGGGTCTAGAAAACACTTCAGGCAGTTCGGCGCTCGAAACGGCTCCGGACGGATTTTCGTGCGCATCTTCGGCACCTTTGCACGAAAATATTGAAATGCCCGTTTTAGGACATTTCGAGATGCTTTTCGGTTAAAAACGGTTTTGGGGAGTTTCTTGGGTCTGTAAAACAGTTCAGGCAGTTCGGCGCTCGAAACGGGTCCGGACGGATTTTCGTGCGCATCTACGGCACCTGTGCACGAAAATATTGACATGCCCGTTTTAGGACATTTCGAGATGCTTTTCGGTTAAAAACGGTTTTGGGGAGTTTCTTGGGTCTAGAAAACACTTCAGGCAGTTCGTCGCTCGAAACGGCTCCGGACGGATTTTCGTGCGCATCTTCGGCACCTTTGCACGAAAATATTGAAATGCCCGTTCTAGGACATTTCGAGATGCTTTTCGGTTAAAAACGGTTTTGGGGAGTTTCTTGGGTCTAGAAAACAGTTCAGGCAGTTCGGCGGTCGAAACGGGTCCGGACGGATTTTCGTGCGCATCTACGGCACCTGTGCACGAAAATATTGAAATGCCCGTTTTAGGACATTTCGACATGCTTTTCGGTTAAAAATGGTTTTGGGGAGTTTCTTGGGTCTGTAAAACAGTTCAGGCAGTTCGGCGCTCGAAACGGGTCCGGACGGATTTTCGTGCGCATCTTCGGCACCTTTGCACGAAAATATTGAAATGCCCGTTCTAGGACATTTCGAGATGCTTTTCGGTTAAAAACGGTTTTTGGGAGTTTCTTGGGTCTGTAAAACAGTTCAGGCAGTTCGGCGCTCGAAACGGGTCCGGACGGATTTTCGTGCGCATCTACGGCACCTGTGCACGAAAATATTGACATGCCCGTTTTAGGACATTTCGAGATGCTTTTCGGTTAAAAACGGTTTTGGGGAGTTTCTTGGGTCTAGAAAACACTTCAGGCAGTTCGGCGCTCGAAACGGCTCCGGACGGATTTTCGTGCGCATCTTCGGCACCTTTGCACGAAAATATTGAAATGCCCGTTTTAGGACATTTCGACATGCTTTTCGGTTAAAAATGGTTTTGGGGAGTTTCTTGGGTCTGTAAAACAGTTCAGGCAGTTCGGCGCTCGAAACGGGTCCGGACGGATTTTCGTGCGCATCTACGGCACCTGTGCACGAAAATATTGAAATGCCCGTTTTAGGACATTTCGAGATGCTTTTCGGTTAAAAACGGTTTTTGGGAGTTTCTTGGGTCTGGAAATCACTTCAGGCAGTTCGGCGCTCGAAACGGCTCCGTGCGGATTTTCGTGCGCATCTACGGCACCTGTGAGCGAACAATTGAGATGCTCGTTTTAGGACATTTCGAGATGCTTTTCGGTTAAAAACGGTTTTGGGGAGTTTCTTGGGTCTAGAAAACACTTCAGGCAGTTCGGCGCTCGAAACGGCTCCGGACGGATTTTCGTGCGCATCTTCGGCATCTTTGCCCGAAAATATTGAAATGCCCGTTTTAGGACATTTCGACATGCTTTTCGGTTAAAAATGGTTTTGGGGAGTTTCTTGGGTCTGTAAAACAGTTCAGGCAGTTCGGCGCTCGAAACGGGTCCGGACGGATTTTCGTGCGCATCTACGGCACCTGTGCACGAAAATATTGAAATGCCCGTTTTAGGACATTTAGAGATGCTTTTCGGTTAAAAACGGTTTTGGGCAGTTTCTTGGGTCTGGAAATCACTTCAGGCAGTTCGGCGCTCGAAACGGCTCCGTGCGGATTTTCGTGCGCATCTACGGCACCTGTGCACGAAATTATTGAAATGCCCGTTTTAGGACATTTCGAGATGCTTTTCGGTTAAAAACGGTTTTGGGGAGTTTCTTGAGTCTGTAAAACAGTTCAGGCAGTTCGGCGCTCGAAACGGGTCCGGACGGATTTTCGTGCGCATCTACGGCACCAGTGCACGAAAATATTGACATGCCCGTTTTAGGACATTTCGAGATGCTTTTCGGTTAAAAACGGTTTTGGGGAGTTTCTTGGGTCTAGAAAACACTTCAGGCAGTTCGGCGCTCGAAACGGCTCCGGACGGATTTTCGTGCGCATCTTCGGCACCTTTGCACGAAAATATTGAAATGCCCGTTCTAGGACATTTCGAGATGCTTTTCGGTTAAAAACGGTTTTGGGGAGTTTCTTGGGTCTGTAAAACAGTTCAGGCAGTTCGGCGCTCGAAACGGGTCCGGACGGATTTTCGTGCGCATCTACGGCACCTGTGCACGAAAATATTGACATGCCCGTTTTAGGACATGTCGACATGCTTTTCGGTTAAAAATGGTTTTGGGGAGTTTCTTGGGTCTGTAAAACAGTTCAGGCAGTTCGGCGCTCGAAACGGGTCCGGACGGATTTTCGTGCGCATCTTCGGCACCTTTGCACGAAAATATTGAAATGCCCGTTTTAGGACATTTAGAGATGCTTTTCGGTTAAAAACGGTTTTGGGGAGTTTCTTGGGTCTGGAAATCACTTCAGGCAGTTCGGCGCTCGAAACGGCTCCGTGCGGATTTTCGTGCGCATCTACGGCACCTGTGCACGAAATTATTGAAATGCCCGTTTTAGGACATTTCGAGATGCTTTTCGGTTAAAAACGGTTTTGGGGAGTTTCTTGAGTCTGTAAAACAGTTCAGGCAGTTCGGCGCTCGAAACGGGTCCGGACGGATTTTCGTGCGCATCAACGGCACCTGTGCACGAAATTATAGACATGCCCGTTTTAGGACATTTCGAGATGCTTTTCGGTTAAAAACGGTTTTGGGGAGTTTCTTGGGTCTAGAAAACACTTCAGGCAGTTCGGCGCTCGAAACGGGTCCGGACGGATTTTCGTGCGCATCTTCGGCACCTTTGCACGAAAATATTGAAATGCCCGTTCTAGGACATTTCGAGATGCTTTTCGGTTAAAAACGGTTTTGGGGAGTTTCTTGGGTCTGTAAAACAGTTCAGGCAGTTCGGCGCTCGAAACGGGTCCGGACGGATTTTCGTGCGCATCTACGGCACCTGTGCACGAAAATATTGACATGCCCATTTTAGGACATGTCGAGATGCTTTTCGGTTAAAAACGGTTTTGGGGAATTTCTTGGGTCTAGAAAACACTTCAGGCAGTTCGGCGCTCGAAACGGCTCCGGACGAATTTTCGTGCGCATCTTCGGCACCTTTGCACGAAAATATTGAAATGCCCGTTTTAGGACATTTCGAGATGCTTTTCGGTTAAAAACGGTTTTGGGGAGTTTCTTGGGTCTGTAAAACACTTCAGGCAGTTCGGCGCTCGAAACGGGTCCGGATGGATTTTCGTGCGCATCTACGGCACCTGTGCACGAAAATATTGACATGCCCATTTTAGGACATTTCGAGATGCTTTTCGGTTAAAAACGGTTTTGGGGAGTTTCTTGGGTCTAGAAAACACTTCAGGCAGTTCGGCGCTCGAAACGGCTCCGGACGGATTTTCGTGCGCATCTTCGGCACCTTTGCACGAAAATATTGAAATGCCCGTTTTAGGACATTTCGAGATGCTTTTCGGTTAAAAACTGTTTTGGGGAGTTTCTTGGGTCTGTAAAACAGTTCAGGAAATTCGGCGCTCGAAACGGGTCCGGACGGATTTTCGTGCGCATCTACGGCACCTGTGCACGAAAATATTGAAATGCCCGTTTTAGGACATTTCGAGATGCTTTTCGGTTAAAAACGGTTTTGGGGAGTTTCTTGGGTCTGTAAAACAGTTCAAGCAGTTCGGCGCTCGAAACGGGTCCGGACGGATTTTCGTGCGCATCTACGGGACCTGTGCACCAAAATATTGACATGCCCATTTTAGGACATTTCGAGATGCTTTTCGGTTAAAAACGGTTTTGGGGAGTTTCTTGGGTCTAGAAAACAATTCAGGCAGTTCGTCGCTAGAAACGGCTCCGGACGGATTTTCGTGCGCATCTTCGGCACCTTTGCACGAAAATATTGAAATGCCCGTTCTAGGACATTTCGAGATGCTTTTCGGTTAAAAACGGTTTTGGGGAGTTTCTTGGGTCTGGAAAACACTTCAGGCAGTTCGGCGCTCGAAACGGCTCCGTGCGGATTTTCGTGCGCATCTACGGCACCTGTGAGCGAACAATTGAGATGCTCGTTTTAGGACATTTCGAGATGCTTTTCGGTTAAAAACGGTTTTGGGGAGTTTCTTGGGTCTAGAAAACACTTCAGGCAGTTCGGCGCTCGAAACGGCTCCGGACGGATTTTCGTGCGCATCTTCGGCATCTTTGCCCGAAAATATTGAAATGCCCGTTTTAGGACATTTCGACATGCTTTTCGGTTAAAAATGGTTTTGGGGAGTTTCTTGGGTCTGTAAAACAGTTCAGGCAGTTCGGCGCTCGAAACGGGTCCGGACGGATTTTCGTGCGCATCTACGGCACCTGTGCACGAAAATATTGAAATGCCCGTTTTAGGACATTTAGAGATGCTTTTCGGTTAAAAACGGTTTTGGGGAGTTTCTTGGGTCTGGAAATCACTTCAGGCAGTTCGGCGCTCGAAACGGCTCCGTGCGGATTTTCGTGCGCATCTACGGCACCTGTGCACGAAATTATTGAAATGCCCGTTTTAGGACATTTCGAGATGCTTTTCGGTTAAAAACGGTTTTGGGGAGTTTCTTGAGTCTGTAAAACAGTTCAGGCAGTTCGGCGCTCGAAACGGGTCCGGACGGATTTTCGTGCGCATCTACGGCACCTGTGCACGAAAATATTGACATGCCCGTTTTAGGACATTTCGAGATGCTTTTCGGTTAAAAACGGTTTTGGGGAGTTTCTTGGGTCTAGAAAACACTTCAGGCAGTTCGGCGCTCGAAACGGCTCCGGACGGATTTTCGTGCGCATCTTCGGCACCTTTGCACGAAAATATTGAAATGCCCGTTCTAGGACATTTCGAGATGCTTTTCGGTTAAAAACGGTTTTGGGGAGTTTCTTGGGTCTGTAAAACAGTTCAGGCAGTTCGACGCTCGAAACGGGTCCGGACGGATTTTCGTGCGCATCTACGGCACCTGTGCACGAAAATATTGACATGCCCATTTTAGGACATGTCGAGATGCTTTTCGGTTAAAAACGGTTTTGGGGAATTTCTTGGGTCTAGAAAACACTTCAGGCAGTTCGGCGCTCGAAACGGCTCCGGACGAATTTTCGTGCGCATCTTCGGCACCTTTGCACGAAAATATTGAAATGCCCGTTTTAGGACATTTCGAGATGCTTTTCGGTTAAAAACGGTTTTGGGGAGTTTCTTGGGTCTGTAAAACAGTTCAGGCAGTTCGGCGCTCGAAACGGGTCCGGATGGATTTTCGTGCGCATCTACGGCACCTGTGCACGAAAATATTGAAATGCCCGTTTTAGGACATTTCGAGATGCTTTTCGGTTAAAAACGGTTTTGGGGAGTTTCTTGAGTCTGGAAAACACTTCAGGCAGTTCGGCGCTCGAAACGGCTCCGTGCGGATTTTCGTGCGCATCAACGGCACCTGTGCACGAAATTATTGAAATGCCCGTTTTAGGACATTTCGAGATGCTTTTCTGTTAAAAACGGTTTTGGGGAGTTTCTTGGGTCTGTAAAACAGTTCAGGCAGTTCGGCGCTCGAATCGGGTCCGGACGGATTTTCGTGCGCATCTTCGGCACCTTTGCACGAAAATATTGAAATGCCCGTTTTAGGACATTTCGAGATGCTTTTCGGTTAAAAACGGTTTTGGGAAGTTTCTTGGGTCTGTAAAACAGTTCAGGCAGTTCGGCGGTCGAAACGGGTCCGGACGGATTTTCGTGCGCATCTACGGCACCTGTGCACGAAAATATTGAAATGCCCGTTTTAGGACATTTCGAGATGCTTTTCGGTTAAAAATTGTTTTGGGGAGTTTCTTGGGTCTGTAAAACAGTTCAGGCAGTTCGGCGCTCGAAACGGGTCCGGATGGATTTTCGTGCGCATCTACGGCACCTGTGCACGAAAATATTGAAATGCCCGTTTTAGGACATTTCGAGATGCTTTTCGGTTAAAAACGGTTTTGGGGAGTTTCTTGGGTCTGGAAAACACTTCAGGCAGTTCGGCGCTCGAAACGGCTCCGTGCGGATTTTCGTGCGCATCTACGGCACCTGTGCACGAAATTATTGAAATGCCCGTTTTAGGACATTTCGAGATGCTTTTCGGTTAAAAACGGTTTTGGGGAGTTTCTTGGGTCTGTAAAACAGTTCAGGCAGTTCGGCGCTCGAAACGGGTCCGGACGGATTTTCGTGCGCATCTACGGCACCTGTGCACGAAAATATTGACATGCCCGTTTTAGGACATTTCGAGATGCTTTTCGGTTAAAAACGGTTTTGGGGAGTTTCTTGGGTCTGTAAAACAGTTCAGGCAGTTCGGCGCTCGAAACGGGTCAGGACGGATTTTCGTGCGCATCTACGGCACCTGTGCACGAAAATATTGACATGCCCATTTTAGGACATTTCGAGATGCTTTTCGGTTAAAAACGGTTTTGGGGAGTTTCTTGGGTCTAGAAAACACTTCAGGCAGTTCGGCGCTGGAAACGGCTCCGGACGGATTTTCGTGCGCATCTTCGGCACCTTTGCACGAAAATATTGAAATGCCCGTTTTAGGACATTTCGAGATGCTTTTCGGTTAAAAACGGTTTTGGGGAGTTTCTTGGGTGTGTAAAACAGTTCAGGCAGTTCGGCGCTCGAAACGGGTCCGGACGGATTTTCGTGCGCATCTACGGCACCGGTGCACGAAAATATTGACATGCCCGTTTTAGGACATTTCGAGATGTTTTTCGGTTAAAAACGGTTTTTGGGAGTTTCTTGGGTCTAGAAAACACTTCAGGCAGTTCGGCGCTCGAAACGGCTCCGGACGGATTTTCGTGCGCATCTTCGGCACCTTTGCACGAAAATATTGAAATGCCCGTTTTAGGACATTTCGAGATGCTTTTCGGTTAAAAACGGTTTTGGGGAGTTTCTTGGGTCTGTAAAACAGTTCAGGCAGTTCGGCGGTCGAAACGGGTCCGGACGGATTTTCGTGCGCATCTACGGCACCTGTGCACGAAAATATTGAAATGCCCGTTTTAGGACATTTCGACATGCTTTTCGGTTAAAAAGGGTTTTGGGGAGTTTCTTGGGTCTGTAAAACAGTTCAGGCAGTTCGGCGGTCGAAACGGGTCTGGACGGATTTTCGTGCGCATGTACGGCACCTGTGCACGAAAATATTGAAATGCCCGTTTTAGGACATTTCGAGATGCTTTTCGGTTAAAAACGGTTTTGGGGAGTTTCTTGGGTCTAGAAAACACTTCAGGCAGTTCGGCGCTCGAAACGGCTCCGGACGGATTTTCGTGCGCATCTTCGGCACCTTTGCTCGAAAATATTGAAATGCCCGTTTTAGGACATTTCGAGATGCTTTTCGGTTAAAAACGGTTTTGGGGAGTTTCTTGGGTCTGTAAAACAGTTCAGGCAGTTCGGCGCTCGAAACGGGTCCGGACGGATTTTCGTGCGCATCTACAGCACCTGTGCACGAAAATATTGACATGCCCGTTTTACGACATTTCGAGATGCTTTTCGGTTAAAAACGGTTTTGGGGAGTTTCTTGGGTCTAGAAAACACTTCAGGCAGTTCGGCGCTCGAAACGGCTCCGGACGGATTTTCGTGCGCATCTTCGGCACCTTTGCACGAAAATAATGAAATGCCCGTTTTAGGACATTTCGAGATGCTTTTCGGTTAAAAACAGTTTTGGGGAGTTTCTTGTGTCTGTAAAATAGTTCAGGCAGTTCGGCGCTCGAAACGGGTCCGGACGGATTTTCGTACGCATCTACGGCACCTGTGCGCGAACAATTGAGATGCGCGTTTTAGGACATTTCGAGATGCTTTTCGGTTAAAAACGGTTTTGGGGAGTTTCTTGGGTCTGTAAAACAGTTCAGGCAGTTCGGCGCTCGAAACGGGTCCGGACGGATTTTCGTGCGCATCTACGGCACCTGTGCACGAAAATATTGACATGCCCATTTTAGGACATTTCGAGATGCTTTTCGGTTAAAAACGGTTTTGGGGAGTTTCTTGGGTCTAGAAAACACTTCAGGCAGTTCGGCGCTCGAAACGGCTCCGGACGGATTTTCGTGCGCATCTTCGGCACCTTTGCACGAAAATATTGAAATGCCCGTTTTAGGACATTTCGAGATGCTTTTCGGTTAAAAACGGTTTTGGGGAGTTTCTTGGGTCTGTAAAACAGTTCAGGCAGTTCGGCGCTCGAAACGGGTCCGGACGGATTTTCGTGCGCATCTACGGCACCTGTGCACGAAAATATTGAAATGCCCGTTTTAGGACATTTCGAGATGCTTTTTGGTTAAAAACGGTTTTGGGGAGTTTCTTGGGTCTGGAAAACACTTCAGGCAGTTCGGCGCTCGAAACGGCTCCGTGCGGATTTTCGTGCGCATCTACGGCACCTGTGCACGAAATTATTGAAATGCCCGTTTTAGGACATTTCGAGATGCTTTTCGGTTAAAAACGGTTTTGGGGAGTTTCTTGGGTCTGTAAAACAGTTCAGGCAGTTCGGCGCTCGAAACGGGTCCGGACGGATTTTCATGCGCATCTACGGCACCTGTGCACGAAAATATTGACATGCCCGTTTTAGGACATTTCGAGATGCTTTTCGGTTAAAAATGGTTTTGGGGAGTTTCTTGGTTCTGTAAAACAGTTCAGGCAGTTCGGCGCTCGAAACGGGTCCGGACGGATTTTCGTGCGCATCTACGGCACCTGTGCGCCAAAATATTGACATGCCCGTTTTAGGACATTTCGAGATGCTTTTCGGTGAAAAACGGTTTTGGGGAGTTTCTTGGGTCTGTAAAACAGTTCAGGCAGTTCGGCGCTCGAAACGGGTCCGGACGGATTTTCGTGCGCATCTACGGCACCTGTGCACCAAAATATTGACATGCCCGTTTTAGGACATTTCGAGATGCTTTTCGGTTAAAAACGGTTTTGGGGAGTTTCTTGGGTCTAGAAAACACTTCAGGCAGTTCGTCGCACGAAACGGCTCCGGACGGATTTTCGTGCGCATCTTCGGCACCTTTGCACGAAAATATTGAAATGCCCGTTCTAGGACATTTCGAGATGCTTTTCGGTTAAAAACGGTTTTGGGGAGTTTCTTCGGTCTAGAAAACACTTCAGGCAGTTCGTCGCTCGAAACGGGTCCGGACGGATTTTCGTGCGCATCTTCGGCACCTGTGCACGAAAATATTGAAATGCCCATTTTAGTACATTTCGAGATGCTTTTCGGTTAAAAATGGTTTTGGGGAGTTTCTTGGGTCTGTAAAACAGTTCAGGCAGTTCGGCGCTCGAAACGGGTCTGGACGGATTTTCGTGCGCATCTACGGCACCTGTGCACGTAAATATTGAAATGCCCGTTTTAGGACATTTCGAGATGCTTTTCGGTTAAAAACGGTTTTGGGGAGTTTCTTGGGTCTGTAAAACAGTTCAGGCAATTCAACGCTCGAAACGGGTCCGGACGGATTTTCGTGCGCATCTACGGCACCTGTGCACGAAAATATTGAAATGCCCGTTTTAGGACATTTCGAGATGCTTTTCGGTTAAAAACGGTTTTGGGGAGTTTCTTGGGTCTAGAAAACACTTCAGGCAGTTCGGCGCTCGAAACGGCTCCGGACGGATTTTCGTGCGCATCTTCGGCACCTTTGCACGAAAATATTGAAATGCCCGTTTTAGGACATTTCGAGATGCTTTTCGGTTAAAAACGGTTTTGGGGAGTTTCTTGGGTCTGGAAAACACTTCAGGCAGTTCGACGCTCGAAACGGCTCCGTGCGGATTTTCGTGCGCATCTACGGCACCTGTGAGCGAACAATTGAGATGCTCGTTTTAGGACATTTCGAGATGCTTTTCGGTTAAAAACGGTTTTGGGGAATTTCTTGGGTCTGTAAAACAGTTCAGGGAGTTCGGCGCTCGAAACGGCTCCGGACGGATTTTCGTGCGCATCTACGGCACCTGTGCGCGAACAATTGAGATGCGCGTTTTAGGACATTTCGAGATGCTTTTCGGTTAAAAACGGTTTTGGGGAGTTTCTTGGGTCTAGAAAACACTTCAGGCAGTTCGGCGCTCGAAACGGCTCCGGACGGATTTTCGTGCACATCTTCGGCACCTTTGCACGAAAATATTGAAATGCCCGTTTTAGGACATTTCGACATGCTTTTCGGTTAAAAATGGTTTTGGGGAGTTTCTTGGGTCTGTAAAACAGTTCAGGCAGTTCGGCGCTCGAAACGGGTCCGGACGGATTTTCGTGCGCATCTACGGCACCTGTGCACGAAAATATTGAAATGCCCGTTTTAGGACATTTAGAGATGCTTTTCGGTTAAAAACGGTTTTGGGGAGTTTCTTGGGTCTGGAAATCACTTCAGGCAGTTCGGCGCTCGAAACGGCTCCGTGCGGATTTTCGTGCGCATCTACGGCACCTGTGCACGAAATTATTGAAATGCCCGTTTTAGGACATTTCGAGATGCTTTTCGGTTAAAAACCGTTTTCGGGAGTTTCTTGGGTCTGTAAAACAGTTCAGGCAGTTCGGCGCTCAAAACGGGTCCGGACGGACTTTCGTGCGCATCTACGGCACCTGTGCGCGAACAATTGAGATGCGCGTTTTAGGACATTTCGAGATGCTTTTCGGTTAAAAACGGTTTTGGGGAGTTTCTTGGGTCTAGAAAACACTTCAGGCAGTTCGGCGCTCGAAACGGCTCCGGACGGATTTTCGTGCGCATCTTCGGCACTTTTGCACGAAAATATTGAAATGCCCGTTTTAGGACATTTCGAGATGCTTTTCGGTTAAAAACGGTTTTGGGGAGTTTCTTGGGTCTGTAAAACAGTTCAGGCAGTTCGGCGCTCGAAACGGGTCCGGACGGATTTTCGTGCGCATCTACGGCACCTGTGCACGAAAATATTGAAATGCCCGTTTTAGGACATTTCGAGATGCTTTTCGGTTAAAAACGGTTTTGGGGAGTTTCTTGAGTCTGTAAAACAGTTCAGGCAGTTCGGCGCTCGAAACGGGTCCGGACGGATTTTCGTGCGCATCTACGGCACCTGTGCACGAAAATATTGACATGCCCGTTTTAGGACATTTCGAGATGCTTTTCGGTTAAAAACGGTTTTGGGGAGTTTCTTGGGTCTAGAAAACACTTCAGGCAGTTCGGCGCTCGAAACGGCTCCGGACGGATTTTCGTGCGCATCTTCGGCACCTTTGCACGAAAATATTGAAATGCCCGTTCTAGGACATTTCGAGATGCTTTTCGGTTAAAAACGGTTTTGGGGAGTTTCTTGGGTCTGTAAAACAGTTCAGGCAGTTCGGCGCTCGAAACGGGTCCGGACGGATTTTCGTGCGCATCTACGGCACCTGTGCACGAAAATATTGAAATGCCCGTTTTAGGACATTTCGAGATGCTTTTCGGTTAAAAACGGTTTTGGGGAGTTTCTTGAGTCTGGAAAACACTTCAGGCAGTTCGGCGCTCGAAACGGCTCCGTGCGGATTTTCGTGCGCATCAACGGCACCTGTGCACGAAATTATTGAAATGCCCGTTTTAGGACATTTCGAGATGCTTTTCTGTTAAAAACGGTTTTGGGGAGTTTCTTGGGTCTAGAAAACACTTCAGGCAGTTCGGCGCTCGAAACGGCTCCGGACGGATTTTCGTGCGCATCTTCGGCACCTTTGCACGAAAATATTGAAATGCCCGTTTTAGGACATTTCGAGATGCTTTTCGGTTAAAAACGGTTTTGGGGAGTTTCTTGGGTCTGTAAAACAGTTCAGGCAGTTCGGCGCTCGAAACGGGTCCGGACGGATTTTCGTGCGCATCTACGGCACCTGTGCACGAAAATATTGAAATGCCCGTTTTAGGACATTTCGAGATGCTTTTTGGTTAAAAACGGTTTTGGGGAGTTTCTTGGGTCTGGAAAACACTTCAGGCAGTTCGGCGCTCAAAACGGCTCCGTGCGGATTTTCGTGCGCATCTACGGCACCTGTGCACGAAATTATTGAAATGCCCGTTTTAGGACATTTCGAGATGCTTTTCGGTTAAAAACGGTTTTGGGGAGTTTCTTGGGTCTGTAAAACAGTTCAGGCAGTTCGGCGCTCGAAACGGGTCCGGACGGATTTTCATGCGCATCTACGGCACCTGTGCACGAAAATATTGACATGCCCGTTTTAGGACATTTCGAGATGCTTTTCGGTTAAAAATGGTTTTGGGGAGTTTCTTGGTTCTGTAAAACAGTTCAGGCAGTTCGGCGCTCGAAACGGGTCCGGACGGATTTTCGTGCGCATCTACGGCACCTGTTTACGAAAATATTGAAATGCCCGTTTTAGGACATTTCGAGATGCTTTTCGGTTAAAAACGGTTTTGGGGATTTTCTTGGGTCTAGAAAACACTTCAGGCAGTTCGGCGCTCGAAACGGCTCCGGACGGATTTTCGTGCGCATCTTCGGCACCTTTGCACGAAAATATTGAAATGCCCGTTTTAGGACATTTCGAGATGCTTTTCGGTTAAAAACGGTTTTGGGGAGTTTCTTGGGTCTGTAAAACAGTTGAGGCAGTTCGGCGGTCGAAACGGGTCCGGACGGATTTTCGTGCGCATCTACGGCACCTGTGCACGAAAATATTGAAATGCCCGTTTTAGGACATTTCGAGATGCTTTTTGGTTAAAAACGGTTTTGGGGAGTTTCTTGGGTCTGGAAAACACTTCAGGCAGTTCGGCGCTCGAAACGGCTCCGTGCGGATTTTCGTGCGCATCTACGGCACCTGTGCACGAAATTATTGAAATGCCCGTTTTAGGACATTTCGAGATGCTTTTCGGTTAAAAACGGTTTTGGGGAGTTTCTTGGGTCTGTAAAACAGTTGAGGCAGTTCGGCGCTCGAAACGGGTCCGGACGGATTTTCATGCGCATCTACGGCACCTGTGCACGAAAATATTGACATGCCCGTTTTAGGACATTTCGAGATGCTTTTCGGTTAAAAATGGTTTTGGGGAGTTTCTTGGTTCTGTAAAACAGTTCAGGCAGTTCGGCGCTCGAAACGGGTCCGGACGGATTTTCGTGCGCATCTACGGCACCTGTGCACGAAAATATTGAATTGCCCGTTTTAGGACATTTCGAGATGCTTTTCGGTTAAAAACGGTTTTGGGGATTTTCTTGGGTCTAGAAAACACTTCAGGCAGTTCGGCGCTCGAAACGGCTCCGGACGGATTTTCGTGCGCATCTTCGGCACCTTTGCACGAAAATATTGAAATGCCCGTTTTAGGACATTTCGAGATGCTTTTCGGTTAAAAACGGTTTTGGGGAGTTTCTTGGGTCTGTAAAACAGTTCAGACAGTTCGGCGCTCGAAACGGGTCCGGACGGATTTTCGTGCGCATCAACGGCACCTGTGCACCAAAATATTGACATGCCCGTTTTAGGACATTTCGAGATGCTTTTCGGTTAAAAACGGTTTTGGGGAGTTTCTTGGGTCTAGAAAACACTTCAGGCAGTTCGTCGCACGAAACGGCTCCGGACGGATTTTCGTGCGCATCTTCGGCACCTTTGCACGAAAATATTGAAATGCCCGTTCTAGGACATTTCGAGATGCTTTTCGGTTAAAAACGGTTTTGGGGAGTTTCTTCGGTCTAGAAAACACTTCTGGCAGTTCGTCGCTCGAAACGGGTCCGGACGGATTTTCGTGCGCATCTTCGGCACCTGTGCACGTAAATATTGAAATGCCCGTTTTAGGACATTTCGAGATGCTTTTCGGTAAAAAACGGTTTTGGGGAGTTTCTTGGGTCTGTAAAACAGTTCAGGCAATTCCACGCTCGAAACGGGTCCGGACGGATTTTCGTGCGCATCTACGGCACCTGTGCACGAAAATATTGAAATGCCCGTTTTAGGACATTTCGAGATGCTTTTCGGTTAAAAACGGTTTTGGGGAGTTTCTTGGGTCTGTAAAACAGTTCAAGCAGTTCGGCGCTCGAAACGGGTCCGGACGGATTTTCGTGCGCATCTACGGGACCTGTGCACCAAAATATTGACATGCCCGTTGTAGGACATTTCGAGATGCTTTTCGGTTAAAAACGGTTTTGGGGAGTTTCTTGGGTCTAGAAAACAATTCAGGCAGTTCGTCGCTCGAAACGGCTCCGGACGGATTTTCGTGCGCATCTTCGGCACCTTTGCACGAAAATATTGAAATGCCCGTTCTAGGACATTTCGAGATGCTTTTCGGTTAAAAACGGTTTTGGTGAGTTTCTTGGGTCTGTAAAACAGTTCAGGCAGTTCGGCGCTCGAAACGGGTCCGGACGGATTTTCGTGCGCATCTACGGCACCTGTGCACGAAAATATTGACATGCCCATTTTAGGACATTTCGAGATGCTTTTCGGTTAAAAACGGTTTTGGGGAGTTTCTTGGGTCTAGAAAACACTTCAGGCAGTTCGGCGCTCGAAACGGCTCCGGACGGATTTTCGTGCGCATCTTCGGCACCTTTGCACGAAAATATTGAAATGCCCGTTTTAGGACATTTCGACATGCTTCTCGGTTAAAAACGGTTTTGGGGAGTTTCTTGGGTCTGTAAAACAGTTCAAGCAGTTCGGCGCTCGAAACGGGTCCGGACGGATTTTCGTAGGCATCTACGGCACCTGTGCACCAAAATATTGACATGCCCGTTTTAGGACATTTCGAGATGCTTTTCGGTTAAAAACGGTTTTGGGGAGTTTCTTGGGTCTAGAAAACACTTCAGGCAGTTCGTCGCTCGAAACGGCTCCGGACGGATTTTCGTGCGCATCTTCGGCACCTGTGCACGAAAATATTGAAATGCCCGTTCTAGGACATTTCGAGATGCTTTTCGGTTAAAAACGGTTTTGGAGAGTTTCTTGGGTCTGTAAAACAGTTCAGGCAGTTCGGCGCTCGAAACGGGTCCGGACGGATTTTCGTGCGCATCTTCGGCACCTTTGCACGAAAATATTGAAATGCCCGTTCTAGGACATTTCGAGATGCTTTTCGGTTAAAAACGGTTTTGGGGAGTTTCTTGGGTCTGTAAAACAGTTCAGGCAGTTCGGCGCTCGAAACGGGTCCGGACGGATTTTCGTGCGCATCTACGGGACCTGTGCACCAAAATATTGACATGCCCGTTTTAGGACATTTCGAGATGCTTTTCGGTTAAAAACGGTTTTGGGGAGTTTCTTGGGTCTAGAAAACAATTCAGGCAGTTCGGCGCTCGAAACGGCTCCGGACGGATTTTCGTGCGCATCTTCGGCACCTTTGCACGAAAATATTGAAATGCCCGTTCTAGGACATTTCGAGATGCTTTTCGGTTAAAAACGGTTTTGGGGAGTTTCTTGGGTCTGTAAAACAGTTCAGGCAGTTCGGTGCTCGAAACGGGTCCGGACGGATTTTCGTGCGCATCTACGGCACCTGTGCACGAAAATATTGACATGCCCATTTTAGGACATTTCGAGATGCTTTTCTGTTAAAAACGGTTTTGGGGAGTTTCTTGGGTCTAGAAAACACTTCAGGCAGTTCGGCGCTCGAAACGGCTCCGGACGGATTTTCGTGCGCATCTTCGGCACCTTTGCACGAAAATATTGAAATGCCCGTTTTAGGACATTTCGAGATGCTTTTCGGTTAAAAACGGTTTTGGGGAGTTTCTTGGGTCTGTAAAACAGTTCAGGCAGTTCGGCGCTCGAAACGGGTCCGGACGGATTTTCGTGCGCATCTACGGCACCTGTGCACGAAAATATTGAAATGCCCGTTTTAGGACATTTCGAGATGCTTTTTGGTTAAAAACGGTTTTGGGGAGTTTCTTGGGTCTGGAAAACACTTCAGGCAGTTCGGCGCTCGAAACGGCTCCGTGCGGATTTTCGTGCGCATCTACGGCACCTGTGCACGAAATTATTGAAATGCCCGTTTTAGGACATTTCGAGATGCTTTTCGGTTAAAAACGGTTTTGGGGAGTTTCTTGGGTCTGTAAAACAGTTCAGGCAGTTCGGCGCTCGAAACGGGTCCGGACGGATTTTCATGCGCATCTACGGCACCTGTGCACGAAAATATTGACATGCCCGTTTTAGGACATTTCGAGATGCTTTTCGGTTAAAAATGGTTTTGGGGAGTTTCTTGGTTCTGTAAAACAGTTCAGGCAGTTCGGCGCTCGAAACGGGTCCGGACGGATTTTCGTGCGCATCTACGGCACCTGTTTACGAAAATATTGAAATGCCCGTTTTAGGACATTTCGAGATGCTTTTCGGTTAAAAACGGTTTTGGGGATTTTCTTGGGTCTAGAAAACACTTCAGGCAGTTCGGCGCTCGAAACGGCTCCGGACGGATTTTCGTGCGCATCTTCGGCACCTTTGCACGAAAATATTGAAATGCCCGTTTTAGGACATTTCGAGATGCTTTTCGGTTAAAAACGGTTTTGGGGAGTTTCTTGGGTCTGTAAAACAGTTGAGGCAGTTCGGCGGTCGAAACGGGTCCGGACGGATTTTCGTGCGCATCTACGGCACCTGTGCACGAAAATATTGAAATGCCCGTTTTAGGACATTTCGAGATGCTTTTCGGTTAAAAACGGTTTTGGGGAGTTTCTTGGGTCTGTAAAACAGTTCAGGCAGTTCGGCGCTCGAAACGGGTCCGGACGGATTTTCGTGCGCATCTACGGCACCTGTGCACGAAAATATTGAAATGCCCGTTTTAGGACATTTCGAGATGCTTTTCGGTTAAAAACGGTTTTGGGGAGTTTCTTGGGTCTGGAAAACACTTCAGGCAGTTCGGCGCTCGAAACGGCTCCGTGCGGATTTTCGTGCGCATCTACGGCACCTGTGCACGAAAATATTGAAATGCCCGTTTTAGGACATTTCGAGATTCTTTTCGGTTAAAAACGGTTTTGGGGAGTTTCTTGGGTCTGTAAAACAGTTCAGCAGTTCGGCACTCGAAACGGATCCGGACGGATTTCCGTGCGCATCTACGGCACCTGTGCACGAAAATATTGACATGCCCGTTTTAGGACATTTCGAGATGCTTTTCGGTTAAAAACGGTTTTGGGGAGTTTCTTGGGTCTAGAAAACACTTCAGGCAGTTCGGCGCTCGAAATGGCTCCGGACGGATTTTCGTGCGCATCTTCGGCACCTTTGCACGAAAATATTGAAATGCCCGTTTTAGGACATTTCGAGATGCTTTTCGGTTAAAAACGGTTTTGGGGACTTTCTTGGGTCTGTAAAACAGTTCAGGCAGTTCGGCGGTCGAAACGGGTCCGGACGGATTTTCGTGCGCATCTACGGCACCTGTGTACGAAAATATTGAAATGCCCGTTTTAGGACATTTCGACATGCTTTTCGGTTAAAAATGGTGTTGGGGAGTTTCTTGGGTCTGTAAAACAGTTCAGGCAGTTCGGCGCTCGAAACGGGTCCGGACGGATTTTCGTGCGCATCTACGGCACCTGTGCACGAAAATATTGAAATGCCCGTTTTAGGACATTTCGAGATGCTTTTCGGTTAAAAACGGTTTTGGGGAGTTTCTTGGGTCTGTAAAACAGTTCAGGCAGTTCGGCGCTCGAAACGGGTCCGGACGGATTTTCGTGCGCATCTACAGCACCTGTGCACGAAAATATTGACATGCCCGTTTTACGACATTTCGAGATGCTTTTCGGTTAAAAACGGTTTTGGGGAGTTTCTTGGGTCTAGAAAACACTTCAGGCAGTTCGGCGCTCGAAACGGCTCCGGACGGATTTTCGAGCGCATCTTCGGCACCTTTGCACGAAAATAATGAAATGCCCGTTTTAGGACATTTCGAGATGCTTTTCGGTTAAAAACAGTTTTGGGGAGTTTCTTGTGTCTGTAAAATAGTTCAGGCAGTTCGGCGCTCGAAACGGGTCCGGACGGATTTTCGTACGCATCTACGGCACCTGTGCGCGAACAATTGAGATGCGCGTTTTAGGACATTTCGAGATGCTTTTCGGTTAAAAACGGTTTTGGGGAATTTCTTGGGTCTGTAAAACAGTTCAGGGAGTTCGGCGCTCGAAACGGGTCCGGACGGATTTTCGTGCGCATCTACGGCACCTGTGCGCGAACAATTGAGATGCGCGTTTTAGGACATTTCGAGATGCTTTTCGGTTAAAAACGGTTTTGGGGAGTTTCTTGGGTCTAGAAAACACTTAAGGCAGTTCGGCACTGGAAACGGCTCCGGACGGATTTTCGTGCGCATCTTCGGCACCTTTGCACGAAAATATTGAAATGCCCGTTTTAGGACATTTCGAGATGCTTTTCGGTTAAAAACGGTTTTGGGGAGTTTCTTGGGTCTGTAAAACAGTTCAGGCAGTTCGGCGGTCGAAACGGGTCCGGACGGATTTTCGTGCGCATCTACGGGACCTGTGCACCAAAATATTGACATGCCCGTTTTAGGACATTTCGAGATGCTTTTCGGTTAAAAACGGTTTTGGGGAGTTTCTTGGGTCTAGAAAACACTTCAGGCAGTTCGTCGCTCGAAACGGGTCCGGACGGATTTTCGTGCGCATCTTCGGCACCTTTGCACGAAAATATTGAAATGCCCGTTTTAGGACATTTCGAGATGCTTTTCGGTTAAAAACGGTTTTGGGGAGTTTCTTGGGTCTGTAAAACAGTTCAGGCAGTTCGGCGCTCGAAACGGGTCCGGACGGATTTTCGTGCGCATCTACGGCACCTGTGCACGAAAATATTAACATGCCCGTTTTAGGACATTTCGAGATGCTTTTCGGTTAAAAACGGTTTTGGGGAGTTTCTTGGGTCTAGAAAACACTTCAGGCAGTTCGGCGCTCGAAATGGCTCCGGACGGATTTTCGTGCGCATCTTCGGCACCTTTGCACGAAAATATTGAAATGCCCGTTTTAGGACATTTCGAGATGCTTTTCGGTTAAAAACGGTTTTGGGGAGTTTCTTGGGTCTGTAAAACAGTTCAGGCAGTTCGGCGCTCGAAACGGGTCCGGACGGATTTTCGTGCGCATCTACAGCACCTGTGCACGAAAATATTGACATGCCCGTTTTACGACATTTCGAGATGCTTTTCGGTTAAAAACGGTTTTGGGGAGTTTCTTGGGTCTAGAAAACACTTCAGTCAGTTCGGCGTTCGAAACGGCTCCGGACAGATTTTCGAGCGCATCTTCGGCACCTTTGCACGAAAATAATGAAATGCCCGTTTTAGGACATTTCGAGATGCTTTTCGGTTAAAAACAGTTTTGGGGAGTTTCTTGTGTCTGTAAAATAGTTCAGGCAGTTCGGCGCTCGAAACGGGACCGGACGGATTTTCGTACGCATCTACGGCACCTGTGCGCGAACAATTGAGATGCGCGTTTTAGGACATTTCGAGATGCTTTTCGGTTAAAAACGGTTTTGGGGAATTTCTTGGGTCTGTAAAACAGTTCAGGGAGTTCGGCGCTCGAAACGGGTCCGGACGGATTTTCGTGCGCATCTACGGCACCTGTGCGCGAACAATTGAGATGCGCGTTTTAGGACATTTCGAGATGCTTTTCGGTTAAAAACGGTTTTGGGGAGTTTCTTGGGTCTAGAAAACACTTAAGGCAGTTCGGCACTGGAAACGGCTCCGGACGGATTTTCGTGCGCATCTTCGGCACCTTTGCACGAAAATATTGAAATGCCCGTTTTAGGACATTTCGAGATGCTTTTCGGTTAAAAACGGTTTTGGGGAGTTTCTTGGGTCTGTAAAACAGTTCAGGCAGTTCGGCGGTCGAAACGGGTCCGGACGGATTTTCGTGCGCATCTACGGGACCTGTGCACCAAAATATTGACATGCCCGTTTTAGGACATTTCGAGATGCTTTTCGGTTAAAAACGGTTTTGGGGAGTTTCTTGGGTCTAGAAAACACTTCAGGCAGTTCGTCGCTCGAAACGGGTCCGGACGGATTTTCGTACGCATCTTCGGCACCTGTGCACGAAAATATTGAAATGCCCATTTTAGTACATTTCGAGATGCTTTTCGGTTAAAAATGGTTTTGGGGAGTTTCTTGGGTCTGTAAAACAGTTCAGGCAGTTCGTCGCTCGAAACGGGTCCGGACGGATTTTCGTGCGCATCTACGGCACCTGTGCACGTAAATATTGAAATGCCCGTTTTAGGACATTTCGAGATGCTTTTCGGTTAAAAACGGTTTTGGGGAGTTTCTTGGGTCTGGAAAACACTTCAGGCAGTTCGGCGCTCGAAACGGCTCCGTGCGGATTTTCGTGCGCATCTACGGCACCTGTGCGCGAACAATTGAGATGCTCGTTTTAGGACATTTCGAGATGCTTTTCGGTTAAAAACGGTTTTGGGGAATTTCTTGGGTTTGTAAAACAGTTCAGGGAGTTCGGCGCTCGAAACGGGTCCGGACGGATTTTCGTGCGCATCTACGGCACCTGTGCGCAAACAATTGAGATGCGCGTTTTAGGACATTTCGAGATGCTTTTCGGTTAAAAACGGTTTTGGGGAGTTTCTTGGGTCTGTAAAACAGTTCAGGCAGTTCGGCGGTCGAAACGGGTCCGGACGGATTTTCGTGCGCATCTACGGCACCTGTGCACGAAAATATTGACATGCCCGTTTTAGGACATTTCGAGATGCTTTTCGGTTAAAAACGGTTTTGGGGAGTTTCTTGGGTCTGGAAAACACTTCAGGCAGTTCGGCGCTCGAAACGGCTCCGTGCGGATTTTCGTGCGCATCTACGGCACCTGTGCACGAAATTATTGAATTGCCCGTTTTGCGACATTTCGAGATGCTTTTCGGTTAAAAACGGTTTTGGGGAGTTTCTTGGGTCTGTAAAACAGTTCAGGCAGTTCGGCGCTCGAAACGGGTCCGGACGGATTTTCGTGCGCATCTACGGCACCTGTGCACGAAAATATTGACATGCCCGTTTTAGGACATTTCGAGATGCTTTTCGGTTAAAAACGGTTTTGGGGAGTTTCTTGGGTCTAGAAAACACTTCAGGCAGTTCGGCGCTCGAAACGGCTCCGGACGGATTTTCGTGCGCATCTTCAGTACCTTTGCACGAAAATATTGAAATGCCCGTTTTAGGACATTTCGAGATGCTTTTCGGTTAAAAACGGTTTTGGGGAGTTTCTTGGGTCTGTAAAACAGTTCAGGCAGTTCGGCGGTCGAAACGGGTCCGGACGGATTTTCGTGCGCATCTACGGCACCTTTGCACGAAAATATTGAAATGCCCGTTTTAGGACATTTCGAGATGCTTTTCGGTTAAAAACGGTTTTGGGGAGTTTCTTGGGTCTAGAAAACACTTCAGGCAGTTCGGCGCTCGAAACGGCTCCGGACGGATTTTCGTGCGCATCTTCGGCACCTTTGCACGAAAATTTTGAAATGCCCGTTTTAGGACATTTCGAGATGCTTTTCGGTTAAAAACGGTTTTGGGGAGTTTCTTGGGTCTGTAAAACAGTTCAGGCAGTTCGGCGCTCGAAACGGGTCCGGACGGATTTTCGTGCGCATCTTCGGCACCTTTGCACGAAAATATTGAAATGCCCGTTTTAGGACATTTCGAGATGCTTTTCGGTTAAAAACGGTTTTGGGGAGTTTCTTGGGTCTGTAAAACAGTTCAGGCAGTTCGGCGCTCGAAACGGGTCCGGACGGATTTTCGTGCGCATCTACGGCACCTGTGTACGAAAATATTGAAATGCCCGTTTTAGGACGGTTCGAGATGCTTTTCGGTTAAAAACGGTTTTGGGGAGTTTCTTGGGTCTGGAAAACACTTCAGGCAGTTCGGCGCTCGAAACGGCTCCGTGCGGATTTTCGTGCGCATCTACGGCACCTGTGCACGAAAATATTGAAATGCCCGTTTTAGGACATTTCGAGATGCTTTTCGGTTAAAAATGGTTTTGGGGAGTTTCTTGGGTTTGTAAAACAGTTCAGGCAGTTCGGCGCTCGAAACGGGTCCGGACGGATTCTCGTGCGCATCTACGGCACCTGTGCACGAAAATATTGAAATGCCCGTTTTAGGACATTTCGAGATGCTTTTCGGTTAAAAACGGTTTTGGGGAGTTTCTTGGGTCTGGAAAACACTTCAGGCAGTTCGGCGCTCGAAACGGCTCCGTGCGGAATTTCGTGCGCATCTACGGCACCTGTGCACGAAATTAATGAAATGCCCGTTTTAGGACATTTCGAGATGCTTTTCGGTTAAAAACAGTTTTGGGGAGTTTCTTGTGTCTGTAAAACAGTTTAGGCAGTTCGGCGCTCGAAACGGGTCCGGACGGATTTTCGTACGCATCTACGGCACCTGTGCGCGAACAATTGAGATGCGCGTTTTAGGACATTTCGAGATGCTTTTCGGTTAAAAACGGTTTTGGGGAGTTTCTTGGGTCTAGAAAACACTTAAGGCAGTTCGGCGCTGGAAACGGCTCCGGACGGATTTTCGTGCGCATCTTCGGCACCTTTGCACGAAAATATTGAAATGCCCGTTTTAGGACATTTCGAGATGCTTTTCGGTTAAAAACGGTTTTGAGGAGTTTCTTGGGTCTGTAAAACAGTTCAGGCAGTTCGGCGCTCGAAACGGGTCCGGTCGGATTTTCGTGCGCATCTACGGCACCTGTGCACGAAAATATTGACATGCCTGTTTTAGGACATTTCGAGATGCTTTTCGGTTAAAAATGGTTTTGGGGAGTTTCTTGGGTCTAGAAAACACTTCAGGCAGTTCGGCGCTCGAAACGGCTCCGGACGGATTTTCGTGCGCATCTTCGGCACCTTTGCACGAAAATATTGAAATGCCCGTTTTAGGACATTTCGAGATGCTTTTCGGTTAAAAATGGTTTTGGGGAGTTTCTTGGGTCTGTAAAACAGTTCAGGCATTTCGGCGCTCGAAACGGGTCCGGTCGGATTTTCGTGCGCATCTACGGCACCTGTGCACGAAAATATTGACATGCCTGTTTTAGGACATTTCGAGATGCTTTTCGGTTAAAAATGGTTTTGGGGAGTTTCTTGGGTCTAGAAAACACTTCAGGCAGTTCGGCGCTCGAAACGGCTCCGGACGGATTTTCGTGCGCATCTTCGGCACCTTTGCACGAAAATATTGAAATGCCCGTTTTAGGACATTTCGAGATGCTTTTCGGTTAAAAACGGTTTTGGGAAGTTTCTTGGGTCTGTAAAACCGTTCAGGCAGTTCGGCGGTCGAAACGGGTCCGGACGGATTTTCGTGCGCATCTACGGCACCTGTGCACGAAAATATTGAAATGCCCGTTTTAGGATATCTCGAGATGCTTTTCGGTTAAAAATGGTTTTGGGGAGTTTCTTGGGTCTGTAAAACAGTTCAGGCAGTTCGGCGCTCGAAACGGGTCCGGATGGATTTTCGTGCGCATCTACGGCACCTGTGCACGAAAATATTAAAATGCCCGTTTTAGGACATTTCGAGATGCTTTTCGGTTAAAAACGGTTTTGGGGAATTTCCTGGGTCTGTAAAACAGTTCAGGGAGTTCGGCGCTCGAAACGGGTCCGGACGGATTTTCGTGCGCATCTACGGCACCTGTGCGCGAACAATTGAGATGCGCGTTTTAGGACATTTCGAGATGCTTTTCGGTTAAAAACGGTTTTGGGGAGTTTCTTGGGTCTGTAAAACAGTTCAGGCAGTTCGGCGCTCGAAACGGGTCCGGACGGATTTTCGTGCGCATCTACGGCACCTGTGCACGAAAATATTGACATGCCCGTTTTAGGACATTTCGAGATGCTTTTCGGTTAAAAACGGTTTTGGGGAGTTTCTTGGGTCTGGAAAACACTTCAGGCAGTTCGGCGCTCGAAACGGCTCCGTGCGGATTTTCATGCGTATCTACGGCACCTGTGCACGAAATTATTGAATTGCCCGTTTTAGGACATTTCGAGATGCTTTTCGGTTAAAAACGGTTTTGGGGAGTTTCTTGGGTCTGTAAAACAGTTTAGGCTGTTCGGCGCTCGAAACGGGTCCGGACGGATTTTCGTGCGCATCTACGGCACCTGTGCACGAAAATATTGACATGCCCGTTTTAGGACATTTCGAGATGCTTTTCGGTTAAAAACGGTTTTGGGGAGTTTCTTGGGTCTAGAAAACACTTCAGGCAGTTCGGCGCTCGAAACGGCTCCGGACGGATTTTCGTGCGCATCTTCGGCACCTTTGCACGAAAATATTGAAATGCCCGTTTTAGGACATTTCGAGATGCTTTTCGGTTAAAAACGGTTTTGGGGAGTTTCTTGGGTCTGTAAAACAGTTCAGGCAGTTCGGCGGTCGAAACGGGTCCGGACGGATTTTCGTGCGCATCTACGGCACCTTTGCACGAAAATATTGAAATGCCCGTTTTAGGACATTTCGAGATGCTTTTCGGTTAAAAACGGTTTTGGGGAGTTTCTTGGGTCTAGAAAACACTTCAGGCAGTTCGGCGCTCGAAACGGCTCCGGACGGATTTTCGTGCGCATCTTCGGCACCTTTGCACGAAAATATTGAAATGCCCGTTTTAGGACATTTCGAGATGCTTTTCGGTTAAAAACGGTTTTGGGGAGTTTCTTGGGTCTGTAAAACAGTTCAGGCAGTTTGGCGCTCGAAACGGGTCCGGACGGATTTTCGTGCGCATCTTCGGCACCTTTGCACGAAAATATTGAAATGCCCGTTTTAGGACATTTCGAGATGCTTTTCGGTTAAAAACGGTTTTGGGGAGTTTCTTGGGTCTGTAAAACAGTTCAGGCAGTT
The DNA here is from genome assembly GCA_028538565.1 of Umbellularia californica. NCBI lineage: Eukaryota > Viridiplantae > Streptophyta > Magnoliopsida > Laurales > Lauraceae > Umbellularia > Umbellularia californica. The sequence goes on along the minus strand of JAPQWN010000008.1, from coordinate 29,677,361 downwards.
CGGCGCTCGAAACGGGTCCGGACGGATTTTCGTGCGCATCTACGGCACCTGTGCACGAAAATATTGAAATGCCCGTTTTAGGACGGTTCGAGATGCTTTTCGGTTAAAAACGGTTTTGGGGAGTTTCTTGGGTCTGGAAAACACTTCAGGCAGCTCGGCGCTCGAAACGGCTCCTTGCGGATTTTCGTGCGCATCTACGGCACCTGTGCACGAAAATATTGAAATGCCCGTTTTAGGACATTTCGAGATGCTTTTCGGTTAAAAACGGTTTTGGGGAGTTTCTTGGGTTTGTAAAACAGTTCAGGCAGTTCGGCGCTCGAAACGGGTCCGGACGGATTCTCGTGCGCATCTACGGCACCTGTGCACGAAAATATTGAAATGCCCGTTTTAGGACATTTCGAGATGCTTTTCGGTTAAAAACGGTTTTGGGGAGTTTCTTGGGTCTGGAAAACACTTCAGGCAGTTCGGCGCTCGAAACGGCTCCGTGCGGAATTTCGTGCGCATCTACGGTACCTGTGCACGAAATTAATGAAATGCCCGATTTAGGACATTTCGAGATGCTTTTCGGTTAAAAACAGTTTTGGGGAGTTTCTTGTGTCTGTAAAACAGTTCAGGCAGTTCGGCGCTCGAAACGGGTCCGGACGGATTTTCGTACGCATCTACGGCACCTGTGCGCGAACAATTGAGATGCGCGTTTTAGGACATTTCGAGATGCTTTTCGGTTAAAAACGGTTTTGGGGAGTTTCTTGGGTCTAGAAAACACTTAAGGCAGTTCGGCGCTGGAAACGGCTCCGGACGGATTTTCGTGCGCATCTTCGGCACCTTTGCACGAAAATATTGAAATGCGCGTTTTAGGACATTTCGAGATGCTTTTCGGTTAAAAACGGTTTTGGGGAGTTTCTTGGGTCTGTAAAACAGTTCAGGCAGTTCGGCGCTCGAAACGGGTCCGGACGGATTTTCGTGCGCATCTACGGAACCTGTGCACGAAAATATTGACATGCCCGTTTTAGGACATTTCGAGATGCTTTTCGGTTAAAAACGGTTTTGGGGAGTTTCTTGGGTCTGGAAAACACTTTAGGCAGTTCGGCGCTCGAAACGGCTCCGTGCGGATTTTCATGCGCATCTACGGCACCTGTGCACGAAATTATTGAATTGCCCGTTTTAGGACATTTCGAGATGCTTTTCGGTTAAAAACGGTTTTGGGGAGTTTCTTGGGTCTGTAAAACAGTTCAGGCAGTTCGGCGCTCGAAACGGGTCCGGACGGATTTTCGTGCGCATCTACGGCACCTGTGCACGAAAATATTGACATGCCCGTTTTAGGACATTTCGAGATGCTTTTCGGTTAAAAACGGTTTTGGGGAGTTTCTTGGGTCTAGAAAACACTTCAGGCAGTTCGGCGCTCGAAACGGCTCCGGACGGATTTTCGTGCGCATCTTCGGCACCTTTGCACGAAAATATTGAAATGCCCGTTTTAGGACATTTCGAGATGCTTTTCGGTTAAAAACGGTTTTGGGGAGTTTCTTGGGTCTGTAAAACAGTTCAGGCAGTTCGGCGGTCGAAACGGGTCCGGACGGATTTTCGTGCGCATCTACGGCACCTTTGCACGAAAATATTGAAATGCCCGTTTTAGGACATTTCGAGATGCTTTTCTGTTAAAAACGGTTTTGGGGAGTTTCTTGGGTCTAGAAAACACTTCAGGCAGTTCGGCGCTCGAAACGGCTCCGGACGGATTTTCGTGCGCATCTTCGGCACCTTTGCACGAAAATATTGAAATGCCCGTTTTAGGACATTTCGAGATGCTTTTCGGTTAAAAACGGTTTTGGGGAGTTTCTTGGGTCTGTAAAACAGTTCAGGCAGTTCGGCGCTCGAAACGGGTCCGGACGGATTTTCGTGCGCATCTTCGGCACCTTTGCACGAAAATATTGAAATGCCCGTTTTAGGACATTTCGAGATGCTTTTCGGTTAAAAACGGTTTTGGGGAGTTTCTTGGGTCTGTAAAACAGTTCAGGCAGTTCGGCGCTCGAAACGGGTCCGGACGGATTTTCGTGCGCATCTACGGCACCTGTGCACGAAAATATTGAAATGCCCGTTTTAGGACGGTTCGAGATGCTTTTCGGTTAAAAACGGTTTTGGGGAGTTTCTTGGGTCTGGAAAACACTTCAGGCAGCTCGGCGCTCGAAACGGCTCCGTGCGGATTTTCGTGCGCATCTACGGCACCTGTGCACGAAAATATTGAAATGCCCGTTTTAGGACATTTCGAGATGCTTTTCGGTTAAAAACGGTTTTGGGGAGTTTCTTGGGTTTGTAAAACAGTTCAGGCAGTTCGGCGCTCGAAACGGGTCCGGACGGATTCTCGTGCGCATCTACGGCACCTGTGCACGAAAATATTGAAATGCCCGTTTTAGGACATTTCGAGATGCTTTTCGGTTAAAAACGGTTTTGGGGAGTTTCTTGGGTCTGGAAAACACTTCAGGCAGTTCGGCGCTCGAAACGGCTCCGTGCGGAATTTCGTGCGCATCTACGGCACCTGTGCACGAAATTAATGAAATGCCCGTTTTAGGACATTTCGAGATGCTTTTCGGTTAAAAACAGTTTTGGGGAGTTTCTTGTGTCTGTAAAACAGTTCAGGCAGTTCGGCGCTCGAAACGGGTCCGGACGGATTTTCGTACGCATCTACGGCACCTGTGCGCGAACAATTGAGATGCGCGTTTTAGGACATTTCGAGATGCTTTTCGGTTAAAAACGGTTTTGGGGAGTTTCTTGGGTCTAGAAAACACTTAAGGCAGTTCGGCGCTGGAAACGGCTCCGGACGGATTTTCGTGCGCATCTTCGGCACCTTTGCACGAAAATATTGAAATGCCCGTTTTAGGACATTTCGAGATGCTTTTCGGTTAAAAACGGTTTTGAGGAGTTTCTTGGGTCTGTAAAACAGTTCAGGCAGTTCGGCGCTCGAAACGGGTCCGGTCGGATTTTCGTGCGCATCTACGGCACCTGTGCACGAAAATATTGACATGCCTGTTTTAGGACATTTCGAGATGCTTTTCGGTTAAAAATGGTTTTGGGGAGTTTCTTGGGTCTAGAAAACACTTCAGGCAGTTCGGCGCTCGAAACGGCTCCGGACGGATTTTCGTGCGCATCTTCGGCACCTTTGCACGAAAATATTGAAATGCCCGTTTTAGGACATTTCGAGATGCTTTTCGGTTAAAAACGGTTTTGGGAAGTTTCTTGGGTCTGTAAAACAGTTCAGGCATTTCGACGCTCGAAACGGGTCCGGTCGGATTTTCGTGCGCATCTACGGCACCTGTGCACGAAAATATTGACATGCCTGTTTTAGGACATTTCGAGATGCTTTTCGGTTAAAAATGGTTTTGGGGAGTTTCTTGGGTCTAGAAAACACTTCAGGCAGATCGGCGCTCGAAACGGCTCCGGACGGATTTTCGTGCGCATCTTCGGCACCTTTGCACGAAAATATTGAAATGCCCGTTTTAGGACATTTCGAGATGCTTTTCGGTTAAAAATGGTTTTGGGGAGTTTCTTGGGTCTGTAAAACAGTTCAGGGAGTTCGGCGCTCGAAACGGGTCCGGATGGATTTTCGTGCGCATCTACGGCACCTGTGCACGAAAATATTAAAATGCCCGTTTTAGGACATTTCGAGATGCTTTTCGGTTAAAAACGGTTTTGGGGAGTTTCTTCGGTCTGGAAAACAGTTCAGGCAGTTCGGCGCTCGAAACGGCTCCGTGCGGATTTTCGTGCGCATCTACGGCACCTGTGCACGAAATTATTGAAATGCCCGTTTTAGGACATTTCGAGATGCTTTTCGGTTAAAAACGGTTTTGGGGAGTTTCTTGGGTCTGTAAAACAGTTCAGGCAGTTCGGCGCTCGAAACGGGTCCGGACGGATTTTCGTGCGCATATACGGCACCTGTGCACGAAAATATTGAAATGCCCGTTTTAGGACATTTCGAGATTCTTTTCGGTTAAAAATGGTTTTGGGGAGTTTCTTGGGTCTGTAAAACAGTTCAGGCAGTTCGGCGCTCGAAACGGGTCCGGACGGATTTTCGTGCGCATCTTCGGCACCTTTGCACGAAAATATTGAAATGCCCGTTCTAGGACATTTCGAGATTCTTTTCGGTTAAAAATGGTTTTGGGGAGTTTCTTGGGTCTGTAAAACAGTTCAGGCAGTTCGGCGCTCGAAACGGGTCCGGACGGATTTTCGTGCGCATCTACGGCACCTGTGCACGAAAATATTGACATGCCCATTTTAGGACATTTCGAGATGCTTTTCGGTTAAAAACGGTTTTGGGGAGTTTCTTGGGTCTAGAAAACACTTCAGGCAGTTCGGCGCTCGAAACGGCTCCGGACGGATTTTCGTGCGCATCTTCGGCACCTTTGCACGAAAATATTGAAATGCCCGTTTTAGGACATTTCGAGATGCTTTTCGGTTAAAAACGGTTTTGGGAAGTTTCTTGGGTCTGTAAAACCGTTCAGGCAGTTCGGCGGTCGAAACGGGTCCGGACGGATTTTCGTGCGCATCTACGGCACCTGTGCACGAAAATATTGAAATGCCCGTTTGAGGACATTTCGAGATGCTTTTCGGTTAAAAACGGTTTTGGGGTGTTTCTTGGGTCTGTAAAACAGTTCAGGCAGTTCGGCGCTCGAAACGGGTCCGGACGGATTTTCGTGCGCATCTACGGCACCTGTGCACGAAAATATTGACATGCCCGTTTTAGGACATTTCGAGATGCTTTTCGGTTAAAAATGGTTTTGGGGAGTTTCTTGGGTCTAGAAAACACTTCAGGCAGTTCGGCGCTCAAAACGGCTCCGGACGGATTTTCGTGCGCATCTTCGGCACCTTTGCACGAAAATATTGAAATGCCCGTTTTAGGACATTTCGAGATGCTTTTCGGTTAAAAATGGTTTTGGGGAGTTTCTTGGGTCTGTAAAACAGTTCAGGCAGTTCGGCGCTCGAAACGGGTCCGGACGGATTTTCGTGCGCATCTACGGCACCTGTGCACGAAAATATTGAAATGCCCGTTTTAGGACATTTCGAGATGCTTTTCGGTTAAAAATGGTTTTGGGGAGTTTCTTGGTTCTGTAAAACAGTTCAGGCAGTTCGGCGCTCGAAACGGGTCCGGACGGATTTTCGTGCGCATCTACGGCACCTGTGCACGAAAATATTGAAATGCCCATTTTAGGACATTTCGAGATGCTTTTCGGTTAAAAACGGTTTTGGGGATTTTCTTGGGTCTAGAAAACACTTCAGGCAGTTCGGCGCTCGAAACGGCTCCGGACGGATTTTCGTGCGCATCTTCGGCACCTTTGCACGAAAATATTGAAATGCCCGTTTTAGGACATTTCGAGATGCTTTTCGGTTAAAAACGGTTTTGGGGAGTTTCTTGGGTCTGTAAAACAGTTTAGGCAGTTCGGCGGTCGAAACGGGTCCGGACGGATTTTCGTGCGCATCTACGGCACCTGTGCACGAAAATATTGAAATGCCCGTTTTAGGACATTTCGAGATGCTTTTCGGTTAAAAACGGTTTTGGGGAGTTTCTTGGGTCTGTAAAACAGTTCAGGCAGTTCGGCGCTCGAAACGGGTCCGGACGGATTTTCGTGCGCATCTACGGCACCTGTGCACGAAAATATTGAAATGCCCGTTTTAGGACATTTCGAGATGCTTTTCGGTTAAAAACGGTTTTGGGGAGTTTCTTGGGTCTGGAAAACACTTCTGGCAGTTCGGCGCTCGAAACGGCTCCGTGCGGATTTTCGTGCGCATCTACGGCACCTGTGCACGAAAATATTGAAATGCCCGTTTTAGGACATTTCGAGATTCTTTTCGGTTAAAAACGGTTTTGGGGAGTTTCTTGGGTCTGTAAAACAGTTCAGGCAGTTCGGCACTCGAAACGGATCCGGACGGATTTTCGTGCGCATCTACGGCACCTGTGCACGAAAATATTGACATGCCCGTTTTAGGACATTTCGAGATGCTTTTCGGTTAAAAACGGTTTTGGGGAGTTTCTTGGGTCTGTAAAACAGTTCAGGCAGTTCGGCGCTCGAAACGGGTCCGGACGGATTTTCGTGCGCATCTACGGCACCTGTGCACGAAAATATTGACATGCCCATTTTAGGACATTTCGAGATGCTTTTCGGTTAAAAACGGTTTTGGGGAGTTTCTTGGGTCTAGAAAACACTTCAGGCAGTTCGGCGCTCGAAACGGGTCCGGACGGATTTTCGTGCGCATCTACGGCACCTGTGCGCGAACAATTGAGATGCGCGTTTTAGGACATTTCGAGATGCTTTTCGGTTAAAAACGGTTTTGGGGAGTTTCTTGGGTCTGTAAAACAGTTCAGGCAGTTCGGCGCTCGAAACGGGTCCGGAAGGATTTTCGTGCGCATCTACGGCACCTGTGCACGAAAATTTTGACATGCCCGTTTTAGGACATTTCGAGATGCTTTTCGGTTAAAAATGGTTTTGGGGAGTTTCTTGGGTCTGGAAAACACTTCAGGCAGTTTGGCGCTCGAAACGGCTCCGTGCGGATTTTCGTGCGCATCTACGGCACCTGTGCACGAAATTATTGAATTGCCCGTTTTAGGACATTTCGAGATGCTTTTCGGTTAAAAACGGTTTTGGGGAGTTTCTTGGGTCTGTAAAACAGTTCAGGCAATTCGGCGCTCGAAACGGGTCCGGACGGATTTTCGTGCGCATCTACGGCACCTGTGCACGAAAATATTGACATGCCCGTTTTAGGACATTTCGAGATGCTTTTCGGTTAAAAACGGTTTTGGGGAGTTTCTTGGGTCTAGAAAACAATTCAGGCAGTTCGGCGCTCGAAACGGCTCCGGACGGATTTTCGTGCGCATCTTCGGCACCTTTGCACGAAAATATTGAAATGCCCGTTTTAGGACATTTCGAGATGCTTTTCGGTTAAAAACGGTTTTGGGGAGTTTCTTGGGTCTGTAAAACAGTTCAGGCAGTTCGGCGGTCGAAACGGGTCCGGACGGATTTTCGTGCGCATCTACGGCACCTTTGCACGAAAATATTGAAATGCCCGTTTTAGGACATTTCGAGATGCTTTTCGGTTAAAAACGGTTTTGGGGAGTTTCTTGGGTCTAGAAAACACTTCAGGCAGTTCGGCGCTCGAAACGGCTCCGGACGGATTTTCGTGCGCATCTTCGGCACCTTTGCACGAAAATATTGAAATGCCCGTTTTAGGACATTTCGAGATGCTTTTCGGTTAAAAACGGTTTTGGGGAGTTTCTTGGGTCTGTAAAACAGTTCAGGCAGTTCGGCGGTCGAAACGGGTCCGGACGGATTTTCGTGCGCATCTACGGCACCTTTGCACGAAAATATTGAAATGCCCGTTTTAGGACATTTCGAGATGCTTTTCGGTTAAAAACGGTTTTGGGGAGTTTCTTGGGTCTAGAAAACACTTCAGGCAGTTCGGCGCTCGAAACGGCTCCGTGCGGAATTTCGTGCGCATCTACGGCACCTGTGCACGAAATTAATGAAATGCCCGTTTTAGGACATTTCGAGATGCTTTTCGGTTAAAAACAGTTTTGGGGAGTTTCTTGTGTCTGTAAAACAGTTCAGGCAGTTCGGCGCTCGAAACGGGTCCGGACGGATTTTCGTACGCATCTACGGCACCTGTGCGCGAACAATTGAGATGCGCGTTTTAGGACATTTCGAGATGCTTTTCGGTTAAAAACGGTTTTGGGGAGTTTCTTGGGTCTAGAAAACACTTAAGGCAGTTCGGCGCTGGAAACGGCTCCGGACGGATTTTCGTGCGCATCTTCGGCACCTTTGCACGAAAATATTGAAATGCCCGTTTTAGGACATTTCGAGATGCTTTTCGGTTAAAAACGGTTTTGAGGAGTTTCTTGGGTCTGTAAAACAGTTCAGGCAGTTCGGCGCTCGAAACGGGTCCGGTCGGATTTTCGTGCGCATCTACGGCACCTGTGCACGAAAATATTGACATGCCTGTTTTAGGACATTTCGAGATGCTTTTCGGTTAAAAATGGTTTTGGGGAGTTTCTTGGGTCTAGAAAACACTTCAGGCAGTTCGGCGCTCGAAACGGCTCCGGACGGATTTTCGTGCGCATCTTCGGCACCTTTGCACGAAAATATTGAAATGCCCGTTTTAGGACATTTCGAGATGCTTTTCGGTTAAAAACGGTTTTGGGAAGTTTCTTGGGTCTGTAAAACAGTTCAGGCATTTCGACGCTCGAAACGGGTCCGGTCGGATTTTCGTGCGCATCTACGGCACCTGTGCACGAAAATATTGACATGCCTGTTTTAGGACATTTCGAGATGCTTTTCGGTTAAAAATGGTTTTGGGGAGTTTCTTGGGTCTAGAAAACACTTCAGGCAGATCGGCGCTCGAAACGGCTCCGGACGGATTTTCGTGCGCATCTTCGGCACCTTTGCACGAAAATATTGAAATGCCCGTTTTAGGACATTTCGAGATGCTTTTCGGTTAAAAATGGTTTTGGGGAGTTTCTTGGGTCTGTAAAACAGTTCAGGGAGTTCGGCGCTCGAAACGGGTCCGGATGGATTTTCGTGCGCATCTACGGCACCTGTGCACGAAAATATTAAAATGCCCGTTTTAGGACATTTCGAGATGCTTTTCGGTTAAAAACGGTTTTGGGGAGTTTCTTCGGTCTGGAAAACAGTTCAGGCAGTTCGGCGCTCGAAACGGCTCCGTGCGGATTTTCGTGCGCATCTACGGCACCTGTGCACGAAATTATTGAAATGCCCGTTTTAGGACATTTCGAGATGCTTTTCGGTTAAAAACGGTTTTGGGGAGTTTCTTGGGTCTGTAAAACAGTTCAGGCAGTTCGGCGCTCGAAACGGGTCCGGACGGATTTTCGTGCGCATATACGGCACCTGTGCACGAAAATATTGAAATGCCCGTTTTAGGACATTTCGAGATTCTTTTCGGTTAAAAATGGTTTTGGGGAGTTTCTTGGGTCTGTAAAACAGTTCAGGCAGTTCGGCGCTCGAAACGGGTCCGGACGGATTTTCGTGCGCATCTTCGGCACCTTTGCACGAAAATATTGAAATGCCCGTTCTAGGACATTTCGAGATTCTTTTCGGTTAAAAATGGTTTTGGGGAGTTTCTTGGGTCTGTAAAACAGTTCAGGCAGTTCGGCGCTCGAAACGGGTCCGGACGGATTTTCGTGCGCATCTACGGCACCTGTGCACGAAAATATTGACATGCCCATTTTAGGACATTTCGAGATGCTTTTCGGTTAAAAACGGTTTTGGGGAGTTTCTTGGGTCTAGAAAACACTTCAGGCAGTTCGGCGCTCGAAACGGCTCCGGACGGATTTTCGTGCGCATCTTCGGCACCTTTGCACGAAAATATTGAAATGCCCGTTTTAGGACATTTCGAGATGCTTTTCGGTTAAAAACGGTTTTGGGAAGTTTCTTGGGTCTGTAAAACCGTTCAGGCAGTTCGGCGGTCGAAACGGGTCCGGACGGATTTTCGTGCGCATCTACGGCACCTGTGCACGAAAATATTGAAATGCCCGTTTGAGGACATTTCGAGATGCTTTTCGGTTAAAAACGGTTTTGGGGTGTTTCTTGGGTCTGTAAAACAGTTCAGGCAGTTCGGCGCTCGAAACGGGTCCGGACGGATTTTCGTGCGCATCTACGGCACCTGTGCACGAAAATATTGACATGCCCGTTTTAGGACATTTCGAGATGCTTTTCGGTTAAAAATGGTTTTGGGGAGTTTCTTGGGTCTAGAAAACACTTCAGGCAGTTCGGCGCTCAAAACGGCTCCGGACGGATTTTCGTGCGCATCTTCGGCACCTTTGCACGAAAATATTGAAATGCCCGTTTTAGGACATTTCGAGATGCTTTTCGGTTAAAAATGGTTTTGGGGAGTTTCTTGGGTCTGTAAAACAGTTCAGGCAGTTCGGCGCTCGAAACGGGTCCGGACGGATTTTCGTGCGCATCTACGGCACCTGTGCACGAAAATATTGAAATGCCCGTTTTAGGACATTTCGAGATGCTTTTCGGTTAAAAATGGTTTTGGGGAGTTTCTTGGTTCTGTAAAACAGTTCAGGCAGTTCGGCGCTCGAAACGGGTCCGGACGGATTTTCGTGCGCATCTACGGCACCTGTGCACGAAAATATTGAAATGCCCATTTTAGGACATTTCGAGATGCTTTTCGGTTAAAAACGGTTTTGGGGATTTTCTTGGGTCTAGAAAACACTTCAGGCAGTTCGGCGCTCGAAACGGCTCCGGACGGATTTTCGTGCGCATCTTCGGCACCTTTGCACGAAAATATTGAAATGCCCGTTTTAGGACATTTCGAGATGCTTTTCGGTTAAAAACGGTTTTGGGGAGTTTCTTGGGTCTGTAAAACAGTTTAGGCAGTTCGGCGGTCGAAACGGGTCCGGACGGATTTTCGTGCGCATCTACGGCACCTGTGCACGAAAATATTGAAATGCCCGTTTTAGGACATTTCGAGATGCTTTTCGGTTAAAAACGGTTTTGGGGAGTTTCTTGGGTCTGTAAAACAGTTCAGGCAGTTCGGCGCTCGAAACGGGTCCGGACGGATTTTCGTGCGCATCTACGGCACCTGTGCACGAAAATATTGAAATGCCCGTTTTAGGACATTTCGAGATGCTTTTCGGTTAAAAACGGTTTTGGGGAGTTTCTTGGGTCTGGAAAACACTTCTGGCAGTTCGGCGCTCGAAACGGCTCCGTGCGGATTTTCGTGCGCATCTACGGCACCTGTGCACGAAAATATTGAAATGCCCGTTTTAGGACATTTCGAGATTCTTTTCGGTTAAAAACGGTTTTGGGGAGTTTCTTGGGTCTGTAAAACAGTTCAGGCAGTTCGGCACTCGAAACGGATCCGGACGGATTTTCGTGCGCATCTACGGCACCTGTGCACGAAAATATTGACATGCCCGTTTTAGGACATTTCGAGATGCTTTTCGGTTAAAAACGGTTTTGGGGAGTTTCTTGGGTCTGTAAAACAGTTCAGGCAGTTCGGCGCTCGAAACGGGTCCGGACGGATTTTCGTGCGCATCTACGGCACCTGTGCACGAAAATATTGACATGCCCATTTTAGGACATTTCGAGATGCTTTTCGGTTAAAAACGGTTTTGGGGAGTTTCTTGGGTCTAGAAAACACTTCAGGCAGTTCGGCGCTCGAAACGGGTCCGGACGGATTTTCGTGCGCATCTACGGCACCTGTGCGCGAACAATTGAGATGCGCGTTTTAGGACATTTCGAGATGCTTTTCGGTTAAAAACGGTTTTGGGGAGTTTCTTGGGTCTGTAAAACAGTTCAGGCAGTTCGGCGCTCGAAACGGGTCCGGAAGGATTTTCGTGCGCATCTACGGCACCTGTGCACGAAAATTTTGACATGCCCGTTTTAGGACATTTCGAGATGCTTTTCGGTTAAAAATGGTTTTGGGGAGTTTCTTGGGTCTGGAAAACACTTCAGGCAGTTTGGCGCTCGAAACGGCTCCGTGCGGATTTTCGTGCGCATCTACGGCACCTGTGCACGAAATTATTGAATTGCCCGTTTTAGGACATTTCGAGATGCTTTTCGGTTAAAAACGGTTTTGGGGAGTTTCTTGGGTCTGTAAAACAGTTCAGGCAATTCGGCGCTCGAAACGGGTCCGGACGGATTTTCGTGCGCATCTACGGCACCTGTGCACGAAAATATTGACATGCCCGTTTTAGGACATTTCGAGATGCTTTTCGGTTAAAAACGGTTTTGGGGAGTTTCTTGGGTCTAGAAAACAATTCAGGCAGTTCGGCGCTCGAAACGGCTCCGGACGGATTTTCGTGCGCATCTTCGGCACCTTTGCACGAAAATATTGAAATGCCCGTTTTAGGACATTTCGAGATGCTTTTCGGTTAAAAACGGTTTTGGGGAGTTTCTTGGGTCTGTAAAACAGTTCAGGCAGTTCGGCGGTCGAAACGGGTCCGGACGGATTTTCGTGCGCATCTACGGCACCTTTGCACGAAAATATTGAAATGCCCGTTTTAGGACATTTCGAGATGCTTTTCGGTTAAAAACGGTTTTGGGGAGTTTCTTGGGTCTAGAAAACACTTCAGGCAGTTCGGCGCTCGAAACGGCTCCGGACGGATTTTCGTGCGCATCTTCGGCACCTTTGCACGAAAATATTGAAATGCCCGTTTTAGGACATTTCGAGATGCTTTTCGGTTAAAAACGGTTTTGGGGAGTTTCTTGGGTCTGTAAAACAGTTCAGGCAGTTCGGCGCTCGAAACGGGTCCGGACGGATTTTCGTGCGCATCTACGGCACCTGTGCACGAAAATATTGAAATGCCCGTTTTAGGACGGTTCGAGATGCTTTTCGGTTAAAAACGGTTTTGGGGAGTTTCTTGGGTCTGGAAAACACTTCAGGCAGTTCGGCGCTCGAAACGGCTCCGTGCGGATTTTCGTGCGCATCTACGGCACCTGTGCACGAAAATATTGAAATGCCCGTTTTAGGACATTTCGAGATGCTTTTCGGTTAAAAACGGTTTTGGGGAGTTTCTTGGGTTTGTAAAACAGTTCAGGCAGTTCGGCGCTCGAAACGGGTCCGGACGGATTCTCGTGCGCATCTACGGCACCTGTGCACGAAAATATTGAAATGCCCGTTTTAGGACATTTCGAGATGCTTTTCGGTTAAAAACGGTTTTGGGGAGTTTCTTGGGTCTGGAAAACACTTCAGGCAGTTCGGCACTCGAAACGGCTCCGTGCGGAATTTCGTGCGCATCTACGGCACCTGTGCACGAAATTAATGAAATGCCCGTTTTAGGACATTTCGAGATGCTTTTCGGTTAAAAACAGTTTTGGGGAGTTTCTTGTGTCTGTAAAACAGTTCAGGCAGTTCGGCGCTCGAAACGGGTCCGGACGGATTTTCGTACGCATCTACGGCACCTGTGCGCGAACAATTGAGATGCGCGTTTTAGGACATTTCGAGATGCTTTTCGGTTAAAAACGGTTTTGGGGAGTTTCTTGGGTCTAGAAAACACTTAAGGCAGTTCGGCGCTGGAAACGGCTCCGGACGGATTTTCGTGCGCATCTTCGGCACCTTTCACGAAAATATTGAAATGCCCGTTTTAGGACATTTCGAGATGCTTTTCGGTTAAAAACGGTTTTGAGGAGTTTCTTGGGTCTGTAAAACAGTTCAGGCAGTTCGGCGCTCGAAACGGGTCCGGTCGGATTTTCGTGCGCATCTACGGCACCTGTGCACGAAAATATTGACATGCCTGTTTTAGGACATTTCGAGATGCTTTTCGGTTAAAAATGGTTTTGGGGAGTTTCTTGGGTCTAGAAAACACTTCAGGCAGTTCGGCGCTCGAAACGGCTCCGGACGGATTTTCGTGCGCATCTTCGGCACCTTTGCACGAAAATATTGAAATGCCCGTTTTAGGACATTTCGAGATGCTTTTCGGTTAAAAACGGTTTTGGGGAGTTTCTTGGGTCTGTAAAACAGTTCAGGCATTTCGGCGCTCGAAACGGGTCCGGTCGGATTTTCGTGCGCATCTACGGCACCTGTGCACGAAAATATTGACATGCCTGTTTTAGGACATTTCGAGATGCTTTTCGGTTAAAAATGGTTTTGGGGAGTTTCTTGGGTCTAGAAAACACTTCAGGCAGTTCGGCGCTCGAAACGGCTCCGAACGGATTTTCGTGCGCATCTTCGGCACCTTTGCACGAAAATATTGAAATGCCCGTTTTAGGACATTTCGAGATGCTTTTCGGTTAAAAACGGTTTTGGGAAGTTTCTTGGGTCTGTAAAACAGTTCAGGCAGTTCGGGGGTCGAAACGGGTCCGGACGGATTTTCGTGCGCATCTACGGCACCTGTGCACGAAAATATTGAAATGCCCGTTTTAGGACATTTCGAGATGCTTTTCGGTTAAAAATGGTTTTGGGGAGTTTCTTGGGTCTGTAAAACAGTTCAGGCAGTTCGGCGCTCGAAACGGGTCCGGACGGATTTTCGTGCGCATCTACGGCACCTGTGCACGAAAATATTGAAATGCCCGTTTTAGGACATTTCGAGATGCTTTTCGGTTAAAAACGGTTTTGGGGAGTTTCTTGGGTCTGGAAAACACTTCTGGCAGTTCGGCGCTCGAAACGGCTCCGTGCGGATTTTCGTGCGCATCTACGGCACCTGTGCACGAAAATATTGAAATGCCCGTTTTAGGACATTTCGAGATTCTTTTCGGTTAAAAACGGTTTTGGGGAATTTCTTGGGTCTGTAAAACAGTTCAGGGAGTTCGGCGCTCGAAACGGGTCCGGACGGATTTTCGTGCGCATCTACGGCACCTGTGCGCGAACAATTGAGATGCGCGTTTTAGGACATTTCGAGATGCTTTTCGGTTAAAAACGGTTTTGGGGAGTTTCTTGGGTCTAGAAAACACTTAAGGCAGTTCGGCACTGGAAACGGCTCCGGACGGATTTTCGTGCGCATCTTCGGCACCTTTGCACGAAAATATTGAAATGCCCGTTTTAGGACATTTCAAGATGCTTTTCGGTTAAAAACGGTTTTGGGGAGTTTCTTGGGTCTAGAAAACACTTCAGGCAGTTCGTCGCTCGAAACGGCTCCGGACGGATTTTCGTGCGCATCTTCGGCACCTTTGCACGAAAATATTGAAATGCCCGTTCTAGGACATTTCGAGATGCTTTTCGGTTAAAAACGGTTTTGGGGAGTTTCTTCGGTCTAGAAAACACTTCAGGCAGTTCGTCGCTCGAAACGGGTCCGGACGGATTTTCGTGCGCATCTTCGGCACCTGTGCACGAAAATATTGAAATGCCCATTTTAGTACATTTCGAGATGCTTTTCGGTGAAAAATGGTTTTGGGGAGTTTCTTGGGTCTGTAAAACAGTTCAGGCAGTTCGGCGCTCGAAACGGGTCCGGACGGATTTTCGTGCGCATCTACGGCAACTGTGCACGTAAATATTGAAATGCCCGTTTTAGGACATTTCGAGATGCTTTTCGGTTAAAAACGGTTTTGGGGAGTTTCTTGGGTCTGGAAAACACTTCAGGCAGTTCGGCGCTCGAAACGGCTCCGTGCGGATTTTCGTGCGCATCTACGGCACCTGTGCGCGAACAATTGAGATGCTCGTTTTAGGACATTTCGAGATGCTTTTCGGTTAAAAACGGTTTTGGGGAATTTCTTGGGTCTGTAAAACAGTTCAGGGAGTTCGGCGCTCAAAACTGGTCCGGACGGATTTTCGTGCGCATCTACGGCACCTGTGCGCGAACAATTGAGATGCGCGTTTTAGGACATTTCGAGATGCTTTTCGGTTAAATACGGTTTTGGGGAGTTTCTTGGGTCTGTAAAACAGTTCAGGCAGTTCGGCGCTCGAAACGGGTCCGGACGGATTTTCGTGCGCATCTACGGCACCTGTGCACGAAAATATTGACATGCCCGTTTTAGGACATTTCGAGATGCTTTTCGGTTAAAAACGGTTTTGGGGAGTTTCTTGGGTCTAGAAAACACTTCAGGCAGTTCGGCGCTCGAAACGGCTCCGGACGGATTTTCGTGCGCATCTTCGGCACCTTTGCACGAAAATATTGAAATGCCCGTTTTAGGACATTTCGAGATGCTTTTCGGTTAAAAACGGTTTTGGGGAGTTTCTTGGGTCTGTAAAACAGTTCAGGCAGTTCGGCGGTCGAAACGGGTCCGGACGGATTTTCGTGCGCATCTACGGCACCTTTGCACGAAAATATTGAAATGCCCGTTTTAGGACATTTCGAGATGCTTTTCGGTTAAAAACGGTTTTGGGGAGTTTCTTGGGTCTAGAAAACACTTCAGGCAGTTCGGCGCTCGAAACGGCTCCGGACGGATTTTCGTGCGCATCTTCGGCACCTTTGCACGAAAATATTGAAATGCCCGTTTTAGGACATTTCGAGATGCTTTTCGGTTAAAAACGGTTTTGGGGAGTTTCTTGGGTCTGTAAAACAGTTCAGGCAGTTCGGCGCTCGAAACGGGTCCGGACGGATTTTCGTGCGCATCTTCGGCACCTTTGCACGAAAATATTGAAATGCCCGTTTTAGGACATTTCGAGATGCTTTTCGGTTAAAAACGGTTTTGGGGAGTTTCTTGGGTCTGTAAAACAGTTCAGGCAGTTCGGCGCTCGAAACGGGTCCGGACGGATTTTCGTGCGCATCTACGGCACCTGTGCACGAAAATATTGAAATGCCCGTTTTAGGACGGTTCGAGATGCTTTTCGGTTAAAAACGGTTTTGGGGAGTTTCTTGGGTCTGGAAAACACTTCAGGCAGTTCGGCGCTCGAAACGGCTCCGTGCGGATTTTCGTGCGCATCTACGGCACCTGTGCACGAAAATATTGAAATGCCCGTTTTAGGACATTTCGAGATGCTTTTCGGTTAAAAACGGTTTTGGGGAGTTTCTTGGGTCTGGAAAACACTTCAGGCAGTTCGGCGCTCGAAACGGCTCCGTGCGGAATTTCGTGCGCATCTACGGCACCTGTGCACGAAATTAATGAAATGCCCGTTTTAGGACATTTCGAGATGCTTTTCGGTTAAAAACAGTTTTGGGGAGTTTCTTGTGTCGGTAAAACAGTTCAGGCAGTTCGGCGCTCGAAACGGGTCCGGACGGATTCTCGTGCGCATCTACGGCACCTGTGCACGAAAATATTGAAATGCCCGTTTTAGGACATTTCGAGATGCTTTTCGGTTAAAAACGGTTTTGGGGAGTTTCTTGGGTCTGGAAAACACTTCAGGCAGTTCGGCGCTCGAAACGGCTCCGTGCGGAATTTCGTGCGCATCTACGGCACCTATGCACGAAATTAATGAAATGCCCGTTTTAGGACATTTCGAGATGCTTTTCGGTTAAAAACAGTTTTGGGGAGTTTCTTGTGTCGGTAAAACAGTTCAGGCAGTTCGGCGCTCGAGACGGGTCCGGACGGATTTTCGTACGCATCTACGGCACCTGTGCGCGAACAATTGAGATGCGCGTTTTAGGACATTTCGAGATGCTTTTCGGTTAAAAATGGTTTTGGGGAGTTTCTTGGGTCTAGAAAACACTTAAGGCAGTTCGGCGCTGGAAACGGCTCCGGACGGATTTTCGTGCGCATCTTCGGCACCTTTGCACGAAAATATTGAAATGCCCGTTTTAGGACATTTCGAGATGCTTTTCGGTTAAAAACGGTTTTGAGGAGTTTCTTGGGTCTGTAAAACAGTTCAGGCAGTTCGGCGCTCGAAACGGGTCCGGTCGGATTTTCGTGCGCATCTACGGCACCTGTGCACGAAAATATTGACATGCCTGTTTTAGGACATTTCGAGATACTTTTCGGTTAAAAATGGTTTTGGGGAGTTTCTTGGGTCTAGAAAACACTTCAGGCAGTTCGGCGCTCGAAACGGCTCCGGACGGATTTTCGTGCGCATCTTCGGCACCTTTGCACGAAAATATTGAAATGCCCGTTTTAGGACATTTCGAGATGCTTTTCGGTTAAAAACGGTTTTGGGAAGTTTCTTGGGTCTGTAAAACCGTTCAGGCAGTTCGGCGGTCGAAACGGGTCCGGACGGATTTTCGTGCGCATCTACGGCACCTGTGCACCAAAATATTGACATGCCTGTTTTAGGACATTTCGAGATACTTTTCGGTTAAAAATGGTTTTGGGGAGTTTCTTGGGTCTAGAAAACACTTCAGGCAGTTCGGCGCTCGAAACGGCTCCGGACGGATTTTCGTGCGCATCTTCGGCACCTTTGCACGAAAATATTAAAATGCCCGTTTTAGGACATTTCGAGATGCTTTTCGGTTAAAAACGGTTTTGGGGAGTTTCTTGGGTCTGTAAAACAGTTCAGGCAATTCGGCGCTCGAAACGGGTCCGGACGGATTTTCGTGCGCATCTACGGCACCTGTGCACGAAAATATTGAAATGCCCGTTTTAGGACATTTCGAGATGCTTTTCGGTTAAAAACGGTTATGGGGAGTTTCTTGGGTCTGTAAAACAGTTCAAGCAGTTCGGCGCTCGAAACGGGTCCGGACGGATTTTCGTGCGCATCTACGGCACCTGTGCACGAAAATATTGAAATGCCCGTTTTAGGACATTTCGAGATGCTTTTCGGTTAAAAACGGTTTTGGGGAGTTTCTTGGGTCTGGAAAACACTTCAGGCAGTTCGGCGCTCGAAACGGCTCCGTGCGGATTTTCGTGCGCATCTACGGCACCTGTGCACGAAATTATTGAAATGCCCGTTTTAGGACATTTCGAGATGCTTTTCGGTTAAAAACGGTTTTGGGGAGTTTCTTGGGTCTGTAAAACAGTTCAAGCAGTGCGGCGCTCGAAACGGGTCCGGACGGATTTTCGTGCGCATCTACGGCACCTGTGCACCAAAATATTGACATGCCCGTTTTAGGACATTTCGAGATGCTTTTCGGTTAAAAACGGTTTTGGGGAGTTCCTTGGGTCTAGAAAACACTTCAGGCAGTTCGTCGCTCGAAACGGCTCCGGACGGATTTTCGTGCGCATCTTCGGCACCTTTGCACGAAAATATTGAAATGCCCGTTCTAGGACATTTCGAGATGCTTTTCGGTTAAAAACGGTTTTGGGGAGTTTCTTGGGTCTAGAAAACACTTCAGGCAGTTCGGCGCTGGAAACGGCTCCGGACGGATTTTCGTGCGCATCTTCGGCACCTTTGCACGAAAATATTGAAATGCCCGTTTTAGGACATTTCGAGATGCTTTTCGGTTAAAAACGGTTTTGGGGAGTTTCTTGTGTGTGTAAAGCAGTTCAGGCAGTTCGGCGCTCGAAACGGGTCCGGACGGATTTTCGTGCGCATCTACGGCACCTGTGCACGAAAATATTAAAATGCCCGTTTTAGGACATTTCGAGATGCTTTTCGGTTAAAAACGGTTTTGGGGAGTTTCTTGGGTCTGGAAAACACTTCAGGCAGTTCGGCGCTCGAAACGGCTCCGTGCGGATTTTCGTGCGCATCTACGGCACCTGTGCACGAAATTATTGAAATGCCCGTTTTAGGACATTTCGAGATGCTTTTCGGTTAAAAACGGTTTTGGGGAGTTTCTTGGGTCTGTAAAACAGTTCAGGCAGTTCGGCGCTCGAAACGGGTCCGGACGGATTTTCGTGCGCATCTACGGCACCTGTGCACGAAAATATTGAAATGCCCGTTTTAGGACATTTCGAGATGCTTTTCGGTTAAAAATGGTTTTGGGGAGTTTCTTGGGTCTGTAAAACAGTTCAGGCAGTTCGGCGCTCGAAACGGGTCCGGACGGATTTTCGTGCGCATCTACGGCACCTGTGCACGAAAATATTGAAATGCCCGTTTTAGGACATTTCGAGATGCTTTTCGGTTAAAAATGGTTTTGGGGAGTTTCTTGGGTCTAGAAAACACTTCAGGCAGTTCGTCGCTCGAAACGACTCCGGACGGATTTTCGTGCGCATCTTCGGCACCTTTGCACGAAAATATTGAAATGCCCGTTCTAGGACATTTCGAGATGCTTTTCGGTTAAAAACGGTTTTGGGGAGTTTCTTGGGTCTGTAAAACAGTTCAGGCAGTTCGGCGCTCGAAACGGGTCCGGACGGATTTTCGTGCGCATCTACGGCACCTGTGCACGAAAATATTGACATGCCCATTTTAGGACATTTCGAGATGCTTTTCGGTTAAAAACGGTTTTGGGGAGTTTCTTGGGTCTAGAAAACACTTCAGGCAGTTCGGCGCTCGAAACGGGTCCGGACGGATTTTCGTGCGCATCTACGGCACCTGTGCGCGAACAATTGAGATGCGCGTTTTAGGACATTTCGAGATGCTTTTCGGTTAAAAACGGTTTTGGGGAGTTTCTTGGGTCTGTAAAACAGTTCAGGCAGTTCGGCGCTCGAAACGGGTCCGGAAGGATTTTCGTGCGCATCTACGGCACCTGTGCACGAAAATTTTGACATGCCCGTTTTAGGACATTTCGAGATGCTTTTCGGTTAAAAATGGTTTTGGGGAGTTTCTTGGGTCTGGAAAACACTTCAGGCAGTTTGGCGCTCGAAACGGCTCCGTGCGGATTTTCGTGCGCATCTACGGCACCTGTGCACGAAATTATTGAATTGCCCGTTTTAGGACATTTCGAGATGCTTTTCGGTTAAAAACGGTTTTGGGGAGTTTCTTGGGTCTGTAAAACAGTTCAGGCAATTCGGCGCTCGAAACGGGTCCGGACGGATTTTCGTGCGCATCTACGGCACCTGTGCACGAAAATATTGACATGCCCGTTTTAGGACATTTCGAGATGCTTTTCGGTTAAAAACGGTTTTGGGGAGTTTCTTGGGTCTAGAAAACAATTCAGGCAGTTCGGCGCTCGAAACGGCTCCGGACGGATTTTCGTGCGCATCTTCGGCACCTTTGCACGAAAATATTGAAATGCCCGTTTTAGGACATTTCGAGATGCTTTTCGGTTAAAAACGGTTTTGGGGAGTTTCTTGGGTCTGTAAAACAGTTCAGGCAGTTCGGCGGTCGAAACGGGTCCGGACGGATTTTCGTGCGCATCTACGGCACCTTTGCACGAAAATATTGAAATGCCCGTTTTAGGACATTTCGAGATGCTTTTCGGTTAAAAACGGTTTTGGGGAGTTTCTTGGGTCTAGAAAACACTTCAGGCAGTTCGGCGCTCGAAACGGCTCCGGACGGATTTTCGTGCGCATCTTCGGCACCTTTGCACGAAAATATTGAAATGCCCGTTTTAGGACATTTCGAGATGCTTTTCGGTTAAAAACGGTTTTGGGGAGTTTCTTGGGTCTGTAAAACAGTTCAGGCAGTTCGGCGCTCGAAACGGGTCCGGACGGATTTTCGTGCGCATCTACGGCACCTGTGCACGAAAATATTGAAATGCCCGTTTTAGGACGGTTCGAGATGCTTTTCGGTTAAAAACGGTTTTGGGGAGTTTCTTGGGTCTGGAAAACACTTCAGGCAGTTCGGCGCTCGAAACGGCTCCGTGCGGATTTTCGTGCGCATCTACGGCACCTGTGCACGAAAATATTGAAATGCCCGTTTTAGGACATTTCGAGATGCTTTTCGGTTAAAAACGGTTTTGGGGAGTTTCTTGGGTTTGTAAAACAGTTCAGGCAGTTCGGCGCTCGAAACGGGTCCGGACGGATTCTCGTGCGCATCTACGGCACCTGTGCACGAAAATATTGAAATGCCCGTTTTAGGACATTTCGAGATGCTTTTCGGTTAAAAACGGTTTTGGGGAGTTTCTTGGGTCTGGAAAACACTTCAGGCAGTTCGGCACTCGAAACGGCTCCGTGCGGAATTTCGTGCGCATCTACGGCACCTGTGCACGAAATTAATGAAATGCCCGTTTTAGGACATTTCGAGATGCTTTTCGGTTAAAAACAGTTTTGGGGAGTTTCTTGTGTCTGTAAAACAGTTCAGGCAGTTCGGCGCTCGAAACGGGTCCGGACGGATTTTCGTACGCATCTACGGCACCTGTGCGCGAACAATTGAGATGCGCGTTTTAGGACATTTCGAGATGCTTTTCGGTTAAAAACGGTTTTGGGGAGTTTCTTGGGTCTAGAAAACACTTAAGGCAGTTCGGCGCTGGAAACGGCTCCGGACGGATTTTCGTGCGCATCTTCGGCACCTTTCACGAAAATATTGAAATGCCCGTTTTAGGACATTTCGAGATGCTTTTCGGTTAAAAACGGTTTTGAGGAGTTTCTTGGGTCTGTAAAACAGTTCAGGCAGTTCGGCGCTCGAAACGGGTCCGGTCGGATTTTCGTGCGCATCTACGGCACCTGTGCACGAAAATATTGACATGCCTGTTTTAGGACATTTCGAGATGCTTTTCGGTTAAAAATGGTTTTGGGGAGTTTCTTGGGTCTAGAAAACACTTCAGGCAGTTCGGCGCTCGAAACGGCTCCGGACGGATTTTCGTGCGCATCTTCGGCACCTTTGCACGAAAATATTGAAATGCCCGTTTTAGGACATTTCGAGATGCTTTTCGGTTAAAAACGGTTTTGGGGAGTTTCTTGGGTCTGTAAAACAGTTCAGGCATTTCGGCGCTCGAAACGGGTCCGGTCGGATTTTCGTGCGCATCTACGGCACCTGTGCACGAAAATATTGACATGCCTGTTTTAGGACATTTCGAGATGCTTTTCGGTTAAAAATGGTTTTGGGGAGTTTCTTGGGTCTAGAAAACACTTCAGGCAGTTCGGCGCTCGAAACGGCTCCGAACGGATTTTCGTGCGCATCTTCGGCACCTTTGCACGAAAATATTGAAATGCCCGTTTTAGGACATTTCGAGATGCTTTTCGGTTAAAAACGGTTTTGGGAAGTTTCTTGGGTCTGTAAAACAGTTCAGGCAGTTCGGGGGTCGAAACGGGTCCGGACGGATTTTCGTGCGCATCTACGGCACCTGTGCACGAAAATATTGAAATGCCCGTTTTAGGACATTTCGAGATGCTTTTCGGTTAAAAATGGTTTTGGGGAGTTTCTTGGGTCTGTAAAACAGTTCAGGCAGTTCGGCGCTCGAAACGGGTCCGGACGGATTTTCGTGCGCATCTACGGCACCTGTGCACGAAAATATTGAAATGCCCGTTTTAGGACATTTCGAGATGCTTTTCGGTTAAAAACGGTTTTGGGGAGTTTCTTGGGTCTGGAAAACACTTCTGGCAGTTCGGCGCTCGAAACGGCTCCGTGCGGATTTTCGTGCGCATCTACGGCACCTGTGCACGAAAATATTGAAATGCCCGTTTTAGGACATTTCGAGATTCTTTTCGGTTAAAAACGGTTTTGGGGAGTTTCTTGGGTCTGTAAAACAGTTCAGGCAGTTCGGCACTCGAAACGGATCCGGACGGATTTTCGTGCGCATCTACGGCACCTGTGCACGAAAATATTGACATGCCCGTTTTAGGACATTTCGAGATGCTTTTCGGTTAAAAACGGTTTTGGGGAGTTTCTTGGGTCTAGAAAACACTTCAGGCAGTTCGGCGCTCGAAATGGCTCCGGACGGATTTTCGTGCGCATCTTCGGCACCTTTGCACGAAAATATTGAAATGCCCGTTTTAGGACATTTCGAGATGCTTTTCGGTTAAAAACGGTTTTGGGGAATTTCTTGGGTCTGTAAAACAGTTCAGGGAGTTCGGCGCTCGAAACGGGTCCGGACGGATTTTCGTGCGCATCTACGGCACCTGTGCGCGAACAATTGAGATGCGCGTTTTAGGACATTTCGAGATGCTTTTCGGTTAAAAACGGTTTTGGGGAGTTTCTTGGGTCTAGAAAACACTTAAGGCAGTTCGGCACTGGAAACGGCTCCGGACGGATTTTCGTGCGCATCTTCGGCACCTTTGCACGAAAATATTGAAATGCCCGTTTTAGGACATTTCAAGATGCTTTTCGGTTAAAAACGGTTTTGGGGAGTTTCTTGGGTCTAGAAAACACTTCAGGCAGTTCGTCGCTCGAAACGGCTCCGGACGGATTTTCGTGCGCATCTTCGGCACCTTTGCACGAAAATATTGAAATGCCCGTTCTAGGACATTTCGAGATGCTTTTCGGTTAAAAACGGTTTTGGGGAGTTTCTTCGGTCTAGAAAACACTTCAGGCAGTTCGTCGCTCGAAACGGGTCCGGACGGATTTTCGTGCGCATCTTCGGCACCTGTGCACGAAAATATTGAAATGCCCATTTTAGTACATTTCGAGATGCTTTTCGGTGAAAAATGGTTTTGGGGAGTTTCTTGGGTCTGTAAAACAGTTCAGGCAGTTCGGCGCTCGAAACGGGTCCGGACGGATTTTCGTGCGCATCTACGGCAACTGTGCACGTAAATATTGAAATGCCCGTTTTAGGACATTTCGAGATGCTTTTCGGTTAAAAACGGTTTTGGGGAGTTTCTTGGGTCTGGAAAACACTTCAGGCAGTTCGGCGATCGAAACGGCTCCGTGCGGATTTTCGTGCGCATCTACGGCACCTGTGCGCGAACAATTGAGATGCTCGTTTTAGGACATTTCGAGATGCTTTTCGGTTAAAAACGGTTTTGGGGAATTTCTTGGGTCTGTAAAACAGTTCAGGGAGTTCGGCGCTCAAAACTGGTCCGGACGGATTTTCGTGCGCATCTACGGCACCTGTGCGCGAACAATTGAGATGCGCGTTTTAGGACATTTCGAGATGCTTTTCGGTTAAATACGGTTTTGGGGAGTTTCTTGGGTCTGTAAAACAGTTCAGGCAGTTCGAAGCTCGAAACGGGTCCGGACGGATTTTCGTGCGCATCTACGGCACCTGTGCACGAAAATATTGACATGCCCGTTTTAGGACATTTCGAGATGCTTTTCGGTTAAAAACGGTTTTGGGGAGTTTCTTGGGTCTAGAAAACACTTCAGGCAGTTCGGCGCTCGAAACGGCTCCGGACGGATTTTCGTGCGCATCTTCGGCACCTTTGCACGAAAATATTGAAATGCCCGTTTTAGGACATTTCGAGATGCTTTTCGGTTAAAAACGGTTTTGGGGAGTTTCTTGGGTCTGTAAAACAGTTCAGGCAGTTCGGCGGTCGAAACGGGTCCGGACGGATTTTCGTGCGCATCTACGGCACCTTTGCACGAAAATATTGAAATGCCCGTTTTAGGACATTTCGAGATGCTTTTCGGTTAAAAACGGTTTTGGGGAGTTTCTTGGGTCTAGAAAACACTTCAGGCAGTTCGGCGCTCGAAACGGCTCCGGACGGATTTTCGTGCGCATCTTCGGCACCTTTGCACGAAAATATTGAAATGCCCGTTTTAGGACATTTCGAGATGCTTTTCGGTTAAAAACGGTTTTGGGGAGTTTCTTGGGTCTGTAAAACAGTTCAGGCAGTTCGGCGCTCGAAACGGGTCCGGACGGATTTTCGTGCGCATCTTCGGCACCTTTGTACGAAAATATTGAAATGCCCGTTTTAGGACATTTCGAGATGCTTTTCGGTTAAAAACGGTTTTGGGGAGTTTCTTGGGTCTGTAAAACAGTTCAGGCAGTTCGGCGCTCGAAACGGGTCCGGACGGATTTTCGTGCGCATCTACGGCACCTGTGCACGAAAATATTGAAATGCCCGTTTTAGGACGGTTCGAGATGCTTTTCGGTTAAAAACGGTTTTGGGGAGTTTCTTGGGTCTGGAAAACACTTCAGGCAGTTCGGCGCTCGAAACGGCTCCGTGCGGATTTTCGTGCGCATCTACGGCACCTGTGCACGAAAATATTGAAATGCCCGTTTTAGGACATTTCGAGATGCTTTTCGGTTAAAAACGGTTTTGGGGAGTTTCTTGGGTCTGGAAAACACTTCAGGCAGTTCGGCGCTCGAAACGGCTCCGTGCGGAATTTCGTGCGCATCTACGGCACCTGTGCACGAAATTAATGAAATGCCCGTTTTAGGACATTTCGAGATGCTTTTCGGTTAAAAACAGTTTTGGGGAGTTTCTTGTGTCGGTAAAACAGTTCAGGCAGTTCGGCGCTCGAAACGGGTCCGGACGGATTCTCGTGCGCATCTACGGCACCTGTGCACGAAAATATTGAAATGCCCGTTTTAGGACATTTCGAGATGCTTTTCGGTTAAAAACGGTTTTGGGGAGTTTCTTGGGTCTGGAAAACACTTCAGGCAGTTCGGCGCTCGAAACGGCTCCGTGCGGAATTTCGTGCGCATCTACGGCACCTATGCACGAAATTAATGAAATGCCCGTTTTAGGACATTTCGAGATGCTTTTCGGTTAAAAACAGTTTTGGGGAGTTTCTTGTGTCGGTAAAACAGTTCAGGCAGTTCGGCGCTCGAGACGGGTCCGGACGGATTTTCGTACGCATCTACGGCACCTGTGCGCGAACAATTGAGATGCGCGTTTTAGGACATTTCGAGATGCTTTTCGGTTAAAAATGGTTTTGGGGAGTTTCTTGGGTCTAGAAAACACTTAAGGCAGTTCGGCGCTGGAAACGGCTCCGGACGGATTTTCGTGCGCATCTTCGGCACCTTTGCACGAAAATATTGAAATGCCCGTTTTAGGACATTTCGAGATGCTTTTCGGTTAAAAACGGTTTTGAGGAGTTTCTTGGGTCTGTAAAACAGTTCAGGCAGTTCGGCGCTCGAAACGGGTCCGGTCGGATTTTCGTGCGCATCTACGGCACCTGTGCACGAAAATATTGACATGCCTGTTTTAGGACATTTCGAGATACTTTTCGGTTAAAAATGGTTTTGGGGAGTTTCTTGGGTCTAGAAAACACTTCAGGCAGTTCGGCGCTCGAAACGGCTCCGGACGGATTTTCGTGCGCATCTTCGGCACCTTTGCACGAAAATATTGAAATGCCCGTTTTAGGACATTTCGAGATGCTTTTCGGTTAAAAACGGTTTTGGGAAGTTTCTTGGGTCTGTAAAACCGTTCAGGCAGTTCGGCGGTCGAAACGGGTCCGGACGGATTTTCGTGCGCATCTACGGCACCTGTGCACCAAAATATTGACATGCCTGTTTTAGGACATTTCGAGATACTTTTCGGTTAAAAATGGTTTTGGGGAGTTTCTTGGGTCTAGAAAACACTTCAGGCAGTTCGGCGCTCGAAACGGCTCCGGACGGATTTTCGTGCGCATCTTCGGCACCTTTGCACGAAAATATTGAAATGCCCGTTTTAGGACATTTCGAGATGCTTTTCGGTTAAAAACGGTTTTGGGGAGTTTCTTGGGTCTGTAAAACAGTTTAGGCAGTTCGGCGGTCGAAACGGGTCCGGACGGATTTTCGTGCGCATCTACGGCACCTGTGCACGAAAATATTGAAATGCCCGTTTTAGGACATTTCGAGATGCTTTTCGGTTAAAAACGGTTTTGGGGAGTTTCTTGGGTCTGTAAAACAGTTCAGGCAGTTCGGCGCTCGAAACGGGTCCGGACGGATTTTCGTGCGCATCTACGGCACCTGTGCACGAAAATATTGAAATGCCCGTTTTAGGACATTTCGAGATGCTTTTCGGTTAAAAACGGTTTTGGGGAGTTTCTTGGGTCTGGAAAACACTTCTGGCAGTTCGGCGCTCGAAACGGCTCCGTGCGGATTTTCGTGCGCATCTACGGCACCTGTGCACGAAAATATTGAAATGCCCGTTTTAGGACATTTCGAGATTCTTTTCGGTTAAAAACGGTTTTGGGGAGTTTCTTGGGTCTGTAAAACAGTTCAGGCAGTTCGGCACTCGAAACGGATCCGGACGGATTTTCGTGCGCATCTACGGCACCTGTGCACGAAAATATTGACATGCCCGTTTTAGGACATTTCGAGATGCTTTTCGGTTAAAAACGGTTTTGGGGAGTTTCTTGGGTCTAGAAAACACTTCAGGCAGTTCGGCGCTCGAAATGGCTCCGGACGGATTTTCGTGCGCATCTTCGGCACCTTTGCACGAAAATATTGAAATGCCCGTTTTAGGACATTTCGAGATGCTTTTCGGTTAAAAACGGTTTTGGGGAATTTCTTGGGTCTGTAAAACAGTTCAGGGAGTTCGGCGCTCGAAACGGGTCCGGACGGATTTTCGTGCGCATCTACGGCACCTGTGCGCGAACAATTGAGATGCGCGTTTTAGGACATTTCGAGATGCTTTTCGGTTAAAAACGGTT
The DNA here is from genome assembly GCA_028538565.1 of Umbellularia californica. Taxonomy (NCBI): domain Eukaryota; kingdom Viridiplantae; phylum Streptophyta; class Magnoliopsida; order Laurales; family Lauraceae; genus Umbellularia; species Umbellularia californica. The sequence continues at coordinate 29,649,830 of JAPQWN010000008.1, read as the reverse complement.
TTGGGGAGTTTCTTGGGTCTAGAAAACACTTAAGGCAGTTCGGCACTGGAAACGGCTCCGGACGGATTTTCGTGCGCATCTTCGGCACCTTTGCACGAAAATATTGAAATGCCCGTTTTAGGACATTTCAAGATGCTTTTCGGTTAAAAACGGTTTTGGGGAGTTTCTTCGGTCTAGAAAACACTTCAGGCAGTTCGTCGCTCGAAACGGGTCCGGACGGATTTTCGTGCGCATCTTCGGCACCTGTGCACGAAAATATTGAAATGCCCATTTTAGTACATTTCGAGATGCTTTTCGGTGAAAAATGGTTTTGGGGAGTTTCTTGGGTCTGTAAAACAGTTCAGGCAGTTCGGCGCTCGAAACGGGTCCGGACGGATTTTCGTGCGCATCTACGGCAACTGTGCACGTAAATATTGAAATGCCCGTTTTAGGACATTTCGAGATGCTTTTCGGTTAAAAACGGTTTTGGGGAGTTTCTTGGGTCTGGAAAACACTTCAGGCAGTTCGGCGCTCGAAACGGCTCCGTGCGGATTTTCGTGCGCATCTACGGCACCTGTGCGCGAACAATTGAGATGCTCGTTTTAGGACATTTCGAGATGCTTTTCGGTTAAAAACGGTTTTGGGGAATTTCTTGGGTCTGTAAAACAGTTCAGGGAGTTCGGCGCTCAAAACTGGTCCGGACGGATTTTCGTGCGCATCTACGGCACCTGTGCGCGAACAATTGAGATGCGCGTTTTAGGACATTTCGAGATGCTTTTCGGTTAAATACGGTTTTGGGGAGTTTCTTGGGTCTGTAAAACAGTTCAGGCAGTTCGGCGCTCGAAACGGGTCCGGACGGATTTTCGTGCGCATCTACGGCACCTGTGCACGAAAATATTGACATGCCCGTTTTAGGACATTTCGAGATGCTTTTCGGTTAAAAACGGTTTTGGGGAGTTTCTTGGGTCTAGAAAACACTTCAGGCAGTTCGGCGCTCGAAACGGCTCCGGACGGATTTTCGTGCGCATCTTCGGCACCTTTGCACGAAAATATTGAAATGCCCGTTTTAGGACATTTCGAGATGCTTTTCGGTTAAAAACGGTTTTGGGGAGTTTCTTGGGTCTGTAAAACAGTTCAGGCAGTTCGGCGGTCGAAACGGGTCCGGACGGATTTTCGTGCGCATCTACGGCACCTTTGCACGAAAATATTGAAATGCCCGTTTTAGGACATTTCGAGATGCTTTTCGGTTAAAAACGGTTTTGGGGAGTTTCTTGGGTCTAGAAAACACTTCAGGCAGTTCGGCGCTCGAAACGGCTCCGGACGGATTTTCGTGCGCATCTTCGGCACCTTTGCACGAAAATATTGAAATGCCCGTTTTAGGACATTTCGAGATGCTTTTCGGTTAAAAACGGTTTTGGGGAGTTTCTTGGGTCTGTAAAACAGTTCAGGCAGTTCGGCGCTCGAAACGGGTCCGGACGGATTTTCGTGCGCATCTTCGGCACCTTTGCACGAAAATATTGAAATGCCCGTTTTAGGACATTTCGAGATGCTTTTCGGTTAAAAACGGTTTTGGGGAGTTTCTTGGGTCTGTAAAACAGTTCAGGCAGTTCGGCGCTCGAAACGGGTCCGGACGGATTTTCGTGCGCATCTACGGCACCTGTGCACGAAAATATTGAAATGCCCGTTTTAGGACGGTTCGAGATGCTTTTCGGTTAAAAACGGTTTTGGGGAGTTTCTTGGGTCTGGAAAACACTTCAGGCAGTTCGGCGCTCGAAACGGCTCCGTGCGGATTTTCGTGCGCATCTACGGCACCTGTGCACGAAAATATTGAAATGCCCGTTTTAGGACATTTCGAGATGCTTTTCGGTTAAAAACGGTTTTGGGGAGTTTCTTGGGTCTGGAAAACACTTCAGGCAGTTCGGCGCTCGAAACGGCTCCGTGCGGAATTTCGTGCGCATCTACGGCACCTGTGCACGAAATTAATGAAATGCCCGTTTTAGGACATTTCGAGATGCTTTTCGGTTAAAAACAGTTTTGGGGAGTTTCTTGTGTCGGTAAAACAGTTCAGGCAGTTCGGCGCTCGAAACGGGTCCGGACGGATTCTCGTGCGCATCTACGGCACCTGTGCACGAAAATATTGAAATGCCCGTTTTAGGACATTTCGAGATGCTTTTCGGTTAAAAACGGTTTTGGGGAGTTTCTTGGGTCTGGAAAACACTTCAGGCAGTTCGGCGCTCGAAACGGCTCCGTGCGGAATTTCGTGCGCATCTACGGCACCTATGCACGAAATTAATGAAATGCCCGTTTTAGGACATTTCGAGATGCTTTTCGGTTAAAAACAGTTTTGGGGAGTTTCTTGTGTCGGTAAAACAGTTCAGGCAGTTCGGCGCTCGAGACGGGTCCGGACGGATTTTCGTACGCATCTACGGCACCTGTGCGCGAACAATTGAGATGCGCGTTTTAGGACATTTCGAGATGCTTTTCGGTTAAAAATGGTTTTGGGGAGTTTCTTGGGTCTAGAAAACACTTAAGGCAGTTCGGCGCTGGAAACGGCTCCGGACGGATTTTCGTGCGCATCTTCGGCACCTTTGCACGAAAATATTGAAATGCCCGTTTTAGGACATTTCGAGATGCTTTTCGGTTAAAAACGGTTTTGAGGAGTTTCTTGGGTCTGTAAAACAGTTCAGGCAGTTCGGCGCTCGAAACGGGTCCGGTCGGATTTTCGTGCGCATCTACGGCACCTGTGCACGAAAATATTGACATGCCTGTTTTAGGACATTTCGAGATACTTTTCGGTTAAAAATGGTTTTGGGGAGTTTCTTGGGTCTAGAAAACACTTCAGGCAGTTCGGCGCTCGAAACGGCTCCGGACGGATTTTCGTGCGCATCTTCGGCACCTTTGCACGAAAATATTGAAATGCCCGTTTTAGGACATTTCGAGATGCTTTTCGGTTAAAAACGGTTTTGGGAAGTTTCTTGGGTCTGTAAAACCGTTCAGGCAGTTCGGCGGTCGAAACGGGTCCGGACGGATTTTCGTGCGCATCTACGGCACCTGTGCACCAAAATATTGACATGCCTGTTTTAGGACATTTCGAGATACTTTTCGGTTAAAAATGGTTTTGGGGAGTTTCTTGGGTCTAGAAAACACTTCAGGCAGTTCGGCGCTCGAAACGGCTCCGGACGGATTTTCGTGCGCATCTTCGGCACCTTTGCACGAAAATATTAAAATGCCCGTTTTAGGACATTTCGAGATGCTTTTCGGTTAAAAACGGTTTTGGGGAGTTTCTTGGGTCTGTAAAACAGTTCAGGCAATTCGGCGCTCGAAACGGGTCCGGACGGATTTTCGTGCGCATCTACGGCACCTGTGCACGAAAATATTGAAATGCCCGTTTTAGGACATTTCGAGATGCTTTTCGGTTAAAAACGGTTATGGGGAGTTTCTTGGGTCTGTAAAACAGTTCAAGCAGTTCGGCGCTCGAAACGGGTCCGGACGGATTTTCGTGCGCATCTACGGCACCTGTGCACGAAAATATTGAAATGCCCGTTTTAGGACATTTCGAGATGCTTTTCGGTTAAAAACGGTTTTGGGGAGTTTCTTGGGTCTGGAAAACACTTCAGGCAGTTCGGCGCTCGAAACGGCTCCGTGCGGATTTTCGTGCGCATCTACGGCACCTGTGCACGAAATTATTGAAATGCCCGTTTTAGGACATTTCGAGATGCTTTTCGGTTAAAAACGGTTTTGGGGAGTTTCTTGGGTCTGTAAAACAGTTCAAGCAGTGCGGCGCTCGAAACGGGTCCGGACGGATTTTCGTGCGCATCTACGGCACCTGTGCACCAAAATATTGACATGCCCGTTTTAGGACATTTCGAGATGCTTTTCGGTTAAAAACGGTTTTGGGGAGTTCCTTGGGTCTAGAAAACACTTCAGGCAGTTCGTCGCTCGAAACGGCTCCGGACGGATTTTCGTGCGCATCTTCGGCACCTTTGCACGAAAATATTGAAATGCCCGTTCTAGGACATTTCGAGATGCTTTTCGGTTAAAAACGGTTTTGGGGAGTTTCTTGGGTCTAGAAAACACTTCAGGCAGTTCGGCGCTGGAAACGGCTCCGGACGGATTTTCGTGCGCATCTTCGGCACCTTTGCACGAAAATATTGAAATGCCCGTTTTAGGACATTTCGAGATGCTTTTCGGTTAAAAACGGTTTTGGGGAGTTTCTTGTGTGTGTAAAGCAGTTCAGGCAGTTCGGCGCTCGAAACGGGTCCGGACGGATTTTCGTGCGCATCTACGGCACCTGTGCACGAAAATATTAAAATGCCCGTTTTAGGACATTTCGAGATGCTTTTCGGTTAAAAACGGTTTTGGGGAGTTTCTTGGGTCTGGAAAACACTTCAGGCAGTTCGGCGCTCGAAACGGCTCCGTGCGGATTTTCGTGCGCATCTACGGCACCTGTGCACGAAATTATTGAAATGCCCGTTTTAGGACATTTCGAGATGCTTTTCGGTTAAAAACGGTTTTGGGGAGTTTCTTGGGTCTGTAAAACAGTTCAGGCAGTTCGGCGCTCGAAACGGGTCCGGACGGATTTTCGTGCGCATCTACGGCACCTGTGCACGAAAATATTGAAATGCCCGTTTTAGGACATTTCGAGATGCTTTTCGGTTAAAAATGGTTTTGGGGAGTTTCTTGGGTCTGTAAAACAGTTCAGGCAGTTCGACGCTCGAAACGGGTCCGGACGGATTTTCGTGCGCATCTACGGCACCTGTGCACGAAAATATTGAAATGCCCGTTTTAGGACATTTCGAGATGCTTTTCGGTTAAAAATGGTTTTGGGGAGTTTCTTGGGTCTAGAAAACACTTCAGGCAGTTCGTCGCTCGAAACGACTCCGGACGGATTTTCGTGCGCATCTTCGGCACCTTTGCACGAAAATATTGAAATGCCCGTTCTAGGACATTTCGAGATGCTTTTCGGTTAAAAACGGTTTTGGGGAGTTTCTTGGGTCTGTAAAACAGTTCAGGCAGTTCGGCGCTCGAAACGGGTCCGGACGGATTTTCGTGCGCATCTACGGCACCTGTGCACGAAAATATTGACATGCCCATTTTAGGACATTTCGAGATGCTTTTCGGTTAAAAACGGTTTTGGGGAGTTTCTTGGGTCTAGAAAACACTTCAGGCAGTTCGGCGCTCGAAACGGGTCCGGACGGATTTTCGTGCGCATCTACGGCACCTGTGCGCGAACAATTGAGATGCGCGTTTTAGGACATTTCGAGATGCTTTTCGGTTAAAAACGGTTTTGGGGAGTTTCTTGGGTCTGTAAAACAGTTCAGGCAGTTCGGCGCTCGAAACGGGTCCGGAAGGATTTTCGTGCGCATCTACGGCACCTGTGCACGAAAATTTTGACATGCCCGTTTTAGGACATTTCGAGATGCTTTTCGGTTAAAAATGGTTTTGGGGAGTTTCTTGGGTCTGGAAAACACTTCAGGCAGTTTGGCGCTCGAAACGGCTCCGTGCGGATTTTCGTGCGCATCTACGGCACCTGTGCACGAAATTATTGAATTGCCCGTTTTAGGACATTTCGAGATGCTTTTCGGTTAAAAACGGTTTTGGGGAGTTTCTTGGGTCTGTAAAACAGTTCAGGCAATTCGGCGCTCGAAACGGGTCCGGACGGATTTTCGTGCGCATCTACGGCACCTGTGCACGAAAATATTGACATGCCCGTTTTAGGACATTTCGAGATGCTTTTCGGTTAAAAACGGTTTTGGGGAGTTTCTTGGGTCTAGAAAACAATTCAGGCAGTTCGGCGCTCGAAACGGCTCCGGACGGATTTTCGTGCGCATCTTCGGCACCTTTGCACGAAAATATTGAAATGCCCGTTTTAGGACATTTCGAGATGCTTTTCGGTTAAAAACGGTTTTGGGGAGTTTCTTGGGTCTGTAAAACAGTTCAGGCAGTTCGGCGGTCGAAACGGGTCCGGACGGATTTTCGTGCGCATCTACGGCACCTTTGCACGAAAATATTGAAATGCCCGTTTTAGGACATTTCGAGATGCTTTTCGGTTAAAAACGGTTTTGGGGAGTTTCTTGGGTCTAGAAAACACTTCAGGCAGTTCGGCGCTCGAAACGGCTCCGGACGGATTTTCGTGCGCATCTTCGGCACCTTTGCACGAAAATATTGAAATGCCCGTTTTAGGACATTTCGAGATGCTTTTCGGTTAAAAACGGTTTTGGGGAGTTTCTTGGGTCTGTAAAACAGTTCAGGCAGTTCGGCGCTCGAAACGGGTCCGGACGGATTTTCGTGCGCATCTACGGCACCTGTGCACGAAAATATTGAAATGCCCGTTTTAGGACGGTTCGAGATGCTTTTCGGTTAAAAACGGTTTTGGGGAGTTTCTTGGGTCTGGAAAACACTTCAGGCAGTTCGGCGCTCGAAACGGCTCCGTGCGGATTTTCGTGCGCATCTACGGCACCTGTGCACGAAAATATTGAAATGCCCGTTTTAGGACATTTCGAGATGCTTTTCGGTTAAAAACGGTTTTGGGGAGTTTCTTGGGTTTGTAAAACAGTTCAGGCAGTTCGGCGCTCGAAACGGGTCCGGACGGATTCTCGTGCGCATCTACGGCACCTGTGCACGAAAATATTGAAATGCCCGTTTTAGGACATTTCGAGATGCTTTTCGGTTAAAAACGGTTTTGGGGAGTTTCTTGGGTCTGGAAAACACTTCAGGCAGTTCGGCACTCGAAACGGCTCCGTGCGGAATTTCGTGCGCATCTACGGCACCTGTGCACGAAATTAATGAAATGCCCGTTTTAGGACATTTCGAGATGCTTTTCGGTTAAAAACAGTTTTGGGGAGTTTCTTGTGTCTGTAAAACAGTTCAGGCAGTTCGGCGCTCGAAACGGGTCCGGACGGATTTTCGTACGCATCTACGGCACCTGTGCGCGAACAATTGAGATGCGCGTTTTAGGACATTTCGAGATGCTTTTCGGTTAAAAACGGTTTTGGGGAGTTTCTTGGGTCTAGAAAACACTTAAGGCAGTTCGGCGCTGGAAACGGCTCCGGACGGATTTTCGTGCGCATCTTCGGCACCTTTCACGAAAATATTGAAATGCCCGTTTTAGGACATTTCGAGATGCTTTTCGGTTAAAAACGGTTTTGAGGAGTTTCTTGGGTCTGTAAAACAGTTCAGGCAGTTCGGCGCTCGAAACGGGTCCGGTCGGATTTTCGTGCGCATCTACGGCACCTGTGCACGAAAATATTGACATGCCTGTTTTAGGACATTTCGAGATGCTTTTCGGTTAAAAATGGTTTTGGGGAGTTTCTTGGGTCTAGAAAACACTTCAGGCAGTTCGGCGCTCGAAACGGCTCCGGACGGATTTTCGTGCGCATCTTCGGCACCTTTGCACGAAAATATTGAAATGCCCGTTTTAGGACATTTCGAGATGCTTTTCGGTTAAAAACGGTTTTGGGGAGTTTCTTGGGTCTGTAAAACAGTTCAGGCATTTCGGCGCTCGAAACGGGTCCGGTCGGATTTTCGTGCGCATCTACGGCACCTGTGCACGAAAATATTGACATGCCTGTTTTAGGACATTTCGAGATGCTTTTCGGTTAAAAATGGTTTTGGGGAGTTTCTTGGGTCTAGAAAACACTTCAGGCAGTTCGGCGCTCGAAACGGCTCCGAACGGATTTTCGTGCGCATCTTCGGCACCTTTGCACGAAAATATTGAAATGCCCGTTTTAGGACATTTCGAGATGCTTTTCGGTTAAAAACGGTTTTGGGAAGTTTCTTGGGTCTGTAAAACAGTTCAGGCAGTTCGGGGGTCGAAACGGGTCCGGACGGATTTTCGTGCGCATCTACGGCACCTGTGCACGAAAATATTGAAATGCCCGTTTTAGGACATTTCGAGATGCTTTTCGGTTAAAAATGGTTTTGGGGAGTTTCTTGGGTCTGTAAAACAGTTCAGGCAGTTCGGCGCTCGAAACGGGTCCGGACGGATTTTCGTGCGCATCTACGGCACCTGTGCACGAAAATATTGAAATGCCCGTTTTAGGACATTTCGAGATGCTTTTCGGTTAAAAACGGTTTTGGGGAGTTTCTTGGGTCTGGAAAACACTTCTGGCAGTTCGGCGCTCGAAACGGCTCCGTGCGGATTTTCGTGCGCATCTACGGCACCTGTGCACGAAAATATTGAAATGCCCGTTTTAGGACATTTCGAGATTCTTTTCGGTTAAAAACGGTTTTGGGGAGTTTCTTGGGTCTGTAAAACAGTTCAGGCAGTTCGGCACTCGAAACGGATCCGGACGGATTTTCGTGCGCATCTACGGCACCTGTGCACGAAAATATTGACATGCCCGTTTTAGGACATTTCGAGATGCTTTTCGGTTAAAAACGGTTTTGGGGAGTTTCTTGGGTCTAGAAAACACTTCAGGCAGTTCGGCGCTCGAAATGGCTCCGGACGGATTTTCGTGCGCATCTTCGGCACCTTTGCACGAAAATATTGAAATGCCCGTTTTAGGACATTTCGAGATGCTTTTCGGTTAAAAACGGTTTTGGGGAATTTCTTGGGTCTGTAAAACAGTTCAGGGAGTTCGGCGCTCGAAACGGGTCCGGACGGATTTTCGTGCGCATCTACGGCACCTGTGCGCGAACAATTGAGATGCGCGTTTTAGGACATTTCGAGATGCTTTTCGGTTAAAAACGGTTTTGGGGAGTTTCTTGGGTCTAGAAAACACTTAAGGCAGTTCGGCACTGGAAACGGCTCCGGACGGATTTTCGTGCGCATCTTCGGCACCTTTGCACGAAAATATTGAAATGCCCGTTTTAGGACATTTCAAGATGCTTTTCGGTTAAAAACGGTTTTGGGGAGTTTCTTGGGTCTAGAAAACACTTCAGGCAGTTCGTCGCTCGAAACGGCTCCGGACGGATTTTCGTGCGCATCTTCGGCACCTTTGCACGAAAATATTGAAATGCCCGTTCTAGGACATTTCGAGATGCTTTTCGGTTAAAAACGGTTTTGGGGAGTTTCTTCGGTCTAGAAAACACTTCAGGCAGTTCGTCGCTCGAAACGGGTCCGGACGGATTTTCGTGCGCATCTTCGGCACCTGTGCACGAAAATATTGAAATGCCCATTTTAGTACATTTCGAGATGCTTTTCGGTGAAAAATGGTTTTGGGGAGTTTCTTGGGTCTGTAAAACAGTTCAGGCAGTTCGGCGCTCGAAACGGGTCCGGACGGATTTTCGTGCGCATCTACGGCAACTGTGCACGTAAATATTGAAATGCCCGTTTTAGGACATTTCGAGATGCTTTTCGGTTAAAAACGGTTTTGGGGAGTTTCTTGGGTCTGGAAAACACTTCAGGCAGTTCGGCGATCGAAACGGCTCCGTGCGGATTTTCGTGCGCATCTACGGCACCTGTGCGCGAACAATTGAGATGCTCGTTTTAGGACATTTCGAGATGCTTTTCGGTTAAAAACGGTTTTGGGGAATTTCTTGGGTCTGTAAAACAGTTCAGGGAGTTCGGCGCTCAAAACTGGTCCGGACGGATTTTCGTGCGCATCTACGGCACCTGTGCGCGAACAATTGAGATGCGCGTTTTAGGACATTTCGAGATGCTTTTCGGTTAAATACGGTTTTGGGGAGTTTCTTGGGTCTGTAAAACAGTTCAGGCAGTTCGAAGCTCGAAACGGGTCCGGACGGATTTTCGTGCGCATCTACGGCACCTGTGCACGAAAATATTGACATGCCCGTTTTAGGACATTTCGAGATGCTTTTCGGTTAAAAACGGTTTTGGGGAGTTTCTTGGGTCTAGAAAACACTTCAGGCAGTTCGGCGCTCGAAACGGCTCCGGACGGATTTTCGTGCGCATCTTCGGCACCTTTGCACGAAAATATTGAAATGCCCGTTTTAGGACATTTCGAGATGCTTTTCGGTTAAAAACGGTTTTGGGGAGTTTCTTGGGTCTGTAAAACAGTTCAGGCAGTTCGGCGGTCGAAACGGGTCCGGACGGATTTTCGTGCGCATCTACGGCACCTTTGCACGAAAATATTGAAATGCCCGTTTTAGGACATTTCGAGATGCTTTTCGGTTAAAAACGGTTTTGGGGAGTTTCTTGGGTCTAGAAAACACTTCAGGCAGTTCGGCGCTCGAAACGGCTCCGGACGGATTTTCGTGCGCATCTTCGGCACCTTTGCACGAAAATATTGAAATGCCCGTTTTAGGACATTTCGAGATGCTTTTCGGTTAAAAACGGTTTTGGGGAGTTTCTTGGGTCTGTAAAACAGTTCAGGCAGTTCGGCGCTCGAAACGGGTCCGGACGGATTTTCGTGCGCATCTTCGGCACCTTTGCACGAAAATATTGAAATGCCCGTTTTAGGACATTTCGAGATGCTTTTCGGTTAAAAACGGTTTTGGGGAGTTTCTTGGGTCTGTAAAACAGTTCAGGCAGTTCGGCGCTCGAAACGGGTCCGGACGGATTTTCGTGCGCATCTACGGCACCTGTGCACGAAAATATTGAAATGCCCGTTTTAGGACGGTTCGAGATGCTTTTCGGTTAAAAACGGTTTTGGGGAGTTTCTTGGGTCTGGAAAACACTTCAGGCAGTTCGGCGCTCGAAACGGCTCCGTGCGGATTTTCGTGCGCATCTACGGCACCTGTGCACGAAAATATTGAAATGCCCGTTTTAGGACATTTCGAGATGCTTTTCGGTTAAAAACGGTTTTGGGGAGTTTCTTGGGTCTGGAAAACACTTCAGGCAGTTCGGCGCTCGAAACGGCTCCGTGCGGAATTTCGTGCGCATCTACGGCACCTGTGCACGAAATTAATGAAATGCCCGTTTTAGGACATTTCGAGATGCTTTTCGGTTAAAAACAGTTTTGGGGAGTTTCTTGTGTCGGTAAAACAGTTCAGGCAGTTCGGCGCTCGAAACGGGTCCGGACGGATTCTCGTGCGCATCTACGGCACCTGTGCACGAAAATATTGAAATGCCCGTTTTAGGACATTTCGAGATGCTTTTCGGTTAAAAACGGTTTTGGGGAGTTTCTTGGGTCTGGAAAACACTTCAGGCAGTTCGGCGCTCGAAACGGCTCCGTGCGGAATTTCGTGCGCATCTACGGCACCTATGCACGAAATTAATGAAATGCCCGTTTTAGGACATTTCGAGATGCTTTTCGGTTAAAAACAGTTTTGGGGAGTTTCTTGTGTCGGTAAAACAGTTCAGGCAGTTCGGCGCTCGAGACGGGTCCGGACGGATTTTCGTACGCATCTACGGCACCTGTGCGCGAACAATTGAGATGCGCGTTTTAGGACATTTCGAGATGCTTTTCGGTTAAAAATGGTTTTGGGGAGTTTCTTGGGTCTAGAAAACACTTAAGGCAGTTCGGCGCTGGAAACGGCTCCGGACGGATTTTCGTGCGCATCTTCGGCACCTTTGCACGAAAATATTGAAATGCCCGTTTTAGGACATTTCGAGATGCTTTTCGGTTAAAAACGGTTTTGAGGAGTTTCTTGGGTCTGTAAAACAGTTCAGGCAGTTCGGCGCTCGAAACGGGTCCGGTCGGATTTTCGTGCGCATCTACGGCACCTGTGCACGAAAATATTGACATGCCTGTTTTAGGACATTTCGAGATACTTTTCGGTTAAAAATGGTTTTGGGGAGTTTCTTGGGTCTAGAAAACACTTCAGGCAGTTCGGCGCTCGAAACGGCTCCGGACGGATTTTCGTGCGCATCTTCGGCACCTTTGCACGAAAATATTGAAATGCCCGTTTTAGGACATTTCGAGATGCTTTTCGGTTAAAAACGGTTTTGGGAAGTTTCTTGGGTCTGTAAAACCGTTCAGGCAGTTCGGCGGTCGAAACGGGTCCGGACGGATTTTCGTGCGCATCTACGGCACCTGTGCACCAAAATATTGACATGCCTGTTTTAGGACATTTCGAGATACTTTTCGGTTAAAAATGGTTTTGGGGAGTTTCTTGGGTCTAGAAAACACTTCAGGCAGTTCGGCGCTCGAAACGGCTCCGGACGGATTTTCGTGCGCATCTTCGGCACCTTTGCACGAAAATATTAAAATGCCCGTTTTAGGACATTTCGAGATGCTTTTCGGTTAAAAACGGTTTTGGGGAGTTTCTTGGGTCTGTAAAACAGTTCAGGCAATTCGGCGCTCGAAACGGGTCCGGACGGATTTTCGTGCGCATCTACGGCACCTGTGCACGAAAATATTGAAATGCCCGTTTTAGGACATTTCGAGATGCTTTTCGGTTAAAAACGGTTTTGGGGAGTTTCTTGGGTCTGTAAAACAGTTCAAGCAGTTCGGCGCTCGAAACGGGTCCGGACGGATTTTCGTGCGCATCTACGGCACCTGTGCACGAAAATATTGAAATGCCCGTTTTAGGACATTTCGAGATGCTTTTCGGTTAAAAACGGTTTTGGGGAGTTTCTTGGGTCTGGAAAACACTTCAGGCAGTTCGGCGCTCGAAACGGCTCCGTGCGGATTTTCGTGCGCATCTACGGCACCTGTGCACGAAATTATTGAAATGCCCGTTTTAGGACATTTCGAGATGCTTTTCGGTTAAAAACGGTTTTGGGGAGTTTCTTGGGTCTGTAAAACAGTTCAAGCAGTGCGGCGCTCGAAACGGGTCCGGACGGATTTTCGTGCGCATCTACGGCACCTGTGCACCAAAATATTGACATGCCCGTTTTAGGACATTTCGAGATGCTTTTCGGTTAAAAACGGTTTTGGGGAGTTCCTTGGGTCTAGAAAACACTTCAGGCAGTTCGTCGCTCGAAACGGCTCCGGACGGATTTTCGTGCGCATCTTCGGCACCTTTGCACGAAAATATTGAAATGCCCGTTCTAGGACATTTCGAGATGCTTTTCGGTTAAAAACGGTTTTGGGGAGTTTCTTGGGTCTAGAAAACACTTCAGGCAGTTCGGCGCTGGAAACGGCTCCGGACGGATTTTCGTGCGCATCTTCGGCACCTTTGCACGAAAATATTGAAATGCCCGTTTTAGGACATTTCGAGATGCTTTTCGGTTAAAAACGGTTTTGGGGAGTTTCTTGTGTGTGTAAAGCAGTTCAGGCAGTTCGGCGCTCGAAACGGGTCCGGACGGATTTTCGTGCGCATCTACGGCACCTGTGCACGAAAATATTAAAATGCCCGTTTTAGGACATTTCGAGATGCTTTTCGGTTAAAAACGGTTTTGGGGAGTTTCTTGGGTCTGGAAAACACTTCAGGCAGTTCGGCGCTCGAAACGGCTCCGTGCGGATTTTCGTGCGCATCTACGGCACCTGTGCACGAAATTATTGAAATGCCCGTTTTAGGACATTTCGAGATGCTTTTCGGTTAAAAACGGTTTTGGGGAGTTTCTTGGGTCTGTAAAACAGTTCAGGCAGTTCGGCGCTCGAAACGGGTCCGGACGGATTTTCGTGCGCATCTACGGCACCTGTGCACGAAAATATTGAAATGCCCGTTTTAGGACATTTCGAGATGCTTTTCGGTTAAAAATGGTTTTGGGGAGTTTCTTGGGTCTGTAAAACAGTTCAGGCAGTTCGGCGCTCGAAACGGGTCCGGACGGATTTTCGTGCGCATCTACGGCACCTGTGCACGAAAATATTGAAATGCCCGTTTTAGGACATTTCGAGATGCTTTTCGGTTAAAAATGGTTTTGGGGAGTTTCTTGGGTCTAGAAAACACTTCAGGCAGTTCGTCGCTCGAAACGACTCCGGACGGATTTTCGTGCGCATCTTCGGCACCTTTGCACGAAAATATTGAAATGCCCGTTCTAGGACATTTCGAGATGCTTTTCGGTTAAAAACGGTTTTGGGGAGTTTCTTGGGTCTGTAAAACAGTTCAGGCAGTTCGGCGCTCGAAACGGGTCCGGACGGATTTTCGTGCGCATCTACGGCACCTGTGCACGAAAATATTGACATGCCCATTTTAGGACATTTCGAGATGCTTTTCGGTTAAAAACGGTTTTGGGGAGTTTCTTGGGTCTAGAAAACACTTCAGGCAGTTCGGCGCTCGAAACGGGTCCGGACGGATTTTCGTGCGCATCTACGGCACCTGTGCGCGAACAATTGAGATGCGCGTTTTAGGACATTTCGAGATGCTTTTCGGTTAAAAACGGTTTTGGGGAGTTTCTTGGGTCTGTAAAACAGTTCAGGCAGTTCGGCGCTCGAAACGGGTCCGGAAGGATTTTCGTGCGCATCTACGGCACCTGTGCACGAAAATTTTGACATGCCCGTTTTAGGACATTTCGAGATGCTTTTCGGTTAAAAATGGTTTTGGGGAGTTTCTTGGGTCTGGAAAACACTTCAGGCAGTTTGGCGCTCGAAACGGCTCCGTGCGGATTTTCGTGCGCATCTACGGCACCTGTGCACGAAATTATTGAATTGCCCGTTTTAGGACATTTCGAGATGCTTTTCGGTTAAAAACGGTTTTGGGGAGTTTCTTGGGTCTGTAAAACAGTTCAGGCAATTCGGCGCTCGAAACGGGTCCGGACGGATTTTCGTGCGCATCTACGGCACCTGTGCACGAAAATATTGACATGCCCGTTTTAGGACATTTCGAGATGCTTTTCGGTTAAAAACGGTTTTGGGGAGTTTCTTGGGTCTAGAAAACAATTCAGGCAGTTCGGCGCTCGAAACGGCTCCGGACGGATTTTCGTGCGCATCTTCGGCACCTTTGCACGAAAATATTGAAATGCCCGTTTTAGGACATTTCGAGATGCTTTTCGGTTAAAAACGGTTTTGGGGAGTTTCTTGGGTCTGTAAAACAGTTCAGGCAGTTCGGCGGTCGAAACGGGTCCGGACGGATTTTCGTGCGCATCTACGGCACCTTTGCACGAAAATATTGAAATGCCCGTTTTAGGACATTTCGAGATGCTTTTCGGTTAAAAACGGTTTTGGGGAGTTTCTTGGGTCTAGAAAACACTTCAGGCAGTTCGGCGCTCGAAACGGCTCCGGACGGATTTTCGTGCGCATCTTCGGCACCTTTGCACGAAAATATTGAAATGCCCGTTTTAGGACATTTCGAGATGCTTTTCGGTTAAAAACGGTTTTGGGGAGTTTCTTGGGTCTGTAAAACAGTTCAGGCAGTTCGGCGCTCGAAACGGGTCCGGACGGATTTTCGTGCGCATCTACGGCACCTGTGCACGAAAATATTGAAATGCCCGTTTTAGGACGGTTCGAGATGCTTTTCGGTTAAAAACGGTTTTGGGGAGTTTCTTGGGTCTGGAAAACACTTCAGGCAGTTCGGCGCTCGAAACGGCTCCGTGCGGATTTTCGTGCGCATCTACGGCACCTGTGCACGAAAATATTGAAATGCCCGTTTTAGGACATTTCGAGATGCTTTTCGGTTAAAAACGGTTTTGGGGAGTTTCTTGGGTTTGTAAAACAGTTCAGGCAGTTCGGCGCTCGAAACGGGTCCGGACGGATTCTCGTGCGCATCTACGGCACCTGTGCACGAAAATATTGAAATGCCCGTTTTAGGACATTTCGAGATGCTTTTCGGTTAAAAACGGTTTTGGGGAGTTTCTTGGGTCTGGAAAACACTTCAGGCAGTTCGGCACTCGAAACGGCTCCGTGCGGAATTTCGTGCGCATCTACGGCACCTGTGCACGAAATTAATGAAATGCCCGTTTTAGGACATTTCGAGATGCTTTTCGGTTAAAAACAGTTTTGGGGAGTTTCTTGTGTCTGTAAAACAGTTCAGGCAGTTCGGCGCTCGAAACGGGTCCGGACGGATTTTCGTACGCATCTACGGCACCTGTGCGCGAACAATTGAGATGCGCGTTTTAGGACATTTCGAGATGCTTTTCGGTTAAAAACGGTTTTGGGGAGTTTCTTGGGTCTAGAAAACACTTAAGGCAGTTCGGCGCTGGAAACGGCTCCGGACGGATTTTCGTGCGCATCTTCGGCACCTTTCACGAAAATATTGAAATGCCCGTTTTAGGACATTTCGAGATGCTTTTCGGTTAAAAACGGTTTTGAGGAGTTTCTTGGGTCTGTAAAACAGTTCAGGCAGTTCGGCGCTCGAAACGGGTCCGGTCGGATTTTCGTGCGCATCTACGGCACCTGTGCACGAAAATATTGACATGCCTGTTTTAGGACATTTCGAGATGCTTTTCGGTTAAAAATGGTTTTGGGGAGTTTCTTGGGTCTAGAAAACACTTCAGGCAGTTCGGCGCTCGAAACGGCTCCGGACGGATTTTCGTGCGCATCTTCGGCACCTTTGCACGAAAATATTGAAATGCCCGTTTTAGGACATTTCGAGATGCTTTTCGGTTAAAAACGGTTTTGGGGAGTTTCTTGGGTCTGTAAAACAGTTCAGGCATTTCGGCGCTCGAAACGGGTCCGGTCGGATTTTCGTGCGCATCTACGGCACCTGTGCACGAAAATATTGACATGCCTGTTTTAGGACATTTCGAGATGCTTTTCGGTTAAAAATGGTTTTGGGGAGTTTCTTGGGTCTAGAAAACACTTCAGGCAGTTCGGCGCTCGAAACGGCTCCGAACGGATTTTCGTGCGCATCTTCGGCACCTTTGCACGAAAATATTGAAATGCCCGTTTTAGGACATTTCGAGATGCTTTTCGGTTAAAAACGGTTTTGGGAAGTTTCTTGGGTCTGTAAAACAGTTCAGGCAGTTCGGGGGTCGAAACGGGTCCGGACGGATTTTCGTGCGCATCTACGGCACCTGTGCACGAAAATATTGAAATGCCCGTTTTAGGACATTTCGAGATGCTTTTCGGTTAAAAATGGTTTTGGGGAGTTTCTTGGGTCTGTAAAACAGTTCAGGCAGTTCGGCGCTCGAAACGGGTCCGGACGGATTTTCGTGCGCATCTACGGCACCTGTACACGAAAATATTGAAATGCCCGTTTTAGGACATTTCGAGATGCTTTTCGGTTAAAAATGGTTTTGGGGAGTTTCTTGGGTCTGTAAAACAGTTCAGGCAGTTCGGCGCTCGAAACGGGTCCGGACGGATTTTCGTGCGCATCTACGGCACCTGTGCACGAAAATATTGAAATGCCCGTTTTAGGACATTTCGAGATGCTTTTCGGTTAAAAACGGTTTTGGGGAGTTTCTTGGGTCTAGAAAACACTTCAGGCAGTTCGTCGCTCGAAACGGCTCCGGACGGATTTTCGTGCGCATCTTCGGCACCTTTGCACGAAAATATTGAAATGCCCGTTCTAGGACATTTCGAGATGCTTTTCGGTTAAAAACGGTTTTGGGGAGTTTCTTGGGTCTAGAAAACACTTCAGGCAGTTCGTCGCTCGAAACGGCTCCGGACGGATTTTCGTGCGCATCTTCGGCACCTTTGCACGAAAATATTGAAATGCCCGTTCTAGGTCATTTCGAGATGCTTTTCGGTTAAAAACGGTTTTGGGGAGTTTCTTGGGTCTGTAAAACAGTTCAGGCAGTTCGGCGCTCGAAACGGGTCCGGACGGATTTTCGTGCGCATCTACGGAACCTGTGCACGAAAATATTGACATGCCCATTTTAGGACATTTCGAGATGCTTTTCGGTTAAAAACGGTTTTGGGGAGTTTCTTGGGTCTAGAAAACACTTCAGGCAGTTCGGCGCTCGAAACGGCTCCGTGCGGATTTTCGTGCGCATCTACGGCACCTGTGCACGAAATTATTGAAATGCCCGTTTTAGGACATTTCGAGATGCTTTTCGGTTAAAAACGGTTTTGGGGAGTTTCTTGGGTCTGTAAAACAGTTCAAGCAGTGCGGCGCTCGAAACGGGTCCGGACGGATTTTCGTGCGCATCTACGGCACCTGTGCACCAAAATATTGACATGCCCGTTTTAGGACATTTCGAGATGCTTTTCGGCTAAAAACGGTTTTGGGGAGTTCCTTGGGTCTAGAAAACACTTCAGGCAGTTCGTCGCTCGAAACGGCTCCGGACGGATTTTCGTGCGCATCTTCGGCACCTTTGCACGAAAATATTGAAATGCCCGTTTTAGGACATTTCGAGATGCTTTTCGGTTAAAAACGGTTTTGGGAAGTTTCTTGGGTCTGTAAAACAGTTCAGGCAGTTCGGCGGTCGAAACGGGTCCGGACGGATTTTCGTGCGCATCTACGGCACCTGTGCATGAAAATATTGAAATGCCCGTTTTAGGACATTTCGAGATGCTTTTCGGTTAAAAACGGTTTTGGGGTGTTTCTTGGGTCTGTAAAACAGTTCAGGCAGTTCGGCGCTCGAAACGGGTCCGGACGGATTTTCGTGCGCATCTACGGCACCTGTGCACGAAAATATTGACATGCCCGTTTTAGGACATTTCGAGATGCTTTTCGGTTAAAAATGGTTTTGGGGAGTTTCTTGGGTCTAGAAAACACTTCAGGCAGTTCGGCGCTCGAAACGGCTCCGGACGGATTTTCGTGCGCATCTTCGGCACCTTTGCACGAAAATATTGAAATGCCCGTTTTAGGACATTTCGAGATGCTTTTCGGTTAAAAACGGTTTTGGGAAGTTTCTTGGGTCTGTAAAACAGTTCAGGCAGTTCGGCGGTCGAAACGGGTCCGGACGGATTTTCGTGCGCATCTACGGCACCTGTGCACGAAAATATTGAAATGCCCGTTTTAGGACATTTCGAGATGCTTTTCGGTTAAAAATGGTTTTGGGGAGTTTCTTGGGTCTGTAAAACAGTTCAGGCAGTTCGGCGCTCGAAACGGGTCCGGACGGATTTTCGTGCGCATCTACGGCACCTGTGCACGAAAATATTGAAATGCCCGTTTTAGGACATTTCGAGATGCTTTTCGGTTAAAAACGGTTTTGGGGAGTATCTTGGGGCTGGAAAACACTTCAGGCAGTTCGGCGCTCGAAACGGATCCGTGCGGATTTTCGTGCGCATCTACGGCACCTGTGCACGAAATTATTGAAATGCCCGTTTTAGGACATTTCGAGATGCTTTTCGGTTAAAAACGGTTTTGGGGAGTTTCTTGGGTCTGTAAAACAGTTCAAGCAGTGCGGCGCTCGAAACGGGTCCGGACGGATTTTCGTGCGCATCTACGGCACCTGTGCACCAAAATATTGACATGCCCGTTTTAGGACATTTCGAGATGCTTTTCGGTTAAAAACGGTTTTGGGGAGTTCCTTGGGTCTAGAATACACTTCAGGCAGTTCGTCGCTCGAAACGGCTCCGGACGGATTTTCGTGCGCATCTTCGGCACCTTTGCACGAAAATATTGAAATGCCCGTTCTAGGACATTTCGAGATGCTTTTCGGTTAAAAACGGTTTTGGGGAGTTTCTTGGGTCTGGAAAACACTTTAGGCAGTTCGGCGCTCGAAACGGCTCCGTGCGGATTTTCATGCGCATCTACGGCACCTGTGCACGAAAATATTGACATGCCCGTTTTAGGACATTTCGAGATGCTTTTCGGTTAAAAACGGTTTTGGGGAGTTTCTTGGGTCTGTAAAACAGTTCACGCAGTTCGGCGCTCGAAACGGGTCCGGACGGATTTTCGTGCGCATCTACGGCACCTGTGCACGAAAATATTGACATGCCCGTTTTAGGACATTTCGAGATGCTTTTCGGTTAAAAACGGTTTTGGGGAGTTTCTTGGGTCTCGAAAACACTTCAGGCAGTTCGGCGCTCGAAACGGCTCCGGACGGATTTTCGTGCGCATCTTCGGCACCTTTGCACGAAAATATTGAAATGCCCGTTTTAGGACATTTCGAGATGCTTTTCGGTTAAAAACGGTTTTGGGAAGTTTCTTGGGTCTGTAAAACAGTTCAGGCAGTTCGGCGGTCGAAACGGGTCCGGACGGATTTTCGTGCGCATCTACGGCACCTGTGCACGAAAATATTGAAATGCCCGTTTTAGGACATTTCGAGATGCTTTTCGGTTAAAAATGGTTTTGGGGAGTTTCTTGGGTCTGTAAAACAGTTCAGGCAGTTCGGCGCTCGAAACGGGTCCGGACGGATTTTCGTGCGCATCTACGGCACCTGTGCACGAAATTATTGAAATGCCCGTTTTAGGACATTTCGAGATGCTTTTCGGTTAAAAACGGTTTTGGGGAGTTTCTTGGGTCTAGAAAATACTTCAGGCAGTTCGGCGCTCGAAACGGCTCCGGACGGATTTTCTTGGGCATCTACGGCACCTGTGCACGAAATTATTGAAATGCCCGTTTTAGGACATTTCGAGATGCTTTTCGGTTAAAAACGGTTTTGGGGAGTTTCTTTGGTCTAGAAAATACTTCAGGCAGTTCGGCGCTCGAAACGGCTCCGGACGGATTTTCGTGCGCATCTTCGGCACCTGTGCACGAAAATATTGAAATGCCCGTTTTAGGACATTTCGAGATGCTTTTCGGTTAAAAACGGTTTTGGGGAGTTTCTTGGGTCTGTAAAACAGTTCACGCAGTTCGGCGCTCGAAACGGGTCCGGACGGATTTTCGTGCGCATCTACGGCACCTGTGCACGAAAATATTGACATGCCCGTTTTAGGACATTTCGAGATGCTTTTCGGTTAAAAACGGTTTTGGGGAGTTTCTTGGGTCTGTAAAACAGTTCAGGCAGTTCGGCGCTTGAAACGGGTCAGGACGGATTTTCGTGCGCATCTACGGCACCTGTGCACGAAAATATTGACATGCCCATTTTAGGACATTTCGAGATGCTTTTCGGTTAAAAACGGTTTTGGGGAGTTTCTTGGGTCTAGAAAACACTTCAGGCAGTTCGGCGCTGGAAACGGCTCCGGACGGATTTTCGTGCGCATCTTCGGCACCTTTGCACGAAAATATTGAAATGCCCGTTTTAGGACATTTCGAGATGCTTTTCGGTTAAAAACGGTTTTGGGGAGTTTCTTGGGTCTGTAAAACAGTTCAGGCAGTTCGGCGCTCGAAACGGGTCCGGACGGATTTTCGTGCGCATCTACGGCACCTGTGCACGAAAATATTGACATGCCCGTTTTAGGACATTTCGAGATGTTTTTCGGTTAAAAACGGTTTTTGGTAGTTTCTTGGGTCTAGAAAACACTTCAGGCAGTTCGGCGCTCGAAACGGCTCCGGACGGATTTTCGTGCGCATCTTCGGCACCTTTGCACGAAAATATTGAAATGCCCGTTTTAGGACATTTCGAGATGCTTTTCGGTTAAAAACGGTTTTGGGGAGTTTCTTGGGTCTGTAAAACAGTTCAGGCAGTTCGGCGGTCGAAACGGGTCCGGACGGATTTTCGTGCGCATCTACGGCACCTGTGCACGAAAATATTGAAATGCCCGTTTTAGGACATTTCGACATGCTTTTCGGTTAAAAAGGGTTTTGGGGAGTTTCTTGGGTCTGTAAAACAGTTCAGGCAGTTCGGCGCTCGAAACGGGTCCGGACGGATTTTCGTGCGCATCTACGGCACCTGTGCGCGAACAATTGAGATGCGCGTTTTAGGACATTTCGAGATCCTTTTCGGTTAAAAACGGTTTTGGGGAGTTTCTTGGGTCTAGAAAACACTTCAGGCAGTTCGGCGCTCGAAACGGCTCCGGACGGATTTTCGTGCGCATCTTCGGCACCTTTGCACGAAAATATTGTAATGCCCGTTTTAGGACATTTCGAGATGCTTTTCGGTTAAAAACGGTTTTGGGGAGTTTCTTGGGTCTGTAAAACAGTTCAGGCAGTTCGGCGCTCGAAACAGGTCCGGACGGATTTTCGTGCGCATCTACGGCACCTGTGCACGAAAATATTGACATGCCCATTTTAGGACATTTCGAGATGCTTTTCGGTTAAAAACGGTTTTGGGGAGTTTCTTGGGTCTGTAAAACAGTTCAGGCAGTTCGGCGCTCGAAACGGCTCCGGACGGATTTTCGTGCGCATCTTCGGCACCTTTGCACGAAAATATTGAAATGCCCGTTTTAGGACATTTCGAGATGCTTTTCGGTTAAAAACGGTTTTGGGGAGTTTCTTGGGTCTGTAAAACACTTCAGGCAGTTCGGCGCTCGAAACGGCTCCGTACGGATTTTCGTGCGCATCAACGGCACCTGTGCACGAAATTATTGAAATGCCCGTTTTAGGACATTTCGAGATGCTTTTCTGTTAAAAACGGTTTTGGGGAGTTTCTTGGGTCTGTAAAACAGTTCAGGCAGTTCGGCGCTCGAAACGGGTCCGGACGGATTTTCGTGCGCATCTTCGGCACCTTTGCACGAAAATATTGAAATGCCCGTTTTAGGACATTTCGAGATGCTTTTCGGTTAAAAATGGTTTTGGGGAGTTTCTTGGGTCTGTAAAACAGTTCAGGCAGTTCGGCGCTCGAAACGGGTCCGGACGGATTTTCGAGCGCATCTACGGCACCTGTGCACGAAATTATTGAAATGCCCGTTTTAGGACATTTCGAGATGCTTTTCGGTTAAAAACGGTTTTGGGGAGTTTCAGTTCAGGCAGTTCGGCGCTCGAAACGGGTCCGGACGGATTTTCGTGCGCATCTACGGCACCTGTGCACGAAAATATTGAAATGCCCGTTTTAGGACATTTCGAGATGCTTTTCGGTTAAAAACGGTTTTGGGGAGTTTCTTGGGTCTGTAAAACAGTTCAAGCAGTTCGGCGCTCGAAACGGGTCCGACGGATTTTCGTGCGCATCTACGGCACCTGTGCACCAAAATATTGACATGCCCGTTTTAGAACATTTCGAGATGCTTTTCGGTTAAAAACGGTTTTGGGGAGTTTCTTGGGTCTAGAAAACACTTCAGGCAGTTCGTCGCTCGAAACGGCTCCGGACGGATTTTCGTGCGCATCTTCGGCAGCTTTGCACGAAAATATTGAAATGCCCGTTCTAGGACATTTCGAGATGCTTTTCGGTTAAAAACGGTTTTGGGGAGTTTCTTGGGTCTGTAAAACAGTTCAGGCAGTTCGGCGCTCGAAACGGGTCCGGACGGATTTTCGTGCGCATCTACGGCACCTGTGCACGAAAATATTGACATGCCCATTTTAGGACATTTCGAGATGCTTTTCGGTTAAAAACGGTTTTGGGGAGTTTCTTGGGTCTAGAAAACACTTCAGGCAGTTCGGCGCTCGAAACGGGTCCGGACGGATTTTCGTGCGCATCTACGGCACCTGTGCGCGAACAATTGAGATGCGCGTTTTAGGACATTTCGAGATGCTTTTCGGTTAAAAACGGTTTTGGGGAGTTTCTTGGGTCTGTAAAACAGTTCAGGCAGTTCGGCGCTCGAAACGGGTCCGGAAGGATTTTCGTGCGCATCTACGGCACCTGTGCACGAAAATTTTGACATGCCCGTTTTAGGACATTTCGAGATGCTTTTCGGTTAAAAATGGTTTTGGGGAGTTTCTTCGGTCTGGAAAACACTTCAGGCAGTTTGGCGCTCGAAACGGCTCCGTGCGGATTTTCGTGCGCATCTACGGCACCTGTGCACGAAATTATTGAATTGCCCGTTTTAGGACATTTCGAGATGCTTTTCGGTTAAAAACGGTTTTGGGGAGTTTCTTGGGTCTGTAAAACAGTTCAGGCAATTCGGCGCTCGAAACGGGTCCGGACGGATTTTCGTGCGCATCTACGGCACCTGTGCACGAAAATATTGACATGCCCGTTTTAGGACATTTCGAGATGCTTTTCGGTTAAAAACGGTTTTGGGGAGTTTCTTGGGTCTAGAAAACAATTCAGGCAGTTCGGCGCTCGAAACGGCTCCGGACGGATTTTCGTGCGCATCTTCGGCACCTTTGCACGAAAATATTGAAATGCCTGTTTTAGGACATTTCGAGATGCTTTTCGGTTAAAAACGGTTTTGGGGAGTTTCTTGGGTCTGTAAAACAGTTCAGGCAGTTCGGCGGTCG
Source organism: Umbellularia californica (assembly GCA_028538565.1). NCBI lineage: Eukaryota > Viridiplantae > Streptophyta > Magnoliopsida > Laurales > Lauraceae > Umbellularia > Umbellularia californica. The sequence goes on along the minus strand of JAPQWN010000008.1, from coordinate 29,626,097 downwards.
AAACGGGTCCGGACGGATTTTCGTGCGCATCTACGGCACCTTTGCACGAAAATATTGAAATGCCCGTTTTAGGACATTTCGAGATGCTTTTCGGTTAAAAACGGTTTTGGGGAGTTTCTTGGGTCTAGAAAACACTTCAGGCAGTTCGGCGCTCGAAACGGCTCCGGACGGATTTTCGTGCGCATCTTCGGCACCTTTGCACGAAAATATTGAAATGCCCGTTTTAGGACATTTCGAGATGCTTTTCGGTTAAAAACGGTTTTGGGGAGTTTCTTGGGTCTGTAAAACAGTTCAGGCAGTTCGGCGCTCGAAACGGGTCCGGACGGATTTTCGTGCGCATCTACGGCACCTGTGCACGAAAATATTGAAATGCCCGTTTTAGGACGGTTCGAGATGCTTTTCGGTTAAAAACGGTTTTGGGGAGTTTCATGGGTCTGGAAAACACTTCAGGCAGTTCGGCGCTCGAAACGGCTCCGTGCGGATTTTCGTGCGCATCTACGGCACCTGTGCACGAAAATATTGAAATGCCCGTTTTAGGACATTTCGAGATGCTTTTCGGTTAAAAACGGTTTTGGGGAGTTTCTTGGGTTTGTAAAACAGTTCAGGCAGTTCGGCGCTCGAAACGGGTCCGGACGGATTCTCGTGCGCATCTACGGCACCTGTGCACGAAAATATTGAAATGCCCGTTTCAGGACATTTCGAGATGCTTTTCGGTTAAAAACGGTTTTGGGGAGTTTCTTGGGTCTGGAAAACACTTCAGGCAGTTCGGCGCTCGAAACGGGTCCGGACGGATTCTCGTGCGCATCTACGGCACCTGTGCACGAAAATATTGAAATGCCCGTTTCAGGACATTTCGAGATGCTTTTCGGTTAAAAACGGTTTTGGGGAGTTTCTTGGGTCTGGAAAACACTTCAGGCAGTTCGGCGCTCGAAACGGCTCCGTGCGGAATTTCGTGCGCATCTACGGCACCTGTGCACGAAATTAATGAAATGCCCGTTTTAGGACATTTCGAGATGCTTTTCGGTTAAAAACAGTTTTGGGGAGTTTCTTGTGTCTGTAAAACAGTTCAGGCAGTTCGGCGCTCGAAACGGGTCCGGACGGATTTTCGTACGCATCTACGGCACCTGTGCGCGAACAATTGAGATGCGCGTTTTAGGACATTTCGAGATGCTTTTCGGTTAAAAACGGTTTTGGGGAGTTTCTTGGGTCTAGAAAACACTTAAGGCAGTTCGGCGCTGGAAACGGCTCCGGACGGATTTTCGTGCGCATCTTCGGCACCTTTCACGAAAATATTGAAATGCCCGTTTTAGGACATTTCGAGATGCTTTTCGGTTAAAAACGGTTTTGAGGAGTTTCTTGGGTCTGTAAAACAGTTCAGGCAGTTCGGCGCACGAAACGGGTCCGGTCGGATTTTCGTGCGCATCTACGGCACCTGTGCACGAAAATATTGACATGCCTGTTTTAGGACATTTCGAGATGCTTTTCGTTTAAAAATGGTTTTGGGGAGTTTCTTGGGTCTAGAAAACACTTCAGGCAGTTCGGCGCTCGAAACGGCTCCGGACGGATTTTCGTGCGCATCTTCGGCACCTTTGCACGAAAATATTGAAATGCCCGTTTTAGGACATTTCGAGATGCTTTTCGGTTAAAAACGGTTTTGGGGAGTTTCTTGGGTCTGTAAAACAGTTCAGGCATTTCGGCGCTCGAAACGGGTCCGGTCGGATTTTCGTGCGCATCTACGGCACCTGTGCACGAAAATATTGACATGCCTGTTTTAGGACATTTCGAGATGCTTTTCGGTTAAAAATGGTTTTGGGGAGTTTCTTGGGTCTAGAAAACACTTCAGGCAGTTCGGCGCTCGAAACGGCTCCGAACGGATTTTCGTGCGCATCTTCGGCACCTTTGCACGAAAATATTGAAATGCCCGTTTTAGGACATTTCGAGATGCTTTTCGGTTAAAAACGGTTTTGGGAAGTTTCTTGGGTCTGTAAAACAGTTCAGGCAGTTCGGCGGTCGAAACGGGTCCGGACGGATTTTCGTGCGCATCTACGGCACCTGTGCACGAAAATATTGAAATGCCCGTTTTAGGACATTTCGAGATGCTTTTCGGTTAAAAATGGTTCTGGGGAGTTTCTTGGGTCTGTAAAACAGTTCAGGCAGTTCGGCGCTCGAAACGGGTCCGGACGGATTTTCGTGCGCATCTACGGCACCTGTACACGAAAATATTGAAATGCCCGTTTTAGGACATTTCGAGATGCTTTTCGGTTAAAAATGGTTTTGGGGAGTTTCTTGGGTCTGTAAAACAGTTCAGGCAGTTCGGCGCTCGAAACGGGTCCGGACGGATTTTCGTGCGCATCTACGGCACCTGTGCACGAAAATATTGAAATGCCCGTTTTAGGACATTTCGAGATGCTTTTCGGTTAAAAACGGTTTTGGGGAGTTTCTTGGGTCTAGAAAACACTTCAGGCAGTTCGTCGCTCGAAACGGCTCCGGACGGATTTTCGTGCGCATCTTCGGCACCTTTGCACGAAAATATTGAAATGCCCGTTCTAGGACATTTCGAGATGCTTTTCGGTTAAAAACGGTTTTGGGGAGTTTCTTGGGTCTAGAAAACACTTCAGGCAGTTCGTCGCTCGAAACGGCTCCGGACGGATTTTCGTGCGCATCTTCGGCACCTTTGCACGAAAATATTGAAATGCCCGTTCTAGGTCATTTCGAGATGCTTTTCGGTTAAAAACGGTTTTGGGGAGTTTCTTGGGTCTGTAAAACAGTTCAGGCAGTTCGGCGCTCGAAACGGGTCCGGACGGATTTTCGTGCGCATCTACGGCACCTGTGCACGAAAATATTGAAATGCCCGTTTTAGGACGGTTCGAGATGCTTTTCGGTTAAAAACGGTTTTGGGGAGTTTCTTGGGTCTGGAAAACACTTCAGGCAGTTCGGCGCTCGAAACGGCTCCGTGCGGATTTTCGTGCGCATCTACGGCACCTGTGCACGAAAATATTGAAATGCCCGTTTTAGGACATTTCGAGATGCTTTTCGGTTAAAAACGGTTTTGGGGAGTTTCTTGGGTTTGTAAAATAGTTCAGGCAGTTCGGCGCTCGAAACGGGTCCGGACGGATTCTCGTGCGCATCTACGGCACCTGTGCACGAAAATATTGAAATGCCCGTTTTAGGACATTTCGAGATGCTTTTCGGTTAAAAACGGTTTTGGGGAGTTTCTTGGGTCTGGAAAACACTTAAGGCAGTTCGGCGCTGGAAACGGCTCCGGACGGATTTTCGTGCGCATCTTCGGCACCTTTGCACGAAAATATTGAAATGCCCGTTTTAGGACATTTCGAGATGCTTTTCGGTTAAAAACGGTTTTGGGGAGTTTCTTGGGTCTGTAAAACAGTTCAGGCAGTTCGGCGGTCGAAACGGGTCCGGACGGATTTTCGTGCGCATCTACGGCACCTTTGCACGAAAATATTGAAATGCCCGTTTTAGGACATTTCGAGATGCTTTTCGGTTAAAAACGGTTTTGGGGAGTTTCTTGGGTCTAGAAAACACTTCAGGCAGTTCGGCGCTCGAAACGGCTCCGGACGGATTTTCGTGCGCATCTTCGGCACCTTTGCACGAAAATATTGAAATGCCCGTTTTAGGACATTTCGAGATGCTTTTCGGTTAAAAACGGTTTTGGGGAGTTTCTTGGGTCTGTAAAACAGTTCAGGCATTTCGGCGCTCGAAACGGGTCCGGTCGGATTTTCGTGCGCATCTACGGCACCTGTGCACGAAAATATTGACATGCCTGTTTTAGGACATTTCGAGATGCTTTTCGGTTAAAAACGGTTTTGGGGAGTTTCTTGGGTTTGTAAAACAGTTCAGGCAGTTCGGCGCTCGAAACGGGTCCGGACGGATTCTCGTGCGCATCTACGGCACCTGTGCACGAAAATATTGAAATGCCCGTTTTAGGACATTTCGAGATGCTTTTCGGTTAAAAACGGTTTTGGGGAGTTTCTTGGGTCTGGAAAACACTTCAGGCAGTTCGGCGCTCGAAACGGCTCCGTGCGGAATTTCGTGCGCATCTACGGCACCTGTGCACGAAATTAATGAAATGCCCGTTTTAGGACATTTCGAGATGCTTTTCGGTTAAAAACAGTTTTGGGGAGTTTCTTGTGTCTGTAAAACAGTTCAGGCAGTTCGGCGCTCGAAACGGGTCCGGACGGATTTTCGTACGCATCTACGGCACCTGTGCGCGAACAATTGAGATGCGCGTTTTAGGACATTTCGAGATGCTTTTCGGTTAAAAACGGTTTTGGGGAGTTTCTTGGGTCTAGAAAACACTTAAGGCAGTTCGGCGCTGGAAACGGCTCCGGACGGATTTTCGTGCGCATCTTCGGCACCTTTCACGAAAATATTGAAATGCCCGTTTTAGGACATTTCGAGATGCTTTTCGGTTAAAAACGGTTTTGAGGAGTTTCTTGGGTCTGTAAAACAGTTCAGGCAGTTCGGCGCTCGAAACGGGTCCGTTCGGATTTTCGTGCGCATCTACGGCACCTGTGCACGAAAATATTGACATGCCTGTTTTAGGACATTTCGAGATGCTTTTCGGTTAAAAATGGTTTTGGGGAGTTTCTTGGGTCTAGAAAACACTTCAGGCAGTTCGGCGCTCGAAACGGCTCCGGACGGATTTTCGTGCGCATCTTCGGCACCTTTGCACGAAAATATTGAAATGCCCGTTTTAGGACTTTTCGAGATGCTTTTAGGTTAAAAACGGTTTTGGGGAGTTTCTTGGGTCTGTAAAACAGTTCAGGCATTTCGGCGCTCGAAACGGGTTCGGTCGGATTTTCGTGCGCATCTACGGCACCTGTGCACGAAAATATTGACATGCCTGTTTTAGGACATTTCGAGATGCTTTTCGGTTAAAAATGGTTTTGGGGAGTTTCTTGGGTCTGTAAAACAGTTCAGGCAGTTCGGCGCTCGAAACGGGTCCGGACGGATTTTCGTGCGCATCTACGGCACCTGTGCACGAAAATATTGAAATGCCCGTTTTAGGACATTTCGAGATGCTTTTCGGTTAAAAACGGTTTTGGGGAGTTTCTTGGGTCTCGAAAACACTTCAGGCAGTTCGTCGCTCGAAACGGCTCCGGACGGATTTTCGTGCGCATCTTCGGCACCTTTGCACGAAAATATTGAAATGCCCGTTCTAGGACATTTCGAGATGCTTTTCGGTTAAAAACGGTTTTGGGGAGTTTCTTGGGTCTAGAAAACACTTCAGGCAGTTCGTCGCTCGAAACGGCTCCGGACGGATTTTCGTGCGCATCTTCGGCACCTTTGCACGAAAATATTGAAATGCCCGTTCTAGGTCATTTCGAGATGCTTTTCGGTTAAAAACGGTTTTGGGGAGTTTCTTGGGTCTGTAAAACAGTTCAGGCAGTTCGGCGCTCGAAACGGGTCCGGACGGATTTTCGTGCGCATCTACGGCACCTGTGCACGAAAATATTGAAATGCCCGTTTTAGGACGGTTCGAGATGCTTTTCGGTTAAAAACGGTTTTGGGGAGTTTCTTGGGTCTGGAAAACACTTCAGGCAGTTCGGCGCTCGAAACGGCTCCGTGCGGATTTTCGTGCGCATCTACGGCACCTGTGCACGAAATTATTGAAATGCCCGTTTTAGGACATTTCGAGATGCTTTTCGGTTAAAAACGGTTTTGGGGAGTTTCTTGGGTCTGTAAAACAGTTCAAGCAGTGCGGCGCTCGAAACGGGTCCGGACGGATTTTCGTGCGCATCTACGGCACCTGTGCACCAAAATATTGACATGCCCGTTTTAGGACATTTCGAGATGCTTTTCGGTTAAAAACGGTTTTGGGGAGTTCCTTGGGTCTAGAAAACACTTCAGGCAGTTCGTCGCTCGAAACGGCTCCGGACGGATTTTCGTGCGCATCTTCGGCACCTTTGCACGAAAATATTGAAATGCCCGTTTTAGGACATTTCGAGATGCTTTTCGGTTAAAAACGGTTTTGGGAAGTTTCTTGGGTCTGTAAAACAGTTCAGGCAGTTCGGCGGTCGAAACGGGTCCGGACGGATTTTCGTGCGCATCTACGGCACCTGTGCATGAAAATATTGAAATGCCCGTTTTAGGACATTTCGAGATGCTTTTCGGTTAAAAACAGTTTTGGGGTGTTTCTTGGGTCTATAAAACAGTTCAGGCAGTTCGGCGCTCGAAACGGGTCCGGACGGATTTTCGTGCGCATCTACGGCACCTGTGCACGAAAATATTGACATGCCCGTTTTAGGACATTTCGAGATGCTTTTCGGTTAAAAACGGTTTTGGGGAGTTTCTTGGGTCTAGAAAACAGTTCAGGCAGTTCGGCGCTCGAAACGGCTCCGGACGGATTTTCGTGCGCATCTTCGGCACCTTTGCACGAAAATATTGAAATGCCCGTTTTAGGACATTTCGAGATGCTTTTCGGTTAAAAACGGTTTTGGGGAGTTTCTTGGGTCTGTAAAATAGTTCAGGCAGTTCGGCGGTCGAAACGGGTCCGGACGGATTTTCGTGCGCATCTACGGCACCTGTGCACGAAAATATTGAAATGCCCGTTTTAGGACATTTCGACATGCTTTTCGGTTAAAAATGGTTTTGGGGAGTTTCTTGGGTCTGTAAAACAGTTCAGGCAGTTCGGCGCTCGAAACGGGTCCGGACGGATTTTCGTGCGCATCTACGGCACCTGTGCGCGAACAATTGAGATGCGCGTTTTAGGACATTTCGAGATCCTTTTCGGTTAAAAACGGTTTTGGGGAGTTTCTTGGGTCTAGAAAATACTTGAGGCAGTTCGGCGCTCGAAACGGCTCCGGACGGATTTTCGTGCGCATCTTCGGCACCTTTGCACGAAAATATTGAAATGCCCGTTTTAGGACATTTCGAGATGCTTTTCGGTTAAAAACGGTTTTGGGGAGTTTCTTGGGTCTGTAAAACAGTTCAGGCAGTTCGGCGCTCGAAACGGGTCCGGAAGGATTTTCGTGCGCATCTACGGCACCTGTGCACGAAAATATTGACATGCCCGTTTTAGGACATTTCGAGATGCTTTTCGGTTAAAAACGGTTTTGGGGAGTTTCTTGGGTCTGTAAAACAGTTTAGGCAGTTCGGCGCTCGAAACGGGTCAGGACGGATTTTCGTGCGCATCTACGGCACCTGTGCACGAAAATATTGACATGCCCATTTTAGGACATTTCGAGATGCTTTTCGGTTAAAAACGGTTTTGGGGAGTTTCTTGGGTCTAGAAAACACTTTAGGCAGTTCGGCGCTCGAAACGGCTCCGGACGGATTTTCGTGCGCATCTTCGGCACCTTTGCACGAAAATATTGAAATGCCCGTTTTAGGACATTTCGAGATGCTTTTCGGTTAAAAACGGTTTTGGGGAGTTTCTTGGGTCTGTAAAACAGTTCAGGCAGTTCGGCGGTCGAAACGGGTCCGGACGGATTTTCGTGCGCATCTACGGCACCTTTGCACGAAAATATTGAAATGCCCGTTTTAGGACATTTCGAGATGCTTTTCGGTTAAAAACGGTTCTGGGGAGTTTCTTGGGTCTAGAAAACACTTCAGGCAGTTCGGCGCTCGAAACGGCTCCGGACGGATTTTCGTGCGCATCTTCGGCACCTTTGCTCGAAAATATTGAAATGCCCGTTTTAGGACATTTCGAGATACTTTTCGGTTAAAAACGGTTTTGGGGAGTTTCTTGGGTCTGTAAAACAGTTCAGGCAGTTCGGCGCTCGAAACGGGTCCGGACGGATTTTCGTGCGCATCTACGGCACCTGTGCACGAAAATATTGAAATGCCCGTTTCAGGACGTTTCGAGATGCTTTTCGGTTAAAAACGGTTTTGGGGAGTTTCTTGGGTCTGGAAAACACTTCAGGCAGTTCGGCGCTCGAAACGGCTCCGTGCGGATTTTCGTGCGCATCTACGGCACCTGTGCACGAAAATATTGAAATGCCCGTTTTAGGACATTTCGAGATGCTTTTCGGTTAAAAACGGTTTTGGGGAGTTTCTTGGGTTTGTAAAACAGTTCAGGCAGTTCGGCGCTCGAAACGGGTCCGGACGGATTCTCGTGCGCATCTACGGTACCTGTGCACGAAAATATTGAAATGCCCGTTTTAGGACATTTCGAGATGCTTTTCGGTTAAAAACGGTTTTGGGTAGTTTCTTGGGTCTGGAAAACACTTCAGGCAGTTCGGCGCTCGAAACGGCTCCGTGCGGATTTTCGTGCGCATCTACGGCACCTGTGCACGAAAATATTGAAATGCCCGTTTTAGGACATTTCGAGATGCTTTTCGGTTAAAAACGGTTTTGGGGAGTTTCTTATGTCTAGAAAACACTTCAGGCAGTTCGGCGCTCGAAACGGGTCCGGACGGATTTTCGTGCGCATCTTCGGCACCTGTGCACGAAAATATTGAAATGCCCGTTTTAGGACATTTCGAGATGCTTTTCGGTTAAAAACGGTTTTGGGGAGTTTCTTGGGTCTGTAAAACAGTTCAGGCAGTTCGGCGCTCGAAACGGGTCCGGATGGATTTTCGTGCGCATCTACGGCACCTGTGCACGAAAATATTGAAATGCCCGTTTTAGGACATTTCGAGATGCTTTTCGGTTAAAAACGGTTTTGGGGAGTTTCTTGGGTCTGGAAAACACTTCAGGCAGTTCGGCGCTCGAAACGGCTCCGTACGGATTTTCGTGCGCATCAACGGCACCTGTGCACGAAATTATTGAAATGCCCGTTTTAGGACATTTCGAGATGCTTTTCTGTTAAAAACGGTTTTGGGGAGTTTCTTGGGTCTGTAAAACAGTTCAGGCAGTTCGGCGCTCGAAACGGGTCCGGACGGATTTTCGTGCGCATCTTCGGCACCTTTGCACGAAAATATTGAAATGCCCGTTTTAGGACATTTCGAGATGCTTTTCGGTTAAAAATGGTTTTGGGGAGTTTCTTGGGTCTGTAAAACAGTTCAGGCAGTTCGGCGCTCGAAACGGGTCCGGACGGATTTTCGAGCGCATCTACGGCACCTGTGCACGAAATTATTGAAATGCCCGTTTTAGGACATTTCGAGATGTTTTTCGGTTAAAAACGGTTTTGGGGAGTTTCTTGGGTCTGTAAAACAGTTCAAGCAGTTCGGCGCTCGAAACGGGTCCGACGGATTTTCGTGCGCATCTACGGCACCTGTGCACCAAAATATTGACATGCCCGTTTTAGAACATTTCGAGATGCTTTTCGGTTAAAAACGGTTTTGGGGAGTTTCTTGGGTCTAGAAAACACTTCAGGCAGTTCGTCGCTCGAAACGGCTCCGGACGGATTTTCGTGCGCATCTTCGGCACCTTTGCATGAAAATATTGAAATGCCCGTTCTAGGACATTTCGAGATGCTTTTCGGTTAAAAACGGTTTTGGGGAGTTTCTTGGGTCTAGAGAACACTTCAGGCAGTTCGTCGCTCGAAACGGCTCCGGACGGATTTTCGTGCGCATCTTCGGCACCTTTGCACGAAAATATTGAAATGCCCGTTCTAGGACATTTCGAGATGCTTTTCGGTTAAAAGCGGTTTTGGGGAGTTTCTTGGGTCTGTAAAACAGTTCAGGCAGTTCGGCGCTCGAAACGGGTCCGGACGGATTTTCGTGCGCATCTACGGCACCCGTGCACGAAAATATTGACATGCCCATTTGAGGACATTTCGAGATGCTTTTCGGTTAAAAACGGTTTTGGGGAGTTTCTTGGGTCTAGAAAACACTTCAGGCAGTTCGGCGCTTGAAACGGCTCCGGACGGATTTTCGTGCGCATCTTCGGCACCTTTGCACGAAAATATTGAAATGCCCGTTTTAGGACATTTCGAGATGCTTTTCGGTTAAAAACGGTTTTGGGGAGTTTCTTGGGTCTGTAAAACAGTTCAGGCATTTCGGCGCTCGAAACGAGTCCGGACGGATTTTCGTGCGCATCTACGGCACCTGTGCACGAAAATATTGACATGCCCGTTTTAGGACATTTCGAGATGCTTTTCGGTTAAAAACGGTTTTGGGGAGTTTCTTGGGTCTGTAAAACAGTTCAGGCAGTTCGGCGGTCGAAACGGGTCCGGACGGATTTTCGTGCGCATCTACGGCACCTGTGCACGAAAATATTGAAATGCCCGTTTTAGGACATTTCGAGATGCTTTTCGGTTAAAAACGGTTTTGGGGAGTTTCTTGGGTCTGGAAAACACTTCAGGCAGTTCGGCGCTCGAAACGGCTCCGTGCGGATTTTCGTGCGCATCTACGGCACCTGTGCACGAAATTAATGAAATGCCCGTTTTAGGACATTTCGAGATGGTTTTCGGTTAAAAACAGTTTTGGGGAGTTTCTTGTGTCTGTAAAACAGTTCAGGCAGTTCGGCGCTCGAAACGGGTCCGGACGGATTTTCGTGCGCATCTACGGCACCTGTGCGCGAACAATTGAGATGCGCGTTTTAGGACATTTCGAGATGCTTTTCGGTTAAAAACGGTTTTGGGGAATTTCTTGGGTCTGTAAAACAGTTCAGGGAGTTCGGCGCTCGAAACGGGTCCGGACGGATTTTCGTGCGCATCTACGGCACCTGTGCACGAAAATATTGAAATGCCCGTTTTAGGACATTTCGAGATGCTTTTCGGTTAAAAACGGTTTTGGGGAGTTTCTTGGGTCTAGAAAACACTTCAGGCAGTTCGGCGCTCGAAACGGCTACGGACGGATTTTCGTGCGCATCTTCGGCACCTTTGCACGAAAATATTGAAATGCCCGTTTTAGGACATTTCGAGATGCTTTTCGGTTAAAAACGGTTTTGGGAAGTTTCTTGGGTCTGTAAAACAGTTCAGGCAGTTCGGCGGTCGAAACGGGTCCGGACGGATTTTCGTGCGCATCTACGGCACCTGTGCACGAAAATATTGAAATGCCCGTTTTAGGACATTTCGAGATGCTTTTCGGTTAAAAACGGTTTTGGGGTGTTTCTTGGGTCTGTAAAACAGTTCAGGCAGTTCGGCGCTCGAAACGGGTCCGGACGGATTTTCGTGCGCATCTACGGCACCTGTGCACGAAAATATTGACATGCCCGTTTTAGGACATTTGGAGATGCTTTTCGGTTAAAAATGGTTTTGGGGAGTTTCTTGGGTCTAGAAAACACTTCAGGCAGTTCGGCGCTCGAAACGGCTCCGGACGGATTTTCGTGCGCATCTTCGGCACCTTTGCACGAAAATATTGAAATGCCCGTTTTAGGACATTTCGAGATGCTTTTCGGTTAAAAACGGTTTTGGGAAGTTTCTTGGGTCTGTAAAAAAGTTCAGGCAGTTCGGCGGTCGAAACGGGTCCGGACGGATTTTCGTGCGCATCTACGGCACCTGTGCACGAAAATATTGAAATGCCCGTTTTAGGACATTTCGAGATGCTTTTCGGTTAAAAATGGTTTTGGGGAGTTTCTTGGGTCAGTAAAACAGTTCAGGCAGTTCGGCGCTCGAAACGGGTCCGGACGGATTTTCGTGCGCATCTACGGCACCTGTGCACGAAAATATTGAAATGCCCGTTTTAGGACATTTCGAGATGCTTTTCGGTTAAAAACGGTTTTGGGGAGTTTCTTGGGTCTAGAAAACACTTCAGGCAGTTCGGCGCTCGAAACGGCTCCGGACGGATTTTCGTGCGCATCTTCGGCACCTTTGCACGAAAATATTGAAATGCCCGTTTTAGGACATTTCGAGATGCTTTTCGGTTAAAAATGGTTTTGGGGAGTTTCTTGGGTCTATAAAACAGTTCAGACAGTTCGGCGCTCGAAACGGGTCCGGACGGATTTTCGTGCGCATCTACGGCACCTGTGCACGAAAATATTGAAATGCCCGTTTTAGGACATTTCGAGATGCTTTTCGGTTAAAAACGGTTTTGGGGAGTTTCTTGGGTCTGGAAAACACTTTAGGCAGTTCGGCGCTCGAAACGGCTCCGTGCGGATTTTCGTGCGCATCTACGGCACCTGTGCACGAAATTATTGAAATGCCCGTTTTAGGACATTTCGAGATGCTTTTCGGTTAAAAACGGTTTTGGGGAGTTTCTTGGGTCTGTAAAACAGTTCAGGCAGTTCGGCGCTCGAAACGGGTCCGGACGGATTTTCGTGCGCATCTACGGCACCTTTGCACGAAAATATTGACCTGCCCGTTTTAGGACATTTCGAGATGCTTTTCGGTTAAAAACGGTTTTGGGGAGTTTCTTGGGTCTGGAAAACACTTTAGGCAGTTCGGCGCTCGAAACGGCTCCGTGCGGATTTTCGTGCGCATCTACGGCACCTGTGCACGAAATTATTGAAATGCCCGTTTTAGGACATTTCGAGATGCTTTTCGGTTAAAAACGGTTTTGGGGAGTTTCTTGGGTCTGTAAAACAGTTCAGGCAGTTCGGCGCTCGAAACGGGTCCGTACGGATTTTCGTGCGCATCTACGGCACCTTTGCACGAAAATATTGACCTGCCCGTTTTAGGACATTTCGAGATGCTTTTCGGTTAAAAACGGTTTTGGGGAGTTTCTTGGGTCTGTAAAACAGTTCAGGCAGTTCGGCGGTCGAAACGGGTCCGGACGGATTTTCGTGCGCATCTACGGCACCTGTGCGCGAACAATTGAGATGCGCGTTTTAGGACATTTCGAGATGCATTTCGGTTAAAAACGGTTTTGGGGAGTTTCTTGGGTCTGGAAAACACTTCAGGCAGTTCGGCGCTCGAAACGGCTCCGTGTGGATTTTCGTGCGCATCTACGGCACCTGTGCACGAAATTAATGAAATGCCCGTTTTAGGACATTTCGAGATGCTTTTCGGTTAAAAACGGTTTTGGGAAGTTTCTTGGGTCTGTAAAACAGTTCAGGCAGTTCGGCGGTCGAAACGGGACCGGACGGATTTTCGTGCGCATCTACGGCACCTGTGCACGAAAATATTGAAATGCCCGTTTTAGGACATTTCGAGATGATTTTCGGTTAAAAATGGTTTTGGGGAGTTTCTTGGGTCTGTAAAACAGTTCAGGCAGTTCGGCGCTCGAAACGGGTCCGGACGGATTTTCGTGCGCATCTACGGCACCTGTGCACGAAAATATTGAAATGCCCGTTTTAGGACATTTCGAGATGCTTTTCGGTTAAAAACGGTTTTGGGGAGTTTCTTGGGTCTAGAAAACACTTCAGGCAGTTCGTCGCTCGAAACGGCTCCGGACGGATTTTCGTGCGCATCTTCGGCACCTTTGCACGAAAATATTGAAATGCCCGTTCTAGGACATTTCGAGATGCTTTTCGGTTAAAAACGGTTTTGGGGAGTTTCTTGGGTCTAGAAAACACTTCAGGCAGTTCGTCGCTCGAAACGGCTCCGGACGGATTTTCGTGCGCATCTTCGGCACCTTTGCACGAAAATATTGAAATGCCCGTTCTAGGACATTTCGAGATGCTTTTCGGTTAAAAGCGGTTTTGGGGAGTTTCTTGGGTCTGTAAAACAGTTCAGGCAGTTCGGCGCTCGAAACGGGTCCGGACGGATTTTCGTGCGCATCTACGGCACCTGTGCACGAAAATATTGAAATGCCCGTTTTAGGACATTTCGAGATGCTTTTCATTTAAAAACGGTCTTGGGGAGTTTCTTGGGTCTGTAAAACAGTTCAGGCAGTTCGGCGCTCGAAACGGGTCCGGACGGATTTTCGTGCGCATCTACGGCACCTGTGCACGAAAATATTGACATGCCCGTTTTAGGACATTTCGAGATGCTTTTCGGTTAAAAACGGTTTTGGGGAGTTTCTTGGGTCTGTAAAACAGTTCACGCAGTTCGGCGCTCGAAACGGGTCCGGACGGATTTTCGTGCGCATCTACGGCACCTGTGCACGAAAATATCGACATGCCCGTTTTAGGACATTTCGAGATGCTTTTCGGTTAAAAACGGTTTTGGGGAGTTTCTTGGGTCTCGAAAACACTTCAGGCAGTTCGGCGCTCGAAACGGCTCCGGACGGATTTTCGTGCGCATCTTCGGCACCTTTGCACGAAAATATTGAAATGCCCGTTTTAGGACATTTCGAGATGCTTTTCGGTTAAAAACGGTTTTGGGAAGTTTCTTGGGTCTGTAAAACAGTTCAGGCAGTTCGGCGGTCGAAACGGGTCCGGACGGATTTTCGTGCGCATCTACGGCACCTGTGCACGAAAATATTGAAATGCCCGTTTTAGGACATTTCGAGATGCTTTTCGGTTAAAAATGGTTTTGGGAAGTTTCTTGGGTCTGTAAAACAGTTCAGGCAGTTCGGCGCTCGAAACGGGTCCGGACGGATTCTCGTGCGCATCTACGGCACCTGTGCACGAAATTATTGAAATGCCCGTTTTAGGACATTTCGAGATGCTTTTCGGTTAAAAACGGTTTAGGGGAGTTTCTTGGGTCTGTAAAACAGTTCAGGCAGTTCGGCGCTCGAAACGGGTCCGGACGGATTTTCGTGCGCATCTACGGCACCTGTGCACGAAAATATTGAAATGCCCGTTTTAGGACATTTCGAGATGCTTTTCGGTTAAAAACGGTTTTGGGGAGTTTCTTGGGTCTGGAAAACACTTCAGGCAGTTCGGCGCTCGAAACGGCTCCGTGCGGATTTTCGTGCGCATCTACGGCACCTGTGCACGAAAATATTGAAATGCCCGTTTTAGGACATTTCGAGATGCTTTTCGGTTAAAAACGGTTTAGGGGAGTTTCTTGGGTCTGTAAAACAGTTCAGGCAGTTCGGCGCTCGAAACGGGTCCGGACGGATTTTCGTGCGCATCTACGGCACCTGTGCACGAAAATATTGACATGCCCGTTTAAGGACATTTCGAGATGCTTTTCGGTTAAAAACGGTTTTGGGGAGTTTCTTGGGTCTGTAAAACAGTTCAGGCAGTTCGGCGCTTGAAACGGGTCAGGACGGATTTTCGTGCGCATCTACGGCACCTGTGCACGAAAATATTGACATGCCCATTTTAGGACATTTCGAGATGCTTTTCGGTTAAAAACGGTTTTGGGGAGTTTCTTGGGTCTAGAAAACACTTCAGGCAGTTCGGCGCTGGAAACGGCTCCGGACGGATTTTCGTGCGCATCTTCGGCACCTTTGCACGAAAATATTGAAATGCCCGTTTTAGGACATTTCGAGATGCTTTTCGGTTAAAAACGGTTTTGGGGAGTTTCTTGGGTCTGTAAAACAGTTCAGGCAGTTCGGCGCTCGAAACGGGTCCGGACGGATTTTCGTGCGCATCTACGGCACCTGTGCACGAAAATATTGACATGCCCGTTTTAGGACATTTCGAGATGTTTTTCGGTTAAAAACGGTTTTTGGGAGTTTCTTGGGTCTAGAAAACACTTCAGGCAGTTCGGCGCTCGAAACGGCTCCGGACGGATTTTCGTGCGCATCTTCGGCACCTTTGCACGAAAATATTGAAATGCCCGTTTTAGGACATTTCGAGATGCTTTTCGGTTAAAAACGGTTTTGGGGAGTTTCTTGGGTCTGTAAAACAGTTCAGGCAGTTCAGCGGTCGAAACGGGTCCGGACGGATTTTCGTGCGCATCTACGGCACCTGTGCACGAAAATATTGAAATGCCCGTTTTAGGACATTTCGACATGCTTTTCGGTTAAAAAGGGTTTTGGGGAGTTTCTTGGGTCTGTAAAACAGTTCAGGCAGTTCGGCGCTCGAAACGGGTCCGGACGGATTTTCGTGCGCATCTACGGCACCTGTGCGCGAACAATTGAGATGCGCGTTTTAGGACATTTCGAGATCCTTTTCGGTTAAAAACGGTTTTGGGGAGTTTCTTGGGTCTAGAAAACACTTCAGGCAGTTCGGCGCTCGAAACGGCTCCGGACGGATTTTCGTGCGCATCTTCGGCACCTTTGCACGAAAATATTGAAATGCCCGTTTTAGGACATTTCGAGATGCTTTTCGGTTAAAAACGGTTTTGGGGAGTTTCTTGGGTCTGTAAAACAGTTCAGGCAGTTCGGCGCTCGAAACAGGTCCGGACGGATTTTCGTGCGCATCTACGGCACCTGTGCACGAAAATATTGACATGCCCATTTTAGGACATTTCGAGATGCTTTTCGGTTAAAAACGGTTTTGGGGAGTTTCTTGGGTCTGTAAAACAGTTCAGGCAGTTCGGCGCTCGAAACGGCTCCGGACGGATTTTCGTGCGCATCTTCGGCACCTTTGCACGAAAATATTGAAATGCCCGTTTTAGGACATTTCGAGATGCTTTTCGGTTAAAAACGGTTTTGGGGAGTTTCTTGGGTCTGTAAAACAGTTCAGGCAGTTCGGCGGTCGAAACGGGTCCGGACGGATTTTCGTGCGCATCTACGGCACCTGTGCACGAAAATATTGAAATGCCCGTTTTAGGACATTTCGAGATGCTTTTCGGTTAAAAACGGTTTTGGGGAGTTTCTTGGGTCTGGAAAACACTTCAGGCAGTTCGGCGCTCGAAACGGCTCCGTGCGGATTTTCGTGCGCATCTACGGCACCTGTGCGCGAACAATTGAGATGCTCGTTTTAGGACATTTCGAGATGCTTTTCGGTTAAAAACGGTTTTGGGGAATTTCTTGGGTCTGTAAGACAGTTCAGGGAGTTCGGCGCTCGAAACGGGTCCGGACGGATTTTCGTACGCATCTACGGTACCTGTGCGCGAACAATTGAGATGCGCGTTTTAGGACATTTCGAGATGCTTTTCGGTTAAAAACGGTTTTGGGGAGTTTCTTGGGTCTGTAAAACAGTTCAGGCAGTTCGGCGCTCGAAACGGGTCCGGACGGATTTTCGTGCGCATCTACGGCACCTGTGCACGAACATATTGACATGCCCGTTTTAGGACATTTCGAGATGCTTTTCGGTTAAAAACGGTTTTGGGGAGTTTCTTGGGTCTGGAAAATACTTCAGGCAGTTCGGCGCTCGAAACGGCTCCGTGCGGATTTTCGTGCGCATCTACGGCACCTGTGCACGAAATTTTTGAAATGCCCGTTTTAGGACATTTCGAGATGCTTTTCGGTTAAAAACGGTTTTGGGGAGTTTCTTGGGTCTGTAAAACAGTTCAGGCAGTTCGGCGCTCGAAACGGGTCCGGACGGATTTTCGTGCGCATCTACGGCACCTGTGCACGAAAATATTGACATGCCCGTTTTAGGACATTTCGAGATGCTTTTCGGTTAAAAACGGTTTTGGGGAGTTTCTTGGGTCTAGAAAACACTTCAGGCAGTTCGGCGCTCGAAACGGCTTCGGACGGATTTTCGTGCGCATCTTCGGCACCTTTGCACTAAAATATTGAAATGCCCGTTTTAGGACATTTCGAGATGCTTTTTGGTTAAAAACGGTTTTGGGGAGTTTCTTGGGTCTGTAAAACAGTTCAGGCAGTTCGGCGGTCGAAACGGGTCCGGACGGATTTTCGTGCGCATCTACGGCACCTTTGCACGAAAATATTGAAATGCCCGTTTTAGGACATTTCGAGATGCTTTACGGTTAAAAACGGTTTTGGGGAGTTTCTTGGGTCTAGAAAACACTTCAGGCAGTTCGGCGCTCGAAACGGCTCCGGACGGATTTTCGTGCGCATCTTCGGCACCTTTGCTCGAAAATATTGAAATGCCCGTTTTAGGACATTTCGAGATGCTTTTCGGTTAAAAACGGTTTAGGGGAGTTTCTTGGGTCTGTAAAACAGTTCAGGCAGTTCGGCGCTCGAAACGGGTCCGGACGGATTTTCGTGCGCATCTACGGCACCTGTGCACGAAAATATTGAAATGCCCGTTTTAGGACATTTCGAGATGCTTTTCGGTTAAAAACGGTTTTGGGGAGTTTCTTGGGTCTGGAAAACACTTCAGGCAGTTCGGCGCTCGAAACGGCTCCGTGCGGATTTTCGTGCGCATCTACGGCACCTGTGCACGAAAATATTGAAATGCCCGTTTTAGGACATTTCGAGATGCTTTTCGGTTAAAAACGGTTTAGGGGAGTTTCTTGGGTCTGTAAAACAGTTCAGGCAGTTCGGCGCTCGAAACGGGTCCGGACGGATTTTCGTGCGCATCTACGGCACCTGTGCACGAAAATATTGAAATGCCCGTTTTAGGACGTTTCGAGATGCTTTTCGGTTAAAAACGGTTTTGGGGAGTTTCTTGGGTCTGGAAAACACTTCAGGCAGTTCGGCGCTCGAAACGGCTCCGTGCGGATTTTCGTGCGCATCTACGGCACCTGTGCACGAAAATATTGAAATGCCCGTTTTAGGACATTTCGAGATGCTTTTCGGTTAAAAACGGTTTTGGGGAGTTTCTTGGGTTTGTAAAACAGTTCAGGCAGTTCGGCGCTCGAAACGGGTCCGGACGGATTCTCGTGCGCATCTACGGCACCTGTGCACGAAAATATTGAAATGCCCGTTTTAGGACATTTCGAGATGCTTTTCGGTTAAAAACGGTTTTGGGGAGTTTCTTGGGTCTGTAAAACAGTTCAGGCAGTTCGGCGCTCGAAACGGCTCCGGACGGATTTTCGTGCGCATCTTCGGCACCTTTGCACGAAAATATTGAAATGCCCGTTTTAGGGCATTTCGAGATGCTTTTCGGTTAAAAACGGTTTTGGGGAGTTTCTTGGGTCTGTAAAACAGTTCAGGCAGTTCGGCGCTCGAAACGGGTCCGGACGGATTTTCGTGCGCATCTACGGCACCTGTGCACGAAAATATTGACATGCCCGTTTTAGGACATTTCGAGATGCTTTTCGGTTAAAAACGGTTTTGGGGAGTTTCTTGGGTCTAGAAAACACTTCAGGCAGTTCGGCGCTCGAAACGGCTCCGGACGGATTTTCGTGCGCATCTTCGGCACCTTTGCTCGAAAATATTGAAATGCCCGTTTTAGGACATTTCGAGATGCTTTTCGGTTAAAAACGGTTTTGGGGAGTTTCTTGGGTTTGTAAAACAGTTCAGGCAGTTCGGCGCTCGAAACGGGTCCGGATGGATTTTCGTGCGCATCTACGGCACCTGTGCACGAAAATATTGAAATGCCCGTTTTAGGACATTTCGAGATGCTTTTCGGTTAAAAATGGTTTTGGGGAGTTTCTTGGGTCTGTAAAACAGTTCAGGCAGTTCGGCGCTCGAAACGGGTCCGGATGGATTTTCGTGCGCATCTACGGCACCTGTGCACGAAAATATTGAAATGCCCGTTTTAGGACATTTCGAGATGCTTTTCGGTTAAAAACGGTTTTGGGGAGTTTCTTGGGTCTGGAAAACACTTCAGGCAGTTCCGCGCTCGAAACGGCTCCGTGCGGATTTTCGTGCGCATCTACGGCACCTGTGCGCGAACAATTGAGATGCTCGTTTTAGGACATTTCGAGATGCTTTTCGGTTAAAAACGGTTTTGGGGAATTTCTTGGGTCTGTAAAACAGTTCAGGGACTTCGGCGGTCGAAACGGGTCCGGACGGATTTTCGTGCGCATCTACGGCACCTGTGCGCGAACAATTGAGATGCGCGTTTTAGGACATTTCGAGATGCTTTTCGGTTAAAAACGGTTTTGGGGAGTTTCTTGGGTCTGTAAAACAGTTCAGGCAGTTCGGCGCTCGAAACGGGTCCGGACGGATTTTCGTGCGCATCTACGGCACCTGTGCACGAAAATATTGAAATGCCCGTTTTAGGACATTTCGAGATGCTTTTCGGTTAAAAATGGTTTTGGGGAGTTTCTTGGGTCTGTTAAACAGTTCAGGCAGTTCGGCGCTCGAAACGGGTCCGGATGGATTTTCGTGCGCATCTACGGCACCTGTGAACGAAAATATTGAAATGCCCGTTTTAGGACATTTCGAGATGCTTTTCGGTTAAAAACGGTTTTGGGGAGTTTCTTGGGTCTGGAAAACACTTCAGGCAGTTCGGCGCTCGAAACGGCTCCGTGCGGATTTTCGTGCGCATCTACGGCACCTGTGCGCGAACAATTGAGATGCTCGTTTTAGGACATTTCGAGATGCTTTTCGGTTAAAAACGGTTTTGGGGAATTTCTTGGGTCTGTAAAACAGTTCAGGGAGTTCGGCGCTCGAAACGGGTCCGGACGGATTTTCGTGCGCATCTACGGCACCTGTGCGCGAACAATTGAGATGCGCGTTTTAGGACATTTCGAGATGCTTTTCGGTTAAAAACGGTTTTGGGGAGTTTCTTGGGTCTGTAAAACAGTTCAGGCAGTTCGGCGCTCGAAACGGGTCCGGACGGATTTTCATGCGCATCTACGGCACCTGTGCACGAACATATTGACATGCCCGTTTTAGGACATTTCGAGATGCTTTTCGGTTAAAAACGGTTTTGGGGAGTTTCTTGGGTCTGGAAAATACTTCAGGCAGTTCGGCGCTCGAAACGGCTCCGTGCGGATTTTCGTGCGCATCTACGGCACCTGTGCACGAAATTTTTGAAATGCCCGTTTTAGGACATTTCGAGATGCTTTTCGGTTAAAAACGGTTTTGGGGAGTTTCTTGGGTCTGTAAAACAGTTCAGGCAGTTCGGCGCTCGAAACGGGTCCGGACGGATTTTCGTGCGCATCTACGGCACCTGTGCACGAAAATATTGAAATGCCCGTTTTAGGACGTTTCGAGATGCTTTTCGGTTAAAAACGGTTTTGGGGAGTTTCTTGGGTCTGGAAAACACTTCAGGCAGTTCGGCGCTCGAAACGGCTCCGTGCGGATTTTCGTGCGCATCTACGGCACCTGTGCACGAAATTATTGAAATGCCCGTTTTAGGACATTTCGAGATGCTTTTCGGTTAAAAACGGTTTTGGGGAGTTTCTTTGGTCTAGATAATACTTCAGGCAGTTCGGCGCTCGAAACGGCTCCGGACGGATTTTCGTGCGCATCTTCGGCACCTTTGCACGAAAATATTGAAATGCCCGTTTTGGGACATTTCGAGATGCTTTTCGGTTAAAAACGGTTTTGGGGAGTTTCTTGGGTCTGTAAAACAGTTCAGGCAGTTCGGCGCTTGAAACGGGTCAGGACGGATTTTCGTGCGCATCTACGGCACCTGTGCACGAAAATATTGACATGCCCATTTTAGGACATTTCGAGATGCTTTTCGGTTAAAAACGGTTTTGGGGAGTTTCTTGGGTCTAGAAAACACTTCAGGCAGTTCGGCGCTGGAAACGGCTCCGGACGGATTTTCGTGCGCATCTTCGGCACCTTTGCACGAAAATATTGAAATGCCCGTTTTAGGACATTTCGAGATGCTTTTCGGTTAAAAACGGTTTTGGGGAGTTTCTTGGGTCTGTAAAACAGTTCAGGCAGTTCGGCGCTCGAAACGGGTCCGGACGGATTTTCGTGCGCATCTACGGCACCTGTGCACGAAAATATTGACATGCCCGTTTTAGGACATTTCGAGATGTTTTTCGGTTAAAAACGGTTTTTGGGAGTTTCTTGGGTCTAGAAAACACTTCAGGAAGTTCCGCGTTCGAAACGGCTCCGGACGGATTTTCGTGCGCATCTTCGGCACCTGTGCACGAAAATATTGACATGCCCGTTTTAGGACATTTCGAGATGCTTTTCGGTTAAAAACGGTTTTGGGGAGTTTCTTGGGTCTAGAAAACACTTCAGGCAGTTCGGCGCTCGAAACGGCTCCGGACGGATTTTCGTGCGCATCTTCGGCACCTTTGCTCGAAAATATTGAAATGCCCGTTTTAGGACATTTCGAGATGCTTTTCGGTTAAAAACGGTTTAGGGGAGTTTCTTGGGTCTGTAAAACAGTTCAGGCAGTTCGGCGCTTGAAACGGGTCCGGACGGATTTTCGTGCGCATCTACGGCACCTGTGCACGAAAATATTGAAATGCCCGTTTTAGGACGTTTCGAGATGCTTTTCGGTTAAAAACGGTTTTGGGGAGTTTCTTGGGTCTCGAAAACACTTCAGGCAGTTCGGCGCTCGAAACGGCTCCGTGCGGATTTTCGTGCGCATCTACGGCACCTGTGCACGAAAATATTGAAATGCCCGTTTTAGGACATTTCGAGATGTTTTTCGGTTAAAAACGGTTTTTGGGAGTTTCTTGGGTCTAGAAAACACTTCAGGCAGTTCGGCGCTCGAAACGGCTCCGGACGGATTTTCGTGCGCATCTTCGGCACCTTTGCACGAAAATATTGAAATGCCCGTTTTAGGACATTTCGAGATGCTTTTCGGTTAAAAACGGTTTTGGGGAGTTTCTTGGGTCTGTAAAACAGTTCAGGCAGTTCGGCGGTCGAAACGGGTCCGGACGGATTTTCGTGCGCATCTACGGCACCTGTGCACGAAAATATTGAAATGCCCGTTTTAGGACATTTCGACATGCTTTTCGGTTAAAAAGGGTTTTGGGGAGTTTCTTGGGTCTGTAAAACAGTTCAGGCAGTTCGGCGCTCGAAACGGGTCCGGATGGATTTTCGTGCGCATCTACGGCACCTGTGAACGAAAATATTGAAATGCCCGTTTTAGGACATTTCGAGATGCTTTTCGGTTAAAAACGGTTTTGGGGAGTTTCTTGGGTCTGGAAAACACTTCAGGCAGTTCGGCGCTCGAAACGGCTCCGTGCGGATTTTCGTGCGTATCTACGGCACCTGTGCGCGAACAATTGAGATGCTCGTTTTAGGACATTTCGAGATGCTTTTCGGTTAAAAACGGTTTTGGGGAATTTCTTGGGTCTGTAAAACAGTTCAGGGAGTTCGGCGCTCGAAACGGGTCCGGACGGATTTTCGTGCGCATCTACGGCACCTGTGCGCGAACAATTGAGATGCGCGTTTTAGGACATTTCGAGATGCTTTTCGGTTAAAAACGGTTTTGGGGAGTTTCTTGGGTCTGTAAAACAGTTCAGGCAGTTCGGCGCTCGAAACGGGTCCGGACGGATTTTCATGCGCATCTACGGCACCTGTGCACGAACATATTGACATGCCCGTTTTAGGACATTTCGAGATGCTTTTCGGTTAAAAACGGTTTTGGGGAGTTTCTTGGGTCTGGAAAATACTTCAGGCAGTTCGGCGCTCGAAACGGCTCCGTGCGGATTTTCGTGCGCATCTACGGCACCTGTGCACGAAATTTTTGAAATGCCCGTTTTAGGACATTTCGAGATGCTTTTCGGTTAAAAACGGTTTTGGGGAGTTTCTTGGGTCTGTAAAACAGTTCAGGCAGTTCGGCGCTCGAAACGGGTCCGGACGGATTTTCGTGCGCATCTACGGCACCTGTGCACGAAAATATTGAAATGCCCGTTTTAGGACGTTTCGAGATGCTTTTCGGTTAAAAACGGTTTTGGGGAGTTTCTTGGGTCTGGAAAACACTTCAGGCAGTTCGGCGCTCGAAACGGCTCCGTGCGGATTTTCGTGCGCATCTACGGCACCTGTGCACGAAAATATTGAAATGCCCGTTTTAGGACATTTCGAGATGCTTTTCGGTTAAAAACGGTTTTGGGGAGTTTCTTGGGTTTGTAAAACAGTTCAGGCAGTTCGGCGCTCGAAACGGGTCCGGACGGATTTTCGTGCGCATCTTCGGCACCTTTGCACGAAAATATTGAAATGCCCGTTTTAGGACATTTCGAGATGCTTTTCGGTTAAAAACGGTTTTGGGGAGTTTCTTGGGTCTAGAAAACACTTCAGGCAGTTCGGCGCTCGAAACGGCTCCGGACGGATTTTCGTGCGCATCTTCGGCACCTTTGCACGAAAATATTGAAATGCCCGTTTTAGGACATTTCGAGATGCTTTTCGGTTAAAAACGGTTTTGGGAAGTTTCTTGGGTCTGTAAAACAGTTCAGGCAGTTCGGCGGTCGAAACGGGTCCGGACGGATTTTCGTGCGCATCTACGGCACCTGTGCACGAAAATATTGAAATGCCCGTTTTAGGACATTTCGAGATGCTTTTCGGTTAAAAACGGTTTTGGGGAGTTTCTTGGGTCTGTAAAACAGTTCACGCAGTTCGGCGCTCGAAACGGGTCCGGACGGATTTTCGTGCGCATCTACGGCACCTGTGCACGAAAATATTGAAATGCCCGTTTTAGGACATTTCGAGATGCTTTTCGGTTAAAAATGGTTTTGGGGAGTTTCTTGGGTCTGTAAAACAGTTCAGGCAGTTCGGGGCTCGAAACGGGTCCGGATGGATTTTCGTGCGCATCTACGGCACCTGTGCACGAAAATATTGAAATGCCCGTTTTAGGACATTTCGAGATGCTTTTCGGTTAAAAATGGTTTTGGGGAGTTTCTTGGGTCTGTAAAACAGTTCAGGCAGTTCGGCGCTCGAAACGGGTCCGGATGGATTTTCGTGCGCATCTACGGCACCTGTGCACGAAAATATTGAAATGCCCGTTTTAGGACATTTCGAGATGCTTTTCGGTTAAAAACGGTTTTGGGGAGTTTCTTGGGTCTGGAAAACACTTCAGGCAGTTCGGCGCTCGAAACGGCTCCGTGCGGATTTTCGTGCGCATCTACGGCACCTGTGCACGAAATTATTGAAATGCCCGTTTTAGGACATTTCGAGATGCTTTTCGGTTAAAAACGGTTTTGGGGAGTTTCTTTGGTCTAGATAATACTTCAGGCAGTTCGGCGCTCGAAACGGCTCCGGACGGATTTTCGTGCGCATCTTCGGCACCTTTGCACGAAAATATTGAAATGCCCGTTTTGGGACATTTCGAGATGCTTTTCGGTTAAAAACGGTTTTGGGGAGTTTCTTGGGTCTGTAAAACAGTTCAGGCAGTTCGGCGCTTGAAACGGGTCAGGACGGATTTTCGTGCGCATCTACGGCACCTGTGCACGAAAATATTGACATGCCCATTTTAGGACATTTCGAGATGCTTTTCGGTTAAAAACGGTTTTGGGGAGTTTCTTGGGTCTAGAAAACACTTCAGGCAGTTCGGCGCTGGAAACGGCTCCGGACGGATTTTCGTGCGCATCTTCGGCACCTTTGCACGAAAATATTGAAATGCCCGTTTTAGGACATTTCGAGATGCTTTTCGGTTAAAAACGGTTTTGGGGAGTTTCTTGGGTCTGTAAAACAGTTCAGGCAGTTCGGCGCTCGAAACGGGTCCGGACGGATTTTCGTGCGCATCTACGGCACCTGTGCACGAAAATATTGACATGCCCGTTTTAGGACATTTCGAGATGTTTTTCGGTTAAAAACGGTTTTTGGGAGTTTCTTGGGTCTAGAAAACACTTCAGGCAGTTCGGCGTTCGAAACGGCTCCGGACGGATTTTCGTGCGCATCTTCGGCACCTGTGCACGAAAATATTGACATGCCCGTTTTAGGACATTTCGAGATGCTTTTCGGTTAAAAACGGTTTTGGGGAGTTTCTTGGGTCTAGAAAACACTTCAGGCAGTTCGGCGCTCGAAACGGCTCCGGACGGATTTTCGTGCGCATCTTCGGCACCTTTGCTCGAAAATATTGAAATGCCCGTTTTAGGACATTTCGAGATGCTTTTCGGTTAAAAACGGTTTAGGGGAGTTTCTTGGGTCTGTAAAACAGTTCAGGCAGTTCGGCGCTTGAAACGGGTCCGGACGGATTTTCGTGCGCATCTACGGCACCTGTGCACGAAAATATTGAAATGCCCGTTTTAGGACGTTTCGAGATGCTTTTCGGTTAAAAACGGTTTTGGGGAGTTTCTTGGGTCTCGAAAACACTTCAGGCAGTTCGGCGCTCGAAACGGCTCCGTGCGGATTTTCGTGCGCATCTACGGCACCTGTGCACGAAAATATTGAAATGCCCGTTTTAGGACATTTCGAGATGTTTTTCGGTTAAAAACGGTTTTTGGGAGTTTCTTGGGTCTAGAAAACACTTCAGGCAGTTCGGCGCTCGAAACGGCTCCGGACGGATTTTCGTGCGCATCTTCGGCACCTTTGCACGAAAATATTGAAATGCCCGTTTTAGGACATTTCGAGATGCTTTTCGGTTAAAAACGGTTTTGGGGAGTTTCTTGGGTCTGTAAAACAGTTCAGGCAGTTCGGCGGTCGAAACGGGTCCGGACGGATTTTCGTGCGCATCTACGGCACCTGTGCACGAAAATATTGAAATGCCCGTTTTAGGACATTTCGACATGCTTTTCGGTTAAAAAGGGTTTTGGGGAGTTTCTTGGGTCTGTAAAACAGTTCAGGCAGTTCGGCGGTCGAAACGGGTCCGGACGGATTTTCGTGCGCATGTACGGCACCTGTGCACGAAAATATTGAAATGCCCGTTTTAGGACATTTCGACATGCTTTTCGGTTAAAAACAGTTTTGGGGAGTTTCTTGTGTCTGTAAAATAGTTCAGGCAGTTCGGCGCTCGAAACGGGTCCGGACGGATTTTCGTACGCATCTACGGCACCTGTGCGCGAACAATTGAGATGCGCGTTTTAGGACATTTCGAGATGCTTTTCGGTTAAAAACGGTTTTGGGGAATTTCTTGGGTCTGTAAAACAGTTCAGGGAGTCCGGCGCTCGAAACGGGTCCGGACGGATTTTCGTGCGCATCTACGGCACCTGTGCGCGAACAATTGAGATGCGCGTTCTAGGACATTTCGAGATGCTTTTCGGTTAAAAACGGTTTTGGGGAGTTTCTTGGGTCTGTAAAACAGTTCAGGCAGTTCGGCGCTCGAAACAGGTCCGGACGGATTTTCGTGCGCATCTACGGCACCTGTGCACGAAAATATTGACATGCCCATTTTAGGACATTTCGAGATGCTTTTCGGTTAAAAACGGTTTTGGGGAGTTTCTTGGGTCTAGAAAACACTTCAGGCAGTTCGGCGCTCGAAACGGCTCCGGACGGATTTTCGTGCGCATCTTCGGCACCTTTGCACGAAAATATTGAAATGCCCGTTTTAGGACATTTCGAGATGCTTTTCGGTTAAAAACTGTTTTGGGGAGTTTCTTGGGTCTGTAAAACAGTTCAGGCAATTCGGCGCTCGAAACGGGTCCGGACGGATTTTCGTGCGCATCTACGGCACCTGTGCACGAAA
Organism: Umbellularia californica; assembly: GCA_028538565.1. Taxonomy (NCBI): domain Eukaryota; kingdom Viridiplantae; phylum Streptophyta; class Magnoliopsida; order Laurales; family Lauraceae; genus Umbellularia; species Umbellularia californica. The sequence continues at coordinate 29,599,250 of JAPQWN010000008.1, read as the reverse complement.
ATATTGAAATGCCCGTTTTAGGACATTTCGAGATGCTTTTCGGTTAAAAACGGTTTTGGGGAGTTTCTTGGGTCTGTAAAACAGTTCAAGCAGTTCGGCGCTCGAAACGGGTCCGGACGGATTTTCGTGCGCATCTACGGGACCTGTGCACCAAAATATTGACATGCCCATTTTAGGACATTTCGAGATGCTTTTCGGTTAAAAACGGTTTTGGGGAGTTTCTTGGGTCTAGAAAACAATTCAGGCAGTTCGTCGCTCGAAACGGCTCCGGACGGATTTTCGTGCGCATCTTCGGCACCTTTGCACGAAAATATTGAAATGCCCGTTCTAGGACATTTCGAGAAGCTTTTCGGTTAAAAACGGTTTTGGGGAGTTTCTTGGGTCTGGAAAACACTTCAGGCAGTTCGGCGCTCGAAACGGCTCCGTGCGGATTTTCGTGCGCATCTACGGCACCTGTGAGCGAACAATTGAGATGCTCGTTTTAGGACATTTCGAGATGCTTTTCGGTTAAAAACGGTTTTGGGGAGTTTCTTGGGTCTAGAAAACACTTCAGGCAGTTCGGCGCTCGAAACGGCTCCGGACGGATTTTCGTGCGCATCTTCGGCACCTTTGCACGAAAATATTGAAATGCCCGTTTTAGGACATTTCGACATGCTTTTCGGTTAAAAATGGTTTTGGGGAGTTTCTTGGGTCTGTAAAACAGTTCAGGCAGTTCGGCGCTCGAAACGGGTCCGGACGGATTTTCGTGCGCATCTACGGCACCTGTGCACGAAAATATTGAAATGCCCGTTTTAGGACATTTAGAGATGCTTTTCGGTTAAAAACGGTTTTGGGGAGTTTCTTAGGTCTGGAAATCACTTTAGGCAGTTCGGCGCTCGAAACGGCTCCGTGCGGATTTTCGTGCGCATCTACGGCACCTGTGCACGAAATTATTGAAATGCCCGTTTTAGGACATTTCGAGATGCTTTTCGGGAGTTTCTTGGGTCTGTAAAACAGTTCAGGCAGTTCGGCGCTCAAAACGGGTCCGGACGGACTTTCGTGCGCATCTACGGCACCTGTGCACGAAAATATTGAAATGCCCGTTTTAGGACATTTCGACATGCTTTTCGGTTAAAAAGGGTTTTGGGGAGTTTCTTGGGTCTAGAAAACACTTCAGGCAGTTCGGCGCTCGAAACGGCTCCGGACGGATTTTCGTGCGCATCTTCGGCACTTTTGCACGAAAATATTGAAATGCCCGTTTTAGGACATTTCGAGATGCTTTTCGGTTAAAAACGGTTTTGGGGAGTTTCTTGGGTCTGTAAAACAGTTCAGGCAGTTCGGCGCTCGAAACGGGTCCGGACGGATTTTCGTGCGCATCTACGGCACCTGTGCACGAAAATATTGAAATGCCCGTTTTAGGACATTTAGAGATGCTTTTCGGTTAAAAACGGTTTTGGGGAATTTCTTGGGTCTGTAAAACAGTTCAGGGAGTTCGGCGCTCGAAACGGCTCCGGACGGATTTTCGTGCGCATCTACGGCACCTGTGCGCGAACAATTGAGATGCGCGTTTTAGGACATTTCGAGATGCTTTTCGGTTAAAAACGGTTTTGGGGAGTTTCTTGGGTCCAGAAAACACTTCAGGCAGTTCGGCGCTCGAAACGGCTCCGGACGGATTTTCGTGCGCATCTTCGGCACCTTTGCACGAAAATATTGAAATGCCCGTTTTAGGACATTTCGACATGCTTTTCGGTTAAAAATGGTTTTGGGGAGTTTCTTGGGTCTGTAAAACAGTTCAGGCAGTTCGGCGCTCGAAACGGGTCCGGACGGATTTTCGTGCGCATCTACGGCACCTGTGCACGAAAATATTGAAATGCCCGTTTTAGGACATTTAGAGATGCTTTTCGGTTAAAAACGGTTTTGGGGAGTTTCTTGGGTCTGTAAAACAGTTCAAGCAGTTCGGCGCTCGAAACGGGTCCGGACGGATTTTCGTGCGCATCTACGGGACCTGTGCACCAAAATATTGACATGCCCATTTTAGGACATTTCGAGATGCTTTTCGGTTAAAAACGGTTTTGGGGAGTTTCTTGGGTCTAGAAAACACTTCAGGCAGTTCGGCGCTCGAAACGGCTCCGGACGGATTTTCGTGCGCATCTTCGGCACCTTTGCACGAAAATATTGAAATGCCCGTTTTAGGACATTTCGAGATGCTTTTCGGTTAAAAATGGTTTTGGGGAGTTTCTTGGGTCTGTAAAACAGTTCAGGCAATTCGGCGCTCGAAACGGGTCCGGACGGATTTTCGTGCGCATCTACGGCACCTGTGCACGAAAATATTGAAATGCCCGTTTTAGGACATTTCGAGATGCTTTTCGGTTAAAAACGGTTTTGGGGAGTTTCTTGGGTCTGTAAAACAGTTCAAGCAGTTCGGCGCTCGAAACGGGTCCGGACGGATTTTCGTGCGCATCTACGGGACCTGTGCACCAAAATATTGACATGCCCATTTTAGGACATTTCGAGATGCTTTTCGGTTAAAAACGGTTTTGGGGAGTTTCTTGGGTCTAGAAAACAATTCAGGCAGTTCGTCGCTCGAAACGGCTCCGGACGGATTTTCGTGCGCATCTTCGGCACCTTTGCACGAAAATATTGAAATGCCCGTTCTAGGACATTTCGAGAAGCTTTTCGGTTAAAAACGGTTTTGGGGAGTTTCTTGGGTCTGGAAAACACTTCAGGCAGTTCGGCGCTCGAAACGGCTCCGTGCGGATTTTCGTGCGCATCTACGGCACCTGTGAGCGAACAATTGAGATGCTCGTTTTAGGACATTTCGAGATGCTTTTCGGTTAAAAACGGTTTTGGGGAGTTTCTTGGGTCTAGAAAACACTTCAGGCAGTTCGGCGCTCGAAACGGCTCCGGACGGATTTTCGTGCGCATCTTCGGCACCTTTGCACGAAAATATTGAAATGCCCGTTTTAGGACATTTCGACATGCTTTTCGGTTAAAAATGGTTTTGGGGAGTTTCTTGGGTCTGTAAAACAGTTCAGGCAGTTCGGCGCTCGAAACGGGTCCGGACGGATTTTCGTGCGCATCTACGGCACCTGTGCACGAAAATATTGAAATGCCCGTTTTAGGACATTTAGAGATGCTTTTCGGTTAAAAACGGTTTTGGGGAGTTTCTTAGGTCTGGAAATCACTTCAGGCAGTTCGGCGCTCGAAACGGCTCCGTGCGGATTTTCGTGCGCATCTACGGCACCTGTGCACGAAATTATTGAAATGCCCGTTTTAGGACATTTCGAGATGCTTTTCGGGAGTTTCTTGGGTCTGTAAAACAGTTCAGGCAGTTCGGCGCTCAAAACGGGTCCGGACGGACTTTCGTGCGCATCTACGGCACCTGTGCACGAAAATATTGAAATGCCCGTTTTAGGACATTTCGACATGCTTTTCGGTTAAAAAGGGTTTTGGGGAGTTTCTTGGGTCTAGAAAACACTTCAGGCAGTTCGGCGCTCGAAACGGCTCCGGACGGATTTTCGTGCGCATCTTCGGCACTTTTGCACGAAAATATTGAAATGCCCGTTTTAGGACATTTCGAGATGCTTTTCGGTTAAAAACGGTTTTGGGGAGTTTCTTGGGTCTGTAAAACAGTTCAGGCAGTTCGGCGCTCGAAACGGGTCCGGACGGATTTTCGTGCGCATCTACGGCACCTGTGCACGAAAATATTGAAATGCCCGTTTTAGGACATTTAGAGATGCTTTTCGGTTAAAAACGGTTTTGGGGAATTTCTTGGGTCTGTAAAACAGTTCAGGGAGTTCGGCGCTCGAAACGGCTCCGGACGGATTTTCGTGCGCATCTACGGCACCTGTGCGCGAACAATTGAGATGCGCGTTTTAGGACATTTCGAGATGCTTTTCGGTTAAAAACGGTTTTGGGGAGTTTCTTGGGTCCAGAAAACACTTCAGGCAGTTCGGCGCTCGAAACGGCTCCGGACGGATTTTCGTGCGCATCTTCGGCACCTTTGCACGAAAATATTGAAATGCCCGTTTTAGGACATTTCGACATGCTTTTCGGTTAAAAATGGTTTTGGGGAGTTTCTTGGGTCTGTAAAACAGTTCAGGCAGTTCGGCGCTCGAAACGGGTCCGGACGGATTTTCGTGCGCATCTACGGCACCTGTGCACGAAAATATTGAAATGCCCGTTTTAGGACATTTAGAGATGCTTTTCGGTTAAAAACGGTTTTGGGGAGTTTCTTGGGTCTGGAAATCACTTCAGGCAGTTCGGCGCTCGAAACGGCTCCGTGCGGATTTTCGTGCGCATCTACGGCACCTGTGCACGAAATTATTGAAATGCCCGTTTTAGGACATTTCGAGATGCTTTTCGGTTAAAAACGGTTTTCGGGAGTTTCTTGGGTCTGTAAAACAGTTCAGGCAGTTCGGCGCTCAAAACGGGTCCGGACGGACTTTCGTGCGCATCTACGGCACCTGTGCGCGAACAATTGAGATGCGCGTTTTAGGACATTTCGAGATGCTTTTCGGTTAAAAACGGTTTTGGGGAGTTTCTTGGGTCTAGAAAACACTTCAGGCAGTTCGGCGCTCGAAACGGCTCCGGACGGATTTTCGTGCGCATCTTCGGCACTTTTGCACGAAAATATTGAAATGCCCGTTTTAGGACATTTCGAGATGCTTTTCGGTTAAAAACGGTTTTGGGGAGTTTCTTGGGTCTGTAAAACAGTTCAGGCAGTTCGGCGCTCGAAACGGGTCCGGACGGATTTTCGTGCGCATCTACGGCACCTGTGCACGAAAATATTGAAATGCCCGTTTTAGGACATTTCGAGATGCTTTTCGGTTAAAAACGGTTTTGGGGAGTTTCTTGAGTCTGTAAAACAGTTCAGGCAGTTCGGCGCTCGAAACGGGTCCGGACGGATTTTCGTGCGCATCTACGGCACCTGTGCACGAAAATATTGACATGCCCGTTTTAGGACATTTCGAGATGCTTTTCGGTTAAAAACGGTTTTGGGGAGTTTCTTGGGTTTGTAAAACAGTTCAGGTAGTTCGGCGCTCGAAACGGGTCCGGACGGATTCTCGTGCGCATCTACGGCACCTGTGCACGAAAATATTGAAATGCCCGTTTTAGGACATTTCGAGATGCTTTTCGGTTAAAAACGGTTTTGGGGAGTTTCTTGGGTCTGTAAAACAGTTCAGGCAGTTCGGCGCTCGAAACGGCTCCGGACGGATTTTCGTGCGCATCTTCGGCACCTTTGCACGAAAATATTGAAATGCCCGTTTTAGGGCATTTCGAGATGCTTTTCGGTTAAAAACTGTTTTGGGGAGTTTCTTGGGTCTGTAAAACAGTTCAGGCAATTCGGCGCTCGAAACGGGTCCGGACGGATTTTCGTGCGCATCTACGGCACCTGTGCACGAAAATATTGAAATGCCCGTTTTAGGACATTTCGAGATGCTTTTCGGTTAAAAACGGTTTTGGGGAGTTTCTTGGGTCTGTAAAACAGTTCAAGCAGTTCGGCGCTCGAAACGGGTCCGGACGGATTTTCGTGCGCATCTACGGGACCTGTGCACCAAAATATTGACATGCCCATTTTAGGACATTTCGAGATGCTTTTCGGTTAAAAACGGTTTTGGGGAGTTTCTTGGGTCTAGAAAACAATTCAGGCAGTTCGTCGCTCGAAACGGCTCCGGACGGATTTTCGTACGCATCTTCGGCACCTTTGCACGAAAATATTGAAATGCCCGTTCTAGGACATTTCGAGAAGCTTTTCGGTTAAAAACGGTTTTGGGGAGTTTCTTGGGTCTGGAAAACACTTCAGGCAGTTCGGCGCTCGAAACGGCTCCGTGCGGATTTTCGTGCGCATCTACGGCACCTGTGAGCGAACAATTGAGATGCTCGTTTTAGGACATTTCGAGATGCTTTTCGGTTAAAAACGGTTTTGGGGAATTTCTTGGGTCTGTAAAACAGTTCAGGGAGTTCGGCGCTCGAAACGGCTCCGGACGGATTTTCGTGCGCATCTACGGCACCTGTGCGCGAACAATTGAGATGCGCGTTTTAGGACATTTCGAGATGCTTTTCGGTTAAAAACGGTTTTGGGGAGTTTCTTGGGTCTAGAAAACACTTCAGGCAGTTCGGCGCTCGAAACGGCTCCGGACGGATTTTCGTGCGCATCTTCGGCACCTTTGCACGAAAATATTGAAATGCCCGTTTTAGGACATTTCGACATGCTTTTCGGTTAAAAATGGTTTTGGGGAGTTTCTTGGGTCTGTAAAACAGTTCAGGCAGTTCGGCGCTCGAAACGGGTCCGGACGGATTTTCGTGCGCATCTACGGCACCTGTGCACGAAAATATTGAAATGCCCGTTTTAGGACATTTCGAGATGCTTTTCGGTTAAAAACGGTTTTCGGGAGTTTCTTGGGTCTGTAAAACAGTTCAGGCAGTTCGGCGCTCAAAACGGGTCCGGACGGACTTTCGTGCGCATCTACGGCACCCGTGCGCGAACAATTGAGATGCGCGTTTTAGGACATTTCGAGATGCTTTTCGGTTAAAAACGGTTTTGGGGAGTTTCTTGGGTCTAGAAAACACTTCAGGCAGTTCGGCGCTCGAAACGGGTCCGGACGGATTTTCGTGCGCATCTACGGCACCTGTGCACGAAAATATTGAAATGCCCGTTTTAGGACATTTCGAGATGCTTTTCGGTTAAAAACGGTTTTGGGGAGTTTCTTGGGTCTGTAAAACAGTTCAGGCAGTTCGGCGCTCGAAACGGGTCCGGACGGATTTTCGTGCGCATCTACGGCACCTGTGCACGAAAATATTGAAATGCCCGTTTTAGGACATTTCGAGATGCTTTTCGGTTAAAAACGGTTTTGGGGAGTTTCTTGAGTCTGTAAAACAGTTCAGGCAGTTCGGCGCTCGAAACGGGTCCGGACGGATTTTCGTGCGCATCTACGGCACCTGTGCACGAAAATATTGAAATGCCCGTTTTAGGACATTTCGAGATGCTTTTCGGTTAAAAACGGTTTTGGGGAGTTTCTTGGGTTTGTAAAACAGTTCAGGCAGTTCGGCGCTCGAAACGGGTCCGGACGGATTCTCGTGCGCATCTACGGCACCTGTGCACGAAAATATTGAAATGCCCGTTTTAGGACATTTCGAGATGCTTTTCGGTTAAAAACGGTTTTGGGGAGTTTCTTGGGTCTGTAAAACAGTTCAGGCAGTTCGGCGCTCGAAACGGGTCCGGACGGATTTTCGTGCGCATCTACGGCACCTGTGCACGAAAATATTGACATGCCCGTTTTAGGACATTTCGAGATGTTTTTCGGTTAAAAACGGTTTTTGGGAGTTTCTTGGGTCTAGAAAACACTTCAGGCAGTTCGGCGCTCGAAACGGCTCCGGACGGATTTTCGTGCGCATCTTCGGCACCTTTGCACGAAAATATTGAAATGCCCGTTTTAGGACATTTCGAGATGCTTTTCGGTTAAAAACGGTTTTGGGGAGTTTCTTGGGTCTGTAAAACAGTTCAGGCAGTTCGGCGGTCGAAACGGGTCCGGACGGATTTTCGTGCGCATCTACGGCACCTGTGCACGAAAATATTGAAATGCCCGTTTTAGGACATTTCGACATGCTTTTCGGTTAAAAAGGGTTTTGGGGAGTTTCTTGGCTCTGTAAAACAGTTCAGGCAGTTCGGCGCTCGAAACGGGTCCGGACGGATTTTCGTGCGCATGTACGGCACCTGTGCACGAAAATATTGAAATGCCCGTTTTAGGACATTTCGACATGCTTTTCGGTTAAAAACAGTTTTGGGGAGTTTCTTGTGTCTGTAAAATAGTTCAGGCAGTTCGGCGCTCGAAACGGGTCCGGACGGATTTTCGTACGCATCTACGGCACCTGTGCGCGAACAATTGAGATGCGCGTTTTAGGACATTTCGAGATGCTTTTCGGTTAAAAACGGTTTTGGGGAATTTCTTGGGTCTGTAAAACAGTTCAGGGAGTCCGGCGCTCGAAACGGGTCCGGACGGATTTTCGTGCGCATCTACGGCACCTGTGCGCGAACAATTGAGATGCGCGTTCTAGGACATTTCGAGATGCTTTTCGGTTAAAAACGGTTTTGGGGAGTTTCTTGGGTCTGTAAAACAGTTCAGGCAGTTCGGCGCTCGAAACAGGTCCGGACGGATTTTCGTGCGCATCTACGGCACCTGTGCACGAAAATATTGACATGCCCATTTTAGGACATTTCGAGATGCTTTTCGGTTAAAAACGGTTTTGGGGAGTTTCTTGGGTCTAGAAAACACTTCAGGCAGTTCGGCGCTCGAAACGGCTCCGGACGGATTTTCGTGCGCATCTTCGGCACCTTTGCACGAAAATATTGAAATGCCCGTTTTAGGACATTTCGAGATGCTTTTCGGTTAAAAACTGTTTTGGGGAGTTTCTTGGGTCTGTAAAACAGTTCAGGCAATTCGGCGCTCGAAACGGGTCCGGACGGATTTTCGTGCGCATCTACGGCACCTGTGCACGAAAATATTGAAATGCCCGTTTTAGGACATTTCGAGATGCTTTTCGGTTAAAAACGGTTTTGGGGAGTTTCTTGGGTCTGTAAAACAGTTCAAGCAGTTCGGCGCTCGAAACGGGTCCGGACGGATTTTCGTGCGCATCTACGGGACCTGTGCACCAAAATATTGACATGCCCATTTTAGGACATTTCGAGATGCTTTTCGGTTAAAAACGGTTTTGGGGAGTTTCTTGGGTCTAGAAAACAATTCAGGCAGTTCGTCGCTCGAAACGGCTCCGGACGGATTTTCGTGCGCATCTTCGGCACCTTTGCACGAAAATATTGAAATGCCCGTTCTAGGACATTTCGAGAAGCTTTTCGGTTAAAAACGGTTTTGGGGAGTTTCTTGGGTCTGGAAAACACTTCAGGCAGTTCGGCGCTCGAAACGGCTCCGTGCGGATTTTCGTGCGCATCTACGGCACCTGTGAGCGAACAATTGAGATGCTCGTTTTAGGACATTTCGAGATGCTTTTCGGTTAAAAACGGTTTTGGGGAGTTTCTTGGGTCTAGAAAACACTTCAGGCAGTTCGGCGCTCGAAACGGCTCCGGACGGATTTTCGTGCGCATCTTCGGCACCTTTGCACGAAAATATTGAAATGCCCGTTTTAGGACATTTCGACATGCTTTTCGGTTAAAAATGGTTTTGGGGAGTTTCTTGGGTCTGTAAAACAGTTCAGGCAGTTCGGCGCTCGAAACGGGTCCGGACGGATTTTCGTGCGCATCTACGGCACTTGTGCACGAAAATATTGAAATGCCCGTTTTAGGACATTTAGAGATGCTTTTCGGTTAAAAACGGTTTTGGGGAGTTTCTTAGGTCTGGAAATCACTTCAGGCAGTTCGGCGCTCGAAACGGCTCCGTGCGGATTTTCGTGCGCATCTACGGCACCTGTGCACGAAATTATTGAAATGCCCGTTTTAGGACATTTCGAGATGCTTTTCGGTTAAAAACGGTTTTCGGGAGTTTCTGGGGTCTGTAAAACAGTTCAGGCAGTTCGGCGCTCAAAACGGGTCCGGACGGACTTTCGTGCGCATCTACGGCACCTGTGCACGAAAATATTGAAATGCCCGTTTTAGGACATTTCGACATGCTTTTCGGTTAAAAAGGGTTTTGGGGAGTTTCTTGGGTCTAGAAAACACTTCAGGCAGTTCGGCGCTCGAAACGGCTCCGGACGGATTTTCGTGCGCATCTTCGGCACTTTTGCACGAAAATATTGAAACGCCCGTTTTAGGACATTTCGAGATGCTTTTCGGTTAAAAACGGTTTTGGGGAGTTTCTTGGGTCTGTAAAACAGTTCAGGCAGTTCGGCGCTCGAAACGGGTCCGGACGGATTTTCGTGCGCATCTACGGCACCTGTGCACGAAAATATTGAAATGCCCGTTTTAGGACATTTAGAGATGCTTTTCGGTTAAAAACGGTTTTGGGGAATTTCTTGGGTCTGTAAAACAGTTCAGGGAGTTCGGCGCTCGAAACGGCTCCGGACGGATTTTCGTGCGCATCTACGGCACCTGTGCGCGAACAATTGAGATGCGCGTTTTAGGACATTTCGAGATGCTTTTCGGTTAAAAACGGTTTTGGGGAGTTTCTTGGGTCTAGAAAACACTTCAGGCAGTTCGGCGCTCGAAACGGCTCCGGACGGATTTTCGTGCGCATCTTCGGCACCTTTGCACGAAAATATTGAAATGCCCGTTTTAGGACATTTCGACATGCTTTTCGGTTAAAAATGGTTTTGGGGAGTTTCTTGGGTCTGTAAAACAGTTCAGGCAGTTCGGCGCTCGAAACGGCTCCGGACGGATTTTCGTGCGCATCTTCGGCACTTTTGCACGAAAATATTGAAATGCCCGTTTTAGGACATTTAGAGATGCTTTTCGGTTAAAAACGGTTTTGGGGAGTTTCTTGGGTCTGGAAATCACTTCAGGCAGTTCGGCGCTCGAAACGGCTCCGTGCGGATTTTCGTGCGCATCTACGGCACCTGTGCACGAAATTATTGAAATGCCCGTTTTAGGACATTTCGAGATGCTTTTCGGTTAAAAACGGTTTTCGGGAGTTTCTTGGGTCTGTAAAACAGTTCAGGCAGTTCGGCGCTCAAAACGGGTCCGGACGGACTTTCGTGCGCATCTACGGCACTTTTGCACGAAAATATTGAAATGCCCGTTTTAGGACATTTCGAGATGCTTTTCGGTTAAAAACGGTTTTGGGGAGTTTCTTGAGTCTGTAAAACAGTTCAGGCAGTTCGGCGCTCGAAACGGGTCCGGACGGATTTTCGTGCGCATCTACGGCACCTGTGCACGAAAATATTGACATGCCCGTTTTAGGACATTTCGAGATGCTTTTCGGTTAAAAACGGTTTTGGGGAGTTTCTTGGGTTTGTAAAACAGTTCAGGTAGTTCGGCGCTCGAAACGGGTCCGGACGGATTCTCGTGCGCATCTACGGCACCTGTGCACGAAAATATTGAAATGCCCGTTTTAGGACATTTCGAGATGCTTTTCGGTTAAAAACGGTTTTGGGGAGTTTCTTGGGTCTGTAAAACAGTTCAGGCAGTTCGGCGCTCGAAACGGCTCCGGACGGATTTTCGTGCGCATCTTCGGCACCTTTGCACGAAAATATTGAAATGCCCGTTTTAGGGCATTTCGAGATGCTTTTCGGTTAAAAACTGTTTTGGGGAGTTTCTTGGGTCTGTAAAACAGTTCAGGCAATTCGGCGCTCGAAACGGGTCCGGACGGATTTTCGTGCGCATCTACGGCACCTGTGCACGAAAATATTGAAATGCCCGTTTTAGGACATTTCGAGATGCTTTTCGGTTAAAAACGGTTTTGGGGAGTTTCTTGGGTCTGTAAAACAGTTCAAGCAGTTCGGCGCTCGAAACGGGTCCGGACGGATTTTCGTGCGCATCTACGGGACCTGTGCACCAAAATATTGACATGCCCATTTTAGGACATTTCGAGATGCTTTTCGGTTAAAAACGGTTTTGGGGAGTTTCTTGGGTCTAGAAAACAATTCAGGCAGTTCGTCGCTCGAAACGGCTCCGGACGGATTTTCGTACGCATCTTCGGCACCTTTGCACGAAAATATTGAAATGCCCGTTCTAGGACATTTCGAGAAGCTTTTCGGTTAAAAACGGTTTTGGGGAGTTTCTTGGGTCTGGAAAACACTTCAGGCAGTTCGGCGCTCGAAACGGCTCCGTGCGGATTTTCGTGCGCATCTACGGCACCTGTGAGCGAACAATTGAGATGCTCGTTTTAGGACATTTCGAGATGCTTTTCGGTTAAAAACGGTTTTGGGGAATTTCTTGGGTCTGTAAAACAGTTCAGGGAGTTCGGCGCTCGAAACGGCTCCGGACGGATTTTCGTGCGCATCTACGGCACCTGTGCGCGAACAATTGAGATGCGCGTTTTAGGACATTTCGAGATGCTTTTCGGTTAAAAACGGTTTTGGGGAGTTTCTTGGGTCTAGAAAACACTTCAGGCAGTTCGGCGCTCGAAACGGCTCCGGACGGATTTTCGTGCGCATCTTCGGCACCTTTGCACGAAAATATTGAAATGCCCGTTTTAGGACATTTCGACATGCTTTTCGGTTAAAAATGGTTTTGGGGAGTTTCTTGGGTCTGTAAAACAGTTCAGGCAGTTCGGCGCTCGAAACGGGTCCGGACGGATTTTCGTGCGCATCTACGGCACCTGTGCACGAAAATATTGAAATGCCCGTTTTAGGACATTTAGAGATGCTTTTCGGTTAAAAACGGTTTTGGGGAGTTTCTTGGGTCTGGAAATCACTTCAGGCAGTTCGGCGCTCGAAACGGCTCCGTGCGGATTTTCGTGCGCATCTACGGCACCTGTGCACGAAATTATTGAAATGCCCGTTTTAGGACATTTCGAGATGCTTTTCGGTTAAAAACGGTTTTCGGGAGTTTCTTGGGTCTGTAAAACAGTTCAGGCAGTTCGGCGCTCAAAACGGGTCCGGACGGACTTTCGTGCGCATCTACGGCACCCGTGCGCGAACAATTGAGATGCGCGTTTTAGGACATTTCGAGATGCTTTTCGGTTAAAAACGGTTTTGGGGAGTTTCTTGGGTCTAGAAAACACTTCAGGCAGTTCGGCGCTCGAAACGGCTCCGGACGGATTTTCGTGCGCATCTTCGGCACTTTTGCACGAAAATATTGAAATGCCCGTTTTAGGACATTTCGAGATGCTTTTCGGTTAAAAACGGTTTTGGGGAGTTTCTTGGGTCTGTAAAACAGTTCAGGCAGTTCGGCGCTCGAAACGGGTCCGGACGGATTTTCGTGCGCATCTACGGCACCTGTGCACGAAAATATTGAAATGCCCGTTTTAGGACATTTCGAGATGCTTTTCGGTTAAAAACGGTTTTGGGGAGTTTCTTGAGTCTGTAAAACAGTTCAGGCAGTTCGGCGCTCGAAACGGGTCCGGACGGATTTTCGTGCGCATCTACGGCACCTGTGCACGAAAATATTGAAATGCCCGTTTTAGGACATTTCGAGATGCTTTTCGGTTAAAAACGGTTTTGGGGAGTTTCTTGGGTCTGTAAAACAGTTCAGGCAGTTCGGCGCTCGAAACGGGTCCGGACGGATTTTCGTGCGCATCTACGGCACCTGTGCACGAAAATATTGACATGCCCGTTTTAGGACATTTCGAGATGTTTTTCGGTTAAAAACGGTTTTTGGGAGTTTCTTGGGTCTAGAAAACACTTCAGGCAGTTCGGCGCTCGAAACGGCTCCGGACGGATTTTCGTGCGCATCTTCGGCACCTTTGCACGAAAATATTGAAATGCCCGTTTTAGGACATTTCGAGATGCTTTTCGGTTAAAAACGGTTTTGGGGAGTTTCTTGGGTCTGTAAAACAGTTCAGGCAGTTCGGCGGTCGAAACGGGTCCGGACGGATTTTCGTGCGCATCTACGGCACCTGTGCACGAAAATATTGAAATGCCCGTTTTAGGACATTTCGACATGCTTTTCGGTTAAAAAGGGTTTTGGGGAGTTTCTTGGCTCTGTAAAACAGTTCAGGCAGTTCGGCGCTCGAAACGGGTCCGGACGGATTTTCGTGCGCATGTACGGCACCTGTGCACGAAAATATTGAAATGCCCGTTTTAGGACATTTCGACATGCTTTTCGGTTAAAAACAGTTTTGGGGAGTTTCTTGTGTCTGTAAAATAGTTCAGGCAGTTCGGCGCTCGAAACGGGTCCGGACGGATTTTCGTACGCATCTACGGCACCTGTGCGCGAACAATTGAGATGCGCGTTTTAGGACATTTCGAGATGCTTTTCGGTTAAAAACGGTTTTGGGGAATTTCTTGGGTCTGTAAAACAGTTCAGGGAGTCCGGCGCTCGAAACGGGTCCGGACGGATTTTCGTGCGCATCTACGGCACCTGTGCGCGAACAATTGAGATGCGCGTTCTAGGACATTTCGAGATGCTTTTCGGTTAAAAACGGTTTTGGGGAGTTTCTTGGGTCTGTAAAACAGTTCAGGCAGTTCGGCGCTCGAAACAGGTCCGGACGGATTTTCGTGCGCATCTACGGCACCTGTGCACGAAAATATTGACATGCCCATTTTAGGACATTTCGAGATGCTTTTCGGTTAAAAACGGTTTTGGGGAGTTTCTTGGGTCTGGAAAACACTTCAGGCAGTTCGGCGCTCGAAACGGCTCCGGACGGATTTTCGTGCGCATCTTCGGCACCTTTGCACGAAAATATTGAAATGCCCGTTTTAGGACATTTCGAGATGCTTTTCGGTTAAAAACTGTTTTGGGGAGTTTCTTGGGTCTGTAAAACAGTTCAGGCAATTCGGCGCTCGAAACGGGTCCGGACGGATTTTCGTGCGCATCTACGGCACCTGTGCACGAAAATATTGAAATGCCCGTTTTAGGACATTTCGAGATGCTTTTCGGTTAAAAACGGTTTTGGGGAGTTTCTTGGGTCTGTAAAACAGTTCAAGCAGTTCGGCGCTCGAAACGGGTCCGGACGGATTTTCGTGCGCATCTACGGGACCTGTGCACCAAAATATTGACATGCCCATTTTAGGACATTTCGAGATGCTTTTCGGTTAAAAACGGTTTTGGGGAGTTTCTTGGGTCTAGAAAACAATTCAGGCAGTTCGTCGCTCGAAACGGCTCCGGACGGATTTTCGTGCTAATCTTCGGCACCTTTGCACGAAAATATTGAAATGCCCGTTCTAGGACATTTCGAGAAGCTTTTCGGTTAAAAACGGTTTTGGGGAGTTTCTTGGGTCTGGAAAACACTTCAGGCAGTTCGGCGCTCGAAACGGCTCCGTGCGGATTTTCGTGCGCATCTACGGCACCTGTGAGCGAACAATTGAGATGCTCGTTTTAGGACATTTCAAGATACTTTTCGGTTAAAAACGGTTTTGGGGAATTTCTTGGGTCTGTAAAACAGTTCAGGGAGTTCGGCGCTCGAAACGGCTCCGGACGGATTTTCGTGCGCATCTACGGCACCTGTGCGCGAACAATTGAGATGCGCGTTTTAGGACATTTCGAGATGCTTTTCGGTTAAAAACGGTTTTGGGGAGTTTCTTGGGTCTAGAAAACACTTCAGGCAGTTCGGCGCTCGAAACGGCTCCGGACGGATTTTCGTGCGCATCTTCGGCACCTTTGCACGAAAATATTGAAATGCCCGTTTTAGGACATTTCGACATGCTTTTCGGTTAAAAATGGTTTTGGGGAGTTTCTTGGGTCTGTAAAACAGTTCAGGCAGTTCGGCGCTCGAAATGGGTCCGGACGGATTTTCGTGCGCATCTACGGCACCTGTGCACGAAAATATTGAAATGCCCGTTTTAGGACATTTAGAGATGCTTTTCGGTTAAAAACGGTTTTGGGGAGTTTCTTGGGTCTGGAAATCACTTCAGGCAGTTCGGCGCTCGAAACGGCTCCGTGCGGATTTTCGTGCGCATCTACGGCACCTGTGCACGAAATTATTGAAATGCCCGTTTTAGGACATTTCGAGATGCTTTTCGGTTAAAAACGGTTTTCGGGAGTTTCTTGGGTCTGTAAAACAGTTCAGGCAGTTCGGCGCTCAAAACGGGTCCGGACGGACTTTCGTGCGCATCTACGGCACCTGTGCGCGAACAATTGAGATGCGCGTTTTAGGACATTTCGAGATGCTTTTCGGTTAAAAACGGTTTTGGGGAGTTTCTTGGGTCTAGAAAACACTTCAGGCAGTTCGGCGCTCGAAACGGCTCCGGACGGATTTTCGTGCGCATCTTCGGCACTTTTGCACGAAAATATTGAAATGCCCGTTTTAGGACATTTCGAGATGCTTTTCGGTTAAAAACGGTTTTGGGGAGTTTCTTGGGTCTGTAAAACAGTTCAGGCAGTTCGGCGCTCGAAACGGGTCCGGACGGATTTTCGTGCGCATCTACGGCACCTGTGCACGAAAATATTGAAATGCCCGTTTTAGGACATTTCGAGATGCTTTTCGGTTAAAAACGGTTTTGGGGAGTTTCTTGAGTCTGTAAAACAGTTCAGGCAGTTCGGCGCTCGAAACGGCTCCGGACGGATTTTCGTGCGCATCTTCGGCACCTTTGCACGAAAATATTGAAATGCCCGTTCTAGGACATTTCGAGATGCTTTTCGGTTAAAAACGGTTTTGGGGAGTTTCTTGGGTCTGTAAAACAGTTCAGGCAGTTCGGCGCTCGAAACGGGTCCGGACGGATTTTCGTGCGCATCTACGGCACCTGTGCACGAAAATATTGACATGCCCATTTTAGGACATGTCGAGATGCTTTTCGGTTAAAAACGGTTTTGGGGAATTTCTTGGGTCTAGAAAACACTTCAGGCAGTTCGGCGCTCGAAACGGCTCCGGACGAATTTTCGTGCGCATCTTCGGCACCTTTGCACGAAAATATTGAAATGCCCGTTTTAGGACATTTCGAGATGCTTTTCGGTTAAAAACGGTTTTGGGGAGTTTCTTGGGTCTGTAAAACAGTTCAGGCAGTTCGGCGCTCGAAACGGGTCCGGACGGATTTTCGTGCGCATCTACGGCACCTGTGCACGAAAATATTGACATGCCCATTTTAGGACATGTCGAGATGCTTTTCGGTTAAAAACGGTTTTGGGGAATTTCTTGGGTCTAGAAAACACTTCAGGCAGTTCGGCGCTCGAAACGGCTCCGGACGAATTTTCGTGCGCATCTTCGGCACCTTTGCACGAAAATATTGAAATGCCCGTTTTAGGACATTTCGAGATGCTTTTCGGTTAAAAACGGTTTTGGGGAGTTTCTTGGGTCTGTAAAACAGTTCAGGCAGTTCGGCGCTCGAAACGGGTCCGGATGGATTTTCGTACGCATCTACGGCACCTGTGCACGAAAATATTGAAATGCCCGTTTTAGGACATTTCGAGATGCTTTTCGGTTAAAAACGGTTTTGGGGAGTTTCTTGAGTCTGGAAAACACTTCAGGCAGTTCGGCGCTCGAAACGGCTCCGTGCGGATTTTCGTGCGCATCAACGGCACCTGTGCACGAAATTATTGAAATGCCCGTTTTAGGACATTTCGAGATGCTTTTCTGTTAAAAACGGTTTTGGGGAGTTTCTTGGGTCTGTAAAACAGTTCAGGCAGTTTGGCGCTCGAAACGGGTCCGGACGGATTTTCGTGCGCATCTACGGCACCTGTGCACGAAAATATTGAAATGCCCGTTTTAGGACATTTCAAGATGCTTTTCGGTTAAAAACGGTTTTGGGGAGTTTCTTGGGTCTGGAAAACACTTCAGGCAGTTCGGCGCTCGAAACGGCTCCGTGCGGATTTTCGTGCGCATCTACGGCACCTGTGCACGAAATTATTGAAATGCCCGTTTTAGGACATTTCGAGATGCTTTTCGGTTAAAAACGGTTTTGGGGAGTTTCTTGGGTCTAGAAAATACTTCAGGCAGTTCGGCGCTCGAAACGGCTCCGGACGGATTTTCGTGCGCATCTTCGGCACCTTTGCACGAAAATATTGAAATGCCCGTTTTGGGACATTTCGAGATGCTTTTCGGTTAAAAACGGTTTTGGGGAGTTTCTTGGGTCTGTAAAACAGTTCAGGCAGTTCGGCGCTCGAAACGGGTCCGGACGGATTTTCGTGCGCATCTACGGCACCTGTGCACGAAAATATTGACATGCCCGTTTTAGGACATTTCGAGATGCTTTTCGGTTAAAAACGGTTTTGGGGAGTTTCTTGGGTCTGTAAAACAGTTCAGGCAGTTCGGCGCTCGAAACGGGTCAGGACGGATTTTCGTGCGCATCTACGGCACCTGTGCACGAAAATATTGACATGCCCATTTTAGGACATTTCGAGATGCTTTTCGGTTAAAAACGGTTTTGGGGAGTTTCTTGGGTCTAGAAAACACTTCAGGCAGTTCGGCGCTGGAAACGGCTCCGGACGGATTTTCGTGCGCATCTTCGGCACCTTTGCACGAAAATATTGAAATGCCCGTTTTAGGACATTTCGAGATGCTTTTCGGTTAAAAACGGTTTTGGGGAGTTTCTTGGGTCTGTAAAACAGTTCAGGCAGTTCGGCGCTCGAAACGGGTCCGGACGGATTTTCGTGCGCATCTACGGCACCTGTGCACGAAAATATTGACATGCCCGTTTTAGGACATTTCGAGATGTTTTTCGGTTAAAAACGGTTTTTGGGAGTTTCTTGGGTCTAGAAAACACTTCAGGCAGTTCGGCGTTCGAAACGGCTCCGGACGGATTTTCGTGCGCATCTTCGGCACCTTTGCACGAAAATATTGAAATGCCCGTTTTAGGACATTTCGAGATGCTTTTCGGTTAAAAACGGTTTTGGGGAGTTTCTTGGGTCTGTAAAACAGTTCAGGCAGTTCGGCGGTCGAAACGGGTCCGGACGGATTTTCGTGCGCATCTACGGCACCTGTGCACGAAAATATTGAAATGCCCGTTTTAGGACATTTCGACATGCTTTTCGGTTAAAAAGGGTTTTGGGGAGTTTCTTGGGTCTGTAAAACAGTTCAGGCAGTTCGGCGGTCGAAACGGGTCCGGACGGATTTTCGTGCGCATGTACGGCACCTGTGCACGAAAATATTGAAATGCCCGTTTTAGGACATTTCGAGATGCTTTTCGGTTAAAAACGGTTTTGGGGAGTTTCTTGGGTCTAGAAAACACTTCAGGCAGTTCGGCGCTCGAAACGGCTCCGGACGGATTTTCGTGCGCATCTTCGGCACCTTTGCTCGAAAATATTGAAATGCCCGTTTTAGGACATTTCGAGATGCTTTTCGGTTAAAAACGGTTTTGGGGAGTTTCTTGGGTCTGTAAAACAGTTCAGGCAGTTCGGCGCTCGAAACGGGTCCGGACGGATTTTCGTGCGCATCTACAGCACCTGTGCACGAAAATATTGACATGCCCGTTTTACGACATTTCGAGATGCTTTTCGGTTAAAAACGGTTTTGGGGAGTTTCTTGGGTCTAGAAAACACTTCAGGCAGTTCGGCGCTCGAAACGGCTCCGGACGGATTTTCGTGCGCATCTTCGGCACCTTTGCACGAAAATAATGAAATGCCCGTTTTAGGACATTTCGAGATGCTTTTCGGTTAAAAACAGTTTTGGGGAGTTTCTTGTGTCTGTAAAATAGTTCAGGCAGTTCGGCGCTCGAAACGGGTCCGGACGGATTTTCGTACGCATCTACGGCACCTGTGCGCGAACAATTGAGATGCGCGTTTTAGGACATTTCGAGATGCTTTTCGGTTAAAAACGGTTTTGGGGAGTTTCTTGGGTCTGTAAAACAGTTCAGGCAGTTCGGCGCTCGAAACGGGTCCGGACGGATTTTCGTGCGCATCTACAGCACCTGTGCACGAAAATATTGACATGCCCATTTTAGGACATTTCGAGATGCTTTTCGGTTAAAAACGGTTTTGGGGAGTTTCTTGGGTCTAGAAAACACTTCAGGCAGTTCGGCGCTCGAAACGGCTCCGGACGGATTTTCGTGCGCATCTTCGGCACCTTTGCACGAAAATATTGAAATGCCCGTTTTAGGACATTTCGAGATGCTTTTCGGTTAAAAACGGTTTTGGGGAGTTTCTTGGGTCTGTAAAACAGTTCAGGCAGTTCGGCGCTCGAAACGGGTCCGGACGGATTTTCGTGCGCATCTACGGCACCTGTGCACGAAAATATTGAAATGCCCGTTTTAGGACATTTCGAGATGCTTTTTGGTTAAAAACGGTTTTGGGGAGTTTCTTGGGTCTGGAAAACACTTCAGGCAGTTCGGCGCTCGAAACGGCTCCGTGCGGATTTTCGTGCGCATCTACGGCACCTGTGCACGAAATTATTGAAATGCCCGTTTTAGGACATTTCGAGATGCTTTTCGGTTAAAAACGGTTTTGGGGAGTTTCTTGGTTCTGTAAAACAGTTCAGGCAGTTCGGCGCTCGAAACGGGTCCGGACGGATTTTCGTGCGCATCTACGGCACCTGTGCACGAAAATATTGAAATGCCCGTTTTAGGACATTTCGAGATGCTTTTCGGTTAAAAACGGTTTTGGGGATTTTCTTGGGTCTAGAAAACACTTCAGGCAGTTCGGCGCTCGAAACGGCTCCGGACGGATTTTCGTGCGCATCTTCGGCACCTTTGCACGAAAATATTGAAATGCCCGTTTTAGGACATTTCGAGATGCTTTTCGGTTAAAAACGGTTTTGGGGAGTTTCTTGGGTCTGTAAAACAGTTCAGGCAGTTCGGCGCTCGAAACGGGTCCGGACGGATTTTCGTGCGCATCTACGGCACCTGTGCACGAAAATATTGACATGCCCGTTTTAGGACATTTCGAGATGCTTTTCGGTTAAAAACGGTTTTGGGGAGTTTCTTGGGTCTGTAAAACAGTTCAGGCAGTTCGGCGCTCGAAACGGGTCAGGACGGATTTTCGTGCGCATCTACGGCACCTGTGCACGAAAATATTGACATGCCCATTTTAGGACATTTCGAGATGCTTTTCGGTTAAAAACGGTTTTGGGGAGTTTCTTGGGTCTAGAAAACACTTCAGGCAGTTCGGCGCTGGAAACGGCTCCGGACGGATTTTCGTGCGCATCTTCGGCACCTTTGCACGAAAATATTGAAATGCCCGTTTTAGGACATTTCGAGATGCTTTTCGGTTAAAAACGGTTTTGGGGAGTTTCTTGGGTCTGTAAAACAGTTCAGGCAGTTCGGCGCTCGAAACGGGTCCGGACGGATTTTCGTGCGCATCTACGGCACCTGTGCACGAAAATATTGACATGCCCGTTTTAGGACATTTCGAGATGTTTTTCGGTTAAAAACGGTTTTTGGGAGTTTCTTGGGTCTAGAAAACACTTCAGGCAGTTCGGCGTTCGAAACGGCTCCGGACGGATTTTCGTGCGCATCTTCGGCACCTTTGCACGAAAATATTGAAATGCCCGTTTTAGGACATTTCGAGATGCTTTTCGGTTAAAAACGGTTTTGGGGAGTTTCTTGGGTCTGTAAAACAGTTCAGGCAGTTCGGCGGTCGAAACGGGTCCGGACGGATTTTCGTGCGCATCTACGGCACCTGTGCACGAAAATATTGAAATGCCCGTTTTAGGACATTTCGACATGCTTTTCGGTTAAAAAGGGTTTTGGGGAGTTTCTTGGGTCTGTAAAACAGTTCAGGCAGTTCGGCGGTCGAAACGGGTCCGGACGGATTTTCGTGCGCATGTACGGCACCTGTGCACGAAAATATTGAAATGCCCGTTTTAGGACATTTCGAGATGCTTTTCGGTTAAAAACGGTTTTGGGGAGTTTCTTGGGTCTAGAAAACACTTCAGGCAGTTCGGCGCTCGAAACGGCTCCGGACGGATTTTCGTGCGCATCTTCGGCACCTTTGCTCGAAAATATTGAAATGCCCGTTTTAGGACATTTCGAGATGCTTTTCGGTTAAAAACGGTTTTGGGGAGTTTCTTGGGTCTGTAAAACAGTTCAGGCAGTTCGGCGCTCGAAACGGGTCCGGACGGATTTTCGTGCGCATCTACAGCACCTGTGCACGAAAATATTGACATGCCCGTTTTACGACATTTCGAGATGCTTTTCGGTTAAAAACGGTTTTGGGGAGTTTCTTGGGTCTAGAAAACACTTCAGGCAGTTCGGCGCTCGAAACGGCTCCGGACGGATTTTCGTGCGCATCTTCGGCACCTTTGCACGAAAATAATGAAATGCCCGTTTTAGGACATTTCGAGATGCTTTTCGGTTAAAAACAGTTTTGGGGAGTTTCTTGTGTCTGTAAAATAGTTCAGGCAGTTCGGCGCTCGAAACGGGTCCGGACGGATTTTCGTACGCATCTACGGCACCTGTGCGCGAACAATTGAGATGCGCGTTTTAGGACATTTCGAGATGCTTTTCGGTTAAAAACGGTTTTGGGGAGTTTCTTGGGTCTGTAAAACAGTTCAGGCAGTTCGGCGCTCGAAACGGGTCCGGACGGATTTTCGTGCGCATCTACAGCACCTGTGCACGAAAATATTGACATGCCCATTTTAGGACATTTCGAGATGCTTTTCGGTTAAAAACGGTTTTGGGGAGTTTCTTGGGTCTAGAAAACACTTCAGGCAGTTCGGCGCTCGAAACGGCTCCGGACGGATTTTCGTGCGCATCTTCGGCACCTTTGCACGAAAATATTGAAATGCCCGTTTTAGGACATTTCGAGATGCTTTTCGGTTAAAAACGGTTTTGGGGAGTTTCTTGGGTCTGTAAAACAGTTCAGGCAGTTCGGCGCTCGAAACGGGTCCGGACGGATTTTCGTGCGCATCTACGGCACCTGTGCACGAAAATATTGAAATGCCCGTTTTAGGACATTTCGAGATGCTTTTTGGTTAAAAACGGTTTTGGGGAGTTTCTTGGGTCTGGAAAACACTTCAGGCAGTTCGGCGCTCGAAACGGCTCCGTGCGGATTTTCGTGCGCATCTACGGCACCTGTGCACGAAATTATTGAAATGCCCGTTTTAGGACATTTCGAGATGCTTTTCGGTTAAAAACGGTTTTGGGGAGTTTCTTGGTTCTGTAAAACAGTTCAGGCAGTTCGGCGCTCGAAACGGGTCCGGACGGATTTTCGTGCGCATCTACGGCACCTGTGCACGAAAATATTGAAATGCCCGTTTTAGGACATTTCGAGATGCTTTTCGGTTAAAAACGGTTTTGGGGATTTTCTTGGGTCTAGAAAACACTTCAGGCAGTTCGGCGCTCGAAACGGCTCCGGACGGATTTTCGTGCGCATCTTCGGCACCTTTGCACGAAAATATTGAAATGCCCGTTTTAGGACATTTCGAGATGCTTTTCGGTTAAAAACGGTTTTGGGGAGTTTCTTGGGTCTGTAAAACAGTTCAGGCAGTTCGGCGCTCGAAACGGGTCCGGACGGATTTTCGTGCGCATCTACGGCACCTGTGCACCAAAATATTGACATGCCCGTTTTAGGACATTTCGAGATGCTTTTCGGTTAAAAACGGTTTTGGGGAGTTTCTTGGGTCTAGAAAACACTTCAGGCAGTTCGTCGCACGAAACGGCTCCGGACGGATTTTCGTGCGCATCTTCGGCACCTTTGCACGAAAATATTGAAATGCCCGTTCTAGGACATTTCGAGATGCTTTTCGGTTAAAAACGGTTTTGGGGAGTTTCTTGGGTCTAGAAAACACTTCAGGCAGTTCGGTGCTCGAAACGGCTCCGGACGGATTTTCGTGCGCATCTTCGGCACCTTTGCACGAAAATAATGAAATGCCCGTTTTAGGACATTTCGAGATGCTTTTCGGTTAAAAACAGTTTTGGGGAGTTTCTTGTGTCTGTAAAATAGTTCAGGCAGTTCGGCGCTCGAAACGGGTCCGGACGGATTTTCGTACGCATCTACGGCACCTGTGCGCGAACAATTGAGATGCGCGTTTTAGGACATTTCGAGATGCTTTTCGGTTAAAAACGGTTTTGGGGAGTTTCTTGGGTCTGTAAAACAGTTCAGGCAGTTCGGCGCTCGAAACGGGTCCGGACGGATTTTCGTGCGCATCTACGGCACCTGTGCACGAAAATATTGACATGCCCATTTTAGGACATTTCGAGATGCTTTTCGGTTAAAAACGGTTTTGGGGAGTTTCTTGGGTCTAGAAAACACTTCAGGCAGTTCGGCGCTCGTAACGGCTCCGGACGGAATTTCGTGCGCATCTTCGGCACCTTTGCACGAAAATATTGAAATGCCCGTTTTAGGACATTTCGAGATGCTTTTCGGTTAAAAACGGTTTTGGGGAGTTTCTTCGGTCTGTAAAACAGTTCAGGCAGTTCGGCGCTCGAAACGGGTCCGGACGGATTTTCGTGCGCATCTACGGCACCTGTGCACGAAAATATTGAAATGCCCGTTTTAGGACATTTCGAGATGCTTTTTGGTTAAAAACGGTTTTGGGGAGTTTCTTGGGTCTGGAAAACACTTCAGGCAGTTCGGCGCTCGAAACGGCTCCGTGCGGATTTTCGTGCGCATCTACGGCACCTGTGCACGAAATTATTGAAATGCCCGTTTTAGGACATTTCGAGATGCTTTTCGGTTAAAAACGGTTTTGGGGAGTTTCTTGGGTCTGTAAAACAGTTCAGGCAGTTCGGCGCTCGAAACGGGTCCGGACGGATTTTCATGCGCATCTACGGCACCTGTGCACGAAAATATTGACATGCCCGTTTTAGGACATTTCGAGATGCTTTTCGGTTAAAAATGGTTTTGGGGAGTTTCTTGGTTCTGTAAAACAGTTCAGGCAGTTCGGCGCTCGAAACGGGTCCGGACGGATTTTCGTGCGCATCTACGGCACCTGTGCACGAAAATATTGACATGCCCATTTTAGGACATTTCGAGATGCTTTTCGGTTAAAAACGGTTTTGGGGAGTTTCTTGGGTCTAGAAAACACTTCAGGCAGTTCGGCGCTCGAAACGGCTCCGGACGGATTTTCGTGCGCATCTTCGGCACCTTTGCACGAAAATATTGAAATGCCCGTTTTAGGACATTTCGAGATGCTTCTCGGTTAAAAACGGTTTTGGGGAGTTTCTTGGGTCTGTAAAACAGTTCAAGCAGTTCGGCGCTCGAAACGGGTCCGGACGGATTTTCGTAGGCATCTACGGCACCTGTGCACCAAAATATTGACATGCCCGTTTTAGGACATTTCGAGATGCTTTTCGGTTAAAAACGGTTTTGGGGAGTTTCTTGGGTCTAGAAAACACTTCAGGCAGTTCGTCGCTCGAAACGGCTCCGGACGGATTTTCGTGCGCATCTTCGGCACCTGTGCACGAAAATATTGAAATGCCCGTTCTAGGACATTTCGAGATGCTTTTCGGTTAAAAACGGTTTTGGGGAATTTCTTGGGTCTGTAAAACAGTTCAGGGAGTTCGGCGCTCAAAACGGCTCCGGACGGATTTTCGTGCGCATCTACGGCACCTGTGCGCGAACAATTGAGATGCGCGTTTTAGGACATTTCGAGATGCTTTTCGGTTAAAAACGGTTTTGGGGAGTTTCTTGGGTCTAGAAAACACTTCAGGCAGTTCGGCGCTCGAAACGGCTCCGGACGGATTTTCGTGCGCATCTTCGGCACCTTTGCACGAAAATATTGAAATGCCCGTTTTAGGACATTTCGACATGCTTTTCGGTTAAAAATGGTTTTGGGGAGTTTCTTGGGTCTGTAAAACAGTTCAGGCAGTTCGGCGCTCGAAACGGGTCCGGACGGATTTTCGTGCGCATCTACGGCACCTGTGCACGAAAATATTGAAATGCCCGTTTTAGGACATTTAGAGATGCTTTTCGGTTAAAAACGGTTTTGGGGAGTTTCTTGGGTCTGGAAATCACTTCAGGCAGTTCGGCGCTCGAAACGGCTCCGTGCGGATTTTCGTGCGCATCTACGGCACCTGTGCACGAAATTATTGAAATGCCCGTTTTAGGACATTTCGAGATGCTTTTCGGTTAAAAACGGTTTTCGGGAGTTTCTTGGGTCTGTAAAACAGTTCAGGCAGTTCGGCGCTCAAAACGGGTCCGGACGGACTTTCGTGCGCATCTACGGCACCTGTGCGCGAACAATTGAGATGCGCGTTTTAGGACATTTCGAGATGCTTTTCGGTTAAAAACGGTTTTGGGGAGTTTCTTGGGTCTAGAAAACACTTCAGGCAGTTCGGCGCTCGAAACGGCTCCGGACGGATTTTCGTGCGCATCTTCGGCACCTGTGCACGAAAATATTGACATGCCCATTTTAGGACATGTCGAGATGCTTTTCGGTTAAAAACGGTTTTGGGGAATTTCTTGGGTCTAGAAAACACTTCAGGCAGTTCGGCGCTCGAAACGGCTCCGGACGAATTTTCGTGCGCATCTTCGGCACCTTTGCACGAAAATATTGAAATGCCCGTTTTAGGACATTTCGAGATGCTTTTCGGTTAAAAACGGTTTTGGGGAGTTTCTTGGGTCTGTAAAACAGTTCAGGCAGTTCGGCGCTCGAAACGGGTCCGGATGGATTTTCGTACGCATCTACGGCACCTGTGCACGAAAATATTGAAATGCCCGTTTTAGGACATTTCGAGATGCTTTTCGGTTAAAAACGGTTTTGGGGAGTTTCTTGAGTCTGGAAAACACTTCAGGCAGTTCGGCGCTCGAAACGGCTCCGTGCGGATTTTCGTGCGCATCAACGGCACCTGTGCACGAAATTATTGAAATGCCCGTTTTAGGACATTTCGAGATGCTTTTCTGTTAAAAACGGTTTTGGGGAGTTTCTTGGGTCTGTAAAACAGTTCAGGCAGTTTGGCGCTCGAAACGGGTCCGGACGGATTTTCGTGCGCATCTTCGGCACCTTTGCACGAAAATATTGAAATGCCCGTTTTAGGACATTTCGAGATGCTTTTCGGTTAAAAACGGTTTTGGGAAGTTTCTTGGGTCTGTAAAACAGTTCAGGCAGTTCGGCGGTCGAAACGGGTCCGGACGGATTTTCGTGCGCATCTACGGCACCTGTGCACGAAAATATTGAAATGCCCGTTTTAGGACATTTCGAGATGCTTTTCGGTTAAAAATGGTTTCGGGGAGTTTCTTGGGTCTGTAAAACAGTTCAGGCAGTTCGGCGCTCGAAACGGGTCCGGATGGATTTTCGTGCGCATCTACGGCACCTGTGCACGAAAATATTGAAATGCCCGTTTTAGGACATTTCGAGATGCTTTTCGGTTAAAAACGGTTTTGGGGAGTTTCTTGGGTCTGGAAAACACTTCAGGCAGTTCGGCGCTCGAAACGGCTCCGTGCGGATTTTCGTGCGCATCTACGGCACCTGTGCACGAAATTATTGAAATGCCCGTTTTAGGACATTTCGAGATGCTTTTCGGTTAAAAACGGTTTTGGGGAGTTTCTTGGGTCTAGAAAATACTTCAGGCAGTTCGGCGCTCGAAACGGCTCCGGACGGATTTTCGTGCGCATCTTCGGCACCTTTGCACGAAAATATTGAAATGCCCGTTTTGGGACATTTCGAGATGCTTTTCGGTTAAAAACGGTTTTGGGGAGTTTCTTGGGTCTGTAAAACAGTTCAGGCAGTTCGGCGCTCGAAACGGGTCCGGACGGATTTTCGTGCGCATCTACGGCACCTGTGCACGAAAATATTGACATGCCCGTTTTAGGACATTTCGAGATGCTTTTCGGTTAAAAACGGTTTTGGGGAGTTTCTTGGGTCTGTAAAACAGTTCAGGCAGTTTGGCGCTCGAAACGGGTCAGGACGGATTTTCGTGCGCATCTACGGCACCTGTGCACGAAAATATTGACATGCCCATTTTAGGACATTTCGAGATGCTTTTCGGTTAAAAACGGTTTTGGGGAGTTTCTTGGGTCTAGAAAACACTTCAGGCAGTTCGGCGCTGGAAACGGCTCCGGACGGATTTTCGTGCGCATCTTCGGCACCTTTGCACGAAAATATTGAAATGCCCGTTTTAGGACATTTCGAGATGCTTTTCGGTTAAAAACGGTTTTGGGGAGTTTCTTGGGTCTGTAAAACAGTTCAGGCAGTTCGGCGCTCGAAACGGGTCCGGACGGATTTTCGTGCGCATCTACGGCACCTGTGCACGAAAATATTGACATGCCCGTTTTAGGACATTTCGAGATGTTTTTCGGTTAAAAACGGTTTTTGGGAGTTTCTTGGGTCTAGAAAACACTTCAGGCAGTTCGGCGCTCGAAACGGCTCCGGACGGATTTTCGTGCGCATCTTCGGCACCTTTGCACGAAAATATTGAAATGCCCGTTTTAGGACATTTCGAGATGCTTTTCGGTTAAAAACGGTTTTGGGGAGTTTCTTGGGTCTGTAAAACAGTTCAGGCAGTTCGGCGCTCGAAACGGGTCCGGACGGATTTTCGTGCGCATCTACGGCACCTGTGCACGAAAATATTGACATGCCCGTTTTAGGACATTTCGAGATGTTTTTCGGTTAAAAACGGTTTTTGGGAGTTTCTTGGGTCTAGAAAACACTTCAGGCAGTTCGGCGCTCGAAACGGCTCTGGACGGATTTTCGTGCGCATCTTCGGCACCTTTGCACGAAAATATTGAAATGCCCGTTTTAGGACATTTCGAGATGCTTTTCGGTTAAAAACGGTTTTGGGGAGTTTCTTGGGTCTGTAAAACAGTTCAGGCAGTTCGGCGGTCGAAACGGGTCCGGACGGATTTTCGTGCGCATCTACGGCACCTGTGCACGAAAATATTGAAATGCCCGTTTTAGGACATTTCGACATGCTTTTCGGTTAAAAAGGGTTTTGGGGAGTTTCTTGGGTCTGTAAAACAGTTCAGGCAGTTCGGCGGTCGAAATGGGTCCGGACGGATTTTCGTGCGCATGTACGGCACCTGTGCACGAAATTATTGAAATGCCCGTTTTAGGACATTTCGAGATGCTTTTCGGTTAAAAACGGTTTTGGGGAGTTTCTTGGGTCTAGAAAACACTTCAGGCAGTTCGGCGCTCGAAACGGCTCCGGACGGATTTTCGTGCGCATCTTCGGCACCTTTGCTCGAAAAGATTGAAATGCCCGTTTTAGGACATTTCGAGATGCTTTTCGGTTAAAAACGGTTTTGGGGAGTTTCTTGGGTCTGTAAAACAGTTCAGGCAGTTCGGCGCTCGAAACGGGTCCGGACGGATTTTCGTGCGCATCTACAGCACCTGTGCACGAAAATATTGACATGCCCGTTTTACGACATTTCGAGATGCTTTTCGGTTAAAAACGGTTTTGGGGAGTTTCTTGGGTCTAGAAAACACTTCAGGCAGTTCGGCGCTCGAAACGGCTCCGGACGGATTTTCGTGCGCATCTTCGGCACCTTTGCACGAAAATAATGAAATGCCCGTTTTAGGACATTTCGAGATGCTTTTCGGTTAAAAACAGTTTTGGGGAGTTTCTTGTGTCTGTAAAATAGTTCAGGCAGTTCGGCGCTCGAAACGGGTCCGGACGGATTTTCGTATGCATCTACGGCACCTGTGCGCGAACAATTGAGATGCGCGTTTTAGGACATTTCGAGATGCTTTTCGGTTAAAAACGGTTTTGGGGAGTTTCTTGGGTCTGTAAAACAGTTCAGGCAGTTCGGCGGTCGAAACGGGTCCGGACGGATTTTCGTGCGCATCTACGGCACCTGTGCACGAAAATATTGACATGCCCATTTTAGGACATTTCGAGATGCTTTTCGGTTAAAAACGGTTTTGGGGAGTTTCTTGGGTCTAGAAAACACTTTAGGCAGTTCGGCGCTCGAAACGGCTCCGGACGGATTTTCGTGCGCATCTTCGGCACCTTTGCACGAAAATATTGAAATGCCCGTTTTAGGACATTTCGAGATGCTTTTCGGTTAAAAACGGTTTTGGTGAGTTTCTTGGGTCTGTAAAACAGTTCAGGCAGTTCGGCGCTCGAAACGGGTCCGGACGGATTTTCGTGCGCATCTACGGCACCTGTGCACGAAAATATTGAAATGCCCGTTTTAGGACATTTCGAGATGCTTTTTGGTTAAAAACGGTTTTGGGGAGTTTCTTGGGTCTGGAAAACACTTCAGGCAGTTCGGCGCTCGAAACGGCTCCGTGCGGATTTTCGTGCGCATCCACGGCACCTGTGCACGAAATTATTGAAATGCCCGTTTTAGGACATTTCGAGATGCTTTTCGGTTAAAAACGGTTTTGGGGAGTTTCTTGGGTCTGTAAAACAGTTCAGGCAGTTCGGCGCTCGAAACGGGTCCGGACGGATTTTTATGCGCATCTACGGCACCTGTGCACGAAAATATTGACATGCCCGTTTTAGGACATTTCGAGATGCTTTTCGGTTAAAAATGGTTTTGGGGAGTTTCTTGGTTCTGTAAAACAGTTCAGGCAGTTCGGCGCTCGAAACGGGTTCCGGACGGATTTTCGTGCGCATCTACGGCACCTGTGCACGAAAATATTGAAATGCCCGTTTTAGGACATTTTGAGATGCTTTTCGGTTAAAAACGGTTTTGGGGATTTTCTTGGGTCTAGAAAACACTTCAGGCAGTTCGGCGCTCGAAACGGCTCCGGACGGATTTTCGTGCGCATCTTCGGCACCTTTGCACGAAAATATTGAAATGCCCGTTTTAGGACATTTCGAGATGCTTTTCGGTTAAAAACGGTTTTGGGGAGTTTCTTGGGTCTTTAAAACAGTTCAGGCAGTTCGGCGCTCGAAACGGGTCCGGACGGATTTTCGTGCGCATCTACGGCACCTGTGCACCAAAATATTGACATGCCCGTTTTAGGACATTTCGAGATGCTTTTCGGTTAAAAACGGTTTTGGGGAGTTTCTTGGGTCTAGAAAACACTTCAGGCAGTTCGTCGCACGAAACGGCTCCGGACGGATTTTCGTGCGCATCTTCGGCACCTTTGCACGAAAATATTGAAATGCCCGTTCTAGGACATTTCGAGATGCTTTTCGGTTAAAAACGGTTTTGGGGAGTTTCTTCGGTCTAGAAAACACTTCAGGCAGTTCGTCGCTCGAAACGGGTCCGGACGGATTTTCGTGCGCATCTTCGGCACCTGTGCACGAAAATATTGAAATGCCCATTTTAGTACATTTCGAGATGCTTTTCGGTTAAAAATGGTTTTGGGGAGTTTCTTGGGTCTGTAAAACAGTTCAGGCAGTTCGGCCCTCGAAACGGGTCTGGACGGATTTTCGTGCGCATCTACGGCACCTGTGCACGTAAATATTGAAATGCCCGTTTTAGGACATTTCGAGATGCTTTTCGGTTAAAAACGGTTTTGGGGAGTTTCTTGGGTCT
This sequence comes from Umbellularia californica, assembly GCA_028538565.1. NCBI lineage: Eukaryota > Viridiplantae > Streptophyta > Magnoliopsida > Laurales > Lauraceae > Umbellularia > Umbellularia californica. Next base: position 29,568,544 of record JAPQWN010000008.1, on the reverse strand, counting down.
GTAAAACAGTTCAGGCAGTTCAACGCTCGAAACGGGTCCGGACGGATTTTCGTGCGCATCTACGGCACCTGTGCACGAAAATATTGAAATGCCCGTTTTAGGACATTTCGAGATGCTTTTCGGTTAAAAACGGTTTTGGGGAGTTTCTTGGGTCTGTAAAACAGTTCAAGCAGTTCGGCGCTCGAAACGGGTCCGGACGGATTTTCGTGCGCATCTACGGGACCTGTGCACCAAAATATTGACATGCCCGTTTTAGGACATTTCGAGATGCTTTTCGGTTAAAAACGGTTTTGGGGAGTTTCTTGGGTCTGGAAAACACTTAAGGCAGTTCGGCACTGGAAACGGCTCCGGACGGATTTTCGTGCGCATCTTCGGCACCTTTGCACGAAAATATTGAAATGCCCGTTTTAGGACATTTCGAGATGCTTTTCGGTTAAAAACGGTTTTGGGGAGTTTCTTGGGTCTGTAAAACAGTTCAGGCAGTTCGGCGGTCGAAACGGGTCCGGACGGATTTTCGTGCGCATCTACGGGACCTGTGCACCAAAATATTGACATGCCCGTTTTAGGACATTTCGAGATGCTTTTCGGTTAAAAACGGTTTTGGGGAGTTTCTTGGGTCTAGAAAACACTTCAGGCAGTTCGGCGCTCGAAACGGGTCCGGACGGATTTTCGTGCGCATCTTCGGCACCTGTGCACGAAAATATTGAAATGCCCATTTTAGTACATTTCGAGATGCTTTTCGGTTAAAAATGGTTTTGGGGAGTTTCTTGGGTCTGTAAAACAGTTCAGGCAGTTCGTCGCTCGAAACGGGTCCGGACGGATTTTCGTGCGCATCTACGGCACCTGTGCACGTAAATATTGAAATACCCGTTTTAGGACATTTCGAGATGCTTTTCGGTTAAAAACGGTTTTGGGGAGTTTCTTGGGTCTGGAAAACACTTCAGGCAGTTCGGCGCTCGAAACGGCTCCGTGCGGATTTTCGTGCGCATCTACGGCACCTGTGCGCGAACAATTGAGATGCTCGTTTTAGGACATTTCGAGATGCTTTTCGGTTAAAAACGGTTTTGGGGAATTTCTTGGGTCTGTAAAACAGTTCAGGGAGTTCGGCGCTCGAAACGGGTCCGGACGGATTTTCGTGCGCATCTACGGCACCTGTGCGCAAACAATTGAGATGCGCGTTTTAGGACATTTCGAGATGCTTTTCGGTTAAAAACGGTTTTGGGGAGTTTCTTGGGTCTGTAAAACAGTTCAGGCAGTTCGGCGGTCGAAACGGGTCCGGACGGATTTTCGTGCGCATCTACGGCACCTGTGCGCGAAAATATTGACATGCCCGTTTTAGGACATTTCGAGATGCTTTTCGGTTAAAAACGGTTTTGGGGAATTTCTTGGGTCTGTAAAACAGTTCAGGGAGTTCGGCGCTCGAAACGGGTCCGGACGGATTTTCGTGCGCATCTACGGCACCTGTGCGCGAACAATTGAGATGCGCGTTTTAGGACATTTCGAGATGCTTTTCGGTTAAAAACGGTTTTGGGGAGTTTCTTGGGTCTGTAAAACAGTTCAGGCAGTTCGGCGCTCGAAACGGGTCCGGACGGATTTTCGTGCGCATCTACGGCACCTGTGCACGAAAATATTGACATGCCCGTTTTAGGACATTTCGAGATGCTTTTCGGTTAAAAACGGTTTTGGGGAGTTTCTTGGGTCTGGAAAACACTTCAGGCAGTTCGGCGCTCGAAACGGCTCCGTGCGGATTTTCATGCGCATCTACGGCACCTGTGCACGAAATTATTGAATTGCCCGTTTTAGGACATTTCGAGATGCTTTTCGGTTAAAAACGGTTTTGGGGAGTTTCTTGGGTCTGTAAAACAGTTCAGGCAGTTCGCCGCTCGAAACGGGTCCGGACGGATTTTCGTGCGCATCTACGGCACCTGTGCACGAAAATATTGAAATGCCCGTTTTAGGACATTTCGAGATGCTTTTTGGTTAAAAACGGTTTTGGGGAGTTTCTTGGGTCTGGAAAACACTTCAGGCAGTTCGGCGCTCGAAACGGCTCCGTGCGGATTTTCGTGCGCATCTACGGCACCTGTGCACGAAATTATTGAAATGCCCGTTTTAGGACATTTCGAGATGCTTTTCGGTTAAAAACGGTTTTGGGGAGTTTCTTGGGTCTGTAAAACAGTTCAGGCAGTTCGGCGCTCGAAACGGGTCCGGACGGATTTTCATGCGCATCTACGGCACCTGTGCACGAAAATATTGACATCCCCGTTTTAGGACATTTCGAGATGCTTTTCGGTTAAAAATGGTTTTGGGGAGTTTCTTGGTTCTGTAAAACAGTTCAGGCAGTTCGGCGCTCGAAACGGGTCCGGACGGATTTTCGTGCGCATCTACGGCACCTGTGCACGAAAATATTGAAATGCCCGTTTTAGGACATTTCGAGATGCTTTTCGGTTAAAAACGGTTTTGGGGATTTTCTTGGGTCTAGAAAACACTTCAGGCAGTTCGGCGCTCGAAACGGCTCCGGACGGATTTTCGTGCGCATCTTCGGCACCTTTGCACGAAAATATTGAAATGCCCGTTTTAGGACATTTCGAGATGCTTTTCGGTTAAAAACGGTTTTGGGGAGTTTCTTGGGTCTGTAAAACAGTTGAGGCAGTTCGGCGGTCGAAACGGGTCCGGACGGATTTTCGTGCGCATCTACGGCACCTGTGCACGAAAATATTGAAATGCCCGTTTTAGGACATTTCGAGATGCTTTTCGGTTAAAAACGGTTTTGGGGAGTTTCTTGGGTCTGTAAAACAGTTCAGGCAGTTCGGCGCTCGAAACGGGTCCGGACGGATTTTCGTGCGCATCTACGGCACCTGTGCACGAAAATATTGAAATGCCCGTTTTAGGACATTTCGAGATGCTTTTCGGTTAAAAACGGTTTTGGGGAGTTTCTTGGGTCTGGAAAACACTTAAGGCAGTTCGGCACTGGAAACGGCTCCGGACGGATTTTCGTGCGCATCTTCGGCACCTTTGCACGAAAATATTGAAATGCCCGTTTTAGGACATTTCGAGATGCTTTTCGGTTAAAAACGGTTTTGGGGAGTTTCTTGGGTCTGTAAAACAGTTCAGGCAGTTCGGCGGTCGAAACGGGTCCGGACGGATTTTCGTGCGCATCTACGGGACCTGTGCACCAAAATATTGACATGCCCGTTTTAGGACATTTCGAGATGCTTTTCGGTTAAAAACGGTTTTGGGGAGTTTCTTGGGTCTAGAAAACACTTCAGGCAGTTCGGCGCTCGAAACGGGTCCGGACGGATTTTCGTGCGCATCTTCGGCACCTGTGCACGAAAATATTGAAATGCCCATTTTAGTACATTTCGAGATGCTTTTCGGTTAAAAATGGTTTTGGGGAGTTTCTTGGGTCTGTAAAACAGTTCAGGCAGTTCGTCGCTCGAAACGGGTCCGGACGGATTTTCGTGCGCATCTACGGCACCTGTGCACGTAAATATTGAAATGCCCGTTTTAGGACATTTCGAGATGCTTTTCGGTTAAAAACGGTTTTGGGGAGTTTCTTGGGTCTGGAAAACACTTCAGGCAGTTCGGCGCTCGAAACGGCTCCGTGCGGATTTTCGTGCGCATCTACGGCACCTGTGCGCGAACAATTGAGATGCTCGTTTTAGGACATTTCGAGATGCTTTTCGGTTAAAAACGGTTTTGGGGAATTTCTTGGGTCTGTAAAACAGTTCAGGGAGTTCGGCGCTCGAAACGGGTCCGGACGGATTTTCGTGCGCATCTACGGCACCTGTGCGCAAACAATTGAGATGCGCGTTTTAGGACATTTCGAGATGCTTTTCGGTTAAAAACGGTTTTGGGGAGTTTCTTGGGTCTGTAAAACAGTTCAGGCAGTTCGGCGGTCGAAACGGGTCCGGACGGATTTTCGTGCGCATCTACGGCACCTGTGCGCGAAAATATTGACATGCCCGTTTTAGGACATTTCGAGATGCTTTTCGGTTAAAAACGGTTTTGGGGAATTTCTTGGGTCTGTAAAACAGTTCAGGGAGTTCGGCGCTCGAAACGGGTCCGGACGGATTTTCGTGCGCATCTACGGCACCTGTGCGCGAACAATTGAGATGCGCGTTTTAGGACATTTCGAGATGCTTTTCGGTTAAAAACGGTTTTGGGGAGTTTCTTGGGTCTGTAAAACAGTTCAGGCAGTTCGGCGCTCGAAACGGGTCCGGACGGATTTTCGTGCGCATCTACGGCACCTGTGCACGAAAATATTGACATGCCCGTTTTAGGACATTTCGAGATGCTTTTCGGTTAAAAACGGTTTTGGGGAGTTTCTTGGGTCTGGAAAACACTTCAGGCAGTTCGGCGCTCGAAACGGCTCCGTGCGGATTTTCATGCGCATCTACGGCACCTGTGCACGAAATTATTGAATTGCCCGTTTTAGGACATTTCGAGATGCTTTTCGGTTAAAAACGGTTTTGGGGAGTTTCTTGGGTCTGTAAAACAGTTCAGGCAGTTCGGCGCTCGAAACGGGTCCGGACGGATTTTCGTGCGCATCTACGGCACCTGTGCACGAAAATATTGACATGCCCGTTTTAGGACATTTCGAGATGCTTTTCGGTTAAAAACGGTTTTGGGGAGTTTCTTGGGTCTAGAAAACACTTCAGGCAGTTCGGCGCTCGAAACGGCTCCGGGCGGATTTTCGTGCGCATCTTCGGCACCTTTGCACGAAAATATTGAAATGCCCGTTTTAGGATATCTCGAGATGCTTTTCGGTTAAAAACGGTTTTGGGGAGTTTCTTGGGTCTGTAAAACAGTTCAGGCAGTTCGGCGCTCGAAACGGGTCCGGACGGATTTTCGTGCGCATCTACGGCACCTTTGCACGAAAATATTGAAATGCCCGTTTTAGGACATTTCGAGATGCTTTTCGGTTAAAAACGGTTTTGGGGAGTTTCTTGGGTCTAGAAAACACTTCAGGCAGTTCGGCGCTCGAAACGGCTCCGGACGGATTTTCGTGCGCATCTTCGGCACCTTTGCACGAAAATATTGAAATGCCCGTTTTAGGACATTTCGAGATGCTTTTCGGTTAAAAACGGTTTTGGGGAGTTTCTTGGGTCTGTAAAACAGTTCAGGCAGTTCGGCGCTCGAAACGGGTCCGGACGGATTTTCGTGCGCATCTTCGGCACCTTTGCACGAAAATATTGAAATGCCCGTTTTAGGACATTTCGAGATGCTTTTCGGTTAAAAACGGTTTTGGGGAGTTTCTTGGGTCTGTAAAACAGTTCAGGCAGTTCGGCGCTCGAAACGGGTCCGGACGGATTTTCGTGCGCATCTACGGCACCTGTGCACGAAAATATTGAAATGCCCGTTTTAGGACGGTTCGAGATGCTTTTCGGTTAAAAACGGTTTTGGGGAGTTTCTTGGGTCTGGAAAACACTTCAGGCAGCTCGGCGCTCGAAACGGCTCCGTGCGGATTTTCGTGCGCATCTACGGCACCTGTGCACGAAAATATTGAAATGCCCGTTTTAGGACATTTCGAGATGCTTTTCGGTTAAAAACGGTTTTGGGGAGTTTCTTGGGTTTGTAAAACAGTTCAGGCAGTTCGGTGCTCGAAACGGGTCCGGACGGATTCTCGTGCGCATCTACGGCACCTGTGCACGAAAATATTGAAATGCCCGTTTTAGGACATTTCGAGATGCTTTTCGGTTAAAAACGGTTTTGGGGAGTTTCTTGGGTCTGGAAAACACTTCAGGCAGTTCGGCGCTCGAAACGGCTCCGTGCGGAATTTCGTGCGCATCTACGGCACCTGTGCACGAAATTAATGAAATGCCCGTTTTAGGACATTTCGAGATGCTTTTCGGTTAAAAACAGTTTTGGGGAGTTTCTTGTGTCTGTAAAACAGTTCAGGCAGTTCGGCGCTCGAAACGGGTCCGGACGGATTTTCGTACGCATCTACGGCACCTGTGCGCGAACAATTGAGATGCGCGTTTTAGGACATTTCGAGATGCTTTTCGGTTAAAAACGGTTTTGGGGAGTTTCTTGGGTCTAGAAAACACTTAAGGCAGTTCGACGCTGGAAACGGCTCCGGACGGATTTTCGTGCGCATCTTCGGCACCTTTGCACGAAAATATTGAAATGCCCGTTTTAGGACATTTCGAGATGCTTTTCGGTTAAAAACGGTTTTGAGGAGTTTCTTGGGTCTGTAAAACAGTTCAGGCAGTTCGGCGCTCGAAACGGGTCCGGTCGGATTTTCGTGCGCATCTACGGCACCTGTGCACGAAAATATTGACATGCCTGTTTTAGGACATTTCGAGATGCTTTTCGGTTAAAAATGGTTTTGGGGAGTTTCTTGGGTCTAGAAAACACTTCAGGCAGTTCGGCGCTCGAAACGGCTCCGGACGGATTTTCGTGCGCATCTTCGGCACCTTTGCACGAAAATATTGAAATGCCCGTTCTAGGACATTTCGAGATGCTTTTCGGTTAAAAACGGTTTTGGGGAGTTTCTTGGGTCTGTAAAACAGTTCAGGCATTTCGACGCTCGAAACGGGTCCGGTCGGATTTTCGTGCGCATCTACGGCACCTGTGCACGAAAATATTGACATGCCTGTTTTAGGACATTTCGAGATGCTTTTCGGTTAAAAATGGTTTTGGGGAGTTTCTTGGGTCTAGAAAACACTTCAGCCAGATCGGCGCTCGAAACGGCTCCGGACGGATTTTCGTGCGCATCTTCGGCACCTTTGCACGAAAATATTGAAATGCCCGTTTTAGGACATTTCGAGATGCTTTTCGGTTAAAAACATTTTTGGGAAGTTTCTTGGGTCTGTAAAACAGTTCAGGCAGTTCGGCGGTCGAAACGGGTCCGGACGGATTTTCGTGCGCATCTACGGCACCTGTGCACGAAAATATTGAAATGCCCGTTTTAGGACATTTCGAGATGCTTTTCGGTTAAAAATGGTTTTGGGGAGTTTCTTGGGTCTGTAAAACAGTTCAGGCAGTTCGGCGCTCGAAACGGGTCCGGATGGATTTTCGTGCGCATCTACGGCACCTGTGCACGAAAATATTAAAATGCCCGTTTTAGGACATTTCGAGATGCTTTTCGGTTAAAAACGGTTTTGGGGAGTTTCTTGGGTCTGGAAAACACTTCAGGCAGTTCGGCGCTCGAAACGGCTCCGTGCGGATTTTCGTGCGCATCTACGGCACCTGTGCACGAAATTATTGAAATGCCCGTTTTAGGACATTTCGAGATGCTTTTCGGTTAAAAACGGTTTTGGGGAGTTTCTTGGGTCTGTAAAACAGTTCAGGCAGTTCGGCGCTCGAAATGGGTCCGGACGGATTTTCGTGCGCATCTACGGCACCTGTGCACGAAAATATTGAAATGCCCGTTTTAGGACATTTCGAGATGCTTTTCGGTTAAAAATGGTTTTGGGGAGTTTCTTGGGTCTGTAAAACAGTTCAGGCAGTTCGGCGCTCGAAACGGGTCCGGACGGATTTTCGTGCGCATCTTCGGCACCTTTGCACGAAAATATTGAAATGCCCGTTCTAGGACATTTCGAGATGCTTTTCGGTTAAAAACGGTTTTGGGGAGTTTCTTGGGTCTGTAAAACAGTTCAGCCAGTTCGGCGCTCGAAACGGGTCCGGACGGATTTTCGTGCGCATCTACGGCACCTGTGCACGAAAATATTGACATGCCCATTTTAGGACATTTCGAGATGCTTTTCGGTTAAAAACGGTTTTGGGGAGTTTCTTGGGTCTAGAAAACACTTCAGGCAGTTCGGAGCTCGAAACGGCTCCGTGCGGATTTTCGTGCGCATCTACGGCACCTGTGCACGAAATTATTGAAATGCCCGTTTTAAGACATTTCGAGATGCTTTTCGGTTAAAAACGGTTTTGGGGAGTTTCTTGGGTCTGTAAAACAGTTCAAGCAGTGCGGCGCTCGAAACAAATCCGGACGGATTTTCGTGCGCATCTACGGCACCTGTGCACGAAAATATTGAAATGCCCGTTTTAGGACATTTCGAGATGCTTTTCGGTTAAAAACGGTTTTGGGAAGTTTCTTGGGTCTGTAAAACAGTTCAGGCAGTTCGGCGGTCGAAACGGGTCCGGACGGATTTTCGTGCGCATCTACGGCACCTGTGCACGAAAATATTGAAATGCCCGTTTTAGGACATTTCGAGATGCTTTTCGGTTAAAAACGGTTTTGGGGTGTTTCTTGGGTCTGTAAAACAGTTCAGGCAGTTCGGCGCTCGAAACGGGTCCGGACGGATTTTCGTGCGCATCTACGGCACCTGTGCACGAAAATATTGACATGCCCGTTTTAGGACATTTCGAGATGCTTTTCGGTTAAAAATGGTTTTGGGGAGTTTCTTGGGTCTAGAAAACACTTCAGGCAGTTCGGCGCTCAAAACGGCTCCGGACGGATTTTCGTGCGCATCTTCGGCACCTTTGCACGAAAATATTGAAATGCCCGTTTTAGGACATTTCGAGATGCTTTTCGGTTAAAAATGGTTTTGGGGAGTTTCTTGGGTCTGTAAAACAGTTCTGGCAGTTCGGCGCTCGAAACGGGTCCGGACGGATTTTCGTGCGCATCTACGGCACCTGTGCACGAAAATATTGAAATGCCCGTTTTAGGACATTTCGAGATGCTTTTCGGTTAAAAACGGTTTTGGGGATTTTCTTGGGTCTAGAAAACACTTCAGGCAGTTCGGCGCTCGAAACGGCTCCGGACGGATTTTCGTGCGCATCTTCGGCACCTTTGCACGAAAATATTGAAATGCCCGTTTTAGGACATTTCGAGATGCTTTTCGGTTAAAAACGGTTTTGGGGAGTTTCTTGGGTCTGTAAAACAGTTGAGGCAGTTCGGCGGTCGAAACGGGTCCGGACGGATTTTCGTGCGCATCTACGGCACCTGTGCACGAAAATATTGAAATGCCCGTTTTAGGACATTTCGAGATGCTTTTCGGTTAAAAACGGTTTTGGGGAGTTTCTTGGGTCTGTAAAACAGTTCAGGCAGTTCGGCGCTCGAAACGGGTCCGGACGGATTTTCGTGCGCATCTACGGCACCTGTGCACGAAAATATTGAAATGCCCGTTTTAGGACATTTCGAGATGCTTTTCGGTTAAAAACGGTTTTGGGGAGTTTCTTGGGTCTGGAAAACACTTCAGGCAGTTCGGCGCTCGAAACGGCTACGTGCGGATTTTCGTGCGCATCTACGGCACCTGTGCACGAAAATATTGAAATGCCCGTTTTAGGACATTTCGAGATTCTTTTCGGTTAAAAACGGTTTTGGGGAGTTTCTTGGGTCTGTAAAACAGTTCAGGCAGTTCGGCACTCGAAACGGATCCGGACGGATTTTCGTGCGCATCTACGGCACCTGTGCACGAAAATATTGACATGCCCGTTTTAGGACATTTCGAGATGCTTTTCGGTTAAAAACGGTTTTGGGGAGTTTCTTGGGTCTAGAAAACACTTCAGGCAGTTCGGCGCTCGAAATGGCTCCGGACGGATTTTCGTGCGCATCTTCGGCACCTTTGCACGAAAATATTGAAATGCCCGTTTTAGGACATTTCGAGATGCTTTTCGGTTAAAAACGGTTTTGGGGAATTTCTTGGGTCTGTAAAACAGTTCAGGGAGTTCGGCGCTCGAAACGGGTCCGGACGGATTTTCGTGCGCATCTACGGCACCTGTGCGCGAACAATTGAGATGCGCGTTTTAGGACATTTCGAGATGCTTTTCGGTTAAAAACGGTTTTGGGGAGTTTCTTGGGTCTAGAAAACACTTAAGGCAGTTCGGCACTGGAAACGGCTCCGGACGGATTTTCGTGCGCATCTTCGGCACCTTTGCACGAAAATATTGAAATGCCCGTTTTAGGACATTTCGAGATGCTTTTCGGTTAAAAACGGTTTTGGGGAGTTTCTTGGGTCTGTAAAACAGTTCAGGGAGTTCGGCGCTCGAAACGGGTCCGGACGGATTTTCGTGCGCATCTACGGCACCTGTGCGCGAACAATTGAGATGCGCGTTTTAGGACATTTCGAGATGCTTTTCGGTTAAAAACGGTTTTGGGGAGTTTCTTGGGTCTAGAAAACACTTAAGGCAGTTCGGCACTGGAAACGGCTCCGGACGGATTTTCGTGCGCATCTTCGGCACCTTTGCACGAAAATATTGAAATGCCCGTTTTAGGACATTTCGAGATGCTTTTCGGTTAAAAACGGTTTTGGGGAGTTTCTTGGGTCTGTAAAACAGTTCAGGGAGTTCGGCGCTCGAAACGGGTCCGGACGGATTTTCGTGCGCATCTACGGCACCTGTGCGCGAACAATTGAGATGCGCGTTTTAGGACATTTCGAGATGCTTTTCGGTTAAAAACGGTTTTGGGGAGTTTCTTGGGTCTAGAAAACACTTAAGGCAGTTCGGCACTGGAAACGGCTCCGGACGGATTTTCGTGCGCATCTTCGGCACCTTTGCACGAAAATATTGAAATGCCCGTTTTAGGACATTTCGAGATGCTTTTCGGTTAAAAACGGTTTTGGGGAGTTTCTTGGGTCTAGAAAACACTTCAGGCAGTTCGTCGCTCGAAACGGCTCCGGACGGATTTTCGTGCGCATCTTCGGCACCTTTGCACGAAAATATTGAAATGCCCGTTCTAGGACATTTCGAGATGATTTTCGGTTAAAAACGGTTTTGGGGAGTTTCTTCGGTCTAGAAAACACTTCAGGCAGTTCGTCGCTCGAAACGGGTCCGGACGGATTTTCGTGCGCATCTTCGGCACCTGTGCACGAAAATATTGAAATGCCCATTTTAGTACATTTCGAGATGCTTTTCGGTGAAAAATGGTTTTGGGGAGTTTCTTGGGTCTGTAAAACAGTTCAGGCAGTTCGGCGCTCGAAACGGGTCCGGACGGATTTTCGTGCGCATCTACGGCAACTGTGCACGTAAATATTGAAATGCCCGTTTTAGGACATTTCGAGATGCTTTTCGGTTAAAAACGGTTTTGGGGAGTTTCTTGGGTCTGGAAAACACTTCAGGCAGTTCGGCGCTCGAAACGGCTCCGTGCGGATTTTCGTGCGCATCTACGGCACCTGTGCGCGAACAATTGAGATGCTCGTTTTAGGACATTTCGAGATGCTTTTCGGTTAAAAACGGTTTTGGGGAATTTCTTGGGTCTGTAAAACAGTTCAGGGAGTTCGGCGCTCGAAACTGGTCCGGACGGATTTTCGTGCGCATCTACGGCACCTGTGCGCGAACAATTGAGATGCGCGTTTTAGGACATTTCGAGATGCTTTTCGGTTAAATACGGTTTTGGGTAGTTTCTTGGGTCTGTAAAACAGTTCAGGCAGTTCGGCGCTCGAAACGGGTCCGGACGGATTTTCGTGCGCATCTACGGCACCTGTGCACGAAAATATTGACATGCCCGTTTTAGGACATTTCGAGATGCTTTTCGGTTAAAAACGGTTTTGGGGAGTTTCTTGGGTCTGGAAAACACTTCAGGCAGTTCGGCGCTCGAAACGACTCCGTGCGGATTTTCGTGCGCATCTACGGCACCTGTGCACGAAAATATTGAAATGCCCGTTTTAGGACATTTCGAGATGCTTTTCGGTTAAAAACGGTTTTGGGGAGTTTCTTGGGTCTGTAAAACAGTTCAGGCAGTTCGGCGCTCGAAACGGGTCCGGACGGATTTTCGTGCGCATCTACGGCACCTGTGCACGAAAATATTGACATGCCCGTTTTAGGACATTTCGAGATGCTTTTCGGTTAAAAACGGTTTTGGGGAGTTTCTTGGGTCTGTAAAATAGTTCAGGCAGTTCGGCGGTCGAAACGGGTCCGGACGGATTTTCGTGCGCATCTACGGCACCTGTGCACGAAAATATTGAAATGCCCGTTTTAGGACATTTCGACATGCTTTTCGGTTAAAAATGGTTTTGGGGAGTTTCTTGGGTCTGTAAAACAGTTCAGGCAGTTCGGCGCTCGAAACGGGTCAGGACGGATTTTCGTGCGCATCTACGGCACCTGTGCACGAAAATATTGACATGCCCATTTTAGGACATTTCGAGATGCTTTTCGGTTAAAAACGGTTTTGGGGAGTTTCTTGGGTCTGTAAAACAGTTCAGGCAGTTCGGCGCTCGAAACGGCTCCGGACGGATTTTCGTGCACATCTTCGGCACCTTTGCACGAAAATATTGAGATGCTCGTTTTAGGACATTTCGAGATGCTTTTCGGTTAAAAACGGTTTTGCGGAATTTCTTGGGTCTGTAAAACAGTTCAGGGAGTTCGGCGCTCGAAACGGGTTCGGACGGATTTTCGTGCGCATCTACGGCACCTGTGCACGAAAATATTGAAATGCCCGTTTTAGGACATTTCGAGATGCTTTTCGGTTAAAAATGGTTTTGGGGAGTTTCTTGGGTCTGTAAAACAGTTCAGGCAGTTCGGCGCTCGAAATGGGTCCGGACGGATTTTCGTGCGCATCTACGGCACCTGTGCACGAAAATATTGAAATGCCCGTTTTAGGACATTTCGAGATGCTTTTCGGTTAAAAATGGTTTTGGGGAGTTTCTTGGGTCTGTAAAACAGTTCAGGCAGTTCGGCGCTCGAAACGGGTCCGGACGGATTTTCGTGCGCATCTTCGGCACCTTTGCACGAAAATATTGAAATGCCCGTTCTAGGACATTTCGAGATGCTTTTCGGTTAAAAACGGTTTTGGGGAGTTTCTTGGGTCTGTAAAACAGTTCAGCCAGTTCGGCGCTCGAAACGGGTCCGGACGGATTTTCGTGCGCATCTACGGCACCTGTGCACGAAAATATTGACATGCCCATTTTAGGACATTTCGAGATGCTTTTCGGTTAAAAACGGTTTTGGGGAGTTTCTTGGGTCTAGAAAACACTTCAGGCAGTTCGGAGCTCGAAACGGCTCCGTGCGGATTTTCGTGCGCATCTACGGCACCTGTGCACGAAATTATTGAAATGCCCGTTTTAAGACATTTCGAGATGCTTTTCGGTTAAAAACGGTTTTGGGGAGTTTCTTGGGTCTGTAAAACAGTTCAAGCAGTGCGGCGCTCGAAACAAATCCGGACGGATTTTCGTGCGCATCTACGGCACCTGTGCACGAAAATATTGAAATGCCCGTTTTAGGACATTTCGAGATGCTTTTCGGTTAAAAACGGTTTTGGGAAGTTTCTTGGGTCTGTAAAACAGTTCAGGCAGTTCGGCGGTCGAAACGGGTCCGGACGGATTTTCGTGCGCATCTACGGCACCTGTGCACGAAAATATTGAAATGCCCGTTTTAGGACATTTCGAGATGCTTTTCGGTTAAAAACGGTTTTGGGGTGTTTCTTGGGTCTGTAAAACAGTTCAGGCAGTTCGGCGCTCGAAACGGGTCCGGACGGATTTTCGTGCGCATCTACGGCACCTGTGCACGAAAATATTGACATGCCCGTTTTAGGACATTTCGAGATGCTTTTCGGTTAAAAATGGTTTTGGGGAGTTTCTTGGGTCTAGAAAACACTTCAGGCAGTTCGGCGCTCAAAACGGCTCCGGACGGATTTTCGTGCGCATCTTCGGCACCTTTGCACGAAAATATTGAAATGCCCGTTTTAGGACATTTCGAGATGCTTTTCGGTTAAAAATGGTTTTGGGGAGTTTCTTGGGTCTGTAAAACAGTTCTGGCAGTTCGGCGCTCGAAACGGGTCCGGACGGATTTTCGTGCGCATCTACGGCACCTGTGCACGAAAATATTGAAATGCCCGTTTTAGGACATTTCGAGATGCTTTTCGGTTAAAAACGGTTTTGGGGATTTTCTTGGGTCTAGAAAACACTTCAGGCAGTTCGGCGCTCGAAACGGCTCCGGACGGATTTTCGTGCGCATCTTCGGCACCTTTGCACGAAAATATTGAAATGCCCGTTTTAGGACATTTCGAGATGCTTTTCGGTTAAAAACGGTTTTGGGGAGTTTCTTGGGTCTGTAAAACAGTTGAGGCAGTTCGGCGGTCGAAACGGGTCCGGACGGATTTTCGTGCGCATCTACGGCACCTGTGCACGAAAATATTGAAATGCCCGTTTTAGGACATTTCGAGATGCTTTTCGGTTAAAAACGGTTTTGGGGAGTTTCTTGGGTCTGTAAAACAGTTCAGGCAGTTCGGCGCTCGAAACGGGTCCGGACGGATTTTCGTGCGCATCTACGGCACCTGTGCACGAAAATATTGAAATGCCCGTTTTAGGACATTTCGAGATGCTTTTCGGTTAAAAACGGTTTTGGGGAGTTTCTTGGGTCTGGAAAACACTTCAGGCAGTTCGGCGCTCGAAACGGCTACGTGCGGATTTTCGTGCGCATCTACGGCACCTGTGCACGAAAATATTGAAATGCCCGTTTTAGGACATTTCGAGATTCTTTTCGGTTAAAAACGGTTTTGGGGAGTTTCTTGGGTCTGTAAAACAGTTCAGGCAGTTCGGCACTCGAAACGGATCCGGACGGATTTTCGTGCGCATCTACGGCACCTGTGCACGAAAATATTGACATGCCCGTTTTAGGACATTTCGAGATGCTTTTCGGTTAAAAACGGTTTTGGGGAGTTTCTTGGGTCTAGAAAACACTTCAGGCAGTTCGGCGCTCGAAATGGCTCCGGACGGATTTTCGTGCGCATCTTCGGCACCTTTGCACGAAAATATTGAAATGCCCGTTTTAGGACATTTCGAGATGCTTTTCGGTTAAAAACGGTTTTGGGGAATTTCTTGGGTCTGTAAAACAGTTCAGGGAGTTCGGCGCTCGAAACGGGTCCGGACGGATTTTCGTGCGCATCTACGGCACCTGTGCGCGAACAATTGAGATGCGCGTTTTAGGACATTTCGAGATGCTTTTCGGTTAAAAACGGTTTTGGGGAGTTTCTTGGGTCTAGAAAACACTTAAGGCAGTTCGGCACTGGAAACGGCTCCGGACGGATTTTCGTGCGCATCTTCGGCACCTTTGCACGAAAATATTGAAATGCCCGTTTTAGGACATTTCGAGATGCTTTTCGGTTAAAAACGGTTTTGGGGAGTTTCTTGGGTCTGTAAAACAGTTCAGGGAGTTCGGCGCTCGAAACGGGTCCGGACGGATTTTCGTGCGCATCTACGGCACCTGTGCGCGAACAATTGAGATGCGCGTTTTAGGACATTTCGAGATGCTTTTCGGTTAAAAACGGTTTTGGGGAGTTTCTTGGGTCTAGAAAACACTTAAGGCAGTTCGGCACTGGAAACGGCTCCGGACGGATTTTCGTGCGCATCTTCGGCACCTTTGCACGAAAATATTGAAATGCCCGTTTTAGGACATTTCGAGATGCTTTTCGGTTAAAAACGGTTTTGGGGAGTTTCTTGGGTCTGTAAAACAGTTCAGGGAGTTCGGCGCTCGAAACGGGTCCGGACGGATTTTCGTGCGCATCTACGGCACCTGTGCGCGAACAATTGAGATGCGCGTTTTAGGACATTTCGAGATGCTTTTCGGTTAAAAACGGTTTTGGGGAGTTTCTTGGGTCTAGAAAACAATTAAGGCAGTTCGGCACTGGAAACGGCTCCGGACGGATTTTCGTGCGCATCTTCGGCACCTTTGCACGAAAATATTGAAATGCCCGTTTTAGGACATTTCGAGATGCTTTTCGGTTAAAAACGGTTTTGGGGAGTTTCTTGGGTCTGTAAAACAGTTCAGGGAGTTCGGCGCTCGAAACGGGTCCGGACGGATTTTCGTGCGCATCTACGGCACCTGTGCGCGAACAATTGAGATGCGCGTTTTAGGACATTTCGAGATGCTTTTCGGTTAAAAACGGTTTTGGGGAGTTTCTTGGGTCTAGAAAACACTTAAGGCAGTTCGGCACTGGAAACGGCTCCGGACGGATTTTCGTGCGCATCTTCGGTACCTTTGCACGAAAATATTGAAATGCCCGTTTTAGGACATTTCGAGATGCTTTTCGGTTAAAAACGGTTTTGGGGAGTTTCTTGGGTCTGGAAAACACTTCAGGCAGTTCGGCGCTCGAAACGGCTCCGTGCGGATTTTCGTGCGCATCTACGGCACCTGTGCGCGAACAATTGAGATGCTCGTTTTAGGACATTTCGAGATGCTTTTCGGTTAAAAACGGTTTTGGGGAATTTCTTGGGTCTGTAAAACAGTTCAGGGAGTTCGGCGCTCGAAACTGGTCCGGACGGATTTTCGTGCGCATCTACGGCACCTGTGCGCGAACAATTGAGATGCGCGTTTTAGGACATTTCGAGATGCTTTTCGGTTAAATACGGTTTTGGGGAGTTTCTTGGGTCTGTAAAACAGTTCAGGCAGTTCGGCGCTCGAAACGGGTCCGGACGGATTTTCGTGCGCATCTACGGCACCTGTGCACGAAAATATTGACATGCCCGTTTTAGGACATTTCGAGATGCTTTTCGGTTAAAAACGGTTTTGGGGAGTTTCTTGGGTCTGGAAAACACTTCAGGCAGTTCGGCGCTCGAAACGGCTCCGTGCGGATTTTCGTGCGCATCTACGGCACCTGTGCACGAAAATATTGAAATGCCCGTTTTAGGACATTTCGAGATGCTTTTCGGTTAAAAACGGTTTTGGGGAGTTTCTTGGGTCTGTAAAACAGTTCAGGCAGTTCGGCGCTCGAAACGGGTCCGGACGGATTTTCGTGCGCATCTACGGCACCTGTGCACGAAAATATTGACATGCCCGTTTTAGGACATTTCGAGATGCTTTTCGGTTAAAAACGGTTTTGGGGAGTTTCTTGGGTCTGTAAAATAGTTCAGGCAGTTCGGCGGTCGAAACGGGTCCGGACGGATTTTCGTGCGCATCTACGGCACCTGTGCACGAAAATATTGAAATGCCCGTTTTAGGACATTTCGACATGCTTTTCGGTTAAAAATGGTTTTGGGGAGTTTCTTGGGTCTGTAAAACAGTTCAGGCAGTTCGGCGCTCGAAACGGGTCAGGACGGATTTTCGTGCGCATCTACGGCACCTGTGCACGAAAATATTGACATGCCCATTTTAGGACATTTCGAGATGCTTTTCGGTTAAAAACGGTTTTGGGGAGTTTCTTGGGTCTGTAAAACAGTTCAGGCAGTTCGGCGCTCGAAACGGCTCCGGACGGATTTTCGTGCGCATCTTCGGCACCTTTGCACGAAAATATTGAGATGCTCGTTTTAGGACATTTCGAGATGCTTTTCGGTTAAAAACGGTTTTGCGGAATTTCTTGGGTCTGTAAAACAGTTCAGGGAGTTCGGCGCTCGAAACGGGTCCGGACGGATTTTCGTGCGCATCTACGGCACCTGTGCACGAAAATATTGAAATGCCCGTTTTAGGACATTTCGAGATGCTTTTCGGTTAAAAATGGTTTTGGGGAGTTTCTTGGGTCTGTAAAACAGTTCAGGCAGTTCGGCGCTCGAAACGGGTCCGGACGGATTTTCGTGCGCATCTACGGCACCTGTGCACGAAAATATTGACATGCCCATTTTAGGACATTTCGAGATGCTTTTCGGTTAAAAACGGTTTTGGGGAGTTTCTTGGGTCTAGAAAACACTTCAGGCAGTTCGGCGCTCGAAACGGGTCCGGACGGATTTTCGTGCGCATCTACGGCACCTGTGCGCGAACAATTGAGATGCGCGTTTTAGGACATTTCGAGATGCTTTTCGGTTAAAAACGGTTTTGGGGAGTTTCTTGGGTCTGGAAAACACTTCAAGCAGTTCGGCGCTCGAAACGGCTCCGTGCGGATTTTCGTGCGCATCTACGGCACCTGTGCACGAAATTATTGAATTGCCCGTTTTAGGACATTTCGAGATGCTTTTCGGTTAAAAACGGTTTTGGGGAGTTTCTTGGGTCTGTAAAACAGTTCAGGCAGTTCGGCGCTCGAAACGGGTCCGGACGGATTTTCGTGCGCATCTACGGCACCTGTGCACGAAAATATTGACATGCCCGTTTTAGGACATTTCGAGATGCTTTTCGGTTAAAAACGGTTTTGGGGAGTTTCTTGGGTCTAGAAAACAATTCAGGCAGCTCGGCGCTCGAAACGGCTCCGGACGGATTTTCGTGCGCATCTTCGGCACCTTTGCACGAAAATATTGAAATGCCCGTTTTAGGACATTTCGAGATGCTTTTCGGTTAAAAACGGTTTTGGGGAGTTTCTTGGGTCTGTAAAACAGTTCAGGCAGTTCGGCGGTCGAAACGGGTCCGGACGGATTTTCGTGCGCATCTACGGCACCTTTGCACGAAAATATTGAAATGCCCGTTTTAGGACATTTCGAGATGCTTTTCGGTTAAAAACGGTTTTGGGGAGTTTCTTGGGTCTAGAAAACACTTCAGGCAGTTCGGCGCTCGAAACGGCTCCGGACGGATTTTCGTGCGCATCTTCGGCACCTTTGCACGAAAATATTGAAATGCCCGTTTTAGGACATTTCGAGATGCTTTTCGGTTAAAAACGGTTTTGGGGAGTTTCTTGGGTCTGTAAAACAGTTCAGGCAGTTCGGCGCTCGAAACGGGTCCGGACGGATTTTCGTGCGCATCTACGGCACCTGTGCACGAAAATATTGAAATGCCCGTTTTAGGACGGTTCGAGATGCTTTTCGGTTAAAAACGGTTTTGGGGAGTTTCTTGGGTCTGGAAAACACTTCAGGCAGTTCGGCGCTCGAAACGGCTCCGTGCGGATTTTCGTGCGCATCTACGGCACCTGTGCACGAAAATATTGAAATGCCCGTTTTAGGACATTTCGAGATGCTTTTCGGTTAAAAACGGTTTTGGGGAGTTTCTTGGGTTTGTAAAACAGTTCAGGCAGTTCGGCGCTCGAAACGGGTCCGGACGGATTCTCGTGCGCATCTACGGCACCTGTGCACGAAAATATTGAAATGCCCGTTTTAGGACATTTCGAGATGCTTTTCGGTTAAAAACGGTTTTGGGGAGTTTCTTGGGTCTGGAAAACACTTCAGGCAGTTCGGCGCTCGAAACGGCTCCGTGCGGAATTTCGTGCGCATCTACGGCACCTGTGCACGAAATTAATGAAATGCCCGTTTTAGGACATTTCGAGATGCTTTTCGGTTAAAAACAGTTTTGGGGAGTTTCTTGTGTCTGTAAAACAGTTCAGGCAGTTCGGCGCTCGAAACGGGTCCGGACGGATTTTCGTACGCATCTACGGCACCTGTGCGCGAACAATTGAGATGCGCGTTTTAGGACATTTCGAGATGCTTTTCGGTTAAAAACGGTTTTGGGGAGTTTCTTGGGTCTAGAAAACACTTAAGGCAGTTCGGCGCTGGAAACGGCTCCGGACGGATTTTCGTGCGCATCTTCGGCACCTTTCACGAAAATATTGAAATGCCCGTTTTAGGACATTTCGAGATGCTTTTCGGTTAAAAACGGTTTTGAGGAGTTTCTTGGGTCTGTAAAACAGTTCAGGCAGTTCGGCGCTCGAAACGGGTCCGGTCGGATTTTCGTGCGCATCTACGGCACCTGTGCACGAAAATATTGACATGCCTGTTTTAGGACATTTCGAGATGCTTTTCGGTTAAAAATGGTTTTGGGGAGTTTCTTGGGTCTAGAAAACACTTCAGGCAGTTCGGCGCTCGAAACGGCTCCGGACGGATTTTCGTGCGCATCTTCGGCACCTTTGCACGAAAATATTGAAATGCCCGTTTTAGGACATTTCGAGATGCTTTTCGGTTAAAAACGGTTTTGGGGAGTTTCTTGGGTCTGTAAAACAGTTCAGGCATTTCGGCGCTCGAAACGGGTCCGGTCGGATTTTCGTGCGCATCTACGGCACCTGTGCACGAAAATATTGACATGCCTGTTTTAGGACATTTCGAGATGCTTTTCGGTTAAAAATGGTTTTGGGGAGTTTCTTGGGTCTGTAAAACAGTTCAGGCAGTTCGGCGCTCGAAACGGGTCAGGACGGATTTTCGTGCGCATCTACGGCACCTGTGCACGAAAATATTGACATGCCCATTTTAGGACATTTCGAGATGCTTTTCGGTTAAAAACGGTTTTGGGGAGTTTCTTGGGTCTGTAAAACAGTTCAGGCAGTTCGGCGCTCGAAACGGCTCCGGACGGATTTTCGTGCACATCTTCGGCACCTTTGCACGAAAATATTGAGATGCTCGTTTTAGGACATTTCGAGATGCTTTTCGGTTAAAAACGGTTTTGCGGAATTTCTTGGGTCTGTAAAACAGTTCAGGGAGTTCGGCGCTCGAAACGGGTCCGGACGGATTTTCGTGCGCATCTACGGCACCTGTGCACGAAAATATTGAAATGCCCGTTTTAGGACATTTCGAGATGCTTTTCGGTTAAAAATGGTTTTGGGGAGTTTCTTGGGTCTGTAAAACAGTTCAGGCAGTTCGGCGCTCGAAATGGGTCCGGACGGATTTTCGTGCGCATCTACGGCACCTGTGCACGAAAATATTGAAATGCCCGTTTTAGGACATTTCGAGATGCTTTTCGGTTAAAAATGGTTTTGGGGAGTTTCTTGGGTCTGTAAAACAGTTCAGGCAGTTCGGCGCTCGAAACGGGTCCGGACGGATTTTCGTGCGCATCTTCGGCACCTTTGCACGAAAATATTGAAATGCCCGTTCTAGGACATTTCGAGATGCTTTTCGGTTAAAAACGGTTTTGGGGAGTTTCTTGGGTCTGTAAAACAGTTCAGCCAGTTCGGCGCTCGAAACGGGTCCGGACGGATTTTCGTGCGCATCTACGGCACCTGTGCACGAAAATATTGACATGCCCATTTTAGGACATTTCGAGATGCTTTTCGGTTAAAAACGGTTTTGGGGAGTTTCTTGGGTCTAGAAAACACTTCAGGCAGTTCGGAGCTCGAAACGGCTCCGTGCGGATTTTCGTGCGCATCTACGGCACCTGTGCACGAAATTATTGAAATGCCCGTTTTAAGACATTTCGAGATGCTTTTCGGTTAAAAACGGTTTTGGGGAGTTTCTTGGGTCTGTAAAACAGTTCAAGCAGTGCGGCGCTCGAAACAAATCCGGACGGATTTTCGTGCGCATCTACGGCACCTGTGCACGAAAATATTGAAATGCCCGTTTTAGGACATTTCGAGATGCTTTTCGGTTAAAAACGGTTTTGGGAAGTTTCTTG
This sequence comes from Umbellularia californica, assembly GCA_028538565.1. Classification (NCBI taxonomy): domain Eukaryota; kingdom Viridiplantae; phylum Streptophyta; class Magnoliopsida; order Laurales; family Lauraceae; genus Umbellularia; species Umbellularia californica. Next base: position 29,547,490 of record JAPQWN010000008.1, on the reverse strand, counting down.
GGTCTGTAAAACAGTTCAGGCAGTTCGGCGGTCGAAACGGGTCCGGACGGATTTTCGTGCGCATCTACGGCACCTGTGCACGAAAATATTGAAATGCCCGTTTTAGGACATTTCGAGATGCTTTTCGGTTAAAAACGGTTTTGGGGTGTTTCTTGGGTCTGTAAAACAGTTCAGGCAGTTCGGCGCTCGAAACGGGTCCGGACGGATTTTCGTGCGCATCTACGGCACCTGTGCACGAAAATATTGACATGCCCGTTTTAGGACATTTCGAGATGCTTTTCGGTTAAAAATGGTTTTGGGGAGTTTCTTGGGTCTAGAAAACACTTCAGGCAGTTCGGCGCTCAAAACGGCTCCGGACGGATTTTCGTGCGCATCTTCGGCACCTTTGCACGAAAATATTGAAATGCCCGTTTTAGGACATTTCGAGATGCTTTTCGGTTAAAAATGGTTTTGGGGAGTTTCTTGGGTCTGTAAAACAGTTCTGGCAGTTCGGCGCTCGAAACGGGTCCGGACGGATTTTCGTGCGCATCTACGGCACCTGTGCACGAAAATATTGAAATGCCCGTTTTAGGACATTTCGAGATGCTTTTCGGTTAAAAACGGTTTTGGGGATTTTCTTGGGTCTAGAAAACACTTCAGGCAGTTCGGCGCTCGAAACGGCTCCGGACGGATTTTCGTGCGCATCTTCGGCACCTTTGCACGAAAATATTGAAATGCCCGTTTTAGGACATTTCGAGATGCTTTTCGGTTAAAAACGGTTTTGGGGAGTTTCTTGGGTCTGTAAAACAATTGAGGCAGTTCGGCGGTCGAAGCGGGTCCGGACGGATTTTCGTGCGCATCTACGGCACCTGTGCACGAAAATATTGAAATGCCCGTTTTAGGACATTTCGAGATGCTTTTCGGTTAAAAACGGTTTTGGGGAGTTTCTTGGGTCTGTAAAACAATTCAGGCAGTTCGGCGCTCGAAACGGGTCCGGACGGATTTTCGTGCGCATCTACGGCACCTGTGCACGAAAATATTGAAATGCCCGTTTTAGGACATTTCGAGATGCTTTTCGGTTAAAAACGGTTTTGGGGAGTTTCTTGGGTCTGGAAAACACTTCAGGCAGTTCGGCGCTCGAAACGGCTACGTGCGGATTTTCGTGCGCATCTACGGCACCTGTGCACGAAAATATTGAAATGCCCGTTTTAGGACATTTCGAGATTCTTTTCGGTTAAAAACGGTTTTGGGGAGTTTCTTGGGTCTGTAAAACAGTTCAGGCAGTTCGGCACTCGAAACGGATCCGGACGGATTTTCGTGCGCATCTACGGCACCTGTGCACGAAAATATTGACATGCCCGTTTTAGGACATTTCGAGATGCTTTTCGGTTAAAAACGGTTTTGGGGAGTTTCTTGGGTCTAGAAAACACTTCAGGCAGTTCGGCGCTCGAAATGGCTCCGGACGGATTTTCGTGCGCATCTTCGGCACCTTTGCACGAAAATATTGAAATGCCCGTTTTAGGACATTTCGAGATGCTTTTCGGTTAAAAACGGTTTTGGGGAATTTCTTGGGTCTGTAAAACAGTTCAGGGAGTTCGGCGCTCGAAACGGGTCCGGACGGATTTTCGTGCGCATCTACGGCACCTGTGCGCGAACAATTGAGATGCGCGTTTTAGGACATTTCGAGATGCTTTTCGGTTAAAAACGGTTTTGGGGAGTTTCTTGGGTCTAGAAAACACTTAAGGCAGTTCGGCACTGGAAACGGCTCCGGACGGATTTTCGTGCGCATCTTCGGCACCTTTGCACGAAAATATTGAAATGCCCGTTTTAGGACATTTCGAGATGCTTTTCGGTTAAAAACGGTTTTGGGGAGTTTCTTGGGTCTGTAAAACAGTTCAGGGAGTTCGGCGCTCGAAACGGGTCCGGACGGATTTTCGTGCGCATCTACGGCACCTGTGCGCGAACAATTGAGATGCGCGTTTTAGGACATTTCGAGATGCTTTTCGGTTAAAAACGGTTTTGGGGAGTTTCTTGGGTCTAGAAAACACTTAAGGCAGTTCGGCACTGGAAACGGCTCCGGACGGATTTTCGTGCGCATCTTCGGCACCTTTGCACGAAAATATTGAAATGCCCGTTTTAGGACATTTCGAGATGCTTTTCGGTTAAAAACGGTTTTGGGGAGTTTCTTGGGTCTGTAAAACAGTTCAGGGAGTTCGGCGCTCGAAACGGGTCCGGACGGATTTTCGTGCGCATCTACGGCACCTGTGCGCGAACAATTGAGATGCGCGTTTTAGGACATTTCGAGATGCTTTTCGGTTAAAAACGGTTTTGGGGAGTTTCTTGGGTCTAGAAAACAATTAAGGCAGTTCGGCACTGGAAACGGCTCCGGACGGATTTTCGTGCGCATCTTCGGCACCTTTGCACGAAAATATTGAAATGCCCGTTTTAGGACATTTCGAGATGCTTTTCGGTTAAAAACGGTTTTGGGGAGTTTCTTGGGTCTGTAAAACAGTTCAGGGAGTTCGGCGCTCGAAACGGGTCCGGACGGATTTTCGTGCGCATCTACGGCACCTGTGCGCGAACAATTGAGATGCGCGTTTTAGGACATTTCGAGATGCTTTTCGGTTAAAAACGGTTTTGGGGAGTTTCTTGGGTCTAGAAAACACTTAAGGCAGTTCGGCACTGGAAACGGCTCCGGACGGATTTTCGTGCGCATCTTCGGTACCTTTGCACGAAAATATTGAAATGCCCGTTTTAGGACATTTCGAGATGCTTTTCGGTTAAAAACGGTTTTGGGGAGTTTCTTGGGTCTAGAAAACACTTCAGGCAGTTCGTCGCTCGAAACGGCTCCGGACGGATTTTCGTGCGCATCTTCGGCACCTTTGCACGAAAATATTGAAATGCCCGTTCTAGGACATTTCGAGATGCTTTTCGGTTAAAAACGGTTTTGGGGAGTTTCTTCGGTCTAGAAAACACTTCAGGCAGTTCGTCGCTCGAAACGGGTCCGGACGGATTTTCGTGCGCATCTTCGGCACCTGTGCACGAAAATATTGAAATGCCCATTTTAGTACATTTCGAGATGCTTTTCGGTGAAAAATGGTTTTGGGGAGTTTCTTGGGTCTGTAAAACAGTTCAGGCAGTTCGGCGCTCGAAACGGGTCCGGACGGATTTTCGTGCGCATCTACGGCAACTGTGCACGTAAATATTGAAATGCCCGTTTTAGGACATTTCGAGATGCTTTTCGGTTAAAAACGGTTTTGGGGAGTTTCTTGGGTCTGGAAAACACTTCAGGCAGTTCGGCGCTCGAAACGGCTCCGTGCGGATTTTCGTGCGCATCTACGGCACCTGTGCGCGAACAATTGAGATGCTCGTTTTAGGACATTTCGAGATGCTTTTCGGTTAAAAACGGTTTTGGGGAATTTCTTGGGTCTGTAAAACAGTTCAGGGAGTTCGGCGCTCGAAACTGGTCCGGACGGATTTTCGTGCGCATCTACGGCACCTGTGCGCGAACAATTGAGATGCGCGTTTTAGGACATTTCGAGATGCTTTTCGGTTAAATACGGTTTTGGGGAGTTTCTTGGGTCTGTAAAACAGTTCAGGCAGTTCGGCGCTCGAAACGGGTCCGGACGGATTTTCGTGCGCATCTACGGCACCTGTGCACGAAAATATTGACATGCCCGTTTTAGGACATTTCGAGATGCTTTTCGGTTAAAAACGGTTTTGGGGAGTTTCTTGGGTCTGGAAAACACTTCAGGCAGTTCGGCGCTCGAAACGGCTCCGTGCGGATTTTCGTGCGCATCTACGGCACCTGTGCACGAAAATATTGAAATGCCCGTTTTAGGACATTTCGAGATGCTTTTCGGTTAAAAACGGTTTTGGGGAGTTTCTTGGGTCTGTAAAACAGTTCAGGCAGTTCGGCGCTCGAAACGGGTCCGGACGGATTTTCGTGCGCATCTACGGCACCTGTGCACGAAAATATTGACATGCCCGTTTTAGGACATTTCGAGATGCTTTTCGGTTAAAAACGGTTTTGGGGAGTTTCTTGGGTCTGTAAAATAGTTCAGGCAGTTCGGCGGTCGAAACGGGTCAGGACGGATTTTCGTGCGCATCTACGGCACCTGTGCACGAAAATATTGACATGCCCATTTTAGGACATTTCGAGATGCTTTTCGGTTAAAAACGGTTTTGGGGAGTTTCTTGGGTCTGTAAAACAGTTCAGGCAGTTCGGCGCTCGAAACGGCTCCGGACGGATTTTCGTGCGCATCTTCGGCACCTTTGCACGAAAATATTGAGATGCTCGTTTTAGGACATTTCGAGATGCTTTTCGGTTAAAAACGGTTTTGCGGAATTTCTTGGGTCTGTAAAACAGTTCAGGGAGTTCGGCGCTCGAAACGGGTCCGGACGGATTTTCGTGCGCATCTACGGCACCTGTGCACGAAAATATTGAAATGCCCGTTTTAGGACATTTCGAGATGCTTTTCGGTTAAAAATGGTTTTGGGGAGTTTCTTGGGTCTGTAAAACAGTTCAGGCAGTTCGGCGCTCGAAACGGGTCCGGACGGATTTTCGTGCGCATCTACGGCACCTGTGCACGAAAATATTGACATGCCCATTTTAGGACATTTCGAGATGCTTTTCGGTTAAAAACGGTTTTGGGGAGTTTCTTGGGTCTAGAAAACACTTCAGGCAGTTCGGCGCTCGAAACGGGTCCGGACGGATTTTCGTGCGCATCTACGGCACCTGTGCGCGAACAATTGAGATGCGCGTTTTAGGACATTTCGAGATGCTTTTCGGTTAAAAACGGTTTTGGGGAGTTTCTTGGGTCTGTAAAACAGTTCAGGCAGTTCGGCGCTCGAAACGGGTCCGGAAGGATTTTCGTGCGCATCTACGGCACCTGTGCACGAAAATATTGACATGCGCGTTTTAGGACATTTCGAGATGCTTTTCGGTTAAAAACGGTTTTGGGGAGTTTCTTGGGTCTGGAAAACACTTCAAGCAGTTCGGCGCTCGAAACGGCTCCGTGCGGATTTTCGTGCGCATCTACGGCACCTGTGCACGAAATTATTGAATTGCCCGTTTTAGGACATTTCGAGATGCTTTTCGGTTAAAAACGGTTTTGGGGAGTTTCTTGGGTCTGTAAAACAGTTCAGGCAGTTCGGCGCTCGAAACGGGTCCGGACGGATTTTCGTGCGCATCTACGGCACCTGTGCACGAAAATATTGACATGCCCGTTTTAGGACATTTCGAGATGCTTTTCGGTTAAAAACGGTTTTGGGGAGTTTCTTGGGTCTAGAAAACAATTCAGGCAGCTCGGCGCTCGAAACGGCTCCGGACGGATTTTCGTGCGCATCTTCGGCACCTTTGCACGAAAATATTGAAATGCCCGTTTTAGGACATTTCGAGATGCTTTTCGGTTAAAAACGGTTTTGGGGAGTTTCTTGGGTCTGTAAAACAGTTCAGGCAGTTCGGCGGTCGAAACGGGTCCGGACGGATTTTCGTGCGCATCTACGGCACCTTTGCACGAAAATATTGAAATGCCCGTTTTAGGACATTTCGAGATGCTTTTCGGTTAAAAACGGTTTTGGGGAGTTTCTTGGGTCTAGAAAACACTTCAGGCAGTTCGGCGCTCGAAACGGCTCCGGACGGATTTTCGTGCGCATCTTCGGCACCTTTGCACGAAAATATTGAAATGCCCGTTTTAGGACATTTCGAGATGCTTTTCGGTTAAAAACGGTTTTGGGGAGTTTCTTGGGTCTGTAAAACAGTTCAGGCAGTTCGGCGCTCGAAACGGGTCCGGACGGATTTTCGTGCGCATCTACGGCACCTGTGCACGAAAATATTGAAATGCCCGTTTTAGGACATTTCGAGATGCTTTTCGGTTAAAAACGGTTTTGGGGAGTTTCTTGGGTCTGTAAAACAGTTCAGGCAGTTCGGCGCTCGAAACGGGTCCGGACGGATTTTCGTGCGCATCTACGGCACCTGTGCACGAAAATATTGACATGCCCGTTTTAGGACATTTCGAGATGCTTTTCGGTTAAAAACGGTTTTGGGGAGTTTCTTGGGTCTGTAAAATAGTTCAGGCAGTTCGGCGGTCGAAACGGGTCCGGACGGATTTTCGTGCGCATCTACGGCACCTGTGCACGAAAATATTGAAATGCCCGTTTTAGGACATTTCGACATGCTTTTCGGTTAAAAATGGTTTTGGGGAGTTTCTTGGGTCTGTAAAACAGTTCAGGCAGTTCGGCGCTCGAAACGGGTCAGGACGGATTTTCGTGCGCATCTACGGCACCTGTGCACGAAAATATTGACATGCCCATTTTAGGACATTTCGAGATGCTTTTCGGTTAAAAACGGTTTTGGGGAGTTTCTTGGGTTTGTAAAACAGTTCAGGCAGTTCGGCGCTCGAAACGGCTCCGGACGGATTTTCGTGCGCATCTTCGGCACCTTTGCACGAAAATATTGAGATGCTCGTTTTAGGACATTTCGAGATGCTTTTCGGTTAAAAACGGTTTTGCGGAATTTCTTGGGTCTGTAAAACAGTTCAGGGAGTTCGGCGCTCGAAACGGGTCCGGACGGATTTTCGTGCGCATCTACGGCACCTGTGCACGAAAATATTGAAATGCCCGTTTTAGGACATTTCGAGATGCTTTTCGGTTAAAAATGGTTTTGGGGAGTTTCTTGGGTCTGTAAAACAGTTCAGGCAGTTCGGCGCTCGAAACGGGTCCGGACGGATTTTCGTGCGCATCTACGGCACCTGTGCACGAAAATATTGACATGCCCATTTTAGGACATTTCGAGATGCTTTTCGGTTAAAAACGGTTTTGGGGAGTTTCTTGGGTCTAGAAAACACTTCAGGCAGTTCGGCGCTCGAAACGGGTCCGGACGGATTTTCGTGCGCATCTACGGCACCTGTGCGCGAACAATTGAGATGCGCGTTTTAGGACATTTCGAGATGCTTTTCGGTTAAAAACGGTTTTGGGGAGTTTCTTGGGTCTGTAAAACAGTTCAGGCAGTTCGGCGCTCGAAACGGGTCCGGAAGGATTTTCGTGCGCATCTACGGCACCTGTGCACGAAAATATTGACATGCGCGTTTTAGGACATTTCGAGATGCTTTTCGGTTAAAAACGGTTTTGGGGAGTTTCTTGGGTCTGGAAAACACTTCAAGCAGTTCGGCGCTCGAAACGGCTCCGTGCGGATTTTCGTGCGCATCTACGGCACCTGTGCACGAAATTATTGAATTGCCCGTTTTAGGACATTTCGAGATGCTTTTCGGTTAAAAACGGTTTTGGGGAGTTTCTTGGGTCTGTAAAACAGTTCAGGCAGTTCGGCGCTCGAAACGGGTCCGGACGGATTTTCGTGCGCATCTACGGCACCTGTGCACGAAAATATTGACATGCCCGTTTTAGGACATTTCGAGATGCTTTTCGGTTAAAAACGGTTTTGGGGAGTTTCTTGGGTCTAGAAAACAATTCAGGCAGCTCGGCGCTCGAAACGGCTCCGGACGGATTTTCGTGCGCATCTTCGGCACCTTTGCACGAAAATATTGAAATGCCCGTTTTAGGACATTTCGAGATGCTTTTCGGTTAAAAACGGTTTTGGGGAGTTTCTTGGGTCTGTAAAACAGTTCAGGCAGTTCGGCGGTCGAAACGGGTCCGGACGGATTTTCGTGCGCATCTACGGCACCTTTGTACGAAAATATTGAAATGCCCGTTTTAGGACATTTCGAGATGCTTTTCGGTTAAAAACGGTTTTGGGGAGTTTCTTGGGTCTAGAAAACACTTCAGGCAGTTCGGCGCTCGAAACGGCTCCGGACGGATTTTCGTGCGCATCTTCGGCACCTTTGCACGAAAATATTGAAATGCCCGTTTTAGGACATTTCGAGATGCTTTTCGGTTAAAAACGGTTTTGGGGAGTTTCTTGGGTCTGTAAAACAGTTCAGGCAGTTCGGCGCTCGAAACGGGTCCGGACGGATTTTCGTGCGCATCTACGGCACCTGTGCACGAAAATATTGAAATGCCCGTTTTAGGACGGTTCGAGATGCTTTTCGGTTAAAAACGGTTTTGGGGAGTTTCTTGGGTCTGGAAAACACTTCAGGCAGTTCGGCGCTCGAAACGGCTCCGTGCGGATTTTCGTGCGCATCTACGGCACCTGTGCACGAAAATATTGAAATGCCCGTTTTAGGACATTTCGAGATGCTTTTCGGTTAAAAACGGTTTTGGGGAGTTTCTTGGGTTTGTAAAACAGTTCAGGCAGTTCGGCGCTCGAAACGGGTCCGGACGGATTCTCGTGCGCATCTACGGCACCTGTGCACGAAAATATGGAAATGCCCGTTTTAGGACATTTCGAGATGCTTTTCGGTTAAAAACGGTTTTGGGGAGTTTCTTGGGTCTGGAAAACACTTCAGGCAGTTCGGCGCTCGAAACGGCTCCGTGCGGAATTTCGTGCGCATCTACGGCACCTGTGCACGAAATTAATGAAATGCCCGTTTTAGGACATTTCGAGATGCTTTTCGGTTAAAAACAGTTTTGGGGAGTTTCTTGTGTCTGTAAAACAGTTCAGGCAGTTCGGCGCTCGAAACGGGTCCGGACGGATTTTCGTACGCATCTACGGCACCTGTGCGCGAACAATTGAGATGCGCGTTTTAGGACATTTCGAGATGCTTTTCGGTTAAAAACGGTTTTGGGGAGTTTCTTGGGTCTAGAAAACACTTAAGGCAGTTCGGCGCTGGAAACGGCTCCGGACGGATTTTCGTGCGCATCTTCGGCACCTTTCACGAAAATATTGAAATGCCCGTTTTAGGACATTTCGAGATGCTTTTCGGTTAAAAACGGTTTTGAGGAGTTTCTTGGGTCTGTAAAACAGTTCAGGCAGTTCGGCGCTCGAAACGGGTCCGGTCGGATTTTCGTGCGCATCTACGGCACCTGTGCACGAAAATATTGACATACCTGTTTTAGGACATTTCGAGATGCTTTTCGGTTAAAAATGGTTTTGGGGAGTTTCTTGGGTCTAGAAAACACTTCAGGCAGTTCGGCGCTCGAAACGGCTCCGGACGGATTTTCGTGCGCATCTTCGGCACCTTTGCACGAAAATATTGAAATGCCCGTTTTAGGACATTTCGAGATGCTTTTCGGTTAAAAACGGTTTTGGGGAGTTTCTTGGGTCTGTAAAACAGTTCAGGCATTTCGGCGCTCGAAACGGGTCCGGTCGGATTTTCGTGCGCATCTACGGCACCTGTGCACGAAAATATTGACATGCCTGTTTTAGGACATTTCGAGATGCTTTTCGGTTAAAAATGGTTTTGGGGAGTTTCTTGGGTCTGGAAAACACTTCAGGCAGTTCGGCGCTCGAAACGGCTCCGTGCGGATTTTCGTGCGCATCTACGGCACCTGTGCACGAAATTATTGAAATGCCCGTTTTAGGACATTTCGAGATGCTTTTCGGTTAAAAACGGTTTTGGGAAGTTTCTTGGGTCTGTAAAACAGTTCAGGCAGTTCGGCGGTCGAAACGGGTCCGGACGGATTTTCGTGCGCATCTACGGCACCTGTGCACGAAAATATTGAAATGCCCGTTTTAGGACATTTCGAGATGCTTTTCGGTTAAAAATGGTTTTGGGGAGTTTCTTGGGTCTGTAAAACAGTTCAGGCAGTTCGGCGCTCGAAACGGGTCCGGATGGATTTTCGTGCGCATCTACGGCACCTGTGCACGAAAATATAAAAATGCCCGTTTTAGGACATTTCGAGATGCTTTTCGGTTAAAAACGGTTTTGGGGAGTTTCTTGGGTCTGGAAAACACTTCAGGCAGTTCGGCGCTCGAAACGGCTCCGTGCGGATTTTCGTGCGCATCTACGGCACCTGTGCACGAAATTATTGAAATGCCCGTTTTAGGACATTTCGAGATGCTTTTCGGTTAAAAACGGTTTTGGGGAGTTTCTTGGGTCTGTAAAACAGTTCAGGCAGTTCGGCGCTCGAAACGGGTCCGGACGGATTTTCGTGCGCATCTACGGCACCTGTGCACGAAAATATTGAAATGCCCGTTTTAGGACATTTCGAGATGCTTTTCGGTTAAAAATGGTTTTGGGGAGTTTCTTGGGTCTGTAAAACAGTTCAGGCAGTTCGGCCCTCGAAACGGGTCTGGACGGATTTTCGTGCGCATCTACGGCACCTGTGCACGAAAATATTGAAATGCCCGTTTTAGGACATTTCGAGATGCTTTTCGGTTAAAAACGGTTTTGGGGAGTTTCTTGGGTCTAGAAAACACTTCAGGCAGTTCGTCGCTCGAAACGGCTCCGGACAGATTTTCGTGCGCATCTTCGGCACCTTTGCACGAAAATATTGAAATGCCCGTTCTAGGACATTTCGAGATGCTTTTCGGTTAAAAACGGTTTTGGGGAGTTTCTTGGGTCTAGAAAACACTTCAGGCAGTTCGTCGCTCGAAACGGCTCCGGACGGATTTTCGTGCGCATCTTCGGCACCTTTGCACGAAAATATTGAAATGCCCGTTCTAGGTCATTTCGAGATGCTTTTCGGTTAAAAACGGTTTTGGGGAGTTTCTTGGGTCTGTAAAACAGTTCAGGCAGTTCGGCGCTCGAAACGCGTCCGGACGGATTTTCGTGCGCATCTACGGCACCTGTGCACGAAAATATTGACATGCCCATTTTAGGACATTTCGAGATGCTTTTCGGTTAAAAACGGTTTTGGGGAGTTTCTTGGGTCTAGAAAACACTTCAGGCAGTTCGGCGCTCGAAACGGCTCCGTGCGGATTTTCGTGCGCATCTACGGCACCTGTGCACGAAATTATTGAAATGCCCGTTTTAGGACATTTCGAGATGCTTTTCGGTTAAAAACGGTTTTGGGGAGTTTCTTGGGTCTGTAAAACAGTTCAAGCAGTGCGGCCCTCGAAACGGGTCCGGACGGATTTTCGTGCGCATCTACGGCACCTGTGCACCAAAATATTGACATGCCCGTTTTAGGACATTTCGAGATGCTTTTCGGTTAAAAACGGTTTTGGGGAGTTCCTTGGGTCTAGAAAACACTTCAGGCAGTTCGTCGCTCGAAACGGCTCCGGACGGATTTTCGTGCGCATCTTCGGCACCTTTGCACGAAAATATTGAAATGCCCGTTTTAGGACATTTCGAGATGCTTTTCGGTTAAAAACGGTTTTGGGAAGTTTCTTGGGTCTGTAAAACAGTTCAGGCAGTTCGGCGGTCGAAACGGGTCCGGACGGATTTTCGTGCGCATCTACGGCACCTGTGCACGAAAATATTGACATGCCCGTTTTAGGACATTTCGAGATGCTTTTCGGTTAAAAACGGTTTTGGGGTGTTTCTTGGGTCTGTAAAACAGTTCAGGCAGTTCGGCGCTCGAAACGGGTCCGGACGGATTTTCGTGCGCATCTACGGCACCTGTGCACGAAAATATTGACATGCCCGTTTTAGGACATTTCGAGATGCTTTTCGGTTAAAAATGGTTTTGGGGAGTTTCTTGGGTCTAGAAAACACTTCAGGCAGTTCGGCGCTCGAAACGGCTCCGGACGGATTTTCGTGCGCATCTTCGGCACCTTTGCACGAAAATATTGAAATGCCCGTTTTAGGACATTTCGAGATGCTTTTCGGTTAAAAACGGTTTTGGGAAGTTTCTTGGGTCTGTAAAACAGTTCAGGCAGTTCGGCGGTCGAAACGGGTCCGGACGGATTTTCGTGCGCATCTACGGCACCTGTGCACGAAAATATGTAAATGCCCGTTTTAGGACATTTCGAGATGCTTTTCGGTTAAAAATGGTTTTGGGGAGTTTCTTGGGTCTGTAAAACAGTTCAGGCAGTTCGGCGCTCGAAACGGGTCCGGACGGATTTTCGTGCGCATCTTCGGCACCTTTGCACGAAAATATTGAAATGCCCGTTTTAGGACATTTCGAGATGCTTTTCGGTTAAAAACGGTTTTGGGGAGTTTCTTGGGTCTGTAAAACAGTTCAGGCAGTTCGGCGCTCGAAACGGGTCCGGACGGATTTTCGTGCGCATCTACGGCACCTGTGCACGAAAATATTGAAATGCCCGTTTTAGGACGGTTCGAGATGCTTTTCGGTTAAAAACGGTTTTGGGGAGTTTCTTGGGTCTGGAAAACACTTCAGGCAGTTCGGCGCTCGAAACGGCTCCGTGCGGATTTTCGTGCGCATCTACGGCACCTGTGCACGAAAATATTGAAATGCCCGTTTTAGGACATTTCGAGATGCTTTTCGGTTAAAAACGGTTTTGGGGAGTTTCTTGGGTTTGTAAAACAGTTCAGGCAGTTCGGCGCTCGAAACGGGTCCGGACGGATTCTCGTGCGCATCTACGGCACCTGTGCACGAAAATATGGAAATGCCCGTTTTAGGACATTTCGAGATGCTTTTCGGTTAAAAACGGTTTTGGGGAGTTTCTTGGGTCTGGAAAACACTTCAGGCAGTTCGGCGCTCGAAACGGCTCCGTGCGGAATTTCGTGCGCATCTACGGCACCTGTGCACGAAATTAATGAAATGCCCGTTTTAGGACATTTCGAGATGCTTTTCGGTTAAAAACAGTTTTGGGGAGTTTCTTGTGTCTGTAAAACAGTTCAGGCAGTTCGGCGCTCGAAACGGGTCCGGACGGATTTTCGTACGCATCTACGGCACCTGTGCGCGAACAATTGAGATGCGCGTTTTAGGACATTTCGAGATGCTTTTCGGTTAAAAACGGTTTTGGGGAGTTTCTTGGGTCTAGAAAACACTTAAGGCAGTTCGGCGCTGGAAACGGCTCCGGACGGATTTTCGTGCGCATCTTCGGCACCTTTCACGAAAATATTGAAATGCCCGTTTTAGGACATTTCGAGATGCTTTTCGGTTAAAAACGGTTTTGAGGAGTTTCTTGGGTCTGTAAAACAGTTCAGGCAGTTCGGCGCTCGAAACGGGTCCGGTCGGATTTTCGTGCGCATCTACGGCACCTGTGCACGAAAATATTGACATGCCTGTTTTAGGACATTTCGAGATGCTTTTCGGTTAAAAATGGTTTTGGGGAGTTTCTTGGGTCTAGAAAACACTTCAGGCAGTTCGGCGCTCGAAACGGCTCCGGACGGATTTTCGTGCGCATCTTCGGCACCTTTGCACGAAAATATTGAAATGCCCGTTTTAGGACATTTCGAGATGCTTTTCGGTTAAAAACGGTTTTGGGGAGTTTCTTGGGTCTGTAAAACAGTTCAGGCATTTCGGCGCTCGAAACGGGTCCGGTCGGATTTTCGTGCGCATCTACGGCACCTGTGCACGAAAATATTGACATGCCTGTTTTAGGACATTTCGAGATGCTTTTCGGTTAAAAATGGTTTTGGGGAGTTTCTTGGGTCTGGAAAACACTTCAGGCAGTTCGGCGCTCGAAACGGCTCCGTGCGGATTTTCTTGCGCATCTACGGCACCTGTGCACGAAATTATTGAAATGCCCGTTTTAGGACATTTCGAGATGCTTTTCGGTTAAAAACGGTTTTGGGAAGTTTCTTGGGTCTGTAAAACAGTTCAGGCAGTTCGGCGGTCGAAACGGGTCCGGACGGATTTTCGTGCGCATCTACGGCACCTGTGCACGAAAATATTGAAATGCCCGTTTTAGGACATTTCGAGATGCTTTTCGGTTAAAAATGGTTTTGGGGAGTTTCTTGGGTCTGTAAAACAGTTCAGGCAGTTCGGCGCTCGAAACGGGTCCGGATGGATTTTCGTGCGCATCTACGGCACCTGTGCACGAAAATATAAAAATGCCCGTTTTAGGACATTTCGAGATGCTTTTCGGTTAAAAACGGTTTTGGGGAGTTTCTTGGGTCTGGAAAACACTTCAGGCAGTTCGGCGCTCGAAACGGCTCCGTGCGGATTTTCGTGCGCATCTACGGCACCTGTGCACGAAATTATTGAAATGCCCGTTTTAGGACATTTCGAGATGCTTTTCGGTTAAAAACGGTTTTGGGGAGTTTCTTGGGTCTGTAAAACAGTTCAGGCAGTTCGGCGCTCGAAACGGGTCCGGACGGATTTTCGTGCGCATCTACGGCACCTGTGCACGAAAATATTGAAATGCCCGTTTTAGGACATTTCGAGATGCTTTTCGGTTAAAAATGGTTTTGGGGAGTTTCTTGGGTCTGTAAAACAGTTCAGGCAGTTCGGCCCTCGAAACGGGTCTGGACGGATTTTCGTGCGCATCTACGGCACCTGTGCACGAAAATATTGAAATGCCCGTTTTAGGACATTTCGAGATGCTTTTCGGTTAAAAACGGTTTTGGGGAGTTTCTTGGGTCTAGAAAACACTTCAGGCAGTTCGTCGCTCGAAACGGCTCCGGACAGATTTTCGTGCGCATCTTCGGCACCTTTGCACGAAAATATTGAAATGCCCGTTCTAGGACATTTCGAGATGCTTTTCGGTTAAAAACGGTTTTGGGGAGTTTCTTGGGTCTAGAAAACACTTCAGGCAGTTCGTCGCTCGAAACGGCTCCGGACGGATTTTCGTGCGCATCTTCGGCACCTTTGCACGAAAATATTGAAATGCCCGTTCTAGGTCATTTCGAGATGCTTTTCGGTTAAAAACGGTTTTGGGGAGTTTCTTGGGTCTGTAAAACAGTTCAGGCAGTTCGGCGCTCGAAACGGGTCCGGACGGATTTTCGTGCGCATCTACGGCACCTGTGCACGAAAATATTGACATGCCCATTTTAGGACATTTCGAGATGCTTTTCGATTAAAAACGGTTTTGGGGAGTTTCTTGGGTCTAGAAAACACTTCAGGCAGTTCGGCGCTCGAAACGGCTCCGTGCGGATTTTCGTGCGCATCTACGGCACCTGTGCACGAAATTATTGAAATGCCCGTTTTAGGACATTTCGAGATGCTTTTCGGTTAAAAACGGTTTTGGGGAGTTTCTTGGGTCTGTAAAACAGTTCAAGCAGTGCGGCCCTCGAAACGGGTCCGGACGGATTTTCGTGCGCATCTACGGCACCTGTGCACCAAAATATTGACATGCCCGTTTTAGGACATTTCGAGATGCTTTTCGGTTAAAAACGGTTTTGGGGAGTTCCTTGGGTCTAGAAAACACTTCAGGCAGTTCGTCGCTCGAAACGGCTCCGGACGGATTTTCGTGCGCATCTTCGGCACCTTTGCACGAAAATATTGAAATGCCCGTTTTAGGACATTTCGAGATGCTTTTCGGTTAAAAACGGTTTTGGGAAGTTTCTTGGGTCTGTAAAACAGTTCAGGCAGTTCGGCGGTCGAAACGGGTCCGGACGGATTTTCGTGCGCATCTACGGCACCTGTGCACGAAAATATTGACATGCCCGTTTTAGGACATTTCGAGATGCTTTTCGGTTAAAAACGGTTTTGGGGTGTTTCTTGGGTCTGTAAAACAGTTCAGGCAGTTCGGCGCTCGAAACGGGTCCGGACGGATTTTCGTGCGCATCTACGGCACCTGTGCACGAAAATATTGACATGCCCGTTTTAGGACATTTCGAGATGCTTTTCGGTTAAAAATGGTTTTGGGGAGTTTCTTGGGTCTAGAAAACACTTCAGGCAGTTCGGCGCTCGAAACGGCTCCGGACGGATTTTCGTGCGCATCTTCGGCACCTTTGCACGAAAATATTGAAATGCCCGTTTTAGGACATTTCGAGATGCTTTTCGGTTAAAAACGGTTTTGGGAAGTTTCTTGGGTCTGTAAAACAGTTCAGGCAGTTCGGCGGTCGAAACGGGTCCGGACGGATTTTCGTGCGCATCTACGGCACCTGTGCACGAAAATATGTAAATGCCCGTTTTAGGACATTTCGAGATGCTTTTCGGTTAAAAATGGTTTTGGGGAGTTTCTTGGGTCTGTAAAACAGTTCAGGCAGTTCGGCGCTCGAAACGGGTCCGGACGGATTTTCGTGCGCATCTACGGCACCTGTGCACGAAAATATTGAAATGCCCGTTTTAGGACATTTCGAGATGCTTTTCGGTTAAAAACGGTTTTGGGGAGTTTCTTGGGTCTGGAAAACACTTCAGGCAGTTCGGCGCTCGAAACGGATCCGTGCGGATTTTCGTGCGCATCTACGGCACCTGTGGACGAAATTATTGAAATGCCCGTTTTAGGACATTTCGAGATGCTTTTCGGTTAAAAACGGTTTTGGGGAGTTTCTTGGGTCTGTAAAACAGTTCAAGCAGTGCGGCGCTCGAAACGGGTCCGGACGGATTTTCGTGCGCATCTACGGCACCTGTGCACCAAAATATTGACATGCCCGTTTTAGGACATTTCGAGATGCTTTTCGGTTAAAAACGGTTTTGGGGAGTTCCTTGGGTCTAGAATACACTTCAGGCAGTTCGTCGCTCGAAACGGCTCCGGACGGATTTTCGTGCGCATCTTCGGCACCTTTGCACGAAAATATTGAAATGCCCGTTTTAGGACATTTCGAGATGCTTTTCGGTTAAAAACGGTTTTGGGAAGTTTCTTGGGTCTGTAAAACAGTTCAGGCAGTTCGGCGGTCGAAACGGGTCCGGACGGATTTTCGTGCGCATCTACGGCACCTGTGCACGAAAATATTGAAATGCCCGTTTTAGGACATTTCGAGATGCTTTTCGGTTAAAAATGGTTTTGGGGAGTTTCTTGGGTTTGTAAAACAGTTCAGGCAGTTCGGCGCTCGAAACGGGTCCGGACGGATTTTCGTGCGCATCTACGGCACCTGTGCACGAAAATATTGAAATGCCCGTTTTAGGACATTTCGAGATGCTTTTCGGTTAAAAACGGTTTTGGGGAGTTTCTTTGGTCTGGAAAACACTTCAGCCAGTTCGGCGCTCGAAACGGCTCCGTGCGGATTTTCGTGCGCATCTACGGCACCTGTGCACGAAATTATTGAAATGCCCGTTTTAGGACATTTCGAGATGCTTTTCGGTTAAAAACGGTTTTGGGGAGTTTCTTGGGTCTGTAAAACAGTTCAAGCAGTGCGGCGCTCGAAACGGGTCCGGACGGATTTTCGTGCGCATCTACGGCACCTGTGCACGAAAATAATGACATGCCTGTTTTAGGACATTTCGAGATGCTTTTCGGTTAAAAACGGTTTTGGGGAGTTTCTTGGGTCTAGAAAACACTTCAGGCAGTTCGGCGCTGGAAACGGCTCCGGACGGATTTTCGTGCGCATCTTCGGCACCTTTGCACGAAAATATTGAAATGCCCGTTTTAGGACATTTCGAGATGCTTTTCGGTTAAAAACGGTTTTGGGGAGTTTCTTGGGTCTGTAAAACAGTTCAGGCAGTTCGGCGCTCGAAACGGGTCCGGACGGATTTTCGTGCGCATCTACGGCACCTGTGCACGAAAATATTGACATGCCCGTTTTAGGACATTTCGAGATGTTTTTCGGTTAAAAACGGTTTTTGGGAGTTTCTTGGGTCTAGAAAACACTTCAGGCAGTTCGGCGCTCGAAACGGCTCCGGACGGATTTTCGTGCGCATCTTCGGCACCTTTGCACGAAAATATTGAAATGCCCGTTTTAGGACATTTCGATATGCTTTTCGGTTAAAAACGGTTTTGGGGAGTTTCTTGGGTCTGTAAAACAGTTCAGGCAGTTCGGCGCACGAAACGGGTCCGGACGGATTTTCGTGCGCATCTACGGCACCTGTGCACGAAAATATAAAAATGCCCGTTTTAGGACATTTCGAGATGCTTTTCGGTTAAAAACGGTTTTGGGGAGTTTCTTGGGTCTGGAAAACACTTCAGGCAGTTCGGCGCTCGAAACGGCTCCGTGCGGATTTTCGTGCGCATCTACGGCACCTGTGCACGAAATTATTGAAATGCCCGTTTTAGGACATTTCGAGATGCTTTTCGGTTAAAAACGGTTTTGGGGAGTTTCTTGGGTCTGTAAAACAGTTCAGGCAGTTCGGCGCTCGAAACGGGTCCGGACGGATTTTCGTGCGCATCTACGGCACCTGTGCACGAAAATATTGAAATGCCCGTTTTAGGACATTTCGAGATGCTTTTCGGTTAAAAATGGTTTTGGGGAGTTTCTTGGGTCTGTAAAACAGTTCAGGCAGTTCGGCCCTCGAAACGGGTCCGGACGGATTTTCGTGCGCATCTACGGCACCTGTGCACGAAAATATTGAAATGCCCGTTTTAGGACATTTCGAGATGCTTTTCGGTTAAAAACGGTTTTGGGGAGTTTCTTGGGTCTAGAAAACACTTCAGGCAGTTCGTCGCTCGAAACGGCTCCGGACAGATTTTCGTGCGCATCTTCGGCACCTTTGCACGAAAATATTGAAATGCCCGTTCTAGGACATTTCGAGATGCTTTTCGGTTAAAAACGGTTTTGGGGAGTTTCTTGGGTCTAGAAAACACTTCAGGCAGTTCGTCGCTCGAAACGGCTCCGGACGGATTTTCGTGCGCATCTTCGGCACCTTTGCACGAAAATATTGAAATGCCCGTTCTAGGTCATTTCGAGATGCTTTTCGGTTAAAAACGGTTTTGGGGAGTTTCTTGGGTCTGTAAAACAGTTCAGGCAGTTCGGCGCTCGAAACGGGTCCGGACGGATTTTCGTGCGCATCTACGGCACCTGTGCACGAAAATATTGACATGCCCATTTTAGGACATTTCGAGATGCTTTTCGGTTAAAAACGGTTTTGGGGAGTTTCTTGGGTCTAGAAAACACTTCAGGCAGTTCGGCGCTCGAAACGGCTCCGTGCGGATTTTCGTGCGCATCTACGGCACCTGTGCACGAAATTATTGAAATGCCCGTTTTAGGACATTTCGAGATGCTTTTCGGTTAAAAACGGTTTTGGGGAGTTTCTTGGGTCTGTAAAACAGTTCAAGCAGTGCGGCCCTCGAAACGGGTCCGGACGGATTTTCGTGCGCATCTACGGCACCTGTGCACCAAAATATTGACATGCCCGTTTTAGGACATTTCGAGATGCTTTTCGGTTAAAAACGGTTTTGGGGAGTTCCTTGGGTCTAGAAAACACTTCAGGCAGTTCGTCGCTCGAAACGGCTCCGGACGGATTTTCGTGCGCATCTTCGGCACCTTTGCACGAAAATATTGAAATGCCCGTTTTAGGACATTTCGAGATGCTTTTCGGTTAAAAACGGTTTTGGGAAGTTTCTTGGGTCTGTAAAACAGTTCAGGCAGTTCGGCGGTCGAAACGGGTCCGGACGGATTTTCGTGCGCATCTACGGCACCTGTGCACGAAAATATTGACATGCCCGTTTTAGGACATTTCGAGATGCTTTTCGGTTAAAAACGGTTTTGGGGTGTTTCTTGGGTCTGTAAAACAGTTCAGGCAGTTCGGCGCTCGAAACGGGTCCGGACGGATTTTCGTGCGCATCTACGGCACCTGTGCACGAAAATATTGACATGCCCGTTTTAGGACATTTCGAGATGCTTTTCGGTTAAAAATGGTTTTGGGGAGTTTCTTGGGTCTAGAAAACACTTCAGGCAGTTCGGCGCTCGAAACGGCTCTGGACGGATTTTCGTGCGCATCTTCGGCACCTTTGCACGAAAATATTGAAATGCCCGTTTTAGGACATTTCGAGATGCTTTTCGGTTAAAAACGGTTTTGGGAAGTTTCTTGGGTCTGTAAAACAGTTCAGGCAGTTCGGCGGTCGAAACGGGTCCGGACGGATTTTCGTGCGCATCTACGGCACCTGTGCACGAAAATATTGAAATGCCCGTTTTAGGACATTTCGAGATGCTTTTCGGTTAAAAATGGTTTTGGGGAGTTTCTTGGGTCTGTAAAACAGTTCAGGCAGTTCGGCGCTCGAAACGGGTCCGGACGGATTTTCGTGCGCATCTACGGCACCTGTGCACGAAAATATTGAAATGCCCGTTTTAGGACATTTCGAGATGCTTTTCGGTTAAAAACGGTTTTGGGGAGTTTCTTGGGTCTGGAAAACACTTCAGGCAGTTCGGCGCTCGAAACGGATCCGTGCGGATTTTCGTGCGCATCTACGGCACCTGTGGACGAAATTATTGAAATGCCCGTTTTAGGACATTTCGAGATGCTTTTCGGTTAAAAACGGTTTTGGGGAGTTTCTTGGGTCTGTAAAACAGTTCAAGCAGTGCGGCGCTCGAAACGGGTCCGGACGGATTTTCGTGCGCATCTACGGCACCTGTGCACCAAAATATTGACATGCCCGTTTTAGGACATTTCGAGATGCTTTTCGGTTAAAAACGGTTTTGGGGAGTTCCTTGGGTCTAGAATACACTTCAGGCAGTTCGTCGCTCGAAACGGCTCCGGACGGATTTTCGTGCGCATCTTCGGCACCTTTGCACGAAAATATTGAAATGCCCGTTTTAGGACATTTCGAGATGCTTTTCGGTTAAAAACGGTTTTGGGAAGTTTCTTGGGTCTGTAAAACAGTTCAGGCAGTTCGGCGGTCGAAACGGGTCCGGACGGATTTTCGTGCGCATCTACGGCACCTGTGCACGAAAATATTGAAATGCCCGTTTTAGGACATTTCGAGATGCTTTTCGGTTAAAAACGGTTTTGGGGAGTTCCTTGGGTCTAGAAAACACTTCAGGCAGTTCGTCGCTCGAAACGGCTCCGGACGGATTTTCGTGCGCATCTTCGGCACCTTTGCACGAAAATATTGAAATGCCCGTTCTAGGACATTTCGAGATGCTTTTCGGTTAAAAACGGTTTTGGGGAGTTCCTTGGGTCTAGAAAACACTTCAGGCAGTTCGGCGCTGGAAACGGCTCCGGACGGATTTTCGTGCGCATCTACGGCACCTGTGCGCGAACAATTGAGATGCGCGTTTTAGGACATTTCGAGATCCTTTTCGGTTAAAAACGGTTTTGGGGAGTTTCTTGGGTCTAGAAAATACTTCAGGCAGTTCGGCGCTCGAAACGGCTCCGGACGGATTTTCGTGCGCATCTTCGGCACCTTTGCACGAAAATATTGAAATGCCCGTTTTAGGACATTTCGAGATGCTTTTCGGTTAAAAACGGTTTTGGGGAGTTTCTTGGGTCTGTAAAACAGTTCGGGCAGTTCGGCGCTCGAAACGGGTCCGGAAGGATTTTCGTGCGCATCTACTGCACCTGTGCACGAAAATATTGACATGCCCGTTTTAGGACATTTCGAGATGCTTTTCGGTTAAAAACGGTTTTGGGGAGTTTCTTGGGTCTGTAAAACAGTTTAGGCAGTTCGGCGCTCGAAACGGGTCAGGACGGATTTTCGTGCGCATCTACGGCACCTGTGCACGAAAATATTGACATGCCCATTTTAGGACATTTCGAGATGCTTTTCGGTTAAAAACGGTTTTGGGGAGTTTCTTGGGTCTAGAAAACACTTCAGGCAGTTCGGCGCTGGAAACGGCTCCGGACGGATTTTCGTGCGCATCTTCGGCACCTTTGCACGAAAATATTGAAATGCCCGTTTTAGGACATTTCGAGATGCTTTTCGGTTAAAAACGGTTTTGGGGAGTTTCTTGGGTCTGTAAAACAGTTCAGGCAGTTCGGCGCTCGAAACGGGTCCGGACGGATTTTCGTGCGCATCTACGGCACCTGTGCACGAAAATATTGACATGCCCGTTTTAGGACATTTCGAGATGTTTTTCGGTTAAAAACGGTTTTTGGGAGTTTCTTGGGTCTAGAAAACACTTCAGGCAGTTCGGCGCTCGAAACGGCTCCGGACGGATTTTCGTGCGCATCTTCGGCACCTTTGCACGAAAATATTGAAATGCCCGTTTTAGGACATTTCGATATGCTTTTCGGTTAAAAACGGTTTTGGGGAGTTTCTTGGGTCTGTAAAACAGTTCAGGCAGTTCGGCGCTCGAAACGGGTCCGGACGGATTTTCGTGCGCATCTACGGCACCTGTGCACGAAAATATTGACATGCCCGTTTTAGGACATTTCGAGATGCTTTTCGGTTAAAAACGGTTTTGGGGAGTTTCTTGGGTCTAGAAAACACTTCAGGCAGTTCGGCGCTCGAAACGGCTCCGGACGGATTTTCGTGCGCATCTTCGGCACCTTTGCACGAAAATATTGAAATGCCCGTTTTAGGACATTTCGAGATGCTTTTCGGTTAAAAACGGTTTTGGGGAGTTTCTTGGGTCTGTAAAACAGTTCAGGCAGTTCGGCGGTCGAAACGGGTCCGGACGGATTTTCGTGCGCATCTACGGCACCTTTGCACGAAAATATTGAAATGCCCGTTTTAGGACATTTCGAGATGCTTTTCGGTTAAAAACGGTTCTGGGGAGTTTCTTGGGTCTAGAAAACACTTCAGGCAGTTCGGCGCTCGAAACGGCTCCGGACGGATTTTCGTGCGCATCTTCGGCACCTTTGCTCGAAAATATTGAAATGCCCGTTTTAGGACATTTCGAGATGCTTTTCGGTTAAAAACGGTTTTGGGGAGTTTCTTGGGTCTGTAAAACAGTTCAGGCAGTTCGGCGCTCGAAACGGGTCCGGACGGATTTTCGTGCGCATCTACGGCACCTGTGCACGAAAATATTGAAATGCCCGTTTTAGGACGTTTCGAGATGCTTTTCGGTTAAAAACGGTTTTGGGGAGTTTCTTGGGTCTGGAAAACACTTCAGGCAGTTCGGCGCTCGAAACGGCTCCGTGCGGATTTTCGTGCGCATCTACGGCACCTGTGCACGAAAATATTGAAATGCCCGTTTTAGGACATTTCGAGATGCTTTTCGGTTAAAAACGGTTTTGGGGAGTTTCTTGGGTCTGTAAAACAGTTCAGGCAGTTCGGCGCTCGAAACGGGTCCGGACGGATTTTCGTGCGCATCTACGGCACCTGTGCACGAAAATATTGACATGCCCGTTTTAGGACATTTCGAGATGCTTTTCGGTTAAAAACGGTTTTGGGGAGTTTCTTGGGTCTGTAAAACAGTTCAGGCAGTTCGGCGCTCGAAACGGGTCCGGATGGATTTTCTTGCGCATCTACGGCACCTGTGCACGAAAATATTGAAATGCCCGTTTTAGGACATTTCGAGATGCTTTTCGGTTAAAAACGGTTTTGGGGAGTTTCTTGGGTCTGGAAAACACTTCAGGCAGTTCGGCGCTCGAAACGGCTCCGTACGGATTTTCGTGCGCATCAACGGCACCTGTGCACGAAATTATTGAAATGCCCGTTTTAGGACATTTCGAGATGCTTTTCTGTTAAAAACGGTTTTGGGAAGTTTCTTGGGTCTGTAAAACAGTTCAGGCAGTTCGACGCTCGAAACGGGTCCGGACGGATTTTCGTGCGCATCTTCGGCACCTTTGCACGAAAATATTGAAATGCCCGTTTTAGGACATTTCGAGATGCTTTTCGGTTAAAAATGGTTTTGGGGAGTTTCTTGGGTCTGTAAAACAGTTCAGGCAGTTCGGCGCTTGAAACGGGTCCGGACGGATTTTCGAGCGCATCTACGGCACCTGTGCACGAAATTATTGAAATGCCCGTTTTAGGACATTTCGAGATGCTTTTCGGTTAAAAACGGTTTGGGGAGTTTCAGTTCAGGCAGTTCGGCGCTCGAAACGGGTCCGGACGGATTTTCGTGCGCATCTACGGCACCTGTGCACGAAAATATTGAAATGCCCGTTTTAGGACATTTCGAGATGCTTTTCGGTTAAAAACGGTTTTGGGGAGTTTCTTGGGTCTGTAAAACAGTTCAAGCAGTTCGGCGCTCGAAACGGGTCCGACGGATTTTCGTGCGCATCTACGGCACCTGTGCACCAAAATATTGACATGCCCGTTTTAGAACATTTCGAGATGCTTTTCGGTTAAAAACGGTTTTGGGGAGTTTCTTGGGTCTAGAAAACACTTCAGGCAGTTCGTCGCTCGAAACGGCTCCGGACGGATTTTCGTGCGCATCTTCGGCACCTTTGCATGAAAATATTGAAATGCCCGTTCTAGGACATTTCGAGATGCTTTTCGGTTAAAAACGGTTTTGGGGAGTTTCTTGGGTCTAGAAAACACTTCAGGCAGTTCGTCGCTCGAAACGGCTCCGGACGGATTTTCGTGCGCATCTTCGGCACCTTTGCACGAAAATATTGAAATGCCCGTTCTAGGACATTTCGAGATGCTTTTCGGTTAAAAGCGGTTTTGGGGAGTTTCTTGGGTCTGTAAAACAGTTCAGGCAGTTCGGCGCTCGAAACGGGTCCGGACGGATTTTCGTGCGCATCTACGGCACCCGTGCACGAAAATATTGACATGCCCATTTGAGGACATTTCGAGATGCATTTCGGTTAAAAACGGATTTGGGGAGTTTCTTGGGTCTAGAAAACACTTCAGGCAGTTCGGCGCTTGAAACGGCTCCGGACGGATTTTCGTGCGCATCTTCGGCACCTTTGCACGAAAATATTGAAATGCCCGTTTTAGGACATTTCGAGATGCTTTTCGGTTAAAAACGGTTTTGGGGAGTTTCTTGGGTCTGTAAAACAGTTCAGGCAGTTCGGCGCTCGAAACGAGTCCGGACGGATTTTCGTGCGCATCTACGGCACCTGTGCACGAAAATATTGACATGCCCGTTTTAGGACATTTCGAGATGCTTTTCGGTTAAAAACGGTTTTGGGGAGTTCCTTGGGTCTAGAAAACACTTCAGGCAGTTCGTCGCTCGAAACGGCTCCGGACGGATTTTCGTGCGCATCTTCGGCACCTTTGCACGAAAATATTGAAATGCCCGTTCTAGGACATTTCGAGATGCTTTTCGGTTAAAAACGGTTTTGGGGAGTTTCTTGGGTCTAGAAAACACTTCAGGCAGTTCGGCGCTGGAAACGGCTCCGGACGGATTTTCGTGCGCATCTACGGCACCTGTGCGCGAACAATTGAGATGCGCGTTTTAGGACATTTCGAGATCCTTTTCGGTTAAAAACGGTTTTGGGGAGTTTCTTGGGTCTAGAAAATACTTCAGGCAGTTCGGCGCTCGAAACGGCTCCGGACGGATTTTCGTGCGCATCTTCGGCACCTTTGCACGAAAATATTGAAATGCCCGTTTTAGGACATTTCGAGATGCTTTTCGGTTAAAAACGGTTTTGGGGAGTTTCTTGGGTCTGTAAAACAGTTCAGGCAGTTCGGCGCTCGAAACGGGTCCGGAAGGATTTTCGTGCGCATCTACGGCACCTGTGCACGAAAATATTGACATGCCCGTTTTAGGACATTTCGAGATGCTTTTCGGTTAAAAACGGTTTTGGGGAGTTTCTTGGGTCTGTAAAACAGTTTAGGCAGTTCGGCGCTCGAAACGGGTCAGGACGGATTTTCGTGCGCATCTACGGCACCTGTGCACGAAAATATTGACATGCCCATTTTAGGACATTTCGAGATGCTTTTCGGTTAAAAACGGTTTTGGGGAGTTTCTTGGGTCTAGAAAACACTTCAGGCAGTTCGGCGCTGGAAACGGCTCCGGACGGATTTTCGTGCGCATCTTCGGCACCTTTGCACGAAAATATGGAAATGCCCGTTTTAGGACATTTCGAGATGCTTTTCGGTTAAAAACGGTTTTGGGGAGTTTCTTGGGTCTGTAAAACAGTTCAGGCAGTTCGGCGCTCGAAACGGGTCCGGACGGATTTTCGTGCGCATCTACGGCACCTGTGCACGAAAATATTGACATGCCCGTTTTAGGACATTTCGAGATGTTTTTCGGTTAAAAACGGTTTTTGGGAGTTTCTTGGGTCTAGAAAACACTTCAGGCAGTTCGGCGCTCGAAACGGCTCCGGACGGATTTTCGTGCGCATCTTCGGCACCTTTGCACGAAAATATTGAAATGCCCGTTTTAGGACATTTCGATATGCTTTTCGGTTAAAAACGGTTTTGGGGAGTTTCTTGGGTCTGTAAAACAGTTCAGGCAGTTCGGCGCTCGAAACGGGTCCGGACGGATTTTCGTGCGCATCTACGGCACCTGTGCACGAAAATATTGACATGCCCGTTTTAGGACATTTCGAGATGCTTTTCGGTTAAAAACGGTTTTGGGGAGTTTCTTGGGTCTAGAAAACACTTCAGGCAGTTCGGCGCTCGAAACGGCTCCGGACGGATTTTCGTGCGCATCTTCGGCACCTTTGCACGAAAATATTGAAATGCCCGTTTTAGGACATTTCGAGATGCTTTTCGGTTAAAAACGGTTTTGGGGAGTTTCTTGGGTCTGTAAAACAATTCAGGCAGTTCGGCGGTCGAAACGGGTCCGGACGGATTTTCGTGCGCATCTACGGCACCTTTGCACGAAAATATTGAAATGCCCGTTTTAGGACATTTCGAGATGCTTTTCGGTTAAAAACGGTTCTGGGGAGTTTCTTGGGTCTAGAAAACACTTCAGGCAGTTCGGCGCTCGAAACGGCTCCGGACGGATTTTCGTGCGCATCTTCGGCACCTTTGCTCGAAAATATTGAAATGCCCGTTTTAGGACATTTCGAGATGCTTTTCGGTTAAAAACGGTTTTGGGGAGTTTCTTGGGTCTGTAAAACAGTTCAGGCAGTTCGGCGCTCGAAACGGGTCCGGACGGATTTTCGTGCGCATCTACGGCACCTGTGCACGAAAATATTGAAATGCCCGTTTTAGGACGTTTCGAGATGCTTTTCGGTTAAAAACGGTTTTGGGGAGTTTCTTGGGTCTGGAAAACACTTCAGGCAGTTCGGCGCTCGAAACGGCTCCGTGCGGATTTTCGTGCGCATCTACGGCACCTGTGCACGAAAATATTGAAATGCCCGTTTTAGGACATTTCGAGATGCTTTTCGGTTAAAAACGGTTTTGGGGAGTTTCTTGGGTCTGTAAAACAGTTCAGGCAGTTCGGCGCTCGAAACGGGTCCGGACGGATTTTCGTGCGCATCTACGGCACCTGTGCACGAAAATATTGACATGCCCGTTTTAGGACATTTCGAGATGCTTTTCGGTTAAAAACGGTTTTGGGGAGTTTCTTGGGTCTGTAAAACAGTTCAGGCAGTTCGGCGCTCGAAACGGGTCCGGATGGATTTTCGTGCGCATCTACGGCACCTGTGCACGAAAATATTGAAATGCCCGTTTTAGGACATTTCGAGATGCTTTTCGGTTAAAAACGGTTTTGGGGAGTTTCTTGGGTCTGGAAAACACTTCAGGCAGTTCGGCGCTCGAAACGGCTCCGTACGGATTTTCGTGCGCATCAACGGCACCTGTGCACGAAATTATTGAAATGCCCGTTTTAGGACATTTCGAGATGCTTTTCTGTTAAAAACGGTTTTGGGAAGTTTCTTGGGTCTGTAAAACAGTTCAGGCAGTTCGGCGCTCGAAACGGGTCCGGACGGATTTTCGTGCGCATCTTCGGCACCTTTGCACGAAAATATTGAAATGCCCGTTTTAGGACATTTCGAGATGCTTTTCGGTTAAAAATGGTTTTGGGGAGTTTCTTGGGTCTGTAAAACAGTTCAGGCAGTTCGGCGCTGGAAACGGGTCCGGACGGATTTTCGAGCGCATCTACGGCACCTGTGCACGAAATTATTGAAATGCCCGTTTTAGGACATTTCGAGATGCTTTTCGGTTAAAAACGGTTTGGGAAGTTTCAGTTCAGGCAGTTCGGCGCTCGAAACGGGTCCGGACGGATTTTCGTGCGCATCTACGGCACCTGTGCACGAAAATATTGAAATGCCCGTTTTAGGACATTTCGAGATGCTTTTCGGTTAAAAACGGTTTTGGGGAGTTTCTTGGGTCTGTAAAACAGTTCAAGCAGTTCGGCGCTCGAAACGGGTCCGACGGATTTTCGTGCGCATCTACGGCACCTGTGCACCAAAATATTGACATGCCCGTTTTAGAACATTTCGAGATGCTTTTCGGTTAAAAACGGTTCTGGGGAGTTTCTTGGGTCTAGAAAACACTTCAGGCAGTTCGTCGCTCGAAACGGCTCCGGACGGATTTTCGTGCGCATCTTCGGCACCTTTGCATGAAAATATTGAAATGCCCGTTCTAGGACATTTCGAGATGCTTTTCGGTTAAAAACGGTTTTGGGGAGTTTCTTGGGTCTAGAAAACACTTCAGGCAGTTCGTCGCTCGAAACGGCTCCGGACGGATTTTCGTGCGCATCTTCGGCACCTTTGCACGAAAATATTGAAATGCCCGTTCTAGGACATTTCGAGATGCTTTTCGGTTAAAAGTGGTTTTGGGGAGTTTCTTGGGTCTGTAAAACAGTTCAGGCAGTTCGGCGCTCGAAACGGGTCCGGACGGATTTTCGTGCGCATCTACGGCACCCGTGCACGAAAATATTGACATGCCCATTTGAGGACATTTCGAGATGCTTTTCGGTTAAAAACGGTTTTGGGGAGTTTCTTGGGTCTAGAAAACACTTCAGGCAGTTCGGCGCTTGAAACGGCTCCGGACGGATTTTCGTGCGCATCTTCGGCACCTTTGCTCGAAAATATTGAAATGCCCGTTTTAGGACATTTCGAGATGCTTTTCGGTTAAAAACGGTTTTGGGGAGTTTCTTGGGTCTGTAAAACAGTTCAGGCAGTTCGGCGCTTGAAACGAGTCCGGACGGATTTTCGTGCGCATCTACGGCACCTGTGCACGAAAATATTGACATGCCCGTTTTAGGACATTTCGAGATGCTTTTCGGTTAAAAACGGTTTTGGGGAGTTTCTTGGGTCTGTAAAACAGTTCAGGCAGTTCGGCGGTCGAAACGGGTCCGGACGGATTTTCGTGCGCATCTACGGCACCTGTGCGCGAACAATTGAGATGCGCGTTTTAGGACATTTCGAGATGCTTTTCGGTTAAAAACGGTTTTGGGGAATTTCTTGGGTTTGTAAAACAGTTCAGGCAGTTCGGCGCTCGAAACGGGTCCGGACGGATTTTCGTGCGCATCTACGGCACCTGTGCACGAAAATATTGAAATGCCCGTTTTAGGACATTTCGAGATGCTTTTCGGTTAAAAACGGTTTTGGGGAGTTTCTTTGGTCTGGAAAACACTTCAGGCAGTTCGGCGCTCGAAACGGCTCCGTGCGGATTTTCGTGCGCATCTACGGCACCTGTGCACGAAATTATTGAAATGCCCGTTTTAGGACATTTCGAGATGCTTTTCGGTTAAAAACGGTTTTGGGGAGTTTCTTGGGTCTGTAAAACAGTTCAGGCAGTTCGGCGCTCGAAACGGGTCCGGACGGATTTTCGTGCGCATCTACGGCACCTGTGCGCGAACAATTGAGATGCGCGTTTTAGGACATTTCGAGATGCTTTTCGGTTAAAAACGGTTTTGGGGAATTTCTTGGGTCTGTAAAACAGTTCAGGCAGTTCGGTGCTCGAAACGGCTCCGGACGGATTTTCGTGCGCATCTTCGGCACCTTTGCACGAAAATATTGAAATGCCCGTTCTAGGACATTTCGAGATGCTTTTCGGTTAAAAACGGTTTTGGGGAGTTTCTTGGGTCTGTAAAACAGTTCAGGCAGTTCGGCGCTCGAAACGGGTCCGGACGGATTTTCGTGCGCATCTACGGCACCTGTGCACGAAAATATTGACATGCCCATTTTAGGACATTTCGAGATGCTTTTCGGTTAAAAACGGTTTTGGGGAGTTTCTTGGGTCTAGAAAAAACTTCAGGCAGTTCGGCGCTCGAAACGGCTCCGGACGGATTTTCGTGCGCATCTTCGGCACCTTTGCACGAAAATATTGAAATGCCCGTTTTAGGACATTTCGAGATGCTTTTCGGTTAAAAACGGTTTTGGGGAGTTTCTTGGGTCTGTAAAACAGTTCAGGCAATTCGGCGCTCGAAACGGGTCCGGACGGATTTTCGTGCGCATCTACGGCACCTGTGCACGAAAATATTGAAATGCCCGTTTTAGGACAATTCGAGATGCTTTTCGGTTAAAAACGGTTTTGGGGAGTTTCTTGGGTCTGTAAAACAGTTCAAGCAGTTCGGCGCTCGAAACGGGTCCGGACGGATTTTCGTGCGCATCTACGGGACCTGTGCACCAAAATATTGACATGCCCGTTTTAGGACATTTCGAGATGCTTTTCGGTTAAAAACGGTTTTGGGGAGTTTCTTGGGTCTAGAAAACACTTCAGGCAGTTCGGCGCTCGAAACGGCTCCGGACGGATTTTCGTGCGCATCTTCGGCACCTTTGCACGAAAATATTGAAATGCCCGTTTTAGGACATTTCGAGATGCTTTTCGGTTAAAAACGGTTTTGGGAAGTTTCTTGGGTCTGTAAAACAGTTCAGGCAGTTCGGCGGTCGAAACGGGTCCGGACGGATTTTCGTGCGCATCTACGGCACCTGTGCACGAAAATATTGAAATGCCCGTTTTAGGACATTTCGAGATGCTTTTCGGTTAAAAATGGTTTTGGGGAGTTTCTTGGGTTTGTAAAACAGTTCAGGCAGTTCGGCGCTCGAAACGGGTCCGGACGGATTTTCGTGCGCATCTACGGCACCTGTGCACGAAAATATTGAAATGCCCGTTTTAGGACATTTCGAGATGCTTTTCGGTTAAAAACGGTTTTGGGGAGTTTCTTTGGTCTGGAAAACACTTCAGGCAGTTCGGCGCTCGAAACGGCTCCGTGCGGATTTTCGTGCGCATCTACGGCACCTGTGCACGAAATTATTGAAATGCCCGTTTTAGGACATTTCGAGATGCTTTTCGGTTAAAAACGGTTTTGGGGAGTTTCTTGGGTCTAAGAAAACACTTCAGGCA
Source organism: Umbellularia californica (assembly GCA_028538565.1). NCBI lineage: Eukaryota > Viridiplantae > Streptophyta > Magnoliopsida > Laurales > Lauraceae > Umbellularia > Umbellularia californica. Next base: position 29,516,982 of record JAPQWN010000008.1, on the reverse strand, counting down.
GTTCGTCGCTCGAAACGGCTCCGGACGGATTTTCGTGCGCATCTTCGGCACCTTTGCACGAAAATATTGAAATGCCCGTTCTAGGACATTTCGAGATGCTTTTCGGTTAAAAACGGTTTTGGGGAGTTTCTTGGGTCTAGAAAACACTTCAGGCAGTTCGGCGCTGGAAACGGCTCCGGACGGATTTTCGTGCGCATCTTCGGCACCTTTGCACGAAAATATTGAAATGCCCGTTTTAGGACATTTCGAGATGCTTTTCGGTTAAAAACGGTTTTGGGGAGTTTCTTGGGTCTATAAAATAGTTCAGGCAGTTCGGCGGTCGAAACGGGTCCGGACGGATTTTCGTGCGCATCTACGGCACCTGTGCACGAAAATATTGAAACGCCCGTTTTAGGACATTTCGACATGCTTTTCGGTTAAAAATGGTTTTGGGGAGTTTCTTGGGTCTGTAAAACAGTTCAGGCAGTTCGGCGCTCGAAACGGGTCCGGACGGATTTTCGTGCGCATCTACGGCACCTGTGCGCGAACAATTGAGATGCGCGTTTTAGGACATTTCGAGATCCTTTTCGGTTAAAAACGGTTTTGGGGAGTTTCTTGGGTCTAGAAAATACTTCAGGCAGTTCGGCGCTCGAAACGGCTCCGGACGGATTTTCGTGCGCATCTTCGGCACCTTTGCACGAAAATATTGAAATGCCCGTTTTAGGACATTTCGAGATGCTTTTCGGTTAAAAACGGTTTTGGGGAGTTTCTTGGGTCTGTAAAACAGTTCAGGCAGTTCGGCGCTCAAAACGGGTCCGGAAGGATTTTCGTGCGCATCTACGGCACCTGTGCACGAAAATATTGACATGCCCGTTTTAGGACATTTCGAGATGCTTTTCGGTTAAAAACGGTTTTGGGGAGTTTCTTGGGTCTGTAAAACAGTTTAGGCAGTTCGGCGCTCGAAACGGGTCAGGACGGATTTTCGTGCGCATCTACGGCACCTGTGCACGAAAATATTGACATGCCCATTTTAGGACATTTCGAGATGCTTTTCGGTTAAAAACGGTTTTGGGGAGTTTCTTGGGTCTAGAAAACACTTCAGGCAGTTCGGCGCAGGAAACGGCTCCGGACGGATTTTCGTGCGCATCTTCGGCACCTTTGCACGAAAATATTGAAATGCCCGTTTTAGGACATTTCGAGATGCTTTTCGGTTAAAAACGGTTTTGGGGAGTTTCTTGGGTCTGTAAAACAGTTCAGGCAGTTCGGCGCTCGAAACGGGTCCGGACGGATTTTCGTGCGCATCTACGGCACCTGTGCACGAAAATATTGACATGCCCGTTTTAGGACATTTCGAGATGTTTTTCGGTTAAAAACGGTTTTTGGGAGTTTCTTGGGTCTAGAAAACACTTCAGGCAGTTCGGCGCTCGAAACGGCTCCGGACGGATTTTCGTGCGCATCTTCGGCACCTTTGCACGAAAATATTGAAATGCCCGTTTTAGGACATTTCGAGATGCTTTTCGGTTAAAAATGGTTTTGGGGAGTTTCTTGGGTCTGTAAAACAGTTCAGGCAGTTCGGCGCTGGAAACGGGTCCGGACGGATTTTCGAGCGCATCTACGGCACCTGTGCACGAAATTATTGAAATGCCCGTTTTAGGACATTTCGAGATGCTTTTCGGTTAAAAACGGTTTGGGAAGTTTCAGTTCAGGCAGTTCGGCGCTCGAAACGGGTCCGGACGGATTTTCGTGCGCATCTACGGCACCTGTGCACGAAAATATTGAAATGCCCGTTTTAGGACATTTCGAGATGCTTTTCGGTTAAAAACGGTTTTGGGGAGTTTCTTGGGTCTGTAAAACAGTTCAAGCAGTTCGGCGCTCGAAACGGGTCCGACGGATTTTCGTGCGCATCTACGGCACCTGTGCACCAAAATATTGACATGCCCGTTTTAGAACATTTCGAGATGCTTTTCGGTTAAAAACGGTTTTGGGGAGTTTCTTGGGTCTAGAAAACACTTCAGGCAGTTCGTCGCTCGAAACGGCTCCGGACGGATTTTCGTGCGCATCTTCGGCACCTTTGCATGAAAATATTGAAATGCCCGTTCTAGGACATTTCGAGATGCTTTTCGGTTAAAAACGGTTTTGGGGAGTTTCTTGGGTCTAGAAAACACTTCAGGCAGTTCGTCGCTCGAAACGGCTCCGGACGGATTTTCGTGCGCATCTTCGGCACCTTTGCACGAAAATATTGAAATGCCCGTTCTAGGACATTTCGAGATGCTTTTCGGTTAAAAGCGGTTTTGGGGAGTTTCTTGGGTCTGTAAAACAGTTCAGGCAGTTCGGCGCTCGAAACGGGTCCGGACGGATTTTCGTGCGCATCTACGGCACCCGTGCACGAAAATATTGACATGCCCATTTGAGGACATTTCGAGATGCTTTTCGGTTAAAAACGGTTTTGGGGAGTTTCTTGGGTCTAGAAAACACTTCAGGCAGTTCGGCGCTTGAAACGGCTCCGGACGGATTTTCGTGCGCATCTTCGGCACCTTTGCTCGAAAATATTGAAATGCCCGTTTTAGGACATTTCGAGATGCTTTTCGGTTAAAAACGGTTTTGGGGAGTTTCTTGGGTCTGTAAAACAGTTCAGGCAGTTCGGCGCTCGAAACGAGTCCGGACGGATTTTCGTGCGCATCTACGGCACCTGTGCACGAAAATATTGACATGCCCGTTTTAGGACATTTCGAGATGCTTTTCGGTTAAAAACGGTTTTGGGGAGTTTCTTGGGTCTGTAAAACAGTTCAGGCAGTTCGGCGGTCGAAACGGGTCCGGACGGATTTTCGTGCGCATCTACGGCACCTGTGCGCGAACAATTGAGATGCGCGTTTTAGGACATTTCGAGATGCTTTTCGGTTAAAAACGGTTTTGGGGAATTTCTTGGGTTTGTAAAACAGTTCAGGCAGTTCGGCGCTCGAAACGGGTCCGGACGGATTTTCGTGCGCATCTACGGCACCTGTGCACGAAAATATTGAAATGCCCGTTTTAGGACATTTCGAGATGCTTTTCGGTTAAAAACGGTTTTGGGGAGTTTCTTTGGTCTGGAAAACACTTCAGGCAGTTCGGCGCTCGAAACGGCTCCGTGCGGATTTTCGTGCGCATCTACGGCACCTGTGCACGAAATTATTGAAATGCCCGTTTTAGGACATTTCGAGATGCTTTTCGGTTAAAAACGGTTTTGGGGAGTTTCTTGGGTCTGTAAAACAGTTCAGGCAGTTCGGCGCTCGAAACGGGTCCGGACGGATTTTCGTGCGCATCTACGGCACCTGTGCGCGAACAATTGAGATGCGCGTTTTAGGACATTTCGAGATGCTTTTCGGTTAAAAACGGTTTTGGGGAATTTCTTGGGTCTGTAAAACAGTTCAGGCAGTTCGGTGCTCGAAACGGCTCCGGACGGATTTTCGTGCGCATCTTCGGCACCTTTGCACGAAAATATTGAAATGCCCGTTCTAGGACATTTCGAGATGCTTTTCGGTTAAAAACGGTTTTGGGGAGTTTCTTGGGTCTGTAAAACAGTTCAGGCAGTTCGGCGCTCGAAACGGGTCCGGACGGATTTTCGTGCGCATCTACGGCACCTGTGCACGAAAATATTGACATGCCCATTTTAGGACATTTCGAGATGCTTTTCGGTTAAAAACGGTTTTGGGGAGTTTCTTGGGTCTAGAAAAAACTTCAGGCAGTTCGGCGCTCGAAACGGCTCCGGACGGATTTTCGTGCGCATCTTCGGCACCTTTGCACGAAAATATTGAAATGCCCGTTTTAGGACATTTCGAGATGCTTTTCGGTTAAAAACGGTTTTGGGGAGTTTCTTGGGTCTGTAAAACAGTTCAGGCAATTCGGCGCTCGAAACGGGTCCGGACGGATTTTCGTGCGCATCTACGGCACCTGTGCACGAAAATATTGACATGCCCGTTTTAGGACATTTCGAGATGCTTTTCGGTTAAAAACGGTTTTGGGGAGTTTCTTGGGTCTAGAAAACACTTCAGGCAGTTCGGCGCTCGAAACGGCCCCGGACGGATTTTCGTGCGCATCTTCGGCACCTTTGCACGAAAATATTGAAATGCCCGTTTTAGGACATTTCGAGATGCTTTTCGGTTAAAAACGGTTTTGGGGAGTTTCTTGGGTCTGTAAAACAGTTCAGGCAGTTCGGCGGTCGAAACGGGTCCGGACGGATTTTCGTGCGCATCTACGGCACCTTTGCACGAAAATATTGAAATGCCCGTTTTAGGACATTTCGAGATGCTTTTCGGTTAAAAACGGTTCTGGGGAGTTTCTTGGGTCTAGAAAACACTTCAGGCAGTTCGGCGCTCGAAACGGCTCCGGACGGATTTTCGTGCGCATCTTCGGCACCTTTGCTCGAAAATATTGAAATGCCCGTTTTAGGACATTTCGAGATGCTTTTCGGTTAAAAACGGTTTTGGGGAGTTTCTTGGGTCTGTAAAACAGTTCAGGCAGTTCGGCGCTCGAAACGGGTCCGGACGGATTTTCGTGCGCATCTACGGCACCTGTGCACGAAAATATTGAAATGCCCGTTTTAGGACGTTTCGAGATGCTTTTCGGTTAAAAACGGTTTTGGGGAGTTTCTTGGGTCTGGAAAACACTTCAGGCAGTTCGGCGCTCGAAACGGCTCCGTGCGGATTTTCGTGCGCATCTACGGCACCTGTGCACGAAAATATTGAAATGCCCGTTTTAGGACATTTCGAGATGCTTTTCGGTTAAAAACGGTTTTGGGGAGTTTCTTGGGTCTGTAAAACAGTTCAGGCAGTTCGGCGCTCGAAACGGGTCCGGACGGATTTTCGTGCGCATCTACGGCACCTGTGCACGAAAATATTGACATGCCCGTTTTAGGACATTTCGAGATGCTTTTCGGTTAAAAACGGTTTTGGGGAGTTTCTTGGGTCTGTAAAACAGTTCAGGCAGTTCGGCGCTCGAAACGGGTCCGGATGGATTTTCTTGCGCATCTACGGCACCTGTGCACGAAAATATTGAAATGCCCGTTTTAGGACATTTCGAGATGCTTTTCGGTTAAAAACGGTTTTGGGGAGTTTCTTGGGTCTGGAAAACACTTCAGGCAGTTCGGCGCTCGAAACGGCTCCGTACGGATTTTCGTGCGCATCAACGGCACCTGTGCACGAAATTATTGAAATGCCCGTTTTAGGACATTTCGAGATGCTTTTCTGTTAAAAACGGTTTTGGGAAGTTTCTTGGGTCTGTAAAACAGTTCAGGCAGTTCGACGCTCGAAACGGGTCCGGACGGATTTTCGTGCGCATCTTCGGCACCTTTGCACGAAAATATTGAAATGCCCGTTTTAGGACATTTCGAGATGCTTTTCGGTTAAAAATGGTTTTGGGGAGTTTCTTGGGTCTGTAAAACAGTTCAGGCAGTTCGGCGCTTGAAACGGGTCCGGACGGATTTTCGAGCGCATCTACGGCACCTGTGCACGAAATTATTGAAATGCCCGTTTTAGGACATTTCGAGATGCTTTTCGGTTAAAAACGGTTTGGGGAGTTTCAGTTCAGGCAGTTCGGCGCTCGAAACGGGTCCGGACGGATTTTCGTGCGCATCTACGGCACCTGTGCACGAAAATATTGAAATGCCCGTTTTAGGACATTTCGAGATGCTTTTCGATTAAAAACGGTTTTGGGGAGTTTCTTGGGTCTGTAAAACAGTTCAAGCAGTTCGGCGCTCGAAACGGGTCCGACGGATTTTCGTGCGCATCTACGGCACCTGTGCACCAAAATATTGACATGCCCGTTTTAGAACATTTCGAGATGCTTTTCGGTTAAAAACGGTTTTGGGGAGTTTCTTGGGTCTAGAAAACACTTCAGGCAGTTCGTCGCTCGAAACGGCTCCGGACGGATTTTCGTGCGCATCTTCGGCACCTTTGCATGAAAATATTGAAATGCCCGTTCTAGGACATTTCGAGATGCTTTTCGGTTAAAAACGGTTTTGGGGAGTTTCTTGGGTCTAGAAAACACTTCAGGCAGTTCGTCGCTCGAAACGGCTCCGGACGGATTTTCGTGCGCATCTTCGGCACCTTTGCACGAAAATATTGAAATGCCCGTTCTAGGACATTTCGAGATGCTTTTCGGTTAAAAGCGGTTTTGGGGAGTTTCTTGGGTCTGTAAAACAGTTCAGGCAGTTCGGCGCTCGAAACGGGTCCGGACGGATTTTCGTGCGCATCTACGGCACCCGTGCACGAAAATATTGACATGCCCATTTGAGGACATTTCGAGATGCATTTCGGTTAAAAACGGATTTGGGGAGTTTCTTGGGTCTAGAAAACACTTCAGGCAGTTCGGCGCTTGAAACGGCTCCGGACGGATTTTCGTGCGCATCTTCGGCACCTTTGCACGAAAATATTGAAATGCCCGTTTTAGGACATTTCGAGATGCTTTTCGGTTAAAAACGGTTTTGGGGAGTTTCTTGGGTCTGTAAAACAGTTCAGGCAGTTCGGCGCTCGAAACGAGTCCGGACGGATTTTCGTGCGCATCTACGGCACCTGTGCACGAAAATATTGACATGCCCGTTTTAGGACATTTCGAGATGCTTTTCGGTTAAAAACGGTTTTGGGGAGTTCCTTGGGTCTAGAAAACACTTCAGGCAGTTCGTCGCTCGAAACGGCTCCGGACGGATTTTCGTGCGCATCTTCGGCACCTTTGCACGAAAATATTGAAATGCCCGTTCTAGGACATTTCGAGATGCTTTTCGGTTAAAAACGGTTTTGGGGAGTTTCTTGGGTCTAGAAAACACTTCAGGCAGTTCGGCGCTGGAAACGGCTCCGGACGGATTTTCGTGCGCATCTACGGCACCTGTGCGCGAACAATTGAGATGCGCGTTTTAGGACATTTCGAGATCCTTTTCGGTTAAAAACGGTTTTGGGGAGTTTCTTGGGTCTAGAAAATACTTCAGGCAGTTCGGCGCTCGAAACGGCTCCGGACGGATTTTCGTGCGCATCTTCGGCACCTTTGCACGAAAATATTGAAATGCCCGTTTTAGGACATTTCGAGATGCTTTTCGGTTAAAAACGGTTTTGGGGAGTTTCTTGGGTCTGTAAAACAGTTCAGGCAGTTCGGCGCTCGAAACGGGTCCGGAAGGATTTTCGTGCGCATCTACGGCACCTGTGCACGAAAATATTGACATGCCCGTTTTAGGACATTTCGAGATGCTTTTCGGTTAAAAACGGTTTTGGGGAGTTTCTTGGGTCTGTAAAACAGTTTAGGCAGTTCGGCGCTCGAAACGGGTCAGGACGGATTTTCGTGCGCATCTACGGCACCTGTGCACGAAAATATTGACATGCCCATTTTAGGACATTTCGAGATGCTTTTCGGTTAAAAACGGTTTTGGGGAGTTTCTTGGGTCTAGAAAACACTTCAGGCAGTTCGGCGCTGGAAACGGCTCCGGACGGATTTTCGTGCGCATCTTCGGCACCTTTGCACGAAAATATGGAAATGCCCGTTTTAGGACATTTCGAGATGCTTTTCGGTTAAAAACGGTTTTGGGGAGTTTCTTGGGTCTGTAAAACAGTTCAGGCAGTTCGGCGCTCGAAACGGGTCCGGACGGATTTTCGTGCGCATCTACGGCACCTGTGCACGAAAATATTGACATGCCCGTTTTAGGACATTTCGAGATGTTTTTCGGTTAAAAACGGTTTTTGGGAGTTTCTTGGGTCTAGAAAACACTTCAGGCAGTTCGGCGCTCGAAACGGCTCCGGACGGATTTTCGTGCGCATCTTCGGCACCTTTGCACGAAAATATTGAAATGCCCGTTTTAGGACATTTCGATATGCTTTTCGGTTAAAAACGGTTTTGGGGAGTTTCTTGGGTCTGTAAAACAGTTCAGGCAGTTCGGCGCTCGAAACGGGTCCGGACGGATTTTCGTGCGCATCTACGGCACCTGTGCACGAAAATATTGACATGGCCGTTTTAGGACATTTCGAGATGCTTTTCGGTTAAAAACGGTTTTGGGGAGTTTCTTGGGTCTAGAAAACACTTCAGGCAGTTCGGCGCTCGAAACGGCTCCGGACGGATTTTCGTGCGCATCTTCGGCACCTTTGCACGAAAATATTGAAATGCCCGTTTTAGGACATTTCGAGATGCTTTTCGGTTAAAAACGGTTTTGGGGAGTTTCTTGGGTCTGTAAAACAATTCAGGCAGTTCGGCGGTCGAAACGGGTCCGGACGGATTTTCGTGCGCATCTACGGCACCTTTGCACGAAAATATTGAAATGCCCGTTTTAGGACATTTCGAGATGCTTTTCGGTTAAAAACGGTTCTGGGGAGTTTCTTGGGTCTAGAAAACACTTCAGGCAGTTCGGCGCTCGAAACGGCTCCGGACGGATTTTCGTGCGCATCTTCGGCACCTTTGCTCGAAAATATTGAAATGCCCGTTTTAGGACATTTCGAGATGCTTTTCGGTTAAAAACGGTTTTGGGGAGTTTCTTGGGTCTGTAAAACAGTTCAGGCAGTTCGGCGCTCGAAACGGGTCCGGACGGATTTTCGTGCGCATCTACGGCACCTGTGCACGAAAATATTGAAATGCCCGTTTTAGGACGTTTCGAGATGCTTTTCGGTTAAAAACGGTTTTGGGGAGTTTCTTGGGTCTGGAAAACACTTCAGGCAGTTCGGCGCTCGAAACGGCTCCGTGCGGATTTTCGTGCGCATCTACGGCACCTGTGCACGAAAATATTGAAATGCCCGTTTTAGGACATTTCGAGATGCTTTTCGGTTAAAAACGGTTTTGGGGAGTTTCTTGGGTCTGTAAAACAGTTCAGGCAGTTCGGCGCTCGAAACGGGTCCGGACGGATTTTCGTGCGCATCTACGGCACCTGTGCACGAAAATATTGACATGCCCGTTTTAGGACATTTCGAGATGCTTTTCGGTTAAAAACGGTTTTGGGGAGTTTCTTGGGTCTGTAAAACAGTTCAGGCAGTTCGGCGCTCGAAACGGGTCCGGATGGATTTTCGTGCGCATCTACGGCACCTGTGCACGAAAATATTGAAATGCCCGTTTTAGGACATTTCGAGATGCTTTTCGGTTAAAAACGGTTTTGGGGAGTTTCTTGGGTCTGGAAAACACTTCAGGCAGTTCGGCGCTCGAAACGGCTCCGTACGGATTTTCGTGCGCATCAACGGCACCTGTGCACGAAATTATTGAAATGCCCGTTTTAGGACATTTCGAGATGCTTTTCTGTTAAAAACGGTTTTGGGAAGTTTCTTGGGTCTGTAAAACAGTTCAGGCAGTTCGGCGCTCGAAACGGGTCCGGACGGATTTTCGTGCGCATCTTCGGCACCTTTGCACGAAAATATTGAAATGCCCGTTTTAGGACATTTCGAGATGCTTTTCGGTTAAAAATGGTTTTGGGGAGTTTCTTGGGTCTGTAAAACAGTTCAGGCAGTTCGGCGCTGGAAACGGGTCCGGACGGATTTTCGAGCGCATCTACGGCACCTGTGCACGAAATTATTGAAATGCCCGTTTTAGGACATTTCGAGATGCTTTTCGGTTAAAAACGGTTTGGGAAGTTTCAGTTCAGGCAGTTCGGCGCTCGAAACGGGTCCGGACGGATTTTCGTGCGCATCTACGGCACCTGTGCACGAAAATATTGAAATGCCCGTTTTAGGACATTTCGAGATGCTTTTCGGTTAAAAACGGTTTTGGGGAGTTTCTTGGGTCTGTAAAACAGTTCAAGCAGTTCGGCGCTCGAAACGGGTCCGACGGATTTTCGTGCGCATCTACGGCACCTGTGCACCAAAATATTGACATGCCCGTTTTAGAACATTTCGAGATGCTTTTCGGTTAAAAACGGTTTTGGGGAGTTTCTTGGGTCTAGAAAACACTTCAGGCAGTTCGTCGCTCGAAACGGCTCCGGACGGATTTTCGTGCGCATCTTCGGCACCTTTGCATGAAAATATTGAAATGCCCGTTCTAGGACATTTCGAGATGCTTTTCGGTTAAAAACGGTTTTGGGGAGTTTCTTGGGTCTAGAAAACACTTCAGGCAGTTCGTCGCTCGAAACGGCTCCGGACGGATTTTCGTGCGCATCTTCGGCACCTTTGCACGAAAATATTGAAATGCCCGTTCTAGGACATTTCGAGATGCTTTTCGGTTAAAAGTGGTTTTGGGGAGTTTCTTGGGTCTGTAAAACAGTTCAGGCAGTTCGGCGCTCGAAACGGGTCCGGACGGATTTTCGTGCGCATCTACGGCACCCGTGCACGAAAATATTGACATGCCCATTTGAGGACATTTCGAGATGCTTTTCGGTTAAAAACGGTTTTGGGGAGTTTCTTGGGTCTAGAAAACACTTCAGGCAGTTCGGCGCTTGAAACGGCTCCGGACGGATTTTCGTGCGCATCTTCGGCACCTTTGCTCGAAAATATTGAAATGCCCGTTTTAGGACATTTCGAGATGCTTTTCGGTTAAAAACGGTTTTGGGGAGTTTCTTGGGTCTGTAAAACAGTTCAGGCAGTTCGGCGCTCGAAACGAGTCCGGACGGATTTTCGTGCGCATCTACGGCACCTGTGCACGAAAATATTGACATGCCCGTTTTAGGACATTTCGAGATGCTTTTTCGGTTAAAAACGGTTTTGGGGAGTTTCTTGGGTCTGTAAAACAGTTCAGGCAGTTCGGCGGTCGAAACGGGTCCGGACGGATTTTCGTGCGCATCTACGGCACCTGTGCGCGAACAATTGAGATGCGCGTTTTAGGACATTTCGAGATGCTTTTCGGTTAAAAACGGTTTTGGGGAATTTCTTGGGTTTGTAAAACAGTTCAGGCAGTTCGGCGCTCGAACGGGTCCGGACGGATTTTCGTGCGCATCTACGGCACCTGTGCACGAAAATATTGAAATGCCCGTTTTAGGACATTTCGAGATGCTTTTCGGTTAAAAACGGTTTTGGGGAGTTTCTTTGGTCTGGAAAACACTTCAGGCAGTTCGGCGCTCGAAACGGCTCCGTGCGGATTTTCGTGCGCATCTACGGCACCTGTGCACGAAATTATTGAAATGCCCGTTTTAGGACATTTCGAGATGCTTTTCGGTTAAAAACGGTTTTGGGGAGTTTCTTGGGTCTGTAAAACAGTTCAGGCAGTTCGGCGCTCGAAACGGGTCCGGACGGATTTTCGTGCGCATCTACGGCACCTGTGCGCGAACAATTGAGATGCGCGTTTTAGGACATTTCGAGATGCTTTTCGGTTAAAAACGGTTTTGGGGAATTTCTTGGGTCTGTAAAACAGTTCAGGCAGTTCGGTGCTCGAAACGGCTCCGGACGGATTTTCGTGCGCATCTTCGGCACCTTTGCACGAAAATATTGAAATGCCCGTTCTAGGACATTTCGAGATGCTTTTCGGTTAAAAACGGTTTTGGGGAGTTTCTTGGGTCTGTAAAACAGTTCAGGCAGTTCGGCGCTCGAAACGGGTCCGGACGGATTTTCGTGCGCATCTACGGCACCTGTGCACGAAAATATTGACATGCCCATTTTAGGACATTTCGAGATGCTTTTCGGTTAAAAACGGTTTTGGGGAGTTTCTTGGGTCTAGAAAAAAACTTCAGGCAGTCGGCGCTCGAAACGGCTCCGGACGGATTTTCGTGCGCATCTTCGGCACCTTTGCACGAAAATATTGAAATGCCCGTTTTAGGACATTTCGAGATGCTTTTCGGTTAAAAACGGTTTTGGGGAGTTTCTTGGGTCTGTAAAACAGTTCAGGCAATTCGGCGCTCGAAACGGGTCCGGACGGATTTTCGTGCGCATCTACGGCACCTGTGCACGAAAATATTGAAATGCCCGTTTTAGGACAATTCGAGATGCTTTTCGGTTAAAAACGGTTTTGGGGAGTTTCTTGGGTCTGTAAAACAGTTCAAGCAGTTCGGCGCTCGAAACGGGTCCGGACGGATTTTCGTGCGCATCTACGGGACCTGTGCACCAAAATATTGACATGCCCGTTTTAGGACATTTCGAGATGCTTTTCGGTTAAAAACGGTTTTGGGGAGTTTCTTGGGTCTAGAAAACACTTCAGGCAGTTCGGCGCTCGAAACGGCTCCGGACGGATTTTCGTGCGCATCTTCGGCACCTTTGCACGAAAATATTGAAATGCCCGTTTTAGGACATTTCGAGATGCTTTTCGGTTAAAAACGGTTTTGGGAAGTTTCTTGGGTCTGTAAAACAGTTCAGGCAGTTCGGCGGTCGAAACGGGTCCGGACGGATTTTCGTGCGCATCTACGGCACCTGTGCACGAAAATATTGAAATGCCCGTTTTAGGACATTTCGAGATGCTTTTCGGTTAAAAATGGTTTTGGGGAGTTTTCTTGGGTTTGTAAAACAGTTCAGGCAGTTCGGCGCTCGAAACGGGTCCGGACGGATTTTCGTGCGCATCTACGGCACCTGTGCACGAAAATATTGAAATGCCCGTTTTAGGACATTTCGAGATGCTTTGTCGGTTAAAAAACGGTTTTGGGGAGTTTCTTTGGGTCTGGAAAACGACTTCAGGCAGTTCGGCGCTCGAAACGGCTCCGTGCGGATTTTCGTGCGCATCTACGGCACCTGTGCACGAAATTATTGAAATGCCCGTTTTAGGACATTTCGAGATGCTTTTCGGTTAAAAACGGTTTTGGGGGAGTTTCTTGGGTCTAAGAGAAACACTTCAGGCAGTTCGTCGCTCGAAACGGCTCCGGACGGATTTTCGTGCGCATCTTCGGCACCTTTGCACGAAAATATTGAAATGCCCGTTCTAGGACATTTCGAGATGCTTTTCGGTTAAAAACGGTTTTGGGGAGTTTCTTGGGTCTAGAAAACACTTCAGGCAGTTCGGCGCTGGAAACGGCTCCGACGGATTTTCGTGCGCATCTTCGGCACCTTTGCACGAAAATATTGAAATGCCCGTTTTAGGACATTTCGAGATGCTTTTCGGTTAAAAACGGTTTTGGGGAGTTTCTTGGGTCTATAAAATAGTTCAGGCAGTTCGGCGGTCGAAACGGGTTCCGGACGGATTTTCGTGCGCATCTACGGCACCTGTGCACGAAAATATTGAAACGCCCGTTTTAGGACATTTCGACATGCTTTTCGGTTAAAAAATGGTTTTGGGGAGTTTCTTGGGTCTGTAAAACAGTTCAGGCAGTTCGGCGCTCGAAACGGGTCCGGACGGATTTTCGTGCGCATCTACGGCACCTGTGCGCGAACAATTGAGATGCGCGTTTTAGGACATTTCGAGATCCTTTTCGGTTAAAAAACGGTTTTGGGGAGTTTCTTGGGTCTAGAAAATACTTCAGGCAGTTCGGCGCTCTAGAAACGGCTCCGGACGGATTTTCGTGCGCATCTTCGGCACCTTTGCACGAAAATATTGAAATGCCCGTTTTAGGACATTTCGAGATGCTTTTCGGTTAAAACGGTTTTGGGGAGTTTCTTGGGTCTGTAAAACAGTTCAGGCAGTTCGGCGCTCAAACGGGTCCGGAAGGATTTTCGTGCGCATCTACGGCACCTGTGCACGAAAATATTGACATGCCCGTTTTAGGACATTTCGAGATGCTTTTCGGTTAAAAAACGGTTTTGGGGGAGTTTCTTGGGTCTGTAAAACAGTTTAGGCAGTTCGGCGCGCTCGAAACGGGTCAGGACGGATTTTCGTGCGCATCTACGGCCACCTGTGCACGAAAATATTGACATGCCCATTTTAGGAACATTTCGAGATGCTTTTCGGTTAAAAACGGTTTTTGGGGAGTTTCTTGGGTCTAGAAAACACTTCAGGCAGTTCGGCGCAGGAAACGGCTCCGGACGGATTTTCGTGCGCATCTTCGGCACCTTTGCACGAAAATATTGAAATGCCCGTTTTAGGACATTTCGAGATGCTTTTCGGTTAAAAACGGTTTTGGGGAGTTTCTTGGGTCTGTAAAACAGTTCAGGCAGGTTCGGCGCTCGAAACGGGTCCGGACGGATTTTCGTGCGCATCTACGGCACCTGTGCACGAAAATATTGACATTGCCCGTTTTAGGACATTTCGAGATGTTTTTCGGTTAAAAACGGTTTTTGGGAGTTTCTTGGGTCTAGAAAACACTTCAGGCAGTTCGGCGCTCGAAACGGCTCCGGACGGATTTTCGTGCGCATCTTCGGCACCTTTGCACGAAAATATTGAAATGCCCGTTTTAGGACATTTCGAGATGCTTTTCGGTTAAAAATGGTTTTGGGGAGTTTCTTGGGTCTGTAAAACAGTTCAGGCAGTTCGGCGCTGGAAACGGGTCCGGACGGATTTTCGAGCGCATCTACGGCACCTGTGCACGAAATTATTGAAATGCCCGTTTTAGGACATTTCGAGATGCTTTTCGGTTAAAAACGGTTTGGGAAGTTTCAGTTCAGGCAGTTCGGCGCTCGAAACGGGTCCGGACGGATTTTCCGTGCGCATCTACGGCACCTGTGCACGAAAATATTGAAATGCCCGTTTTAGGACATTTCGAGATGCCTTTTCGGTTAAAAACGGTTTTGGGGAGTTTCTTGGAGTCTGTAAAACAGTTCAAGCAATTCGGCGCTCGAAACGGGTCCGACGGATTTTCGTTCGCATCTACGGCACCTGTGCACCAAAATATTGACATGCCCGTTTTAGAACATTTCGAGATGCTTTTCGGTTAAAAACGGTTTTGGGGAGTTTCTTGGGTCTAGAAAACACTTCAGGCAGTTCGTCGCTCGAAACGGGCTCCGGACGGATTTTCGTGCGCATCTTCGGCACCTTTGCATGAAAATAATTGAAATGCCCGTTCTAGGACATTTCGAGATGCTTTTCGGTTAAAAACGGTTTTGGGGAGTTTCTTGGTCTAGAAAACACTTCAGGCAGTTCGTCCGCTCGAAACGGCTCCGGACGGATTTTCGTGCGCATCTTCGGCACCTTTGCACGAAAATATTGAAATGCCCGTTCTAGGACATTTCGAGATGCTTTTCCGGTTAAAAGCGGTTTTGGGGAGTTTCTTGGGTCTGTAAAACAGTTCAGGCAGTTCGGCGCCTCGAAACGGGTCGGACGGATTTTCGTGCGCATCTACGGCACCCGTGCACGAAAATATTGACATGCCCATTTGAGGACATTTCGAGATGCTTTTCGGTTAAAAACGGTTTTGGGGAGTTTCTTGGTGTCTAGAAAACACTTCAGGCAGTTCGGCGCTTGAAACGGCTCCGGACGGATTTTCGTGCGCATCTTCGGCACCTTTGCTCGAAAATATTGAAATGCCCGTTTTAGGACATTTCGAGATGCTTTTCGGTTAAAAACGGTTTTGGGGAGTTTCTTGGTCTGTAAAACAGTTCAGGCAGGTCGGCGCTCGGAAACGAGTCCG